>OZ018319.1:58987188-60362188 GCA_963969495.1 Ceratothoa steindachneri | reverse complement strand
CCAAACACATATTCTTATGTTAAGATAATAATACATAAATAACACGAATTATTTTGTAATTTTTCACCGTTTGCCCGGAAGATGATAACCCTTGAAAGATTTGAAAGACGTCTTCTCTAATAAAGAAATGCCACTTGCCAGCACTTTTCCTCAACTTCAACATATCATGCATTCAACGTGGTCACCTACCACGATATATATATATATATATATATATATATATATATATATATATATATATATATATATATATATATATATATATATATATATATTCTTTTCGCTGGCTGCACGCTTGTCACAGCTATTTACATAAATACCACATGTACAGCCCAGACTCCGCCAAATAATTACCATTAAGAGCTATAATAAGGCGTAAAGTAGTCATCACAGCATGGAAGAACCATTAACCAAATTTCCTGATTGTTATATTGTTATGAAAATTCAGTCGGTCGATTCAAGTGGCAAGGCATTAAGAGCGATTTTCCCCTTCCACAGTAAAGGAATTATGCATTATGTGAGAAGAAATTGGTCTACCCCTTTTTAGGCCATGCCACGGCCTTCTGTGTAAGTTATAAGTCTATACTGGGGTATTAAGTATTTAGAATATACATATATGTTATATATGAGGATTTGTGATTTGGTTTATTAATAAAGTTGTGGTGTTTATTGGCGATATATTATATATATTTATGTGGTACTAATACTTTTGTATTTTCTCGCGGTCTTTTGTGTTATGGTGAGCGGGCGACAGATTTCCAACTCTTATTATTTATATTTCTATGAAGTCATTCTTGAACCAAATGCGCTACTAAGCATAGTTCTTTATTAGAGTTTATTATAAGTTGTCTAAACGTCTCTATCGTTAATACAACTAAGTCACTCTGACTGTATAACAAGAATAAAATATGTTTACATACGTGTATCATTAGGTAGTAATATCAAGCGTCGGATCTATAAATTTCCTCAAGGATTGTGAAAGAGCTAGAAAAATAGATACGGTGAATGATAAAATCTCGAAGAATCGGCAAATCAAACTACTAGATAAAAGGGTAAAGATGTTATTTCATATAACGTAACCAAATATGAAAACAGTAAATAATTAAATTTCCGAATTATTCCTTTTGTTTATATCTTTGCAGATAGATGTTAAATTTTAGAAACTATCTACATCATAGGCATAATAAACAGGAAAGGCGCTAGCAAGATGGCTTGGGGAACCTTGTTCACAACAGACCGACACCCTTGTGTGAGATTTTCTCCTGCACCCTAATTCATTCCAAAACACATTTTGAGATCAAACCTCATATTTACGCGTCCGATTTGGCCGTAGGATCTTTATTAACATATTTCATCATCAGAGCTTCGAGATAACTTCCCTTTTGTGAATTCAGACAATCACGCTTACGAATCATAGCAGGTTTCATTGCAGTTCATGACGAGGGTATATAATTTAAACCCAGATGTTGACCAAACCCATTATGCTGAAAGAAACTTTTGCATACTGAAGTGAAACTAATTTTTGGGCAATACATTCACGGTTGTGGATAAGTGAGTATGAGGGGTATTGCACGGCCAATGGACATTCGATCGCAGAGGCTTATTGGAAATCGAACTCACTCTAATAGCTCTTATTTTTTTCTATTAATTTTTATTCTTTAATTCAATAAATAAATTGAAAAAAAAGACACCAAAGATGTTGAGTTGAGAAATCATCAATGACATGTGTAAGAAAATAGTAAAGATGGTCGTTAGCAACACTCTTTCGCCACTCATTTGTTTATTTTCTCTTATTAACTAACCCTTTTTAGTCTTCTTTGACATTTTTTTGTAATTCTTCTGGTTTCTTTTCGTTGCTTCACATTGTAGAATAATTTTGTTCTCTTTTTTTCTTATTTTTAACATTTTTCTCCTTTCATCCAATTTTTTTCTAGTTTTTCATTTCGTCTCTCTCTTTTCGTATCATGTCTTATTCTTGTTTTTTTTCTTCTGGTGCGCATCATTTCTTTTCCGTTTCTTCTTTTTTCACATTCTTCTTCCGATTTCAATTCCTTCTTCTTCTTTGTTGACCTACTTTATTCTCCCATATGCTTTGTTCTTTTATTTTATCACCTTAATTCATCTTGTTTCATTTTTCCACCATCACCTATTTTTATTTTCCCTACATTTCTTCTTCTCTTTTCTTTTCACCTCATTTTTTCGGTTCTTTCCTTTTCACATCATTTCTTTTGGTATTATATTTTTCACTTCATTTCTTCTTCTTTCCCCCTTTTCAACATCACTTATCCTTATTTTTCACCTCATTTTTCTTCTTTTTTATTTTGTACCTCATTTTTTATTTTTTCTTCCTCGTGCTACGGGGAACCACTGGTGGTCGCGTTTTCGCTCTGGTCATGTCACAAAGCAGAGGAGGCGATTACAGCCGAGACGCGAGGCCAGGGGAAGCGGAGAGGAGCTTTCCATGAGTAATGAATCATCTCTTCGCCCTTCCTTTCATTTCATATCTTTATGCATACTTTTTTCATTAAGTGCCTTATTTCCATTATAAAAAGAATAAAGGAGGTTTGGTAGACAGGTGCTTTATGATGTGTCCTTCCCCCCTTCCGCTATCTCTCTCTCTTTACGTTTAGATAGCCATATGGTGGATATTAACAGATATATATATATATATATATATATATATATATATATATATATATATATATATGGTTCGGTGGTATTCGTTCGCAGTTTTTAATTGTTAATTTTACGCATTTTATTGTCTTCGTTTTCAGGCTTTTTCTTTTTAAATAAAATAAAGAATTTAACTTTTGCAGAATAAATCACTATGGAAAATCTTGAATCCTCTAATTTGTGGAAGAGACTAGAGTCTGTCGACGTTTAGGGAGTGGGTAATCCCAGTCCCACTTCCTGGACATATATTTTATTACCGCACCGAGGTGAAGCGGAGGTGAATCGTATCCAATACACCTACCTTAACCACTTCCGATGAATAAGAATAAACTCGGTGCGTACCTTTTGATCAAAACTAAGATGATCATCCCCTGAGTGTGTTCCCCACTCAGTAAAAGCCAACCATGGGTGGATCGGTGTAATATTGAGATTTAAGCCGAGTGGATTGCTTAATAATTGCCAAAGGATCGTCCAAAATAGTTAAACACACAGCTACAAAAATAATCTTTAATGTACATGAATTTGAAATAAGCAACGGCGTATATAAATATGAATAGAATTAATCTTTGCACTGAATAAATAAATCTACAAAAATGTCGTGGGGATTACTTGAAAATTACTCACTGGGATGCATGCGTCTTAATGACACCCAACAGAACGAATGGAATATTATTATTGAATTAAACACTGAATTAAGTAAGTATTTATAATACTCGAGGTTACGGGCTCGGGATGGGAATTCTAGTTCACAAATAAACTGGTGAAGTTAGGGGAGGGGATAATTCAATTAACGATACCTATGAGTTCGTAAGTATTTTTGAAGGGGACGATGAAGATCTTCTTCTGGTGACGATGATCGCACATAATCCGGCCGTTCAAGGTTAGCGAATGAGAGGGTAAGCATAGACCGGTGATATGCTGATCCTATGCCGGATCACGTAGGTGAGCCAAACGGTGACTCAAATCGGACTTCTTCCTCGAAGTACCTGTCCGATTATTCGGCTCCTGGAGTGGGTATACAAAACCGATTGCCTAGCTACGTCTAGGGTAATCCAAAGAGGGAGGTCCTGCGTAACCTCAGACTCTGAAAGGGGGGAGGGTTGCGAGAAGTTTGGCACCTACAAGTACCGTGACGGCAACAACCAATTCTCCGGGAAGTTCCTTCCTTGCAGCGGGCGAACGGTTTCCATTGTGGATCGGGCTTCACATAAACTCGACTTAGGTCCAAGATCTTCTGCCAGAATCCAAGGAGATGTTTTCCTATTATTTCCATCGCGAGCAGAAATCGAGAGAGAAAATCGAATTCTCGTAAAATCCGTAGTATCGTCGCGCGAAAGACCTTTTTTCATCTTTGTGTAGACAGTATGTCTTTCACGCCTTCAAGCATTCTCGGAGTTTACGATGGCGTGAAAAAGGGCAAGAGGTGCATTTAGAGATACGGGAGGGCACGCGGCTTGTGTTGGAGTATATCTGCTTACACTTATTTACGCGGTATTTAGACTTCTACAGAGTCTCCTAATGGAATTCACGCTGGTAGGAGAAACAAGGATATTTCAAACTTCCTCAACGACAGCAGAATGATGGTGGAAAAGGTAAGAAAGGAGCTAGAAGATTCAAGATTCAGCTACCAGGCGACAGTAGAAAGGAATACTCATGGTCGATCATCTGAACGCCGGAATTAGTCGCTGAAATTCAGGTGATCATCAACAATGATCTCAGAAAGTCGATAAGTGAGACTGCAAAGGATTAAGGCGTGGATGAAAAGCTCACGAGGCTGGTGATGCATGATGACATTCGCTACTTCTCATACAAGCTGAGAAAGGAACAATTTATGTCTAAGCCGATGCAGAAAAACGACTCAAGAATCCTAGGAAGCTGATCAAAAAGTTTAAAATCCCGTTTGAGGCAGAAATGCTTTCTTCTTTGGTGAGAATAATTTCTGCCACTACCAGAAAGTCAACTGCCAGAACAACAGATAGCTCTCTGTCACTCTCAAGAACACGCCTAGAGTCATGCAGATAAAATTTCCAGTGACAATCATGTTCTTCGATGTCACCAGCAGTGAATGAAATGTCATGCTAACCGACTTCCTCCCTGAGGGACTTAGGCTTAACACCGACGGCTACATCTGCGTTCTCAGCAAGGGGGTGAAGCCCAGGATCGACCGGGTAGCTACAAGGAGGCCTTAGGTGACGACTATGCGTCCTGTCACAACAGTCGGAAGACCCAGGCCTGGCTGTCGGAGAATGTCTCCGATAACTCAGCACCTGATATTTGGTCTACGGCATCACCTGACTACAGACCCATCAACTTCTTTGTGTAGGGGCGCAATTTAACGAGAAACCAACAAATCCAGCTGCCTAAGATGAGATTATAGTAATAAAGGCCTGTGGTCGGTTTCGAAGTCGTCTGGAGGCTGTCATAGAGGCCACATGTGGCTTCATTGAGTGAGATCGACAGAACATGTCATGAAGAGAAACTGACCCAAATTAGTATGAAGAATATCTCAAAAAATAAAACCCCCCACCATATATATACAAATATATATATATATATATATATATATATATATATATATATATATATATATATATATATATATATATATATATGTCGTGGTATAGGAAGGACCGAGTGATGGCTGGAGTTCGTGAGTATGGGTTGTCTACGTACTTCAAAACTCCGGGATTACGTTTTATCTCTAAGAGTGCTATATTTTTTATTATTATCGATTATTATTATCTGATTATTACTTCTTTAATCTTTGAGGGTTCTTAATGCCTTGCTTAGCGTTTCAAGGATTGAATAAAAATTTGTTTCTAAAAAAACTAAAACTTAAATTAAAAAAAAAACATGAACCAACGAAATTTAACACACTCCATATACAGAAATGAACTCAACAAATTTAAGTGATGCTTTATAACTGACATACTTGAATTTATAGTTATGGTTGACCCACAGCTAACTTTAATATAAAAATGCAAATTGACCTACACTGAATCGGATACCGGGGTTTAAATACCTTTATAAAGTTCTCCTAGAATCGGGTTTGAGTTTGGCCTTGAACTCAATTGTTACGTCACCTCAAGATTGTTGTTGCCTGGATGACGCGTGGATCAGCGCTTACAGCTCTGTTCTCAAGGGGGAAATTCTTTAAAGCCACAGAGGCCTTCGGCGCGTGTGGCAAATTAAGAGACACACCTTCTGGAGGAAATGATCTTGCTACGGGACAGGCAAAAAATGTTTCTTTTTCTCTTCAGGTTACTCGGGGAATAATTCGCACTGGCGAGCGATGAGTCAATGCTTAAATCCTTTGACTCAGGGGACTGCTGGAGGAAGTTCACTCGGGGGTATTCCTCAAGGGTGAGGACTATCTCGTTGCTTTGGGATGCACTAGGATAGAGGGGTTTCTCTGACGAGAGTTAGTTAACTTGCTTCTTAAATTAAGTTAACTTAAAGTTCAGTGTAACCACCAGGAACTAGCTCTGGATGAGCTTCTTCTCAGTCCCTTCTGTTGGTATCCCGGGCCTTTTGCCGCGGACTTCATCGCCTTAATGACTAACGTAAGGTGCCTCGTTTTTCCAAAGATATTTGCTTTTAAAGGTCGCCACCCCACTGGGGTAGGGGTAGGAGGGAGGAGGGGATGTGTGGACGGGCTGCATGAAGTCTCCTCCTCCAACGGTTTTTCTCAGAGCGTCGTACAGCTAGCCCTAAGGGACCTTCTGGCTTTAGGGCGACGCTCCTCTAATTTCGCATATGAGGTGAAATTGAATATCACCTCTTTGGGGAAATCTTGCTGTTTTAACCGATGTTACGGTCGGCTAGACAGATTGTCGTGAGTTTGACGTCAGTCAATCAGCGAATTCGTGAAACGACCTTTTATTTGGAGAATTGCGCGAACACTCTTCTCATCCTGTCAAGGAAACCTCGCTCCTCGTCTGAGATCACTCATACCAATCCGAGAGTGTCTCACCCAGCCTGGAAATTACATTACTCGTGCCCCAGGTAATTCTGACCCCTCCGTCAAGAGTACAACGCTCCTCAAGCCGCAAGACTAGCTCGCGTCGTAAGAATCGCTCCTCTCACCAAGAGTCAATCCGTCCAGGTAAAACCCTATTACACCTTTTCGAGGATAATCCCACCTTTTGTCCTCACCACCTGATATCCTCCTACCGACCCTTTAATTGGGCTCCCCAGTGTTTACCAAAAAAATTTCTGTCTGACCGAGTCCCATAATTTTAGTATTTGATTTATTATTTTATTGGGAGCGACATTATTCTCCCATTCATTTGCCTTTGTAGACATTTCCATAATTAGCATTATTAGTGTAATTAAAGTTTATTTTGGTTTTTAATCTTTCAATAACCTTGAATGAAACCTGGTATTTAAATCTTCCCTTTGGTGAACCATTAATTTCCTCACGCACTCACCTCTTATTAGCCCTGTGCAGCTGGTCTATCTATCTGACGGCCTGCAACGTAAGTAGACTGCATTCTCTGCAGCGAAGGTACCCACCACCATTAAATAATCGGCTTATATTCTTCTTGGTAATCTATGGTCAACAATCATGAATCTATGCATTCATGATTGTTACTTGCTCTGTGTATATTGTTAATGCTGATCGAAGCTCATCTTTGAGTGGTGAGTGTATATTCTTCATTATGATCGACGCTCATCTTTGACTGGTGGGTGTATATTCTTCATGCTGATCGACGCTTATGTTTGAGTGGTGGCTATATATTCTTCATGCTTATCGACGCTCATCTTTAGGTGGTGGGTGTATATTCTTCATGCTGATCGACTCTCAAGTTTGAGTGGTGGGTGTATATTCTTCATGCTGATCAACGCTCATCTTTAAGTGGTAAGTGTATATTCTTCATACTGATTGACGCTCATCTTTGGCTGGTGGGTGTATATTCTTCATGATGATCGACGTTCATCTATGGGTGGTGGGTCTATATTTTGCATGATGATCGACGCTCATTTTTGAGTGGTAGGTGTATATTATTCATGATGATCGACGCTCATGTTTGAGTGGTAGGTGTATATTCTTCATGATGATCGTCGTTCATCTTTGGCTGGTGGGTGTATATTCTTCATGATGATCGACGCTCATCTTTGGCTAGTGAGTGTATATTCTTCATGATGTTCGGCGTTCATCTTTGGGTGGTGAGTGTATATTTTTCATGATGTTTGATGCTCATCTTTGGGTGGTGGGTGTATATTATTCATGATAATCGACGTTTATATTTGGATGCTGGGTGTATATTCTGCATGATGATCGACGTTCATCTTTAGGTGGTGGCTGCATATTCTTCATGATGATCGACGCTCATCTTTGGGTGGTGTGTGTAGCTTTTTCTTGATGTGATGTCATTATCGAGTGGTAATTCCTTAAGTGCTCAGAATCAAGATCATTCCGAGTGTCATTTTTGCTTGCAAAGTGTCAGTTGTTTTATGATACACCCCTTTCGCCCAAAGAGACGGGGTATCAAGTGTAGCAAACTTCTTGGGGGTCATGCCCTCGTTTGTTTTCGCTTCAAAATATGGTTGGGTAGATTTTTACCATAGATTCTCACTGTCTACTGCGTATCTCAGTGAGGGTATACACTTTAATATGAAACATCTATCACGGTTCATTACACGCTAACCACTCCAAAATATTAGTACCTCTTATATTGGATGCCCAATTCGAAAACTAGCCTTACTCAACGTTGCTTAGCCTTATTCAACGAGGGGAAGTAGTGTTGTAACATCTGCTACTTGAGCTCAAAGCCTTCAGTATTTGCCTGTCTTGCGTGATGATCACCCTAAATCGCACGTCGAACCTAGGGGTCCCCTAATCTCATGCCATACTTAAGGTCCTCGAGTCAACTTGGATGGATGATAATGGTTGTTATTTATTATAACATTACACCTCTGACACAATGATTACAGAGTAGGCCGTACCTACAATCAATATTTCTTCCCCGCATCTCACACTCTTTAATGGTGTTAAATGAATTTGCCGATGTATTAGATGAATCTCATTTTTCTTTATACCGATGCGTCTATAAATTACAATAGGTGTCTGCAGTTAAGAAAGGATACCCATTACGCCACATTGCAGATGCCACACATTGAAAGCTGCTAAATAGATATTGAAAATCACAAATGGAATTGTTTTTTTTTAGTTGAAGCAATCACGTTTGAATAAATTGTAGGGTAGACAATGTTTTATGAATTGGTTTATTGTATAGGTTTACACTGAGTTATACCAGTCTGGCGACTGACTTGGTCATCCCATAACTTTTATCTTCTTCTGCTGAAACCACGCTGCAGTGCCCTTGACTGTATGTTTTGAATCGTTGTCCTACTGGAATATCCATCCTCTTGGCAACTTCAAGTCGTGTGCACACTGTAAGAGATTATCATCTAGAATCCTGCGATACACCTGAGCATTCATTTTCTATTCAATAATATGGAGTCTTTCACGACCTGCAGAGGAGAAGCAGCCCCATACCATTATGCTGCCTCCTCCAAACTTCACTGTCGGGATTGTACTTTTAGGATCATGTGCTGAGTTTTTCTGCCTCCAAACGTAACTAACACTATTTCGCCCAAATAACTCAATCTTCGTCTAGTCAGATCATAGTACAACGTTGCTTAGCAAAATTCAGACGATTTCTGCCATGAATTGGTTTCAACAAAGGTGTCTTTCTTGTCGTGCGAGAATGGAATCCCTCGTTCCTAAGAACTGCTCTAATTGTATTTTTGCATACATTTGTCTCAGCTGATTCCAAATCTTTTTGAAGTTCAGATCGAGTCACTCGAGGATTCTTCTTTACTTTACGGACTATATGTTTAGCCGCACGGTTTGAAATTTTAGATGGACGCCCTGAACGTGGTAGACTTGCAGTGGACTGATATGACGTGAACCGGCGAATCGTGTTACCAATGGTTGAGATTGGTATTTTAAGCATAGAAGAAATTTTTCTATAGCCCAAACCACTTTTATGTAACTGAAAAATTAGTTATCTGCTCTTTTTTGGCAATTCTTTAGTCTTCGCCATATTAGAGTTAGAGTGTCAAACGATGACCTCCTTCTCATGCAGCTCTCAGACACTGACTGAAGTCCACTGTTTCACGTGGACGAAGTAGATTATTTTACTAGAAAGTTCTACAGCATTCCTATCACGTAAACCAGTCTGGAATGTTCGAAAACTATTTATTATCGCTTTAAAACGCATTTAGTGGGTGTGTTAGATACTTTTTGAGGCAATAATCTAACACTTTTGTCGATATAATATCAATGCTTTACTATTTGTGTATTCTAATACCGAATTTGTATTCAAAGTACAAAATACATGAGGTTCAATTTTTCGATTAATTTGCTGTTGTGTAACTATGGTAAATAAACTTTTCACCATGTATCGGATATTTATTGAACCCACTGTATATATATATATATATATATATATATATATATATATATATATATATATATATATATATATATATATATATATATATATATATATATATATATATATATATATATGCGGTTAAAAGGCTATTTTTGGCAGAAACAGTTTTCCTGAAAGCCATGGGAAGGAGCTCTTCTCAAATATACGAGAAGGTAACACTTAAAATAGGCGTTCTCGTGTATGTGAGAAGAGCTCCTTCCGAGGGCTTTGAGGAAGACTGTCTCTGCCAAAAATAGCCTTTTAACCGCATAATTAATTGTGTTACTGCAATAATTTTTCTTAATATATATATATATGAAAGGTAAGCGAAGAGGGACTAACAGCAGGTGCAGGAAGGGTAAACCATATATAGAGAGAAGACATAATTGAAATGGAAAAGTCACATAAAATATAAAAAAAAGATGCCAAAATATGCATGTTATTAAATAAGCACAAAATAAGGAAAATAAAGAACTATGATTTAAAATGAAAAAATTTATTTAAAATATTCATTTTTATAATAGGATAAAGTTTAAAGAGACCGGGAGAAATATTAAAATTAGGAGTAGTAATGAAGGAACATTCAACAATATAGAACATAACATAGTCTTTTGAATGGTAAACAAATTTAACAGAATTACTATTGATAGGATTATAATTTTCAGACAAATATTATCATAAATGTATCCTAAAAATCGTCACTATCCCCAAAAAAGACAATAAGTTATCCCTACGAAAATACTATAAAACACAAAAGTCAGCAACGTACTAATGAGAAACGACCCTTGTGAAAAAGAATTCATCCTAAAGGCCTCAAATGTGGTGTACACATTTGAATGCCCCATGAGGACTGCAAGCCTCAACCAAACAACCAATACATAGGTATGACCACTATTACCCTTAGCAAACGCCTGACGATGCACTTGCAAGAAGCAGGAATCAAGACACACTATAATGAACACCACAACAAAGAAATTCCAAGAAAAATATTGGTTGAAAATAGTACCATTCACAGAAAAAACTCAGATCTTCGCCGCGGAACACCACAACGAACAAATTCCATATAAAATCTTGGTTGAAAATAGTACCATGCACAGAAAAAAGTCAGATCTTCGCCGCGAAACACCACAACGAACAAATTCCTAGAAAAATCCTGGTTGAAAATAGTACCATGCACAGAATAAAACTCAGATCTTCGCCGCGAAACACCACAACGAACAAATTCCAAGAAAGATTCTGGTTGAAAATAGTACCATTCACAGAAAAAAACTCAGATCTTCTCCGCGGAACAACACAACGACCAAATTCCAAGAAAAATCCTGGTTGAAAATAGTACCATGCACAGAAAAAAACTCAGATCTTCTCCGCGGAACAACACAACGACCAAATTCCAAGAAAAATCTTGGTTGAAAATAGTACCATTCACAGAAAAAACTCAGATCTTCGCCGCGGAACACCACAACGAACAAATTCCATATAAAATCTTAGTTGAAAATAGTACCATGCACAGAAAAAAGTCAGATCTTCGCCGCGAAACACCACAACGAACAAATCCCTGGAAAAATCCTGGTTGAAAATAGTACCATGCACAGAAAAAAACTCAGATCTTCGCCGCGAAACACCACAACGAACAAATTCCAAGAAAGATTCTGGTTGAAAATAGTACCATTCACAGAAAAAAACTCAGATCTTCTCCGCGGAACAACACAACGACCAAATTCCAAGAAAAATCCTGGTTGAAAATAGTACCATGCACAGAAAAAAGTCAGATCTTCGCCGCGAAACACCACAACGAACAAATTCCTGGAAAAATCCTGGTTGAAAATAGTACCATGCACAGAAAAAACTCAGATCTTCGCCGCGGAACACCACAACGAACAAATTCCATATAAAATCTTGGTTGAAAATAGTACCATGCACAGAAAAAAGTCAGATCTTCGCCGCGAAACACCACAACGAACAAATTCCAAGAAAAATATTGGTTGAAAATAGTACCATTCACAGAAAAAACTCAGATCTTCGCCGCGGAACACCACAACGAACAAATTCCATATAAAATCTTGGTTGAAAATAGTACCATGCACAGAAAAAAGTCAGATCTTCGCCGCGAAACACCACAACGACCAAATTCCAAGAAAAATCTTGGTTGAAAATAGTACCATTCACAGAAAAAACTCAGATCTTCTCCGCGGAACACCACAACGAACAAATTCTATATAAAATCTTGGTTGAAAATAGTACCATGCACAGAAAAAAAACTCAGATTTTCGCCGCGAAACACCACAACGAACAAATTCCAAGAAAGATTCTGGTTGAAAATAGTACCATTCACAGAAAAAAACTCAGATCTTCTCCGCGGAACACCACAACGACCAAATTCCAAGAAAAATCTTGGTTGAAAATAGTACCATTCACAGAAAAAACTCGGATCTTCTCCGCGGAACACCACAACGACCAAATTCCAAGAAAAATCTTGGTTGAAAATAGTACCATGCACAGAAAAAATTCGGATCTTCCCCGCTTGAAGTTCCTGGAGGCTCTTCTCTTCAAAGAGATGGGCCAAAACTTAACAAACAGCGCATCAGCTCGTAGCGAGTACTGCACCTTTTCTGTAAAATGTGAACAGTACTCTGACTCCGACCTATCGGAGCATCAAAGAATGAAAAAGAACTTCATTTTTTGCTGCTCACGACCACCAAACAACTACCTCGCCGCTAAAGGAGGTAACGCAAACATCAATGCAGCCTCAACAATAACGAAGACTTTCTTCGAAAGATGCCTTAAGAAAGGCCAAAGTTCACGGCCAAAATTAGTTTTGAATGCGAATTAGTTTTAAATACAACCATTAAATACGTTCTAACCGCATTCGCCAGTTAGAATGTTCCAAAGTAAATTAGTAAAGTCTAAATATAACCTAGTGGTATCACAGGTTCTATGAATCATGTCCTTAAAAGTTCTAGGAAAACCTTAAATAAACAATAATCTGAAGCAGGTAGGGGAAAAATTGTAACATATTGTTAGCATATGGTAGTTATAGATTTCCCAGGATATTTTGCTAAAATTGCCATCAAAGTGAGTCATTATTTCGGACAAGCAATATTTTTTTATTGAGAATAAGATTTAAACTTGTTTTGTACTTTAATTTTCCTCAATAAATATTTAAATTCATTGATGATCTTTGCGTCAACCTGTATATCTGGAAAATATTTTCCATCCTTCTTATCTGCTTCAAAGCTATTTGCCAAAGTGTTACGGATGGTAATTAATTGCAATTCAAACACGTTTCTCCGTCGAGTAATCTTTATAAAATATATGCATTGCTTGTTTAGTGGTTAACTGACATTATGTAGGAACTGAACTTCCTTCTTAGAGCAAATGAATCAATAATTTGAGTGTTGATGTGGTTTGATTTGTAATTAATGGTATTTTGTGGTAAAAACTAGAATTAACGATTTTAATCATTGAAGTTGTACACAAAACATGCTTGAGGTATGCAATAGGAGAAAATGGCTGTATTTGACAGCATGGAAGTTAAATATGAACAATTTCAACATACTAGTTTTATTCGTTGGAAATTTTTGTTTTTATGGTTTAAGAAAGTGGTATTTATATTAAAGAAATAGATTGGTTTGATACTAGAAGGATTTGGTTTGATATATTGATTTATAATATTTTATTCTTACAAGATCAGACATTTTTTGGTTTGTCAATAGGCAATAATTTTCTGATTTTCAAAATCACAAGCAGAAAAAACAATCATTGTAGGAGTTGAAGATTTCTACCATGAGCCATATCGTAGCAGTGGCCACCATACACCATACACCACACATGACTACTCATCAAATCAGGAGGCCCCGTAAAGGCTGGGATAAATGTCCATTACACAATGGTTAAGGAAAAGTAGGATTTCAATGTCATATTTGAAACGCTTCCGTTTTATTTCCTTTTAGAAAAGTCGGTTGGGAAGACAAATAGCCCTAGTTACAAGCAAATCAGTTCCTTATTTATTGATTACAAAAGTCATAAACTGACTGATATAGAAACTCTACAACATTTATGTACAGGAATAGAAAGGTTTCATAAGCAATAGAATTACCTATTATAATCTTTATGCTGTTCAACAATTAATGCAAAAAGAAAATGACTTAAATATACCTCTACATGGCCTTTTTTACTAGGAAAGAGCTTTTTTTTCTTAAAACACCACGGCAAAAATTAAATAACAAAACTTACATCGACACACCCTTTAAAATATACAGTTCTGTAACAAACTGGTTTAGGGTGCACTCGGTAATGATAAAAATATAGGAAAAAAGCTAGGCAGGGGAGTCTCAAATTGTTTACAACACCGGTTAAAGAGATTTTTAGGACTTTGGAGTGAGGGAGTGGAGTGAATTAAAATTAATAGGTGATATTTGAAGTCACCGCCTTGCTGATGAAATAGTAATATTTACTTCAAATCCTGAAGAATTGCAATGGTACGAGAATGATCAGAAATTAGTTTGAGAGTTGGTCCGAAATTAAAATTTCCAAAGAGGGAAATAATGATCAATAGTTTTGACGAAGATGGAGTAATTAGAATTGACGACCCAATTTTAGAGCGGGTTTAAGAATAAATATGACTTCTTGTGACTCCTTAAAGGAGGCAAGAAAAGGAAGTTCGTAGAAGAGAAGAACTAAACTAAGCTTGGGAGCAGTAGGAAAACGCACCTAAACTCCAACAGTGACGTTGCTCTCTGCCTTTTAACACTATGCATTGACTGAACGCAGATCGCCAGTCTTAGGTTATGGAAATCAAACTTGGACAAGCATGAACAAAACACAACTCAGAGCAACAAGGGGCGACGTATGTTAGGATTAACCCTCATGGACCTGAAAGAAATACATGGTTAAGATCATAAACACAGGTAGCATATAGTAAAAAAAATAAAAACCTGCAGTGGAAGTGGGCATGACACTGCTAGAAGAAACCGCACAAAATTCACCAACGAAATAAAACAAGATTAACAGACCTAAGTCGCGTGGTCTCAATTATTCTGACTTATGACTTTATGACCTTCAAAAACTTCAACAAAGGGGGGGGGGCAATCCAATTGATAGTTAGTTTTCTTTTAATAATACCCAGACTAACCTTGAAGGGACCTTTGCTATTATATCATTCAAAAGAGAATGTAAAATAATATAAGGATTTCAAATTTCGTTAGAATGAACCGAGTAGTTACGATTTTATTGCCAAATAACTCAATGAAGGGCAAAATGGTTACCATAAAACCGACTGAACTATAAACCAAAATAGTAACTTATAGTCGCGCGCACGAGACTTAAAAAAGGCACGTTTATACATAAAGTTACCTAGAAGAGGACCACACACAAGGCCGAAGGATGAAATTCATTCAATGGCAGAAGTACGGGTATGACAGATTCATGCCACGGAGGGTGATCTGTGTAAGCGTGATGGAGAGTTCTTTGTCAGCATTGAGATGATACGATCATCAGAGTCAATGTTTCCTTATCTTAGGAGTCGAAGATAATTCACTGTATGCTCGTCTCTTTTCTGATATGTGTGGATATACAGTGAGATAACACACATCGATGTGGATATACAGTGAGTGGCACAGATCGATGTAGATATACAGTGAGTGGCACATATCGATGTGGATATACAGTGAGTGGCACAGATCGATGTGGATATACAGTGAGATAACACAAGTGTTTGCAAACTTGTATTTTCAATATTTCTGAAATAGTTGATGTTTTCGTTTGATTATAAAACTAAGAAGAAATTCAGTAAAAAATATATTTAATAGAAGAAATACACATGACACATTTTCTTTGAAAATAACAACAAAAGCTAATAAAAAAATTAAGCAGGTGAAAAAAAGCATTCAACCACTCTAATAACATGCAAGAATATTATTATACAAAAGAAATCTTATAAATTCGATGAAAAGATTGAAGATTCGAGAAATTTCTAGAAACTGCTGAATATTAGCACCATCATTCATTGATGAGTATCCATAGAAGAGAGACGATCACTTTGAACAATGCTGAAGGTCAAATAACTTCCTCAAGTTATCCGAAAGAAAGTAATTAAATTTTATTAAAATAGATTATACTACAAGACTAATTCTGAGCGAGTTGAAGTGCCTTATGGAACGATTGGTTCTATAATTTAAAAGTATCGAGTATGGAATTACCTCTAACTTGCCAAGAACCGGTGCTTCTCAGAGGATTAATGATCGGCCTCGACGTTATATACTTGAAAAACTAAAGAACAATCCTTTGATTATTATAATAGATCCACAAAGCGATCTGGAATTGCCATGGACTAAAGTGAGGAAAATAACTATTAGTAGAGAGTTCCATCGTAATGATGGGCATTTCTTCACTCCCATAAAGAATCAAATTCTTGATAAAAACATATAAAGACGCGTTTAAAGTTGTGTCAAAGACCCATTTGAATAGGGAAGTGCACATGACACAGGAGCATTAAACATCATTGATGGGAAAATGGATGGTGCCACGTATTGAAAGATACTCGATGAAAAGCTGCTCGCAATAGTGAAAAGATTCTATGGGCGACATCATTGGATAACACGGGACAGGCTAAGTGCTCACTGCTCAATAACACAAAGGAAAGATACACAAGCGTTTTCCTCCTTATGTAGCCTAGTAATTAGCGCAGTGGTTTGGAAAGCGAAGACCGCCCGATAGCATAGGTTCGAACCCCACCTATTTTTCACATTCTTTATCGGGTAAAAGAGTTTATATTATTTTATTTCGTTTGCTCTCACTCTCTCTCTCTCTTCCTTTATTTTTCTATGCTTTAACATTGGTTGGTCTTTTAAAAAGGCGAAATCGCTTGTCTAGCAATTTTCCTCATATATATATATATATATATATATATATATATATATATATATATATATATATATATATATATACTGGTAATTGATTTGTTCCTTGAGAATCTGATATGTAGAAGGAATATGAAGACCCAAGTGATTATACTAATCATTTATTGGCCGGACGTTTCGGACCTTTACTAGGACCATCTTCAGCGACTATATCGTCTGATGAGAAGGAAAAGGAACGTTAATTTCTAACGGTTAAAAGAATGCATTAAAAAAAGCGGAAGAAAGCAAGTTAAAATAATAAAATTCACAATAATTAAAATTAAAGTACAAACACTAATAATATATAGAATTAAATAATATTACCCAATGGTATTTAAAAAAATAATAATAGAAAGGGAAATTATAGTAAACTGACTTGATTATTACATATTTAAAGTTACTGAAGTAAACAAAAAATAACATTATATTAAATTGTAAAAGCACACAAAAAAGACAAAAACCCGAAAACAAATCAGAATGAACAAAGGGACTGACCTTTAACGTGGGAGTTGAGAAATCAACTAACTAAACATATAAAATTACTGACGAAATTTTTCGGTTGGTCGGTTGGCTAGTTAATCTATTGAAGTGTTGGTTGGTTATATTGTGAACAATTTAATTGAGGAGGCGTAATTATTTAGGTTTGGATTTATTTTAATGATATATAGTGACTCTAAGATTTTCAAATCGAGAGAAGTTAAGGCTGAAGATAATATAGTAGATAAATATATCTCTTTGACCTCAAATAGATTTAACCGTAAACTTAATAACCTGGGTCTTAATTTTAATTTAAAAAAAACTCATCTTAAAGTCATTTGATGAGTCAATTAGTCTTTAAAAAAAAAAATAATTTAGTAGCCTGGCCAGGATGTCCCGACTTACTTACAGTAGGTGATTAAATAAGTAAGGCTAGCCTGACCTATTTAGCCTAACTAGGCTGGTAGTCAAATGAGTAAGACTAAGCTAACCTATGTTGCCGATGTTTCCAAACTTTTGTTCTTCTTTTCCATTTCCTAGTAGATCAATCAAAAAATAAAAAGAACATAGTTTTTACATTATTTTTAAAGGCTAATTGACTCATTAAATTAATTTAAAACGACTTTTATAATCAATATGTATTTATAGATAAAAGATTCATCTTTTATTTGTTTTTATTTTATCTCCCTAGCTGCAATTGTTATTAAAATATTGCTTCGCAATAAGGTTCCAATTTCTTTGGGGGGAGGGGGGCTACTCTCTTTCTCTCTTTCTCTCTCTCTCTCCCCCCTCTCTCTCTCTCTCTCTCTCTCTCTCTCTCTCTCTCTCTCTCTATATATATATATATATATATATATATATATATATATATATATATATCAATATATAAGATCATACTCTTTAGAGCATTATTTATTTTATCCTTTGACAAAAACAACAAAAACTATATATTGTCTAGCAATCGCCAATGAAAGGTGAATTCGAGATTTAATTGCTTAAAATGTTATATCGAATTGTTTTTCTAGAAAATTTAATTAATCAGGCCAACTGCTCACAATGTTCTCGAGCGGAATGAATTCACCCCTGTATGCGTCGAATAAGCCTTTGCTTTATCTGAAACCAGTAATGGCCTAAGCAAGCCTAGTTCCATAGCATGTAGACTCACTCGCTTGATTCAGAACTAACTATACGCACTCATTCTACGATACAAACTCGAAAAAATTCATTTATATTTTGTTCAGCAAAAGAACTCTTGTTGCTTAATCATTTGACACTGGAGCAACGAAAAAGTGACTTGAAATAGTATTGGAAAATTGAGAATATGTCCCAAGCGCAACGTCCATGGATCAGAGAATTTGGTACCAAGCCACCACACGGCTCTCGATTACAAACATCAATGAACAGTTTGTGGCGGAGGATTCTGCTCAAGAGATGCACAAGCAAAGATCTGGACGAAGCAAACTTACTGCGAGCAACCAAAACTCAATTTTAGTGTTGCAAAGATTTACTCGATCACCACAGAAATAGTTTAGGCAATGTACTCGTGAGACCGGGATCAGCCAATCAGGTGTTGACAGGATTTTGAGTTTGTCACTAGGAAAAATTTACATTCCAAGCTGTTAAGCGCTATGCCTGAAAATGACGCTGGTCATAGACTCGAATTTGTGAATAGATTCAGTCAATTGAAGCCAAAAACGTTGATTTTCCACAAACTCGTGTGGTTCGATGAATACCACCGTAAATAGACACAACTGCAGGTATTGATTACTTGATTATTAACACGTCTATGTAGATAAGCATGTAATTTACCAGGATTAACAGTATGGTGTTGCTTATCATCTAGGCGTTTGTTTGGGCCATTTTACTTTGAGGAACAGTTATCGGTCACGCATATCTCAACATGCTGCGGAAAAAAATTATACCTACGAATTTTACTTTTAACAACATAGAGCTTACATTATTATTAATGTTATGTCAGAAGCTACTTAAAGCATACATTAGAGGAAGCGCAGGACCATCACAGTATCCACATTAGCCATTTTTTTGTGATTTAGTTATTAAGGGCATTCAAGCGCATATGTATGCCGCTGTAGAACATTTTGAGCACTTGATGTAGTTAATTAAATTTTATATACAAAAACTCGTTACAAAACTTTAATCACTTAGATAGTCAATAATTTACTTTCCATTGGCGATGCTAAAACAATATATAGTTTTTGTCTTTTTCAAATGATAAAACAAATGATGCTATAAAAGAGTATATAGACTTTGGATATATATATATATATATATATATATATATATATATATATATATATATATACATATATATGTATATATATATATATATATATGCAGATATTTTGTAAAAGAGCATAGTATATTTCACCTTTCTTTGGAACCTTTCCATTTTTCTTATTATCTTTTTCAGTTCATCTTGTAGATGGTAAACAACTTCTCCTACATTCATCTCATTTTTAAATGAAATGTGTTTAGTAAAAACCAAACTTGACTTTAATTGCTGCCCTTTCGATCTATGTGATCATCTTCAGAGTGGCTTTCCTCCTTTATCGGCGAAGAATGGTGGAGTCAGAATGAAAATGAGAATGAAAAGAAAACGGATTTTAGAGGATATTTATTCCTCTTCGCTTGAAGGTTATGTCAAGGGAACGGGCCACACAAGTGTGAGCAGAATTTTAAAACAACTTTAAAGTTCGATTCCAGTCCGTAACCTGGGCTTTCTTCGTCAATTAAGATGGCTTCTAAGGTCTTCTGTCTAGCTTTATTTCCCTCTTTTCTTTTGATCGTGGTCTTATTAACCAATATATCCCTGGTTAAGCTGATGTTATGTGCAGTTTCAATCATTTTAAGAAGGCAATTCAAAGACACGAATGAAACAGAAAGTAACCAGCAAGCAGTAAATAACATCAAACTGTATTATAGAAATCAGATGTCATCGGCCTACAAAATAGACGAAAAAAAACATCAAGGAGATTGTTAACCGTAACATCAAAGTTAAGAAGCAAACGGACAAGATATAGATCATTATATATTTTAACGACAACAGTTAAAAATCTCCTGAAGTCTACGAACATAGTTTACGAGTTTACCTGCCCTAATGAAGACCTCAAGCTTCATAACAACTCAAAATATGTTGGTATGACTACCACCACACTTTCGAGGCATTTGACAATGCATCTGCAACATGGAGCCCCCCAAAAAACATATGGAGACTGTACATAACATCCGCTTAACTAGGGATATATTGATTAATAACACCACGCTCAAAATAAAAGAGGGAAATAAAGCTAGACTGGACACCTTAGAAGTTATCTTAATTAACGAAGAAAGGCTAGCTATCAACATCCAGGCTACGGGCTGAAAATGTTCGAAATTGATGTAAGAGTGTCTGTGTGTGAGAGAGGGGGCAAAAGGGTGTGTGGGTAGACAGACGAAAATAGGTAAGTGGTGAAGGGAAAGAAGTGTGGGAGAGTTGCCAATCGCTTAAAATAATTTTAATTGTTGTGTGTTTACTTTGTTGTTTTCGTTATTAAGTATGATTTATTCTGACTTTCAAGCCATTTGTCTTAAAAACTTAATTTTCTTGGGTATGTTAAGTGCATTGCTGATGTTGTGGTTAATTATTTTAACTTATGTGCTTATTTTATTTGTTTTTGGTTTGCTTTGTAGTGAGTGTATTTTGTGTCTTTTGTCTCTTCCTTCCTGAGGTCTTCATCGGTGAATTTCTTGTCGTTAATTGGTGATTTTTTGTTAATCGGGGTTTGGTTCTCATGATTGGTTTGCCTCGTTATCAGTTTGGTAAATACAATTTTTTTTTTTTGCATAGAACGGCAATTCAGTCCCGCCGTCCAGTAGTCTGGTGGTGTTCGGAAATCTGGCGTGACTTGGAGCTCTCCTGTTTCGGTTAGTCATTTAAACAATTTCCTCGTTCAATTCCGGATTAACCAGCGTGTGCATATTCCGTGTCCGTTCTTCGATAACAACATTAATGGGAGTTATTTTCGCTTCCCTGTGTAGCTCTTCTTGGCGTCTTCTTTCTCGCCTGCGTGTACCCGTAATTAGGTAGACGCATTTATTCTGCACAGTTTGTAGTCTCCTCTTTTGCGTCTCCGAGACGCAAGAGAGGGCGGAAGCGAGATATAACAAAGTTGTTTTAAAATTCCGCTCACACCGGATTGGCCCGTTTTCTTGACATAACGTTCAAGCGAGGAGGAATAAATATCCCCTAAAATCCGTTTTCTTTTCATTCCCATGATTATTCTGACTCCACCATTCTTCACCGATAAAGGAGGAAAGCCACTCTAAAGACGATCACATAGATCGAAAGGGCAGCAATTAAAGTCAAGTTTGGTTTTTACTAAACACATTTCATTTAAAATAGAGATGAACGTAGGAGAAGTTGTTTACCATCTACAAGATGAACTAAAAAAGATAATAAGAAAAATGGAAAGTTCCAAAGAAAATTAATAAAGGCAAAATATAATATAGTCTTTTACAAAATCTGCATACAAGAAGGTCTGCTACCGAGTTGCACAATATATATATATATATATATATATATATATATATATATATATATATATATATATATACATATATATATATATATATATATATATATATATATATATATATATATATATATATATATATATATATATTCCATAGGAACTACTAAAACCAACCTAAATTTCATAAAAAAACACTCTCCAGAAAAACAACCTGAATTTCATGGCGAACACTCATTCAAAACAACCGAAATGAAAACAATTTAAATTTTTTAGCTAACACCCAAATAAAACAACCAAAGTTTTCTAGCGAATAGTTAAGAAAAAACAAATTAAATTTATAGAAAATAATTAAAGAAAAAATCTAAATTTTATAGTAAATAACCAAGAAAACAACCTAAATTTCATAGCAAACATTCCAAGAAAACAAACTAAATCTTATAGCAAATAACCTGAAGAAAATAATCTAATTTCCTAGGAAACACTTAAAGTAAACAACCTAAATCTCAGAGCAAAACGCAAAGAAAACATCTTAAATTTCCTAGTAAAGAATCAAAGAAAAGAATCTAAATTTCCTAGCAAATCCCCAATGAAAAAAAACTTATATTTCATAGCAAACATCCAAAGAAAACTACCTAAATTTTATAGCTAACACCCAAAGAAAACAAAACATTTTCGACCTCCGAACGTTATTTCATAATATTATAATGCTTGAATTAAGGGGGGGGGGGTTAGATATAAAATTAGGTAATAAATTCCTAGGTAAAGTAACGCTGTGTAGTAAATTTACGGCAATATACTGAGCAAATTTCAAAGACATGAAGCTTCTTTGCACACTCTAGCCCCTTCCCGCCACACACCTTAAAATTATATCTGCTTTTAATACCGCTCTGTATTGGAGATAGCCTCATTTAAATATGTGCTCCATTATTCTCTTGAATATTCCCAATAAATATCGATAATTATCTCAATTTCAGACTGTCCACGCAGGTAAAAATTTAAAATTTAATAAATCTGTATTATTGCTAATAAATGAAAGGACAATATTATTTATATATTTTCATTTTCTAAAGAATGATATATTAAGCTATAAAAAAAATGCTCAGATTTCTCCACTTTAAAAAAAATGAAGAAAATTGCAACAACATTTTTCATATTTTCAATTTAATATTGTCAAGATATAATTGTAAACGTAAAATTATTCGAAGTTATCGGTGGTAATATTATATCTATAAAATCCAAGAATATGAGAGAATAATGATAGATAAATATACGCGTATAAGTGCATATTCGTATAACATGATAAAAAATGCATTTCGTAAGCAGCAAGGATCATATCTTCATCTTTAGACCAATTGGTAGATCGACCTCGAAATCCGACTAGTGAAATAAGTTCTTTCAAATGGCCGATCTGAAATGAGACAGGACCATGCAAGATTTAAGAAATAATACCAAATAAAATTAGATATACAGAAATGCTTTATAAGAATTTTTTTTTGTTATGTCCTGAGAACTATTTTCTTTGACTTATGTTATTCAAAGATTCCTAGAAAATTACAAAGTAACTTTTTTCAATGCATAAATTGATTTAATTTCATATTAAATCTGTCAATTAATAATATTTAAGATTACTCTAAAATTTCGAAGAGAGAATTTATCTAAAGAACAGATAAAAGGTACACTAGACTTATAAATTTATATAAGATTTAGTAATTTTATATGGACGTGATTGGTGAATGAGATAAAATATATCGTTGTATTTCAATTTATGAATGACGTGAGTGTAATATATATATATATATATATATATATATATATATATATATATATATATATATATATATATATATTACATTCATGTCATTCATAATTTGAGATACGATATATTTTATCTCATTCAAAAAACACGTCCATAGCTATGAAATTTAGGTTGTTTTTTCAGTGTTTCCTATGAAATTTAAGTTGTATTCTTTTAGGCTGTTTTCTTTGAGTGTTCTCTATAAAATTTAGCTTTTTTTTCTTTGGCTGGTTGTATGAAATTTAAGTTGTTTCCTTTAGGTTTTACCTATAAAATTTAGGCTCTTTTCTTTGAGTGTTTGCTATAATCTTTTTCTTCTTAGGGTGTTTCCTATGAAATTTACGTTTTCTTTAACTATTCGCTATTAACTTTAAGTTGTTTTCTTTTTGATATTAGCTATGGAATTGATATTGTTTTTTCTAGAAATCATTATTATATTTTTGGGTGGAATATTCATTAGGGAGTTTTTCCTTTTTGACGTCACATTGAAGAATTCTTTCTCACTTTTACTTCGTTTCTATTACAAGAATTTACGTTTTCGCCATGGAATTGGAACCTCCTATATTTAAGAAGCCCAGAAGGGGTGCTTCAAATTGAGGAGAGTGGCGCCTTCTCTCAATCCTTAAAACTCCATAGAATCTTCTTCACTTAATATCACCCATTTTAATGCAAACAATGTCCCTATTTTCTTTAAAAAGCTTCTTTTCAAAAATTAGATATGCTCCATTGGTTTTCAACTTATTTATGGAAATATTTAAAGATTTGTTATCCATTCATTGACTTAGGTATTTTATTTCTTTAAAGAAAATTTCCTTATTTTGACACTCTTAGTCCAGTGCCTCACCAGGCCGAATATATATATATATATATATATATATATATATATATATATCCATTTTTTTACCACCCGCACACGATATTTTAATTGTTTTCACCATTAAAATATAATTCTCGTTCTTTGCCACACCTAACCAGTATTCCCATTCTTTACCAGCATTAATCAACAATTTGCTTTATACAAACCTTGACCAATTTATTTTGTTATTTCCTATAGTCGTTTTATCTTTACCATAACTTTTCTTTATCACATTTAAACAAGATTTCCCTTCCTATCCAATGTGAGGAGGGGGGGGGGGGCTTTTTTCGTCCGCGACCCTCTATTTAATCAAATATTCGTGTTTCCTTTCTATATAATTCTTTACCAAAGGTTCATATCTTTAGCATTCAACCAAACTTTTATTCATCATTCTTCCTCAGTATTTCCTCTCTTTACCACTCCTAAGCAATATTTTGTTTCTTTACTATTTTCAACATTATTTCCTCTATTTACCACCCTTAACCAATATTCCTCTCATTATCACGCTAACTGTTTCCTTTCTCTACGACTGATTTATTTCTCCTTTCCATTCTTTACCACTCAACCAATATTTCCTTCTTCAAATCCCTTACCCAATATCTCATCATTTTACTATTGTAAAATTTCCATTCTTTACAACCTACCTCAATATTTCGTCTCGTTAGTACTTTTAACCAATTTGTTTTCTACTCGCTCTAACTAATTTTTCATCTCTTGAACAGAAGCCTATCCTCCATCGGTGCCCGTGGTCGGTGGCCTACTAGCGTCATCTTAACAAGGAAGAGCAGAAGCTTGCCCACTACTTAAGTTTCGCCAAAGAATCATAGACTCTGCATCTGTATTGCCTGCGTTGATAGATTCTGCCTCTATTATTTTTAGTTCACTGAAGGCAAAAATTAACGTCTACTCACATCCAACTCAAAGGTATATAACTTAAGCGAGTGTCAGCTTTAATAATATTGGTTCGAAATATCAGAATAAATCCTTGGGTTTATGGTTGCATGAGACACAAAATATTTCTGTCTGAGGTGCCGTACGGCAGCCACCTCCTGTATCGTAAATTATTTCGTTGATAAGGTCGCCTGACGGTAAATAGATTTATGACATAAACATTTCCTGTGCGAAAGAGTAAAGTTTAGGCGTAATTAAAGCAAGACGGCGTGTAAGAACTAATAGATGCCTCTGCAATGGTGGATAATTGAACTTAGGAGGCGTGCTGTGGGCATTGGAATTACAATATTAGTGAATCACATTATATGCGTTCTACAAGGTGTCCCAGAAAAAAGTTAACCGTACTTTGAATTAGTATAACTCAAAACCTATTATGGGATTTTAAGTCTTGCAAAACAAATCAAATTTACCAAATATTTCTATGTCGATTCTGGAAATTTCATTAAATTCATTTTTACGATATTCATACACTAATGGGTTTAGTGGAGGCTATAAAAATTATGTTTGCGCAAGGAAGTAAAATAATAAAACTCAGAAGTTTAATATCAACAAATATATTTAAATCCATTTTCAACAAAAACGCCTCTTCATATGGGTACTACAAATTCATTTTTTAATTTTCTAAGCACCGTTTCCTTCCACATGTCCTCCATTTCTTTCCAAACACAGTTGCGCCTTTGATCGCATTGATTGAACAACTTATTTGATAAAATTGTGATTTTCCTTAAGTCTATTGACTTCACGTGTGGTGGAGTAGAATACACTTCATTCTTTAGATATCCTCATAATAAATAATCGCACGGTGTTAAGTCAGGGGATCTTGGGGCCATTCAATTGCATGGGGTTGTCAAACGTTTCTCTTAGTTTTGTTCTTACAGCAAGCTGTCTATAAGCTGGTGCGCCGTCCTGAATCCACCAAAGTCTATTGAATTGATTGCCGTAAATCTGGCGGAGTTCCGGGAAGATCCTTCCGTTGATCATGCTCAGGTATGCAGGATCATTCAAGTTATTCTCGTAAAACAATGGGCCGACAAGATAGCCATTCCTGCATATTCCATCCACATAGACACTTTCTGCTGACGAATACGTGTGTCAAAGTTGAATGCTGAGGGGTGGTTCAGCGGCGCATATTGCCGAATGTTATGGCTATTTACCTTTCCATTCATGAAAAAGGCTGCCTCGTCACCAATCACAATGTTTTCCAAGAAACGAGCAAGTTTATGGAGAAGCCATTCGACAAATTGCCTACGACGAAGAAAATCAGTTTCAAGAAGCTGGTGTCTTGCATGCATTTTATAGGGATGCCATTTTAAGTCTTGTTTAATAATGCGGTTAAATGATGATTTTGACAATTGTAACCCATTCTTTCTGACTGATACATGTGGATTTTGAAGAAGTGTCATCTGAACATTTTCGATATTTTCTGTTGTTCTTATGGTTCTCATACGACCTGAATGACCTTTATTTAGATTTAAGCACTATCTTTCACGTTGGTATTTGCGAACATTTTTCCAAATTGTGCGCTTGCTTGGTGGTTGCCTACCTGGCATACGTTGTTCAAATGAATCTTGTACTTGTTTAATACTGCCAGTTTTAATAAAGTTTGTGACTACAAATACGCGTTGATCTTTTGTTAACTGCATGATTAAAAGGTTCTATGGAAGTAAACTTTTACACAGAAACGCTCTAATTTGCTTAGTAAGCAATAATGACAAGACCATACCACAGCGTGGCTGAAAAAACACTCAAAATGGCCTAGGCTTTGCTTGAAGAATCGCACAGTGACCTAGGCTACCTAGACTCCCTACGCTTCTCTTGAAAGTGCACGGTGGCCTAGCCTTCCTAGGCTTCGTTTCATTATTTTACTTCCTTGCGCAAACATATTTTTGATAGCCTCCCCTAAACCCATTAGTGTATCAATATCATAAAAGATAATTGAATGACATTTCCAGAATCAACAGATAAATAGTTGGTAAATTAAACATCTTTTGCACAACTCCAAAGTCTCCAATAGCTTTTGAGCTATGCTAATTCAAAGTAGGGTTAACTTTTTTCTGGGACACCCGGTATATTATAGCAGTCAACAAGGATAATTGATTGTCCGAGTACTTTCGAAATCAGATTGAATATATATATATATATATATATATATATATATATATATTGTTAAATCCAATGACAGATTCCAAATATGTAAATAAAACCACTGTGGGGAAGCGTAGTAGTTTATTATATCGAGACCAGTTTCGGCATGGAGTTTGTCATGCCAGCCTCAGTCGAACACTAAGAATACATGCCGTCACACCAAGCGTATAATATATATATATATATATATATATACATATATATATATATATATATATATATATATATATATATATATATATATATATATATGTTACAGAGATCCAATTGGAGTTCCTAATCAGGGGGCGTGAATTTAAGTTCATTAAGGATATCTTTTAAGATCAGATCTTTGACGTAGGGGCTGCATTTAGATTGCCCATCCGAAAGGTTAAAGTTGGGGATTTCATCTATAAAGTTGTATTCAATGACCTTTCTTTTGCAGAAGTCCTTACATGGATAGATTAGTTTGGCCTGTGGGAAGTCTATCGGGTGATTAAAGTTGTTACTATGCGTTAAAAGACTAGAGGCTCTGTTCCCCCGTCTATGTATGCCAAACAGGAAGAAACCTGGATAAGAGAATATACGAACACAGAGGAGACATTAGACGGTGAAACAGAGTTTATCGATTTATCGGTTATCGTGATACATTTTTTCGTTATTGCGCCCACCACTGGGCATAATCATGTCATTCCTAGGGGTTACCATTTGGTCCTAATCAAAGTTTTTCTCATCAGAGAAAAGCCAAAGCATTCCAGCTCTTGATATTTCAGCATGGAGAACAAGCACTATGCACGGATCATACAATTCTCTTTCGTCGTACGTGATATGAACTATCCTCTTGGCATCATATACGACTTGTAACAGATATCTTCATACATAAGTTTTCTTGGGTTATGGTGATATTAGAGCCATTTGCGTGTGTTTAGCGTTTTTTTGCTAATGTTGGACCCTTATCAGCAGCAGCTTCCTGGTCTTTTCTAACCTTGTCAACAAAAGATCTTGCAATTTTTAGAAGGCGCGCAATCCCTATATCATTATGCTGAGCTTATGATTCACATGCCAACACGAATACAGCGTGTCTTTTCATTTGCTTTGCCACTTTAATGTCATTCATTACACTAGTCAACAATGATTTTACTACTTGGATATTAGCTTGTGATATATACTAAATCGAGTATGCTGATTCCGAACCTGTAATAAGAATTGTTCTTGCACGTAAGGTTCTTGACTTACACACATACTCTTTAGTTACACAGATAGGCAATGTTGCTTCGGCTACTGTAGTGAGAGGATGTTTTGTTTGTGTTTGGTTCCTGCGTTACACTCCTGCTTTAGCACGTTGCCAAATTTAGCCATTATAGTAGTGGTGTTGAAACAGTATTTACATACAATGAGTAATTGCATTTTTCTTTTAGATTTATCTCTCAATTAATTTGGAAATGAAATAAGATTATACCAAATTATACAACAGGATATACACAAACTAAGTTAAAAACATGAATCGGCGAGGATGTATAAATAGCCTAGACAACTTTTGTTATATCTGTGAAAGATATACTCCAAGCAACCAGTGTAAAAGTTTAGCTAAAAGAGTAAAAACTGCATACAATTATTAATTTAGTTGTAAAGTTGTTGACCAAGACAAGCTCTGGGCACCTCAAAAATCTTGTACTGTGTGTTATACGGGGTTCACACAGTGGTTAAACGCCACACCAATGGTGTGGCGTGAGCCAACAAAGCATGTTTTTGATTGCTACTTTTGTATGGCAAATATTGCGGGATTCTCAAATAAGAACAAGTCAAAAATTGTATATACAGATTGTAAATCAGCTATAAAACCAGTCCCCCATAATATGGAGATGCCAATCCAAGTTCCTCCATCAGCTAGTGGAGTTAAAGAAGATGATTCATCGCTGAAAGAGGAGGATAACAATGACGATGAAATGTATGAGGATGATTCATAAGGGAAAGAAGATCCAGTTGATAAATCAAGAAATATTGAATGATTTGGTGAGGAATTTGTTATTGTCAAAGGAGAACGCAGAACTGTTGGGCTCCAGACTACAGCAATTGAATCTTCTAGAGGACGGAGCCAAAATATCTAGTTTCTGTAAATGCCATGAGGCCTTAGCTGCCAATTATAAAGAGGAAGATGGTGCTTGTTTCTGTACTGATGTTAATGGCCTCATGAATCAGCTAGGAAACGAGCATTTACCTGATAAATGGACACTATTTATTGATGCAAGCACTGCTAGCCTCAAAGCTGTGTTGCTACACAATGGTAACAAAAACCCTTCAATTCTTGTCGCACTTACGGGGATGATATAGACATATGACTCAATGAAATTTATTTTGGAAGGTGTTTATTACTCGCATCATAAGTGGAATATCTGTAGTGATCTAAAGGTAATTTCCTGAGTTTTTGGACTGCAGCTAGGATATATAAAGCATATGTGCTTCTTATGCCTATGGAACAGCCGTGACGACAGGAATCATTATATTGTCAAAAATTGTCCCGAAAGAAAAGAACACATAGTTGGCCCATGATTCTGATGGATTCCAGTATCTTAAAGAGAAATTTGGCGCAAAGAAAACCGATGCTAAACTTAAAGCTGGCATTTTTGTACGGCCGGAGATCAGACAATTGATACGTGACAGGGAGTTAGGAAATAAACTAACTCCACTTGAGTTGGCAGCATGGGATTCATTTATCCATGTAGTGCAGAACTTCTTTGGAAATCATAGGGCTGAAAACTATGAATAACTAGTGGACAACATGCTAAAGGCCTATCAACGAATGAATGGGGTGTCGGATGTCTCTTAAGATGAATTTCTTGCATTCGCATCTAGATTTCTTTCCATCTAATATGGGTGATATTAGTGACGAACATGGGGAAAGGTTCCACCGAGATATCGCAATGATGAAAAGCAGGTATCAAGGTCACTTCAACGGAAACATGATGGGTGACTACTGCTGGTTCCTACAACGGGAGGATCCTATATCCACGTACAAGCGCAAGAGCAACAGTCTCAAGCATTTTTGAAGAAATTTATTGTTAAGTGAGTACTACCTCTTTTATATGTAATACATATCTTGTCTGGGTCTGCAAAAGGACATACATAATGCCAAATAGGGTGCCCTGATTCCAAACCTTCGCCCAGAAACGTCTCATTCTTCTCATACTCGTAATAATTATATCATTAATTGATCCAAGGTGACAAAGTGAACCATATAGCCTAGTTGCATAACTCAGGAATCTTACGTTCTAGGGCAGATCTGAGTACATATTTGGAATCAGCGCACCAAAATTAGTTAGGTACAACAACAACAACAACATAAGTAGCATAGACAAAATGAAAATTTGTTAGCTAGTGTTATTAATCAGTATTTTTTAAAAATAATTCTAAGAAAGTTGGAGTTATACAAATTCTGCTGGGTGGTTCAGAGTCACTCTAAGTAATGGTATAACATGTTTTTGTACGAGGTTTAGGTACACATTCACATTTACTGTTCCAATTATTCGAACTAGCCGACCGACTCCTTAAGATGGAAACATCCCCATAGCATGACGCTACCTCTTCTATGCTTGGTAGACTTTTAACATATTTAGGGTTAAGTTTGTCACTTGTAACGCGTCTAAGAAAGAGTATGCCATCAGATCTAACTAATTCAAATTTACTTTCGTGCCTGAGGTAAATTCTCTCCCAATCTTTGTTCATCCAAACAACGTGAGTTTTAGTATATTCGACTTTTTCCTTCTGCCGGAGAACGAGTTTTCAAACCAGATGCATTGAGGCGACGGGACACTGTGAAATGGCCTGCTTCTTTGCCACTCTTGGTCTTACTTTTTCGAGAAATTCCTGCTGCAGTCTCAAATGGATCCTTAATAGACAAGTGCCTATATGCCCTGTCTTTTTGAACGGTTGTTGTGCGGGGTCAACCGACTTTTGCAGGAGATTTATTTTCATTGTATAATTTCAGAACACGACACATCATACTATTTGACATTTCTACCTCTCCTGAAATTGAAGAAAGAGTCCTCTCCGAAGTCTTCACTCGAACAATTCTCCAATGGTACTCTGGAGTCAATTACACGTGTAGTGGCATCTCTGGGGAGGGAGTACAAAAACAATGGCTGTTGTACAGTTCTTATCTACTGAGCAAAATGTTGCCAGATGATTTCAAGAAACTTGTCGAATGTTCCTGTAAAAAAATCATTCTCTTATTTTGCACATGTCAATTGCTTATTTTGTTAGTTTATTTAGTACAATTTCTTGAATATACGATGGTATCATGTGAAAGCTCATAAAATATATTCAATGCATGCTTTTATGTATCATGGAAATTTCTTTTAACTACTCATCATATTTTTGAAAATATCTTAATAGAGGAAAATCGTTCTCATTTTGCTCGGTAGTGTATATATTAATAAATATATACACACAGTTATGATTAATATCTTTGACGTACTATATTATTTCCTATAAAAAAATTAATATAACTAACGTTGCTTCTTGCTTGAGTATGTTTGTATCATAAATTTAAGGTGAGATATGCCAAATATTAGAGCCCAAACGCATTTTATTAATAAATACAGTCAATTGATGCGCGCAGTCAATATTTACAATGATATCATTTATTATGCAGGGCTGCTTCTATTCGTTGCGACATGCTGAGGACCAAATTTGTGATGACATCTTCACTGATATTGCTCCATCTTTGTTCAATGAGCACCGAAACTGCTCAAAAATGGATGGCTTCTGTTTATCAACCACCAGTTTGATAATCGCCCACAAATTCTCTATTGGGTTTGAATCTAGCGAATTCCCCAGCAATGATCCCAAAAGGTCGATTTTATTTTTAACCGACTTAGTTATTGCTTTTGCTTTGAGGCAAAGTGCGCTATCATGTTGAAAAATAAGGTTACCATGGCAGTGTTCTTGGGCAAAGTTGTTGGTGCTCTAGTTCCTTTAGATGAGAAGCAGCTCCAGACATAGAAAGTGTACGGATGCTTCACCGTGGTTACGATGACTCAAGGGTCACGAAAGTGCGTGCCTTTTCTCCTCCTAGTCTGGGATCTTCCAGAAACTAAAAACAAAGGCAAGAGAGCTTCATCAGAGAAAATCACTCTGCCGCGGTCTTTAACAGTCCAATCTTGAGCTGGGACCTCATCAAGAGGCGATCCTTTCGTTCATTTAAGGTTGTTGGGCGTTGAGAAGACTTCTTAAGAGGAGTTTAAACAGTCTTTTTAAAGTCATATATGATCTTTATGAAGGTGTTCTTTGAATCAATATCTTTAGCAATTATCTCCTTGCATTGCAGGCCACTTTGGTGCACAATACCAATGGCTGCACACTTTTCTTTGCAAAAAACTATTTTCTGGAATTGAGAAAGATTAACACATATATTTTTACAATAAATCTTACAAAATAGACTATAATTACACAACATAATTCATCTAACCTATAATTTTTATCATTTTATACTTTTGATCGAATAAAAAAGCTTGAGGGAATGAAACTCACCTCCTATATATATATATATATGAATCCAACAAACCGCAAGAAACGGCGAGCGGGAAAAAAGTTCTTCGGAAATATTATTTCCTAATTCGCTCATGTAACTCATCTCCTTCAGGAATGGGATTTGAGATTGATTTTGGATTGATCGAACGAATGCATTCTTTTCTTTTTTTTAATGCTGACTTAATAATAATACTTCAATAATTTAAATAAATAATTATTCTTATCAGGTAAATAAAAAAAAGAATATATATATATATATATATATATATCCAACAAACCGCAAGAAACAGCAAGCGGGAAAAAAAGTTCTTTGGAAATATTATTTCCTAATTCCCTCATGAAATATATATATATATATATATATATATATATATATATATATATATATATATATATATATATATATATATATATATAAATCCTAAGATCCTTTCTAAGGTGAGGCGTAAATAAGAAAATTTCTATGTTAAACAATTGATAAGTACACCTTCGCTCAATTTTAAATGAGTTTGAAACTCATATATTTCCTTTTATTTATAAAGCCAAATAAAATAGCTTCCCACTTCTTCTTTTTTGCTTTTTAATATCTGATTATGTACTTTTTACTGGTTCTTGCATTCATACATTATTCAACAGCATGATTTCAAATTCACTATCTGTAGGCTCAGGTTGTGACTTTTAAAAGCTACCAAGGTGAAAATGTGATACGATTCTACCATATAACCACTCTTCACTTCTTGTAATGAATCCAAGCTGGGAACAAACTTTACATAAATATTATCTGTTTTGTCTTTTATTATCATAATAAAAAGCATCTTGTATCCCCGAATCTTTCGTAAGGTTGTTTCGGTGGAATATATTTACTACACTATTTTGCTACGTTATATTTATGATTATGATACATAATTAGAGGTTTATAATAGATAGTTTCGCAGGATAGGATAAAATCTTACTATTTGAATACTAATTGTCTATTTTAGGAGAAAGATTAATTATCATTTCGCATTCGAAAGTTAGTCATTGTATCGCTGGCATATTTACAAGGTAATCGTTTGTTTCAATTTTTTTTTTGTTTCTTTATTCATGGGTTATTATTGTTTCTACGAAGAGATAAAAGTTTATGTTAAATTAACCATAGAAAATTGGTGTTCTTTATGGCATCAAATTATCAATATGTTTCACTGTGTGATATATAATAATAAATGACTTGAAAACGAGGATTCTAATATTTCACTTAAGTAGCTCTCTCGGCACTTTAATTGGAAATTCGTAATGAATAATCATAAAATTGATGATTTATTGACAAAAATTCGAATTATCTTTAGTCATTTTATTCCACGAATTATGCATATATAACGTAGAGATATATACTTTTTCATTATCATAAATAATTTAACGTGTATTTAGTATACGATAGCAATGGAAAATTTATTTCGATAACAATTGGATTCATATTTTAATAAGGAAACTGAGTTGTTTATGGTTTTTAAATCTTGGTAACACCTATAATCACAAGACGTTTCTATCAATTAAATTTCTTACCGTTTGTCCAATAATTCTTCGCATGATTGGTCTCTTCATATATATATATATATATATATATATATATATATATATATATATATATATAAGTTCAATAAGGTGTAATAGTATGCCGTGCGATAGTTTAAAAGATTAAAATGCTACAAAAAAAATCACCTTTAACTGAGATTCGAAGCAGCAACCTCTTGAAGCCCGGGATTAGGCTTCACTGAACTACGATGAACTAAAGGATAACTAAAACTGAACTTATTCCAGAGGTTGCTGGTTCGATTTCCGGTGGAGATATAATTTTCATTCAATTTTAAACATTTGGCAGATCAGTTCCGGACCTCCTTATATACTCGCTTCTTCATCACAACCAGGTGTGGAAATATACAGACATACATACTAATAAGTATCTTACTTTTAAATCCTCTTTATAGGCAATTCATGCATTTCTTATTAATATATTCCTATCATTTATTGGAAGAGAGTAATAAAACCGAACTGATAGTGCCTGTTAAAACGGCTTACTCTTGATGTACGGCGTTGTATAAAAAGCCACGAATACCTTTGTATGTATCTTATTCTAAATTTTTGGGGTGCTATGTACGCTACTTCAGGTATATGTGTATACACCACTCGGCTAATCTGCCTATTACGATCATTATACGAACATTAGGTCGTCTTATAAGGCTTATATTGCGTGTTTAGAACCTTAACATCTTTTGTTATGATAATGACTGCATAATTACATCAACCGTGTTGAGCTTATATCAATGACGATAAATACATGCTTAATATTTACATCCACCCGAATGAGCGCAAATTCACTTACAAAAGGTCATTTCTTTCGGTCATTATCGAGCTAATTTGGAATGTGTCCGCATATACATAGTTCGAGTTAAGAAATGTCCCAATTTAAGAAGCTTATAGAATGGTTGTAATTGCATAATAAATGCGATAAATATCGCAAGAAGATGCAAAGTTGCGGTTATTTATTCGTCTAAAAAATATTATCCTTGAATTTTTTATTGACTATAAAAAATTTCATTAACTTTCGGTCCTCAAAACCGGGTGGGACAAAAGGCGATAAATTGCGGTTTGAGGAGGAGGAGGAGGAGGAGGAGGAGGAGGATAAGGACATGGAGAAGAGGAGAGGACGAAGGAGAGGAGGAGAGGAGAGGAGGAGGAAGAGAAGGAGGATAGGGACGAGGAAGGATGAGGATGAGGAAGAGGAGGATGAGGACGAGGAAGGATGAGGATGAGGACGAGGAAGATGAGGACGAGGAAGGATGAGGACAAGGAGAGGAGAGGAAGGAGGAGGAGGAGAGGAGGAAGAAGAGGAGATGGAAAAGCTGGAAGTGAGGGAAAAGCGGTCACTTTGCTTTCACTTGGCCATCATCCACCCGTTTATCTTCCCCACAATCGCCGTTGCGGTTGCAACCGACGCTGCTTCGCCATTACTCGGGTCTCTCTTCCGGACCGATTGAAACCGCAAGGGCGATGCCCTTGTTGGTTCCTGCAGGGCGCGAGCTCTTAAAATTTAATTTCAGTAACCGCTGCTGTATTATCGTTAGTAACAGTAACATTATCTAAAACACCGGCTGTATTGAGTAGTAATGGAAACGTCAGTAACAGCACCCGCCTGCTCTCTCTCTCCTTTCCCTGCCCGCCCCGACTCGCGCAGACGGGCCTTAGTTGTGAAGATTGCGCAGGCTTAGGAGAGTTACGTGCTCCATTGTGACTGACTGACCGAGCGTCTTCTAAATATACGAGCTATATATCTCTCCTACATTTTCACTTCCATGATTTAACTACCTTCCTCAAACCTCCCCCTCCCTTAACACTTTGTTGAAGATGCCCTCGTTTGTTTTCGCTTTTCAGCATTACGAATCTCTCCAATGATGTTTAAAGGCTGCATTTTTTTTTCTTGGATTAATAATGATAATAATAAATATAAAAAAAATAATAATAGTAATAATAGCCTCGACCATATGTGGGTGGAAAAATCGCTGCGGGCCAACAGAGAGAAGTGAAAAGAGGCTTCTGAAGAAAATGTCGAAAAAAGTGTAAAATTGAGATGACTAGAAGGAATAAAGCCCTGGTAGTATCAATCTAATTTGAGAGTGCCGCGGTACTAGGGCTGGGAAGGCGTGATGCCCCTCTAGGCACTAGGTGAAACCATCTACTCGCATTGAGTATGATAATTAGACAGGAATTAAATGATATATTGTTATACTAGGAAAGGTGATTGAGGTGTGTGTTCAGGTTGAATGTCTTTTAAGCAAGGTCGTTTAAACGAAAAAGCCAGGAATCCGAAATTACCACCATTTGCCTCCCCCAAACCGAAATAAATATAACAATTTTTTCAACTTATTTACGGCTTCAATCGAGGGGTGCCAAGACTGGCATTATTCGGTCCTTTTTCTGGTTCCCTCGGGCTTTAAAATAATTCGTTACGCTTCCAAGTATTTAAAGATGTGCCCTTTTTGAAGGACTGGGATGAAGTCGATATTTTTAGGATAGAGGTGGAGCGGATCTCATTAATTTTCATTTCTGAAGAAGGGTAATTAGTAATCAAAAGTGGAGTAGATGGGGAAAGTGAAAATCTGTGGAACATACATATGTATATAACCTCAAATCCACCCACTTACGTTAGGGACTAGAGGGACCACAATCCTTCAAATGTGCGAGACAGAGGAAATTTTTACTCGGTAGTCAATGGCTTGCATCGATTCGACTACGAGGAAAGAAGTTGCGAGAAACTATTAAAAATCGTGATTTGAATCATTAAAACTTATCTCTCACGGAGTTATTCGTCGGACGGTATACAAATGCATGTTATTGAAACTGCTCAACTTTGGATTGGAAAAAGATAAAAATAAAAAAATTATAAAAAGTGAAACAAAAAAAAAATGGGAAGCTTGAACGTCAAACTTCACTAATTTTAAACCATGAAGATAATTTTTTTATTAAGGCCTTTAAAATCAAATACTATACAGGAATCCTGAAAGCATAAACCAGAACTACCACTCAGGCGGATTAACCACTTGACAAATTTTTCCGCATATAATCGAAAATCTATACTAACGAGGAAAATAAGATTTATAGTGATCGAATTACGCTATAGGTAGACCTTTGGCACCCAAATTGCTGGATTCAGTAGGCCCAAAAGATATTTCCACAAAATGGACGCGGATTGGTACTATTAAATCCAGGCATACCTTATTAAATATATATAATGTAAAGATTCAATATTGTATGAGAAATATGATGGGATTTGTAAATGTACATATATGTAAGCAAGCAAGCGTGAGACACAGAGGAGCGAAGGAAATGGTTGAACACCTGCATTTGATAAAGCTGCCCAAGTTGTGTCTCAAGATAGAATAATCAAAGACGGATATTTAAGGAGGAGCTCGAGTAAACACAGCTGTTGACCGTAAGAGATGGCGCATCGACAATCGTATGAAATTATACAAAGATGAGTTCATTATGTAGATGTACATACACTGCACACGCTTCCTAGCCCCACCCAGAGGTAGAGAAATCCCCATAACGGAGGTTGATCACCCCACGGTCAACTCTAGGCCACGTCATCTGCATGAGGACCGCACATATAAATAAGAAAAGAAAAAGAGAGAGAATAGTAACGAATTCATTAGCGTTCACTCGCCTGCCCACTAAGTCTTGTATCGCCCTTAACTCGCATTCGCGTTGATAATATATAGACCTCTAGTCTCCCACATAGTACGCTCCGAGTCGGTCTGCTTGCATCATAATATTCCGTTATTAGGATAAAGAGTTAATTTTCGTATGTCCAGCTTTGCCTTGAACCTTCGATAAGCTCAGTCAAGTAGATGAACACCGTAAAATAATTTAGCTTCGGAATCAGATAAATAATTCGCCGTAACGCCATGCTTCACCTATAAACTGGAACTAGTCACTCCCTCATAAGGTGATGGTTTACGAAAACATCTTTTATTCACATACCATTGATTAGACATGCATTTAATATATTTTAGCAAAATTTGCAATGATAAAATCGTATATTCAAGAAATTATACTAAATAAACTAATAAAATAAAATATTGACAAATGCAAAATGAGAACGATTTTTTTCAGGAACATTCTAGAAGTCTCTTGAAATCATCTGGCAACATTTTGCTTAGTAGGTAAACACTGTATAACAATCATTGTTGTTCATCTCACTCTGCAAATATGTCAAAACAGATGAAAGTAACTCCCGAGCTAGGTCAAACAATTTTTCAATTGAAGATCTTGGCAAGGAATCTTTCTGTATTTCAAGAGAGGTAGAAAGGTCCAATAGTGTGATTTGGCGTATTCTGAAGTTATAGAATAAAAAAGAAACCTATAAATTTCCGGCAAAATTTGCTCGACCCAGGATAACCACTGGCAGAGCTATTAGACGCTTTTATATGAAGGATTCCTTCGAAACTGCAGCAGACATTTCTCTAAAAATTAAGAGCAATATTTAGTGAAAAAGAAGTGAATCGTTTTACGGTGCCCGATCGGCTCAATACTTCTAATTTAAAAGCGCGTTTTACAGCAACTAAAAGAATCCTCAGTAAGAAAAACGAAAAGGAGAGACTCAAATATGCTGAAGCTCATGTTGTTTGGAGCGATGAAGATTAAGAGGAGAGAATTAATTTTAGTTAGATCTGATTTTAGACGCTTTTTTAGAGGCGCTGCAGGTCACAAACTTAACACTATATGTGTTAAAAATTTTGCCGACCATAGATGATGCATCGTCATGGTAGAGGGATATTTTTTCTGAATAATTTGGTTCCCTAGTGCGAATAAGTGGAAACGTAAATCCGAATGTGCGCCTAAATCGTGTACAACATGTTTTACCTTAACTTCGACCATATTTGAACAAACTATCATTATTAATGCAGAACAACGCGCCATGTCATGCTTCAAAACAGGTAAAATACTATTGTGAATAAGAAAATACGAAGTAATGAAGTGGCCCACTCAGAGCCCGGACCTGAACCAAATTGAAAACCTCTGGAAGACCATTGGAGAAAAAGTTCTAGATCAGCAGCCTTCAACATTAGTAGATTTCGGGCTGAAAATTGAACAAGAAAAGAACAAAATAACACCAGAATTTTGCGAGAAATTGGTGATGTTCTGTGGTCGTCATTGCGTCGAAGTAATAGAAAACAACTGTTTAAACACCTCATAATAGGTGTCTTAGGTTTCATCGTTGTCAAATCCATTTTGTTTCTAGTGTATTTGCTTGCTAATCAATTCTGTGAATTATCATTATCTTACTTTGCACGTGTAAATAGTTTATTTTATTAGTTTACCCTCAGAAATACCCGTCATTGCCCCGGTAAAATGGCGCTCGGAAATAAAGTAAGACGAAATTGATCTTTTTTCTTTTTTTATTCTTCACAAACAATATTTTCATTCTATGAACTAAAGTTAATCTTGTTCTGCAACGCTACAGAACTTCTTGGTACACAATATTCTTAGTTTTTCATTGTTGAGCATAAACAAACAGATTACTTTTGCTTTCAACTCTAGAGCAATCAGTATAAGAGTTAACTATAAGAAAAACAGGGTTCCTCTAATTGCAACTATGCCACTAATAGTCTCACCTTAGATTTTTCTTAATTCATCTTAAAAAACTTGCACTGATTGGAAAATGTAGTCTTCTGAATGTAAATGGCAATTCTCATCCTGATTGATTTAGGAGCTAATATAGCTCTTTCACACAGCCAGTTGTAGTTTTTGTAGTTTTTGCTGAGGTTTGGGTAATGCCTTTGCCTTGAGATTACACTAGCATGCGTTTCAAAACTTTTTTCAAAGGTCAAGGGTTTTTCAACTGATTTAGGACCCCTTTTGTGTGCTGAATTCAAAAATATCATTCATTTTCTTTGCTCAGGTTTGGTTTCTTAGATACACTCGATTTTTATTAGAGCATATTTTTCCCAAATGGCGCTATCATCCAAGCGTATATGGGCTTTGTTTTTGCCACAGCTGGTCATGGGTTACCTTAAATAACTAGTTATTCTTCCTCTTTTCAGGTCTAGTTGTGCAGTACGATGGATTATAAGTGTAAGAACCATCCTAACAAATTTTGTTTCATCTGCGGACACGTGGTTCTTACAGATGGTCAAGCCAAAATCACGGATTTTGTGAAGAAGGCTTATTTCGCTTCATTTGGAGTCAAACTAGGGGACGAGGATAAGGCATTTGCTCCCCTTATCTGCTGCAAAACATGCGTGGAGAACTTACAGGATTGAAGGAATAGGAAAAGAAAGAGTATGCCATTTGGTGTCCAAATGGTGTCGAGGAAAGGAAAAGATCACGTTACCGACTGCTATTTCTGCATGCCAAATTTAAAAGGCATTAATCACAAGAACAAGCACCATGTTCAATACTCTGATGTTCCTTTTGCCATAAAGCCAATTCCCCCTGGACCAGATGTTCCTGTTCCTGATCCGGATGTCATCATGGAATCTAGTTCTGATTCAAAATCTACTGACATGACTGATACAGGTGAGTGTGGTGCATACGAGCCAGAAGAGGACGACCGATCGGTACCATTGACCCAAGCCGAACTCAACGACTTGACAAGAGACCTGAATCTATCTAAGGAGTCTGCATAGCTGCTGGGTTCTCATTTTCAAAAGAAACATCTACTTGCCCCAGGAACAACGTTATATTGGTATCGGGAACGCGAGAGCGAATTCAGAAAATTCTTTATGTTCGATGAAGCGTCTTCACGGATCTACTGTAACAATATTGTTGAACTGATGAAATTAATGGGTATGAAGTATGTTGCCATGGAATGGAGACTTTTTATTGACTCGTCTAACAGAAGTCTCAACGCAGTTCTTCTCAATAACGGAAATAAGGTTTCATCAATCCATGGTGGAGCCTTGGCTGAAATGAAAGAATTCCACAACAACATGGAACGTCTGTTGTCGGCTCTCAATTAACAGGAATATAAATCGTTGATTTATGGAGATCTTAAAGTTGTTGCACTAATCCTAGAACTTCAAGGTGGGTACACAAAGTATCCATGCTTTTTGTGCTTGTGAGATAGTCGGGCTGACGACCAGCATTATGTCAGACAAGAGTGGCCATCAAGACAAGGATTAGAACCCGGGTCACACAATGTTCTGTCCCACCCTCTGGTTGAACCGAGCAATGTGTTACTTCCACCCCTACACATCAAACTCGGCCTAATGAAGAACTTTGTAAAAGCACTGGACAGGGAAGGTGGAGGATTTGCCTTCCTCCACCACAAGTTCAAACGAATCAGCATGGAGAAGCTTAAGACAGGTATATTTGATGATCCTCAGATAAGAGAACTCATAAAAGACTCTAGTTTTGATGATTCATTAAATCTTACTGCACTCTCTGACTGGCTGTCCCTTAAGTTAGTCATTGCAAACTTCCTTGGTAACCACAGAAGTCCTCAGTACCAGAAGATGGTTGATGACTTAATGGAGAATTTCCGCAAACGTGGTGCGCGTATGTCAGTGAAAATGCACTTTCTTCAGTCCCATCTGGACTAGTTTCCAGAAAATTGCGGAGACTTCAGTGAAGAACAGGGTGAGCGCTTTCACCAAGACATCTGTGTCATGGAGGAACGCTATCAAGGCCAATGGGATGTGAACTTTCTGGCTGACTACTGTTGGTGCCTTAAGAGGGATTTGGTGTCTGCTCGGCACAATCGGAGGTCACTGAAGAGACCATTCATCCATGAGTAGCTTATTTTGTGCATTGTACTATTCATGCTATCTATTAAAAATATTATGTAAACCTTCTGTTAGGGAATCGGTCCAAGATTTGCTATTATGTTTCATTCACAACAAATATTTGGAAATATAGGAGTTGTTGGTATGTGCTCATATTTCAAAAACCTCACCTAATTGGGTAAAATGGGCATGATTTTCATATTAAGTGCAAAAAACTGAACCAAAATCAGGTATTATATATTTGACCTTGAAAACAACGCAGACCAGTGTTATCAATGGCATTAATAACTATGCAGGTGAGAGATATTTCTATTCCCCCATCAGCATCAAGAAGTACTTTGCCATTTACCAGTGTCAGAATGTTTTTGGCAAATTGTACTGACAGTTGATCACCAAAGAGCTCTGCTCTCACATAGGGTGTTTAGAGGCAGTGTTCTAATATTCCTTCACAAAGAAGATGATTTTAGGCATGCCCGGACTTCATCTGCCCTGTCCTGGGTCCTTTAGGGATCACTTGGAACTGTCTGCCTGAAATCACCTTATAGCAAAAGAGTGACACCTTCCATAGGAGCCTCACAATCCGTGATGTCGAGCATTTTTCTGCCTAGTGCTTCTAAGGGTCCCTATGAGCCACTGAATGAGGTATATAAGCAGGATACAGGCTGAAATTCTTATATTTACCCCCAAATATTCTTTAACAAATGCTAGATCACAACACTTCTTGGTGGACAATATTCTCCATCTTTCCTTGTGGTGCATGGACAAACAGGTTGCCTTTGCTTCTCACACGTCAATAACGATGTATGGTAAAGCTAACATGTCTCGTGAGGGTTTAAACTCAGCTCACGCTCCATGGAGTAAACAGGCAAGTTTGGAAAAGGTCTCGTAGCTCTATTAGGAGGCACTTAGAGACTCAGGACCACTTCTATTGTCTTCCTTGGAAGATGTTATATAAGAATACACTTTTAGATTTATGTAGATTGTCTAACCTTTCGTCCTATAAATGGACAGACACACACACACACAGACACTTCATTTTTATTATATAGATTTAATATAATTTCTTGAATATACAATTTTATCATATGAAATCTTCAAAAATATATTAATTTCACGCCTTTGTGTAGCATAGAAATTTCATTTAGCTACCCATATTTTTGAAAATAGTTGAATAAAGGAAAATCGTTCTCTTATTTTGTTCGGTAGTGTAATGCTCGACTATTAATACTTTGCCCGACTATTTACGGGCACATCAAAAGGATAATGTATTTTAGAATTTTTTACGAGATATTAGGTTTGTTTATTCGCTCCCTCTAACGTCAGCGGGGTCGCCTTGGCAACGCGCCATTTCCTTCCGATTAGATATGGGTACATCAGAATTGAGATGTATTTTAGAAATTTCTCTGATATATTACACTTCATGACTCTCATCATCGGCTCAAGTGTCACTAATTAACTCAAGGAAAAAATGCCCATCTTTTGTTAACTTTGTTGACAATTTTAAAGTTTGTTAAATGGTTAATTAAAAAAATCTTCATCACCCATCATGAACCATTAATCACAAAGTGTGGTCGGTACACATCAACTCTACTAAAAACTCATTTCGTATTGAACTTACAGGAATAAAACTTTCATTTATACTCTATCCAAGTGTGCCACCCATACCTGGGATTACTCGGCTTTTTGCGACACGAGAGAACGGTGTGGCTTTTCTTCCTCCCCATATAAAGGACAGGATGGGGACTTTTCTTTCCATACATACATTAGAACCTAAAGGTTTTCCATTGGAGCCTAAAACAATTATTTTAAATGAACACTGAACTCCTTGAAACGCTCACTGCTCTGCTACATTAATTCTAAATCCTTAGTGAGCTGAGATATTTTATATTAAACCTTTCAAAAGTATTCTACGGTAATACTGCATCTCAAAAGTACTGCTCAACGTTTTGGAGGGTGAGATTTATTCGCATTTTTCCGTTAGTTAATTTCGCCAACGTTTATCTCCATCCTTTTGCTCTTTTCTTTGTCAGGAATAAAAGAAATTGAGAGAAAAAGAGAAAAGGCTAAATTCTGCCACTGAATTAGTGAGTCAAATACCGCCTCGCTGTTTGGGTTGAAATTGTAATTCTTATTAATTGTCGGTCATTTTGTTTAATGACTTAATAATTAAGTCAATTTGAGATACCATCCAAATAACTTTACATGGGTTTAACACACCCATTGATGGTAAGTTAATAGCCTTAATAGATAATGGACCACAATTTAAAATAGTTTAGCCCAACCAAACTTTTTATCGTCCAAAACGTTGACAAATATACCCGTATATACTCGGGACGAAATGATGCGTTTTCCAGGCAACGACGCTGCCGTCAGAAAGAGTCAACAAACGTAATATCTCTGGAAAATGTTACAAAATTTATGGAACCTAAGCTATTTAGAGCTGGGCATTCAAATTCCGAGTATTTGCGGGATAATTTGTTAAGTGGCTATCTCACTCCCGAAAATGGTAATTCAAAAGGATAAAATAGAAACAAAATATATATTTTTCTTACCAGCAATTTGTTACTTTCAATGTCTATATCCATAGTACCCCTACAGTTTAGGTTGTGAACCGAACCACTGGTTTTACAGGCTGGCCGCAGCAGAAACGGCTGAATCGGGACACCTTTCCGTGCTTTGATTGTGCAATGTGTAACTATTAATACGTTGTTTTATGAAAGCATGAACGTATTTTATAAACGTATACACTTGTATAGTTGTGTGGTTCTATACAGTTCTGTTTTACATATCTGTAACGGCAACTTCAGACACCAAATCCTGTAATAGGTCTTGATTAAAAATAGGAGAGCACTTGGAATTCTCTTTTCATTTTCATCAGCAAGAGCTTAGTATTCTTGCGTCCTTTTTCAATTCCGGATCCAAAGATATCGTCTAGTTTCTTGTCTTTGTTAGTTCGTTTATTGAGCCACGTGCCGTTTTTCAATTCTGGATGATGTCTCCTGACCAAATAATGAAATTCATACAAAAATTTGTATGACAATCGCTAGTAAGCCATTAAACTCAAATCATGACACTGATATTTCTTCCTAAAAGTTTTTTTCCCCTCTGGCAAAAAAAATATTGAATGAACTACAGCTGTTAATCATCTTGGGTGATGAAGCAGTGATGCAACAGTGATGAACCAGTGATGAAACAGCGGCGAAAGAGTGATGAAGAAGCAGGGATCATCTACCAAAAGAAGACTGAAGAGTAATAGCCGAGGGTGTCTCACCATCTCTAATATTTTCAATTACTTATACTTTTTTTTTTACCAAATTTAGATAAACAAAATTGTACACTTCAAAGATGTAAATAAAAAGGATTTAGTTAAACATTGGATCGATGCCTTATGAATAACAGTTTATTAAAAAGTCTCAGAGATAAGTGAGACACCCTTTACATATATGTAGGATAATATAATGTAATATGATAATATATGACAATGCTTTATTTAATTGTGTTAATAAATCTGTGTAGATAATATATATCTCTATATATAATATAATAGAAAATGTAAAAAAAACATTATAATATGTAAATAATAAAATATAAAACGTAGTAAATACGATAATATGGCAGCTTATGATAAGATAATCATTAATACTAATAATAACCATCTCCATATATATATATATATATATATATATATATATATATATATATATATATTATTCAACCCTTTTAATAGACTCGTTTGGCCATCTGCTGTAATATACATACTCTTCAGTGATCCAACCTTATTATTAGCGCTATTTACATTGCCGAATCCTGAATCGGCGATCTTATGGAATGATTCCATTATATGGAAGGGGGGAATCATTGAAGAAGATTAAATCTTTGTAATTCTCACTCGATTCGTGTGACGAGTTTTTGTGGTTTCTTTATCAAGCGCCTCCATGAACCTCCACGCTAAGTTGTACTTTCACACACATAGTTCTTAGGTGGGAACATGTATAACAGTTATCTAGACTTCAATTTATCTTATACAGTAACGCACAAATAAGACCCAATGCTGTATCTATTACCCTCAAGGACATCGATATCGCAAATGGCATCTGCCTATCCTAATTTATATCATACTCACATATGTACTTACACAATCCGTGTAACAGGCTCGACCCAACGATGGCGTGTGAGGCAACTCGTATTGCATAGCTCGTGTTAATGAAATGTAATTCAGGTCCCTTTGAGTAATTAATCATAGCAATCGAAGTAATTCTAAGTATCTGCTCTCATCAAAGTAATGTCCGGCCATCGGCTGGCTATGCGCTCCGACCAGCCTATGTAATTATCGACACAATTAATCATCCGACCCAGCTTAGAGAATGGTCTCCGCCTTCAGCTGAGACGCTCACTAGATGAAAGGAAGGAGAGGGTAAAAGAGGGAGGAGAGATTGAAATAGGGAGAGAGAGAGAGAGTCACAAGGAGTCAAAGGAAAAGTAGTACCTCAAAGGAAATTGCTAACCATACCGAGGAGGTACTATTTTGGGAAGGCCCTAACCTATAGCATAAAAGAAAGCGTAGCATAGATGAAGTCTCTGCCCAGAAAGAGAGAGAGATAGAGAGAGAGAGAGAGAAAGAGATAGAGTAGTGTATGGGCCTGAAAGATTTGTTGTGTTCACTCAGCGTTTGCTCAAAATTCATGTTTTATATTTGGGGATGTGGAATATTTCTATCATTGGGCTACGGCTTAGCCGAGTAGAAACACCGTTTCTGATTACACTGAAATTAAGTTAGATCGAGTGTGGTTAGTCCTTGAATGTAGTCCTTATCGGGTCCACTTCACAGCGACTCTCTCATTTTCGGACCTCAACTTAAGTACTAGGTCCCCACTGAGAAATAAAAACAGCTGGAATGAGTGCAGATCGGTAGTAAAAATCTTCGGGACATGAAAATACTCTATCGAGCAAAATAAGAGAACAATTTTTCTTTATTAAAATATTTTAAAAAATATGATGATTAGATGAATGAAATTTCCATGATACACAAAGACATGCATTTGATATATATTTAATATTTCATATCATAAAATTGTATATTCACAAAATTATATAAAATATACTAACAGAATAAAATATTGGCACGTGCATAATATGAGAAAAATCCTTTACAGAACTGCTTAGCAAGCAAATAACCTAGAAATAAAGTAAGATTTGACAACGATGAAACCTAAAACACTTAATATGAGTTGTTGAAGCCTTTGTTTTCTATTACTTCGGCGAAACGACGCCCACCGGACTTCACCAGTTTTTGCAAATTTATGTTGTTATTTTGTTCCCTTCTTGCTCAATTTTCGTCTAAAAATCTGTCATAGTTGAAGGCTGCGGGTCTCGAAATTTGTCTTCAACGATCTTCAAAGGTTCTCAATTGGATTTAGGTCCAGGATCTGATCAAACCACTTCATTACTTGAAAATCTTCTTGTTCGAAATAGTATTTTATTCGCTTGACAGTATGGCATGGCACGTCTTACTCATAAATACTGCTGACTGGTTCATAGATGCTCAGAATGGAGGTAAAAACTAAAACATGCTGTTGTATGAGGTTTAGGTACACATTCACACTTACCGTTCTAATTATCTGCACTAGCGGACCAAATCATTCATACGAAAACATCTCCAATAGCATGACGCTGATTCCTCCATGCTGCGATAAAATCCAACTAAATTGAATTTACTTCCGAGTCTTACCTTCTGGTTCTTACTTAGGATTGGTTTAATTGCTGGAGAACAAGCTTTTAAATCAGATGCATTGAAGCTAAGAGACACTGTGAAACAGCTCACTTCTTTACCACGATTGGTCTTAATTTTTTAAAGAAATGCCTGCTGTAGTTTCAAAGGGATCTTTCATATAAAAGCGCCTAATCGCCGGTCTTCTCGGACCGTGTTTATGCGGGGCCGACTCACTTTTGCAGGAGATTTATATATTTTGTTTTTATTGTATAACTTCAGAACGCGCGAAATCACTCTCTTGAACCTTCCTACTTCTCTTGAAATCGCAGAAAGAGTCCTCCCCCAAGCCTCCAATCGAACAATTCTCCGACGGAACTCAGTATTCACTTTCACGTGTTGTTGCCTCTATGTAGAGGGAATAGAACAACAATGGCGGTTGTACAGTTCTTACGCCCTTTCCCATCCAAAATGTTGCCAGATGATTTCAAGAAACTTTTAGAATGTTCCTGACAAAATTGTTCTCTTGTTTTGCACTTGACAATATTTTATTTTGTTAGTTTATTTAGTTTAATTTCTTGAATATACGATTTTATCATATGAAATCTTCAAAATAATATATTAATTTCATGTCTTTGTGTACCATGGAAATTTCATTTACGTATTCATCATTTTTTGAAAAATATTTTAATAAAGGAAAATCGTTCTCTTATTTTGCTCATTAGTATATATATATATATATATATATATATATATATATATATATATATATATATATATAGAGAGAGAGAGAGAGAGAGAGAGAGAGAAAGGTGAAGGGTAGAATTCCTTCTGACTCATTTATGCTATGATCGTAAATTTTCACCATATTTAGAACTCGTTCAAGAATTTTAAGGATAATGATGGAATTTTTAATGTCTGTTCTACGCACTGGAGTTCGCTCCATTTAACTAATGGCAAACACGGTTTTAGCCACTTCTATTTTGATATGGAAATGAGAAGTTTCCTTTTGTCTGAACATTTTATCAGAAAATGTTTCTTGCACACGATATCTTGACGATTGTTACAATAGAATTTCAGAAAATCGACAATAAATAATCTTTGTCATACGTGAGAAAAATAGTGTTGTTTTTATCTGCTAAATTGTAATTATTGCATTTATAAACATGCCTGAAACACAAAAAAAGTCCGAAAGTTTTTATGAAAAATAATAATAAGGTAAAGAGGTTTTGCATACAATCTTTAGGCACTTTATTTTAATAGAATGCATTCACCGTGCTTGTATCAGGTGAGACGAATATGAAAAAGAATGAAGGGATGGTGTGGGTTGGCCCGAGAAGTAAGTAAGAGAAAGAGGACAACGCAGACTGTGGATCGTTCGCTGATGAGTGGTAGGCTGTTATGGTTAGGTGAGACTTTGAATTTGAGTGTGCTTATGGTGGAACTGGTTTTTTAAAATGTTACACTGTGTTTAAATGCTGCATGTGAATTTTGTGATTATAGAAATGAAATGAAAAAAAAAAGAAGTTTTGACACCTCCTTTAAGACCCAATTAGTAGGTTGTGGACTGGGAATATTTCCTAGGTTATAGGAATAGGGAGGAGTGTTTGTTGACAAGAACTGGCGAACAAGTTGTGAGGCACCAGAGAGAAAAAGTATGTCCCAAACAAATACTTCAGCTCAAACCGGTCTTGGACTCCTTCTTTCACCTAATGAAACGCCAATGTCTTGGTTATTATTTACAATGGGGTGTGTGTGGAAAATGTTATGGAGAAGCCAGGCTCTGTAGCAAGTGCAGAGGTCTGTAAGAATGTTTTCATGATTCTATCTTTCTTCAGCAATTTTTCCTTTTATTCATTTGATACATGTCTACACACAATTTTAAATATATATGAGTTGATGAAAAATAATGATTGCTTTCTTGTATTTTCTTTATTTAACCATATTCCATTTCCTCTCAATGATCTACAACTTGTTGTTTTCCCTTTTTAAATATAAAAATTATTTTTTATTATTTCCTTTTTAAGTGGGCGATAACTACAAAAGTTTCAAGACTATATTTTCTTCTCAAACTTTACCAAATCTTAATTCCACTCTTGCTGTAAATATATGCAGTTTATTACAGATATATGTGAAATAAAAGAGCGTAACTGTATATTTTCTTACAGTCCAAAATTCATCACATTTTCCATAAATCTAAACTCAATGACAAGATTTGTTGATAAATGTAATTGACCCATCATCAGATATTTTTTCCCAATGCGATTATTTTAAATCTTTTTTACATTATCCTTAAAGTCAATAGCAAATATATATATATATATATATATATATATATATATATATATATATATATATATATATATGTAGCCTCAACATTGGATCATGTATTAATAATGTCAACAAACATCAAATATGCCGTCATAAAATCGGTTTAATATTTTATCGAAATGACTTGGTTATAGAGGTTTGATGGATAGCATGATTACTGCGATGCACCGAGAATTTTATATAAATGAATGGTGGTAATTGATGGCCACTGAAAGTGTGGAAGATTAATGAAAAATGGCATATACACATTTGAATGTTTGACTCTTTAATGCCACGCTTTGCCTGATCTTTGGTGGCAATCAAGCATGCGAACCTTTATAATTTCAGTGTGATAGAAGCTATAAATACTTAACACTTAATTTCAGCTGTAGGTTAGGGACTGCTGTTGAGATGATGGCGAATATGACAGAAAAGTGTACGAGATAAAAGGTATTGAACGACAATCCATTAAAATTTGTTGAAATATGAAATGATGATTCAGTTTCCGCCGAATAGTAGTTCAACCAAGATATTGAAATAAAAAATTGGCAGAAATAGAAGAGATATTCATAGTTTATAACGAAATGCATAAACTAGAACTCGTACAAGGTGAATTGACTTGACATCTGTCCTTTTTGGTGAGCGAAGAGGGAGAGATGCTAAGCGTCCAAAATAAGCGGAGTGCAGCTGCGAAAGCTGGACTATGCATAAGATATGTTGATTTTGGAGGAAACATACAACTCCTGTGCCATAAAAAATTAGAGACCCCAAATATATATCGGATAAAGAGTGTGTGGAATCTGCGGAAGCAAACTCACACAAAACGAGGTACGAGAAATTATTTGGTGAAAATTTTGAATATCAAGCGAAAAAGAATTGAGGAGAATACAAAAACAATGCAAAAAACTGAAGTCAATAAATGAAAAACGCTGTTCATGCAAGAATATAAAAATGTACATGATTATATTCAGCGTCCATAAATTCACGACGGGGGGAATAAATAAATAGGGGGAAAGAGAGGAAAGAGAACTAAAAACACGCGGAAAAGATGAACCTAAAGGAGAATAATAAAAGAAATTAACGAGAAACGAAGAGAAATAAATAAATTAAATAAGCAAAAGCAATAGTGAAAATTTGAGTAACGTTGAGACAAGATTTTCACTGTCTCACCCTTCCTATTAAGAGAAGTCCAGCTCGGAAAAATAGGAATTTCAACCTTAATTATAAACCAATGTTAGAAATTATACGACTGACCTGGATAAAGTGACATACGTCAAAATAAACAAATTTTTAAGCTGTCATTTTATGTCATACGTCAAGTACATAGATGATTATTCTTTATACCTTTAGTCCCAAGGAAAGATGGCTAAATTGTAATTCTGAAATCATAGTTCTAACTGTTTCAGAAAATTTGAGAGAGCAGGCTTATAGAAGGTTGCCAATTAGTCAAAATTAGAATCACCAGATGTCTACAGAAAGTTAGCCAAGTATGAATTTGCTGCTGTACCACGTTTACATGTTGTTGTTAGTTATTTTATTTCGTTTTTCTTTCTATAATACATTTTAAATGTCAATTAGTTTTTATTTAATATTTATTCTGTATAGGGTTTGTTTCTTTAATTCACTTGTCTGATGATTTTCATTGTTTCTTTTTTTTAACACTTTCTACATAGAGTCAACTAGCATTATTATTATGTAATAATAATAATATTAATTGGTTGTCAAAAATATTTGTTCATTGCGTTAAATATTTATTTAACTTTACATACAGAAGCAAAACTACTCATCTACGAACATTTTCAATCGCTTCTACCTTAAATATCTTGACCCTAAACGATATGAGAATATGGAAAAACATAAACAACGTACTTCATCTTATCTAATTATCTGATCATTTATTCCCTGTCCTAAGTTATGCTCTTTTTATCTTTCGAGAATTTTGAGTTTTATTTATTATGTGGCTTCTTTTCAAGTATATTGTCCATTAATTTTCATTAGAAAGAAAAATAATCGTATATTTCGTTTAGTTTATGTGTATTTATGCTACATAAGAATTAACAATTGACAGATATATGCTGGCCAGATAAAAAATAATTGAATTTGACGGCTTTTCTGATACTTTTGAAGTTCAGCTGAGTAAGAGAATGTTCTAGGCGCTATGATGGTAATTTACTAGGATTTGTAAAGTCTAAGAAATCTTATATAAAGTTTCATTCACTTAGTCTCACGGGACGGAAGCATTAAATGTAGATCTGATACACAAAATAAAAGAAATTCCAATACTTTCTAATCAGAATAACAAATTAAGTATAATTTATCATATTTTCTCTTTCTTGAGAATCAGAACTTAGGGGAACCCTAAATTTATCCAATCTATATTTGTAAATTAATTAAATGTACCAATTCATCACCAGACGGGAATCAAAGCAGCGATTGCGTAAATTGAATTATAAAACTCCCCAGTCAAATTAAGTATTTATATTTTAAATGTTAATAAAACCACTGTATACCACCATAATTTTTATTCACGAACTAGTTACGGATGAAATGTACCATACTATCTTTCAATTCCATATTTTAAAAAACAAAATTCACATCAATGACACTAATCTGGGTGTGTGAATTTGAGGTATTAAAAATATCTTTTAAGATACTACTTTACCCGCCACCTTTATCATATGTGACATTGATCTGATTTTGGGCTTATTTACATACGTATCGATAGCCATATCTTTTCAATATAAGATAGAAGAATGTATGGTAAATTTATTGCCGAAATTAGTCCCGGGAATAAATATTAAGGTAGGAACATAGCGGTTTTTAGCAAGTAATTTCCTCTCTATCGAGCAAAATAGTCACAAGTTAAATTTTTGTATCCTAAAGTGAGAAATGTGTGACAGACGCAAAGAGTAGATTAGAGGGTAGAACAGAACAATAATAAAATTATGGATAAATCGCATATGAAAATTAAATTACGGTATTGAGGAAAACAAAACAACATTGCATAAAATGAATAATGAAAACATCTATGTGTGAAAAAACATTAAATCACGAATGAATATAAAATAATAAGGACAATAGACAAAGGAAAAAAGCAGAAAGTAAGAAAAGAAGAAAGATAGAGTGAAAGAGAAATAGAGAGAAAGAGATAGAGAGAGAGAGAGAGGGAGGGAGAGAGAAGAGAGAATTAGCTTCGTGCTCTTTCTTGTTTCAGCGCTTATTGCGTGGACCGAGTTTACACCAATTTTCCATTTCTGTTTTCGTTTGGCAGAGCAATTTCATACGTCGAAATTCTATTTCCCACATCCTTTCCCCTTCGTCTGTTTAACTGCGAAACTTTCCCCCTTCGTGCACTCATTATGTTTTGCATTTTCTAGTATTTTATATTCCCGCATCGGTGTTTTCATTTGATTTTCTATCTCTCTTCTCTTCTCCTCCCTCTCTCTCTATTAATATATATATATATATATATATATATATATATATATATATATATATATATATATATATATATATATATTTGTATTTTAAAGGCCCAAAGAAATGAAAACTGGTAACACAACCTGGAAAAACGCTAAGTAAATTATTATTACGTGTACCATTAAAGCTTAAGAAGGAAAATGGTAGCTTTAGCGATGAGCGTCGTGGTCATTTTAGCTAAGAGCGCTTAATGACACAGGTTCGAATCCAACTCCTTTATTCATTTTATTATAAAGGTTAAAATAGTTTGCCTCTACTTTTATGTTACTATATCTCCCATTTCCATTTTTAAGCTTTAATGGTACATGTAATAATAATTTCCTTAGCGTTTTTCCGGGTTGTATTACCAGTTTTTATTTCTTTGGGCCTTTAAAATACATCTATTATATATCAAGTGTCATGTGATTTTCAATTTGATCTATCTATCTATCTATCTATCTATCTATCTATCTATATATATATATATATATATATATATATATATATATATATATATATATATATATATATATATATATATATAAATAAATGCAAAAAATCACACAGGAAAATGAAAGGTGGATTCCAAGTACTTTCGAACTTGTTCCGTTCATTCTCAAGGAATAACGAAAAATTTTACAAAGCTGGTATATATATGAGAGACAGCAGAGTAATACTCCGCCCATGTAAAACGAAAGGACGAGGCAGTACTCTGCTATCTCTCATATACGACTAACTTTGTAATTTTTTCGTTATTCCTTGAGAATGAGCTGAACAAGTTCGAAAGTACTTGGAACCCGCCTTTCATTTTCCTGTGGGAATTTTTGCATTTATTACTCTACTCACGCGCTACTTTGCGAGTTTCTCATATATATATATATATATATATATATATATATATATATATATATATATATATATATATATATATATATATATTATATATATATATATATGTATATATATATATATATTTTTTTATATATACTAAATATTCCATAGGAAAGAAGAAAGAAGAAATTGAGTGATAGCACTAGGAATAATATAATATAACTTTTTTCCCGTTAATGAAATTGAGAAAATAGGTGAAGTTCGAACCTGTACCATCCAGCGCCTTTCGCGCCACTGCGCTAACCACTAGGCCATCATCCAGCTCCCAAAGAGATTCTTCAAGTCAGCTTATAAGCAGAGCAGTCGAGGTGAGTCTCGATATGACCAAGACGAAAAAGTTACTAAGAGCGACATACAGGAATCGTAAATGAACAGGAAATCATAATAACACGTGACACGGTAGATGCTCAATTACCTATAGGAAATATAGGCAAAAATCATCCACAGGAAAATGAAAAAAAGAATCCAAGTACATTCGAACTATATTTTCAAGTTCATTATTAAGGATTAGATATAATATCAGAACGTAGCCATATATAAACTACACAGAAAAGTAGAGAACGTCCTTCACAATATATTAACCAATTGTAGAAAATACAAATAATAAATATAAATATAATATACAGGATCATGAGAATCGGCAATGCCAAGTCCAAGCGACAAAATATACATTACAGTACAAAAAAACGACAATATATATGTCTAGGGAAAGAATTAAACCCACAGGCAACATTTCGAGCGGGCGGTGAAATAAGAAATTAAATCCAACAATAAGGAATCATATCAAAGGGATTATAGAATAGCAAGGCCTGGAAAAGGTGGTGACGAGAAAGAGAGGGAAAGAACGAGGTATGGAAAAGAGAATTAAATAAGTCAGTAAAAATGAAAAATAAAACGAACAAAGTCATAGACTATGATAGGTTAATGATTGGCAATAATTTTATTTACTATGAATTTTTCAATTAAAGAATCATGTTTAAACAGACCAAGGGAAATATTCATGTTGGTTAGCAACTAATTAGGGAACATTCAACCTATTTCTTTTTATAAAATCTTTTGAATGATAAATGAATTTAGCAGAATTTTAGTTAATGGGATGATTATTTATTATCTGAAATATGTTAAAAGAAAGGTACTGTTGAGTTTTTTTTATATTATTATATGTGTGTTGGTTTAATCGGATAAAGGTTTTCCTATTTGACCAAAGAAGAACAGACAAGCTTCCTGTTTTTAATTAAATATTGCCTTATTCGGATTCTTTTTCTATTCTTCCACATATCTTTAAAAATTTTAATATTTCTATTGTTTTTGAATAGACACGTAGTTATGACAAAAAATTAGAAACTAATATATATTTTTATTCTTTCCATTCGTGTTAAAAAGTTACGTGATAACAATTTTAATATAACGTTGAAATATTTGCAAATTTATGAAAAATTATGCATTTAAAAAATAATAAGATAAATAGTGCATTCCTTCGCTAAATCCAAATCGCGCTTTGGTCCTGTTCCTCAAGGATGTGTTTCAGTCCATGGAGCTTTATTATTGGAGAAAAAGGATAAAATGATCATAAATATGGGTTAAATTAATGATGTGTGCGATTATAATCTATTTCTTTTTCTTTTTTATAAATAAATGTCTGAAACTTTTTTATTTCCAGAAATGGTTCCTTCCAAAGAAAAGCGAGCAACTATTCCTGCTCTGCACCAAAGACGCTTGAAATGTAAGGGGATAAGTGCTAAGGAAATTCCATTAAGGATCACCAACTTTATAATAAATATTAAGTTTAAAAAGACTAGTTACACTCCTATGAAGTAGTCTTTTGGATGCTCAAGAGCTTCAAATGAGCGCCAAGTTCGCCCCCTGGTAAGGTCACAACTCAAGGAACGGGTTGCTTGCAGTGCCAAGCTTGCTCACGAATGGATAGGGGCAGGTGGGAACGCTTAAGAACGCAGAGTGAGGCGACGAGTTTTCGATAAAGGTTCCAAGTCGATTAGGGCTGCGAAGATGCCTCATCTCAGCAAGAAGAACTTTAGAGATAGACTCCATTTGTTTGTACAAAATATAAAGAATGGGCTGTTGAAGACTGGGGCAAAGTGATATTATCTGATAAAGCTCTGTTCTGCTTGTTCGAAGATTCTGGAAGATCCCTCGTTGGGAGAAGAAAATGAGAGGCTTTCGAGAATCCTGTGTCGTACCCACGGTGAAGCATCCGGACTCTTTCCATGTCTGGTCTTGCTTCTCATTCGAGGAAACTGGAACATTAACAATTTGGCCCAAGAACACCTCCATGAATTCAAAATGGTACAAAAACATGCTTTATCAACACCTTTTTACAAAAGTTCAGGACCATTCTCTCGATGATAACTGTATTTTTCATCATGACATCGCACCTTGTCACAAAGCAAAGAAAGAACAAGATTCTTGTCTGAAAATACTATCAATTTGGGGAACTTTAGCTTGAAAATTTGACAGATTTGAACCCAATAGAGAAATTGTGGGCGATTATCAAACTAGTGGTTGATAAACATAAGCTATGCAATTGTGAGAAATTGCTGGTGCTTATTGAAAAAAAATGGAGCAATATCGGTCAAAGTGTCATCACAAATTTGGTCCTCAGCATGTTAAAACGAATAGAAACAGCTCTGCATAACAAAGGATATCATTGTAAATATTGTCTGCGCGCATTACTTGACTGTATTTATTAATAAAATGCGTCCGGGATCTAAATTTGCACTATTTAACCTTAAAATTATGATCCAAACATTTGAAAACAAAATGCAACGTTTGATTAGTTATATTAATTTTCTTATATGAAAAAATAGGGTAGTCTCAAAACCTTTCTATATGACTGTACATACAGTATTGCCGTTGTTTATGACGATATGTATATTTATGTCGTTTGGATTTTGCACATGCCGATTCTCTGTATATTTTATTTTTGTTTATTTATTCGTTGTTTTTATTATGCTATTGGTTCGTATTTTGTTAATGTCGTTCCCTACCTTTATGTGTTGCATATATATGGTTGCGTTCTCTTCTTATATCTATTCCTTGATAATAAGCTTGAAAATATAGTTCGAAAGTACTTGGATTTCTCTTTTCATTTTCCTCGGGGTGATTTTTGCAATTATTGCTTCTCTCAAGTGCTACTTTGTGAGTGTACCATATATTATATATATATATATATATATATATATATATATATATATATATATATAAGTCATTATGTAATATTAATATGAAACCTGCGTTTCATGCTTCATATATGAATATTATCAAACGATTGGGGGGACAAATATTACTCGTATCTTAAATCCTAATTCAAATAAAGTTATTAAATAGATTTTAGTCATTGAAGAAAAAAATAATTGCTAAGTCATCGTACAAAATAATAACTAAACAATAAAAAATACATGTAGGAAACACAGTTGAGATATTGGTTAAAAACTACTTTGATCAATATATTATTCAAATCGAGTCGTTGCCGATGTTAATAATATATGGTTATCCTGAAAGTCCTGACTCACGTAGAAAGCGGTGCGCTGCTGTTGTTTGTTGCTCCTGCGCAGTTTATTTCTCTTTATGGAAGCCCCAACTGAGAGGAGTGAGTTTGGAAGAAAGTAGGATGAGAGTTTCATTCATTACTGTTACAAGCAAAAACTTTCTACAGAGTTGCTGTGAAGGAAATTTGCAATACTGAAGAAGGCACAGCACTTCAGGCGAATGGCTGGAGGTGGTAAAGACGTTTCAACTCTGGAGATCTTACCCATGACGATCAACCACGTTCCGGCCGACCATCAACCTGGTATCTGGTACAGATTCGGATGCTGGCTGATCGATGGAAGAAGATCGTAGAGAATGATTGGTTGGTGTTGCTTCATAAAATTTTGTTGTTTTCTTTCCACTTCCTAAATGAGTCACGACTTTCTGGCTAATATTTAGTGACAATTTTCTCACTCCTCCGATGAGAGATATTAGCCCACAAGCGTTGACTTAAATTAGTCTTGTGGCAATTTTTCACAAAGATTTTGCTACCAGATTTTTTATTAAATTTAAGCTTGGTTGATTGAAGTAAGGAACAAGCTTATTTGTTTTATCAATTCAACAAGATAATTTCCCTCAAATTATCGATTATAGGTGTTAAATATAGATTTGCCTTAGTGAATCAAACACGACCATTGGCAATAATAATCTGACAGAATAATTGATAACTAATCAACACTATCATTGAGTTGACAAATTCACCGCATTTATTTATTTGGTCAATTCAACACTTGGCTACTTTAACACGATTATTGAATTTGCAAATCATCACAAATATTGAATTGTACAATAAATTATTTCTCCAATTTAACACGATTATCAAACTCCCATCCAACCCAATTATTGACTTGTCTCATTCAACACGAACATTGACTTTGGTCAATCTAAGACGATTTTTGACTTGGCCAATCCAACATGATTAATGACCCTCAATTCAACAACATGACTGAATTGTCCAATCCAACAGTATTATTGATTCTCTCATTCATACATGATTTATTAGTGACATGGACTAAGACGAATTATTATTGACACGGACAACACAAATAATTGTTGACATACCCGATACAACATAATTATTGGCATGATAAATCCAACACTATTATTGACTTGGCCAATCGAACACAAATAGTGACTTGGCCAATAAATCACAAATATTGACTTGCCCAATCGAACACAAAGAGTGATTAGATCAATCGAACACAAATTTTGACTTGGCCAATTAAACATAAATATTGACTTAGCCTTTGAACACAAATATTGACTTGGCCGATTGAACACAATTATTAACTTGGCCGATCGAACACAATTATTAACTTAGTCAATCAAAGACAAATATTGACTTGGCCAATCGAAGACAAATATTGATCTGGCCATTCAAACACAAATATTGACTTGGCCATTCGAACATAAATATTTACTTGGCCAATCAAACACAAATCTTGACTACACCCGTCAAACGTGATCGTTTGACAGGTTTAGTAAATATTTGTGTTTGTTTTATTAGCAGACCTTTCAAGGCTTCCAAGCGCTGCTGTTGATGTCCAATAGAACTTTTCCACCTTTCTTATCTGCAGGAGGAAGTCAACATTGCTGCCATTGACATCTGGAAGATTTTGTTCCCTATCCTCCCCAATACCAAGAATTTGCACTCCCGTCCCTAACACACGCAGTTTACAACTCAAGAAGATCTGGGACAATATATGTATCTTCCAAACGTTTTCACTTCTTCCATCTTCACCACTTTCTTTACATATCTCCCCTTACAAACTTGCCGCTGGAGATGCCCTCGTTGCTATTGCCTTTTAAATTTGAGGGGAAAAAATCCCCTTTATTAAGTTTTAAGTTCTGCACTGATATTGCGGGGGGGGGGGCGGAAGCACCCACTTTTAAATAGGTCTTAAAAAGTTACGAAAAACCTCCTTGAGTAGGAAGTGATGCATTTTAGGTTTTATTCTTCGCATCAAAATTCTAAAACAAAAAAGGTGAAGACAATGGTTGTAAAAAAGAACAGAAATAGGCTACATAACCAATACTCATGAAATTAAGATATTAAGGGCCAGTAGGGCACGTTTTACCCAGAATTAAATCGTACTTTTAATGATAGATATTTAGAAGTAGACTTTTGGCAATTATTATGTGGGAGTACATTTTGAAATACCACCCCTAGATAATGGATATAATATATATATATATATATATATATATATATATATATATATATATATATATATATATATATATATATATATATATATATATATATATATTAGTGTTAATGAGTATCGTACTATCTCGAAGTTACACAGATACGCACAGAAGAATGATCGTTTCATATATACACTTTTACGCACACACACGAATATAAATTTGTGTATTTAATATTAAAATCAATTTATTTCAGAAATCGTCTATTTACCGTTTTCAAAAATGAAATTCAAAATGATATGATTTTTCTCCTATCCTCATCAACTGACCAGAATAAAGAGCACGAAATGAGTCCTTCGGGCAGAGTATTTAAAGGGTCAATTTAGCGTGATATGCTAATGTTTGTGCATGATTATACGCTAGTTTCAATTAAATGTTTCATAATTTTTATTATGGGTTCAAATAAATATATTTTATATGGAGGAGTAATTAAATAGCTATTCAGTGTTGGTAATGCATTGAAATTTGGATCTCGGATAGAAAGAGACGACCAAAAAGTGGTGATTTTCGGTATATTTGGGTATATATATATATATATATATATATATATATATATATATATATATATATATATATATATATATATATATTATATATATATATATATATATATATATATATATATATATATATATATATATATATATATATATATATATATATATATCGTTGTATATATGTTTATATACTTAATTGCATTCATTGAAATATTGATGGGAATAAGGGAGATGTGGGAGAAGGAAGGGGTGGGGGAGATGTATTGGAAAGAGAGAATTGGTTTATTGGTTTCTCTCTCCTTTTCTCTGTCAGGCTCATTTTCTCTCTGTTTCTGCCTCTGCCTCTGCCTCTCCCTCTCTCTCTCTCTCGCTCTCTCTCTCTCTCTCTCTCTCCTTCTAGTTCTAGTCCCCTCTCTCCCGTTTTAGATGTAATGACCTTTCCAAAATAATGATAATAATAAAAATAATGATTTCGAAAGCATTTATTTGTGTTCAGTCAGAGGGAACTTTACAAATGAGGTTAATTTGAAATCGGGGCTTATTTTATGCAGTGGTTTTTGTCATTTTAGTGTAAAAAAATTCCATAGTGAATTAATTGAGTCATTTTCAAAAGCCGGAAGCTAAATTGAGTTTTTGGGTTTGGGTTAATTTCAAATACTTGGATTCATTTATTACTCTCCTTTTATCTTCTATTTTTGTCTCTCTCTTATTATTACTCTTTTATTACGTTATTTTTATTGTTTCTATTTCATTTATAGGTAACATTAATTAAACCTTTATTAAAGAATTATTGTGGGTTTCGTTTCGACAAATGAAATCTTTGAAGAGGGATGTGCTACTAACGGCACCTTACTGAGGTAAACATCAGGGACTTTTTTCCAGACCCCAACTTTTGCTTTAATTTTTAACCATTAATCCTTTAGTTCTGTTCTTATATTTGAAATCTTTTACCTATAATCTTTTTTCTTCAATTGTTTGACCCGTTAACTCCAACCCCGTAACATTGATCTTTTGCATTTAAAATTATACCAATGATGTTTTACATTTAAACTTTTATATCTAAACTTTTACCTTTAATCTTTTAGCCATCACCCTTTACCTCTAATCATTTGCCTCCAATATTTTAAATCTGTTCTTTTGCATATGATCTTTCTATGATATTTTCACCCCTAATCTTTTACCTTACGGCTTTCTCCTTATATTTTAAAGTAATCCACTTCACTTTATTTTGGATTGCAGTTTCACACTCTATCAATCACTACCTATTTAACCCATGAGTAACACTTTCCTCTTCAGTGAATTGTTTATACTATCTGTCGAAAGTAGCACAGCCCTTTTCCAAACCTTTCTCTCACTGTTTACTCTCATCCACTAATGGTAACCTTTGCTTGTTCGTCATTAAAAATATCTAAATCAAATCATTTGGAGAAGTGAGATATATAAAGACGCCCCTAAATTCTATACATACATAAACACACCTTAAAAATTACCCACCCAAACATGACCACCCACATAATCAAACACATCTTCTCATGCACAAATTCACTGAGTTGCAAGCTTCTCTCCATCTCTCTATAGAATAACGATATACACATGTTTCTGAAACATTGGAATTGGGGTAAATGTATAAACTGTATTTGCAACTTTATTAATCTGTTCAGCTATGTTCTAGCTTAATTCCGATATTTAACTGGATAAAGACTTCGCACTGTTGTCAACTTCTCCACTTATACAAATACAAAGTTGGAACGACAACGAAACAGGAGTTCCGCCTCTTCGCTTCATTGTTCTTAGACAATATTAGCAAAATTTGATTGATAACAACATATGATTGAGCTTCGCGGATTAAGCGCATCGTTATACCGCGTTTCGCAAAATGGCAAACATTTAAAGGCACAAAATACGAAGTTTCACCCAGGCTTTGACAAGTGTCTTGTATTACATAAGGTATATATATATATATATATATATATATATATATATATATATATATATATATATATATATATATATATATATTATCTTAAGAGAGCAGAGGGGTTGCGCGTTGCCAGGCGTATACGTATTTTTATCCTTGAGAATGGGTTCCTACCCGAAACGTTGGTACTAAGAAGTTATATTATAGTAATATACTTCCTAAATTTAGCCTGCTTATTTATCCTAAATATATATATATATATATATATATATATATATATATATATATATATATATATATATATATATATATATATATATATATGTATATATATATATATATATATATATATATATATATATATATATATATATATATATATATATATATATATATATTTATATATGAGTGTATGTGTGTGTGTGTAGTGTGTGAATTGGGACTTAGTTAGCGATGGTGATTTCCGAATCGTCAGTCGCTGACCACGTCCAACTTGGGTTTTGCGGGATGAATGATGTTCCTGAGTTTGAAGCGCTTTTGGTGCGGGTTTTCTTTTTATTAGAAACGAAAACCTTCGAGTACATCTTCCGCCTGAAGGTTTTTAAGGAGTGATCTATAAGAAAGTGGTCAAGTAGGGGAATTGAAATTGTGTGGAAAATATAAAACCGCATATCGATTTCCGAGCATTGGGGCCTGAAGGGCTGTCAGCGTTGATTTTTGGGAGCATGCAATCCTCTATATATCAGATGTATGTAATATGCTACACCTAAAACCACTTTTCGCCCATTTAATGGTAGGTGCGATCGAGGGTTCATTTGACACTAATGTATAGGGCGGTGTTAACGGGGACACAATCAAAGTAAAATACCCCCAAATATTTATGTTTTACCCCAGCTCATAATGCTAGGATTTTAATGGGGATTTTAGTTATTATCATTCACGGATATTTATATCAAATGTTTTAAGTTGCATCATTAGGTTGCTAAGAAATTAATATCATATTTAGAAGATTTATAAAAATGTTTCATAGAGTTGTAGTACGGTAAATTGCAATGTACAGTGATGGCATGTGGTTGCCATAGCAATGAGTAACCAACTTCACACTGCATCGTAACCTAGGGGACGTTCTTCATCCCATCCAAGCAGCTGTAAAAAAATAGATCAATCAAACAACGTTTATTGATGCAATTCTTCTTATGGCTGTTAAAGTGGTGTATTGAATCTACTCTCTCGCTCGACGTGGGTGAGGAACGCACACGAGTTGTGTCCGATGTATTGCGAAGATGGCTACTCATTGCTATAGTAACCGCATCGTAGAGTTGCGTTAATTGTTCCAAAAATTTTGCAAGATGTTTAAAGAGAACTGTAATATTGTCTCGGCTTTTTTAAGATGCAGTAATTCGTAGGCATCATTTAAGGTATTAGGTTTGCCCAAAAGGCCTACCTCGCTTAGGAAGCGGAAAGAAAAGAACAAAATTTTATGGAGCAACACCAACGGGTATTCTTCGAAATAAAGCCCATCATTCTCGACGATCTTCTTCCAGCGATCAGCCAGCATATGAATTTGTCCCAGATACCAGTCAGCCAGCATCCGAATTTGTCCCAGATACCAGTCAGCCAGCATCCGAATCTGTCACAGATACCAGTCAGCCAGCATCCGAATCTGTCTCAGATACATGTCAGCCAGTATCCGAATCTGTCCCAGATACCAGTCAGCCAGCATCCGAATCTGCCTCAGATACTAGTCAGCCAGCAACCGAATCTGTCCCAGATACCAGTCACTCAGCATCCGAATCTGTCACAGATACCAGTCAGCCAGCATCCGAATCTGTCTCAGATACCAGTCAGCCAGCATCCGAATCTGTCCCAGATACCGGTGAGTCAGCATCCGAATCTGTCCCAGATACCGGTCAGCCAACATCCGAATCTGTCCCAGATACCAGTCAGCCAGCATTTCAATCTGCCTCAGATACTAGTCAGCCAGCATCCGAATCTGTCCCAGATACCAGTCAGTCAGTATCAGAATCTGTCTCAGATACCAGTCAGCTTTAAATAAAACAAGGTCAACAGACTTTCGTCGCGTGCTCTCAATTATTTCAATAATTTTTAAAAAACAAAATGAATTAACAAACGTATTATCAATTAACAAACAACATCTAACCTTTTTGCGGCCTTTAAAACTTTCAAAAACTCATTGAAAAGTAAAATGGTTACCATCCAACAGACCGACATAGTAAATTATACAGTCGCGTGGATGCGACTAAAAATTGTAAACAAGCTTTCGCTTCCAAGTGAGTCAAAAGAATCTGGCTAACCACATAGAAATGCTTAGCCATTTATGAAGCTACAAACAATGTGTTTAGGAGCCACATGAGCTGTCCAAAGGATAAAGTGTGAATATTCTGCCCCATCTCTATTGCTCGAAATCCTCGTGAGCCTTTTATGGGGAGAATTATTATGACAGATAAAACCCCGCCTTGATTGGAAAGAAAGCTCATTCTTCCTCGTAGAAGTTGGAATTTCAAGGAGTTATTCCGTGTGAGGTCCTGAATGCTAAGGAAACAGTTACCTCCATACTAAAGAAACAGTTACCCTGAATACTAGGGAAACATTACACCGAATACTAGGTAAACACTTACCCTGAATACTAGATAAATAGTTACACTGGATACTAGGGAAACAGTTAAACTAAATACTAGGAAGCCTAGGAAACGGTTATCCCGAAAACTAGGAAAATAGTTACCCCGAATACTAAGGAAAACATTTATCCCGTATACTAGGAAAACAGTTCCTTTGAATATTAAGAAAACAGTTACCCCGGATACTAGGAAACAGTGATACTGAATACTAGGGAAGTAGGTACTCTGAATATCTGGAGGCAGTTAGCACGAAGTAAAACAGTTACTATGAATACTAGGGAAACACTTACTCTTAATACTAGGAATGCAGTTACATCGAATACTATGAAAACACTTACTCTCAATACTAGTAAAGCAGTTACATCGAATACTAGGGAAACACTTACACCGAACACTAAGCAAAACAGTTACCCCGAATACTATGAAAACAATTCCCCTGCATTATAAGAGAACAGTTACATCAAATAGTAGAAAACAATTATACTGAAGACTAGGGAAGTAGTTACGCTGAATATTTGAAAACAGTTACCACGGAGGAAAATAGTTACCTTGGAATAGTTAGCATGAATACCAGGCAAATAGTGACTATGAATAGTAGGGAAACAGTTAACCCAAATACTAGTGGATCACTTACCATGAATACTAAATAGACAATTGCCCTGAATACTAGGAAAAGAATGACCTTGAATACTAGGAAAACCGTTACCATGAATACTATGCAAGCATATACCCGATTACTAGAAAAACATTGATCCCGAATAAAAGAGAAACAGTTACCTCGGATACTATAGAATCATTTACCACAAATGAAAACAGTTGTCATGAGTACTAGTAAAACAGGTACACTTAGAACTAGTTAAACAGTTACACTGAGTACCAGTGAAACAGTTACCCTTAATATTAGTGACATAGTTACCCTGTATACTAGTGAAACAGTTATCACGACTACTAATGAAACAGTTGCACTGAATACCAGTGGAACAGTTACCCCGAATGCTAAGGAAGCAGTTACCCTGAATACTAAGGAAACAGTTTCAATGAACACTACTGAAACAGTTACCCTTAATTGTAGTGAAACAGCTACCCTGAATATTAGTGAAACAGTTACCCCGAACACTAAGGAAATAGTTACCTTGAGTACTAGTGAAACAGTTAACCCTAACACTAAGGAAACAGTTACCCTAAATACTAGTAAAACAGTTACCCTGAATACTAAGGAAACAGTTACTGCATAAATGCATGTTAAAAAATGGAGCAGTTAAAAGAAAGATCAGGAAGAAAAAAACCTCTTCACTGCCCAACCGAAGAGGGGCGGGGGGGGGGGAGTCCTCCTTACTGACAATGCGTGACAACTTCGTGACACGTTTGACGCAAGTAAAGATTATTGTGTATAGTTGGGAGGTTCTTCCTCATCTTTCATATTCATCGGAACTTGCTCCTTATGATTACTATTTATTTGAGTCCTTACCACATCACCTAAATGGCAAACTTTACTCTCCTATGAAGGCGGTGGTAAAGGATATCAAATCTTAGATTGCATCAAAACCGAACGAAACCAAGAAAGGTGGGCGAGGATTGGCCGTACTCGTGGAAACTACTTGACTGAATTAATGTTGTTTTTTTAACATATTAAAAAGAATTTTACGTTCCATTAAAAAATACATTAATTTTTTGACAACTTAATATATCATTTGTGATGGAGATGACCCGCAGGAAAAAAAAGTGTCATTCTAAACACATATATTTTTTAAGACTCTTCACGCATAAATAAGTAATACAAGCGCTTGGAATAGCATTTTTCAATTTTCCTGCATCGCCTTAGAGGTGCGTGGCCATTGATGTTAGCGCGATGTCTTCGCTGGTTATTCCATGACCAAACAACCAAAATCGCCAAACCTGAGATATTTTGCTATGAAATCACTAACTTAGTGATAGAGAAAACAAAAGGAAATATAGAAATTTAACCTAAAACTAATTAATATCTATTATGATCCAAGAGTGTTTTTTTATTTTCCTTCAAATTCGTTTTTGTCAAATTATGATTAATCAATTACAATACACGAAAAGAACCTTACTTTGCTAGAGCTTAATTTCTTCTTCAACTTTAATCGCTTATACACGAGGTGAGATCAGCGCCCATCAACGCTACAAAACCACCCTGCCTCTCCTTTCTCATTATGCTTTAACAAAACAAAACCACTCATCATTTTTTTTCCTGAGGCCGATTGGCCCTTGTTAGCGACGAGGCCATATGTGCTGCAGGATGCTCTCTAGTCAAGAGTTCTTCATATTCGTAAGCATTTAATGTAAGCATCTCGTCTATATATGGGTTTCCCTTTATATTCATCTTAAATAACGCAATTATCTTATATTTTTCTTTTTTAAAAACATCCAAGCACTCTTTCATCCACCTTTCCTCCATTAGGATTCATCCCAGTACGGAAGGCCAAGATCACCGCCTAGCAAAACCCCCCTCCAGAGAAACGGCTCCAGCAACTTTCTGGTTACCATAAAGAGACTGCTCAGTTTTCGAAACTAGATAATTAGGCTGCCCTTCTATAATACATTCTAAGAAATTAATTAAATTACTTAGTTCAATAAGACATCTGACATTCGAGAACGGCACAACCAAGCGCACGAAACTAATCCTGTCAATTAGGCATAGAGACTATATCGTCCACGATTGCAAGAGTTTGGTCTCTTTTTCGCTAGAGACTCGGAGACTGCGCGGTAAACTGATAAAGGTGTTGAAAATTCTTCAAGAATATTGATCGCCAGAAGTTGTTTACCTTTAACTATGACAGAAAAGGACTACGAACCGCTATTGAAAGTTAGAATTCTCGCGGTTCAGAGCTACTCTGATGGGCAACTACTTCATATATTGGTAAAATTCGAGAAAACCCTAGACAAGTGTTGTGGTTAGTATAGAGCAAAGTTTGACAGCCGACACTGCTTCATGCGCCTTGAGGACGGAGCACCGTCCTCGCCAGGGAAAGTATGTTCAAAGTATCTTTCTAACACTCACCCCGCCCCCCATACGAGTCTATCAATCGATTCTTCAATATTATCCCTCCTGCTATCACAAAACATGGAAATGTTCTCATTATTTCCATCGTTGTCTTTGCTAAATACATTTTTAACGGATGGATAAAATTTAAGGAACTCTAGACAAAGTGGTGCGGTCAGTATATAGCAAAGAATGACAACCGAGACTGCTTCAAGCCCCGTTCCACCCTGGGTGTATTAAGGAGGTATTTTGAACACACTTTCCCTGGCGAGGACTAGGACCAGCGCCCAGGCGGCTTGAAACAGAAACAGTTATCAATTTTTGCTATATACTGATGACACTACTTCACATATACTGTACATAGCATATGCACTTCATGGAACGAACTACTTGTAAAGTTGTAACTAGGTACACTGTTGAGCACTTTAAAGATAGAAAAGATCGGATGGTTTTACTGGGAAATAAATTTCAAATGGATAGATTATTATTATTTTTTCCGAGTATAATTTTACTGTCACAATTTCAGGTTGTGTTCTCTTCCTCAGCGCAGTCAGTTATTTTCTTGTTTTTCTGTATCGGCAGAGGTGTATGGGAAAAATGGGTATGGACAACACTCATCTTTACCATGCGTTTTCTCAAGTTGTATGTTGTACTAAAGATTATCACCTCTGGATGTATAGCCATGTCTTTTGAGGTACTTATCTTGTTTGTCAGTACTTGTTACTACATTCACACATAACATACACGATTTACTCCACTTGTTCTTCGGTCTTGCCATTCTTTTTAAGCGTATCTCTAACTTTTACCACATCTTCACACTCATTCTCGAGTATTCTCGGGCCTACTAGGTCCGCCGGCATCAATATTCTTACAATGCTTATCACTAATTTAAGGAGGAAAATCAACCACTTAGGTGATATTTCCTTCCACTTTTACGTACTGAGGATCATTCATCATTACAAAGTATTAGTCAAAGTATTACAATTACTTCAAAAAGTCTGACAAATATCTGAAAAATACCCCTGAAAATCTTATTTTGTTATAAACATTCCTTCCCCCCCAAGTGATTTATCATTAAAAAATTATAGCGATAAAACAATGTTATAGTATTCCATTGATAGGGATTCATAATCACAATAATAAGGAGGTTGTAGTATTTATAACCTAAAATTAACTTCAAGTATTAGTCCGAAAAACTCAGAGAAAGGAAAATTAGTAAGTTTGGTGGGTTTTATAATCGATTTAGCATAAAATTTGCGATTTTATCGTTTGCCACTACGCCAATTTGTGGCAATTTATATCGCTTTATGAGTTTGTTCTCATAACATTGCTACAGTTTTGTCATCTCTGATTTACTGAAGTGGGAATTGCTTAAATCTGTTGTGATCTCTCTTTCTCTGAAAGTTGATCTGCCATTTGCCAGGTGTGGTTGAGTCTAATTAATATTTGGTTCATTAATATTTATATATGTTTACATTGTTTTTATCCTCGGTTTCTTTGTTATTTGCTTTGTTATAATTGACGTTGGTTAATTTTGTTTCTCATTGAGTTCTTATTTCTAGCTTATTTGTTTCTATCTTAATATTGTCTGTAATTGTGATGTTATATTGTTTGTTTAGTTTGAATTTGTTAATTACTTGGGTAGGATTTGTTAGTAACTTATTTTTATTTTCTAGTGTTGTGATTGCGTCTTTGTAATTAATTTTTTAATTGCTTGTAAATATTGTTTACAATTAACAGTAAATGAATTTTTTATTACTTGTAAATATTGTTTAAATTAAGAGTATCTTTGGTAATGCTAAGTTTGTAATCATTTGTATGTGTTCATATTGTTTCTGATTCTGAGTGCTCTTGTTATTATTCCATTTGTTAATAGTTTTTATGGTAGGTATGTTTGTGGTTTATTTTGGTTATCGTGAAAATAATGCATTAGGGGCAATTGGAGAACTTATTTCTTAATCTTTTCACTTGTTACTGAATGTATTCTCATTGGATTACTCTTTTTTAATTTGAAAAAAAACTAAAGAAGGAATTTACAGGAGAAAATTTACAAGGAGAGATTTGTAAAGTGGCGAGGATGCAAGAAGTGAAAATATGTGGAAGATATATAACCAAATATCCTCTTTTGGGCATTGGGGTCGGGAGGGTACGCAAATTTAAGAAGATGTCAATTGTATCCTGATTGCCAAGGTTACACATGACATTACCTTGCGGTTTCATTGCACTTACAGGTGACGTTGATGGCTCAAGGGTTTTATTGGTAGCAATTTGTTCCTTTCGGGGTCTTTTCTCTCCTTTACAATAATTAATTACACTTCTTGCCCTTGCTGAATGAATCTGTGAGTATGTATGTATTTGGTTAATTTCTCGTCAAACCAATCCTACGCGGAAAGAAATAACATTTCCAGTGTATACAGAAGAGAGTTGGAACTAAGAAATACGAACATTCTTCATAATTAAATTTGATACATTACCCAATGTGATTCAGAATTACCTTTAAAAAAAATCACTAATTGTATATATGAGATTTTCGATCTTATAATTTCTTCTTTAAAATGACACAGCTAATTTATAGGGGGTAGCTGATTTTGCTACTAGATAACCACCTTCGGCAATGATTTATTGAAATAATCGAGTTTTAAGTTAAAGGTCGAGATTAGACTCATGAGTCTAGATTCCTCTTGAGGCCAGACGAGAACGCGTTTCGCGATTTTAAGTCGATTCAAAGCTTTCTACATATTATAAATTGTTAAATACCTGTTTAACACGGGTTAAAAATGTGATTTTTTAGTGTCGGTTTACTTTAGGCCAGTAAAGTAAACAGGCAAAATTTTCACGAAAAAGCGTGTCCAAAGATACTAAAAAAATCACATTTCGAACCCGCGTAGGATTGGTTTGACGAGAAATTAACCAAATTCATACATAGTCACTTATCCATATGCATCTATAAGACACCACAAAGCTGTTCGCTCATAACTAACGGTCATTCAAACATGTGCGTAAACTGCCGGGTTTGCGCGGTGAAGCGTTGACTCATAGTAAGTGTATTATATGATAGGAGAGTGCGAAACTCTCCTGAATCTGCCTTCGCCCCACAAATAATAATAATCATCAAGTAAAGATATTTTTGTGCCACAATATAAGAATTTCGAAAAATCTGCATCTGTATTTATTTTTTCCCGGGCAACGCCGAAGACCTTATGCTAGTTTTCTTTAAGAACTTTTGAGAAATGTAATAACTACTCACACTCACTCACCCTAACTTTACCATCTTGTTTCTGATTGTCTGATATTCCATGTTTCCCCATAGGATTAAGTACTCGAAAATCTACGAAGTGCATATTTTCCCTTACCCCAACTATATCTCTTTCTTTAGGAACTTCTTTGACAAACTAACATGACCTAACTCATCGAAGGTTTAGTGAAATACCCTCAAAACCTTCTCTAGGAACTTCTCTTACAAACTAACATGACCTAACTCATCGAAGGTTCAGTGAAATAACCTCAAAACCTTCTTTAGGAACTTCTTTTACAAACTAACATGACCTAACTCATCGGAGGTTTAGTGAAATAACCTCAAAACCTTTATTAGGAACTTCTTTTACAAACTAACATGACCAAACTCATCCAAGATTTAGTGAAATAACCTCAAAACCTTCTTTAGGAACTTCTATTACAAACTAACATGACCTAACTCATCCAAGATTTAGTGAAATAACCTCAAAACCTTCTTTCGAAACTTCTCTTACAAACTAACATGACCTAACACATTGAAGGTTTAGTGAAATAACCTCAAAACCTTCTTTAGGAACTTCTTTTACAAACTAACATGACCTAACTCATCGGAGGTTTAGTGAAATAACCTCAAAACTTTCTTTAGGAACTTCTCTTACAAACTAACATGACCTAACTCATCGGAGGTTTAGTGAAATAACCTTAAAACCTTCTTTAGGAACTTCTTTTACAAAATAACATGACCTTACTCATCTGAGGTTTAGTGAAATAACCTCAAAACCTTCTTTAGGAACTTCTCTTACAAACTAACATGACCTAATTCATCGGAGGTTTAGTGAAATAATCTCAATACCTTCTTTAGGAACTTCTTTTACAAACTAACATGACCTAACTAATCTGAGGTTTAGTGAAATAACCTAAAAATCTTCTTTAGGAACCTCTTTTAAAAACTCATATGACTTAATTCCTCGGAGGTTTAGTTAAATAACCTCAAAACCTTCTTTAGGAACCTCTTTTGAAAACTGATATGACTTAATTCATCGGAGGTTTAGTGAAATAACCTCAAAACCTTGTTTAGGAACCTCTTTTAAAAACTGACATGACCTAACTCATCGGAGGTTTAGTTAAATAACCTCAACACCATACCCTAACCTCCATTAGAGGAGTCCCCTGACCTAAGTCCACCGATTTAAGTAAGGCCAAATGACGCCAAGACAGATAATGTCACTTCTGCCTCTCCTCTTCGCTGGTGACGACAGCTCGACGAAATTTTGGCATGATTCTCTCGCTTTTCCTTGACGAAAACTAGACGAAGAGGCGATAATGAGGGCAAGGAATTGGACGCCATCGCTCAGGATGGCCTTCGCTGGCAATCAAATTATTTTGAATAAAACGCATCGACGATAAATTGATAGAAAATTGGACAAAGGGGAATGGAGATAATAGACAAAGGTAATGGACAGAGGGAAACCGAGATAAAATAAGTAGTGGACAGTGAGAAATTGAGAGAACGGACAAAAGAAAATAGAGGTAAGGGACAAATATGGTCGCTAGAAAGAAATGAGACAATGAGCAATGGTAAAAAAGTAGTGAACAGTGGAAAATTGAGACAATGGATAAACGAAAATAGAGATAACGGACAAAGGTGGTGACTAGAGAGAAATGAGAGAGTGGACAAAAGTAATGAACATAATGAAATTGAGATAATGGGAAATGGGGGTAAACTGAAGGTTGAGAAAATTGGAATAGAAAATGTAATTAATTGATCAATCGAAGGATTAGGAGAAATGGAGGAACTATATTAATCATACGTAAAGGAAAATGGAATGAAGATTCCGAGCCATTACATATTTATAAACAAAGACCTTGATAAGAGGAAGAGGGTGAATTTGAGAGAATTGCGTACCCCCTTAGGTTGCCTCCCAGTACTTTAACCCGCTTTGTTAGAGTTACTTCTGTCTTCAACAGACTTTCACTTCTCCTATTTTCATCACTTTATTTTTGAATGCCCTTGTTGGTTTCCGCTTTTTTCTTGAATAAATAAATGAGAAAAAAGTGTTTCTTTACACTATTCATCATTCACACACTAAGTGCATCTCTCTTAATCCCCACTAAATCCATGTACATCTCTCCCAATCTACCCCAGTCCTTTCGCAATCCACCAAACGCCCATTATACATATTTTCCCATCACCCAATTCCTCTTCACACCTCTCCCAATCCACTCGAGTCCCATGTGCACTTCTCCCAATCCCTCTGACTCATTCGCACACCTCTCCTAATCCACTCGAATCCCATGTACACTTCTACCAATCCCTCCGACTCATTCGCACACCTCTCCCAATCCACTCGAATCCCATGTGCACTTCTACCAATCCCTCCGACTCATTCGCACATCTCTTCCTATCCACTCATCTCTCATGTACACCTTTTCTAATCCACCAAACGTTTACCTCCCCCCTCTTTCAATCTCACTTTACCCCTTCCATCCCTCATCAACTCCCTCGTACGTCCTGGCGACCCGCTCACGCCAGCATTATGCGGCGGATGAAGCGAGGCACGAACGCTTCAAACAGGACACTTATGCACGTGAGAAATACAGCTTCGGTTGTCTGCGAGCCATTTGAATAATGCTGGTCATATCTGCAATATTCTTGAGTGATGCCGGTCGGCACTACAATGTCCTTCATTATATCGGTCATTCCCCAGTGAATTTAGAGCGAATGGCCGCACTAGCGATGTTTCATTCGTTTTAAGGCGTTTTCACAGCGAGCGATGCTTTTAAGTCATTTGTTTATGGAAATTCCACGTTGGCCTTTGTTTCTGTTTATGGCAATGTATATGTCTGTTTATTGAAGTAATTTCACTTTCTTGTTTACATTCTTTTGGCTCTGGACATACAGCTACGCGCCATCTATCTATCCATATATATATATATATATATATATATATATATATATATATAGATAGATAGATGGCGCGTAACTGTATGTCCAGAGCGAAAAGAATGTAAACAAGAAAGTGAAATTACTTCAATAAACAGACATATACCGAAAGTTTGAAAGAGGCTCGAGAGATGGTTATTATGACTTCTCCCATCGTAGCATTCTTGTAATAGAGGTAAGAATAAGTACACACAGGTAGAAATTTGTGCAACAGTGGTAAATTACAAAATATGGACTTGCGAAGAGGACTTACCATCATTAGGATTTGGGCTTAGCTTATGGATACAAATGGATTCGCGGATGGTTAAATCAGATTGATCACCTCCTGCATCAAGGATTGGGAAGTGGCTCAACTGGGCTAAATAGTAGAGATACGAATAGAGCTAAAGAAGGGACGATGAGAAACAGAGATTGAGGGAGAAGGGATAAACGGAGGTGGGGATGGAAAGGAGTAAGGCTTCTATCTCTCCCCTGAATATGATCTCGCTAAAGATATGTATGTACCTCTATGATGGAGATGATCCTATCACGTATATATGATCTTCTCAGGTGGAGAGGATCCTTTCTTGTGCATAGACTAATTCTGGTGTAGATGATTGCTGATGTATATGATCTGCTCTGATGGAGAGGATATTCTCTATTCTATATTATCCGGTCTGGTAGAGATGATTCTCTTTGATACATTTGACCATCCCTGACAGGAGACGATCTTCTCTGAAATATATGACCACCTCTGGTGGAAAAGATGCTACCTGATGTATATGATTCTTTCTGGTGGAGATGATCCTCTCTAATATATAACCCTCTCTGGCGGAGAGGATCATATCTGATGTTTAAACCACTTCTGATAGGAATGATTTTATCTGATGTATATGACTTTCTCTGGTGGGGATCATCCTGTCTGAGGTATATGATCCACTCTGGTGGAGATGATTCACTCTAATGCATATGACCAGCTAGGATAGGGAGGATCATCTCTGATGTATATGACTCCCTCTGATGGAGATTATCATCTGCAAAGCATATGACCTTCTCTGATGGAGATTATCATCTGCAAAGCATATGACCTTCTCTGATGGAGATGATCCTTTCTGACGTATATGACTGGCTCTGGTAGAGAGGATCTTTTCTGATTAATATGACCCCCTCTGGTGGAAAGGATCCCCTTTCATCCCTATGACCCTCTTTAGGAAATATGACTACCGTGAATAGGCTTCTCTATCGTGGTTATTGTCTGATTCGATGAAAATGACCCTCTCTGTCGAATCAGAGCCTATTCAGGGAATATGACATTATCTTTTAATTTAAGATCCCATTATGTCGGCAACCAACTTTTTTATGAGGGTCACTTTCATAGGAATATGACCCTCTCAACTTGGTGACCACCTCTGGCGGATAATTGACCCTCTCTTGTTCATATGGTCAATTTATTATTAGTATGACTCCCTCGTTAATAAGATCCGTCGTGAATATGACTTAATATTATTCGAATGACCCTCCCCTGTGAATATGACCATGTATTGTTAGTATAATCCACTGTTGTGAATAGAAACCTCTGGGGGGTGGGGTGACCCTCTCCTGTGAGTATGACCACGAGGATACTGACCCTTTCTTGCTAATATGACCCTATCATGTGGATATGAGCCATCTCTTGTGAAAATGACCCTCTCTTTAAATATGGCCGTCTCTTGTGAATATGATTGCCTGTCTTCCCAGCCTCCATACCTGCAGGAAGATCTCCCACTACATATCTTCCACATATTTTCACTCCCGCAGGGGAGTAACCAGTGTAGTTCGGTACGTATGGTAGCTGGAGGAGGTGGACGACCCCCATGCCCTAGAGGCCACAACGCAGGCCACTGAGTGGACTTCCACTCTTGATCCAGGCCTGGGGAACCTGGTATGCTCCCCCTTGTACATTTCGGCCCCCTTTCCACAAGAACTGCCCCTTTTCTTTGCCCTGTGATTGACCCCTATCCTTCCATTGCCTTTGAACCTCTCTTTTTTATCACGTCTTGGTTCTCTTTTTCAGCAATTCTACCACATGGATGTCGTGGGTGGTTACCACTATCTCTCCGACGCCAATCATCAAGCTGGGTCTGTCATTTTGGCCACTCACCGGTGATGTATGTAACCCTGGTCTGGGGTTTCCACCGGTTGGCTGGGATGACACATACCAACGGTCCCAGTGATATCGGCCCTGGTACAAAGGAAAGCACGCACTGGCACCAAGCCCTCGTAGAGGTCATAGTAGGGCTGTCATGGGCAGGAGGGGGGGGGGGGGCAGAATCTCATTTCTTTTGGTTATGGATAATTTAAATGAAAGCTCAACCACTCATCCACTCGAAACTAAACAACAAAGAAAAACAACCAAACAAATCAATTTACGACAAATATTCGGACTAGCTTTTGCTGGTCGGGATCTATAACAATTAAAACAACGGTTGCAAACCGTGACGGGGGAGGCGCAGATAGAAGGGAATTAAGAGAAAAAGCGAGGAGGGAGATACCTCGAAAGATTACTGGCTTAAAATCGTCTTAGGTGACTATCAATTCAACACAGCTGACAAAAATTAATAAAATACAAAAGTCGGCGCTGCATTTTTTCCGCTTTATGCTAGGGTCTAAAGAGGGTCGATACTTGTATTTCCCTAGCTATAAAGAAGCTCTATGAAGACAGCGGAAAACAAATCGCCTCATTATCCATCAGCTTCCAACAGTGGGATATATGAGGCCTCACAGCCAATCATGAAACCCTGCATGATCTTATAATGGAATATAATCCCTCGTCTCTGTCTGAACGAAACGATGAACACAAACCCCGTTAAGCTCCTAAAAAATAAATTCCATTGTCATTACATACCTAACAGCAACAAACATGCGAATACCATATTCATTAACTAAAACAATCAGTATATCTCACTTTTATTAGATAAACAAGTTAACACCATCACAATAAGAGGATAACCTGAAGAACTAACCTCAATCTGATCGGTATATTTATCCCTCAATATAGTTATAACGTACTCAGATACAGAAGAGCTTGCCCACCAACTCCCTCATCCATACCTGATCCTCGGCGACATCAATTCAATGCCAGAAGCCGCGTCTGGAGAGATAAAAGAGAGACCACCCACATTAAACATTGCTACCGTCATAAGGAAAATATGTAAGAAGATCCATAAGATAAGAAGCAGCCACAACAACATATAGAGTAAATGTTGAAGATAAATGAGACCATCAGCCGCCGACCCGAAGATGTTGCCGTAACTATAACCAACATCGGAGCACTATCTCCAAACGCTCTTCCAAAGAGACATTTACAACAAACAAAAGCGAAATGGAAAACATAGACCTAGATTTTACTCCAAGGGACATCCTCCCATACAACATGCCATTCACCGTACAAGAACTTGAAGCAGCATTCTACACACCGCACCGGGATTTGAAAGAGAACATACTCTATTCGCCGACCAACAAATCTGAATTGCCTATAATGCATCCTAGGCATCTACAAAACTTCTGTAAATAAAGGGCTAAGATATAGTGTTACTTTCCTAAAACCACAAAAGGACTAACTATCTACAGACCCATAGCCCTACCATTATGCCTAGGGCAAATTATATTAGTAAGACTAGTGAATGAATCACTCAAATGGCGTGGAAAGCTTTATTTTTCGAGTTATTAACAATTAAAAGTAGTATTTTCTCAACCATCGAGCTATTTTTTGCCACTGCTAGCCATGTCGGTATGACGTCATAAGCCTCGAGGGCAAAAGTCTGATTAGTCGCACAGATTAAAAAATTCACCTTTCCCACGATGATCATTAACATCACATTTAGGTAAGACGCTAATTTAATTACGATGCAGAAAGTGAAAGTGTTATATTGTATACATGTACGATATATACTATATAGCATTTGCAGATTTATTCACCAAACAAATATGCATACATAAACGCCTTCTATTGCGTTGTAGTCGTTAATCTATAGAATTATCGACGCATCTACACCATACCTGAAGAAACAATTTCCACCAGCAAACGTCCTAACAGAAGACTACCCCCTCCCCCTCCTCACTAGTAGGATAAAACAAAACAAAAATATGCACACATATTACAACACTCCAAGTCAACCCTTCCCTCCTCATAAGTAGCCCAACATTTTAGAGAACATCGCTTTCAACATCAGTGCAACAGCAAATTACACCGATGGTTCGAATCTGCGGAGGGCGTTGGATGCCGTGCCATACTTACTGAAAGAAGCAGTACCGCGGGAACAGTCTTCCACACACTATTAAACTACACTGGTCTCCAGGCCACGTGAGCATCAGCGGAAACGAGTTTGTTGACAAAACAGCCAAAGATACAAATGCTAATAACCGAGCCACCGAAAGGCTTGCTCACCACACAGATTACATCAATGTCGGCAGAAGAAAGATTTTGGAAACCTGAAAAGTAATCTGTCCAATGACCGGCAACCCAGATCTTGTCCAAATCACAAACGATCCTAGCAACTGGTCGTACATGGATAACAGATAGCTACCGATTCTCCCCTATCCACACCTCAATGCAACAGCTGCCTTCAAAGAGCAATCATTTAACATATCCAAATAGTACAATCTAATATAACCATCAAATCATTAAACAACATTTTCAACTCCATCTTTATCATTTTCCTCACATATTTCTCGTTATAAACTGTCTGCGGGAAATGCCCGTGTTGGTTTTCGCTTTTACTAAAAAAATCTTGAACTATGGACCTTCAATATAATTTCATTTGTTCTAACTTCACCGCTTTCCAATTTTGCCCTTAAGAAAACCACCTGAGGAAATGCTTTCGTTGGTTTTCGCATTTAATTCAAACAAAGTCTGCTGACCAAGGCCGCTTGCTCTCACTTATTCTGATTTATGACCTTACGACCTTCAAAACTTTCAATAATTCCCGGACTAACCTTGGGAGGACCTTGACAGTTATATCATTCGAAAGAGAATGTAAAACAACATAAGGGTTTCAAATTTCGTTAGAATCGGCCGAATTGTTAGGATGTTATTTCCAAATAATTCCCCAGCTAACCTTGGAAGGACTTTGGCAATTATATCATTCAAAAGAAAGGGTAAAACAACATATGGGTTTCAAATTTCGTTAGAATCGGCCGAATAGTTACAATATTATTCCCTCCTCGCCCCCCAAAAAAGCAAAACAGGGACCGACTGACATAGAGAGATATAGGGTCACGCGCAAATAAAAACGAGAAAATTGATGCAAGCAAAATAACAGCAAAAGAGTAATTTGGCAAATTGTGGAAGTGAAAAGCCACAATTATAGTGAATTACCACAAAATCCCCCCAAATCAGAAGATACGAACGCAGTGCTTTTTCTGGAGCGAAAAATTACACCCCCCAAATGTCCATTTATATAAATCTCTCTACAATTAGTGTATGGAAGGTGGAGGCGAGTTTAGATGTATGAGAGCTGAATTGCATTCGTGTCATTACAGTAAGCAATCTCTCCCTAAACATACAATTTATCGTAGTGCATTATTTATTTATAGTTTGCTAGATTTTCCATTTAAATTACAACATTACATACGCAATTTTCATTACAAGAAATGTTAATTTAAAATGTCATTAAGAATTAACGATTTAAATACATGGCCATGGAAACATTTTCCATATTATCTACCTAACTACCTATCACTCTTTTCACTTTTTATCTTTAATATATATATATATATATATATATATATATATATATATATATTTATAATATATATATATATATATATATATATATATATATATATATATATATATATATATATATATATATATATATATATATATATATATATATATATATTCAACAGGCGTAATTTTAATTGTAGTAGAATGGATATAACCATCAGTGACATTCTTATTTATTGCAGGCAACGTTTAGGATTACCTAATCCATCATCAGGCTAAAGGGATAAACACAATTTGTGAGGCGAACAAATGTTACCTTTTCTTAATTAGAGATAAGATTTTGAAAATCTGGGTGAAAAAGAAATTAGATTTAAAAATTAAACTTAAATACGAAGCAAAAACAGACAATTGAGATAATGAACTTTACCAACCTTATAAAATTAAAAGTATTTAATAATTACAGGTACATACACATATAAGCTTAAAGCAAAGGAGAGGAACAAATTCATACATGCTGTCAGCTTTGATGAAGAGCTAGGTTACCTACAAAATTGCCTTCTTAACCACATATATATATATATATATATATATATATATATATATATATATATATATATATATATATATATATATATATAATATAAAGGGTTTTTCAATAAAGTCGCTCGATTTTTAAATGCAAATAAAACAAGTTGTGTGTGATATATGCACTCAATTTATTTTAAATTTGAAAGTACATTTTATGGCATTAAGTGTGGAATATGACCTTAAATCTCCGCCGCGGCTTCGCTTGGTAGAACATATTCGGGAGGCCCAATTTTCGATGACTTTGTCGCATAAATCTGGCTGAATTTGCTGGATGATGTTCGTTATGTTGACTTTGAGGACATCGACTGTTTGCCGATTATTCGGATAGACCTGCGATTTAAGGTAGCCCCACAGAAAGTAGTCTAATGGCGTTAAATCGCATGATCTTGGTGGCCAGTTGACGTCGCCGCCGCGTGAGATGACCCTGCCCTGAAATCGCTGCTGCAAAATGTCTATCTTGGGCTGTGTAGTGTGGCACGTAGCGCCGTCTTGTTGGAACCACATGTCGTCAGTATCCATATCAGGCATATAATTTAGTCGAGGCCACAAGAAGTTGCTTATCATCAATCTGTAGGTCTCGCCGTTGACGGTTATGGCAATCCCATCTTCATCTCCAAAAAATAGGGAACGATAATTCCGTTAGACGAAAATCCGCACCAAACAGTGACTCTGTTGGGATGCAATTGGTGCTGGTGTATCTCATGTAGATTGTTTTCGTCCCAAATCCGTCAATTTTGCTTGTTCACAAATCCACTCATCCAAAAATGGGCCTTGTCGCTGAAGATGATTTTTGGCAGGAAATTTGGGGCAACTTCCAACTGCTCTAGAGCCCAATCAGCGAACACACGGCGTTGCCTATGGTCGTTTACCTTGAGTTCCTGGGTAAGTTAGATTTTTTACGGGTGCAGACCTAAGTCCCTACGCATAATTCGCCAAACTGAAGTCGCAGAAAGGCCAAGTTCTTGTGAACGACGAGAAATTAACTGCCTCGGATTTTCTCGTACACTCTCATTTACGGCAGCGATGTTTTCAGCAGACCTTGCGTTTTGGCGACGTACGGGTGTTGGCTGATTGTTGATCGACCCTTTCGCCTCGAATTTGTCACCAAGCATCGAACAGTGGACTCGGCAGGACGATTGTGGCGAGGATAGAAATCACGTAATGCGCGGAACGTTTGTCAAACGGAGCACTGATTTTGATAATAACATTTGATGATTTGCACACGCTTTTCAACGCTATAACCTTCCATCCTAACTTGCCAAGTAGTATTGAACAGTTCACAGTGAGGTTGCCAGATGTCGCTTTAACAACATGGCCACTATCGCCTGACAAAGCTCGAGCGTCCTTGTTGAAAGACCCTTTATATATATATATATATATATATATATATATATATATATATATATATATATATATATATATATATATCAGAGAAATTATTGCAGTAATACAATTAGCCTTTTAACCATATATATATATATATATATATATATATATATATATATATATATATATATATATGTGTGTGTGTGTGTGTGTGTGTGTTATTGTTAATTGTAAGCGTGCGTACAAATCTTTGAATTTTACGGCTGGATTGAGTTATGGAGGAAAGTTATCAGAAAACAGTAATTTAATAATCATTGCAATAAGTTTGATTGAAAAATACGAGCAATAATAGTGTCTCATGAGATATATTTGCCTCTCTCTTGTTTCGGAATAAGAAAGACCCTCGATTTAAACTGAATTCATCGCAACACAAAAGAAATCTTTTTGTGTACATTTTCTCGTGGTCTAAATTAGCAAAATCAATATATTGCTTCCTACACCCATTCTCACTCTCTCATTTACTTCCTCACCAATCTAATCTCCTACTGTTTAGTCTGGTATGGTTTTATGAATCTTTAGTCCTATTTTTTACATTATTTTTACTATTTATATGCCTCAGTCGTGCTTGTTTTCTTATCCGTTTGTTTTATATCATATATCCTTCTTTCGTCGACTTCTCTCTAATTTATCATTGCTTTTTTTTGGTGGCTGCAAGTTTATGCATCTGTCTGTTTGTGTATGCGTCTGCCTATCTATCTTTGTTTTATCTCCTTATTTCTTGTTTTTCTGCTCCTCTTTCTTCTGCAAAAAGCGAGTACTCTTTGAGTAGTTGTGTTCTTTGTACTAGTGTTGGGTTTCAAATCCTTAATAATCAAACAGAGTGCATAAATGGTTGGCGACATTTACTTGAATAGGCCGAGAGTATCGTTCAAGGTTAGTTAAAGATGAAACAAAAAAATATAATTTTATTTACAAAGATTAAAATAAGAATAATAATAGATAAAAGGGAATTATTTAAATTGAGAGAGTCTCTTGATAATTATGAGAAGGGATCCTCAAATGGAATTAATTGATTAATGTAACTAGGCTCAGATCAAAAGGGGGACATTGACAATACTAATAATGGAGGGGGTTTCAGTCTTACGGGTCGATGACCTCCAGGAAGGTCCTTCTTGCGATCAGGCGAGTGGGGAACGATCCGATAAGGCAAGTGGTGCACGATTCAAATGAGGCATGTGGGACACGGTCTGAATGAGGAAGGTGGGGCACGATCCTAACCAACCTTCCGATGAAGATAGCCAATCTTCAAAGATGACGTTCGACGGGAATGTGGGAATTCTCGCAATTCCACGGAAAGAGGAATCTTCTCTTCCTTAAAGGTAATCGATGGAGATTTTCTTCGGTTCGATTAAACGAATGGAGACTGTTGCGGAAATTCAAAGGCTTGCCGTTCACAGAAGCTACCAATTAACTTGGGTAGAATCACGGCTGAAGAAGGCTTGCCGTTCACAGAAGCTACCAATTAACTTGGGTAGAATCACGGCTGAAGAAGGCTTGCTGTCTGACGAACGCCCACGGCACGAGACGAAAATGACGGCCTTGAGGTGCGGGCTGGACTCTTCGCACTACAGAATAACCCGAGTATTTGTATGCTCGATTCTGGAGGGAAAGGGGGAGTTTAGAGAAACGAGTCACAAGTTCCAGACATTTTAATCCAGAGGTGGAGACGATTCATCATTTAGCAGCATGGGCGTAACAGATCGGTTCTTTCAACACTTCGTCACCAGGGGGGGAGGGGGACGAGTTCGCAGGATTGGGAAATATTTTCCCAACGTGCTGAAGAGTAAAAAATTCGAGAATGTTCGAACAGTAAATGACGTCGTCCATGGCGTGATACCATAGCACGTGGTCTCCGATAAATTAGGTGGGGGGGGGGGGGGGCAAAGGTTGTTCTTTTACACTACTCTCCTGACCAATCTTTCTTTATAAAGCAGACGATGACAATTATAACGGCAATGTTCATCTTTCTGATTTGGATTATTCCTTTTATTTATTTAATTGATCTTTTTTTTTCTTACATCACTGTGCTTTTTAATTTAGGGACGTATGGTATTTCTTGCCACTTTTATCCACTTTTATCTTTCTATCTTTCTCTATCGCATTTTCCTTTTTCTTCTCTTTGCAAAAAATCTCAGTCTACCATTATTATTCCCTTTTATTCCACCTCCACTTTCGCTCAATCGAGTTCCCTATTCAACTACTCTTGCCCCCAATTATTATTCAGTCTTCTATCTCCTTTCAATTTCCTCTTTTATCAATCTCCATCATTCTACTTTTCCTCAAATTATCCCCTCTACTTCCACTTCCCTCTCTCTACATATTTGTTCCACTCACACTCCATTAACCTTTCTTCTTACACCTCTTTTATTCTAATCGCCTACCTATCCTTCTTGCTCCTCACCTTTACCAGCTCCCTCTTTCTAATTACACTTCCATTATCGCATCTCCTTTCCAGCTTCACAATACTCTCCCATCTCTCTCTCTATTTTTCTCTTATTTCATTTCCTTCTTTCTACTTCACATTATTCCGACTTCTTTCATCTTCCTCATTCTATTCTTCCTCATTGTGTTATCCAATATTATTCAAACACCTTTTTACTTACCATTGATATTATCCTCTCTTCTTCCATCTCCATCATTCTACGCCTGCCATTATCATCTCTTTCTATAGCTCCCTTTATCGCCCCATCCTCCTCTCGAATTTTCCCCTCATCCCTATCCCTCTTCACCTTACAGTTATTCGTTATTTTGTTATTTTAATTCTTTCATTGAAATTCGCCCTCTTACCCGCTTCTTTAACATCTCTTATTCTATTTTATGCCTTATTATCCCCTCTTTTCCAGCTCCCTCTTTATGCCTCTAATATCTCCTCCTACGCCAGCTCTCTTTTTCTACTTTCCCTTATTCATTCTGTATCCAACTCCCTGATTCTACTCTTCCTCTCAATAATTTTCCTTTCTCTCGATTCCTTCTTCCGCGCTCTCTCTTTCTCTTTATCACTTCTTCTTGTTCCTTTCTTCTACTTCTCATTATCTCCTTTTCTTCTAGTTTCGTCATTCTACTTTCCATCATCATCTCTTTTCCATATCTTTCATTATCTTACTTCATCCAACTTCTTCATTTTATCCCTATTTTCATTGCTTATTTCGATCCCCTATTTCTTTTTACCATTATCTCATCTCCTTCTACCTCTTTCATTCTAGTCCCTCTTCCATTTTTTTCCCTTTATCTACCTCCCATTTTCCGCTAGTCTATCTTTCTCATTATAGTCTTTTCCTCCCGTTTCTCCTTTCCACTTCTCATTATCCCCTCTTCTTCCACTTCGCTCATTTTCTCCCTCTCCATCAATCATCTTTCTCCCGATTACCTTTTTGGCGTCTCCTTTTCCCATTATCTCCTCTTATCCTCTTTCCATTTCAAATTATCCCTTCTTCTACTAGTTCTCTCATTCTGTGTTCCATCCTTAACCCCTTTTTCTCCAGCTCTTCTTTTTTTCGTCCCTCTTTCCCATTATTTCCTTTTATTCCAGATCCTCTTCCCATTTCTCCTTATCTCCTCTTCTTCCAGTTCTCTCATTCTACTCTCCTTCCACTAACCGCCCTTTTTTCCCGCCCCCGCCTTCCGCGCCTTCCTCGCCGTTCATTTGGATTCGGGTGGACACCTTCGCTGATATTAAACCTTATTGTCGCTATTTGTTTCGAGGACTCAACCGAAATTCGCGGTAAAATTCCGTTCACTTCTGTTGGTCAACGAAGGGGAAGAGAATTGGCCCTTCTCAACTCTATAACGGAGAATGTTGCTACATTCTAATGAAGTCGGTTATGTGTCCGAGTTAATGGTATATTTAAGGGAGGTGCAGTTTGTGTACGGGGTGTGAGAGAAGCCGTAGATGGTGTATAAGAGTGAGAATGGGTGTATACTCGATGGTGAAATGGAGTGTAATTGGGGGTGGGGTATTTTGGGTATGTTGAGGGAAGGATTGTATGGTGTAATAGGGGGGTGGGGGAGTTGATATTTTATGGTATATCGTTAGGGAGCCATATAGCTGTCTGGGAGACGAAGAGGAAGCTGTCTTTATAGAAGTGGTAAGAGGAGAATATATAGCCATAAAGGAAAAGTGAGGAAGCTATTTTTTTAATGACAAATTCAATCTAAATTTTTGTGTAATTATTTCGATATATTTTAATATGGATAGAAATAGTCATGAAAACGATGGAGAAGCATAGTTATGCTCAAACAAACTATATATATATATATATATATATATATATATATATATATATATATATATATATATATATACTCATTATGATAAAATTATAATAACCGAAAATCACCGTATATATGAGAAACAATTTGAGCGTTTAAAGGTATAGAATTTATAGAGGTCGAAGGGACTAGCTTCGTCACTCAATTGGTTCATTAGCAAACGATGAATGAGCATAAAATGTAAAGAATGTGGAGGTGAAGAGTTAAAATATTTCCTCTATTTAGACTTCTCGTCTTGGCCACCTCAATGCTGTTATTTCGACAACAAACGAATCCGCTCTTATGGCCAAGAAGCGCCATGGAAGTGGCCAGTGAAGAGATAGCCTTAAATAGTGCCTATCATTTCAGGCTTTGTGCTTATCCAGGCGCGTGTGGCCATATTCATACGACACCGCTCTGCCAGATGCGTCATACATTCGATTTGGGTTACATTTTGTGAAAGTTTACGTCAGGTTTGGTCTACAAGGTATTTCCATCCTCACAATTTTGATCTGGGATGGGACAATGGTCAAATCTATTAGATCAGTGGTGAGAAAATGATTCTAATAACCACAGTTCATTTTTTTATTAAATAAAGAACTATTTTCAATTGATTATTTTCAGTTGAGAACTTCCCGATGAGAAGATTATGTGGAGGAAATGGTGAAGCGTGATTTTAAGTTGTTTCGCCTTTATTTTTTTAATTATTGTCTCCAGTAAGAATACATTCATACATGGGGGAAACATGACGTGATGAATCATGGAGTATCATTGTGATTCATAGGAGTAGTCAAGTAGTATTGCTTAGTGTAAATGAGGCACGTCAATTCCACCTTATGGGAGAAAGGCTACGGTTGAAGGAAGGTGAAGGACGTCACACTCCCCCAAGTCGTGTACGCTTTAGTGAATGTGAGGCACAGCTTTCGAACGTGCTTGGTGTTAATCAAATATGTGCGTAAAAATAATTATTATCATCAACAGGTTATCAACAAAGTAATGTTGGCACGCATCAACGCGACTACCGGTATGCATAGACAGGGTCAGCGGAATCCCCTCCCATTATCGCTATTGAGTATTGCGCTCGCAAGAACATAGCTTTTAGGTACACGTCTTCCAAAACCAACGTCCCATATCCGGGTTTAGTCACTTTTTCCCACACGCGCCAGAGTATGCCTATTCTTCCTACCCCACCTACAAGCAAAGGTTTGCAAAAAAATTTCAAGAAAAAAGGTGATGAAGAAATTCACTTAGAATTAAAAAAAAACTATTTAAAATGTACATCAAATGGGTTACTAGTTAATTAACAATATTAATAGTGGAATAATATGTAATTTTATGCCAAAATATCCTCGAATCCAGAATATAACGAAAGAAGACAAGGTTTTCCTGAGGATAAGTGACAAGAATTCTTTTGACTATGTAAAGAAAATGACCAGAAGAAAATTTAGACAAACATATTTATTGTCATCTCTTTAGCCTCTCTGATTGCATTACTAAGCAAAGGCCTCCCTAGAGAGTTTCCTTTGAATATATATATATATATATATATATATATATATATATATATATATATATATATATATATATATATATATATATATATATATCATATATTTCCGTGGCGGACAGTGGTTATTAGAAGTAAAAATTGCATGCAGCAAACTAATAAAAGTTAAGTCGAGAAATAAGTCCGGGTTCTTAAATTAACTAAGAAGTTCTCAAGACTAAAGTTAATAAGTAAGAATCGGAATTTTTCGCTTTAAGGCTTTTTAAGGAAAGAATTCTGAAGTTTCTTGCTCGAAATTAATAAGAGTTTGCATCCCGTTTATTACTGAACTAAATCTCATTCACACTCGAGAAGAAAAAGAGAGAGAGAGAGAGAAGGTAAAAAACAAAGATAGATTAAAGGGAGGTAAAAAGATCAAGTAAATTATATAAATACAAGAGATAGTAAAGCTAAATTTTTTACACAATCTAAGGCACATATATATATATATATATATATATATATATATATATATATATATATATATATATATATATATATATATATATATATATATATATATATAATTCATATGCATTATTTAAAAAATCCAATGAGATTAACTATTGATTAATTCTTAGCTATTTGCTTATTTTTTCCCTACGTTAGAATTATTATTTTTATTTCGTCGTAATATATTCAATGGATTTTAAAATTAATGCAAATTTATTGTTTTTAGAAACTTATAATCGATGAAATTTTAGTTTCATGTTTCTCTTCTGTACAATAAATAAGCCTAAGAATATTGATATAATGTATACTTAGCAAGATTTAGAACATGTATTTATATCTCATACATTATATTTAACCTAATATATGCTGTCTGAAATCTAAAATAAATTGAATAGCATTATACTCTTAAAGGTTTTGTTTAAATACGGCGAACTTACACTCTTTTATCATTTAAAACTTGGCTTCGTGGTAATTGTGTATTTAGCAAACGCCGCCTCAACCTGGCATAAATTGCATTTATCCTTAGGCATCCTTTTCGTTTTATTATTTAAATATAGGCAGGTTTTTCTTAAACTAGACGAACTATAGTGCTATAAGTATTAAGTAGTACATATTCCCCATACCACGACGTCTAGGTATGTACATATACACACAGCATCTATTTCACCTGTTCTTTTTAAGCAAAATTCGAGTGATTATCGAGTACTTATATGCGAAATAATTTATAACGTTCGATGTTGCCGAAATTTAAGATTTTTGTACGCTTTTTTAAGGAGATTAAAGTTTGCTTTTAAGCTATCATTTACATAAGCCTGAATTTTCACGAATCTGATATTTTTGTTTAAATAACAGGTACGGAGTACAGAGTTATGATCTTATCAACGATTTTGCTTAAGATAATTTCAATATTGGCTATATTTATATAGGAGAATTTAATACTTAAATAAAGTAAGATTTGTGTTATTTATATAGGTATTTTGAAAACTAGTATAGTATTCAACTTCTGATTTTATGTTCCTCATACATTAAGCCCCGATTTACATTATTCTTTACATCCTCTACCTTACTAAAATTGATTTTTTATACTCTTCGTGACGCGCCATACCCAATGACCTTCATTCGTGTCAAACAAAGGCTGAAAACTAGTTATCAGAGTTTAATAAGGAAAAGTAAAATAAACGATGGCAATGTCAAAAAATCTTTGATATAAAACACTTAAATTTTGAAGTTAAGGAAAAGAAAAAAATACCCTAATTTTTTTTTTTACTAAATAAATTTTGAAATCGTGCAATTTCATAACTATTCTTAAGTATTTTGATGACAATAATGCAAATGAGGTGAAATCAATTTAATACACTAATCGATTATGGAATGGAATTAAATCTGACACCCCTTACTTCCATGATTAACTAACGAGGGAATTATGGTTACCATAAGATCGACTGATGGGTACCATAATTTTAATGGTTTCCTACCAAGAAGGAAAAAAAGAGACAAAAATGTCAGAAATTTATTACTCAAATGATATAGACGATCGGATATTGAATAATCAAGAGCCACAAGACTTTACCAATAATGCGAATATTATAAGCCATTTAACAACAAAATAGGGTCGGCGCCCATCAACGCAACTAAACATACCCGTCCATTCCATCCCCTTTATGCCCGATGAAGCAAAAAGTTACCAAGATTGATTTCCACGTCAATACCGTTCATAGTGATAGGGTGCCATGTACTCTTACATCCCTTAGGGGACGGGGGGGAGGTGATTCCCAGGTAGATAGGGCGCTATGGACTGTAGCATCTTGCATACTCGGGCTGTACCCCAGGGCAGATAAAGCGCTATGTACCTTAACCTTTCGTCTACTCAGGGTTTATCCCCAATTAGAAGAAACCCCTGCCCCCGTTCGCATTTACCCTCCATGTCGGCGGCCCGCTCAAAGGTGTACTTAGAATTGTATAAAAAGAAACTCAAGAAAACAAATAATTCATAAAAGACTAATAAATTAATGATCGTTGATTTAATTGTAAAATCACGATTTTAGCCACTATTTTCAGCAGCTCTGAATCATATGTTCTTGTGAATCTTTCTAAGGTTGGGAGTTCCTTGTATCTCCTTAAATCTTTGTTCTTGTAAATCCTTGTAACTATTCTAAGTCTTTTCACCTCTTATCTAACCTATTTTTCTGGATAAGTGCTTGTTAAGTGATTCCATGTATATTATTTAATGCAGAGACTCTCTCTATAAATCCTTGTAACTTTTACAAGTTCTAATCTCCTTAAATCTAGAGTCTTTTTTCTTGTAAATCCTTGTATCTATTTTAAGTCTTTTCACCTCTTATCTGAACTATTTTTTTTCTGGTAAATCCTAGTAAATTATTCAATACAAAGACTCTGTCTCTATAAATCCTTGTAACTTTTGAAAGTCTTTGTATTTCATTAATTTAAAGATTTCACTCCTTTAAGTCGTAAATTCTTATTTCTTGCATTCCCAATAGATCCTTGTAAGCTCTGTATTTTAATGCTTTTTGTTATATTTAAGTTATTTCTTGCTATAAAGCCATGTAAATTTTACAAGTTTTTACATCTCCAAAACCTTTACACCACTCTCTTGCAGTTGTTTCTTAGATTTATATCTTAAGTATATTTGGGTTTTTAATCTTCCTATGACGTAGATTTCTATGATTTCGTATTTATGTATCGATATTGTATGCAAATTTAAGATCAAATTTATGGCTCATATTAATTTTAAATTATGGTTAGTACGTTGTTTTGCAATTGCATATAATATTTTACATTCTATTTTAAAATATAGAATGTAATACGTTTGTAATATAATGTTATATTTCTATTTTGCTCTTTAATCTGGGAGATCAGCTGTGGTCCTGTTTTAATTAGGTTTGTAGTTAATTTTTTCGAGTTTAAAAACATGTTAGAATTTGAGGCTTTATCTGAAGAAAAATCTTGGAAGGCGCATTGCAACATCGTGGATGATGCAATAACTTGCATTAATAGTGAGACAGCTAGTCTAGATGGGATGTCACAGAGTTTAGAAAATGGGTTCTGCAATTTGAACGACGTTTATGAGGTCACAAGTCGTTTTCCACCATTCGAGTTTGATGTATTTACTTTAATCACATCTACTTCATCGAAATTATGAAGAATTGGTATTATTTAGAGATCAAATATATTTAAAAGGAAAGGTACTTTTTATTTCTTAACAAATAAATGTTAGTTATTCGACATTTGTAATTTTAAATGGTAATGAATAGGAAAACATTTGTGGAAAGATCAAGTTAGAGAAGTGCAATGATTGCGATATGTTTTTCGAAATAAAATGGGTGGAGAGATACGTAGATAAATGGAGACTGGCCGTTAAATCCTTGGTTATTCTCGATCTAAACAAAAATCAAGCTTTCTTTGAAGCTCCAAGAAATTAACATGTTCACTATATTAGTGTATGTGCATGAAAGTATCGTATGAAAGGAGAACTTAAGAACTACAAAAGTTAGGACCAGCAAAGACCTTAGTATCCAGTCAAGGGCAGTCCAAGAGGTAATAAAAATAGTGCCACCTCAACCTAGGGAACTTATGCCCAAGTAGGACGTCGACAGATGAGCTCATAAAATGAAAAGAAATCAACCTAGTGAGTACAGTGTATGCATTTAATACATCTCTATCGATATGGTACACACTTATCTACATGCACATCATGCAAGTTTCTAGAGGAATGATCTCTAATGAGAACAGTGGAAATGACCAATTCCAGTGTTGTTGAGTCTGTGAGAAGAAACGATGGGCAAGAAAGTTTAAGCTAAGGCATGCTTAGTTTGTGGGCTTAGAGAGTGCCGAGCACTTTCGTTTTTATTAACAGAGACCTCTTCAAGGAATGAGCACAAACAAAATATAGCAATTCAAATAGTAAGAGGGTGGGCACCTGTATATTGGTAAAGCCTAATTGGGAGGAACAAAATGCTTTAAAATTTTATATGTGGCCCTGGTTGATAGGGAGTAATTGGGCCCAATGAGAAGAAACCAGGATTCATGTTGAAGTTGGGAATATACACAAAAACATTCCCGTTCTAAAATGTTTTTTGAAATATGTTTATAACATTTAATAATAGATTTAGAGCTATTTCAAGTGATTGCTTAATTATGGTTATAATGTGAATAAATGACGCGAATTATTCGTTATGGTTATGTACTGTTGATTGGTGTTGTTTTACCCGTACTTGGAGATACGAACTTCATTATGAATTTGGGTTTGTTCTCATTGGACCCAAATATTACTTGCTATCAATCAAGTCCACAAATAAAATTTGAAAGGTTTTTATCTCTTTCACTTAGGGTTTAGCGGCATTGAGGGATTCATCACTTTTTTAGTATTTAAGTGGATATATAAATAAAGACGAAAGCGCTCGGAATCTGTTTTCTTATTTCCTTGTTGGGTGTTTGACTTTAGCGTGACTCAGGTGCTACTTTGTGAGCTCTTAATCATACAAGAGTGAATGTCAGAGTGAAGGAATGAGTTAGATGTCCGTATCAAAATGTGCGTGAATTATCTGAATAAGTGTTTGGGAGAGAATGAGCGAAAGTAAAGAGTGAATGGATGATATTTCGTATGATAGAATTTTAATGAGAGAGTTTTAGAGGGGTCGGGCTAAGGACCTTTTGCGCCATGGACGAAATGATGGGGGCCATGGCGTGGAAGAAATGATTTGGACGAAATGATGTGCGCCATAGCGTGGGAGAAATGATGTGGACGAAATGATGGGTGCTATGGCGGCGGAGAAATGATGTGGACGAAATGATGGGTGCTATGGCGGCGGAGAAATGATGTGGACGAAATGATGGGCGCCATGGCGTGGGAGAAATGATGGGCTCCATGGTGCTTGATAAGACAACGATGCAGTGGGGGGAGGTAGGGTTGGTGGCATTGATGCGCGCCGAACCTACTCTGCGGGTAAGCGGTCACATTTGAAGGTTGAAGTTCGTATTTTGGCGTTTATGACTTTCCGATTTGAACACTACGCCCTGAGTGGTAGAACTCCGCTCACTTTGACCGAAGTCAAACCACACTGAGTATGTTTAGTTATGCGATGGAGACCAATTTTAGCAGAGGGACTTTAAGGTGGTGGCAATTATTAAATACTTAAATGTGTGGAAGGTATCAGTGCTGGCGAGGGCTTACCAAAAGGAACATGATCGTAAAAAACTTTGACATTCAGGTTTCTGGTGGTAAAACCTTTGCCACAATTTACACCTTTCACAACTTCACACATTTGATGTATTTATGTCCTAAAATCTTCCAGCCTATAATATTTTCTGTATTTCTGCCCGTCATACATTTCTGTATTTCTCGCAACTTCTCTGTATGCCATCATAAATACTTTTCACGATTCATTCCGTCATACTTCTTGTAGCTGTCCGATCATAATTTCATACTTTTCTCTAACCTCTCTTCCATACTATTCTATATTTCTATCCCTCACAATGTCTATATCACTCCTATAATACATATTTTGTATTCCAAAACCATCATACTTTTCTGTATGATCCACTTCATACTTTTCTATATCCCATTCGTCATACTTTTTTCTAATCTTTCTGAAATACTTTTCTATTTGTCTGTCCGCCATACTTTTCAGTATCACCCCCATCATACAATTTTGTATTTCTTCCCTTTATAATTTCCCATCATAACAAAGTAGCTCTTTCTATATATCTTCATTTACTATTTATCCCTTCAATTAGTCCATAAGTCAAAGTCCCCCAATCGTAACCGCATTCAATACTTATACTCTTGTCATATAAACCAATGTACGGAGTTAATTACTGTAATTTTACCTTATCAAATAACAGCTGCGATTACCCGACTACTTGTAAATAAAATAGGCCACGAAGACAGTAAAATAAGCATGCATATAATAAAACAGGCCCTGCAGACAATAAAATAGGCCCTTCAGACAATATCTTGAGAGGAGAAAAGATTCCCCTCTGGTGATACTTCATTCTACCCCTAAGCTTGTCGATCACAAAGAGAAGAATGGAGGTAACTTTATAGAATTACATATATTTGTAATTATGTAATAAATATTCTTACTAAATGATAAGTAAAGGATAGAAAGAGTTAGAGGCGAGTCATTATATGGGGTTTTGAGGGACTCGGGGATAGATTATAATTGGTTTAAACATTCAAAGGCCAAAAGATGAAACATACGTTGAGTTATTAGAGGAGGAGGAGGATCTTGAAGGACTCTGCACGTTGCCTGAGAGTCGTCTAACGAGAATTACGGAATAAGGGCCCAATGAAGACCCTAGGGCATACTCAAGTCTAATCCGAGAGAGGGTTTAGGGAGAGGGACCAGGGAAGATCCTAAGATCACCCAGAACCCAGTCCTAGTAAGTAGAAATGTAAAGCGAGATTCAGCTAGAGGCAGTTGGGGAAAATGTGTTGAACGCACTTTCGCTTCATCTAACCTCACCACTTCATAAAAACTAAGGCATCGTTACACAGAAAAAAGAGTATAGAGTAACATTTTCTTCATCGTAATCGATGGACAGGAGGGTCCATAACATGTAAGGGCTTTCAAATTTGATATTATTAAATTTAAATGTGGCAGTTGTTTCTAAACTACAATGTTTATTCTATATATATATATATATATATATATATATATATATATATATATATATATATATATATATAATTGAATTCAATAGCGATTGATTAGATGTTAATAGAAATTACTTTATAGTAGCATAATTTCGAGACTAGTGTCGGTGAATTAATTTTACCACACCATCTTCCGTAGTATACTAAGAAAAGATATATTTGTGTTGATGTCTGTCTTCTATTAGTATGCGACTAAAGATGGTATGGCAAACTTAATACCAAAACTAGCCTCACAAATAGATATTATGCTGCTATAAAGTGGTTTCTACCAGTAAAGCGGCTGTTGTCGCCATGTGAAAAATCGGCTTCAAAATGGAACCGTTTGTTCTCTTGCATTCTTCTTTTGTGTTTGCTGTTTCTTTCCTCTCTCTTTCCCAGTGGTGGTAGTGGTAGTGTTGTACTCGTCGTGTTGGTGTTGTAGTAATAATGGTGGTAGCAGTAGTGGTGGTGTAGTCGTAGTAGTATTGTAGTCGTAGTGATGGTGTAGTAGTGATAGTGGTAATGGTGATGTTGGTGTTAGTGGTGTAGTGGTAATGATAGTAGTGTTAGTGGTGGTGGGGTAGTAGTGGTGGTGTTGTACAAGTGATGGTGGTATGTAGTGTTGGTGTAGTAGAAGTGTGGTAATGATGGTGTTTTAGTAATGGTGGTGGTGTAGTGTTGGTGTAGTAGAAGTGTGGTAATGATGGTGTTTTAGTAATGGTTTTGGGGCAGATAGTGGTATCGTAGGTAGAGTAGTAGTGGTGGAGGTAGTGTAGTAGTATTGGTGGTGGTGGCATTCTCAACCTCAAAACAAGAGAACCCATAGAGCAGTTAAACTCCAACAAGAATCCAATTATCAAATCTGGAATTAAAAAAAAAGATTGCATAAATCCTCTCGGTTAAACTCTTGAAGTGAGAGATTTATTTTTGGTCTCATTCAACAGAGAATTATCAAAACCTTCTTTTGGGGTCCCTCGTCCCGTGGATGGGACCATTGGAATGCGAGGATTTCCCCAAGATTTCTGAAATGCATCAAACGAAAAAGGAAAACCTGGTTTCTCGACCGGGACAAAAATCGGCAAAAGAAAAGTTATCACTTTCCTCCCGATTTTTCCGATTAACACACACACACACACACACACACACACACACACACACACACACACATATATATATATATATATATATATATATATATATATATATATATATATATATTAAAAGGGGGTGCTCCTGGTGATATATATTTCGATAGGAAGTAAGAATCCGATAGCGTAGAAAATAACTGAATTGATAATTATTCTTTATTCTCAGTGGCTGCGTTTGGAGCAAAACACGCTCATCTTCTGACCTATTACATTATGTGAAATATGTTTTTTATGCTAATCGATTAATATCATTGAAATAAACAGTTTTGTAGGTACAAAAATCAACGATACTACATTTCACTAATATTTTATTATTGAAATAAATTTTATAAAGAAAGTAACAGGGGAAGAAAAACGTAACATATGGAAATATATGGGTACAAAAATATGTAAGCACAAATAGAGATCTAACTGGTTGCTCAAGAAGCAGAGACATGAATATGGAATAGAGAAGATGAAAAAAGGAAGAAACGTTGGATAAGGAAAATTAGCTGTTTGTTAGATGCTAAGGAGAGGAAATCCATATACGTCATTGTTAAGAGAGCGCCTAAGGGAATTAATATAAATTGATTCGAATATTCTGAGGCTTGTTTTATCCTGGAACAATCTAAGATTTTAAAATCATCTATGGTAGCATAAATTCGGGATAGGATAATGTGGTCTCGAATAGGAGACTAATTTTGCGGTTGAGGGGTTTGTTTGTTCTGCTGCTAATCGCTAAATGAGAACAAGCTCGAGGAAGCAACGATCGCAGTGTACTGCCGACATAAGAGCCTTTCCGACACCGGTATCATGTAAATAAATAAACGACACCACTGCACAGCTCACACGGGAAGGAGTCTTTTATTTTAAACACTAAAACTATTGATAATTGATTTTGAAAAATTATTTTAAAGTTGATTTGGGCAAAATGATCTTTGAGATCGAACTATCTCTGTAGCAACAAAAACTACCTATGGATGGTTAATTCCTCCAGATTTGCCGTTACCTCGAGGTATATATCTTTTATCCTTATACTTCAATTATATCGTTCCTCTCTTTACTCCAGTTATTTTTATAAAGAATCCCTTAAATTTTATCTATAAGACGCTGATCTTCTTCTGCGGTCACAACGTTGGTCGCTTATAACTAACTCTGATTCACGCATGTGCGTAAACTGCCGGGCACGCGCGGTGAAACGTTGATAGGGAGAGTGCGCAACTCTCCTAAATCTTCTTTCACCCCACAAATAATAATAAAAATCAACAAGTAAAGATATTTATGCGCTACAATATAAGAATTCCAAACAATATGCATCTGTATTTATTTACGAAAGGTCTTTTTATCCCGGTCAGCGCCGGGTATCTATGCTAGTCCTGCTAAACAATGAAACTAAGTTTAAGCGCAGCTCGTCAGAGGGAGTTACTCGTGACCTTTCTAACTAAAAACTTAGAACTTCTTTCCTATTTTTTCTTCTTGATTTCTTGTGTGATCTGAGTAAAGTGAAAAGTGAATTATTTTGGTTAAACAAAAGTGTTATCTATGCATGAAGGTATACCTTAAAAAATGGGTCTTAATTCCCACTGATTTCCATATCCTGAAGACATAATTTGCAATTACTCTCACTCTTCCCTTACCAGGCGAGAAAAATTTCTCCTTCAACTGAAACTTCAGTTTCTTATCCCACAAATGAAGTATAATGTGTCTAGTGTCTTTAGGACACTGTTAAGCTTGCTCATAACCTTTCTACTACTCCTATACATGGAGACTTTAATAAATTTCTATGCCGTTTATTTGTTTTCCACAAATTTGACCATAAATCTAAGTCTGTAGACTTCTCATCTTGGTTCTTTAACCTCGATGATTCTAGTATTTTGAAAACACTCAAATAACGAAGATTTAGAAATCAGGCTCCCAGATAAAGGAAATGGTGTTGTTTTGCTAAATAAACCATATGAAATTTCTAAGATGCATCTTTACTTCTTACTTAACAAAGGAACTAAATTCAAAGCTGTCACTGAACTGATCGACAAATTAATTTCCTGTCTTGATCACAAATGTTAATCGTTTCCTTCTCAACTTAAATTCAACCATCACCTTCATTATACTGGTTCAAGTCTTGAGTTTCTCAATGGTTATCCTAAAGTATCTTGGCTACTTACTCTCTCCCGACTTATAAACTGTCTAAATATCTCGTTAAACTACTAAACCCGTCCACCACAAACTAATCTAGCATTACCACTAGTTTTAGTTTTGTCTATGAATTGAAATGACTCTCTTTTGTTTTTTCTCACGTCTTTGTCAGTGTTTGATCAGTTTCAGTTTCAGTTTCAATAAAAGATCCCTTTTCACGATCTCCCCGCTAGGGCATTATTCCAATTAATTTTTCATCGTAAACAAATATTAGCGCATAGATAATTATCAAAAACGTATATAAATATACGGTCACACCACATAAATTCTTGAAGGTAAGTATTGAACAGATCCCGCATCATCTTGATATTTTTTTCATGCTTATTCCAATACGATTCGATAGCCTTAGGATGGAAACCAGTTTACGGATCCATAAAATTAAGCGAATGGTTTGCTGTCCTGTGCTTGAAGCCAAGTCCTTATATATTACTATTTGCTCTCCACTCATCACCGTGTATTATTGATCCTGGTTACATTACTGCCTGTATTATAGGAAAAGGTGTTCTAGCATCCAATCTGTCCACTACTTCCATGTATCCTATACCTGGCGAGGTGCTGTATCGACCATTCTATACACCCACATAAGAGTGTGAGGTCATTTACCTCAGTGATGCTTTGGTTTGTGAGGAAAACATGGTTTATCAAGATGCACATCTGTTCCTAGACCATCAAGTTGCACTGCATACTTCCCGGAGAAAACTGTAGCGCAGTCGATCATCGTCTTCTCAGAAAAACCAATTTGACGGTTTGCTCTCCTTTGAATTACTTTAAATTACTATTATTTTCACTCCAGATATATATATATATATATATATATATATATATATTCCATTAACAACGACACAAGTGCGGTTTTGCTCCTCTTAGTTTAACTACTCCTCCAACCACCGCGCTTTCTTCCTGCCTCCATTCTTTAACTTATTCAGTTGAGTTTTTCGCACAGTTCAAACCGGGAGGTTTACATACTCTGTCCTTTTTTCTTCCTAAGTCTCTTCTACCATTTGAATAATGTTTTGTCTATCTAATTTGAATTTCACTTCATGCCAATATGAAATATGTTAGAATTTAGGCTTGGAGCCTGAAACGTTGTCATTAAAGAATCAGTATAATGGAAACTACTTTCTTTCTGGTCCTTGGATTCATTCTCAGGATTAAATTATCTTTCGCTAGAAGAAACTACTTCCAGTGTATATATATATATATATATATATATATATATATATATATATATATATATATATATATATATTATTGTCGGAATTATTATGGATTTTTAACAAAAATGAAAATTTCTCTAAAAATGCTAATAAAACTAATTTTATTGATTACAAGTAAATTTATTTTGACACATTGACACACCGCTAAGTCTTCTACATTCATTAGTATGGCCACCCTTAGGATTCATGAATGCTTTGACACGTCTTGGCATGGCATTGATAAATGTTTTGCATATTTCCTGGATTGCTCAGAACTGAACCAACTTCAATGAAACGGCAGATGAGTTGCTGTTTGGTACTAATGGGCTCTGTGTGTATTTCATCTTTCAACACATCATAAACTCTCAATCTAATTAGTATTCGGAAATTTTCGGGCGATGGAAGCAATTGAACCCCATTTTGTGCACACCATGCCTTCACTGGTTTGCTGTATGATATGGAGCCGAGTCTTGTTGGAATATCCAAGGTCTGTCGCCATACCATTCTCTTATTTGAGGCAGTAAACGACCTTTTAGAACTTCTATATACTTTTATTGGTTCATAGTTTTCTCAGCAATCTGCAAACGACTCGTTACATGCACCGAAATGGCTTCTCACGCCAGATTTTCGTTGAAAATTTTACTGTTTTCCTCAGACATAAATTCTTCTCCTGGCCGCCTTCTTACACTCTGCACGCGGTCATCTAGCACTCCAAAAGTTGATTTGTTAGTGAAAACTACCTAAAATTGTAACAAATACAACATAATGAATAGTTGAACAGCCATAGAGGTATTGGAAAAGCCGTTGAAGTAATGAATTATCAAATAAACCTTATGGTTTAAAAAGTTTGGAGCCATTACAAGAATTCGGCACTGTTAAAGTTAATAGGTATTAATGTTTTTTATGAATTACAAGTAACTGGTTAGCTAGATGTGTCATTTTTACCTTTCCCCATTGTTCTGAAGTCTACTCAAGGTGACTCTTTGCCCAGGAATATCTTGCCTTCATCATTGTTTGCGTAATTCGAGGCTTCTTTCTCGGGTGATATGATTTCAATCCAGCTTCCAAAAGCCTGTCATTCGCTGTTCTTCAGGTAAGGCTAACACCCTCTCCTGCCAGCTTAATGGAAATCTTCCTACAAGATGTTCTTCGGTTCCTAAGAGCCTGTTGTATATATTTTCTATCTGTTCTTGGAGTTGGTTTTCATTTTCAACCACATTTTCCAACCCTTTTTTTAGTTTAAATCTTGACCGTTATAATTTTCTTTTTTTAATAACACTGACTGTTAGAGTTGAAACACTTATTTTTTTGGTATTTATTTTTGTTTTAATTTAGTTTCTTTCAGTAAAACGTTTATTTACCCAATTGTTCGAGGACTCAAATTTTTCTGTTTACCCATTTTGGTTTAATTCATTTATAGCTAAAAATATACCTGAAACACAAAATATCAAACAATAAAATAAATAATAAACTATTGAAACACACCTAAACAAACATAAATGTTAACAATCACAAGTTAATATAAACACATTAATAAAAAATAAATAACAGAAAACATCTTATTTACACTATAAAGCCAAGATACCAACTGACTCACACAGGTGGCTGTGACTTCATTGAAATGGTCCAATGCAGTGTTGTTCCCTCAGTGTTATCAATTATACTTACAAAGTAAACAAAGGCTCTTGAAGATAAAAGTTAAATAGATGCTTGATATTGGCGCATTAAAAATTCCATATGTAATCAAGCAAATTGGTTTCACTGACTTTTTTGTAGAAAAAAGTTAAATCTTTGAAAAAAAATCCATAATGATTCCGCCAGTACTATATATATATATATATATATATATATATATATATATATATATATATATATATATATATATATATATATATGTGTGTGAACCGAGGTCGGAAGCATTGATCTAGAGTTGAAAGCACACAAACGACTCAGTCATTCCAGACTGTAGATTTATACTTGGCACAATCTTTGGTTTTGCATTTAGAGTTGGCATACCTTTTCCAGTTTATTTCACTATCACAAGGGAGACACTTTACCTTAATTTAAAGCGTTCTGCGTTATTTCAGCCAAATGATAACTGTAAGAGAATCTTCAGTTTGCAAGGGTAGTACAACAGTCTTGAAAGTATCACGCTCCATAGTGCTCTTGATTATGAGTACATTAGTAAAATTTTACTATATACAGTATATATACCATTTTTTTTAATATACACGGTGTCCCTGAGTTTAATTTCTATTTCAGTGAAATAGAGCAATTTTTTAAAAACTAATTTTTATTTATGTGTACCATGCGTTAAAAGTATATATTTGAAATTTTTTTTGATAATTTGTTTATTAATTTTATTTCCAAGGAATGGTTCGCCGCATTGACAGAAGGAACACGGATGACTTTGGTTCACTACTACTTGCCCTGCTAGAGCCACTCTGATGGAACTGTAACCTTAGGCTAATATAATGCTATCAGTGGAGTTGAGTAAGAGTGAATCGTTTGAAGCCAGCGGGCTCGAACACGCCGGGTAGTCTCTCAATGATGAACCACGACGTAATCGAGGCTCCACTCACCTGATCTGAAAAACTTTGCCTCTTCGGTCTTACCCTCGCCGGATTTACCATTCTTTTTACCTTTAACATTTTACTTTTAGTAGATCAGAGAGGGTGATCAACCCTCTTCTCAGCACACACAAAGGTGGCTCCATGACCGAACGAACTAGCCTCAGCCTAATCCTTCATACAAATGGGGAAGGATTTGGCTGACAAAGGGGCGCTACGGGAGGGAGGAGGTCCCTCCTCTCTCCGTGAGTCCTCGGGATGCCCTTGCCACCACATGAGGATCTTTAAAAGAGGAGGGCTCAGGCCTGGGGAATTCTTCCCCCTAATAGTTGTTTGCCCCCATAAAAACCCTGCCATCTGGGGTTGGGCACTTCCAAGATTATTTCAACATCCGCAGGAACCTCCAAATGGCCATCATGTGAAGGTGTCAGAGATCCTGACTGAAGAATCAATGGGTGGGCCTATGACCTATACCAAACGCCATTGGGGCCGACTTACCCACCTCCATCAGGAAAAAATGGGACTGGGGCTAGGCTGGCCACAACAAGGTCGCAAATCTCGAGACTATTTGTTTTTGTATCATAATTAAGTAATAAACATAAAATTGTGTCAGTTTTTTAAACATTAGCCTGATTTTATGGAAATAGATAGTTAATTCATGGACACCATATATACGAGTATGTAATATATATATATATATATATATATATATATATATATATATATATTTTTTTGTTGAAGACCATTGTGTATTTTGCCTTAATTAATTTCCTTTGGCAACTTTCTCTTTCTCTAACTATCGTTTTTATTCCATCTTGTAGATGGTGGATTACCTTTCCAGTATTCATCTCTTTTTAGATAAATGTGTTTGGTAAAAACCAAACTAAATTGATCGAATAAGATCGAAAGCTTAGCAATTTAGTTTGTTTTTTACCAAACACATTTATTTAAAGAAGAGATGAATACTGGAAAGGTAATCCACCATCTACAAGATGAAATAAAAAAGATAGTTAGAGGAAGAGAAAGTTGCCAAAGGAAATTAATTAAGGCAAAATACACAATGGTCTTCAACAAAATTTGCATTTAAGAAAGACATCTACCCAACTACACTAATATATATATATATATATATATATATATATATATATATATATATATATATATATATATATATATATATATATACCGGAGAGGTGTTCCGAAAGTAATGCCTCCTAATAACGAGTGAAAACAGGCTGCATTATGAAGTTATTTCATTTAGTACAAGTTTTTTTTAAAACAGGGTCGAGTTTAAATAGGCCAGGGGAAATATTTATATTAGGTAAGATGCCAATTAATGAACAGGAAGCCTGTTTTCGCTCTTTATTAGTATAATATCATTCGCATTGCCTCCACCAGCACGTATCTCTGCTATAATCGTGGATCAACTCTTAGCCCTAAATGTTTTCGTTCTAATGATAATCCTTTAAAATGTTTTTTTGTTTTCACCCACCATTTCCATTCATATACACGGCGTTGTTGTGTGTATATCGTTTAAGGGATGTATATGTCTGTTATTAGTTGTTTATTTTTCTTTTTATTCGTATTTTTCTGTCTTGTTTTTATGTTTTTCCATTGATTTTTACTATGTGATGGGCGTTCCCATCGTATCTTTATACCTTATACAAGGTTTTCTTTTCCATTTTCATGCTATTCCTTGAAAATGAACTTGCAAATATAGTTCGAAAGTGCTTTGATTCATCTTTTCATTTTCCTGTGGGTTATTTTTCATATTATTGCTTTCCTCACGTGCCACTTTGTGAGTTTTTTCATTATATACATTACATATTGTTATTTTAATGTAGACTAGTATTGAACTGTCGAGAGTATGGTATATATATATATATATATATATTTATATATATAAATATATATATATATATATATATATATATATATTTATATCATACCTTACATAACTTTTGACAGAGTGAATCTAAAGTTTCCAAAATTGGCGTGAAATATACCTAGGGAAGGGTCAGGCAAATTTGGATGAATAAAACTAAAGTAATCAGCGGACCTCATATCGCAAGACACCATACCAAAAAGTAAAAATTTTGATTAAGAGTCATCTACCATGCTCACCCGACTTAACCCGATCAAATTAATAACTTTTTAAGAGTTTAGCGAATCTCCTGAAGGAAATAAAGATGTCAACAACAGAAAAAGGTCTAAACCACCTACATTTTTTATAAAATCAAAGTCAAACGGTGTTTATAGCGAGACCAACTGCTATGCCTGCACCATCAAGAAGGAGCTGGTGGCCATGAATGTTCAAGGAGCGTTCGAAGATCTTCTCTTGGACACAGAAGAACGAATGCGACATGAGTCGAAGATTGCTTTGAGGCTGTGTTGGAAACTGAAGGAGGCTACTTTGAGTAATCGGTTAGCCCCCAGCCATAAACTAGTTGATATTTGCGAATTTTTAGTTATATATATATATATATATATATATATATATATATTATACATATGGAGAAGTGATACACAGAAACAAGAGAGAAGAGATCCTACTGGAGTTGACCCCGAGAAAAATCAAAGAGAAAGAAACTATTGCCCGACAAGGACTCGAACCTCAGACCTCTGGTTATCTAGACCAGTGCTCTACCGACTGAGCTAACGGGACACGTAACCCATGACAACGCATTTCATCAATTTAACTTTTTCGTTCCCACCTCCAAAGACCACCGCATATATATATATATATATATATATATATATATATATATATATATATATATATATATATATATATATATATATATATATATATATATATATATATATATATATATATATATATATATATATATATAATAACGCTTTTATTTTTTCCTCAGAAAATCATCAAGCGAACGAATACACGAATACCTGCCGCAGCGTATACTCGTATGTATACCTATTTATATACTGCGGCCCGTATTCGTTCGATGATGACTTTCTCAGCAAAAGATAAGAGCGTTATTATTTTTTGAGATATATTCGTAAAATTTGGATCAGTTTGTCTTCATCACAAGTTTTGTGGAATTATTTTGATTAACTCGTTTGTGGCCTCGAAAATAGCCTCCAGGCGACTTGGAATCGGTTACAGGCCTTACTCATTATCGTGCGTTTTAGGCCCCTGAAGGCTGTGCTAATACTGGCCCTCAGATTGGCCTCGTGTAGCAGCTAGATTTGTTGGTCTTTCTTTCAACAGTCACAAACAAATAGAAGTCAAGATGGTTGCAGTTAGACGAGTTCGAATGCAAAATTAAAGGTGATATGTGATCGAAAAAATTCTCCGTCGGCCAGATCTGGGGTTTCCTTCTGGTGTGCCATGGAGCAGTTTTTCTGTCAGACTTAAATAATCCATACAGCTACCAGGTCGATCAAGAGCTTCAATACCTCGCTCAGAAAACAGATTTAGCCATCGATGTTTAGCGTGAGGCCCTTAAGAAATAAGTGCGAGGCATGACGTCCCCTTCACTGCTGATAACACCGAAGACCATAATTGTCGCTGGTAGTTTCCTCTGCATAACTCTGGGTACGATTTTGGATGCGACAGCGAGCCACCTGTTGTTCTGGGAGCTCATCTTCTGTTCTTTGCAGAAATTCTTCTAGTCGGAGAAGAACTACATACATCATGTCTGGCTGTAACGCGTGTTTCAACTTGTTGATCAGCTTCTTGTTGTGCTTGAGTCACTTTTCCTGCATCGGGTTGGACATAAATTGCTCTTTCCTTATCTTATATGAACAGTAGCGAATCTCCTTATGCACCACCAGCCTGATAAGCTGTTCATTCACACCTTTCTCTCTTGCAATGACACGCATCACCTTTCTTGTAATCTTTGTTAATCATCTCTTGGATTTCACCTACAAATCCTGGCTTTCTACTCGCGTCAGATCCTCATGATGGGGTTTCTTACCCGCAATTGCCTCGTAGTCTGACCTTTTCATTATCCCTCTGCTGACGTTGATGAAGTTTGAAATCTCCTTGTTTGTCCTTCTCGCACAGATTCGAAGGAGTACTCAATGCTTGTTCCACAAGTTGGAGGGTTAATAACTTTCTATAGTCAATTCTGAAAAAAAGGTTATTGTTTTTAAGAAGAAAAATTTATAAACGAAGGTAAAAACATGTGTAAAATTATCAGTAGAAAATTGCGAACGAATACCGTACTCATACAGTAAGTATCTTCGTCAAAACGAACAGGGAATGAAACAGGCAAAAAATAATCATGATCAAGGGGCAAATTGGAGACTAAAACAAATGAAACCCATTTTATAGTGCGTGAAGTTGAGCAACATTATGTGTGACCTGTTTTCGGATTCAGCATAGCTAGAAAATTACTAATTACAAGAACAAGGTTAATCATTATATTTGACGAGAAGAAACTATTTACTTCATTGTAAATCACCAGAAAATGCGTTAGACATCATTCACACAGATCCCTCCCCTCAAAACCACCAATCAATGAAATTCTCCTTTTTACATTCATTCATTGTATGTCCTTCTCCTTTTGTTTTAAATTCCCTCATTTGCCTCTTTCGACCCATAAAAGACCTTCTCTCTCCCGCACCCTTACTTCCTCAGATACTCTCGTATTTCAATCCCTAGCTTCCCCCCCCCAACCCCGAAAAAATCTGCCTACGCATATTAAAGATAAACCCATTATTTTTTTTGCCTCAATTAATCCGGTTTGATTACACTAGGATTACTTAATTATTAGGTAATCTAGAACCTAATTCACTTAGATCTGGTCCATAATTTCGCTGTTTAAAAATCCCTCCTGTTTTGATCCAAGCGGGATTTGGGGAATTAGACACAACCCATAAATTTCCTGCTTTAATTCAATTTCTTTAATTTCAATTTCCCGTAGATGACCCACTTATCAAATGAGTTAATTTTAAATACGAATTTTACCTATTTACAATTTTGTGAATGCGTCTAAATGAGTAGGGTTCAAATGGGCTTAACACCATCTTTCCTTTGTGAATATGACCTACTTATTCAAATGAGCTCGTTTTAAATAGGGTTAGGTTCTCTATTTAAAATGTTGTAAAAGTGTGGAAGTTGTGCCATTTATCTCTCGCATCGTGGACAAGATTCCCCAGACCGGATAATGAAATTTGCATTAAAATCAGACTGACAATCACTAGGAAGCCTAAAGGCACCAGGGGCCGGTCTTTTTTAGGGTGGGGCGGAAGCGGAGGTGGGGGCAGGGGCGGGGAGGTCTCACGGTGGTATTGTTTTTTAATACCATCTATCGATCGTGGAACCCTACACAACATAAAGGGAGGAGGGGGGAGGCATTCCGCCTGGAGTTCATGTGGATATAAGCACCTCTTTAGGGGCCCATCGACAGGGCTCCGGAATATTGTGCTGTGAAGACGACTAGGGAAATAGTAGCGGCGTTGTGGTTGGTTATGTGTATGATACTGTGCTTGGGGCTACTACCCCGGCGGGGTACATTCAGCATATGCGCCAATGGGCGGCCAACTCGTCCCGCCACTGATCGTTTTGTGTCCCCGCTGACTAGCATTAATCCCGTCCCTCACACTAGAAATCCAGCGGCATATCCACTAGTATGTATGAAATAATGTTTAAATGAGTTAGACACCCTCTTTCCCTCCATTGTATGACTAACTTACTCCCCAAATTGACAACCTGAGTCAGTCAGCTTAAAACTCACTCTGTGCGTAGAGTTGACCATCGGCAACCTCAGTAAAAACTGCAAGCAATAAAGGCAAAATAATAATGAAGAAAGAATCGATAAATGCGTCCACAAGATTGGAGATTCCTCCTGTTTTGCCTGGACGGGGTATGTACGCTAAAGGGGAGCCATGCCTTTAATTTCTTAAGAACACCAAGTAAACTTTAGACTTTAATTTAATAAAACAATGGAAGCAGAAAGTAGGAGAAAATTCAGCTTACTGAAAATAAACATAAAACTGGATCAGTAAAACTCTAAATCAGAAATATATTCAGAGAGAACGATTCAGATATTTGATTAATATCTGCCCACGAAGTGAATCCAATAAGAACACTGGTGAAACTGCTTAATTACACCCTCATTAACGCGAACACTTCAGGTTAGCAACATGACGAGGCAGCCAAAGCAACCAAAGGAGGCCTAAAATAAAATACTCCCAAATCAGCAACCTGGATGAGAAATTCTTGGCTGTTAAAATTGAAACAGAAATGATGCCGATAATAGTTGCTACAGGTTACCAAGCACCTAGAAAAAACTATTTCTTTATACACAGCCTATTAAAAATATTTGGTACAGGCTACCCTACAATAATTATGGCGACCGGACTTTCCAACATATGTCACAGGCATTGCTGCTTGCAAGCAAATTGATACTCTAAGTACCTTCAATAAGGCATTTAAAATCCGCATTCAGCTGAGTAACATTGTATGTAGTATTCCTATTGAAATATTATTGTTCATGAATTAATATTCAATATAGATACCAGAACTTGAGAGGAAACCTAAAGAAGGGCTAACTGGGAAAGTTATCAAAAGAGCACTGCGGAACTTCATCCGTAACGATCTCACAGATGCAAACCTTAAAGAAATTGACGAGGAAAACTCAAGATTCACAAGTACAATCAATGCAGCGAACGTAAGAAATATCTAGAGAACGAGATTCCGTACTCTTCCCCAACCTCAATGGGCGAAAGAAATGAAGATAAAAAATCGACAACTAAGCTCCGTGGACCAACAAGAGACTGATACAATGCGCTCAGAAAACGAAATGAAGAACTAAGGCATCTCCTATAGGAGCAGTAAGGCCATATATGGGATTGCCTTATAAAAAAATAGACAGGAATGCAAAGGAACTATTCCACGCTCATTGTAAGTCTGTGTTGTTCATACAACACTTAACTGCGAGAAAACATCGCCAAGATAACCACAGCACAAACAGTAGCGTAAGAGAGGGAAAAAATTCTGAGTACAGGGGTCTATATAACAACCAAGAAAATCAAAGGTGTAATCCATTTAATCAAGAAAATATGTCATACCTCAGAAATAACGAAAATAAAGTTTACCAAGGCACCGCGTATCAACATAGAAACAAACATTAATGAACATTTTAACGCGTGCGCCTAAACACTGGTTACTTCACTGGTGGCTATAAACTAGCCAAAATGATTTTCGTCTTGAAGCCAGGAAAACTACCCACTCAACTCAGCAGTTAAATGTCTATATTGTTATTGAATTTCATGGGCAAAGTTTTCGAAAAAATCCTCAAACGGAGACTGAAAGAATATCTCGAAGAAGATAACCTTAATAATGATTACCAGTTCGGATTCAGAACAGGCCTAGACACTACGATGGCACTTTGTATAATAACAGAAAAAATATCCAAGGCAAAAAACAGAAAAAAACTACATCCATCTAGTTTTGAGAGATGTTGAAAAAGAATATGACAAAATCTGGGTCAGATGAATACAATGTAAGATCTTAAATCTCAGGATGAAAAACAACCTGGAGAAAATTCTCGGCGATTTCATCACCGACAAGAAAACGTACGTAATGACTAATGATTATGGTGGACCAGAGTTCGAATTGGAAGCTGGAATTCGAATTCAGGGGAGCTGTCTCAATTCCACGCTGTATTCAATCTATACAGCCGACTTGCCACTACCATTAATGCCTAATTGTATAAACATACAATTCGCGGACGACATAACTCAGCTCGTCGTTACTACGTTCATGAACGAATGCTTTCAGGCAAGGACCACAGCATTAGAGATCAGCAACATCAACAATTTCAAAAGAAACTGAAAGATAAGGACTAATAGGAGAAAATTTACTATATGTAGTCCCAATCTCCAGAATCAAGGTTGAAATCATTTGGCGGGAGTTTCGTGTGTCTATGACTCCATTGTTACATTTCGTGCCTGTTTTTCCTTTTTCTGTTTCCCTTGTTATGTTCCTTTAGTTTTTGTTTTTCATTTTTCACATCTTTTTAGTTACTTTCTTTATTTTCTCTTTTTTTCTCATTTAATTTCTGGTTTAATTCATGCCAGCTAATTAATTTGTTATTTAGACATTTTTCTAATCTTTATTTTTTTTCTATTTGGCTTAATTACTTCTTGTTTACTTTGAATCCCTTTAGGGGAAATTTAACGCCGTTTTTAATTGCAAGTTTTCTCTTTTCTATCTTCTTTATATTTATTCCCTAAACTCATGAGTCCTAACTGAGACCACCCAACTAAAAAACTCCTAAACTCATTCCAAAAGCAGAACCAGCAATTCAGGATCCCCAACTCAAAACCGCAAAATTCAGGTTTTTCACTTTAAAACCATAAACTCACATCCCCAATTCAGAACCACCAATCTCAGATCCCAAACTCAAACCTCCAAAACTCAGGATCCTCCAAATTACAACCACCAATCCAGAATCTCCAGCTCAAAACCCCCGAAATCCCTTCCATTGAGCGCAGTTCGCAGGAGCATAATCATTATATCCCAAATGCAGAATTCGGTCGAAGTCAATATGGTGAACAAAGATGTCAGTTTTATGCAAATTGCGTGTCCAGCCACATTACAGGAGACCGTCGGTGGACTTGGGTAAACAGCTCTGCCATTATTTATAACTTAGAATGTAAATGATGAGAGGGAAGAAGCGAAGGTAAAGGAGGAACGGGAAAAGGGAAGTAGCACAAATTTAATTTTAGGTCTCCGTTTATAGATAATGGAATTTATGCCCTAACATCGTCCGTTAAGTGTTTTTGTTTTAAAGATTGATATGGTTCTCTATACGTCCCTTTATTAGGCTTTTGTACGGCCGGTTATACATATATTCATAAAGACTCCTGCGATCGTCCTCGATTATGAATGTGAGGAGATTTTGGAGGACGAAGGGGAGTTCGAGTATCTACGCATTGGTTAATTTCGTTTTTTATCTATTGCCTTATTTATCTGCTTCTTTCTTCGTTGTTCTAGTCCTGTGTTTGTCTCAGTATGTGGCTTTCTTAGATCATCGAGTCTCGTCGCTCAGACAAAACAGGATTTACGTAAAATCCAGGCAACATATTTTTCTTTGAGTTTCAGAAGATGTTCATAGAAGTTAAAAAAAACCCCTCTTCATCCTAGTGTAAAAGTTTTAGATTTTTTTTAGGTAGAGTAAGGATGGGGGAGATTTCAATTATGCTTAATAAAACTGTCATTTGACGGACTCATTATCATAGATGTCCTGCAATGATGCCAAATTGCCCTGCAGCATTGCAAAAATTCAAGAATAGAATGAGCTTTTAAATAAGTACCATAAATACTGAGTGGTCGCAGTATTATCACTAATCCCGTATTTGATAATACTGTACCATATAATTACTGTAATTTAGTAATATAGAGTAGATTTGAGTATTACATAATTCCCTGACAGTCAATCAAAGATATTTGAATAACATATTTTAATTTATTAATATATTTAAAAAAATTGGAATATTCATTTTTTATTTATTCAATTTATTTATTCATAAAAGATATTGGAAAAAATACTTTTTATTTTCTAAATAATAGATAATAAATTAACATTTTTTGTTATTATTTTTTAAATAAATATAAACTAAAGTGGTATCTTAACCAAATTCATAAAAAAGAGAAACCGGAATCCACGAAAGTTACATAGCCCGAATTGTCCAAGAATAAACCTTTTGACGAGGAATTGAAATGAATAATGATACGAATGTTATCAGTCTGTATTGATCAGGTAATATAAAACATCATATAAAAAATAATCATTAATTATTTAGCGATTTGCATTTCTAGTTAAGATATTCCCGGTTAAAATAGGAATATTGGAGGTATCAAAGAATCGCTTGTATGTATGAATAAAAGACATGGTAATGTTGTAGGTATGAATAAAATACATGAGATAGTTGTAGGTATGAATATAAGACATGATAATGTTGCATATATGAATAAAAACATGATAATGTTGTAGGTATGAATATAAGACATGGATGGATCCATAGCTCATAACTCCCAACAGAGAATCCATAACTCAAAATCTCAATTCAGAATCCCGCAAATCAGAACCTTTAATTTATGATCTATAGTTCGGGATCAATATCTCAGAATCCCTAAATGAGCATCCATAACTAAAAATTCCAAATTAAAAGAACACAAATTAGAACCTCTAACTCAGAATTACAATCTCAGAACTCTCAACTGAGAATTCCCAACTGAGGAACCATAACTCAAAATCTTAACTAAACTCAAACTCCAACAAATCCAAACCTCTAACTCAGGATTCCAAATTGATGATCCATAACTCACAATTCCCAATTGATGATCCACAACTCAAAATCCCAACTCAGAATCCCACAAATCAGAGCCTCTAGTTTATCATTCCAAACTCACAACTCCCAACTCAGGATCCAAAACTTAGAATCCACAACTGAGGATCTACAACTCAAAATTCGAGTCAGAATTCCACAAATCAGAACCTCTAACTTATCATTCCAAACTCAGAACTCCCAACTCAGAATCCCGAACTCATAATTCCTAACTTAACATGCATCAATTCTGTATCCCCTACTCAGAACCCAGAAATGCAGTGTTTTCTTCTGTAGTCCAATCTGCTTGTGGACTGAAGCCGAGAAGTACCACCTTAATGCCAGCGCCACCGTCATTTGCCTTCCAAATAAATCATGATTCAAATGCAAAAGGCTCACCGTTAATAGCTCTGTTTTGTGGTTATTTTAAATAAAAGGGGAAAGCACCCGAGGATTTCATATATCACGATTTTATACCGAATCAGGGTATTTTACTCTCTCTCTCTCACTTTCTTTCAATCTTTCTCTGTCTGTCTGTTTCAGTCTTTATGCTTTTCTATATCCTGTTTTCAGTAGGTTCATTTCTCTGAAGCATTTTGCCCGCCTTTGTTTATGTTGCTGTCCGTTATTTTGTCCTTGTGTCTCATTCTGTGTATGTACGTATTTGTATGTAGGACCCTAAGATGCTTTCCCGGGCGCATATGTGATTTTGTCTTTACTATTACTCGTCTGCATCCTCCTTCCCCTACTACTACATTTGACTTAGGTAGGTTCCTTCACAGCAATCTGTACAGACTAGCTCAAAAGCGCAACCCAATTTAAATTCAGGAATCAGATGCTTCGTTTGGGAAAGGAAGCATGTGGAGGCCGTTGTGGGCGTGGCTTAATCCAATTAGGAAAAGGATAAAAAAATCCAATTGGAGGGGGGGGGGGCGGTGTAATGCTTATCAGCGAAAGTAGTGACATTAAAGCAAGTTAAAGTGGACCATGAAGGTCTTGCAACTGTCCTGAAGTTGCAATGTTGCAGAGGTTCTTGCTCTTTATGCAGTTTGTTTATATTAAAAGTGAAAACCATCGAATGTATCTCCAATATAAGGTTTCTAAAAAAGAGATTTATAAAGAAGTGAATGAAATGGAGGAAGTGAAAATGTGTGGAAGATGTAGAGCCGCCGCAGTTCTTGCTGTAGGTATTAGGGCTATGATGGAACGCAATTTTTTAGATGTCATCTGTACCATAGTTGCTCATGTTAAGTAGGCAAGCTTACTGTGCCTTTAACTACGTCTTCTACCGACTTTAAAAGCGAGTGTACTGCAACAACATCAGTTGTTACATTGAAGAACTATTTAAGTGGGATGCGAACCCTTCTATCTAGAGATGCAGTATTGCGACCTGCATCTTTGCAAAATGTTGTGAAATTTACCCTTAAATCAGGATACATAATACAGAAGCTACAATTCTAGAGCACGAACCCTGAGCCCTCCTACCCACCCAAAACCTGAGGATCCCAAACTTGAGCCTGCAAACGAAGCACTAAGCGCTACAACTCAGGATTACGAGCTCAGAAACCTCAACTCAGAAAACCTAACTAAGGATCTTCCAATTTATTTAACAACTCAGGATCGTGAGCTCAGAAAACCCTGCAGAGAACTCTAAATTGAGGATTCTCATCTACAAATCACCAACTCAGAATCCTGAGCTAAAAAAAACCCACAAAATCTAAATTCAGGATTCTCATCTTTAAATTATTGACTGAGGATCCTGAGCTGGAAATTTAAAGATGAGAATCCTGAGCTAAAAAAACAACACAAAATCTAAATTCAAGATTCTCATCTTTAAATTACCAATTCAGGATCCTGAGATCAACAAACCTACACAAAAATTTAAATTCAGGATTATCATCTTTAAATCACTAACTCAGGATCCTGAGCTCAGAAAACTCTACACAGAAATCTAAATTCAGGATGCTCATCTTTAATTCACAAAATCAGAATCTCGAGCTAAAAAAACACACACAGAAATCTAAATTCAGGATTCTCATATATAAATCACTAACTCAGGATGTTGAGCTCAGAAAACCCTACACAGAAATCTAAATTGAGGATTCTCATCTTTAAATTACCAACTCAGAATTGTGAGCTCAAAAAACCTACACAAATATATAAATTCAGGATTCTCATCTATAAATCACCAAATCAGGATCTTGAGCTCAGAAAACTCTACACAGGAATTTAAATTCGGGATGCTCATATTTAAATCACCAACTTAGGATCCTGAGCTAAAAAACAACAACATAGAATCTAAATACATGATTCTCATCTTTAAATCACCAACTCAGGATCGTGAGCTCAGAAAACTCTACAGAGAAATATAAATTGAGGATTCTCATATTTAAATCACCAAGTCAGGATCGTGAGCTCAGGTAACCCTACACAAAAATCAAAATTGAGGATTCTCATCTTTAAATTACCAACTCAAGATCCTAAGCTGGTAATTTAAAGATGGGAATCCTTAGCTAAACAAAACAACACAATATCTAAATTCAGGATTCTCATCTTTAAATTACCAACTCAGGATTCTGAGCTCAAACAACTTACACAAAAATCTAAATTCAGGATTGGAATCTTTAAATCACGAACTCAGGATCCTGAGCTAAAAAAAACAACACAAAATCTAAATTCAGGATTCTCATCTTTAAATCACCGACTCAGAATCCTGAGCTCAGAAAACTACACAGGAATTTAAATTCGGGATGCTCATATTTAAATCACCAACTCAGGATCCTGAGCTAAAAAACCAACATAAAATCTAAATACATGATTCTCATCTTTAAATCACCAACTCAGGATCCTGAGCTCAGAAAACTCTATAGAGAAATCTAAATTGAGGATTCTCATATTTAAATTACCAACTCAGGATCCTGAGCTCAAAAGATCTACACAAAAATCTAAATTCAGGATTCAAATCTTTAAATCACGAATTCAGGATCCTGAGCTAAAAAAACAACACAAGATCTAAATTCAGGATTCTCATCTTTAAATCACCAACTCAGAATCCTGAGCTTAAAAAACCCTACACAAAAAAATTAAATTTAAGATGCATATCTTTAAATCACCAACTCAGAATCTTGAGCTCAAAAAACTCTACCCAGAACTCAGCATGCTCAAATTGGGGCTCCCAACTCAGGAAGATATAACGCTGGATTCTGCCTGTAGTCGTTAAATTAGTGGTCAGGGAGGATTACCACTTCCCAAATCACATTGAATCTCCGATAAAACTACCTTAAATTTTAATTAAAAAATATATCTACTCTCTTTGTCACACATTTACCGACGCTCCAATGAATAGGCTGAGTAGTGGCTACTACACATATATTTTAAAGATCATATCAATAACTGTCTTTTAAAATTTAAATATCTTGAGTACCATTTTGAACAGTTCAACTATCGCTTCCTTATTATAATTTCGGGATTAAAGTTTGGGATATTATTATTAATAAAATTATTATTATTTCTTGCATATATATATATATATATATATATATATATATATATATATATATATATATATATATATATATATATATCTAATATATATATATATAATATATATATATATATATATATATATATATATATATATATATATATATATATATATATATATATATATATATACATATATATATATATATATATATATATATATATATATATATATATATATATATATATATATATATATATATATTCTATTAATCAATCATTTCGAGTATATTTCATTTGATTATTCATTCCTATCAATGAATAAAAAATATATAAAAATGCTTTTTTTCATTAATTCGAGTAATTTGTAAAATAATAAAAAGTATTCAAATCAGGTTCATAAATGGCTGAGTTTAAACGAATAAAAACCCCCGAATGCAATATTTTGTGAATTTTACTCATCACCGAATGGTTATCGAATCAGACAATATAAAATCCTAAAATCTGAAGTGTTTAATTCCCTACAAAATCACATTCATCACAAAGCACTAAAACGCGATAATCTCAAGTATTTAATTCCATACCAAATCGCCATCATCACGGAATCAATTGCTCACATATTGGAGGCCTTCCAGCTCAGAGCGCGGTTGGGGTTCCATGGATCTTTGTTCGCTCTTCTGATTTCAGGTACGTGTGGTGCGAACACCTTGAATCTATGCTTTCTTCACAGAATGGGGGTTAGTACTTTTGAGTACATATTTTACAAATTGTTCTTTGTATAATGAAATAACTCTGATTATTTATTTACTACATTTATTTCGTTTTTCTAATACTATTAATACTTGAAATATTACTGCTACTTTAACTACTAGTAAACAACCCAAAGTAACGGCAATTAACCAATTACATACGTTTGAGTACACGTGATCGTTGTACGTCTAGAGCATATGTGCTCAGTGCACGAACAATTCCGTAATTCTGAGTAGAAATGATCTTTGTAAGTCCGATTTCGTATTTTAGCACCTATGCTCGATATACGAACAACAAGGTAATTCTGATTACACTTGACCATTGTACTTCCAAGTTTGCATTTGGAGACACCTGTACATATGATCGATATAGAAACAAGTTGTTTTGTCGTATCCATCCTCGAAATGTCGTGAGATTGTGAATACAGGGAATAATCGCGGTCTCTGCTAACCCAGGGGAACGGGGAACGGGGACCGGGTGACGGTTCTGAACCTGCCTACGTTCATGAACGAAGCCCTTGTGGGGTCGCGACTATACTGATTATTATTCTTTAAAAATAAAATGCCACAAACAAGAGGATCTACCCCAGGAGGTTTGTAAGGGATGATTTGTAAAGTGTTGAAGTTAGGGGAAGTGAAAATACGTTGGAGCTGTATAGCCACGGATACTGGTTGGAGAGTTAGGGTCGAAAGGGCCCGAAATCTTAAAAATGTAAGCCACAGCATAGTTCCCCGCCAAACACCCTTTCCTGGGTTCTAGTGTACTGAATAATCGCATTTGTCCAGCACTTCTATTTTGGACCACTTTCCTTGTCAGGATACCTATTATGAATTAAAGGTCTTCAGGTCCCCTTATGAAATATAGGTCCCCTGCGGGAAAGAGCTGACTCAAGTAGGAGGTTCTTAGTCATTGGTCATCCTTGAAGGCTGGGGCTGCTTACATGAATCTCGCATGTCAGTTTTCCGCTCTGGGCTTTAAATATTACAGGGGCTTCCTAAAGGACCGAACCTTTCCCGTCAGAATTAAACTCAGGCTTGGACAAAGAGGAAATTGTGTTACTTGTCTATTCACGTGAATGAGATAGAAAGAAAGAGCGGGGAAATGGGAATATTAAATAATAGAGTAAATAGAATCCTAATAGTCAAAGGTGAGGATTAGTGTATGTGAAAGAGAAGAGTATTTTAAATGTGTAGTTATTGATGTTCTCTTTCATGTGTTCACAAATCATTTCTCCAATTTTCCTTTCTATCATTTTTCATTTAAAGACTGCCTGAAACTTTAACGCAAAACCGATGTTTGATTATCCTCTGTTTTCACTTCTTCCATCTTAACATTTCTTCATCCAACTACAATAAATGTTTTATATTAACAAAATATGTGTGTGGTATACTCACGCATACATATGTTGAAAAGGTTCGTTATTTTCTCTTATTTTTAAATATAATGTAATTTTCATAGTTTGAAATATACCTACTTTTTAATTAAACTCACCCATACTTTGAATTTCATATAAAATGAAGCAAAGATTCTAAAAAGAACTTTTGTAGAAACGTTCACCTACACTTGGACTTGATACACTTTATTGATGAAAACTCTCAAAATCTTGTTGAACCTTCCTACACCCATGAATAGAACTCTCACAATCTTGTTGAACCTTCCTAAAACCACTAAGAAAAATCTCACAATCTTGTTGAACCTTCCTAAAACCACGAAGAAAACTTTCAAAATTTTGTTGAAACTTCATAAAACCATGAAGAGAACTTTTAAAATCTTGTTGAACTCTCCTAAAACCACGAAGAGAACTCTCACAATAAGGTAGAACCTTCCTAAAACCATGAAAAGTACACTCCTAGTCTTGTTGAACCTTCATTAAAATATGAGAGTAGTCTCAAAATCTTGTTGGACTTTCCTAAAAACATGAAGAGAACTCTTAAAATCTTGTTAGACCTTCCTAAAACCATGAAGAGAACTCACAAAATCTTATTGAAACTTCCTAAAACCATGAAGAGAAATTTCAAAATCTTGTTGAACCTTCCTAAAATAACGAAGAGAAATCTCAAAATCTTGTTGAAACTTCCTAAAACCACGAAGAGAACTCTCAAAATTTGGTGAAATTTCCTAAACCCATGAATAGAACTCTCAAAGGTGGTTGAACTTTCCTAAAACGATAAATAGAACTCTCAAAAATCTTGTTGAACATTCCGAAAACCATGAAGAGAACTCTTACAATCTTTTCGAACCTTCCCAAAACCATGAAGAGAACTCTCACGATCTTGTTGAACCTTACTAAAACTATGAAGAGTACTTTAACAATCTTATAGAACCTTCCTAAAACCGGAGAGAGTACCCTCAAAATCTTGTTAAACCTTGCTAAAACCATCAAAAGTACTCTCCTAATCTTGTGAACCTGCCTAAAATCATGAAGAGAACTCTCAAAATCTTGCTGAACCTTCCGCAAACCATGAAGAGTACTCTCAAAATCTTTTTGAACCTTCCCAAAACCATGAAGAGAACTCTCAAAATCTTGTTGAACCTTCCTAAAACCATTCTCAAGCACAAATCTAAACTTATATTATAAGATTCTAGATCAGATTTATTATAAAACATTTCCTTTAATCATTTGGCAAATTTAAACATAGACCTGAATATTCTTAATTATAAACTTATTGATTACAGTTCTTAAAAAAGAACTTTCGCCGATCTTTCTCTAGTTTAAATATGAACACATCCCGAAACTTAAATCTAGAGAGGAGACATCTTGAAAAGAACTCACGATTACTCATATATATACACACCGTGGTTCGGATTCCACGTAAAGCTGTAGACTCATCGATCAACTTGGTCTAATTCAAGTCGCTACTTTATACTTTGCATTCTCTAACTTAACTAAATCCTTTTGATCAGATTTTATATAAACAAGATTACATACCATACATAAGTCGCGTGGTCTCAATTATTCTTACTTATGACCTTCAAAACTTTCAACAAGTGAGGCAATCCGACCCGTAGTTAGTTTTTTTTTAATAATTCCCGGAACTACCTTGGGAGGACCTTGGTAATTATATCGTTCGAAAGAGAATGTAAAACAACATAAACGGGTTAAATTCCATTATAATCGGCCCAATAGTTACGATCTTATTGCTAAAAAGTAAAAAGTAAAATGAAAAGTAAAATGGTTACCATCCACCCGACGACCTACGGATCAACTTATAGAGTCACGTGCTGGCAACTATAAACTTCGCCCAATCTTTCTCAAGTATAAACCTAAACTTAATTTACCCTAAATCTAAACCTATAGAGCTCCAAATAGCCACTCAAATCATTCTCAAGTCTTAATATAAATCTATCTTAAAACATAACTCGAATCCCAGAGTTGTTAAGAACTTCCATAAATCTTTCTTAACTATAAATATAGAACTGATGCATCAAAAATTCTTATGTGCAACTTCTTTAAAAGAATCTCAAATATAAATATAAAATTATACATCTTAAATGTAAATTCATAGAACTAAGCTCTTATAAATAAATCCCTAAAACCTTCTCTAATATAAATATAAAATTATACATCTTAAATGTAAATTCATAAAACTAAGTTCTTATAAATAAATCCCTAAAACCTTCTCTAATATAAATATAAAATTATACATCTTAAATGTAAATTCATAGAACTAAGTTATTATAAATAAATCCCTAAAACCTTCTCAAATATAAATCTAAAATTCTATAGAGCTAAATCTTTATTAATAAATCCCTAAAACCTTATCCAATATAAATATAAAATTATACATCTTAAATGTAAATTCATAGAGCTGAATCTTTATAAATAATTCCCTAAAACCTTCTCAAATATAAATATAAAATTATACATCTTAAATGTAAATTCATAGAGCCAAATCTTTCTAAATAAATCACTAAAACCATCTCAAATATAAATATAAACTTTGTGAGGGAATTCCATGTGGATTTTCTTTTCCAGCACGGAAGTTCCATGCGCTGGAGAAGGTTCTGCTAGGCTTAAATTGGTAAGCCTAACCTCCACCTTACACAAGCGCAAGCCTCGAACCGCGTCTACCACGGTCCAACTTTACACGGGTTAGAATCGCTTCGGCAAGAATAATCGAGGCTATTCGAGAGTAGAGCTGTTTCTCACTCACCCCCGCGGGGAGAGCCTCGGACATATATAGTGCTCGTCCTTCATGAGGCAGACACAGAGTTGAGAAGTCTCGCCCAGATCCGAGAAGATTCCCCTAGTTCTAAGTCAGGTGCTAACAACAAAGCAAAGTGACGGCTGAACTATTTGTGTATTATAATTAGCCCCAGCCAGTGACGTAATTCCATTTAACCATCGCTACCGAGCGATTTTTCCGACTTCAGTCATCAACTCCTGTCGAAACCCTCCTCGTTCGCCCCTCGTTTTCGGGTGTCCGAAATACTCTCCCCTGGACTGGACGTTACCGCTCCCACACCCCTTTTTGGAGAACCGTCATCACTTTAATTTCCCGCTCAGAAGCTCCGAGCGTCCTCGCCTCACGTGCAGAAGAAATCCGTGAAGCCTTACCCCGACGTCTCACCCGGAATCCTCCGTAAGCCAACCACTCTCCCCCTTCAGTAACCCATTTGCGTTAATTTACCCCCATTTGAATAGTCTCCTTCTGTAATACCTTAAATTTTAACTTCATAGTCTGATTCATAACTACAATGTCCCCCCTCGTTTACCGGTGTAATTTTGCCCATTAATTCATCTGATGTAATTTTGCCCATCAATTCTCTCATTATTTCTATGTAAATAAAAAAATATTTTTGTACATGCCTCTTTAAATAACCTTGAACTTTGCCATTCCCCATATTTTACCTGACCTCGTCGCACTCTTATCTCGCTATTCCGCCCGTCTAAACTCATGGTGTTCCGTCCCTTTGTCGGTTCGACTTTAAGTTATTGGTCCCTCCCCCATAGATATAATATGTTATTGATGTAATGTAATGTCATACCACGACAAACTAATATATCTTAAGTATAAATTCATAGAACTAAAGTCTTATAAAGAAATCCCCTAAAATCTTATCAAATTTAAATATAAAACTAATTTAGTTTAAAATATAATCTCGCAGGTTATATTTCTTATAGAGAACTTCCTTAAAATCTTTCTTAAGTACAACTACAAACAACATTATAAACCCATGGTCAGAGGAGCTAGAGACAGGCGTCACCGAGTGGAAATGACACTACCGATTACAACTAAATTAAGCCACATTGAAATTGTTTAGTCACCGGACGGAGTCCAGTTTCTGATCGACGTCACCGTGGCTGCCAACCGATGTACCTACGATGGGGATTCAGAACGTACGTTAAATTTTAGGTTCTCGACTGAGGAATAAAAGGCCTAAAAAAAGAGGGTACATCGTTTTTAAATCGCCCCCCTCCCATCCCTATTCCAATCTTAATTTATTAATATTATGTTTATTATTATCAATATACTGTTATTATTATTAAAGAGAGTAAAAGCCTAATTTCATCGTGTCTACCCTCAATGAAATATTCAAGTTTTCTGAGTCTGCCAATCTTCCATAACATATATTTTTTCTTTAAAGCGCTTTTCTGCTTTATATAGAAGATACTCGTATGTATTTTCTGTAGTAGATTGGAGGCCATCTTAGCCTTCCCCATTTAATTTCTCCTACACTGAATTGCTACCAACCTACGAACCATGCGATCAGATGGCATAAATCATATCTCAGACCAATAAGTTTTGCAAAATGATTTTGAAAACAATCGTTTCCAAAGAATTGGTGGTCAAGGTTCTGGCTGAAGGTTTGAAGTTAGAAAAAGCTGAAATGAAAAATGTATGAATTGACGGTGAATACATGAAAGGAACATCACTAACTGCAAAAATAATTAACGTCCCTGAATTCCCTTGTTCTACAAATAGTTCTAACACACATTCAAACTACTATTCACTATCACATACATAGAAATATTATCATCGCCATCTTCCATCATCACGTATACGAAATACTATTCTATATCGTGACCATCTTCTATCAGCGCACATTCAAAATAACATTATCGATCACATTCATATACTAATCTTTATCAGCTTATATAATCATACATATTGTATATCACGCAAATATACATCTTCACCATCTTCTTTCATGACTCAATTGAAATTACTATGCTTTATCCCAACCACATACTTAACTTCGTCATTTTCTTTCATCGTACATACAAAATAGCATTCTCTATCACATCCATATAATAATCGTCATTATATTCTATTATCAGATTAAAACTAATATTCACTCTTATTTACACATCTCTATGATCACGCTTTCAAAATACGATTATCTACCACACACACACTAATACTCGCCATCTTTTTATAACAAAAGTGTATTGATTTAAAACGCTCTGAGTTCCTTTAATTGACCGTGTGGCACAGTGAGACTTTTCCTCTCTTTAATTTCTGACAAGGGGTTTGTTTTGTCACTGGATGGGATAGGTTTAGGAGAATTGGGCGTCTTCTTGCTTCATAGTGCAGCCAGTATTCTCCTACTTTGCTTTCCGCATCATTTCACTTCACATAACTTTTCTATTAAAATTTACTGATCGTTTGTGAAAGCGTCCTGTTGAAGAAGCCATATTTGTTTTTTGCTTATAAATAAAGAAATAGATTTTTCTTAGATGAAACTTTATTGAAAACTCTTTCCTCCCTTGATGACCACCTGGCCTTCCTCAACTATTACACCACTACAGGCCTCTTCGGTATTCAGACTCCTTTACTATTTGCTTTCTCCTCCTCCCGAGTTTCTCTGAATTAATTACAATCATCTTTTATTATACATCTAGACCACTTGGCACCCACACATTTCTGCTAAAACTTTCGAAATTGGAGACAAATATGATCATCAAGCTTGATCCACTCGTCATCTCTCTCTCTCTCTCTCTCTCTCTCTCTATATATATATATATATATATATATATATATATATATATATATATATATATATATATATATATATATAGACGTCAGTAACAACAAAAAACTTTTAAATCATAGCCAGCAATAAATGGCCAGAATAATGAATCCTTAAAAGGAACTTTGAAATCAGATATTTCGGCCGTTCCTCTTTTTGTTCTGTAAAAACCACAACCTACCAAACCATACTCAATATTATTGTTCAAATAGTCATCAATTCAAACATTATATGATTTAGTGTTAAGGTTTGTTTTTTACTATAGTTATCAAAACCTTTGTATATAACAAAACTTTGTTATAAGTATTTATTGAAAGTGTTCAATTATTGCATACAGTGAATTAAGAAGCATTTAGCCTAATATTTACATTTATTATAATCCCCTTAAGTAAGTAATTTAAAGATAAATTTCTCATTTAGGTTAGGTTTGCTAATGAGTTGTTATATATTCCTAGAAACCAGAAAATAAGCACACAAACTTGAAACGCAGTTATTCTGAATAAATGGATTTAATAAAATGCTTGGATTATTTTTCTTCATTGGCTTCATCTTGAAAATTAAATTTCGCCTCCCCGGCAACTAACAGCCATATATATATATATATATATATATATATATATATATATATATGCACAAAATAATACCTTAGACCCTTATTTATATGTATATATTTCTGTCCGTATAGACGTTAAATGGAAAGACTTTAACAACGGTTCAAAATTATAAAGTGTTCGAATTATTATGGTTGAGCGAAACTGAGCTGAAATCTCTCTTTGGGCCGAGTCGAAGGGGATGAACGCGAGAAAGAGCTCGTGAACGTCCTTGCATTAACTAGGGAAGGTCGAGGAAGCAACGAGCGCGCTTTGACGTTCAGAGACAGCCGACCGCCCCTTCTACTGGACATCATTACAGCCAGATGAGCTTTAATGACACGACCGAGCCGCCGAGCGCTTTAGACTTTGAGAGCCTAGGCAGTAATGGAGGCTAGAGACAGAGACAAGGGGAAGCAGCGAGAGACAAGGAAAGAATGGTTACACATCAAGAAGCGGTTATAGATGCTGTCGCTTGCACACGAGTTTACCTAAACATCGGCAAACGTACAGGCAAATTACAGAGATGCGCGCGCACATGCAAATAAGGGAAGATGAAATAGGGGAAAGTGGACATTGTGGAATGAGGATTAAGGCTGAGAGGATAGAAATAGATCGACGCTGATGATGAATTGGGTTTTAAATAAAGGAAGTTGTGTATTCGGGATTTGTAACAGGCGGTCAATATGAATAAATTATATAAGTATGTATAATTAAAAATTAAACAACGGTTCATTATTTTGGGTTTGTTTTGAAGATGGATTGAAGGCTGAATTCGATCATTTTTGCTGGCAAGCTTTGCACCGTGTAATTGAGGTCATTCTGGGAATGAAATGACGAAAACGACAAAATTATGACATTGTAGGAAATGTTATTTTCAAAATGGCCTCAACGACATAAATTGGCCACCGATTGAGTCAGAAAAACAAAAGCAATGCAATCTTCTTTAATACTAAAAATAATTAGGCGACGGCGGGAAAATATGATTGCAAATAGAAATAGGAAGCGAATTAGGGGAAAAATGGGAGAAAATAATATACTTATATTAGGATAAAATCAGCAAAACAAACAAAGGAAATGGAAAATATCTTCTTGAATTTTTCTCTTTGAAAAACAGGAAAATGGAAAAGGAAACTATGATTGTATTGACAAACGCATACTAATGGGTGCATGGAAAACATACTTTGGAAGAGAAGAAAATAAGAAAAAAGAAAGAGAAAAAGAGAAATGAAGAATTAAAAATAATATAGATTCCAGTGCCCAATTATTTTCAGAATAAAACGAACTACAGAACTAAACCATCAAAGAACCTAGGAATAATTTAAAAAAGAAGGAAAAGAATGAAAAAACAGAGAAGAGGAAGAAAAGAAAAATAAAAGAGAAGAAAAATGTGAGTATGTAATAGCAAATTAGCTAATAGTTTTCTTAAAGACTCTGTTGCATCGCTCAGTTCAAATAATAGTCCCAAAATTATTATATTAATTTACATATTTTAATATTTTATATATTTTATGTAGTAGCTAATCTTTCAACGCCGCCTCTAAAGTTTGGACACAGCCAAATGCATATATTCACTAAAAATAATAACTAAATTTTATTTAATTGAAATATTAATAAATAACATCTTGAATGTGATTTCTAACATTTGTGATTCAAAGTTCGATGAGCTTTGCGAGATTCAGCCGATGAATCCGATGCATTAACTCCAAATTTATGTCAATTTGAGCACCTCCATTTATGATGCGCTGTTCCTTCGGGTGTCTTTAATTTTCTCTGGGTACACCTACCCGTTTAACATACCCCAGAAAAAGAAGTCAAGGAGGGTAAGGTCTGGTGAACGAGGAGACCATTGCGATATTCCCTATGTTGATTAGGACGGACAAATGATTTTAGAAAAAAATAGTTTATAGTTTCATCCTAAACGACATAAATAATCCTAGTGGTATTTTTATTTTACCATAGTCTATAAACCATCGCGTCTTCTATTTTCCATCGCCAATAAATTTCCATTTTTGTCAAAATAATAACAATCCAGACTGATATAGAGGATGAATAATCATAGGTATAGAACTCATCCTTGGTAGACCCCACAACATACAGGTCATCCATTTGAGTTTTTTCCATTCTTTTCTACCTCCTGTGAATCGTTAAAGGCCAATATTTAAAGTACAGTGCCGTCCAAAACCAGAGAACAAAATACCAAAATCTACATTTTCTTGAAAATTCTCGTTTTCTTATTTTGTGGGAAAATTGTAATAGGGCGTTTAACCATATTCGCGCCGACAAAAATCGTGTTGTTTAACATTAAGTAACCTATTTAATTATAAATAACCGAATATTAAGTACCATATAAGAGACCCTATTAGTGTGTCTACAATCCAGGTCAAGATTATGGGACGGTAGTTACTGCTATTCCTTTTGCTCCCTTTTTAAGAATAGGAAAAAGATAACAGATTTTAAACTGATGTGGCATTGCTCTATCCTAAAAAGGATGAATAAATATTCTTACTTAAGAGTTTATTTTAGTGATCATGTAAGATGAAAGGAGTGAATGTTAAAATTACTAGGTGCTTTTGATACAATAATTTTGTTAACTGCGGCGACGCAAGCAGGTCTATAGAGCATGCAAATCTCGTGTTGTGTTCATCTTCTGTCCGCAACGAGTCGCTGGCTCAATGTAGCTAGCTAAAACCAACTCTACCAGAGGTAATTGAGTTCACTGAGTTCAAATATGATATAAGTTGATCACCAGGTGGCGCAACCTAGTGGCAAGAGAGGCTAAATCGGCTATTTTCGGAGCAGACCACTACATCACGTTACTCCAGTTTTATATAATAGTTTGCAGTGTTTTGTTAATGAAAATATATAGAAAATTAACTAGAATTTAAAATATATTACAATGTTTGAGGTGATTATATGAGATAGAATTTCGACAGCCGAGACGTTCGCAATGTTTTCATTACAAAAACCATAATAAGGACAGTGTCATTTTTGAAGAGTACCCAAGAACTGATTGGTGCATTAATTTTTTTTATTCTTGTTAAAATTACTTCTGATAAAATAAATTTCCATTTAGAATTATATGAAACAGTTATATTTATCATCGATACATCGGTAAGTACGAAACTTTAGCATTTAACTAATTAGCTTAGGGAGAGATTGAAAGAAAAAATCATCAGCAATGGTATTTTTTAAATAGGTGGGGTCCAACAAATAAAATGTTCACATCGACGCGGTTGTCTGGTGGTGTTGTCACCGATTTGTTGACCTGGTAATGTGGCGGGAGACACCAGGTTTAATGCGGTCACCCCGGCGTTTACCTACAAGAGAACTCTCTGTCTCTTTCTCTAGTTTATAGTTGTTGTTAATTAAGTTATAGCACGATTTATTTTCAAGACCAATGATTTAAATTCAATCATTTTGTTCTCAATATTACATTCACACATTCGATTATTTTTGTATTAGTATTTTATTCATAGAGAAACGTTTATCTATATGAACTTCCTTAAACTTATAGTATTACTAATACTACTCGTAGTACTAATTATGATAAGGATAACTAAAAATATAATAATAATATCGACCAAAAGTTTCGTGGAGGGGCAACAACACCGCCCTAGTGACGAAGAATCAAGTACGAGGTTGGTTTGGATGGTAAAAACCGAAGGTTGACCTCCCTGGTCCTTTGTGCAATTTGATCCCTTATTACAACTAACTGAGACCTAATATTTAGGTGTAGTGGTTTAGTCTGTTAAGTAAGAGTACATATTTTGCTACTGTTATTAGCACTTATTCGACCGTTTGATGAAGCGGGAATGATCTGTTGGTGTTGTGGCAAAACTGTTTCTTTTACGCTTGTTCTTGGCACAGTGGCAAATATAGAGATATAGAAAGGCAAAATGTGATAACAGATGGAAATTCTAAATGGATAAAGAGAGAAAAATGGACAAAACTTGCTCCAACAGAGTTGAGACAAACATAATAACATAAAAAGAAGTGTTAAAGAGAGAGAAACAAGGATGAAGACTGAAGTAAAAAGACTGACAAGGATGAGTAAAGAAGAACATAAAAAGAAGTGTCGAAGAGAGAGGAACAAAGATGGAGATAGTATATAGGGAGAATGATAAGGATGAGTATAGATAAGAGGAAGTTTTAATAGGGTTCAATTGCGCAGTTTAGTACATATTTGTTTTGAGCTTCTGCCAGTGTCTACCAATTTCTACTGATTTTAGGAGGAGTTTTGGTTCTTACCAAACATTTCAGGAGAAGTTTTAGGAAGGGTCCTTATCTTTTAGATCTGGTACTAGAGTCTCTATGAACCTTTTGTGTTGAATTTTTCTGGATAGATTAAAGTTGGGTTTTCGTTTTCTCGCGGTTTAAAGGATGTGGTTCGCAATTACACACATCCTGGATTCATCCACTTTCCTTTGCTCTTTCTTTTTTTCACTGTTTTACCATTTCCTCTCCAGCTAACGATTAGAATACCTCTAGGTGTAATCGCCATATACACTTTATTAAATTATTCGATACTAAAAACCTTTTGTCTACTCGATAGAATAACTTTATTGGTTAAAATACACCTAACCTTCGCTATCCAAGTATCCTTTCCTCTGTCAGTCATCACCAACCTACCATTCTTCGCTCAGTCAACAACGGACATCCTTTCCTCTATCTCTGATTATCAGATTATCTTTCTTCATTCGGTCATCACAAGTCCTCTTTTCCATTCTAAAAATCTCGGACCGATCCAACCATCGCAATCCTTCCCTCCTCTCCTAAACATCCTTTCCTCTCGACCTCATAAATAAGCCCATTTTTGGAAATCGCCTCAACTCACCATCCCATTTTAGAGTTTTCTTAAAGGAACTTAATATCTTTCCTTAATGACGTAATAAGAAGGAAATTATGTACATCGTAAATAGACGAATTCTATGCGAATTATGTTATAATTTAGAGAATAACTTTATAATGCACGGATTTTTCAGTAGAACATTTAGGGTAAAATATGATGCCACTATAGCAGCCCTTTCTTTAATATAGAAATAATATATTAGCTACTAGATATTTTACAGGGGAATTTGAATTTTAGCTGGCTGTTTAATTTTATCATATATATATATATATATATATATATATATATATATATATATATATATATATGGATAAAACCACAGGAATAGGACTAATTTTATATGCGAAACCAGGTTTCGACGAAAATATCAGTCATCGTCAGTCGCTTGTGGACAAGTGAAATACAGAAGTTGCTTAACATAGAAACACACAAATCAGTGGGGCTAAGGGGTAAGATGCGAGAATATAGTGGCATTTTAGAGAAACGAAGTATGAATTTCTTGCTTATTAAGGTATTAGTATTGAATTGGCCGTCGGAAGTATCAAAGTTGGGAATTTCTTTTATAAGTGCCGATTCAATTAAGCGTCGATGTATATAAATGTGAGACTTAGAAACTATTTTAGCATTATCAATATCAATTTGATGATTTTCATTAGACATATGTAGAATTACTCGAGGGGAGGGCACCACGTCGCATATCACATTTGTGTTCATTCATTCTCTTGGAAAATCTGCTGCTTTAACCGATATATAATTCATTACATGATTTGCATGGAATAAAATAAACTCCCTGTTCTTTATCGATCGATCTATTTTTATATAGGCTATTTCTGGTCGTATTCTCGTACTGAAAGGCAACATTGATGTTGTTGGTGCGTGCCAACTTTTTGAAATGGATTAACTGGGGGGAGTATGGAAAGGTAACATAATATTTGTCCCATCTGTTTTCCTTATAATTAGCTGGCGAGTAATAAATGATTTTGGCTTTATAGTGACACTTTTCTATGAACCAAAGGGAATATTGCAGTTCAATGAATGTTTGGATGATTGCATTAATTTCGTCTTGCATGGGATCCTACGCTGGAAATTATCGGCCTAAGCGGAGTACCATCTTTGTGTGTTTTCGGTAAACCATACATGTACGGTAGCGAGGGATTGTACGGTGTACAATCGGTATGCAATCTGTTTATGGAGGATTTTTAAAAGCACCTCTTTCCCCCCATTTTAAACAATCCCATAAAGTGGTTCCGCTATGTAGACGATATATGTGCCACATAGACTATAAATTATAATAGATTTGATTCTTTCTTTGAAAAATTGAATAAGATCCACCCAACTATTACATTTAAAGTAGAATGGGAACTGAACAACTCATTGCCGTTTCTGGATGCAAAAATATCTAAAATAAACGATAAAGAAAATTGTTCCATCTACCGGAAACCAACTAATTCTAATGCCGCTATTCATTATTTATCGTATCACGATGTATCTGTTAAAAGGTCTGTAGTTTCTTCCATGTTCCTGAGGGCATATCGCAATTGAGATCCTTATTTCTTGCAAGATCAAATTAATACAATCATCCAAACATTCATTGAACTGCGAAATATCCCCTTTGGTTCATAGAAAAGTGTCACTATAAAGCCAGAACCATTTATTACTCGCCATCTAATTATAAGGAAAACAGATGTGCAAATATTATGTTACCTTTCCATACTCCCCCCAGTTAATCAATTTTAAAAAGTTGGCATGGACCAACAACATCAATGTTTCCTTTCAGTACGAGAATACGATCAGACATAGCCTATCCAAAAATAGATCGATCGATGAAGAACAGGGAGATTATTTTATTCCATGTGATTCATGTAATGAATTATATGTCGGTGAAAGCAGAAGATTTTCCAAGTGAATGAATGAACATAAATGCGATATGCGACGTGGTGGCCTCTCCTCGAGTTTATTTCTACATATGTCCAATGAAGATCATCAAATTGATATTGATAATGCTAAAATAGTTTCTAAGTCTCACAATTATATACATCGACGCTTGAATTGGCACTTATAAAAGAAATTCCCAACTTTAATACTTCCGACGGCCAATTCAATACTAATTAATACCTTAATAAGCAAGAAATTCATACTTTCGCTTCTCAAAAATGCCGCTATATTCTCGCATCTTCCACCTTAGCCCCACTGATTTGTGTGTTTGTACGGTGAGAAACTTCTGTATTTTACTTGTTCACTAGCGACTGGTTTCGCATATAAAATTAGTCCTATTACTATATATATATATATATATATATATATATATATATAGACATAGAGTATAGAATTGTTAGATTATTCTCTATAATTAGGAGATATTAAAATCAATCTTTTCATATATAAATGTCGAATATTTGAAGTGAACATTCGTCAAGGTTTTAGAAATCGTCATTTAATTAGCTTCTGTTCGACAAACCATTTTCGTAAATACACACGAAGTTCGCCTAAGTGCCAAGTAATGGTATCCGTTTGGTTGAATGAAGCTTGTTTGAATGATTATTGTAGAATAAGGATGAAATACTATAAACATTTTACCACAATGTTTCTTTGAATGGTTTTAGATCACTCATATTTACATATATACAATGTGAAATTGGAGTACGATGTAAAGATGATCAAAATGATAGAATCTTTATTTGGGAACATGGAGGAAGTTATAAGAGCTATATCGTGTTTATTTTTAATCAATTTTATTAAATAAAAGACCAACGCAAGACCCTGCTCTCGTAGGTAACGAAAGTTACCAGATTCAGGGAAGTTAGTTCCTTTATAAAATACTCCAACTATTTATAATCTAACTTTCTTTTTTTGACAAACCTCTTTGCTGCTTTCGGGGTATTTTTATTTAAATAAATAAAACCGCGTAAGACTCAGTCTTCCAAACACAGCTAGAAGTTTCCATTTTCATTTGATATATAAATAAATAAAGGTAACATAGCCGTATAGAATGGACATAGACCTTAGTAGATGTAAATTTGGGCCAATTCAGGGTCTCCCGAAAGTTTGGCACATAATCAAAATCTATAATTTCAATAAAAAATGGAACTACATTTAATTTCAATTGAAATACATTTTATTTAATTGAAATATTAATAAATAACATCTTGAATGTGATTTCTAGCATTTGTGATTCAAAGTTCGGTGCACTTGCGAGATTCAGCTGATGAATCCGATGCATTAACTCCGAATTTCTGTCAATTTGAGCACCTTCATTTATGATGCGCTGTTCCCTCGGGTGTCTTAAATTTTCTTTGGGTAAACTTCCCCCCATAAAATAGTTTCGTATACCACTGGTGTATGGTCGAAAGATACGTGTATTTTATTTAATTTCATATTCATTTCTTTCATCAAAGTGAAGAATTACATAAGGAAACACTTCGCATGATAAAACAATACAGACGTACAAAACAGCGATGCCTCTTAATCGCTATACAAATGTAATCCCTGCAAACCCATTTTCTACAAAGAACGGATGAACAGAAATGGATATACGAAACACAGAAGTGGTAAATAAAGTCAGATAAGCCTTTCGTACATAACGCCTAAATGAAATACAACAAGCAATTTAATTTATAATTTATATTTTGATATTATTTGAATCTAAGAGAGACAATGGAGCAAGAGTCGCACCTTGCGCCATTCCAATTATTTCTTGTAAATTGTTATTATATTGAAGAACGATGTTCCTTATAATATGAAATTCTCGTTGGAGACACGAGCGTATAACTTCTCCTTTCTGGACACTCTATATTCGGGATTAATGTTTCCCTCACATAAGTTCCGAGGTCTGTCCAGAACGGCTGGACACTTACTCACAAATGAGTTGCGAATTGAACAAACGTTTCGGACTAGCAACTAAATGTAGCCATTAAGTGTGAGGCCGGTATGAAAGGGGGAAGTGTGACTGTGAATATGAGATTGAAGGACCTCGACCCAAGATAGAGACGTAGATAAATAGAAGTCTACCGGCGGAGAAGAGCGTGGCAAATACTTGCAGGAATATGCAATATGTATTCGGTGTATACATCGTGTCTTGTAGAAATTTAACGGGTTAGCGAGTTTACAGATGAACGTAGAGAGCGTACCTACCCGTCATGTGTATCTTTTGTATGAAATACACTGTACATTAAATATAGGTTTTTAAATTGACCAATGCGTAGAACCAAAAGTAAATACCACTTTCGTCGTGTATATTTTTAAACATATATGAATAATTCTAATGGATTAATTTGAGTATATTTCCAATCACATAGCATAAATCCAACTAAAGAAAGATCTTGAAAATCGTACACATGACATCAAAATATGATTTACACATGTGATTTTCTTATGTTTTCCTTCAAGCACATTTACATCTGAGATGTATATATGCCAATCATACAAATGTATGCACATACATATGATTCAATTTTCAGCGTTTAGCCGTTCCCTCGAACGTACTCTAAGGGCTTATGAAGAAATTAACTGTATTTCCAAGGTTAGGTTAGGTTAGTTTTTTTAGGTGTTTTGGTTCTATTGAATATATTTAATCTGATTTTCGTGTACCGAAAAGTAGGTCCGATTGTTTCGGTTTATTGTTTTAATTTTGGTATGCGTTTTTTGCTATGATATCCAGGTAATATTAGTTTTTTTATGGTTTTATTTAATGATTTTGAGTTATTTGACATATGACAAAGGTTAAGTCGGGTATTTAAGTTTGTTCGAACTCTAGAGATGACACCTTCTCAATCGAACCCGTTATGCTTTATTTCATACGATTTCGAACTTTTAAAGAGGAAATCCTCTCAATCGACTTCCGTGTGGCAATCTTGTTTAGTCTTCCTTGTCAAGAACGTACCCTTGGAAAGGTCAGTTGTTACAGAAACTATTTATTTATGTTTTTAGTTTAATATGTTACATTGTCAAAACAACACTTTACACTAAAAAGTTTAATCTATTTACTAATACTGATAATAATATCAAAACTCCAAACTTATCCGTGCAATGATATAAACACAATTGCCAGAATCTTTAATTTTATCTGTGATTGACCTTTATTTCAAGAATATAAAGTGGCATTGAATTGGTATTTACGAATTGTACGTATTTTATTTTCTATAGTGCCTTCCTTATTTTTCGTCAAGGTTAAATGATTTGTGATAACAAAGCGAGGTTTTGGTTGCTACTTGATTTTCTGGCTATTTTAAATCAATTTTCTCATTTTCTTCACTATGCAATCCTCTTACTTCCTAATGTCGAAAGGCGTTCCTTGACAGACTGAAATGTGTCTTCTCGACTGTCGTGTCCGGCAGACATGAGCTTTAATGAAATTTGTTATTAAATGAGGCCACCCTTCCATCCTCGGCGGGATATTTCGTGATATTAAATTATCTGACGTCACTTTAAGGTTTCCTCCATTGAAATGTAGGAAAGTGGCAAAGAACAAGCATCTTCCAAAAAGTGGTAATTCATTGAATATAGAAACCCCCGAATGAAAATTTAATAATTTGTTAAAATTTAACCGATATAAAAATGCATACAAGGCCTAGTCTGATAAATATAATTTATTTAAGAAAACCGAACACACTTAATCATCAGTAGTAGAAAGTAAGTGAATGTAGTGCCTAGCAGACACATAACCTTAAATAAATCCCCCGAATATCGGTAAGCATAGAGAACACACACATATATATATATATATATATATATATATATATATATATATATATATATATATATATATATATATATATATATATATATAGGGTTATATAAATCAGCCCAATTTCCGTGGCCATAGTAAGCACTTAGCGTGCGCATAATCTCAAATAAATAGAAAGAATGTCCTAAGCCATAGAAACTACATAGCTAACGCAAAGCGTTATATAAATAAATCTAAATTCTGTATCCAGATACTATAGTCTCTGCACATAAATAAACCGAATTTACTTATATAACGCAAAGCGTTATATAAATAAACTTAAATTCTGTATTGAGAGATACTGTAGCTTACGGACAGAAATCAACCGAATTTACTTAGCCATAGAAACTATATAGCTAATGCAAAGGGTTATATAATTAAATCAAATTTCTATGCGATAGATACTAAAGTCTATGACATAAATTGAACAAATTTCCGTAGCCAGAAAAGAAACATAGCTAACGGCAAGACATTATATTAATAAACATAATTTCTGTAGCCATCGATACTACAATCTTCGCACATAAATTAACCTAATTTTCTTAGCAATAGTCTTAGACCTCATAATTACACGAATTATAGAACAAAACTTAATATACATTTCTAAAATAAATACACGCAATAAGCCGGTTAAATTTTATTGATGTTTTCGTATGGTAAAATAAAAAAAGGTGAAACTTAACCTAGATTAATTCCGAGGCCGATTGAAAATTTGGTCAATTCGGACGTCCATTCTTTTTGCAAGCAAAGTTCACAATATAGGTTGTAAATGTTTTATTCTCGATGAAGGTCATTTTAGAGATAATATTAGAGAAATAGAATTATATTAAATGGAAATGACGTTTTTTCAATAGTTTCTATATTTTTCCCCGCTACTGGTATTTGCAAACTATCCCGTGTCACGTGATAGCAAGAAATAGCCAATTTTTATGGCCACAAACGAAGTCTGAATATAGAATATTTCTGACGCATCTGTTTATTACACCAAATATTTATTGATGAACCATAATTCTGCATTATATTTTAAGGTATAATTTAGGGTATATGTGATTAATTAATATCTCGGGGCGAATAAGTCTGATAAGCCTTATTAACATTTGTAAAACTCAAATTGTTAAAATAATTCGAGATTCTTTCTTGTGCGCTAACATATCGACTTACAATTCACCTCTTATAATTTTTAGTCTTTAATTAATATTCTCATCATTCTAATTATTTTATTTTACTCGTGTTTCCTCTCATTTTTTTGTTGATTCCACTTATTTCATTTCTTAAATAATAATCAACCAAGCGTTGGGTAAGATTCTTGACTCTCCTCGCCATGTTAGGTCCACCTAACTTTCTGCTATACTTTCTTCATGCCATCGCTTTAATTCCTTTACTTAATTCTTCCCTTTTCTTTAAAATTCATTATTGTTTGTTATGTGATGAAGACTAGGAGTTAATAGATAAAATACTAGGAATTTTTGCACTCGTATAAGTAATACAGACATTACTTATACTTGTGGCGTTGCTCTGTACTCTGCACATCTCTCCAGAATAATCACCGCGTGGATACAAATTTAAGTATTTAGAACTGAAAGTACCTTAAATTGCGAAACGTGTTAACAAAACAAACATTAACAATGAACGAATGAACACCCTAAAAAGAGATGCAAAAAAAGTGCGTGGTTGGTTGATGATGACGTAGAAGATGAATGATAATACAGTGCATGACAGCCAACTTAGGGAGCGACTGGGAAAGATCCCTTTTTCTTTTCGGTGCATTTTGAATGTCCGGCTCCCCTCCATGTGCAATAAACTGCATGAAAGTTTAATTATATGCAGCTAACGCACCTGACAGCATGTTTCCTGCCATGAGAATAATGATGTAATTACTGTATTTTTAAAGAATACTTTTATCTTTCCGTGGGGAGGATTGGAGATTTGAAGCCGGGTTAAACGTGTGGAGATCGTGCATGAGCGTATAGGTTTATGGGAAAGTATAAATGTGTATGGTTTGTATATGGGCGCTAGAAGAGTATGAGCTTAGGGGACTAGTATGCGTCCTTAGTGAAGTATTTTGTGTATTTTCAATATAGAGATTTAAGGATAATACTTAAGTGTATGCAAGTTTGTATGGGCTTATACTATAAGCTTTCTATAGTTTATAGGTTGTCCATCAGAAACAGAAGTGTTACATGGTTTTAATCGATGTATATAATGTATATTATATATATATATAATTTTGTTCTTATTACGTCATTAAGGAAAGATATTAAGTTCCTTTAAGACAACTCAAAAATGGGATGGTGAGTTGAGGCGATTTCCAAAAATGGGCTTATTTATGAGGTCGAGAGGAAAGGATGCTTAGGAGAGGAGGGAAGGATTGCGATGGATGAACAACCGGTCTGAGATTTTTAGAATGGAAAAGGGGAATTGTGATGATCGAATGAAGAAAGATAATCTGCTGATCAGAGATAGAGGATAGGACGTCTAGTGATGACTGAATGAAGATGGTAGGTTGGCGATGACTGACATGAAATGATATTTAATAGTGAGTATTAGCTGTATTTTAAACAATAAAGGTACTCTTTCCAAAAGACAAAAAGGTGTTTGTGATGAATAATTGCAGAAGGTGTGTATGACGATGACCCATAGAGGTATTATAATCGTTAGTTAGAGGAAGAGATGGTAAAACAGTGAGAAGAAGAAAACGTAAGTCGAACGATAGGAATGAAAGAAATTGGATGACGTCAGGATGTTTATAATCGCGAACCACATCACCAAAACCTTGAGTATTCATCGTCTTTGTCCTTGTTCCTCTCTGTTCACCTCTTCCTATGTTTTTTTCTCAATTCTGGTAGGGGATTGTTTCTCTCGCTTTGTCTCTCTTTTTTACTGTTGATATTTCCGCCTATTCTCGTACCCTCCCTTTCCTTATCTCTTTCTTTGCCACTCTGCCAGGAACAAGCATAAATAAATATAGATTTGCCACACCATCAAAATGTCATTCCCGGGCCATCACAAGGTTAGAATAAGTGTTTCTAACACTATTAAACTTGAATATGAGTCCTTAGTGGAATGTTGAAGACCAAATCCCCCAGATAAAAGCCGTTTTCCTCGTCAACACAGATTTGATTTTGAGGCCAAGATCTAAAGGATAGAGGTCATCCTTGGTTTCCAACATCCAAACCAACCTCGCACTTGATTCGCTGTCACTGAGGTGGGAAAGTTGCATCTCCTTCGAATCGCTTGGTCAATATTATTTACTTGAATGTGAATATTATGTGTATAGAGGTGTAAGTGTTTTTTTTTGTACAACTGCAATAATGTATGTAGTCAGGTGTTGAAATGCGTCCTATAAAAGCATCCATTTGAATCTCATTCTCTCGTAATCTTTTTGTTTTCATTCCAAAGGCGCTATTCCTAATCCTCCCGAAGACCTGTATAAGAGCTCAAGGATTCTCCCACCCGAAATAAAATAATGAAAAGATACTGAAATAACAGATTTAAAATGTCCACTAAAAATTGCTGCCATTACATTTATTCCTGCGTATCTTTACCCTCGAGGGAATAATAACACGTTTGGAGCAAAGATCTTTACAAAACCCCATAGGAGCGCCATCAAATTCAACCGAAGCTTTCTGCTCTACCATTGTATAGTTCTCATCAAGGTCTTTTACACTGTCAGGAGCCCCTATGGATATAAAACTGAATAACGGTGAGGTGGAGACGAGAGAGAAACCGACAGAAGGAAAGAAAGGCGAGAGATAAGAGAGAGAGAGGAAGTGAGAATTAAGGAGAAGTCAAGGAAGGAACATGAGTTGGAGGGGGGTTTCAGTGCAGTCTCAAAATGGATCTGGTCATTAAAAGAGGAGGCAAAGCTATTACCGGACATTGTAAACGTAATCCAGATGAAAGAATTCTCCGCAAAATGTTCTATAAATGTACATAAGAAAAGTATCATCTTATCCCATTGCTAAAATTCTAGATATGCAGAGGGTTACATTGGGGTTTATAACTTTTATCTTTGCATGCATATATATATATATATATATATATATATATATATATATATATATATATATATAGTACAAGAGAAAGGGACATTAGAAGAACACTAGAATCAAAGAGAGCAAAGGGCGGCACAATGAAGGCGATCCTTTACCGAGAAGACAGAAATAACGCTAGGGGAAAATGTTTGAAATTTCTGGACGGGAGTCGAACCCTGGTCTTCTGATTGCCAGTCAAATGCTTTTTTTTGCTCTCTCTCTCTCTCTCTCTCTCTCTCTCTCTATATATATATATATATATATATATATATTTATATATATATATATATGCAGATACACCCACAAAGGAAAAGTAAAAAATGATTTCGAGCGCTTTCGTCTTTATTCTTAAACAAAAGGTCTTTAAGAATAAAGACGAAAGTTCTCGGAATCGTTTTCACTTTTCCTTTGTGGGTATATCTTCATAACTTTGACTCACGTGCACTTAGTGAGCTTTTTTCATATATACATATATATATATATATATATATATATATATATATATATATATATATATATATATAGTAACGGCCATAATGATCCTAATGATTCGGACACTTAGGTTTCCATCACAAAACTTACAGTAGCTTCAAACCAAATGATGGTAAGTAATGCATGATAAATTACAGATACAAAATAAGCATGGCTATAAGTTTTCCCTAGACATTGTACATGTTAAGACGAATAAAACTGCAAGCTACGTGTAAAAAAAACATTTTTATTCCCAAAATATGGTGGTCAAAATGATCCGGAAAGCGTAATTCTATAGCTTCTATCACGAACTATTTTAGGGTAGAAACTAAGAACAAAAAAGCTAGATTATTTATCTTTCGTCAGTATGCACATTCTATGAACAAAAGACCAATGGTCCGAAGTATACTTTAGCGATGACTCTCAGCAAAATATATTTGGTTCAGATGGCAGGAGGAGGTTCGTCCGTCGAAGACCTGGCGAAAGATTATAATCCGTGAACTGCGTGAAGAGCAGTGTCAAGTTTGGTGGAGGAAGCGTTATGGTGTGAGGCATGAATTTGGCGGAATGTACTGGCCCACTTGTCCTCTTGCAGGGCAAGTGAATGATCAAGTGTATAAAGAACTTCTGCAAGCACATCCTGTGCCCCATATGAGAGCCGCCTCTGCCCATCCAGCCATTTTTATGCAACTTACCACGCGGCAAAGTTGGTGAAGAATTTTCTGGATCAGGAGGAATAAGTTCCATGGACGTGCCCTGTTCAGAGCCGGAACCTCAATCCGATAGAAAGTTTGTGGAAGACGCTCGGAGAGAAACCCAAGAAGTGTTCAAGAATTTTGGGAAATATAACAAAAGGAATAGATAAAAATAATACCAGAAGAATGTCTTCGGTTAGTGCGCTCATGTGGCAGAAGATGTCAGTGCGTAATTGATAGTAGAGGACAACCTACCAAGTATTAATATATTGCAATAACCGAAAATTATTTTTTTCAAATACTTATATCATTCTACCTTCTCATATACGTCTGTTCTAACCACCATATTTTTGGAATAAAAATGCGCTTTTGCACTTAACTCATCCCCGGAAAGATTAATTGCACATTAATTAAATCCCAATTTCTTCATCATAGTCATTTGTTTTATTTTTGATTTTCTAAGTCATGATAATGATATCCTTCCATTCTAGGTTTTTGCTTTTAAAGGTAAGGTTAATGACGTCCTTCCGTCCTGGAATTCTTGCTGTTTGAAGTCATGTTGATGAGATCTTTTTGCACTGGGCCTTCTGCTTTTCAAATCCTGTTTTCTTTTATTTTTAAAGTCGTGTTATTGACATCCTTGCATCTTAGTTTTTTGCTTTTGGAATTAAAGTTGATGGTATTCTTTGATCTTAAGTTTATTGCTTTTCAAATTAATGTTGATGAAATCTTTCCGTGCTGGGATATTTGCGTTTAAAAGCCACGTTAATGACAAAGTTTTGTCGTTGGTATATTGGCTTTTTAAAGTGAAGTTGATGACGCCCTTTCATCATGTATTTTTCCTTTTTGAAGTTAAGTTGATGCCATCCTTCCATCCTAAGATTTTTGCTTTTTCAAAGACATGTTGATAATATCCTTTCATCATGAGCCTTTTGCTTTCGAAGGCATGTTAATGTCTTACTTGATTCCTGGCCCTTTTGCTTTTTGAAGTCATCTTGATGACAGCCTTCCATTCTTTATCTTTTTCTTTTAGAAGCAATGTTGATGACCTTGGTAGTCGCAAGAAAATTCAGTCTCCGAACTGCACTCATGAAATTTCGGTCAATTTGTTATTATTAATGTCCAACTTGAACTCTGTTTTTTAGCAAGACTGATTGGGGAGCAGGACACCTAGTGTGTTTCGGGATTGCCTGAGACTCAGGCTTATTTAGTTGCTTTCAGACTTTGGTGAGTCTCAAGCTATATAGCTTGGTGGCGGCAGTCTTGGGTGGAACTCTCGATAGACTCGCGCCTACGGCGTTGGATTTCTTAAGTTTAGGTGTCGGATTCAATCCCAGAGAGCACAGACATAAAATTTTAGCGTATGTGAGGGAGTGAACTCATAATGGGCGCATGCGCTGTGCATACACCAACATGGATAGACAACTCCTACACACATCATCACGCACACAATTACTGACAACACCGTTATCATTTCCCTTCCGATCTTAGGAGCACAACATCTGCACGATATACTCAATTCCAGTGCCAGGACCTTGGGGTGCTTATATCCCTTATGTGGTACTCTTATCCATATATTCTTGCAACAGAATGGGGGCTACCACACCCCGATTGGTTTCACGGAACTCTTACTTTCTACAAAGAGAACTAGCCTTTTGGTGCCTTCGGGTTCACCAGCGATTTCCATTCTGATCTTTATGTGCATTTCATTATCCTGTCAGAGGATGCCTTCAGGTAGAGTGGAATCGTCCTATAGCGAAAGACAGAAGGCGCAACGTGGTAGATAGTTAAATTTTAAACTTGGGTCAAGTTAAAATGTTTGTCTCGGTCTCGATTTTGTCTCAAACTTATGTGTTGATCTTAGTTTGAATGAGTCTCAAGGAAAAATGATTGATCTAGGTCTCGATTTCGCTTCAAGTTTATTTGTTGATCTCAAACTTGCTTAAGTCTCAAGTTAAAATGGTTGGTCTGTGTATTGATTGTATCTCAAGCTTATTTGTTAATCTCAAACTTTAGTAAGTGTCAAATTATAATTATTGGTCTCAAGCTTATTTGTTAATCTCAAACTTTAGCAAGTGTAAAATTAAAATTGTTGGTCTCTGATCTCGATTGCGTCTCAACATATTTGTTGGTTCTCTAACTTTGGTAATTGTCATATTAGCATATTTACCAATTTATTGATTAGTGTAATAACTCACCTCTTACATAATACATAATTTTTTGTTAACTTGTCCGCCCGATTAAAAACGAGAAGAAAAGAATTGGTGCTAAGAATATCGTTATTTTTCGATATTAGCTCATAACAATGTAACAGAATTTCACCTTTGTCTTGTTATCCGGTTAAAAGTGTTATTTCCCAATTGTTTGTAGCTCTATTAAATAAAAAAGTCACTTTTAATCCCCAAACTTTGCTTTTGTGGTTAGGACAAGGAATTTTAAAATAATCCCATTTAGGATAAATAACATTATTTTGATGCAAATAGTAAAATATATCAAAAGTTTCAAGGTTTATGTTTTTTTTCAGTTATGGCATAAACATAATATACTGTATTTAAAATGTTATAGAAACAGTAGTAATAGCTATTATTGTTTTTTTTTGTGACCTGGACAGCAATGGCAGTTCTTTAACATTCCACATAAATTCAGTACTAATTTGGTGAAAATAAACTGTAGAGGTTTGTAGAAATTTCTCGAATAATTTATATGTTTGAAGAATTTTTAGAACATTATGGCAACGTAGATAACTGTATAAATATAAAGAATGTCTACTCAACAGATCAGTTTCACTCTATCCGTCACAGCACAGATATCGTCACTCGCCATTGATAGATGCATTCGTCACACATGGCATCAAGAGGTTGTAAGCATCTGATAGACGCATTTTGCTATGTCTCCGGTCTATTTATTAAGACAAGCGCGAAAAAGTAATCTGTAGAGAGATCTGCTAAAATGTGTGAAGCCTACAACGCATATTTCGGCATGCTAGTCGGAGATGAAGAGAAACCTTGGGCACCTCATTTCTCCTGAGACCTCTGCAAAAGAACTCTGGAAGGTAATATATATATATATATATATATATATATATAATGTGTTTTGTTTATTTGGATATTTAATTTTTTTTTTACATTTATAATAACACTAAGTAAAAAATATTTGCATATTTATACTTATGTTTTCATTTTGTTTTATGGATGGTACAGAGGAGAAAAGAGAGCTATGAATTTCGCAATACCACGAATTTGGATGGAAACAGCTGACCACTCAAGCAATTTTTTCTTCTGCATGGTGAACTATTCCAAACCTTGAACAGGCAAAAATGCGCCTGTTATGTATCCAAACTTTCAGTCATCTATTGCGCCAGTGCCACCACACAGTTCTGAGCTCCCCGTACCTATTCCTCAAAAAAGAGAGTAACAGTTCTTAGAAAGGAAAAAAAGATTGCAGGGGTGCAACTGAAGAGAAAAACCCATATTAATCTAACCAAAAAGATCTCAACGACCTTGTCAGAGATCTTGGTCTCAAAAAGTCCAATGCCGAGCTTTTAACTTCTAGACTCAAGCAGTGGGATTTGCTAGATGACAGTGTGCAAATATCAGGTCAGAGGCAATCGGAATCGCCTGTACCCATAACGAGTGGCCTCTTCACTGACAGCTCGCCCAGGAACTTCAAAGCAGTGCTGCTTCATAACGGGGAAATGTATCCATCTCTCCCCCTTGCTCACTCGGTCCAGCTCAAAGAGGAATACAGCAGGGTCAAGATCTTGCTAGATGCATCGAAATATGAAGAGTAGGGTCGGGAGGTTATCGGAGACTTCAAAATGGTGGCCTTCTTGATGGATCTCCTAGGTGGCTTTACCAAGTTTCCTTTTTATCTTTGCATTTAGGACAGCAAGGATACTGTAGCACACTACCATCAGTGTGATTGTCCACAACGGACCGCGTTTAGTGTGTGGGAGAAACAACGTCAAATGGGAGCCTTTGTTGCATGCTCGAAAAGTACTCTTGCCTCCTCTGCACTTAAGATTGGGCCTTATGAAACAGTTTGCCAGAGCTCTAGATAAGCAGTGTGCAGCTTTCAAGTATCTCCAACATTTATTTCATAAGCTATCTTCGTCGGTCCACAAATAAAAAAAGATCATGAAGTGCAAGGAGTTTCCAGAGAAGCTCACTAGGACGGATAAAGCAGCGTAGGACAGCTTTATCCCAGTGGTTCTGGGCTTCCTAGGTAATCACAAAGCCGAAAACTGTGTAGAGCTTGTTGAGAAATTGGTGAGAAACTACGGCTAGATGTGTTGTAGAATGTCCCTGAAAGTCCATATTCTTGAGGATCATCTTGATAAATTTAAGGAGAACATGGGAGCGTACTCTGAGGAGCATGACGAGCACTTTGACCACGATCTACTGGACTTTGAACGCCGCTATCAAGTATCGTATAGTGAAAATCTGATGGCACACTATATTTGGGGGCTGATTCGTGAAAGTAATTTTCAGTATAAGCTTAAATCATGGAAAACTACTTATTTATAATATTTTAATTGTCTTACTTATGTAATTCTAAAATAAATAAATGCTATTTTTGTATAATATCGATTTTTTTCTATTCTATGGAAATGAAAGTTCAAATTCGCCACTTCCTTCCAGAGCGAATAGGTAAATTTCATATAAATATGATTATTCTGGACACAAAAGCAAAGTTTGAAATAAATAACAGTGTTTTTTTCCTGCATTCTAGATGCAGGTAAATAGAAAATAACAGTTGCTTTCCAAAGACAAAAGTCGTGTTACACGGTATAAGCATTTTTAAGATGTAGCTCTGTAGAGGCCTTTTAAAATTTAACGAGGTTTAATTAGCTGTCAAATATTAGTTATCTAGTTTAAGCCTGGAATTTCATGTATTTACTTTTATTTATGCCCAGAAATCACATATAAAAGAAAGAAATGCTCTGTAACTAAAAAAAAAACATACATAGGAGAAAACTGTATTTGTAATTCTGTGAAATGGAAAGCCTGTTTTCTATTATATCTGAAATAAGGGGTATGTTTAATGATGTATCATATACAGAGATCGGTTGTAAAGGACAAATAGTTAGTATAAACATTCTTTCTTTGGTGTATTTTTATATATTTGAAATAAGGTTCTTCCGGGAAGAATGAATAGCACCTTACAGAGGATTTATAGCTATAGTATGTGATGGGGGTTATGAATTGTAAATGAACTTGTTTATGCTTATTTTGAGATACGTAAACCAAGAAATGACTGGATCATTTTTAAACCCTCAGAAATAGGCAATTTACCTACGAACCCAAGCGATACCCTTGTGATAAACATCTCCCGTTTAATATATCAAAATTTGTTACTATAATCGCAGATAAAAGTTCTATGAAGCCACTTTGCTTGACTTCTAATTTTAGGAGTATAACTTTTCGATTGAACTGAACCATGTGTTCAATTCAGGCAAAAGAAAGTATACATAGAAAACTTAACTGCAACCCAGAAAAATAAAGTCTAAAATATATCAGTATGCAAATAACAAATTCCCAAACAGCTCTTTTAAAATAAAAATGCAGATCAATTTTACCCAACACAAAAAGGACCACTTCAAATCACATGTAGCGAAATAAACATACTTGATTTTTTTAAAATCTCTTTCATAATAGATTTCATGACAATGTCTCTTTTGGAAAATTTAATGGATGTACAAAATTCACACTTTTTTACCTAAATACTAAAGGGTAGGAAAAGGCTTTGCCAATTCCTGTATCAAATTTACCTTTTTTTCTATCTCTGTATGTGTGTATGAGTATTTATATACAACTGGAAATGAGTTTTGTTTTCTGGAGTCATTTTATAAGGATGGAAAAAGGCAGAGGATCTGAGGGGACATTTATTGGTAACGCAAGGAGGTTGTTAAGAAGCCGTTAAGATTTCGTTAACTGCTGTCGCGTCTTAGCCACGAGAAAGGGAGGAGAGGAGGGAAAGATATTAGTAAAAATATTAGCGAAATGTGTGTAAATAAAGGGAAATTGGTATACTTTGGTGGTGTGAAAGTAATTGGAAAGAAGCCTTAACTGCACCGGTATGAAATAGAGAGAGAGAGAGAGAGAGAGAGAGAGAGAGAGAGAGAGAGAGAGAGAGAGAGAGAGAGAGAGAGAGAGAGAGAGAGAGAGAGAGAGAGAGAGAGAGAATGGGAAGGAGAGATACCCAGTAAAACGTGTTTCTAAGTGGTTTTTGGTTCATGCTGCAGATACCTAGAAGAGACCGAGGACAAAACCTTTCATTCCATGTGTGGATATTCTGAACTCTTCCAATATTTTTTTATGAGGAAAAGGAGAATAAGGCCAAAAAGACAGCAACATCAAAAGCTCGCTCAATTTTCCATGTACAACAGCGTGTCCTCGTGACTGTCAAAGATGCCAGAGTTAGATAATTAACCCAATCATGAGTTCACGAATAGATCTATAGATCTAAGATCCCTAAATCTAGGATTAGATTCATAAAACACATGAGACTCCATAAATAGATCTACAGATGAAGATCATCATATAAACGTGATATCCAGCAATATGACGGAGCTCATGTCTTCTGGAGAAGTCAGCCCTTAATACTCTCATTTTCACAAAGGAAACCTGGAAGGGAATCAGATGTAGAACGATACATAATTCGCTTGTTTTAGTCGTGTTCAAGATACATAAACTTATATAAAATCAGGCATAATAAAAATCAGTCACTCCACTTAAGGCGAGACAGATTTAATAATATTTTTTTAAGATTGGTCTTCTCTCAATTATTATTTATCTAGCAACCTAAAGTGTTGTTCAGTGTTAGATTAGAAGAAGGAATGTTGCTCACAATTTCAGTTTTGCTGACTGTTGCGTTGCAATTGAAGAATATTTCATAGTATTGCTTCCTTTACAAACGATGCACAGCTGAACCTACTATCATAGGAAGAAGAGAGAACCGACGCTTGACAACAATCTATTGTTGTAGGGTTACACATGTGTGTATTTTCAGCTGCGTAGGAAAAACAAAATCCTTGTTTAAATTTACACTCAACACGCACTCATCCATATCACCCCACACATGAGTGGTGCGCACCAAACATCGCTCATACAAAAGTACACAGTCCATTCTTCCATTCTGAAAGAACTACACCTAAAACCGGTAATTCCGTCTATGAGTGCCAAGGGGACACTTACTCCGACGCCTTCCTGACCAACTCAACTGGACATTCAGCTCCTGAGAGCTAAGTTCGCATAAATATGCCATTTACTGTAGATTAGATTCCGAATTATGGGGTATACATTGTATTGTGAGCGCTGCAATTCTTTATGAGCTTCGGAGCTCGTAAAAAAAAAGCTTTTTCTTCGTTTCAGCGCAATGGCTTATATTACACCGCACTAAAACCCCAGAAGAATATGATTGCAGGGAAGAGCAATGTTTCCGGTATGAATGATTATGTAGAAACTCTTGTTGTTTTTTTTAGATAATGGCATTTATATTTAAACGGCGATTCGTTTGCTCATTGGGTTAGTCTCGTTGATTAAAGGTAATGCTCTTCATAGGAGGGTCGTGTTTTCTTGATTATTCGTAGTTTGCTAGTTATTATTTAAAATATTCTTGTAGTATTAAGGGGGTGTGCATAAATGTGTATATTACAGGTAAGATAGAGGATTTCTATGACCAACTTGGGTTTTCTATTCCACCTTCTACTTCTTTGCTGAGGCGAGATTAACTTAATTAGAGAGTTCAGTGACTCTGACGAGAGGAGCTGTGCAAATCAATTTATACATGACCCACAAGACTATTCTTCTTTGCACTATCCAACTACAACACCTCTAGTTTGTCTTCAAAAGTCATTCTTATTTGTTTAAAAGATTCTGTGACAATTCTTTATAAGCTATATTTGCTCAGTACAAGGCTGCGCGTGGATCCAATGATGTATATGTTAGCCGTGGGATTTGAATTGTCGAATCTTCATCTAAAATTTGTGATGTGAAACTTTCCAGTGAGAAAGAATCTACGGTAGCTAAAAGATTAGAACCTCTGTATTTCTAATCATATGCTCCATAACCTTTGCTAGAAATATCTAAGGTTTCCAAAATTGGTGTACGATAATATACAGATATAAACTATTAGGGGTAAAGGTCATGGAAATTCAGATGAATAAAAACAAAGTTATCAGAAGATAAGAAATTTACTAGAAAATTGAAGTGTCCATAAAGATCCAAATGCTTTGGTTTTCTATAGAGAGAACCGGGATTGTTGACATAATGACTAACTTTAGTTCAATCTCGTTTGCGCTAGATTATTCGCTTGCTAGTTGTCATCCAAATAACATGCTTGGAAAATATGTTATGCCTCTCTCGCTCCGCAAGCTGATCGTAAAGCTGCGCCACAAAGATGATCTTTCAATGGGAGCCACTACAGAGACTGTCAAGCTCTCCGAAAGTGTAGTCCATAATACTTATTATGTCAAACTATGACAAAACAGGTTAATATAAGGCTGTAAATTAACTGATAGTCCAAATAAGACCTCAAAAAGGGATGACCCCTTACCTAAATTGTGAAGAAGGACCGTTTCATAACGGCTCAAGCAGTAACTCGAGATATTACAGAAACTTTGGCCATTAACATCTCGAAGCAGACTGTGTCACGTTGGGTAGAGGAAGGCAATCTTCAGACTCGCAAACCTGCGCTCAAGCCAATGATCAATCCAAAGAACAATAATGCTCGTCTTGAATTCGCCAGTGAACACGTTGCAAAGACAAATGCTCAATGTGGCTAAGTCCACTTCAGTGACGAATTTAAGTTCAATATATCCGGATACAATGGTAGCAGGTTCATTCGTTGCAATTTGGCGGAGGAAGTGTCATACTGTGCGCTTACGAGGCACAGTAAATGCTCTGCCTCATTCTTAATTTTCATTCTGTATAACGCTCCCTGCTACACGGCAAAGTCGGTGAAGACCTTCTTGGACGACGAGCACATCACTGTTATGAACTGAGCTTGACAGAGTCAGGTTCTGAATCCCATTAAATATGTTTAGAAAAGAGTCGGAGAGAGGTCTAAAATGAGGAATCCGAAAATTATGTGTCTTTAAGAATACAGTTAGAATTTGACGAAAAAGCGAAAGTTTTGAGTTTATTTTCAATTTTTACATTCCTAAAAATGTTAGTGTTTTCTAATAACATGATCTGTTATTTAATTAATGAAAATTAATTAATATTTATATCTATAATTCCCTCGGTAATATCCTAAACAAGCAATAATATAATAAATATTTAACCAAATTTCATTATCTTTTCTTTACACAACTTTTGAAAGCCTGTATGCTAGTTTTAAATCACCGTTGCAAGTTATCATTATGGGCCCCTTCTTTTCGCAAGGAAGGAATGCACATAATATTAATAAAAATATCTGAAAAACTTAAATACCGGCCAGGACATTAAGAAATTCTATCGATAGGTTTGAAGAACCCAATATAGTAAAGGATAGACAAGCGAAACAAGGTTCAGTAAGACCTCCGATTCAGAAGATAAGTTCATTAGAATCTCATTTCTCCGAAACTGCCACCATACTGCTCCACAAATAGGTTTCTGCAATTAAACAGTGTTAAGGAGCAAACCCCTCTGGCACAACATGGAAAATGAGGCTTAGAGAAGCTGGGATTTCCGTCGAGTGACAGCAAATAAACTTATGTTGAGACATTTTAATAGAGAAAAAGAATTAACTTGGGCTTAAGGCATCAAAACTAGACGATAGGTGAGTGGAAAATGGTTCTTTGAATTGATGAAGCGAGTTTTAATTTTTTTAATTCCGAATGTAGAGTTTTTGGAATGGAAATTATCGGTAAGCGAATGGCTTCTCTGGGTATTGTGACTAGGGTGAAGCATGACAGAGGTAGTATGATAATTAGATATCTTTTCGTGACGATTCTTTTTCGAAATCTTTATAAATATCGAGTAAATTTTACCACTCTCCCAATCATTTGCCTCGTACTTATTTTATTTCATTAATTCCTATTCTCGTTTTCTTAATTCATACTTTCGCTTCCAAGAATATCTGTGCTTGCGAGCCTCATTGTGTATAAATATATGTGTGCGACCTGCCAAAGTCGCTATGTGGGCCAAACAAGTCTGCAAGTAATATGTAAGGTTGCAAAACGATTGCAACAATCATGCAGAACCAACATCCCCCTTCCTAGCCCTTAATTCTAATTAAAATTAGACAAAATTCGCCAAACCATTAGAACTATTTTAATTCATATTTCTTCAGTCTAACTTTTGCTTATAATTCATCTGAACTAAAAATTCTCGAATCATTACTCTTAGATTAAACTAAATCCAGAACTCAATGATTACTCTTTCCTTAAATTGTTTACCATTTGAGTTAGTGGAATAATTTTAAAAACTTAGGAAAAGCCCCAATAGAACTTTCTATCAGTTTATAATTAGATTTTTATGATCTATAACGTTAGAGATTAGTTTATATTTCCATTTTTGGAGGATATTTAGTTTGAATCAATTTTTAATATTTCACTTGCCCATCATTTTCTCATACACCATAATTTTATTTTATTTATTTGCATGTTTTTACTTGAGTTTTAATTGATTTTTTAACATTAGACCATTTCTTCAGTTTCATATCTATTTACCAACTTTTTTATACTTATACTCGAATTTTAAATAGCTATTTGTTTACCTTGCATTTTTGTTGGACTCTTAGCAGCTGATGATGGTCTCCATTGAGGAACTGAAGCGCTCGTCGAATATGTACATATAATTTAGAACGATTGCGTGAGTCTTTATATACCTACTACGTCTCACGTTTCCTACCAGTCGTTCTCTCTCTCTCAATATATATATATATATATAAAGAATCAAAATGAAATTTATATCGGAGATTAAATTGGAAATATTTTGGCTATCACAAATCTGAGTTACCCCCGAATAAAAAAAATAATAATTTCTAATTCATTCAATCAACATAACTCGTTTAAGAAATGCAGAAATAATTGATATATTCTGCTTCAAAATCGAGTGGCTTATTGCAAGTGTTTTCGTAATGAGTTTGTCAATATTCTTTCTCAAGTTTATAAATTTTGGCTCTTGCGTCGTAAGTCCCATTTCGTGATATAAGCGAACACTTCCAAAACGGAGTCGCACAAACGAATGTAGTTATCCGCACACCGAAGTTTCGTATGAATTTATGCATTATATTTTATACATATATTTATATAGAGTATGAAATAGCATTTTACTCTGTAGATGATGGCTTCGAGCGGTGTATGGGTAAAATCGAAATTTATTCTGTGGTAAATAAAAGCATTAAGCGATCTCAGACATTCGTAAAAACATTTCTTCTATATTGATTTTTGGTCGTAAATAGTAATCTCTCTTACCTCGTAAAGTGAAAGATGCAATCTATCTTTCCTCCATCTGATATCCTCTATCTGCTAAATATTTATACACCTTCTTTGCCTACCGAATCACGGGATTCACTTATGTAGACTTTCATGTGTGAAAATATGTAGCAGGCAGAGCCCGATGTACATAAATAACACATTTCCGAATTTCTGCTATGAGTGTATTGGCGTCTACTTTGGAAATGCAAGAAGATGGATGTTGTGCATGGATTCGCAAAGAGGCGGTATTGGATGTTGGATCATGTACGTGAAGTGAGGTGGTAGTAGGTTTGTGAGATAATTGGGTGTAGTACATTCGCAGTTTCCATGGCACAAGTGTATTTGCGTGGTTTTATTTTTATGTAGCTTTCTACACTATGGGAAGCTATAGTATGCTTTTATCGCTGTAGTTCTTTTCTATTATGTTGTTATATATGCTATGTTTGCAATACCCATGGGCCCCGTCCATGGCTGCCTTGCATCATACATGTTTAGGGAAAATTTGAGGCGATGGTAGCGTATATTTTGGTATGTGGAATAAATGGAGTTACTACACAATATGTGTTTGTTTCGATATTATATTCAGACACTGTGAATATTGCCTCACAGTATATGTATTTTATGTTGAAATTCTATGTATAATATACATGGCTGTATCGTCCCGCAGTCTAAGTATTGTTGTTGAAGTTATATTTATACATTGTGTCTGTATTTTCTCTGCAACATATATATTTTAGTAGAAAGCCTAGCTATACAATTAGGGTATCCATTGTTTCCGTATCGTCTGCAGGTCTGTGTTATGTAAATCAATATTAAAATGGTATATTTTGTATGTCTCCTCTCATGTGTGTATGTAGATGTTATATGCACATGGATCACAAGAAAAATAAGTAGAAATCTAAATTTATTTTCTTCTATTTTTGATTCTATCGAAGGATAATATTTTAGGCCAAGAAACTGACCAGAAAGGAAGGGAGATTTTGACGAAAATTTTCAACCATCTCATGGATTATCTTCCCTTATATCTCAAGAATAATTTATTTACAACTTTTATTTTCTTCCACACATTCGCACATCCTACCTCAATTAGTTTTCATCTCAGTGAATGTGAAATATAGGTGCGCCATCAAACTCCCAACGTCGTAATGATTTCAAGTTTTTTCCTTGGGTGTCAAATTGTGAAGGTGGAATCAAAATCTGAAACTTCCAACGTCTTACACCCGTTTTGTAATATAAATGTAAATATATCTAAAAAAAGTTGGTAAACGTGTAGCAGCAAAGAAGCGTAGAATAGATCACGAAAGCTCAATAAAAACAAATAAAATTTTCGAGAAGAATACAAACAAATATGACGTTTAGCGATGTGTGCAAATCCCCAAATTTTCCCTAAACATTTCAAGAGGGTGGAGGCCAGAGTATAAAACCTAATAACATACAGATATATATATGTATATATATATATATATATATATATATATATATATATATATATATATATATATGTATATATATATATACATACAAAATTGCAGAGAAGCATCTCAAATCTCAAAAGTCTGTAAGTAGCAGTATAATACACACAGCTACACGTATTTATGCAAATTTATATAATTAATTTTTTAGTTTAGCTGTCCACTGTTAATGTGCTGAGCAAAAAATAAGGGTGTTCTTTATACCACATCTTTAGATGTATGGTAACTCGCTGTTATTTGTATGGATCTTTATTAGAGAAAGGCTACAAAAGATACTAATTTGAAGATAGGATCCATTTTATCCCGTTATCTTGCAACGTCTGAGCTATAAATTTGATCACTGACACTTAACAATTTATAAAGAAAGAAAGATTGATATATTAGCGTTCAGGTGATAAAAAACCGCGTCTTTGTTTACTTACAGACTTATTTTACGGTGATGTGAGCATTGCTAGTTATATACCCTGTCAATAAGCGTACACGGGTGAGGAAAAGGGTAGGCAGAGGGGATGGAGAGGGAAAGGGGGGGGGGCAGACTGATAGTGAGAAAGAGAGACAGAGAGAGTGTCTGTGTGTGACTGATAAAGCTTTTGTGTCTTTACTGACAGGGAGAGTTTGTGTTTGTCTGTGAGTAACAGAGTGCGTCTGTCTTTGTGTAATTGAAAATAATAGCAGGCAGCATATGAAAAAAGAAACAGAGAAACAAAGAAACATAGTAGCAATAGAGCAAAGGAGTACAGGAAGATAAAGTAAAGTAAGATAGACCCTCAAAAAGATATAGTGACTGAGAGAGAAGGTTCGCAATAAGCGAAATTCCAAAGAGACAAGTTATCAACAGTAGACAGGAAGAAGTATGAAAAGAGAATCACAAAGGGACAAAATAGTAAAAAATATACAGGTAGATAGAAAGATGCGGGAAGGCAGAAACAAAACGATAATTTTGCAGAAGGAGACAGAAGAACATGAAGACAATAGCAAAAAAGGACAAAATGATGGGAAGATAGGAGCAAGTATGAATGCAAGCCCACAAACAGAAAGAATGCCTGAATAAGAAAGGAGGGAGAATATCAAAAACAAAAGAAGAAAATAGCAGAAAAAAAAGGAAGAGATGTAAACAAACACAAACAAGAGTGGCAAAGAGATTCAAAAAACATATATTGAGAAGTCTTTGGTTACCTGATATGAGAACCTCTTAATAAATATAAGTAACCATCAGTTTCTGTCTTGAGTCTCCCATCTGATTACAACCCCACCTCACCACCTGTTACTATATCTTCCATCACCACCTGATGGTTTAGCATGGCAGAAACCTTATTTCCCTCATTTGCACCGTGTTTTGCAGTCATGAAAAGTGTAGATATGTATTAATGGTCTTGTGCCTGGCATGTGTGTTATTTTTATGAACGTAGTGAAATGAATGCAAATGGACATTCATTAAAAGAAATTGACGCATACTGTATTGGTTGGGAGTGTTTGTGCATGTATGGGAGAAAGCGAATTTGTGTTAACAACGTCAATGTATGTGGTTGGTATCATTTAATATGCCAAAGCATTTACACAAAGCTTCCGAAAATTTTGGTAAGTGTAGTTAAGAGATGGCGAGTATGGTTGTATGATAATCATTATTCAACAAAATTGAATCTGTGAGAAGTGTCAGTCAGCTCTAGGCAACAAGCTATTTTCTAGATTTCAGTTCTAGTACCAATAATTGTGTGGAGTAAATATATCCTTGCCATTTTACTTAGTAATGTTTAAGAGGCTAAATATTTTGCCATGTTACTTGGTAATACTTAGGAGGCTTAATCATCTGCCATTTTAGCTGGTAATATTTAGGAGAGTAAATCTTTTGCCATTATAATTGGTCATACTTAGGTGATTAAATCTTTGGCATTTTACTTTGTAATAGTTAGGAAGATAAATCTTTTGCCATTTTACTTGGAAATATTTAGGATGCTAAATATTTAAGTAATATTTAGGAGGCTAAACTTTTTATAATTTTACTGGGTAATATTTAGGAAGATAAATCTTTTACCACTTTACTTGGTAATATTTAGTAGGTTATAAGCTTTTGTCATTTTACTTGGTAATATTTAGGAGGCTAAATCTTATATATTTTTATTTGGTAATATTTTGGATGCTAAATCTTTCGCCATTCTACTCCGGAGTACTTACGAGTCAAAATCTGATACCACTGATCTTCGTAGTTTTTTGGATAGGAAACGATTTGCCACTGTTTAAAAGTAATTAGGTGACGCAATATTTTTCACTTTTCTTTGCACAACCAGGAGGCAAAAGGTTTTACCACTCTACTTGACACTGTTTAGGATCTGAAATATTTTTCTATTCTATTTTATGTCTTTTCTTATGCCTTTGTACCTGGCAAAATTTAAGATCGTCAAATCTTTTACCATTCTCCTCTCGAATATTTCAGATCCAAAATATTTTACCATTTTAATTTGAAGTATCAGATGCAGTATCTTTTACCAATCTTCTTGGTAGTATTTCAGATGTTAAATCTTTTACCATTATATTTACACCACCGATCTATCCGCAGAGCCAGGGGCGCGTTTAATAATTTCCCAATTAATCATCTTCCTAGTTAAGTACCAATAAATTCACATGTCATGTTGTCGATTACCGCCTTAAATTCGTGAGGCAATAACCAATTTGGTCAGATATAATGAAGTTAATAAATAATTTAGCTGTTTAATATGTAGAATATCGCTCCTGCTATTGCTATTTTCTCCTTCGTTGCTTATTACTATTTCCTTTTATTCGTTTCTATCTGTTTTATTCGTTATCTTTAGTAGAGACTGATAATTTACGACTATCTCGGGATGACAGGTGTAAATTATGTATATTCAAATGACCGTTCGTAAGGAAGTTAGAAAGAGCGCTCCAATAATGTACCTTATTTGACTCGTCATTAAGGAGTGGAAGATATAAACTAATGATCGTTGCTGGGTTTTGCTGTTTGGTTGCATTTGGGGGCTGGTGTGTGTGGCAGCAAGACCAATACACTTGTCTTCCGGGTAACTTTTGTGGCAACATCTCATCAACGGACGCCATTACGGAGAACATTTATCAAGGTTTTAACACACGGTTGCATATATTAACGATGGCTGTCCGCTTTCTGTTTGTGTATGCCGAGGTGTGTTTCGTTCTCTCTATCTGGCTGTTTAGAACGCTATCCGTTTATACCTAGCTGTCTTTGTCTCAGTCTCTTTGGTTCTAGCTCTATGTGTGTTTGTTTGCCTTTCTTTCTGTCCTTCTGTCTATGTCTTTGTGTATGTGCCTATGTTCATTTTTCTCTTTTTATTTCCATATTTTTGTGTGTTTCTACCTGCCTGTCATTGTTTCTGTCTCTTTGGTTTCGTCTCTCTGTTTGAATGTTTGCTTTCCTGTCTCTGTATTTTTTGTCCTTGTATTTGTATGTGCCATTCTCTGCTCCTCTTTGTCTCTTTATCTGTATATCGGTTTTGTCTCTCTTTCTATTTCTAACTTATGTATGTGTCTCTGTCGGTTTGTTTGTTTGTATTAGTGTATATATACGTACCTCTCTGTTTCACTCCATCTCTCTGTTTTACATATCTCTCTCTTTTTACCTGCCTCTATTTGAATCTCTCTTTGGCTAGTTGTTTATCCACTTATGTTTTTTCTCTATATCTACATTTTAAGCTGTGCAACTATTTATTTTTCTGTATGTTCTGTATATATATATTCGACTGTCAGTTTCTCTCTATCTGTCGGTTCCTCTGTGTATTTACAGTCAGTTTGTCTCCCTAACTTTCCCTTATGTTCTCAGTCTGTATGTCTCTCTACTTTCCATTTTTGTGTTTGCCTCTTTCCCTTTATCTCTCTCATTTGCTTAATTGATTTAAATATTATTTTCTTTCTAATAGTCTTTTTTTCTGTACATAGATCGACATACATATTTATGTATCTGTATGCAGATCTATGTACAGAAAATAAGACTATTAGAAAGAAAATAATATTTAAATCAATTAAGCAAAAGAGAGAGATAAAGAGAAAGAGGCAAACACAAAAATGGAAAGTAGAGGGACATACAGACTAAGAACATAAGGGAAAGTTAGGGAGACAAACTGACTGTAAATACACAGAGGAACCGACAGATAGAGAGAAACTGACATTCGACTAGATATATACAGAACAGACAGAAAAATAAATAAGAATCAAACCGAAATTTGTAACCTAAATATGGATGCGAAAATGAGCCGGGCCTTAATGAGTTCTAGCGTTCAGTGCGTTCCTACCGTCCACATTTCGGCGTTGACGTATTCGTTCATATGAAATAATAAGCTTCTATTCGCTCATTGAACCCACCAGCGTACGTCTTGGGTCAGGAAAACACGTCGATGTGTAGGTTAATCACCTTATAGCTTATTAATGCGAATGACACTTACAAACTGATCATGATTGGATATGCGTCCGATTGGTTCGTTCAGGTTGAAAACGGACGTTTGGTTTGACCACCTTTTGGGGGGAGTGTGTCTCTCATTTAAATTGTACGAATGCGATGAAATAGCGACCTTTACACGTCTTCTCTACTGGTGGAGTGCTTCAATATGAGAAACGGTGTAGAGTGATTCGGGTGAGAGAAAATCACTCAGTAGTGATGGCTTTTGCCCTCAAAAAGGTTTCGTCGGCTAATCATGGAAATAGGCGTTACATCTGAAGATTACGATGGAAGGATGTTTTAATATATAAATGGGAGATGTATAAATCCCTCTTGCACGCATTTAAACTAATGTCTGTCCAGCCTCATTCTTCTAAGCCACAAACGCATACAAGGTGTAATCAAAAAGTTCTCGGAATACTTTAATAAGGTGAATGAAACAGGACTCTTCTGACTTTAGATTTTTATAGGGATTAAAGACATTGCCTTTACAGTTTTTGAGACAATTTCTTTAGAAATTTAGAGTCATGGTTTCAGGGATTAGAGACATTCATTTTAGAGATGTGATATGGATGAGAGATTGAAAAATATATTTGCAAATGTAATTTCTTACTTTATTATTATTTTCAACCGACTTTATGAATGAGTAAAATCTTTAAAGAATCCTAAATAAATTCACGTCCTATTTTAATATTTAAATCAAAGGTAGAAAATGATACAAACAAATAAAGGATGATATCACACATCGAGTAACAAAGACTAAAGAAATAAGCGGGTCCCGCTTATTTCTTGATGTTCGCACCCCATACAAGAATATGGATCATATATGAAGATGAGAAGTCAATTTTTTTTTAACCACAAATTGAACAATATACAATACCTGTACTAAAAAAAATGAGCCAAAAGATATTTTAATGCAAATATGCAAATATAAGCTAAGAAACTACCTACTATCAATGCTCAAGGCCCCCGGCAGATGGCTGAGCAATAACTCACCAAACACAAGTTCGCAACCACCCTCTTGTCTCACCCATAAATATTCCATCTTGTACTTCAAGATGGGAACCCATCGATTAATAGAATTTTTTATTTATTTAATGATTACCTGTGATCACACTAAGGAAATTAAAATAATAAGCAAGATTAATACAGTAGCCGAAGGATTAAATTTACGGAACATCATTAAGATGAACTTATTGGAAAACGAATAAACAATTTTCTCATATCCAAATACATTTAAAATGTATAAACAGAATAAAGAAACAATGAAATATTATTTACACCGATTAGATTTAGAATGTATAAGGAAAATAATGAAACCATCAAATAAAAAATAATGTTTTCTCTTACACCGCGAAATAATAGAATAACACAAGAAATAAAGAGAAATTGAAGTTTCACATGCCATAATGACTAATAGAATGTACAAATAGAATAGAGAAACCTGATGTACTTTTGGATGCTTTGTTTGCTAAGAAAATGTACAAAAAGAATAAAGAAACCAAATAAGGTTCACATTCTCTGTTTACTATGAAGTTTATTATCCACTGTTTAACAAGAAAATGTACAAAGAGAATAAACAACTTCATGTTTTCATACAGACTGTTTACTTAAAAAATATTCAAATGAATAAAGAAGCCTAATGAAGTGTCATAACGGTTTAATGTACCCTCTTCTATCGATCAAACGACGAACATTTGCCCAATATTCGATGAGATTTGGACTGCTTCTTGCCACATACCCTTGGCTGCTAACCAGATTAAATGGTCAAGGATGATTGGTGTAATTCGGCAAAAGGTGAGTCGCGATCGGGGTTAATATCTTCTCTCCGTTACACTTTGCTTCACATTATTCAATTCTACCCTACCTCTAGTATTCTGGTCGAATTAACCATATACTCTGAACCAGATTTACCACTTTGTATTTACTACCTTTTTTCATATCTGCATATATATTTATATATATATATATATATATATATATATATATATATATATATATATACAAAGAAAGAGCAACTATAGGATCTGCGGGTGATAAATACAACCACCACAGGGCTATGCCATTTTTATTTTCTGTGTTTCAAATAAATTTGAAGACAGAAAGAAAGATGCAGAAACCTGGTGTAGCTGACTATAAATACATATAGTACAAGAGGAGAAAGAGAATTGGACGCGAATGAGCAAATGAGACAAGAAACTGGAGTTTTTTAAAAGCAAGAGAGAGGGATATTAGAAGAATCCAGAATCAAAGGGAGCAGAGGGCGGCACAGTGAAGGCGACCCTTTACCGAGAAACAGAAATAACGCCAGGGAAAAAAGTTTTGAAAATTCTTGGTCGGGACTCAACCAAGAATTACCGATCAGATGCTTTCCTGCTAAGCTACTAGGCACAGTAACTATATTTCACCCAAAGCGTTACTACATCAAACCCAGTATCTCTCTAAGCTAGAAACCTCCAAGGAATTTTTATACCATATCCTCTTACCCGCTCACAATTTAAAGGCTCACTGTCCATGTCATATATATATATATATATATATATATATATATATATATATATATATATATATATATATATATATATATATATATATATATATACATATATATACACAAACACTTGCCTAAAATTATGGGGCACTTATGAAAAAGTGAAGAATATGATTGAAACTCATTTTTTTCATACTTGACATAATACAAATAAACATTTTTGCGTATATTCTATCAATAATTAATATTTGATGTGTCCTCCTTATGCTTTCATTACCGCTTTTATTCGTTTTTACATACTTGAGACTCAGTTGGTACAGGTAGTTGGTTCAATTTTCTGCCACTCTTCATGAACTTTGGCTGTTAATTCACTTTTTGAGGAACATTTGTGCGCCCTCACTCTTGTGCCTAAATCTGACAACAAATGTTTAGTCGGGTTGAGGTTTAGAGATTCAGGGGACCATTCCATCAAAGTCACCCCTTTCTTTTCAAACTAACCATTTGATACTCTAGTCATGTGGCATGGAGTATTTTGTCTTGTTGGAAGATTACACCATCTGGTATGTCATCATTGAAAATTTTACCTAGGGAAGATGGATAAACTTGGTTCTTAACATGTTGGTGGAAGTGTTGGAATTCATTCTACCCTCACAAGTGAAAAACAATACTGGACCTGAAGATAACATCCAGCCCCAAACCATTATCATTTGACTGTTGGGACAACAAATCTCGAATCATAAGTTTCCCCAACTTTACGATGAACATAAACAGCTCTAAGGTTTCCAAAGGTCTGAGGAGAAATACAAATTTTACTGATCATATTTGGTAGCCAACAAAAATGTGTATAGGCGTAAGAAATTGGCGAAAACTAATATAGAGAACCTACCTCAAAGTTGCGTTCATCAGACTAAACAACTTTAGCTCAATCATCATCAGGCCAATCTTCATGCTCTTTTGCCCAAGACAATCGCTTCTTCTTGTTCACTCGAAACAGCCACGGTTTATTTCTCCCTATGCGTCTTGATATCTCTGTTTGTTGCTGCCCTCAGCAGCTACTTCAGAAGAGGGTTTTTTTTCCTATCGGCCAGAGGTGTCCTTTTTAGCAACCTCTCTTTTCCCCTGGAGTTGTACAACTTTTGCGAGCTTGACTGTCACAGTATTTGAAATAATTAGTTTCATTGTATCTTTTAATGGTAGTTTGGACACTGTTTCTCTGTTTCTCCGGAGATATTTTTAACAAAAAATTACCACTTGTAAGTTAACAACAAGATAATCACTGAAAAAATAGGAATAAACGTTAGTATCAGACATTGAATGGCAGAATGTTGCCACAACCACTTATGCACAATATGCAAAAACGCATTAAAACGGTTATAAAAGCAAAAAGAAAACATATAAAATACTAATTATAGATGGGATATACTCAACTGTTTATTATATTGTTTTCAATTATGTGAATGAGTTTCATTCATATTTCTCTATTTTTTCATCTCTGCCCCATAATTTGGGCCAAAGCTATATATATATATATATATATATATATATATATATATATATATATATATATATATATATATATATATACACCCATCGCATTATTATTTTTAGCAAGCAGGTGGTGTCTAAGGAGCATTTTATATTAAATTTTGAGCATTATATGAGGTAGCTGAGGCCCAAAGACTCGCTTTAACCCTCTTTAAACAAATAATGGCGAGGCGACTGGAAGGAAAACAATCGTTGCCAGTATAATGAACCTCCCTTCATTCACCGATACCAAATAACTCATCAATATCGCCAATTATCCCAATTTTATAGGAGATCTGACACCTACAAAAAAATACCTGCAATTTGTTTAGACCTGCTGCTGACTTGTATTAAAGATTACGAGATTATCGCTTTAATCTATGATTACTTCTCTCTGCCATGATCGTGGCACAGATATTTTCAGGCAGCCGAGAGAACTTGCGCGGTGCAACACGTGTTTTGCGTAAGGAGTATTTTAATGGGGTATTAAAATGACTACTTTTATTATAAGTTTCATTGCTATTCGTAATATATATATATATATATATATATATATATATATATATATATATATATATATATATATATATATATGTATATATATATATATATATATATATATATATATATATATATATATATATATATATTTATATATATATATATATATATATATATATATTTATATAAATATATATATATATATATATATATATATATATATATATATATATATATAATATATATATATATATATATATATATATATATATATATATATATATATATATATATATATATATATATATATATATATATATATATATATATATATATATATATATATATATATATATATATATATATATATATATATATATATATATATATATTTATATATATATGGATGTGTGGAAACTCACAAAGTATACTTTGAGTAAGTAAGAAATATAACTAAGTCTACGCGGAAAATGAAACGAAGACTCTAAGTACATTCGAATTCTATTTCAAGTTCATTATCACTGCTATATATTCCTTGATATTGAACTTGGAATAGAGTTCGAAGGTACGTGGAATCTTCGTTTGATTTTTCTAAGACGACCATAGTAAAATAATCACATTCCATTATACGCAGTACACGTCTTTCATACACTTAAATCTGAACTAATGAATAATACCGTCAAGTTTGATGGACTTCGTTATTTGCTTATTTCTCCCCCCCCCCCTCGTGTTAGAGCGTGAATATAAGCCTATTAAAGAAATTGGGGGAAAAATGACCTTTTCCATATGGTATTATAATATTCCATATGATTTATAGAAGCTGAGAACAGGTTCTCTGTTTCATTCAGTCGATTTTATACAAGAAAGTCGTTTTTCTCTCCAAAAACCAATTTAAGAAGGCAAACTGCCAATTATGAGCAAAAACTTATGAAAAATTGCATTCAATTTGAAATTTTTTCGTTCAGACTTTAGTATTTATCTTTCATGATTCCTGAAGAAGTTCCTTAAATTTGAATCTCATTTTTTTTTCCGTGGGGGAAATCTGTCTGTCTGGCTATACATGTATATATGGGTAGAGAATATACATGTACTTTTATGACTCTAAATAAGAAAAAGTATATACCGATCTGTGTGGCTTTATCCTACCTTTTCTCCACTCACAGTAGCTAATTCGTAGAGTGTGAGAGCTATTTTAAGTATGGTAATCCTCTACATACTCTTCAAGATGGATTAAAATTATATACGCACACAACCCCCCACACATCAATGTCTCTCCTTCTCCGCTCAACCACACAAACAAGGCAAGATTAGATCCTGGACAAAGTTGTCTGATTTAATCATTCATATTTAAATGCTGTCTTTCCTCCCGCCTCTGCAACCAAACGCATGGAGCATACCTTGTCTGAGACCGCTACATTGGAAAGCGGAAAGAAGCCTATTGGCCAAGGATGAAAGTTAATTCGTTTGTGAGTTTTGCTTAAATTTCCTCCAAATTTCGGTCTACTGGACTCGGTCTGGACCTCCAAAGAAAACTAAACTCCCCATATTCAGGATTTGTGGGGAAAAATTTTAATTTTTCTTTCGGGATGATGCGAAAAAAAGGCTTCGAATTTTGAATATGAGACTTATGAAGGTTTTTGTAAGAAATTGAAATCTCCCGAGACTTGAAAGGAAGATGAGAGTGTATGCAATATTATGTGTTGTGGTAGTTTAGGGGAGAGACAGGGATACATAGAGAGAGACAGAGAGACAGATAATATTTCGCATACAAACGCACACACCCACACAGAGAAAGATGCAAAATGGATATGTGTGCGAAAATTTATGTACATGAATGAATGTAATGGGGGGCTGTGATGGAAGAGTTTCACTCAGGTTGACTTCTAAAAAGACTTTCAAAACAGAGTAAGGTTTAGTATAGTTATGTGTTCTTGTTAACGCCTTGAGTATGTCCATCTTTTGTTTACTTAGGCTGAGTAAAAAAATATTTCACATATTTTCGCTTCGGTTAACTTCACTGCATTCGCCAGGGACCTTTTTCTTAATAAATTTCAGGTCCCCTAATCCTTATTAATTTTGGCTTTTTTTTCTATAAATAACTAACTCTTAATAATGTTAACGAATTTTACTATTTTTTTTTCCATTTTTATTTCATTGTTTCATTTTTTAAGCGTTTCGTTGTAGATCTCTCAACATTTTCAGATCTAATGAATGAAGAAGAGAACCGCGTTATCCAGGGATTTCAGCAATACCAATGCGATTTAGTGTCATGTTGTTTATCAATTTAAGGTATAAAATGCGATTTGGTGTTATGTTGTTTATTGATTTCAGGTATAAAATGCGATTTGGTGTTATGTTGTTTATTGATTTCAGGTATAAAATGCGATTTGGTGTTATGTGGTTTATTGATTTCAGGTATAAAATGGGATGGACTCGATCTTTCAAAATATTCAGATATTCGTTGCTGTTGATCCTACTATGCGGGGAAACGATTTGACCAAGAGAATTCCAAGATATGTCTGCCCAAATCATCACTAACCCTCCTCTGTGCTTCACTGTGCGAAGAAAGCAGTTAGGATTAAAAGCTTCCCCGGGGTGCCTCCACACATAAACTCGCCCTGCAGTGAGGAAAAGAGAAAAACTGGACTCGTCTGAGAATATTACTGGCTTCCATTGGTCTGTCGACCAGCTCTTGTGATCTCTATTCCAGTTCAGCCTTTTCTGAATGTTTCAATGAGAAAGCGGGGGTTTCTTGATCGTGGCTCTTCCATGGTATCCGGCTTTATTGAGCTCACGGCGAACAGTTTTGGTCGAAACTGGGCTAGTGAGAGGTTGATTTAACTCTGCAGTCACAATGCGTTTCAACACTTGTCGGTCTCTTTCAGTCAGGTTCTAATCGAAGTCCTGCAGAAATTATTTCTCCTGATGGAGGTTTTGCCCTGCTTCTTGAATTTTGACATGGTCCTTAAAATGGTAGCTCTCGACAAACCAAGGAGTTTAGCTGTTCTAGTGAAGGAAACTCCTGTAATTCCAACTCCAACAATTTGCCCTTTTTCGAACTAAGTGAGGACACGCATCTTAGCATCCATACCACTATCTGGAAAATAAATAGAAATAATCATTGAAGTTGATAAACAAAACTATGTATCTACAATAAAAAAACACTCAAAATTAAATTTGGATGGATATTGAAATATTGGTGTTAAATTTCTACTGGTCCAACTATTTTGTCCAATACCCATATATATATATATATATATATATATATATATATATATATATATATATATATATATATCGAGATATTATCGTCACTCTTTATTTTTCTTTAGTAAAAACCGTGTTGGATCTCATTGAAAGGCACCATTTTACTATTACCCCTCTACTATCCACTACTGTATTCTAGGCCTCAGCATAAGCCCCTATGTAAACCTTGTTAAGCTTTTCGGTTATTATTGTAAAGAATAACAACATCCAGCATGACTGGGCTGCAATCCTTATCATCACCCTTTATAATGTTGAAGATTCTGCGCGAGAAAAAGGAAAATTAAGATTCTAAGAGATTTCTTCTTTTACTGAACTATAAAAACTCACACTATTAATGTAAGTGTTCTCTTCTTTATAATACTGTGGGTGTTTCTTTTTATGGAAACTGGCGATAAGGAGAGGATATCCAAACTCCCAAATTGAATCCGTCTGTTTTTGTTGTTGCTTGAGAGGTGTTTGAATAATTAACCAATCCTCTGTGAATTGCCTATTAACCCTCTTTCAATCCTTATTGATCTTCTAGCAATCCTGTATCGACGTTCTATTAATACTTTTCAAACTTCTATCAATCTCCTATGAATAATCTAGCAATTTTCTATCATTCTTCCATCAAACTTTTGTCAATCTTCTATCAGTTCTCTTTCAAATACATATGACTCTCCCATTTAGCCTTTATCAATCCTATATCAATCTTTCATCAAACTTTATAAATTCCCAATTAATCTATTATCAATCCTCTATCAATCTTTTATCGATCATACTCGTATATCAAATCTCTCTCACTTTATAGCAAATTCTCTATCAAACTTTTAGAATTCTTCCACCAATTTTCTATCAATTCTCTATCAAACCTTTATCAACGATCTAACAATCCTTACCATTTTTTTATCAATCCGGTATCAACCTTCTATTAGGTCTCTATTAATCTTCCATCAAACCTCTATTTTTCCTCTAAGAATCTTAACCAATCGTTTAGCAATCCAGTATCAACTCTCACTCAATTCTATATAATTCTTCTATCAATCCTATAAATTGTTTATCAATCCTCACTCTGCATTAAATACTAAATTAGGCCTTACGGTGCTAACAGCCAATTTCTCCCCATACCAAAATACCGCTCCTTTTTCCGCGCTCTCTCTTAAACAGCCCCTCACCCACGCTCTCTCTGTCACACTCTCACACAGTCTTTCACGCTATATCATATACACACACACTCTCATTTTCTCCCTCTCTCCCCCCTATCTCTCCCTCTCCCTCTCTCTCTCTACATTTCTATCTACCTATCTCTCCCAATTGCTCCTGTCATGTATTTTCCCAGGTTATTTGCTTATCTCACCCTTTTTTCTATGTGATTTTGTGTATGTTTTGGTTTTCTATCTTTACTTTTGTTCTTTGTCTCGCTAGCTATCTTCTTTGGCGGCTAATCTCTGTTTTTGCTCTCCTCATTATGCTTGTTTCTATTTTTGCTCTGAATTGTCATATTGACTCTACCCGTTTCTGTTTGAGTCTTATCCACATATATATATATATATATATATATATATATATATATATATATATATATATATATATATATATATCCTTTTCTGTCATCTTTACCTATTTTAGTGTATTATATGTCCTACTCTCTTGCCAACATTCTGTCTATTTTATGGTTTAGCCCTTCAGCTTGTAGATACAACTACGTTTAGTTCTGTTTCTACCTTGCTTTATTTCTGCTTTAATCTTTCATTCACTCTTTTTCTTGCCCTATCTCGCCTGTCTTCTTTTCCTCATTCTGTTTCTACTCTCGCACGTCTGTCCCTACCTCGTTCCTTTTCCCTCTCCTGGACAATGTCTGTCTGTCCTCGTTTTGTTTCTACCGGGCCATGTCTGTGTCTACCTCGTTCGGTTTCTATGTTTATGCGGCCGCTGACCCCCCCCCCCCCCCTTCGCGGCGAGCCGGATCCTCTTCATAAAGCGGGGAGTCCTGTCCAGTGCTGAGGCCGAGATAGCGTAAAACTGCCCTCCTCAGACGCCAAATCTCCTTCCATTTCATCCTATATCAACTCCAATTGGTTCTTTCGCATTTAAATTCATGAAAAGACGAAAGCTGACACTCTCCTCGTAGGGGACTCAGAGAAAGAACGAGAGGGAAAGAGAGAATGTATGTGTGTGTGTGTGGGAGGGAAAGGAGAATAAAGAAGAATGAAGGCGTGTCAATATGACAGGGGATAGGGGCGAGTGAAGGAATGTGAATATGGAGGTAATGAAAGAGAAAGAAAGAAAAATAGTGGGGGAGCCAACGTACGTGCGGTTTGGGAATTGCGAAAGTGACAAAGGTGATAAAGATGGAGAAAGGAAGATAGAAGAAAAATCTTGAAAATATGTGGGATATATGCACGTTGTCGCTATGCCATCCACTGTTTTCTAATAATTATAAATACAGTGGCATATACAGTCTTATAAAATACCTCTCATTTATTGAAGTAAAGGTGAGAAGAAACAATAGCAATAGTAGTTGATTAAACTTTGAAAACTCGTGGAGTATGCCACTAGAAAGGTCAAAGGTGCTAGAGGCTGCTAATTTCTTAAAAAAAAGAAGAAAGAAATTCGGAAGCAAATTTTACGGCGCGAAATTCAGAAAAAAATCCCTAATTTTAGGAAACGAATGTCAGAAATATATTTTAGAAAATAAACCTTTTGAAACAAATTTCAAGAAACAAATATAACGAATTTTGTTTCTAGAAAACAAATTATACCAAAGAAATTTCAGAAACAAAGTTTAGAAAAAATGTCTAGAAAAATAAATATATATTATTGCCATATTTCTGTATTAATGTTTTGAAGAAAACTGAAAATTGTCGTCATTTTTGATGCCACAATTGCACATATATAAAAAAAGGAAAAATAAATTTGTAAACTTTTGCCACCGATCCCCACTCATTTAAGATGCTCTTTCTTTCTCAGTGGGGAACAACTGATTAACGTGGTATACGAACCACGGGTATCTTTGGCGTATAGGGGCTTAACTTCACTCTGGTCTAAAGCAGCGTTTCTACTCGGCTAAACAGTAGCCGATATTTAAAGTAAGATGCCCTTAATAAATGTCGCTTTTTAGGTTACTAGGAGGTTAAGGGTTGTTCCCTAGTCCATCAGAGGTAACCCATAACATTTTCTTCCTTGTTGACTTTTCTCAAAAATGTATTCATGGAAAGATTAGAGTTCGTCCGTTTATTCCCCAAATTGGGCCCCGTCGGTATTAAAATAAGATTAAAAAAAAAAGGTGCAATAACGATGATGATGATGAAGGCATTTCTGAGCGAGAGTTGTGCTCCCAGGCCACCCAACTTGTGAAACTCCGTCGATTAGACGGTTTTTTCATAGATCTTGAGATTCTCCCATAGGTTTAGAGGTGTGCAAGTGTCTCGTGCATGTTGTGAACAATGTGGTGAACTGTATGTGGTTCTTGGGGGTAGCGGGAAGAATGTATGTGTTGGTGAAGCCGATGTGGTGTTTGTTTTTAGTATTCAATGGTGAGCGCATTGGAGTCTTGCCAGGTGATTCATGTGTCGCATGGGATGGCGTAGAATGGATTTTAGGGGATGGTTTGGGCTCAGAGACTGGATGACATCGGAGTAAAAGACCTGACTGTGGATGAGATCATCCGACGGCCTAAACAGATTTAACAGAGATTGACGGAACAGGTAGCATCAAACATGTAAGAGTCGTAACAGAAACCCCTAAAAACCTTCCACCCTCAACACGCACAAACTCGTTAAGTAATTAACTGAATCTAGAAAAAGACCCTCTTGAACTAGCTCGTTCTTAAACCCACCAGCACAGTGCAGCCAAAAAATATAACATTAATATACACCTGAACACTAGAATATAACTCCACAATTGATGTGATTGGAAGTTCCCAGATCGCTACTATGGAACTAAAGCCAGCAAACTGTCTATACACATCTACTACATGAGCACCATCGTATGAAACAAAATTAAAAGTCAGAAAATCTACCACATCCAGAACATAAGTAAAGATTAAGCTCAGATAATTAAGAAATACTACCACATTATTATCATTACACTACAAACGAACAATTTTTTAAGTAAACTGTCTTGGATTTACTGTTAAAAATATATGTAAAATATCAGCAACAAGCATTTAGAATCAACCACAGCAATAGAATAACTCTCAAAATATTAAACCTGGTTCTAAACTCGGTAATAAGTACCATTACCCAAGAACCAACACATTACTTGGACTATCGGAGAAAAAAAGTAAATATGTTAGAATGACCAGTTCATTTACCAAATCCAGCACAACAGTAAATCAAGAAAATCCATTCCCTCCCCCCATTACCATTCTACCACAAACGACGTTTCAACAAAGCAATTTTAACCTCACTCAAATAACTAAAATCCCAGATCTAAAACCTTATTAGCAGAACCAGGTCGAACGTACCCACAACTAGAACTGGTAACAATATTTCCACCAAATCGACAAAAAAAAGACCATTTTACCAGATCTACACAATCCAAATGAAATTAAATGGACAGCCATTTAACCCTGAAAATAAATCACAGTAATGCAGAGAATGCATTTAACCTTAATTAGGAAAAATCATCAATGAATTAGCTTCATAATGATCATCATTAAATAAGGCTCATAATTTTTATAATGACTCTAAATGGGATAGTGCAATCGTATTATGGCCTCCGCTATTAAATCACTTCCTGTTTAGGTTGAGTTTTAATTAATGGCATTGGGAGAGGGTGGAGGTGGGGATGTAACGAGAAATAAACAAAAATATGGTAGCAAATTGTTGTTATACAGAGTGAAGTAGAAGTTACATATAAAAATAAAACTTAAATAGAGAAAGTCGATAGAGCTGATTCTCAATAATCTTAATGGGCCTTGACGAGACACCCCTCATAAAGAGAAGATGCCTTCGTTGATTGGGATTTTTGGTTTCATGTAAATAAGAATGTAGGAAGAATTACGCGTTGCCCTGTATTTATTCCATGGACACATTCTTGTATGGTGTAAATGTGATATAAAGTGTTTATCAGGAAGAATGTCACGCCCACCAAATATATCTAGCTCCCCCAAGTGTGTGCCATATCTATCAAGGACAACCTTGCTGCCTCTGACATCTCGAGGATTGCATTCTCTCCATGTACCACTCTCTGTAGGAGTATATGCGGCTATATTTCTGTTACTCGTGTTGGCTTACTCGAGCGTCACCTTTTTCTTGGCAGAGCTTTTTTCCTTAGCAAAACTTTCTAAGTTGTCGCCGTTGATTTTCGCTATAAAGTAGAAGATATTATAATATTATTATTTATAGTTAATAAAAGGATTTAGAACTAACAACGGCACCTCTACCAGAAAGCATAGGAGGTTCTTAAAGAAACTGGTGAAGTTAAGATAAGTGAAAATGTGGGGAGGGTTCCTTAGCTTGAGTGCTTTAAGGCAGCTCCCAAGTGGGATTTGAGGCAGAGAGGGCACGCGACCCTGAAGAAGATGGCTGCAGTATGGTTGGCCTTGATAGGTTTTACACCCCATTTCTGGGGAGTATAGTATACAAGTTCATCTATACAGCCATATAAGAATAAGAAACCCATAATATAATCAAAATTATGCATCTGTTTATTAAATCAGTATCTGTTTAATATTGTTCATTATATTACAGTCATCGCCAAAAGTTTTGATACTACTCTATTTTTCATATAAAAAAATTAATAGAATTAATCAAACATTGCATTTTGCTTTAGTATGTTTGTATCTTAATTTTAAGGTGAAATATACAAATATTTAGAGGCCAAACTCATTTTATTAATAAATACAGTGAATTGATGCACGCAGTAATATATACAATGATGTCCTTTGTTCTTTAGGGCTGCTTCAATGTTTAGCATGATGGACACCGAATTTGCACAATCTTTGTTCAGTAAGTACCTACAACTAATCACAATTCGAAGGCTTCGGTTTATCAACCGCCAGTTTGATTCTCGCCCACAAATTCGTTATTTGGTGCAAATCTGGCGAATTTCGGGAACAAGGTCCACAATGTTCGATGCTATTTTCCACCAAGAACTTTGTTGTTGCTTTTACTTTGTGACAAGATGCACCATCATGTTGAAAAATACAGTTATCATCACCAATTTGATCCAGAACTGTTGGGAAAGGGTGCTGGTGAAGCACGTTTGGGTACCATTTCGAGTTCATGGCATTGTTTGTGGCAAAATTGTTGATTACTCTGTTGTCTTAGATGACAAACAACCCCAGACACGGAGAGTCCCCGCATGCTTCACTGTAGGCATGAATCTGACCTGGACGAGATGTTTCTGTCCATTGCGGCTCATCTGCCCTGAGATGTCACAACACATAGTGCCCTATTTCTATGGAAGCCTTTGCGGGGAAAAATCACGGATATCTTTGTACTTTAGAAGACATAAATAAGTGAGGATGGGAGGGTATGTTTAGTGGTGGTGATACACTCAACAGCGCTTTTTGTGGTTGATGGTGAGGCTACTAGTAGTGCTCCCAATTGAGGCATTGAATCTTTAACGCGAAGATGGTCAGGAATAACTAATTTAGCAGAATTAAGTCGTAATGGTTCTCAGGATCGTTCCTTAAATTTCTACCTAAAGTTGCCAAGTCAAATTTGGGTGTTTATGGCACTAGTGTGGATATAGTAGCGCAGGTGTGTTACCATGTCCCTCACATGAATTACGTGTGGTGGTATATTAAAGGGTTTGTGAGTCCCTTAGTGTCTCTCATGTGTTTCATGTAGTGGTTTGAGGATGGATGCGATGACTCTTGTATGTTTTGTGTATTGGTGTGTAGAGAACGATTAGCGTTCTCGTGTATTTCCTGTACTGAGTGCAGTGGCCTCTAGCTGGGCGTGAGAGTCCCTGGCTGCCTTGGGTGTGTTTCGTGTAGTAAGGTATAGGAGGAAGGGGGAGCGCCAGGGCAGATGTCTGGCCTCTCCTCGGCGAAGCGGGTCAAGGGTCATTTGCGAGGCGTCGCGAATCGTCGAAGTTTGCCTCATTCGGCTTCGGAAAGGACGGAGAAGCGGCAGATTGCCTCCCAGAGACGAGGATTCCATTCCGCCTCTCTCTCAACCGCATCTCATTTTCCTTTTCACCCTTGTGCCACCTCTCAGGACAAATTCCTCCTATCAGCCCCCCCCCTCCATAGTCAGTGCTTCCTATTCGAAACCTCGGTGTTTTCTCTCACATTTTCAGAATTACCTCAGTTCCTCCTCTCAGGAAATCTATGTCATATCTCGGAATCCCACGATGCCTTCCCTCAGAACTCTTCCATGACCCCTCTCACAACACACTTGTTCCCTCTCAGAACACATCCTACTCTCAGAACACACCCTATTTCTTATCTAAACCTCAATTGTTCCCTGTCTGAACCCCCAGTGCCTCCTCCCAGAACTCACACAGTGACATAGAACCCGTTTTATTGTCTCTTATATCTCACAGAACCCAATATGCATCTTATGTCTTCTAACAGAAGCTCTTGGGTTCCACCTTGGGCTACCCTTTCAGAACCCACATTACCTCCTCACAGAACCCAAGTAGTTCTCTCTAAAGACACGATTCTTCTCTTCATCTTATTCCAGAGCATCTCTTTTCTGTTCTTTTGTGTCTTTGTTTATCGTCTCACTACTAATTTTAATCAACTCTATCATTCCTTTTCACCTTCTCCTTATTTAATTTCATAATTTTTTCACTCTTCATTTTCATGCAGTGATGTGTAGGAAACGTGAGTGTCAGAGCGTTGCTAGGGTGTCCTCTTCACTCATTTTCACCAACTTCTCCTGACTTATTTCACCCAATTATTCCCTTTGAGAAGTTATCATGAAGCCTTGGTTAACCTAGTGGATAGGGAATTTAGATTTACACGCTAGAAATCGAGGTCTATTCCGTTTAAGCGGACACATTCACTGGTAGGGAATTCTCGTCAATCACAGCGGTCGCTGAGTTGAGGGATGCGCGCACATAGTTCAATCCATATGCGTCATCATACATATGGCCAGTCATAACACCGCTGTATCTTCATCTCCTCCACGCTCACAAGCCATTCCACCGTCTAGACTGTTATTCTGGTACATGGAGCAGCAGCACGCCCTCCCGACCCCATTACGCTTGGAAAACCAACTAGATTTAGACTAACTGGACTGCATTCCTTTGGCACATCCCCATTTGACCCTTTTTTTATTACTTCACTTACAAACTTCTTCTCACCTTTTTTCTTGGTCAGTAGCTGATATCGCAGGTCAATCGCCGACCAGCTTTCGTCTACTCATCCCTGGTCGAGGCAGAGAGTCGTCTGTCCTATCATCTTGTCTCTGGTTGGGGGAGGGGGTGCTATATAACATGCTTGGTGTCAAGTGTAGCATGGAAACCATGCTGCAGCTGACATTCGGAGGATTGTGTGCTATCCAAACCCCTACACCCGCAGGTGAATATGCGGATATATACTACACATATTTCACTTCCTCCATCTCTCTCTCTCTCCTATACATTTTTACAGGACCTACATATACACTGCCACACGTTCAGCTATTATTTCTCTAACATCGAGAATCGACAACACAGGCTCCTTGCCTATACACATTCTTACCTCCCCTAACTTAAACACTTTCATTAGTCATTTTTTTAAGCTTTCCAGTAATTTGATTTTCTCTCATTCTTGAATCCAATATTAATAATAATTTAAAGCAAATATTTATATATTAATTAGTTACTCTTAGGTTCCCGTGGATAAAAGAATCGATTTGAACGGGCCCTTGCTTGACCTCTTATATTTAGCGCAACTTTCTCTTTTCCAAAATCGATAATTCTCTCTCACGTTCTCCATAATTTCAAATGAGGCAAAATTCGCGAGAGATTCAATTCTCTAATAATGAAGGAAATTTCAAAACATCCCATTGTCCGAATTCCAGAATGTTCATAGTTAATTAATTAACATACCTGAAATTGACAAAAATACTTGTTACCTGTCTTGATTGATCAGCCGTGTCTCTAGTAAAATGAAGGGTTCTTTGTGTACGCTTTTTTCAGTATCAATAGAAAAGCAGACACTCTATCTAGGTCTTAAAATCGAGACAGCGTTTCATAACCCCATAAGATAAACATTCCGAAGAAGAGATCAAATAGAAAACACTTCGAGAGAAAGATAGTGATATACACAGATAGAATAGACAGAAGAAAGGATAAATAAAGAAGCAAAGGTACGAAGCAGACAAAAGAGTAGAAAAAACTAGAAACAGACATAAAGATAAATAGATATTTTATGGATAGATAGTTACATGGAAGCAAGAGGGTTAATTCCTATATAATATTTAATAGAAAATAGAGTTACCTGTCGGATATGTAGCTACTCAATATAGATAGATAGATAGATAGATAGATAGATAGATAAATGGATGGATAGATAGATAGATCTCTAATAAATGAAATCAGAAAAAACAACAAACTAATTAAAAAGATATGTATAAACAAGGTTTAATTGGTCTAGAATTACCTTGGCTAAGGTTACCAAAGAATGCATCGAAATCTGTGTTACTAAGACAACTCCTGAGGTGTTTCGAATTTTCGGTGTTTAGCAAAGGCCTGGGAATTTCCTAACCACGAGAGTATATTGGACACACTGAGTGTTGCGCACCCCTAAAGAAAGTCTGGTTTGGGCTAATCTACAAAGAGTATTCGCTCCATGTTGGTGTTTTGACTGCCCCAAATGATGGAATAGTGACCAGTCGAACCGAATTATAGAGCCATTTTTAACTTAGGGTAACACGGATTTGAGAAGGGAAGGCCGGAGAAGAAATAAGGAGATTTAGGGAAAGATCCCTGTGGAAATTAAAGATGGGTCAGAAATAGGGCAGAAAATATGAATACTGAATGGTCAGGAACAAGAGAGAAAGAGGGTCAAAATAAATCTCAAGAGAAGTCATGGGTAGCTGGAAAGGTCAGGAAAAGAGACCGGAAGTGTAAATGTTAGTAAGAAAGAGTAGCTGTAAGCAGGAAGAAAGCAGAGATAAGTAAGATAAAAAATTCGTATACAGAAGAAGGCGTAGATGTAACTATGAAGACTGATAGACGTAAAAAAGAGTAGATGCGAGTAAAAGGAAGAGAGCTAGATGTCAGTAAAAGAATAAGTAGACATAAACAGTAATGGAGGTAAATGTATGTAACAGGACGGTTAGTAGTAATCAAGAATAGAAGTAGATTGAGAAGGAAGGGTAGATTTAAGCAAGAGGGGTAGATATGAGCAATATGATGGGTAAATGTAAACAGGAAAAGGGATATAGGTGTTTAGGAGGCAGTGTAGATGTAATCAGGAGGAGAGGTAGACGTAGAAAACGCATGTGAGAAAGTTTGAGAGGAAGAGGAAAACTCAGGGAAGATCAGAGAAGGGTTTTAACATTTGTAAGGACTCGTAACACTTGGCACAAGCACTAAACCTGGTACCAAAGATTTAAGTTATTGAAATAATCACCTAAACTGGTGCCAAAATAGATATACTTAAAAGGGTCCCTTAAAGTAGTTCCAAGACGGGTGGTAGCTGAAAAAGGTACTTAAACCGGCGCTAAGACAAGATATGATGGAAAGAGGTAGTTAGCCAGGTCCAGAAACTGCTAGTGACTGAAATAGATGCTTAAAATTCTACAGAAACTACAGATAATTGAAAGAGACAGTTAATATAGTGCCAAAGCTAGTGATGACCTTTTACTGGTACATAAGCAGGTGAAGGAAATCATCCAACCTTCGATTGCCTCGTCAATTCATCAACAGTAAAAATAGGTATGTCGTGGAATATGATAATTTTGTTCTCTCCAATTTTCATCACGTATATTCTTGTTTTAAGATTATTGTACGAGCCTTTTTCTTTCATTTAATCTGAATTATCGGAGTTTCTCCTCCACATTGCTAGTAAAGGACAAAGTTAACCTTACCATAGACGTCTCCTTTTTATCTTTCATAAACTAGAACAGTTCTCACATGACCCCTTGCATCACCTTCTTGAAACTACATTTTGCGCGTATTTTTATTATAGAGCCTTTTAGTCATGCGTATTTATTCACTCGCTAACTTTATACCTCATTTAAACAACTAAGCATATGGAGGGGAATGTATAAATGGAAAGATAGACAAATACCTAAATAGAACAGGTACAAATTCATTAAGCCATAACATCCCTGAGTAAATTATAATAGGATAGTGACAAAATGTGGCAAACATGTATCATCCACTGTGCAAAATATTCTAAGCACAATAGCTAAGGCGCGTAAGGCACTTTGAACTAGGTCCTGGAATTTAGGTACCACGTCAGTGAATCGTGTAGTTACGTTAGGAATAAAATGAATTATTTTAGATCAACGAGACTTACTTCGTTTTATTCAATTTACCCAATGTTAACAAATATAGCTATACTCGGAAGAACTGGTTCATGATCGACAGTTCTGTTGATGTCCGCTTACTACACTCTCAATGAGAGAATTATGCTATGAGTTTTCAAGTATCAGGCATCCACACAACCTCACAGACAAGGGTTTTAAATGACTCCCAGATAAGGGGTTTTTAAATGAAGAGTAAACTCAGAATATGTCAAATTCCTATTATACTTGTACTTCCCGTTGTTCCTAGGCTTGCTCGTAAACGTTTTCAAATCGCTTCGGAAAATTAGGATGTTTAACGAAATTGGCGCTTGTGATTCATTGTTCTCTGCCTCTTTCTTTCTTCTATTGTTGTGTTTGCATTTTTACTCTTTCTTGGCTGTTAAATTACATATCGGATTTTATTAGAAGTTCGAAGTAAGAGTAAGAGAGATAGGCATACTAGACGGAAGTCTAGGTAGAACGAGTACTACCAATACTAGGTAAGCCACTAGAGAGGGTACAATTAGAAGAACTAGGTAAATTTACTACTAGGGGGGAGGGTATTAAAATAAGTATTAGATATAAAACATTCGTATTGTGTCATTTATATATATATATATATATATATATATATATATATATATATATATATATATATATATATATATGTTGTATTCGGAGGCCCATTCTGTGAGCCAAAGACAATTCTAATTCAGTACTGACACCAGGAGAAGTCAGCCTCGAAGAATGAATTTATGAAAAAACAAACTAAAATACTGTGTGCCAGTAGATAACACCTTTATTCTTAATAAATAATCCCTACTTGCATTAGATCAAAAGCACAAAAGAATCATTTATCTATTTTGCATTTAGAGGTTTAGCCATTCAACGTGCCATTGTCCTCGATTAATAATTAATAGCAATAAATTTCAGTATCAGAAGTGTTAGGATAGTTTAAAAATGGACTGTATTATTTGAAGGAGTTTTTATTATAGCGTATGGCCTTTAACTGGATACTATTATTAATTGAAGTTTTACGAGCTCAGAAAAAATAGGTTGCACGCATACATATGCACATAAACAAACAGGTTTTGTCTGCTTATTGCCGAACCTTTGATCAAAATCTAGAAAAATACTTAACAAAACCGTGTTTATAAAGTTCCAAAATTTAAGATTTTTGTGGGTATTTGTTTTTACTTTTACGTTAAAAATAATCAAAGTAATTTTGAATTTTCTTTTTTAGTCCATTATCCTGAATTTTTTTTTTAATAGGGTTTATAGAAGAAAATTTCAGTAACTAAGTGATTCTTGGCTCATTTTACAATGTTTATCCTTTATCCTTACAGAAAGGTCCTTGAAGTAATTTCGTTTTTACTTTTAGATGGAAGAATAATTCATATAAGGAACGACTTGAAATTATTAGGTTTGCCCATCCCCCAAATTTGACCTTTTTAAATAAGTTCTAAAGAACCGAATTTATTAAATGAGTGATTTTTTCATTTTAAAATGCTGCTCTTCTGTTTATGCCAGGATCAGTCGGTGAACTAAATTCAAAATTTTCATTACCCAAATTTTCCTTCTTAAATAAGTCTTCGAGAACTGAATTTCAATAATTGGGTGATTCTCAGGTAATTTTAGGTAATTTTATCATATTGTTTACTCTATTCTAAGGCAAAACACAGGTCAAACTAATTTGATATATTTTAAAGGATAGAAAGCAACTCGCTGACCTAAGCCTTCGGGCTCGATGAGAAAATAATTATTGAGGTTTTATTTTTAATTGAAACAAGAAATTACTAATAACAATGAAGGCATTACCTTAAATACCGGAATAATTATATTATGAATCGAAAGATTAAAGATAGATGAATAAATGAAGGAAAAAGAATAATTAAAAATTAAAGATTTGTAAGAGTACGAATTGAAAATAATATTAAATAATATAATAGCAAATACAAAAATAAGAAGGAAAATTCACATACTTTTATTTAACGCAGGTTAATTAAATTTACAACGAATGTGGAATTTCATGAAATAAATTCAAAGTAACGATTGGAAAATCAAAATAGTGAACCAGAAAAACTTTGATAAGGACAATATTGAAATTAAACAATGAAAATGTTTACAACACATTCGTCTAAATATATATAAATAGATTACAGCTGCAAAATTTCTCATTAAAAACCAATCCTCATTCCGGCTGCTGCGCAATTCTTTACCGTCAATATTTTCATCATGGGGAAAAACAAACAAATCAGTAAAGATCTTCGTCAACGCATTTTATCCCTTCATAAGAGTGTCCTTGGCTGCAAAAAAAACTCTGAACAGCTTAAAGTTCCTCCAAATTCAGTTGGTACCATAATACGTAACTGGAAGTCTCGTAATTCAATTTATCCTTTGGATCGTTTGAGTCTCCCTCGGATGTTATCTGAATGTTCAGCTCGAATACTTGCTTGAACTGCATGTGATAAACAACAGACTACTCTTAGAAAGTTGCAGGAAGATCTGAAAACAAGTGGAGTTGAAGTTATCAACGATACAATAAGTTGAGTGCTGCGTTGTTATGATCTCTTTTTCTCGTGCTCCAAGAAATATCTTCTCCTTAAGAAAACTCACTGTAAAGCTCGCTGGGTGTTTACAAATGAACATTTAAATAGAGCGACAACGTTCTGGAGACAAATCTTTTCGAAATATAACTTTTCGGTCGAATTCGATCTCCAGAGCTTAGAAAAAAAATGGGAAGATTACATGCCAAAGAGTACGATCGTTACAGCGAATTTTTGTGGTGTATCAATCATAGTATAGTGTTGTTTTTGCTCATTAGTGAGTGGAAGAATGGAGATAGTCGACGGAAGAATGAACCGCAAAATGTACAGGAAAACTTTGAAAAAACGTTTGTCATCTAGCGTTGGCTGTCTGAACTTAAAACCAGGATGAGCATTTCAACAAGACAATGACTCCAAACATACACCAAAACAAACTAAAATTGGATTAATACATGGAAGAATTAATGTTTTGGAATGGCTAAGTTAATCTCTTGACTTAAATCATATGTTAAATCTGTGGAGAGAATTGAAACTTATCGTCCAGAAACGAAATCCGCGCAACTTATTTGATTTGGAGAAAATACATTTGGAAGAATGGAACAAAATCGGCCGAAGCACCTCTAGAAAGATCGTATGAGAATACTTAAAGCTCCTTCAAGCTGTAATTGACAAGGAGGATTATTCAACCAAGTACTAAGCCATGTTTACGTATACGAGTGTGTTGTAAGCTTTTACCTTGTCAATTTTCTCTTTTGTCCTTATAGGGTTTTTCCTGTTCAACCTTTTGCTTTTCTGATCATCATATTTAATTATTTTATTTATTACATAACTTTTCACGTTCTTTTTAAATTTAATTATCCTGCGTTAATTAAAAGTATGTAAATTTGCATTTCTAGCTGCATGTTGTAAACTTTTGCGTAATAATATACATATATATAATTAATTTTTAATAATATATATATATATATATATATATATATATTTATATATATATATATATATATATTCCATAAAAATTAAACCATCAACTCCTAAAAATTATATAAGCAAATGGAATTTGCTGGACACACTATAATTCTTTTCACTTCACTACTTTCATAACTCCCACAATCCAAAACTTCATTTTAGCTTAGGAATTATAAAAATGGAATGAAGTATTAAACTTATTATATCAATTGTTCGGAATTTTTTACATCAAATATTAACTGATTTCTTTTTCATTGCTCCATTTTAATTGAATTGCGCTTAAATATCAGTTCTGAAATTAATAACCGTAATTTTCATCAAGTAATTTTTAAATTTTCAGTAAATTAGTGATATTATTACAAATTTAGGCTTTTCCTTATATCTTGAAATTATCAGTGCTTTTATGAAAGCAACTTTTAGGAAAATATATCAAATAAGTGCAGTCTTAATGACGCCAATTCCCTGTCACACTTAGAAGTTAATCAGGCCTAAAATATTCTTTTCGTCATCATCACATCATCTTTAAATTTAATAAAATCAATGGATAACAAAATACAATGATGATGTCATTAATGTATTGTCTCATTTTTAATTCCTGATTTCTGCAATTGTCGAATACTGCAGATTTAAATGGGATAACGTGCTGTTTATCTACATAAGTAGCATTATGTGAGGATTTTTGTTCAGATCTAAAAATATTCATTACCGCAAATTAATTGTAGATGGATCATATTATAAGAAGTATTAATATATTGTAAATAATGTATAAAAGGCCATTTATATTAAATTTAATTGCAAGATAGAGGTAGTAATTTTTCCAAAAATGAGGATTAGAGAGAATGTCAAAAATGAATAAGTAAACGGGAAAAAAACAGTTCATGAAACTGTAAAGGAAAATTATTTAAAATACGAAGCTTTTAATAATTTCTTTAGAAAAGTAAGAGCATTTAGTTGATATGGATTATTTAATTTTTAAATAATTTTTCGAATAATTATTAATCAAAAAGTGTCCAAGAGTTTGCGCAGTAGATAAATGAATATTTACCAAGAATCTACTATTTTTGCCTTAGAGTGATAATGAATTGGTGATCAGTATTCTTAAAAATCTTGTCAAGAGAGTTGATATTCATGAAATCAAACGGAAATGAATAGACTTGGGAGCCTATCCTTGCCTATTTATCGAATACAACAATGAGTAACAATAAACTGTAAATATATGGCTGGAACTTTGCCTTCACCGTAAATTCTTTGTAAATACCTAGTAGGTACTATATTGAGTATAATGAAACACTATACTAATAAAATAATGGACATATGGACTTTCTTTCACGCTTTACTCTTGTGAATATATTCGGCATAAAGCTCATATTCTTGAAGACAGAGAATAATGAATAATCTATTGTCTGTAATTGGCTATTTGTGGAAGTCAATAATGAGCAAAACAAAATACTGTATTCAATAAACACAAGGATGGAGAGTTTTATCGTCTTCTGCATTCCTGTGAATATATTCGGCATAGAGTTTATATTCTTGTTTGCAGATACTGAAGAATAGGGTCAATTGCCTCTTTGTGGAGTGCAATAAGCATCACGGAAAAATATTTTACTCAATAAACACTCAAAAATAAACAATTTTCATCATCCTGCGTTTCTGGTTAATATATTCGTCAGTGAGATGATATTCTTGATCGGACGTCAAAAAGAATAGAGCCAATAATTTCTTAAGCATTTTAATCTTATAATTTAACTTCTGTTTTAATTTTCTCACTTATTCCCTTGATTCCTCCCCCTTCTCCAATTCTGCTTTGTTGCTATTCTTTCTTTCTTTATTTTATATTTGTTGCTTTATTTGGATTTCCATTCATTTCGTTTTACTAGTCTTTCATTCATATAGCGTATCGTAGCTTTTCATTCATATTTATCTTCCCCTTTAAACTTTCTCCCCTTTACTATTTCTGTCTTTTTTTCTCTTCCGATATTCTTTTCTCCACCTTTTCATTATTTGAATTGCTTTAGTGTTTCTCTTTCTTCTATTATTTCCCCTATTTTGCTAATTCCTTTCCCTACGTTTTTTTTTGACGTTCTTCCACGTTTCAATTTCTGACGTTCAAACTCTATTTCTTCTTCTTCTTCTTTTAATCGCTTTGTTCTTTTAAAGTTCTTCCTAGGTTTCAATTTTTTATATTTTCTCTACCTCTCTTATCCTCTTTCTAATTCTATATTTTGTAATACCACGCCATTTTTCAATTTCTAATGCATATGTTCTTTTTTTTTCTCTTTCTTATATATTTGGTTTATAATATCCAGCCTTTTTCTAATTTGTAATAACTGGAAATTTTCTCTTCCTTCTTTCTTAAATTATTCTAGATATTCTTGCCTTTTAAGATTTTCTAATACACTATTCTTCGTTTATCGTTCATTTATCGTTCCCTCAAATAGGACCAGAGAAGAAAATCTATCCAATTTTCATCCGAATCAAAGGCAAAGCACATCAAAATTGCTTCTTTAAAATAAACGGTGGAACGAATATTAGGAAAGAAAATATATTTAGTGAGTAGATAACGTTCAGTATATCTTGTTAACACTCCAATAAAGAGGTATGAAACCACTTATAATAAATAACCTCCTAAATAACCAAATTCTTTGAGAATAAAAACCCTAAATAAAATTTTCTTGGAAGACGAAGTCAGTCGCTCTTCCATATTCCATAATGGTGACGCCAAGGTGAAGGGAATGTATGGAGAAGGTGACGCGTGGTCAGCGTGATGAATGGTCACATGGCTCAAGGACAGCAGGGGTTGGGGAGGAGGAGGAGGGGGAGAGAGAGAAAAAGAAAGAGAGAGAGAGAGAGAGAGAGAAAGATATATATATATATATATAGATAGAGAGAAAGATGGATATAGATAGAGAAAGATAGAGAGAGATGTGGATAAAGAGAGATACATAAGGAGAGAAAGAGATAAAGAAAGAAATAGAGAGATATAGTTAAAGAGAGATAGACAGAGAAAGATAGTGAGAGAAATAGAGGGCTAGAGTTAAAGAGAGATAGACAAAGAGAGATAGAGATAGAAATAGAGAGCTAGAGTTAAAGAGATATATACAAAGAGAGATAGACAAAGAGAGATAGACAGAAAGAGATAGAGAGAGAATTAGAGAGCTAGAGTTAAAGAAAGATATACCGATAGAGAGAGATATAGACAAAAAGAGATAGAGAGAGAAATAGAGACAGATATCTAGTGTTTAGAGAGAAAAGACTTAATAGTATTGTTAATTGGAAAAGTGGAACATAATTAAAATAACGAAAATGTAATGATAGAGAACGATCAGATATTGAAAAAGTGTGAAGAGGTAAGAAGAAAAAGAAGAAGAAGAAGAATAAGAAGAAAAAGAAGAAGAAGAAGAAGAAGAAGAAGAAGAAGAAGAAGAAGAAGAAGAAGAAAAGAAAAGAAAAGTAGTTGAGAAAGAAAGCATTAGCGGAAATTGGAACTTGGAAAGTGCATTAAAAAGAAGAAAAACGAAGAGAAAAAGACATCGTAGTAGACACTATAAATTAGAAAAGTAGAAAAGACATAAAAGAAAGAAAAAAAAGGAGGAAGATGAAAAGGTATCGTAGCATTAGTTAAATAAGAATAAAAAAATATCGATTAGTGAAAGTTTTGAGATAGAATCAGAGTAATACGTCACTCTTTAGCTTTAAAGGATTAGACAGCGGAGCATTTACATATTTATCTTGAATGGCTTTAATGCTTTCTCCTGCTCCCTTCCGTCGTCAAGCCTTTCCATGGGGAAAGTGGTCGCTTCCGAACCTTCTCGAGTTTGAAAGAGAAACGACTTTTAAACATAGAGAATTTGAGCCTCTTTGTAACGTCACAAGATTCTTGAGAAAAGTCTACTGAGTAGAAACGAAGCATCGGTCTCTTCCAAATAACTCATTGCATTTCATTTTTAAATCAGAAATGAACTAAAATAATTGCAATATTATTTAAATGTCATGTCCTTTAAGAACAGCCTTACAACATTATTTTAATATTAGAACAAACTCTATAACATTATTTTAATAACAGAACAACCTTGCAATATTACTTAGATGCGATGTTCTAAACGAGCAAACAACCCTACAAACTATCTTGCCTGTGAACTATCATCTGAACAACCTTGAAAATCTATTTAAATGAGAAGTTCTAGATAGACAATCTTTTAACACTCACTCGTTATGATGTTTTATTACAACAACTTTGCAACATTACTCAGATGGGAGGTTGTATAAGAACAACCTTTCATTATTTAAATGTGAGCGTTTTTTATGGACATTAAAATCTTGTATAAATGTGATCCTTCTCTTATAACAATTATGCAATATTCTTTAGAAATGTACGTTCTTTTAATTAATTAACCCTCTATGACCCAAGTTATTTTTTAGAAATAACCGCTATTGGGCAACTGGTATAAAGGCGCTTGAATGAAATATTTCACAAATTATTGTTCAGATAAAGTTTCTTAGCTACATATTCAATAGCTAATTTCACGCAGCTATTGAACGAAACATTGTGAATAAAGTAATTAAGCTCTATGAAATCTAATGTCGCTGAGGAACGCCAATGGGTCATATAGGGTTAAAAACAGCACTGTAGCTATACAAATATGAACGCTCTTTCTATGTAGCACTAAGATATTATATAAATATAAACGTTCCTTAATTTATTTTTTTGTGTATACTTACAATTTCGGGACATTAAAATAATGAATGTTTTAAAATTTACTTAGATGTTTATCACTAAAGACTCAAATAATAATAATAAAGAAATAATATAGGAGTGACAATAATAAAAATAATAATCAATACAGTAATAATAATAATATTTCTGATATAGAAAATATAGATTACTAGTCATAAGAAACCAAATATAAAGAAATAAAAATAAACAAGAAAAATCAGGTAATTAAAGCCCGCTACTTACCTTGTGGCACCTGTTGCATACCGGGCGAAGGGCTAATTAGCAGGTAAAGGATCGGGTACTTACCTGAAAAAAGAGAGAGGTCATTTTAAATTAATGTATTCTACAGGTTAATATTCGAGTTAATTACATGACCGAAGGAGGTAAGAAATTTCTAGAGGTCAGTTTTTGCTTTTACACTTTCTTTTACGCTTTACTCTTGTGAATATATTCGGCTTTTACACTTTCTTTCACGCTTTACTCTTGTGAATATATTCGGCTTTTACGCTTTCTTTCACGCTTTACTCTTGTGAATATATTCGGCTTTTACACTTTCTTTCACGTTTTACTCCTGTGAATATATTCGGCTTTTACACTTTTTTCACGCTTTTCTCTTGTGAATATATTCGACTTTTACGCTTTCTTTCACGCTTTTCTCTTATGAAGATATTTGGCTTTTACACTTTTTTTCACGCTTTACTCTTGTAAATATATTCTGCTTTTACGCCTTCTTTCAATCTTTTCTCTTGTGAATATATTCGGCATAGCTCATATTCTTGAGGAGTGTTTTATATTCTGTGCTTTATTTGTGTGGTATTTTCGTCTCTTTTTTCTATTTTCTTCGTTTGATTTCGTGATCTTTCTACATTTCATGTTCCTCTTACTCACCCCTCCCCAATTTCCTCCATATATTCGTTCTTCGTCCTTTGTTCTGGAGGTAAAAACGCTTTCGATGATTAAATCATAGTTTTTCATTTTCCGCCAGGCAAAACTTAATGTTTGGGAACGATTTTCTTCATTGTACATAGTTGTTTCTGAAGTAGCAGTTGGTACTCCTCATTTGTTGTACTCCTGAGTGTTTTTATTCATAACTAGGTTTGTTACTACTCATAAGCAGTTTTTCATTTACCCAAAGTCCGTTTTTATACTCTTTCCAAGCGATTAGTCTTTGTGCACTTACCTAATCTCGTAACTAGTCTTTGTGTCCTCCTCTAGTCTCTTATTGTTGTTGGTTTTCCTTAGTTTATTTATCAATATAATATATGTGTTCTTCTTTAATCTCTCTACTTGTCTTTGTATTTTAGTCCTTATACTTTTTCAAAGTCTATTCCTTAGTCTGTTCTATTCCCCCGTCTCTTACTTTTTGTGTTCTTCTCGAGCCTCTTTGTCATTGTACTTTTTCATATTCTCTACCCCAGTCTTTGCTTTCGTTGGAAGACTCTTAGTCTTTGCGTTGTTCTCTAACTTCTTAGTCTTTGTATTTTAATCTGTCTACTATACATAGTCCCTTCCGCTTTCTTTGTTCTCTGCGAAGTCATTTAGTTGTTATATTTTAATCCTTGTACTTTTCCAAATCTCTTTCCCAGTATTTGTTCTATTCAGAAAAATCTTAGTCTTTTTTTCTAGTCTCTTATTTTTTGTATTCTACTCCTTGTAATTTTAGTCTCTTCACAAGTTTTTAATCTTTGGATTTTAGCCCTTGTAGGCTTCCAGTCTCTTCCCAAGTATTTTTTTCTTTTCCAAAGAATCTTAGTCTTTGTTTTCTTCTCTATTTGCTTAATCTTCATATTATATTCCTAGTACCTTTAGAGTCTTTTATCCCGCCTTTGCTCTTTTCCAAAGACTTAATTTTGTGTTCTTATCTAGTCTCTTCTTTTCTGTATTCTAGTTCTTGCATTTGTACAAGCTCTTCCCAAGTCTTTGTTCTCTTCCTAAGTCTTTTTATTATTTGTATTTTAGTCCTTTTATTTCTCAATTATCCCAAGTCTCTATTATTTTTTGAAGAATCCTCCTTATTTGTGTTCCTCTCTACTCTCTTAGTATTATTATTCTAATCCTTTACTTTTCTAGTAAATGTAACAGATGGGGTGTCGTGCGCCCCCCTTTGCCCCTACACCCAAAGCCTTCCTAGGATCCGTGGCTATATATCTTCTCCACATTCAACCTTTTGTTACAGATCCATACAAAGTTTCGGCTTAGATGCCCTCGTTCGTTTTCGCTCTAAATTCGAGGAAAAAAACAAAACAATAAAATAATTGGATTGCTAAATCTGGTAATGTAATTAATGAATGCTTGATGTAATTGAAGTCTTGGATTATTGGGTTTATTGTGGTTTGTTCTATACGTCATTATTCTTGAGTTTCTTCATTATTGTATTTATACCTTTCTTCGCATCTTTTAATTAATCATATCAAAAGTCTTAAAGTTCTCAAAATGCAAAGTCGAAATATTAAAACACCCCAAAATTGATAATTCTTAAACCCCAAATCAAAAATTCAAAGTTCAGTTTTGAGTTTTTCGGAGATTTCACCTCCTTAGCACGTGTGACAAGAGTTTAGATTAAAAAAAACAACGAAATACGAGTTTCTTTTTATATTTTGGCACAAAATGCTTTTTAAACACTACTTCTAATGAAAATGAACGTTAAGAATTATTTAACAACACTTAAAACACCATAAACGCCATGTATAATGAATAATAAAGTGAGCTCATTATCGCTAAGAAAATTCTACATCATTATGTGGCATCTAAATCTCTAGCTCATTTTCATAATATGGCGGCTGGGTTGCCAGATGTCATATTTTTCCAAGATGCTTCAGCTGAGGTGCCAAGAAAATCAATCTTGGCGGATTTTTACGTTTATATCTAATTTATTTTTGTGTTTTCACGTTATTTAGAACATTTTACAACATTTGTATTGATTATTTTAATGATTTTACTGTTATACAATCATATATTTCGTTTCTCCTTATTATCATTATGCGAATTCTTTAATACATTCTTAGCAGTTCGGTAAAATTATCTTTCTTCTGTCGCCTACTTACGCTACTTAAGTATTACGTCAGTGGCCGAATTTTCTTGGAACTACAAATTTAATTCTTTCCAGTTAATACCAGAGAAATGATTATGTGAGTATTTTTTTACTCTATCATATATACTTTACACGAAACCTGTGTGCATCTCTTTTATGTGCGATATTCACATGTGTCACTTGTCTAATTAAAAGAAGCAATACATATTATGCCGGGATGATGGAGACTCATTGATGTAATTATGCCGCAAAATTAATTTGGAACTTTGAAAAGATGACTAAAATTAAATACTATAAAATCACTCCATAAATTAATTATAATGAATACTTAATTACATATTAATTACTTGATAAAATTGATTGTACACCGTGGTCGGCTCCCAGGAAACCATAGAGGTTGGTTGACGAATGCGTGGGTTGGTGTAGTGGTCATTAATTAGGTGGAATACTTTCATACATACCATTTAGGTAATTTTGCGACTACCACGCATTTTTGAGTGGTATTATTTGAGTCTATGAGGAACACTTAGTTTCCTTCGATCCACGTGGATTACGGAGGTGGTGTAGGTCGAAGAAGCTGGATAAATTGATCTTAGGTTTAGGAGTCTATTAATGTGTTTAGCGAGTGGAGGTCAGTGAGAAGACAGATGTGTTAGTTAATTAGGGCGTTTTAGGTTAGCGGGTAAGTGTAGGACAGGTTGTGTTAGTTAACCAGTGTGTTTTAGGCTAGTGGGTAAGTGTGTAGGACAGGCTGCGTTAGTTAAATGAAGTGTTTTATGTTAGCGGGTAAGTGTAGGACAGGTTGCGTTAGTTAAATGGTTTGATATCGTGTATTTGGGCGAGTGAAGGTTAGGTTAAGTAAGTTACGATGGTTAATTGGTGTATTAAGCATGTATCAGCTGAGTGTAAAATAGATTAGCTAATTGGTGTGGTGTGTATGAGTGTAAATAATTGCTTTGTTTATTTTGTATCTGGTGAATTTAGTTTGGTTTAAGTAAATTAATTTGTGTGCTGATCGTTTATTAGGTGAATATGCGTTGGGTTATGATACTTAAATGGTGTATTAGGTGTATCTGAGGAGTGCTTGTCTAAAATAGCTAATTTATATATTTAGTTTTATATCTGATGAGTGTAGTTAGTTAACTGGTGTGTTTAGTGTGCGTCGGGAAAAGGTATCAAGAAGAATAGTAACAAAGTACCCGAAAGCAAACAAGTAAGACACACAGAAGCCATCAACATCATCAAATTAGAAGCCAAATCTTTCGCAATCTCAACCACAACAACCACACTACCTTAACAACAACCAAAGCAAAAACAGGAGGGCGAAAGATAGACCAAAGAAGAATTTTCTCAAAGAGAGAAAAGCGGACGGTAAACATAAGGTGAAATTGATAAAACAAGTTAGTAGTTAGACAGACATAAATACGAATAGATCAATAAACAGATAAGTAGACGGACAAACACAATGGTAGATAGTTAAAGTCAACCAAACGCACAAATCTTATTCAGTTGAATACTAGAAATACACAAACAGTTACATGGGTCAGTCTTCAAAACATAAGAGAATAACCGATAAATAATTGATGGGTGTAGGTGAGAAAGAGAATACATAACCATGTGTGCACTCTACACATTATTGAAAGATTCGAAATAAAGAATTGAGAAAAATGTAGCGTCCATCATCTAGGGATATAAAAGTTTATCGTTGTATTAAAGAGCAACGAAAAAAACTGCGAATTTTTTTTTGCTTCGCACCAATTTCAGTTTAAGAATTATCTCCTAAAACCATATCTTACAGCCGAGTTACTCATCCCTATATCCAACACACACAAGTCCAACCTGTATTACTATATACCGCACACACATGTATATTATATTCATACGTTTTAGCCGGGTTTTACGTTTTTATAATGCTTACTTCTAATTAATTCTCATATTCATACAGTTCATATAACGAATATAAACCTAAATCTTTACCTATTTAACTGTCATTTCCTCTTTTTAACCGTCTGTCTATCTAACTCTCACTTCATCTCTTTTATTTTCCTAATCTTTTTTATTTTTGCATCTTTTTATTTACGTCTCTGTCTCCATTCGTATGACCCTCTCGATAATTATCAAGAAGTCACTTTCGCACTCCGATCCCATCTTCAATTCTCAGGGGCTGGATTAGATTCATTATTTTCCGGTCCCTATATATACAGGCGAAGAGCTTTGGTCCGTTCGCGATTTCGCTTTAATGAGTGGACTATTCGAACCAGTCTTGTTTATGGAACTTAATTATAGTTCAGGGCAAACTTAGCTTTGGCTTCCCTGTTTAGATATCGGCTGTTGAACGCTCAAGGCAGGATTGGAAGATTAAAATTATTATATTATGTAAATAATCGTCTTTAATTGGGTTGGAGGGAGAGTGGCTATAAAGAATCTTACTGGGTTTATGGCTGCGCTAGCCGTGTGTGTCTGAAATTGAGGGGAAGGGTTAGTGGTGGGGTATGTCTTTGTGGTAAGTTTTTTATATAGTGGAACGATTTAATGTGCTTATGTGTATGTGTGAATGTGTGGACCTAAGCGATTTGAGTGCATGTGGTTATTGTTGATTTATTGCGAATAGATTTTTTTCTAAAGGAGAGAAGTAAATTAAGTATGAATTGTACACGTTCAAGTTATATTTCATACATGCCACTCCCTCACACTTTATCTTATCTGCTTTAAGCTACCGTATCCATTATTTTCTATTTTTATCTTAACTTTTGGGCCTATCTTTGTTTCCCGACACCTTTCGCTATCTAACTTTTCCACCAAGTAGCATCTCCTATGCAATCCAACCCTCTTACACTTCTCCCTTTCTACTTTTAGCTAACCTATTTGTTCTCTTTTCTATCTCTCCCTTTGAATTGTCTACATTTGGTAACATCCTGTCTACTTCTTATAGGAGTATTATTGCTTTTTGGTCCATCTACCGCCAACTCCACTACCATTCTGTTTTAACAAAGGACATATAAATAAACAACAGGACTATAGTTATGAAAGTTAAGTATATAGGAAGGTAGGGTCTCAGGTAAGTAGGTAGTTAGGGATGTAGTTAGGTAAGGAGACAGGTAGATAGATAGATTGGTAAAAAGAACTGCCAACTTTATTAGCTTTTAGCCATTGTTCACTTCTTTTCTACGCTTCTTCTCTTGTCTTTTCCTAAGGAGGAATTCTCCCATAATTTATTACTCCCCTTAACTTTACCACTATCTAAAGATATCTCGCACAGGTGCCCTCGTTGGTTTTTATTTATCTCTCTAGTAAATGATAAAATTATCTCTAAATCCCAGAAGTTGAAGGAGAAGTTGAAGAGAGGAAGATAGAAATAAGAATAAATAGAAGAAGAAGAGAAAGAAGAGGAGGAATTTTATGCAAAAAATTTCATTACAAAAACAAGGTCATTAAAAAATATCATTACATAGAAAGGGTCGATAAGCCAATATATATATATATATATATATATATTGGCTTATCGACCCTTTTTTGTAATGAGATTTTTCGCAGAAAATTCCTCCTCTTCTTACTCTTCTTCATTCTTATTCTTTGTACCTCCCTCCCTACTCCTCACTCCTAGTACTTTGGAGTTATGTTAATATTAAAGCAAAATAGAAGCTTCTATTTTTTCCCTGAACCAAATACGTGATAAATTTACCTCCTATTTATCCCGCGTGATAAACCTTAAAGGAAGTAAAACAAATTAGAAAACTCTCATTGAACATTTCTGGCGCTCGTGGCAAAGAGTTTCTGTACATACGTTCCTCTTATGCTATTGATTGTTATGTCAATTTGATATATGCTCCTTTATATTCAGGATACATCCCAATTTTAATGCATCATTAAGGTATGTAAATTTGGACTTGAATTATAAAAGGAGAGAAAAGCAGGGCCTCATATATTACAATCCAATATAATTATAAGGGTGGGTAAAGTTAGGCCTATTTGTTTATGTCGACATGCAATGCCGATTGCATCTGTAATTTTGATTCTTGGACATAATTACATCGTGGAACACACGGTCTATCTCGTTCGCTGAACATTATGAATAATGATTTAAATATGTTAGCTCGAAGGACGGCACAATCATCTGACGTAGAAAAGGAGATGAACCTCGCTGAGAACAAAGACCACAAAGGCTTCATTAATGATGATCATCACCATTGGAATGACGAACGAAGGAAACGAATTGATGGAAAAGACATGATAAAAAGGTAATGAGGAAAGGGGAATGATATTAGCAATGACGCGGGTATATATATCAAAATCATGATACGTAAGCGATAAGAATTTTCAAAGATAATAATGATAGGGGTTATAGATGCATGAATGGATGTTTCGTTATTGAAAGAAAAAAAGAAACAAATTAAAAAAAGAAACAGCGAACAATTAAGAATAAACAGCGAAAGCAATTAACGATGCCTACATAAATTTTCAAGTTTATTTTTTAATTTATACATTGCTTATTTTATTTGACCCATTCATTATCTTAATTATATACGCACCAAAGTGATTCATATATAAGCACAAATTATAAGCAAATGAATTGAAAATAGCTAGGAATAAATATTACTAACAAAGCCGAGCCCCAAACTGAATAACTAATACCTAAGGTATTTTAGCTAAAAACAGTTAGATCGCTACCCAAAATATTATACGTAAAATATAAAAAGTTATACAATAGTCAATTAATTCTCAAAAGGATTTGAATCGGGCGTCTTTATAAAAACGAAATATATCACTAAGATTCCTATCAACTCTTAATCGTTAATTATATTCTATACATAACCGAATAGACCAATACTATTCAATATCTACCATGATAGGTAAGTGCTTATTGAGCACTTGGCTTTACTATTTATCACCTTTTGTGGAGACGAATTGAACGTGTTAAGATCTTATTGCCAATTTGTAAGCAATGGTTTAATGAGCAGTTTAGAGCGTACCAGAAATACGCTTCGCTTTTCAAACCAAAAGCTTCGAAAATTGCCTAGTGGAGATCCACGAGACTTGTTTGCATTTCTTTACAGATAAATGACCCATATATACTGCTTTGTCTTCTTAACCATACACTTCTCTCTTATTGTTAGGTAAATAACAGGTTTATTATTAGAACGAAACCTTGAATGTATATAAATAAATGTGTGTGTATGTATTAAAGAAGTGGATTGATGGGCAGAACAGTCATACATTGTGTGTTAGTTTATACAAATGCTAATTTATTTCACTTAGAATAAAGCAAAATCAAAGAGAAAATCACCAGAGTATTTTTAAAAGGTTATATATAAAAGAGGTAAGAAAAGTAAAGCTGTGTGAAGTGTACATAACCAGGCAGTCTCGCAACTCTCCCACCCATGTCTTCCTTTCGCGATGAAGTCTAGTGCTTTTGTAGGATTTTCCGATTTGCTAAAAATGCGATTGAATAATGTTTGTCATTGTGCGCCCTTCCGTAGGTATATGCCTACAAGTGACGGCATAAGCGGGAGCTCTTTTAGCTTCTATCAAGCCTGTATGGGGACGTAAAATCACTTCCCTTATTTAGGAAAATCCTAGAAAAAATGCAAACCATACAACCATGCTAATAACTTTCTTCTTTATTCAAATTCCGCTAACTACTTGAGGAAGGCCTTAGAGATCAAACAAAAACGCTGGTTTTCACTATTTCCTATATTTTCCTTTCCAAAAGTGAGAGATATTAATAGGGACAATAACAGATCTAAGGTATCTAATATTTAATATTAGCAACACTTTTATGCAATGAGAAATCAATAATTAAATATTTAATAATATTTTTTTAGAAAAATGACCCAGAGATGACCATATATCGAAGAAAAGTAATTTCAGGAAATGATATATATATATATATATATATATATATATATATATATATATATATATATATATATATATATATATATATATATATATATTATATGATAGATTCTGTAATTCGATTCTTTTTCCTCACAATTTTCTCTCTATTTCTAGGTGATGCCTGTACCCTGAAAATTAAGTTTTTCTACAATAACAACTATTGCTCTAGAAACTATTTTAACACCTACCTAATATCTCAATATTTAGGGATAGTTCATGATCTATTTATTGCAGTATAACGCTATTCAGAGGCATAAAAAAGAATGGAATAATAGAGACATCCACAACATTTCACAAAGATTGTTAGAAGAATAAAGGAATAGTGACACTTTTTATAAAAATTTGCGACGAAAATTCTTACGATATCATTTTCAAATGCATATGTATAATTTATATGGCTTAGATTCTAGCAAAGTATGGGAGTCGCACGAGTAATTTCTTTAAGCTTCTCATAATTTGGACAAGTCAGCAAGATTTTTTTTAAAAGAGCAAGTCTGGAAGAATCCAGAACGACCTAACAACTATTATTCTACAAGCAACCATCATAGCGAAAGCTAGTGAATTGTCGTCCGAAATCAAATCGAGGATAATTACAAAATTCCTACATAAAATAATCTAAATGTCCCTAAATATAATAAAAGCTTTGATTGAAACGAGTTCTAATAGTACATAATAATTTCTCAGCATCATGCTCCATCTTTCAGCTGTATAGCTGAAAGATGGTGATGTGTTAATACCTACAATAGGATAAATCCCTAATTCTACCGTGCAGTCCTTAATAAGAAAGTTTAAGGAAATGGTGACAGCTGCATCTCTTTCTAATTCATATCTTCCTCGGAAAATTCCACTCAACACGGTTCGAAGGATCCTTAGAACTGTTCCAAAACCAAAGGATGACTCGAAGGGAGTTGAACGATGTTGGTTTGAACAGTGTTCAAGTTGTTGCATAAAGAGAAAATTCATGAACGTCGTTCGAGGAAGACATGTTTATAAAAGAGCATATACATTTGAAAACACGTCTGAACTACACCAATCATCATTTGGAGAAAATTTTTAATTTGTGGAGCCATTTACTATGGCCACATATAACTAACATTGAGTGGTTCGGCACAAATGATGTAAGATATGTTTTGTGTTAAAATAGGTATTGATGCTGGGCTTCCAAAAAACGCTGTTCCCAAAGTAAAAGATAGAGTGGGATCTATTACGTTATGGGGAAGTTTCTGTGCAACAGGTGTTGCTATACCAATGAATCAAAGGAGCGACGAATAAAGAATACCACAAACGTATTTTTGAAGAGTATTTGAAGTGTGATGCTGGCTAGCTTGGCCTAGGAAAAAGAATGAATTTCAATACGGCAACTAGCCCAAAGACGCATCGAAATTGGTTTCTTCTTGGTTGGAGTAAGCTAAAATGAATGTTTTTGAATGGCCATCACAGGCGCCAGACTTCAACCCGATAGAAAATTTATGGCATAAACTGAAGGTCCGCGTCCATATAAGATACCCCCAAAGCATTGATAAATTGGAGAAGTTTTGCAAATAAAAGTGGGAAAAATTCCATCTTAAATTTGTTTGAACCAATTAAAAAAAATAATAATCGTCTAATGACTCGGATTGAGCAAAAAGGCTACGTTATTGACTATTTGTTGGCAAATTGTATTGAGTATGAATACTTTTTATTGAAAATTTTATTTGTATCTAAAACTTGTTGATGTTATAGTTGTGTGTATTAATAAAATCGGCTCTATTCCTCAAATTTTTTTTACCCTGTAATACGGTTTTTGAACTGTGGCAAAAAATATTGGTATTAGTAAGTGTATTATTACTTTCTGGATCAAGTGTATGTATATCTGACATGATCTCTTTTTTGTATTTTCTATGTATTTTGCCATGATATTTAATTGTATCGTAATGGTGTATTCCCTAAACTTTAGAATTCAAATTAAGAAATATACACGATGGGTCACCAAAGATTTCCATACATGGAGAAATCAACATCCTATTTTTGTCTTTCGGATAACCTAAAATACGTTTGAGAATAGAATAAAGAATTAAAATGGTACTTATATGACTAGATCAAGAAACTATTGCATGGTTGCACTGGAATTCAGCACGACAATGTAGCTAAACCTAAAGGAAAATCCTTAGAAACTGGGAGTGTTGCAGATCAACGGAAAAGTGGTCGAAAGAACGGTCCCTGATATTAAGCTAAAATGGACATGGGACTGACTGTAAGTACACGGACTTACGATTAACTTCTTCCATGTTAAATATTATATCTCACTTTGAAGAGAATTTTTTTAATTAAAATATGATGTGGATATTTTCTATTAATCAATTTTAAAGAAAATATGATTGATCTAAATAGTATTAGAGGGCGAGGCTTATATTTCTGAAGTAAAGAAACATGGTATAAGCGAAGGAGTGTCATGGTGTCCTAACTCCTCAAAACCATATAAACTCAATATTTTAGGCTCCAAATTCATAAATAATATGACTATTAATAATAAGGTAAACTGGATTGTACGTAGTGATGTTATTCGGTTACCATAGCAATGATGAGGCCCCTTCACACTGCATCTGTCACGCCTGGGATCCGCTCTTCATCCACGCCAAGCTCTTGCTTGTTTTCTATCTCGTTTCCTCTATTTCTCTATTCTTCTCCTGTATTAGAGTGATAGGGCCCGCCGCCATTATTGCAAAGGTAAGCTACACCGGCTGTCGTCAGTCGCTGGATGGAATCAGATTCGTATGGACCTCACTGCATCTACCACACACCGGAGATACCCATAATTTGTATCTCAGGTTCGATTGTCTAATGTATAGGTCCCTACAGATAAATATTTTGGCTCTAAAAGTGCAAATCGTTGCCCTTTATTGTCCTAGAATTTTGTAGAGATTTTAATCTCTTAATGTCTTTTGTGTTTCTCTGTTACTCACTTTCTCCCTCTCTCTCTCTCTCTCTCTCTCTCTCTCTCTCTCTCTCTTCAAAAGCTGACTTGAATTCGGACTTTGTCCATCAGTTGGACGAAAATATGCGCGATCATGCTGAATAGTAATTGCTGTCACTTTGATTAATGTCCGTCCAGATTATTGCATTCATAAATTATCGCAACACCTTTCAATTGGATTTGGAGGGTCTTAAAAGGGTCGGGTGTTGAAGATGGACGCGTTCTTCAGATTCATACGAACGAATCAAGATCTGTAACGAAAAGTAGAAATAGTATGGAACAAATTGATTAAAAACCACTAAGATTTGGTTAGGTTGAGAAGAAGAGGTCGTAAATGTTAAGTGAAAATTGGGTGAAGTTATAGAAAGGTATGGAAAAAGTTGACTTATTGAAATAATAAGTGGTGAAGTAAAGGGAATAATAGAGGGAGAGAGGGAGAGAAGGGAAATAGGAGGGTGAGATAACATTATTTTTATTCATTTAAATAATATAATCTACTTATGATATATGATCTATTGATTTAAATAAGATAATAAAAATTAACGTCAGGTTTTTTGCCAAAATGGTCTCGATTAGTGATTTGTAGAGTGGTAAAGTGAGGTGCAGTAATACTATGTGGATGGTATATTGGCAGAAGAGTTAAAAGATGAGACTAATTGCGTTAATAGGAAATAGGAGGGTGCGTAATACGCATCTCTCATGGACATGTTGCAGTTTTACTACGAAAACAGCTCCTCCCCACTTCAGGATCACCTGCTAAAGGGTCACAATTCCACATTCCTCTGAAGCGGAATTGATGATCCCTTGCCCACTTTGCGTCACGAAGGTTTTTTGTCCTCTGGTTGTTGACAAAACACCGTATTGCCTCCAATGAGGAACGCTCTCCGGTGCCTACAAACTTGTCAGCGATTGTCATTTGGATCTTTATGAGAATTTCATTATCTAGTAGGAAAACCTGATCTACGATTAAAAAAAAGACAGGTGACGGAATTAACTAACCCCAATTTCTTTGATTCTTTTCGCTTCGCAATTTATTTTTCACTCTACTGCCATCTCATTTTAACCCTCTACTTGTCTTTCTCTAATATGCACCATGTATGGTAAAGTGGCTAGTGATGCTGACTTCTCATCCAACGACTTCTGTCTACACCTACTTGAGTCGGTTGCATTTAGCACACATCCAACCTAAATGTTCACCCATTATCAAATGAGAATAAATAAATACTTTTTCTGATAAAGGCGGGGGGGGGGGGGAGGGTCGAAACACTACTTAATACTCAAGATACCAACTATCAGTGCTACGTGCCTTCAGATCGATGACGACAGGAGTAGCCTCAAAAATATGATGTCAGAGTGACGACAACAATTATATGACATCATGAAGAGTATTCGGTGAGGAGTGTTTTATTGAATCAAACTAGTTACCTCAAACTACCTTAATGTTATATTTTGGTCAAACATAAACAGAAAAATAATGGTCAATTTTCATTTTTTACACTGCATTGTTCAGTCAGACCCATCCATACGCTACCCGGTAATGGGCGTTTTATTTTGTGCCAGGCAGCCAAATCAGAAAACCCTAATTGTAATAGATTTACACTCATTCTTGGAGCGATTCTCGTTGAAGTCCTAATTGCATCACATTAGCTGTAATTAGAGGGTTCAATAATAAGCCAATTATCACAATTATGATAATAGTATCGAGATTATGCGGGACTAATAAACGGAGCAAAAATTTCGGTTTAGGGCGGTAGAAAATCTTAATAAAAATTTAATGTTTAAAAATTTAAACCTAAATGACGTATCATATATTATAGAAATTTTAGTTCTTAATGGATTTTACTTTTATGCCTACGGTAAACACAGATAGTAAACAGAGCTAAACAAAAAAATATAAATAGCGCTAAAAAGGAAATTGAAGACAGAAAATGTAGTTATTCATAATAAATGTTTAAATTTACAGAACATAATAAGGTTTATGAACACATTATTTATAATAGAGAGACGTTTTCACGATAATAATAATTATGCCAGACGAAAAAGAACTACAGAAATAAGTCCAGCAAAGGCTATTGAATGCCATACAAGGCTTGCGTGAGAAACAAGAAGCCAAAAGCTGGAGCAAACAAACTACACCAGAAGACTAACCACATTAACCATCTTACATAGCCCGAAAAATGTTGTGAACTCTATTTTAATAAGAGAAGTCTGATATAAACTTATGAAAAAAAAGTATAAATTAAAAGCATTCTTTTTTTACTATTTCAAGAACTACAGGTGCACACTCGGAAGATGAAAACGAAAGAGGAATAACCTTGAAAATAGGTGATTAGAATTCTACCAAAAATATTCACCTTCACCTGGCTCAACAATCACAAACCGAATATGTATATCATTGTCCTTAATTGCATGGCAGCGTGCGAGTCGATGTGACCACAACTATAGGCCGGTTCGATGTTCTCCACAGGGCGCTTTGTTAATCCGCATCTGGCGCGTTTAGGGAAATCGCCGCTTCGTAGAAGATATCGAAAAATATTCCTCGCATTTATTACGTTTCTGCAAACGCGTCATATTTTTCTCTCATTGGATTAGTTTAGGGCACGCTTTCGCTTTTTTATTACATTTTTTCGAGTTTTTTACTTACGTTTGTTCTGATTTTACAAATATGGTAATTTCCACACACAACAGTGTTTTTTTCCTGTATTGGTACTAAACTTTTACGTCAATGGAGAAGTTAATCGGCAAAATATACGAAGATAGTGTGGGCCGGGATATGGGGTGACAGAATTTTTGGACCAATTTTTGTCAGTGGAAATCTTAATGCCAAAAGGTATCTTAACTTGTTGCAAGAAGAAATTTTCCCATCCTTGTAAACGAAGAAGGTAACTTCTCAGTTTACTTCCAGCAAGATGGAGCTCCACCTCATTATGGTCTTCACGTGCGTCGATATTAGATCAGCAGTTTCCGGATGTTTGGATTGGTCGGCGGATGGCCTCTGAGATCCCCAGATCTCTCTCCCTTTGATTTCTATCTTTGTGGGCACTTGAAAGCCATGGTGTATCAGGTAAAGATACGAGACATAAATCATCTAAAGGAACGTATCACCAATGCCATTACAAGCATAACTTCAACTGTGCTAATGTGTATTCATTAACAGTGGGAAACACGCATTAAAATATGTTTTCAAAACAATGGCAACCATGTAGATCATATTATATAAATAAAAATGGTTTTTCATAATAAAGTTTGTATTTTTTCTATGTATGGAAACTTACGGCCCATCCTGTAGATATTTTTCCATTTGTTTTGGAGGAAGATTTCTGATTTGTCTGTTGTGCTGGTTCGTACTTGGCTTTGTTTTCATTTGTGAAGGGTGATTATTGTTCTCGTTATTAATATCATCATTATTATTATTATTATTAAATTAAAAAATATAAACCCGACTAGAGTTTTGCCAGAAAGAGATAGATGGGAGAGGATCGTAGAGATAATTTGTAAAAGTATAAATATATTGTATATATATACGCCAGTGTAGTTTAAAGAAGAAACTAGTTGGGCGTTCCAGACCAAGAGGAAGGAAGCAGACCAGACAGAAACTCGCCTAACTACAATGACAGAGAGAAAATGGATAGAAAGAGAGAGAAAGAAAGAGAGAGAAAGAGGGAGAGAGGAGAGAGATATATAGAGAGACATGGAGAGAGAAGAAGAAAGAGAGAGAGTGTGATAAAGCGATATATATATATATATATATATATATATATATATATATATATATATATATATATGCGTGCGTGTGTGTGCGTGTGTGTGTGTATGTATTAAAGGGGCGGGAAATTTACTAGAGCCAAAATTACCTAAATACAAGAGGCTTCTCTACATAAATTATGGAATTAATTAATTCGCGCCATCCGTGTTAATAGCAAAAATTAACCTATTAATTTTCAGTTTAAAGAATGCAATCTGCTTATCTTAATTATTTATCGAATTTGGACGTGTAATTAGGGATCCCCTGGAATTAGAGCGAGAATATTAACATTATATGAGCTCAGACGGGAATAAAAACATTGAGATTAGCACTTGGGAAGTATGTTAATAAACAGGTGCTCATTCTAATCTGATTTACTACTAACTCAGCTGGTGTCATATACTTATATATATATATATATATATATATATATATATATATATATATATATATATATATATATATACATATATATATATACATATATATATATATATATATATATATATATATATATATATATATATATTATACCCTTCCAACTCACACTCTTCATACCTCTGCTTAATGCTAAAATTTCTCGCCTCTGTTTACTATCGGGAAACGAAATTTGGAGACATTGAGAAAGATCAATCAATAGACGCAAAAATTCACTAGTTATGATTGATAAACCAAGGAGTAAAAATAATTAGTACGAGAATATTCAATCAAAGGGTATTTTTACGATATTATTTTCGCATCCATATGCATATTTAACATAGTTTAAATTAGGATACAGGTCACACGATTAGCTTTTGTGACCTATTTATTATTTGGATTAATCAAGAATGGTCGAAAAAATTCTAATAACCGTTTCTTAGGCATCGTAATCTCGACTCTCATTCTTTTAGCAATCATCATCGCCAAAGATCGCAAAGTCTCCTTCGACACTAAATTTGGAATAATTACGAAATTCAGATCTAAGATGAGCTGCACAAATATTCTTGAGGAAGTAAATCAAGTAAGGTGGGGTTTATGAGAGTTTAAGGAATTGGAGGAAATTGCACGATCGTTCGCACGGTGCAGCAATCCTTACATCTGTTGAAAAATTATCCAAAGATAGTTATATGGAGATAAGTGATCAGTTAGGAGAGGAAGATGCTGATGTTAGGTTGAACACAGTGTTTAACTTGTTGCATAAAGCGAAAATGCATGGATGTCGTCCAAGGGAGAGAAATTATTGAAAAGCATACATTTGAAACCCAGTCTGAACTACACCAATCATCATTTGGAGAAAGATTCCACTTTTTTCACAATTTACTATAGCCAATGGCCAGATAAAAGTAAGATTGAATTGTTTGACAAAAATGTCATGTATGTTTGGCGTAAAAATGGTGTTTTTTGTTGTCCAAAAATCATTGTTCCCAAAGTACAACATGGAGGTGAATCTATTATGTTATAGGAGAGATTCTCTACTACAGTCGTTGGTACACAATGATTCAAAGGAATGGTGTATAAAGAATAATACAGACAAATCTTTGAAGAGTGATGTTAGCAAGCTTTGCTTAAGACGAAGATGGGTCTGCGTTCAGGAAAATATAGTCGATAACTTCGACTAAGTGAACGACCTCGTAGAAACATTTAAGAACGAATCGTGCCTAAACTTCACCCACGAAATTGGAAATGAAGGATCACTTCCCTTCCTAGATATCCGCGTAAGTGCGCAAGACTCTAAATTTGTGACAGAGGTAATACGTCAAAGCTAAGAATTTAGAATTCTGCTTAAACGGCTCTTCGGAGTGTCCGGAAATGTATAAGAGAGCAGTCATTAACGCCTTAGTCAATAGGGCTATCTCCCATTCATCCGCATGGGCGGCCGTTGACCTCGATCTAAAGAGGGTATCCAGAGTCCTCATCAACAATAGCTATCCACAACGATCTATCGAGGAAGTTATAAAAGAAAAAATGGATCTGGCCACTAGTAACAACGTACAGTCTACCTCAAAGAAAAGCAATATCGACATTTATGACAAGGATCACATGAACACCGGCTACCGTGAAGACGAAAAGGCTCTAAAAACCATCCTACATCAGAACGTGACACCAATCGACACGAATACAAATATTAACCTAATTATATTTTACAAAACCAAAAAAACGAGCAGCTGCATAATGAAAAAGAGCTACCTTTCGCCTATAGGTGAGCTCCAGGAGACCAACGTTGTGTATGAATTTTTGTGCAAAGTCGGTGACTGCAAACACCGCAACTCCAAGTACATCGGCGTAACATCTACAACCCTCTCAAGGCGGGTGACAGCTCACCTTCAAGAGGGAGCGATAAAAAGGCACGTTGACTCCCATGGAACTGTCTTGAAATGCGAGGAGCTAACTAAGAACACCTCGATCATCATTAGGTTAAAAGATCAACTAAGGTTAAGAATGGCCGAAGCCGTAATTATACAAGCAAGCAAACCGGCAATCAACGTGCAGCTCCAGCCAGAGACCGTACTCCCAAAATCTCGATGTTTCCGAGTTGAGCGCCATTAGAAGAAGCACGTACTGACACTTAATTCCTAATTCCGTTTGTAGCACATAGTTTTCCCGTTCCCCGTCTTCCCTTTATCCTTGCCCCCTGTACCTAAAATTAGATATAAAATCTCACCCTCCCTGTTATATACGGTTTTGTAACGCATAGTTTTCCCTTCTAAATTTTTTTTCTTGTGCCGTTTCCTGACTTCTCTTTTCCATCACCTCCTTTACCTAAAATCTAGATATTGATGGTATATTTACTCTCAGAAAAATTGGGATAGTTATAGATAAAACTAGGTGAAAATTTTTAAAGTGGGGGTGGGGGGGTTGCCCTAGCAGGAAGGCATTGCAGTTTTTTTACTTTTCGAAATTTTTCTTTACTTATTTGTTGTATGTAGTGTCTACTATGTATTGGTTTATTTACGTATAGCAGGCGTGTTCTTCTTATTGTTCGTGTTTCAATTGTTATTATATTTATTTTCAGTTAAATCTTTGAGCATTCAAGCCTTTTAAAGCTTTTGGCTCGGCAATTTACCTGTGTTGTTCTGATGATTTTTTTATGGTTACTCGGTTTTTGTTTCGTTTAGACTGTGTTGTTTCTTGGGTATCTATTATGTGTACATTGATGTAATGTTTTCTTGTGTACAGTGCTTGGTACTTGGAGATCAGTTACGACGTGTGACATTCCCACGCAGTCGTGCAGGAATGCCAAGTCTGCCACCTGTTCCCTGTAATTCCAGAGTGACATCATTTGTAAGAGTTAACCAGACCCTTCTTCCCAATTTCTGGATGAAGATGTTGATGGGATCCAGTTTTTTCCTTGTGTGGAGTTCCCTCTGGTGGCGTTGGTCCAGCCTTCTGACCTTGATGATCAGTAGGGATGTAGTGTTCTGTATTCGCTGCATTTTTCTCATTGAGGTCTTGTTTGCCTCTTGAGTCACTACTGCGGGATAGATAAGCTTAGCCCGGACATACATCAGGTATATCTTCTTGATGTTGGCCGAGCTAAGGTCTCTAAACCTGTATAGCTTGGAGATTTCTCTCTTGGCCAGGTTCTGCCTCTCCGTGTAGTGTCTCGCGTATCCGTGGTCGGAGGACTTTAGCCCCAGTACAGTTCCCTCGGCGCAGTAGCCGTATCTCCTCCTCTCGATGATTATGGGGTCCATCAAAGTGCGACTTAGTGAGACGATCTTGAATTTGTCCCTATTAGTTCCAGCGTCTCTCGTACTGGTTAATGTTGGCGATTTCCTCTATGGTTTGCGCTGCCTGATCCCTTGCCTTCTTCACCGGGCACGGGATGTTCTGGGTGATGTCATCTGCGAATTGCAGATACATCGTGTCAATATGCACCGGTGTTGGGAGGTCGATGGTAAAGACCAAGTAAAGCAGAGGGCTAAGGAAACTTCCCTGTGGAACATCTGCCTTCAGTTCGAATTCAGGTCGTCTGTGTCCTTCGATCATGAGACATGCCCTTCTGTCCATGACAAAGTCACAAAGGATCCTTTCCAGGACTGGGTCTAGCTGGAGGTTAAGGATCTTGTATTGTAGTCCTTCCAGCCAGACTTTATCGAAGGCCTTCTGCACATCCCTCTACACAATGTCTACATAGAACCTATTCACACGGCAATAGGCTATTTTTTTCTGTCAGGAGCGCTAGGGCTGTATCAGTGCCCCTTTTTTACAGAACCCATGATGTTGGGGGTTGTGCGCTCCTAACTCGCTCAGTGGAGCTTGTAGCCTATTTGCTATGATCTTTTCGAAGATCTTGCCGAGCATCTCCAGAAGAGAGATCGGGCGATAGTTTGCCACCTGGTCCGAGGGCTTATTTCCTTTCGGGATGAAGATGATTTTAGCAATCTTGTACTCGTCCGGAAAGGAGCCTACATTCCAGGCAGCATTCATGGTGTTAACCAGTCCCTGAATGATTTGCCCCGGGGCATTCACGAGGTTGCTTTTCCTGATCCCAGACCAGCCTGGTGCCATTTGCTTGAAAGACATTATGGTCTTCATGGTCTCTTCAAAGATTATTGGGCATCCGTGGTCAACCATCTCTCTATCTTGAGATACTTGCGGGTGGGGGTGGGTTCTATGAATCACTGTGCCAAGGTCCTCTAGCAGTTGGTCTTCAAAGTCCTGGTCGAAGTCATCGTTTTCCTCAGGGATAATAGCGAAAATCTTTTTCAGTGTGTCCTGAATCTTCTTTCGAGAGACTCTGGATCCTCAGTGATTTCCTCTCCATCTTTTATTTTTATTCTAGCTTTGGTGGGCAGTCCCCTAAGTCTTCGGACTGTATTCAAAAAACTTACTGGACTGACCTCCCTGTCCAGCCTACATATGATGTCATTCCAGATTTCCTTTTGTTTTCCTGTAATTATTTGTTTAAGTTCCTCGCTTAGTTGTCTAATTCTGGCTGTCCTTTTCCTATTTGGGCCCGTCCTGCCTATCTGTTCGAGGATTTGCCTAGTCCCCGAGCGTTATCTCTCACCTCGTCCGCCCACGTAGGTTGAAGGAGCATTTTATACGAGATCCTGGGGACGCATCTCTCGTCGGCTTGTACGAGGAGATTGGTGATGGTGTTTATCTCCTTGTCCACCTCTTCGAGATTGGCGTCTCCCAGATCGGCCTGTTGGTATTCGCCGAGTATCTCTCTATATAACTCGCAGTTAGCTTCCGCATATAACTCTTCCTAAGTGGGACTGGCATGAGAATCGGTGCCAGCGAGATAGTTATTAGGATATGGATATGGTCGCTCGGTACTACAGGACCGGGCTCGCTGCTGATGTTAAAGGGGAAATTTCGGATTGCCAATACTATGCCCGGTTTTGTTGCCGAACGTCGCGTTAGGTAAGTCAGGAAGTCTGACCCTACTCTCTAGAGTCTATCTCTTTCGATGAGCAGTTCCAGGTTCCTTCCTTTTCTGGTTGGTGCAACCGTAACCTGAAGCTGCGCAACAGGCGTTTAGGTCACCACCCAGCAATGCCATTTTTCCTTGCCCAAAGATGTTGAATAGGTTAGGAATGGGTAGGTATTCTCGGCGTGGGGGCTGGTATGCCACTCCCACGGTTAAGACTCCTACTAAGGTTGGGATTCTAACAGCCACAAAGTACTCCTTTAAGTCTGGAAGTGTTTTATATTTAATGTTTTTACGGATCGCGATGGCAGTGCCATCGTATCTTTTCTGTGTTTTTTTGTTATCACAGTGTAGTTTGGTATTTTTATTGGGTTTGTTTCTGTGTTTACACCGTGTTCAGATATAAGGATCAGGTCTGGATCCACCATGCGGAATATGTTTCCGTATTGGATGGATATCCCTTCCCAACCGTTGGTGTTGAGTGTGAGTATTTTTAATTTGTTGCTGGTGTTTTCCATATTGTTGTTTGTTTAGTGTTTTTGTTCTCTAAATGTGTGTGAGTGTATTTCCCGCTTACTTTTTCACTTTCCTCTTTTTTTCCTTTTGAATTTTGGTAAACTCTGCTTCACTTATGGTAAGGCAGGAATCTGTGTGGACTTTAATTTTAGCCGCCATGAGCGCCTCGTCAACTGTTGCTTCCTGCAACTGTGCTTCATTGCTCCATTTCAATTGCCCTGTTTTTACCCCTTCGACTATCTCCCTGATGGTGGGGTCTGCCGGAAATGGGGTTTGCTCGGTTTTGTAGAAGAGCATATTAAGCTCTTCTCCGTCTAATCTCTTGGGCAATTGGGGATCCTTTTCCCTACTAGCGCTTCTCGCCTTCTTTGTATTCTTTGGGGGCTGGGCTTGTTCCTCTTCCTCCTCTTCCGAGGACGATGCGGAGCTCGTGAGGTTTCCTTCAGTTTGTTTTATTCTTCTTTCAGCCTTCCTCACCTTCATTTCCCTCTTCCTTTGTGCTTCAATTCTTGGGTCTCTGTTATCGGTTATTTGGGGGGCTTGGATTCTCTCTGCTGTTTCTGTTACTGCTCTGTCTTCGGCTCGTGGGAAGGGAGTCGCTGGGGCTTCTTCTTCGGGTTCATATTGCAGTTGCAGGACAACCCCAGATGAAGGGTTGTCCGGGAACCACATTTATTCCAGACCATTCTTTCTGATCATGGCATTCAGCTCGGTCGAGAAGCATCCCGGGTTTGTCAGATTCCTCACGTGTGCATGCATTATGCACGTGAGGATTTTAGTCGAAATCTTATTTCCAACCTTCAAGTAAGTTTTTGCGGCTGGGGCACTTTCGATTGGTCTTGCAGGGGGGGTTCTGGCTGCTTGAGCGTAGGAGGTGTTGGCTCTTCTTACACTCTCCGCCTTTCTTTCTTACATTTTCCTTCTTTTTGGGCATGGCATGGCCATAGCTCTGTGCTTTAGGCCACAGTTAAGGCATCTTTCTTCAGTTGCCGGGAATTCTCGCCAGCCGTGGCCTTTGGTACTGCATCTGGAGCAGGTAATCTCCTGCTTCTTACAGTCCGTTGTGGCGTGCGCTTCGAGCTTGAAGCATCTGAAGCAGATTTGAATAGGGGTGTATTCTTCCCTTTCAATCTGCTCTCCGCTTATCTCAGCGTTGAAGAGCAAGAAACCACTTTCCTTCGCCTGTGCTGTCATGGAGGTGTCACTGAAGAAGACTTCAAACACATGGCTGTATTCAGTATTATCGCGTCGGTTCTTAAATTTGACCACCTCTGATATCCTCACCCTCCCTGTTATATACGTTTTTGTAACATAGTTTTCCCTTTAAAATTTTCCTGTGCCATGATTAGCCAATTTTTGTACGCTTTTTGATAGAGGAAAAGGAATATATACTGTACCATATTGTAAAAATTATAAGACAAACAAAACAAAACAAAACAAGAGAGCGAGAAGCACTAGCAGGGAAAAGGCTCCCCAATTGCCCAATAAATTAGATGGAGAAGAGCTTAATATGCGCTTCTACAAAACAGAACAAACCCCATTTCCAGCCAACCCCACCATAAGGGAAATAGTTGAAAGGGTAAGAACAGGACAATTAAAATGGAGCTATGACGCACAGTTGAAAGATGCAACAGTAGATGAGGCGCTCATGGCGGCGAAGATTAAATTACATACAGACACCTGCCTCACCATAAGTGAAACAGAGTTTGGAAAAATACGAAATGGAAGGAAGAGAAGAGACAAAAAGTAAAGGATAATATACACACTCACATCGTAAACAAGAAGACAAAACAAACAAAACATGGAAAAACCAACAACAAGCTAAAAATACTCACACTAAACACCAACGGATCGGAAGGGAAATCCATCCAATACGGAATCATATTCCGTATGGTGAATTCCAACCTGAGTCTTATACAGACACGGTGTAAACACTGAAACAACCTCAATAAATATACCGAATTACACTGTGATCACAAAAAAAACATACACAGGAAAGGTACGATGGCGCAGCCATCGAGATCCGGAAAAACATTAAATATAAAACACTTCCAGACTTAAAGGAGTACTTTGTGGCTGTTGAAATCCCAACCTTAGTAGGAGTCTTAACCGTCGCAGTGGCATACCAGCCCCCACGCCAAGAATATCTGCCCGTACCCAATCTATTCAACATCTTTGGGCGAGGAAAGATGGCATTGCTAGGTGGAGACCTAAACGCCTGCTGTGCAGCTTCTAGTTACAGTGGCACGAACCAGAGGGGAAGGAACCTAGAACTACTCATCGAAAGAGATAGACTCCAGAGAGTAGGACCAGATTTCCCGACTAACCTAACACAAAGTTCGGCAACCAAACCGGACATATTATTGGCAATCCGCAACATTCCCTTTAACATCAGCTACGAGCCCGGACCTGTAGTACCGAGGGACCATATCGCGATCCTAACAACAATCTCGCTGGCACCGATTCTCATGCCACCCCTACTTAGGAAGAGCTATGCGAAAGTTAACTGGGAGCTACACAGAGAAAAGCTCGGCGAATACCAACCAGCCGACCTGGGAGACGCCAATCTTGAAGAGGTGGACGAGGAGATAAACACCATCACTAATCTCCTCATCCAAGCCGACGAGAGATGCGTCCCCAGGATCTCGTATAAAATGTTCCCACAACCTAGGTGGACGAACAAGATGAGGGATAACGCTCGGGAACATAGGAAAATCCTCAAAGAAATAAGCAGGACAGGCCCAAATCGGGAAAGGACAACCAGAATTAGACAACTAAGCGAGGAACTAAAACACACAATTACAGAAAAACAAAAGGAAATCTGAAATGACATCATAGGTAGGCTGGACGTCCAGTAAGTTTTTGGAATACAATCCGAAGACTTAGGAGACTGCCCACCAAAGCCAGAATAAAAATAAAAGATGGTGAGGAAATCACTGAGGATCCAGAGTCTCTCGAAAAAAGATTCAGGACAAACAGGAAAAAGATTTTCGCTATTACCCCTGAGGAAAACGACGACTTCGACCAGGACTTCAAAGACCAACTGCTCGAGGACCTTGGCACAGTGATTCATAGAACCCACCCACACCCACAAGTATCTCAGGATAGAGAGATGGTTGGCCAAGGATGCCCAATAACTTTCGAAGAGACCATGAAGCCCATAAGGTCTTTCAAACAAAAGGCACCAGGCTGGTCTGGGATCAGGAAAAACAACCTCGTGAATGTTTCGAGGCAAATCATTCAGGGACTGGTTAATACCGTGAATGCCACGCTAAATGCAGGCTACTTTCCGGATGGGTACAATATAGCTAAAATCATCTTCATCCCGCAGGGAAATAAGCCCCCGGACCAGGTGGCAATCTATCGCCCGTTCTTTCTTCTGGAGATGCTCGGCAAGATCTTCAAAAAGATCATAGCAAATAGGCTACAAGCTCAATTGAGCGAGTTAGGAGCGCACAACCACCAACAACATAGGTTCCGCCATAAAAGGGGCACTGATACAGCCCTAGTGCTCCTGACAGAAAAAAAAATCGCATATTGCTGTGCGAATAGGTTGTGTTGAGGGACTTGCAGAAGGACTTCAATAAAGTCTGGCTGAAAGGACTACAATACAAGATCCTGAACCTCCAGCTAGACCCAATCCTGGAAAGGATCCTTTGTGACTTTGTCATGGACAGAAGGGCATGTCTCATGTTTGAAGGACACAGAGGACCCGAATTCGAACTGAAAACAGGTGTTCCACAGGGAAGTTTCCTGAGCCCTCTGCTTTACTTGGTCTTTACCATCGACCTCTGAACACCGGTGCACAAGGACACGATGGATCTGAAATTTGCAGATGATGTCACCCAGATCGTCCCCGGTGAAGAAAGCAAGTGATCAGGCAGCGCGAACTATAGAGGAAATCGATAAAATCAACCAGTACGAGAGACGCTGGAAGATTAGAACTAATAGGGACAAGTTCAAAATCGTCCCACTGAGCGTCACGTTGATGCACCCCATAATCATCGAGAGGAGGAGATACAGCTACTCCGCTGAAGGCACTGTCATGGGCCTAAAGTTCTTCGACCACGGATACTCGAGATACTACACGGAGAGGCTGAACTGGCAAAGAGAGAAATCTCCAAGCTATAGAGATCTTAGCTTGGCCAACATTAGGAAGATATACCTGATGTACGTCTAGGCTAAGCTCATCTATCCCGCAGTAGTGACTCAAGCGGCAACAAGACCTCAATGAGAAAAATGCTGCGAATGCAGAACTCTGAATCCCTACTGATCAATAAAGTCAGAAGGTGGGACTAACGCCGACAGAGGGAACTCAACACAAGGAAGAAACCTGACCACGTTAACATCTTCACCCGGAAATTGGGAAGAAAGGTCTGGTTAACTCTTATAAATGATGTGATTTGGGAATTACAGGGTACAGGTGGCAGACTAAATATTCCTGCACGACTGCGAGAGAAAGTCACACGTCGTAACCAGTTCCCAAGTACTAAACACTGTACACAAGAAAACATTACATCAATATACACATAACAGGTACCCATAAAATCAACACAGTCCAAACGAAACAAAATCCGAGTAACCATAAAAAAATCATCAGAACAACACAGGTAAATTGCTGAGCCAAAAGCTATCAAATGCTTGAATGCTCAAGAATTTAACTCAAAAATAAGTAAAATAACAATAGAAACACAAACGATAAGAAGAACACGCTAGCTACACGAAAATAAACCAATTAATAGAAAATACTACATTCAATGACGACAAAAAGGAAATTTCCAAAGTAAAAAGATTGTGATGCCCTCCTACTAGGGCAAATACCCACTTTTATCTACTACTATCCCAATATTTTAAATGAGTGAGTATACCATCGATTATAAGAGTTAGTAGTAGAGTAGGAGTACGAGTAGAGTACGGAGTGTTATGAGTCATCATGTTTGGTCGTGGCAAAGGAGGAAAAGCTCAGTGAAATATCTCCTTTCAACGTCATTCAGACAACCCAAAACCCGAACACACAAGTGAAGGCATCTACCTCCCAAGAAAAAAGAGAGTACCAGAAGGGGAAAGAGCAGCACTGTCCGCACAAGGACGTGGGTCCCCCAGCCCCTCAGGACACCAAACGGAGAACCCTCCGGTTAATAGCGGGGCACCAAAAACCTGGAAGACAAACTGTTTTAGAGACAATATTCGGAAAAAAACATAGAGCTCACCCGTCTCCTTGAGACAGCAAATGAGTGGGCAGCGATTTGCTGGAAAAATAAGGATGTGGAGGTCCTTGTTTCAGAAAAGGCCAAAGAACCTCTACGAAAGATAGGGCTAGAAGCGATTGCCCCCACGAATTACTCGTGAGGCGCACTGTCATATTAAGAAAAGTTGATCCCTTTTTCCTGGACAACTCCACCAAGGATATCAAGGCTGAGCTGATCTCCAAACAGTCATGGGCCAAGATAGACAAGGTGGAAAAAATCGGGAAGTCGCTTATCAAAATCATCTTCAGCAGCTGCGAAATGGCACAGAGAGTGATGAGGGATGGCCTTCTGGGGTTCTACCTAGGGGTATCTCCAGAGCAGATTGAGGCAGAAGAATATATTTATTTGGAAAACTGCCAAAACTGCCTCACGCTCGAAAGCCACGAAACTAAAGATTGCCCCAACTAAAGATTGCGGCATGCTCTCGAACCGGCCACGGTTGGAGAAACTGCAGAGAAGAATGAGAGAAATGCACGAATTGCGGAGGGAAACATCGGGCGCTGGCCATGAGATGCCTTCTGTGCAAAAAATGATACAGGCCAAATGAGGAAAAATGAAAAAGGAAAAGGAGGCAAAGACCAACGGAGGATAATACACCACAGCGGCATCGGCACCAACAACCACGTCAACAGCGGAAAGAGCTACCCCTGAAATTCGTCATGCCGGTTCAGTACAAGGAAATAATGACTATGGTGATCGTCGGCCACCTGGCGAACCTTGCGCGCCCCGGCAGCTTATCGGAGGAGCTAAACAATATGCTCCAAGACAATGGAGTTAAAAAGAAGCTGTGGTTTCCGCCAAACCCAGCATATCAGGATGTGCTAAACATCAAATTCGTTGATGAAGCACCGACTGAGACACCAAAAAAGCAGCAACTCTAAACAAAGAACAACAAACCCAAGCCGCAAACACTAAAGAAGACATAAACCACGAAATGGAAAAAAGAAGAAGGAGAAGAAAGAAAGGAAAACGCAGTAACCGTTAAAAATAGTCCAAAGAAAAAACGAACGAAAAAGAAAAGGAACACCAGAGCAACAGCAAAACTAGCGGGAGAAGAAAAGCAAGCACAATCAGACGACTGCTCGGAAGATGACCAAAGTTACCCAGGAGCGCCTCTTACCGAAAAAGTCGAAGTCCTGGAAAAAGGACACTTTTTTGACGGGGAAGAGGTGAACCTAAAAGTCTTCGGAATTATTGGACGTCGACCTAAGAAGAACAACCATGTGAAGCTAGTGCAAGGAATTAGAAGCGGGGAATTCAAGTGGACCTTTGAGGGGCTGTGGTATCCAAAGGAAATCGAAAACCTCTTGTGCAGTGGAATATGTATATTCCGGAATCGAGTTTATACACAGTGAACGGGACAACTTACAAGAAGATAAAGCGCGGAATGAAGACATCGAAAATAAAATAGTGGTAAAAAAGTGACAAACAATTGAAAGTGAAGTTCGAAATAATTAAAAGTGTATTCTTGCTCCAGGAGGAGCAAGAATACACAGGAGCTAAATTCTTCCCCTTCTCAGCTATAATTTTTATTTTTCAACACTTTAACTATAACATTGTATGAATTATTTTATATTAATGTTAATTTCTTGTACTGTTTTTTACAAATATATCATGATTATAAGAGTTACTACCATATTTCCCTGAAGATGACCCACTGCGGTTGAAAGACGTCTAGGAATAAAATATGTCTTTTGTGGCTATTTTCTCTCTCCTCAAAGATCCTGTTCAGAGACTTGTAAGGCAAATCAAGAAATTGCAAGTCAAAATTAATTACGCTGCCGCAGCTGTTGAATTTAATAACGCATGCATATATATATATATATATATATATATATATATATATATATATATATATATATATATATATAAAGTATTTCGGTTCCGTTACTTTAAAGTGAAAGAATGATGATCCAGGCGTTTCTCATGCGTTAGGAAACAAGACCGAAACACGGCAGATGTTTTATACGACTATATTTGGTTCATTATTGTTCCTTTTTTAATTTCTTTAATAGCTTTAAATAATTTCATTTTTAGGTTTACATGAATTTATAAGGTTATATATATTTCTAAAAGCCCTGTTTTTTCTTAAGGAATGTTGGAGTGCAAACAAATTTTCCCATAACATGACCTAGGTCCAAACCCGATGCCAAACTTCCTAACCTGACCTAACTCAACCAAACCTAAATTCTATTAATCTAGTTAAATATGGCTATTACCAAGGAGGCTTGTTAAGTATTCTTAGTTATGTGCTAATTTGAGTAATTCGTTTGTTTCTTTCATTTACCAGATAATCTTTTGATTCTATTTTATCACATTCACCCAAATATATGAAGTTATTTTCTACCTTTGCTTAATTTGCCGGTTTGATATTTTCACTCCTTTTATGCATTCCATTTTCATTTTTTTTAAATCACTTCCTTGCGATTGTAACAGTTCTCCTTTGTTTTTAATCATACGCTTTTGTTTTCCTAATATAAAGATCCAAATAAAACATAAAACTGATTATATTACTCTTAAGCGCAATTGTTTTGTTTTTTCTTAATTATACGATGTTGCACCCGCACTGAAAATCTAGTTTTCATTTAATATGTTCGATGCCAAATTTTAAAAGCCGTTTTAAGGGGTTTCTCCGATGCTCAATGGCATGAAAAGTTCATTTTCCATTTATGATAGGCTATAATGTAATTACAATTATGCAAATGCTGTACTAAGACCCTACAGTAGAACTTAATAATGTACACACCTGTGTAATATTTCTCTACGATTTTGTATTCATAGTACATATATTGACTACATTTGAAAAAATAATTTGCTGAGCGTTTCCTTGCTTGTCAATGTGACTTTATGATACAAAAAATGACTACAAACAGCGCGTCGGAGGTGATTAATTAGATCATTAACTTGAGATCAAGACGTGCCACAATCGTTGACTGGAACCCTTTAAATCACCTTCAGTTCTTCACCAAAAGATGAATAATGACGAAAACATATTTAGGATGGGGCAATACACCCAGACACAAAGGTACTTGAAAAGTTCCCATTAACGTTTAATTATCTTTTACCGGTATTTTATGCTCTAAGATAATAGATAAATGAAGTTTTGTAGATCAAGCTAGATTTAGTTTTTACGTGCAATTCGTCAAGTGGGAGGGTAACTACCTTAAAAAGGGACAATGGTCTGCAAGATGTTTTCTTAGGTATGTTAAATATTTCCTTACAAAGACAGAAAACTCATGTTGTTCGAAATAATTATAAAATTTATAATAATAATCAAAATAAAGTGCAACCCCATATAACGCGAGCTTTATATAACGTTTTTTCACATAGCATTATACCGCGAGCTTTATATAACGTTTTTTCACATAGCATTATACCGTGCATAGATACCAATTGTCTCGCATAACGTAAAATAAATAACATACTGCGATTCATACACGGTTCGTGCAGCTGACAACACAGGTTGACTCACCAACTAATTGCCGATGACGCAGGATAGGTGTGTTTTTTCGTACTCAATCAAATCACAAAAGACAAGGAAATGAGATTAAGAGATATCTGGTAGAACCACCAAGATGCAATTAGTTTAGCGAAAATTATTGTGAATATGTGGAATGATGTTTCTGTGAGAACATTGAAATCTTATTAGCGGCCATTATGATCTGAGGTTGTGTATCATTTTGGAGTAATTCCAAACACACATAGTGTTGATAGTGTCTAGGAAATTATCACTATTGGTAAGTCCATGTGCTTAGAGGTGAATGGAGAAGTCGCGGATAATTTGATGGAAGACCATTTCATTGAATTATCTACGTAAGATCACCAGCAGTTGGAAACAAAAAACACTTTGGGGAAGAAAACGAGTAATATAAATTTTTTTATAAACTTATAATTTATTTATCAGATCATCATAAATTTCTCATTTATTCATGATAATTTTTAAAATTTTTTTTCTATATTTGTGCGAACCAACGGTGAACTTTCCTATTTTCTGAGTTTCTTCGCCCTCACTTAATTGGCCTCTTCTTTTTCTTCTTATTTAATACTATTTGTTCTTCTATCACTATTCTTATTTCATCCTACTGCTTTTTTCATTTTTCTTCCTCCGATCGGTCTGGCGTGAAAGAGCCGCACCGGTCACCTAACCAAACCTGACGGAATTTGAGTTGTAACTCCGGAAGATAATTTGGTCATCCTTTATGATTCTCTTCTCTCCCAAGTTGATTACTCCTGCCATCGTCTGTGACAATGAAGAGGCGTCTGCCTAATCAAAGTTGATGAGATTCCACTGGCAATCGAGATTGTCTACCACTAACGAGGGCAGAAATACTATGTTGGTCAAAATGCGGAATTGGGTAAGAAATGATTGTGTGTGTGTGTGTGTGTGTGTGTGTGTGTGAGAGAGAGAGAGAAAGAGAGAGAGAGAGAGAGAGAGAGAGAGAGAGAGAGAGAGAGAGAGAGAGAGAGAGAGAAGAGAGAGAGAGAGAGAGAGAGAGAGAGAGAGAGAGAGAGAGAGAGAGAGAGAGAGAGAGAGAGAGAGAGAGAGAGGTGGTTTAGTCAATATTTTGAGGGCTCATGCCCCTCGGACGTACTATGTGGATTTTATTTGAGGTGTGTGAGTGTAACTGTGTCGAGAAATGTTTGGTTTTTGGTGGCAAAAGGTGAAGATGTCTGTGTCTGTTGGCCGGTACGGTGTTTGCACCTATTTAGTTTTGGATGATAACCGCAACGGAGCTTTATCAGAGCGACCCGTGTATGGCGCCTGATGTTTTAACGAGGTGTGTCAGTTGAGTTGTGTCAAGCTGCTAGTGGCAGAGTGAGCAGATGTCTGATGAATTTTCAGTGTTGGTTGATCCTAAAATTGGAATAACGCAGATGTTCAATAAATGTAACATGGATTAAACACGATAGTTTATAACTGTAACCATGGTGCAACAAGGTGGTTAATGACTGTAACAGAGATTAACAATGTGGTTAATAAGTGTAACATTGATTCATATGGTTGGTCAATAACCTCTATTGGGATTAACGAGTCTGGTTAATAACTATATGTTAATTAACTTTTGGAAAGTTAATAACGGTAACTATCATAAACCTCGAGGGTAAACTGGATTTCACACCGTTGTTAATAACTGAAATCTGCATTAACAAATTTTCTCAATAATTTTAACGTGAATTAAAGGGGGTCAAATCTATAACAAGATTAACAGTGAAGATTAATAACTATAACCTGGATTAGCAGGATGAATACTAACTATGAGCTGGATTAACGGAGATCGTAAGTTGCGTCGTGGCCGTCACCCGCACCATGGGCGAGATCCTGGTAATGAAATTTACATAAAGATCAGAAAGACAATCTCTGGAAAACCAAAAGGCACCAGGAGCCCGTCTTCGTTGGGGAAGGGGGAGGTCAAGTAGTCGTGTTCTTCACACTAACCAATTCCTGGTACCGCTTTATGGGTATGTGAATATGAGTATTCCATCGGAATGGTTCCGGAACAGAGAGAGAGAGAGAGAGAGAGAGAGAGAGAGAGAGAGAGAGAGAGAGAGAGAGAGAGAGAGAGAGAGAGAGAGAGAGAGAGAGAGAGAGAGAGAGAGAGAGTAACAAGGAGTAACAAGTAAAGGACGTACCCTAGAAGACCTTACGGTCGATTCAGAGAGGGTACCTTTGGACTAGCAATCGAGCAGGCACATGGCTGCTCAATTGTTTTGCGTCCCTAAACGGCCACTTTTCAAGACTTTGTCTAGTCTTGAATTGAACTGGTCAACAGATTCACTGTTGACAACTTCCCCTGGAAGTGCGTTCCACTCACCGCAGATACTGTAAGTGAACAAATTTCCACACAGATTGCGGTTGTAACGCTTCAGTTCAAGTTTGAAGCCGTGATTGCGCGTTCTGTTCTCACTCAGTGTGAAAATATCCCGGTAGTCAAAATTGTCGAAGCTTCGAAGTATTTTGAAAACTTCGATGAGCTGACCACGCAGTCTACGGGTTTGCAGCGAGAACAGATCTAATTCCCTTAGTCTATCCTCATCACTTTTATGTCGGATAGAGGGAATCAGCTTGGTTGCCCTGGCTTGTACGCGTTCCAACCTTGCGATATCCTTTCGAAACGAAGGACTCCAAAATTGTACGGTATACTCCAGGTGCGGCCGAACGAGGGAGTTGTACAGAAAAAGTACTATCTCCTTGTTACGGTATCCAAACGAGCGCTTTATGTAGCCTAACATCCTTTGGGCTTTCTTCTCTGCCTCGATGCACTGTTTCAAGAACTTGAGGTCGCTAGTGATAGTTACACCCAAGTCCTTCTCAGTGTCACTCGATTCAAGAGCAGTGCCCTTAAGGATATTCTGAGATTGAGGGTTTCTGTGGCCGATATGCATTACTTGTCATTTGTTCACGTTAAAAGACATTTGACACATGTCCGACCAATCCCCAATCGTCCCAAGATCTTCCTGCAGGCGGGCAGTATTTCCATCCTTTGCCACGTTCATACCAAGCTTGGTATCGTCGGCAAATTTGGAAATCTTGGCAACCATGTCACCGTCCATGTCGTTGACGTAGATGATGAATAGTAGTGGTCCAAGGACAGAACGTTGAGGCACCCCACTAGTAACGGGCACCCACTCAGAAGCCTGTCCATTCACCACCACCCGTTGCCGTCTGCCACTTAGCCAGTTTTCGATCCAGCCGGCTACTTTTCCGTCTATGCCAAGCGCTTCCACTTTGCGGAGAAGGCGGCGGTGTGGTACCTTATCAAAGGCTTTCTGAAAGTCTAAGTAGACCACATCCACCGCCTTGTCCCGATCGTGCTCACTGAACACGAAGTGGAAAAATTCCACAATGTTCGTCAGGCATGACCGTTGCCTTCGGAAGCCGTGCTCGGAACTCCTCAGTAGCAGGTTTGGCTCTAAATACAACGTCATCTTGTCCACCATGATGCTTTCCATGAGTTTACTGACTATCGAAGTCAGACTGATAGGTCGGTAGTTTGACGGTTGGCTTCGGTCTCCTTTCTTGAAGATAGGAGTCACCTCCGCTTCACGCCAGTCTCTAGCAACGCATTCGGTCCGGATTGACATGTTGAAGATTGCGCTCAATTGTTGTGACACTTGATCGCGCACTTCTTTCAACACTTTAGGTAGAAACCCATCCGGGCCAGGTGACTTATTCGTCTTAGGTCACTGATCTTCTTTTTTATTTCCCCTTCGGTGAAGTCCATATCCTCCAGCTTTTCCCCCGAGTAGGAATCCATTAGCTGGGGGATGGGACCACACTCTTCAGAGAGAGAGAGAGAGAGAGAGAGAGAGAAAAAAAGAGACAGAGAGAGAGAGAGAGAGAGAGATAAAGAGAAAAAGAGAGAGAGATAGAGAGAGAGAGAAGAGAGAGTCGCAGGTAAAAAAGTGTACCTCAAAGGACATTGCTGACCATACCGTGGAGGTACTATTTTTGGAACGCCCTAACCTATAGCTTAAGAGAAAGCATAACACAGACGAAGGCTCTCCCCTTCCACCTCTCCCACCCACTTTTGGGGCACAGAAAGCGGAAAAGACACTTGATTGTGATGAGAAAAAGGATCACAGTCAGGAAATTTTAATAGTATAGCTGAAACCTATTTTACTTGTTTCTATAATCTACTTTCTATACATATTCATGGATTACATCGTCCAGTCTAGATATGAATTGTTCTATAGATGAACTATTCACTACCTTGACTGGCAGACGGTTCGATGTAGCGCAGATCTTATACGAGAAATAGTTCCCTCAAATACTAGTCTGGAACGAAGGCAAATCCAGGTTGTAACCATGGTTACGGATCGGAACATCCTTCTGTGTCCACGTTTTCGACACCCCTTAAAATTTTGAAGGTCTCTATTAGCTGGCCTCGTAATCGGCGGGTCTCCAGAGAGAAAAGCCCTAATTCTTCAAGCCGACGCTGATAGCCTTTGTGTCTAAGTAAGGGAAATGGGGGACCACATTCGCGCTTCCCCTTCTTATAGATATCGGTTAAGTGGGCTATTCTCGAGTCTTCTGGCACCTCTCCAGTTTCCAAAGACTTGTTGAAACTGGTGGTGAGGTGTGGATCGACCTCTTCACTAACTTCTCGGAGGACTCTAGGAAAAAAGCCATCCGGACCTTAAGACTTATACGGGATAGGGTTTCTTAATCCGGCTATTACTACGTTTCTCTCTAAGACTATAATGCATAGGTTTTCCCCTCTTCGAGATGCACTCCCGGCATTGGAGCTAGACCGTCAACTTCCCTAGTAAATACGGAAGCAAAGTAGCCGTTCAACATGTTGATGATATCTGGTTCTGACTTCCGTAACACGCCATTGACATCTCTCAGCAGTCCTATGTTATGACGAATCGGTTTGCCGTTATTGACATGCAGGGAGAATTCTTTGGGAGGCTTTTTACAGAGGAAGGCCACCCAAAATTCCTCGCTGCGCTTAGCTCTGCACACCAGAGCTTTAACTTACCTACACTTTTCCCTTTATTGAAGAAGCCTTTCTTTATTACGGTTGGCTTTCCAGTTATTGTAGACAATTTTAATGTTCTTCATCGTTGCCGTGATGCGACGATTAAACTATTTCAGTTGGAGAGGCTTGCCGCTCATTCTCGTGCTGGGAACAAACGAGAGAGAGAGAGAGAGAGAGAGAGAGAGAGAGAGAGAGAGAGAGAGAGAGAGAGAGAGAGAGAGAGAGAGAGAGAGAGAGAGACAGACAGACAGACAAACAGACAGAGAGAGACAGACAGACAGACATACAGAGAGAGAGAGAGAGAGAGAGAGAAACAGAAAGAGAGAGAGAGAGAGTGTAACAAGGAAAAGAGGTACCCTAATAGACCTTACGATTCGTTCAAAGAGGGTACCGTTGAGTGAATACTTGAGCAGGCGTAGTCCTCTAAAGAGTCAGATTGATGCTCTAGAAGAGCACTCAAGCCACGCTTTAAGTCTTCAAGTGGCTATTTTTCAAGACTTTGTCTAGTCTCGACTTGAACTGTTCAACAGAATTGCTGTTGACAACTTCCACTGGAAGTGTGTTCTAAGTGCCGCAGATGCTATATGTGGAAGATTTCCCACACAGATCACGCTGGTAACGCTTCAGTTCAGATGTGTTGCCGTAGTTTTTTGTTCTACTCTGGCTAAGCTGGAAAATATTCCTGTTGTCTACAATGACGAATGGTCGAAGTATTTTGAACACTTAGATAAGCTGACCATGCAGTCTCCGGGTCTCCAGCGAGAACGAGTCTAATTCCCGTAATCTATCTTCGTAAATCTTGTGTCTGATCAAGGGAATCAGTTTGGTTGCTCTGACTTGCACGTGTTCTAATCTTGCGATATCCTTTCGAAACGAAGGACTCCAAAATTGCACGGCATACCCCAGGTGCGGTAGTTCAAGAGAGTTATACAAACACAGTAATATCTCCTTGTTCCGAGATCCAAACTGTCGCTTTATATAACCTAACAACCTTTGGGTTTTTCTTTTCCGCCTCAATACACTGCCTCGAGAACTTGAGATCACTAGTGATAGTTATACCCAAGTCCTTCTCAGTGTCGGTGAATTCAAGAACAGTTCTGTTAAGCATATACTGAGATTGGGGGTTTCGGTGGCCGATATGCATCACTTTGCATTTATTCACGTTAAAAGGCATTTGCCACGTGTCCGACCACTCTCCAATCTTCCGAAAATCATCTTGGAGTCGGACAGTATTTCCATCCTTTGCGACGTTCATACTAAGCTTGGTATCATCAGCAAATTTAGAAATCTTCACAACCATGTAACCGTCTATGTCGTTGACGTAGATGATGAACAGTATTGGTCTCAGGACAGAATCTTGAGGAACACCGCTAGTAACGGGCACCCATTCAGAAGTCTGTCCATTCAACACTACCCGTTGTCGTCTGCCACTTAGCCAGTTCTCTATCCAACTTGCTACATTTTCGTCTATGCCCAGCACACGCACTTTGCGGAGAAGGCGGCGATGTGGTACCTTATCACAGGCTTTTTGAAAGTCAAGGTACACAACATCCACCGCTTTATCTCGATCATGCTCAGTGCAAACGAATTGGAAGAATTCCACAAGGTTCATTAGGCATGACCGGCACCTTCGGAAACCGTGCTAGGAACTCTTTAGTAGCAGGTTCGATTCTCAATATGACGTTATTTTGTCCACCATGATGATTTCCATGAGTTTACCAACGATCGAAGTTAAACTAATAGGTCGGTAGTTCGACGGTTGGCTAAAGTCTCCTTTCTTGAAGATGGGAATCACCTCCGCCTCACGCCAGTCTCGAGGAACGCATCTGGTCCGGATTAAAATGTTAAAGATTGAGCCCAGATGTTGTGACATTTCCTCGCGCACTTTTTTCAACACCCTGGGGGAATTATTCATCTTTAGGTCATTGATTTTCTTCTCTACTTCGAATTGGGTGAAGTCCATTTCCTTCAGCTTCTTACCCAAGTAACAGTCCGTGGGCTGGATGATGGGACCACACTCTTCAGTGAACATTGAAGAGAAGTAGTCGTTCAGGAGGTTAGCATTTGCTGCATCTGAGTGCTTTAATGCCCCTCCTCATTCATCAAAGTGCTAATCGTTCGACCAATTTGTTTACGGTTGTATACATATCCAAAGAACTCCGTGGGATTCTCTTTGCAAAGTCTCGCCACTCGGAGTTCCCCGGCACGTTTTGCCACCCTTATGCTGGACTTCACTCTCCTAGCTAGCCTCCGGTACTCTTTAAAGTCCCTCGAAGTCTTTGACTGCCGGTATACAGCTATTTTCTCCCTCAGCAGTTGACCAATTTCTTGATTAAACCACCTTGGTTGAACGGAAGACCGACGCAGTCTTTTCATAGGGATAAATTTTGACTGAAGACTCGTGAGTGTACATTTGAAACTATTTTACAGGTCTTCAACATTATCATACCATTCTAGCCTCACATCAGCCACTGCCACCGAGCTCCTCGCCTACAGAGAGATCCTCAACGATGTCCATCTCAGAGGTGAAAACCAAGTCGAGAGTATTATCGCCTCTTGTCGGCTCTATCACCCATTGAGTCAGGAACTCGTTGTTCGCGAACTCCAGGAGCAGTGCGTTCTAACCACAGGGTTCTCTGGTTTCCAAGTCAACTTGGGTGTTGAAGTCTCCCATGACGATTCACACTCTGTCTTCAACAAGTTCACCTAGCTGCCGGTACAACTCCCTGTCCTTTTCACCAAGTTTGGCAGGGGTCTATAAAGCAGCAGAGTCCTGTATCTGGCAGGACCTATCTCTAGGTCTACACCTAGGAGCTCGTGGTCGGATATAATGTGGCAATTGGTCGTTTTGAATGTATCCCTAACATACAACATCACACCGCCACCCTCTCTGTCTAGCCTATCTTTTAGAAAGAGTTGTTAGCCGGGAATCATGAATTCTCCCTCAAAATCTCGGTTCGAGGTTTTTACCCATGACTCCGTTATGGCCACTATCTCGGGTTCTTCTGTCGTTACAAGGCCACGAAGTTCAAGAAACTTGTCCCTGATCGACCCTCATTGAACAAAAGAACTTTTGGGGAGTCCCCGAGTGTAGGACTCCCTACCCTCTTCCGTTTCCCGGCTTGTTTGTCGGGGCAGTGGCACTCCTCTTAGAAACCTCTGAAAAGGGTCGTACCAGGACTGATGCTGGCGTACTGGCGCACGTCCGCCTTCACTCTGGGCGGGATAGGATATTCCTTTGGGTCCTCTCTGCGACATCCTGGATCATTTTCTCCAGAAAGGCCTTTTCTTTAAAAGGAAGATGTATCCTATCCCTTTGGTAGAGATTATTCCTCTCATAAAAGGTGCGATACGGGTCCACAAAAAAGACCCCCTCTGCTGTGGAAAAATCTGCCAGGCACCGGTTCAAAGATACGTTTCTCAAGTGAGCGGTCCGTGTTGGACCTCTCCTCGGGAGCATCCCGACCGCAACATGCATGCGGGTTTTCAGCCCACAGTCGTCCACAGCGCTTATGACTGTGTGGAGGATTTTATCCGTAGGGCCTGCCATACCTCCTCTACGGGTAGAGGTCGTTGCTATTACCATCACAGCAACGACTGAGCTCACAGAAATCTGAGATTTCTCCGCCTCTCCTCTCATGTGGTGGTTACCCCGTCCTGGCAGGCAGCTTAACTTCACACTAGTGCGAAAGCGGGCCGCTAGCAGAGGCTGTAGACCCCGTGCTTGAGAATTACCAGTAAGGGTGACCCTTGCACATTTGTCTGCAGACGACTAAGTCTTCCCTTTCAGATGTGACTTGCTGGTTTCCTCTTTTTTCTTTACATTTTTCTTCTTCTTCTTTCTTTTCTTGTCTTCCTTTGTCTTCTCTTCTTCTGTTTATTGTTTCTCTTCTTCTGTTTCTATTTTATCGTCTTCTGTTTCCACTTTCTTTTCTTCTCTTTCTAATTTCTCTTCTTTCTTTTTTCCATTCTTCCTCTTTCTTTTCTTCTTTTTGGTTCGTTGAGCCAGTCCTGCAGTGAAGACTCCTGCTCTTGGACGTCGGAGGCCTTCTCTCCTTCGCACTCGCCTAAGCATCTGCACCTCTTTGATTTTAAGAGATGAACCTCCTTTTTGAGGAGGGAGTTCTCCTCTCTCAGTTGAGCGATGCTCTCGCCCAGGCGCTTCTATAGTTCATAGAAGTCACAGACACTAACGGCATCTGTGAGCTCCTTGCAACTCCTGCCCCCGAAGTCTTTACTCCATCTATAAAATTTGCAGATTCTGCAGGTTAACTTGCGGAAAGGAGGACCATTCTTCTTCGCCATTTTAAAAACTCTGCAACCATGCGCATTTAATATAGTATTTTTGTGTGTAATTTTCTCTCACACTAATCACATCCGCCGATTTCCGAGAGGTTTACGGTTGTTTGGTCAACATAAACCCTTTTGACAAAGCATACCAACCCTAAGGTCTCCGCTGGGCCGGACGTCCCCAATCGTGCTGCAGCTCTCAACTGAGCAGCGGTAGAGCCCTAGATAAACTGGATCTCTGAATTTTCAACAGGGGTGCTTGAGATGTATCTGTATTCCTACTAAGCCCTACTAATCAACTAAAAACGGCCAGACTTAAAGCAAATAGTAAAGCTAAGTGCCCACGACTTCATCCGAGATCTTTAGCTGATTTGGCAACCAGCAAGACACAGAAGCTCTCTCATCCAAGAGCAAATGAGCCTTTGTTCACCAAGTAGCGGTCACAGGGGGCTGGTCAGGCCATTACACGTTAGGAGAAAGCTTCTAAGGGGTACCTTGCATTTCTCCATTAATCGTACCCCAAACGCCTGAGATCCCTTCAATCTTAGTCTCTTGCAACCTATGAGTGCTCCACCGCGTTATTTAAAGAGGTTCCAAAGCCTCTCTTCTCACACGGCTTAAGGTAGCTGGTGAGGCTTTTATGACTGAAAAACTTATGTGTAATGGAGATGAATGTTTGTTTTTGTTGTTGGGTATTTTTCAAAAAATCTTTTGACAGTTGAAGAGAGTTGGTGAAACTTAGTGCTAAATAAATCTTGATGCTTTATAACTGTAGCCTGGATAAAACAGGGTTGCTAATAATTCTAACCTGCATTAACAGAGTTGGTCAATATTTTCGCATAGATTAATGGATATGGTTAATAACTATAATTGCATTAATGAGGAAGATTAATAAATGTTACCTGGATTAATTGCGATGGTTAATAACTGTAACTTGGATTAACAGGGATGATTAATGCTGTAACCTGGATTAACTAAGATGGTTAATAACTGTTACTGAATGAACGTGAATCATCAATAACATTAACATTAATTAACAGCGACAGGGAAAACATTTAACAGGTTTAAACAAGTTAGGTTAAAAATGTAATATAATAAACATGATTGGTGTATAATTATATTCGGATTAACGTAGATTGTTAATAAATGTAATTACATTACCGGAGATGGGAAATAACTATACATGGGTTAACGAGGTGGTTAATAACTATAACCTTGATAAAACTTGATGATTAATAACGATAAACTGGAATAGGCAGGGTTGTGAATAACTGTACCCTACATTAACATGGTTAGTCAATGACTTTAACATGGATTGACTAGGGCAGTTAGCAGCTATAACTGGATTAACGGCCATAGTTAATTACTTTCAAACTGGAATAAATACAATGGTTAATAACTGTAACCTGGACTAACCGACATGTTTAGGAAGTGTAACATAAACCTTCATAGTTAATAGCTGTAATTGTAGTTAAAGGGATTGTTAAAGACTGTAACTTGTCTTAACAGATATAGTTAATTACGTTAATCTCGAATATCAAGTAGTCAATAGGGGCAGTCTGGATTGGCACTAGGAGTAAACATTGATTTTCGGCGGTGTTTAAATCATACGATTAATTCTGATTAATAATGATAGGATTAACGACTAGACATCGATTAACTGAATTTTTTACATTTTAGCCAAAAATCACCCAAGGAACCCAGGCTTCTTTGTTTAAATTCTATGGTTTTTTCTATCTACCGCCGATAAGGCAGCAACCACCGATCCCCTAACTCTGATGAGCTTCTTGACTAATTGCATGGGTCAACTTAGTGACTTCAGCATAGTCAAGAAGTGAGAGTTAAACTGTACTGGAAGCAGACAGGGTGTGTGGTTATTATAGCAATGCCAAGGCTTCTTGTCACTTTCTTAGCGTGAATAAGGAGCATGTCACCACCTTGAGTGCTAAATGGAGTGTCAAGGGGGTTTTATTTTGGGGGGTAACCAGGTCGCCTGGTTGCTTCGAATATACTTCTTTACTACTTTACTGAGTTAACCCAGAATCTTTTGGGGGTCAATTAACCAGTTGCAGACCATGTTTAGATCTTAAACAGGGGTGTTTCCTTGGTTGTGGTAGTAATGTTGGTTTTATTTTCTTTAGTCTTTCTCTTCTTTATCTTCTACTTTTTTCTCTTCTTCTCCTCCTCTACTCAATTTTGTCTATACTTTCCCCAATGAAATCTGGTAATCTTACTCCATAGAGTTTATTCTTATATATGGTAGAGAGGAATTAAACCCATAGATTTTTCTACAAATTTGTACACGTTTTTACTCTTGATGCAGTTTGTTCTTTTGGTACATTTCTTTTTAGAGTTTTGTTATTCTGATACTGTTTGCTCTTTTAGTACATTTTTTGTACAGCTTTGGTAGAGTTTTATTCTTTTAGTACAATTTTGTTCTTTTGGTACGATTTTTCTTCTTTTTAGTTTTGTTATTTTGGTAGTTTTATCATTTTGGTACAGTTTTGTTCTTTTTGTAGTTTTATTTTTTTGGTGAAGTTCTATTATTTTGGTATTTCCGTTACATTGGTACAGATTTAATCGTTTGATACTAGTTTGTACTTTTGATTAACCAGTTAATTATTAAACAGAATTGACCTCATTTTGTGAAAATTCACTTCTGTATACATACAGACTTAATTGCAAAGAACTCACTTTTTATACATTTAAAACACACTTTAAGGTGGAAAATTCTCTCTTTACATTAACTTAAAGAATCCTGTATACATTATGTTGGAATTCACTTTTGTATACATGTAGAAGACAGTTAAAATGTAAACCTTTTTGTATAGATACAAAAGATCCATACTATTGACGAACAATTCTGTATAGGTACTATAGTGTCAATATTCTTTGATTGGAAACACTTTTGTATGGATACAAAAGATCGCTTGTGTGAAAACCCTTATATGTATATACATACCTAAGAACGACTGTATATATTTAAAAGGCATATCAAGTCAAAGTTCTGTATAGACTGACAAGATTGATTATTTGCAAGATGTAAACGGAAATAACCTTTTACTATGAGGTATGCAGGTCATCTGTATCCTATAAAAGAGATTTATATCTTCTTTATTCTCTATTTATAGTCTGCTATCTATAGTTGAGATCATGATCTATGGCCTAGATATTCCTCCTTTGGTGACTTATATACCACTTTTCCTTCTATAGAGTAATGGTACTTGGGGTTGTCGGTAATTTTTCCTCCTTAATCGCTAGTTGATATTTGTTTGTAATTACCTCTAACAGAATGTATCTTTTTTTCTAAGAAAGACGATATTAATCTTATAATACGAGTATTTTCAAGTTAATCGAGAATTATATTACTCATGTTCTAACTACCCTAGTGTAATGGTAGTCTTCAGCTAGAGTGGTTTTCAAATTAGTATTTATTGACATCACTGGATTGATGCATATTTTCTAGGGGGGGGGAAGGGTAAGATTTGTCTTGTAAATGTCGAAGATGTTATCATTTTGTATGATAAAATTTGGCTAAAATGATACATATTAGTAACTAAAAATGTAAATAAAGGTATTTCGGCCACTTTAAAAAAAACGCATTACTTTCGATTCGTTGTTTATCCTTTTCTTGTTATTCGACTTGATCCTTTTTCTATTAATCTTTTTAAATGGTTTGGCTAACAGTTCTAACTTCTTTTTGATAGCAGTGCTCTTTTTGTTTCACTTTAGATTTATTCTAAATAAATAACAGCTTCTATTAAACGAAATGAATATCAAAACGCATTCCCCAAGGAGTACATTTTGTGCCCTAACTCTTTATTTATTTTTAATACAATACCAATATTTTTCGTCTTCTGTGGTTGATCTTTATTCAAGTTCTTCCATCTTATAACTAACTAATGGATAAAATCATTTATTAATTTAACTACTAACGGATAAAATCATTTATTGATTTGACTACTAACGGATAAAATCATTTATTGATTTAACTACTAACGGATAAAATCATTTATTGATTTAACTACTAACGGATAAAATCATTTATTGATTTAACTACTAACGGATAAAATCATTTATTGATTTAACTACTAACGGATAAAATCATTTATTGATTTAACTACTAACGGATAAAATCATTTATTGATTTAACTACTAACGGATAAAATCATTTATTGATTTAACTACTAACGGATAAAATCATTTATTGATTTAACTACTAACGGATAAAATCATTTATTGATTTAACTACTAACGGATAAAATCATTTATTGATTTAACTACTAACGGATAAAATCATTTATTAATTTAACCACATCTTCAAAGGCCAACATTTACCTTCATGAAGATCTTAGGCTTCGTGTATAATTTTTACTTAACAAAGGAGCCGAATTATTAGGGCAAAATGGGAGTAATTGTTTGATATCTTGAATTACCTAAGCAATGGAGGGAATTCTTGCAATTGAGTTATAGTTCTCATATTACCTAATTAATTAATTCGTAAATCGCCCAAATTAAGTGGCTCAAACTTTTTTGTCCTAACAATTTAAATCTTTATCATTATTTCCTCAACAGCATTCTGACATAAAATCCCCGTTTTCTTTGTGTTTCTAAAAGAGGTTAATCTATATCCAATCATTAATTTCCTCTATTGCTAATTCCCTACTTCATTGCTTTTTCCATTTTCTCTTTATATTCCCTCCCCCGTTATGTATCTCCAAATTCTCTGCTCTTCCCCCGTGACGCTCACACAATGCACACATATACACTATCTCCGTTCTGTGTGTGTCCATCCTATCTGGCTGCTACTTGTCTTTCGCAAATGAAACGTTACAATAATTACAGGTTGCCTCTCAGCTGATTTATTTGTGTTATTCGGGCGAAATCGCATCTCGGGCTTGATGAGTGGGTTCTCCGGTTTAGAATGGGCTTCCTACCTTCTTTATAACCCTCCCTTTAATTAATTTGAATCCGCGACTGAGTGCGCTGAAATGCATCGGAATAGTACACTTAAGAAATGCAGTAAACATCCCACATGGTTTAATACAATCAATCATAACATTTTCAAACCCCATGAAAACTACTTCTCGCTTAATTTATGCCTTATATGACCTTTCTGTAGTAGGGAAACATCCTCTACGCTTTTACCCAAAACAGTTCCAAGAAACCTACTTTGTGCTAAGCTAACGCCTCGTATACTCGTATATTCTCCCCCCACCCACCACTTACTGACGAAAAAAAATATCATTCTAACTTTAGCCATACCTCACATTTGTACACTCACTAAAAACAACCTTCTCATTCTTACTCATATCTCCCAAGCAATACACCCGATTTCTCCGTATATGCAAAACGCCCTTCTAAATAGTGGAATATTAAGGTAGAGAAGGTTATAACTATATATTCACACATAGGAAAGCTTATTCCTATACATTTACACATATAAATTCACCCCTTCTGCAGTGGCTATTTTCCCCTCGTGCTATAAATTGCTCTCTCCCCTTATTTCTCTCTGTCCGGTCATGATTGTCTCCCTCACGAGGGCGAATTTAGACGAGTCTAAGGACAAGAAGTTGAGGAACTGAGATAGATGAGCGGTAATGGAGATAACCTAACAGATTGCAATGAGATAATAAACAAACCAATTAAAATCACCAATTACACAGGAATAAGGAGAGATGTAGGCATCACACATGTGTGAAGGCATTAAGCATGAAATATGCATTGCAGAGAGAAAAAAGGGGAGAGACGAGACAGACAGAAAAAAAAAATATATATATAGGATAATTATACTAATATTTAAATTATTGCAGGTTAATTAAAAATTCACCCTTTCAAAAAATAATAAGAAAAAACTGCATTCATTTCCCGAATCCAAAATCGAGTTCCGGTCCTGTTCCTGTAGGAGGTGTTTCAGTCTCTGGAGTTTTGCTATTCAATCAAAATGGTAAAATGATGACAAATATGGGTTAAATGAATGATGTGTGCAAGGAGAGAGTTGCTAAGGCATGGCATAAACGAACACCATCTTTAGGGTCATTGAATGGCTTTAAAAAGACTGGTAACGCTTATGTGAAGAAATTATCTGGGTTCCAAGAGTTTTAAATGAACAACAAGGATGCCTCCTTGTAAGGTCCGAGCTCAAGGGTAGATATTTTCCTTAGTTCCAAACTTGCTCATGATTAGAAAGGAGCAGAGGCGATAGCTTCAAGGCGCATAGTGAGGTGAAGACCTTTCGATAACCGTCTCAACTCGAGAAGGGCCGTGAAAAAGTCTCAGCCCTCCAAGAAAAAACCTTACGGATAGGCTTCACTTTTGTAGGAAATATAAAGAATATATGTACTGGTGAAGATTGGGTCAAAGTGATATTCTCTCATGAAGCTCTTTTTCGCTTGTTTGGAGATTCTGAATGACTCCTTGTTAGGGGGCAGAAGGGAGAGCGCCCTCACAAGTCCTCTGTATTTTACCCAAGGGAAAGCATCGGGAAAACCTGCATGTTTGAGGCTGCTTCTCCTCTAAGGGAACTGAGCATTAGGCGTTTTGCCCAAGAATACTGCCAGGAATTTAAAATGGTACCAAAATGTAATACATCGTACCTTGTCCCAACAGTTTATGATAAAGTTTGCAATAATAACAGTATTTTCGTGCATGATGGCGTACCTTGTCGCAAAGCAAAGGAAATAACAAAGTTCTTGGCTGGAAATAACATCGAATTTAGCGGACAAAGTCCCAAAAAGGGGCCAGATTTGAACCCAATAGAAAATGTGTGTGTAATAATCACACTGGCGTTTTAAAAACACAAGCCATACAATTGCGGTGATTTGCGGATGCTTATTGAACAAAAATGAAGTAATATCAGTGAAGATATCATCATAAATTTGGTCTCCATCCTGCTAAAGCGAATTGGAACAGTCCTGAAGAACAGAGGACATCATTCTAAATTTTGACTGCGCGCTTAATTGACTTTATTTATTAATAAATTAGGTTTGGGGTCTAAATTAGTTTATATTCCACCTTCAAATCGGCATACAAACATACTAAAACAAAATGCAACGCTTGGTAATTTCATACTTTCTATTAATTTTTATATACCAAAAAGTATAGTATATATACCTATATATATATATATATATATATATATATATATATATATATATATATATATATTATATATATGTATATATATATATATATATATATATATATATATATATATATATATATATATATATATATATATATATATATATATATGGAGAGAGAGAGAGAGAGAGCAAAGAGAGAGACAGGGACAGACAGACAAAAGCATCAAGTATGTACGAGTACGTACAAAAAAAATTTTCATAAAGAAAATGGTAAGTTAGGCAAAGTGATAATGCACTAGAGGTATATGATAAACTAAAAAAAAATCTTAGGGCACGGTGGAAGGGAACCTAATTCTGATGTAGCAGTCGATTTTTACAAGTGAGTCTTGTTTCTTTCCGGGTTGAGATGCTTGTTTTCTGTCTCTTTTCATTGTTCTTCCTTTAGATGCTTATTTCCATAAATCACAATCTTTCAAACGCGTAATCTCACTCGGATAACTCTACAACTTCTACTCAAAATTAAAATATCTCCTCCCTCCTTCCCATTCTTTCATACCCAATCAAGCACACAGCAACTTCTCATCTTCCCCAGGCCTTATTGGTCCTTTATAGAGACTCGACCCTATCTGCTATAGTTCTCGCCCAGTCAAGGTTCTTCATACCCCCGGTAGATGGTGAGCTGTGATGTGTAGCATATCGTCCACCATATCTTTGTTTCCGGGCAGATGTTGTGGAGGGGGTTCTATACACTTTATAAGAGGGCTCCAATAACGCCCACTCATGAAATCCCTCCATGCACACCTTTCATACACAATATCATCCACTCCACCATTTCATCCATTATTTTTACACTCCCGTATCACATTGGTGGCTCACTTTCAGTTACAACCTCCTTAACATCTTCTCTCACACAGTTAATGATTCATACTCTGTTTGTTGTTGTCTTTTTTAGTTCATCTACCCTTCCCATGAAGGTCATCCAAACCTCCGCTCACAAATGGTATCTTTGTACTGTACTACTGTCGAACTTTTCTCTTTCTTTTATTCTAAGGCTTCACACACACACACTAATGTTGACACCAGCATAATCTTATGAAACATCCTCGCATATTATTACTCTAACCCTTAATAAGGCTAGATTCCGAACGTGCCTAACACTTTCGTGCTATTCATAAGTTTGCTGCCTCAATCTAGCTGAGAAATACCTAAATCATTCATAAATACCGCAATCATTAACGATAAACCCTGTAATTTAAAAGCCTACATCTGCTCTAAAAGGAAATGATGGACTAGAATACTACATCTAATCCCGTCCTAATTCACCAATGCTTTCACTTAACTCTTTTCTGTAATTAGTTTCAGCTCGTTCGTCACACATACGAGTATCCTGTTAAAATCTCTTATTGACATCTAAAAACCATTTTCATTCTCAGCTACTAACACCGATACAGCACGACTCCCTGACTATTCTTCTTCAACAACTTACTACCATTAATCCAACTTTTACTTATCTCAGCACTCTATAAATAAACCTTGGTTTCAGAACTTGCCTCTGGTCCCATGTACACGCAAATATCAAACCATCTTTTATCCAAAGGCACGCCTTGTTTTGTCATAAAACCCTTTCATATTATTCAAAGGATTGCCATCCACTATATACATTATAAGAACTTGATTTTATTTACACTATTGACGCGATAATACGCTCTCATCAAACCCGTAAACCCAGAAATTACTGTACACAGGTTCTTCATTGCCTTCTCAGCTAGCCATCTTAATTCAAACACAACTCAGACATCCTCGACTCACTTTAAACTCAATCTGCCCATTCATAATGGTCTCCCCGTTATTCTTCTTAACGCTTAATCAGAACTAACTTTTTTATACATACATCTTGTATACAATAATCAGCAAGCTTATCCTACTGAAGCTGTCAAACACATTTCAAACCCTTTTCCATATAAAGTGGTCGCAACACAACCTCCAGTTCCATTTAGTGACACACTCATCACAGTTTTATAGTATCTTAGCTATAATATCGTACTCCAGCTGCCTTTTATAGCAATAATGATCTATGCACTATACTCATGGGTTCCGTATCCTGATACATCACAGCGATTTTCCCTAAAAACCGATAAAATTCACATTTGACGTGTAATTTTAACTTTAACATCCACATCTACCATCCTATTCTTATTCCTATTATTCGCAGGGCTATTTTTCTCTAACTACCCCAACCTTCTCACTTACTTCTAAAATAACTTCGTGTTCCTATCCAAATAATCATTCATCTTCTGATAAAATTTTTCAGTGTTCTTTTCGCCCCCTTCCATGCATTAGGCGAATCTTACGAACATGTTCCCTGCCTTATAAAGTGTCTGTAGATAACCCTTCTCGTTACTTTCCACTGTTTGTTTCACATCATCTTTCCACCCTTTAGCATTATACCTTTTCCGTTCTATTATACTATGTAAGGTTAAACATGTTTCACACTTAATTTATCACTTGTTCACAATTACTTTCTCCCTCCCACTTTCAAACTGTTTGCTCTACTCTTCTCTCGCTAGTAAAAGCCTTTTACCTCTGATTCACCCTTCTTGCCAGCTTCTCATTGTCTTCTAATCAACAGAGGTACAATAATATCCTGCACAAGTCATGCATACACACGTACTTATGGTTACAGGGATAACCCTTAGAGTGCTTGTCTTTTTATGAATGAAGTTCGCACATTACACTTCCCGTGTTCTTTTTCGCTTCAAAGATATTAAAACAGGTTGATTAGATCGCAGGTTTTAGAGCTCATTTCTACCTATTTCCTTTGTGAGTTGCGCATATGATCTTTATTGGCAGATTTGAGAATGGTAAAAAATTGTGCCATTGTAGGTTTTGGCGTCTAATCTGTTTAATAATGAAGAATCTATCATCTAATGTGGTTCTCGTTAAGTGTACCAGGTTAAGTATCGTCATCTAGAAATTAACGCGTTCATTACGATTACTCGTAAATGGGTAAATGGTAAAGTTTTTTTGTATCAAAAGGTACAAACGTTATCATTCAGATACTTAAGTGAGATATGGTAACTAACGGTATACAATATGTAACACAATTCTTTGTGGCACCTTTTGCACCAGTACTCGATCTCGAATGAACCTATTATTTCATTTTTCTTTAAGGTCATATACAAGGTTTTGCATAAGTTGTGTTACACTCGAGTTTTTTATCTTTCGAGAGGTTTCCGCGTGCGATACAAAAAATTCCGCCAAGCAAAATTAAAGTTCTACTTTTCCAGCACGTGTCGTTAAAACATCTTTTCCAATGTACGCAAATGTGTCAAAGTGAAAGTGAAAGGAATCAAGATCTCTGCTCTCATGCGCGTGGGCCACAACAAGTTCGACATCGCCAAGCCGCTCAACGTCAGCCGGATGACCGTTCACAGAGTCGCAGAGAGGCTGAAGAACGGAGAAGACCTTAAAGATTAACCTTGTTTAAGCAGACGTCAAGTTTTCAACCGTTTGACTGTAAAAAAGGCCTTCGAAAGTGGTCCGAAGTTCAAAATGGCTGCGCTCGCGAAGAAGAAGAAGGAGAACATCTCGGTGGCCATATTGTTCAGGGGCGTCAAGAAAGAGGGCAGCAAGAGCTTGGGGTGCGTGAAAAGGCCTCTTTTCACCGACCGTATGCGAGAACAACGTCGTGAGTGTCGTCGTCACCTTCTTAACGACTTGAAGAGTCATGACAATTGAATTTTCATTTTTTCTTATGAAAAAACCTTTACAGTCAATCCATCATCAACGAGCAGAACGGCCGCGAACTAAGCTTTGGCCAGGTCTTCCGAGGTCCGCTAGTTACTGGTCCACGACCAAGGACTCGATTTCCGTGACGATACTCGGCGTTGAAGCTTCGAATGGAGAGAAAATGCCGCTGAGGGGGTTCGCGGCCGGTTACAGGGTGACCACGGCCGAAATACAACGACATCTTGGCCTTAAGGTCCTTCTCTGGGTGAGAAATATGACAAAAAAAGGTGGACTAGGCAGAACGGTGCCCCATCATCCATAGCCAAAACCGTGCAAGAGTAGTTGGGGTCAAACATCAACTTGTGGTTGAAGGACTTTTGGCTGCTGTAGTCGCCCGGCCTAAATCCCCTCTACTACAGTGTGTGAGCGCATCTCGACGGCAAAGCCTGCAAGGTCCGCCACAACAACGTCGATGAGCTGAAGTCCTTCGTCAACCACGTGTGGACCATCAAGAGGAAGGACTTCGTCTGAAACGTATGCGATGCCTTCAGGTCTTGACTGGAGCACGTGGTCACTGCCGAAGGCGGCCACATTGATTAATATTACAATTTAAACACACATTTAAATGTTAAAACAATAAAATCTTGTCTAATTGCATCAGAATGACAATTCTATTCTTTGTTGAGAGCGTCGTAACACGTGTAATAGGACTCTTGCAATACTGGGTAGATGAAACCACGGAGGTCTGCAGTCATTTTCTCTGCATTAAGCCGGCTTCATAAGCATAATTTGGATTCAAATGTCCTGTTCAAGTGTTGTTACGTAGTTGTGGAGACGATTCTCCCTAAATTTCAATAACTGATGGTTCATATTAATATGCATATTTGCTAGAGAGTGTGACACTCTTCACAGCTACACAGTCACCAGTAATTCGTTTGGCCTAGTATCCACTTCGAAAAAGATATTGCTCCTTTAGTGGTTGAAGTTTCATTCATGACGCCTTGGGGTTCCCAAAAGTAAATGGTAGGTAGTGAGGTTGGTCTTCACTATTCTTGTGGCCCTTAAGATGACAGGTAGACTTCGGGTAATGTACGGTGACTTCCATCCTCTATAGGTACTCGTGGTTCGAACTCCACCTCAAAATATACTATAGGCCCCAACTGAGAAATGAAAGGCCTCCCAAAGGCCGCAGATCGGTAGTACAATATCTACCAATTCGCACCCCACCCCCACCTTATCCCCAACTGTGGCAGGCTTCCAAATGGGGCGAATAAACTTAAAACAATAACAACTCCTGTAAAATACTTGTGCATATTTAATACTTACGTGGAAAATTCACAGCCCTTTTTTTTCGACAATTTGTGGCAATTATATGAACTTTGTTCCATTAGTTGTAATGAAAGAATAATTAAAATTAAGAATACCTGAGTTAATTAAATTGTTGGTGGTAATGAACTAATTTTGTATTCAAATTGCTTCAATAATGACTTGGGTGATATATATATATATATATATATATATATATATATATATATATATAACCTTGGTCTAAAGTATAAAGCACCCCTCATAGATTTAAATAATTAACATATTTAATCAAACTTTTTAGAATTTATCACAGTAGTCCTAAATATGTATGATAATAATATGTATTATGCTAATATGCTTGAATTACTTAGTATTTTAATAAATGGTAATAAATAAAATGGTATGTTCTCTAAAATTAGAATTTAACCAATATTTCTTAGGCTTCATTCTAAATTTATAGCCATTGTGTATTCAATATCGTTCTAAATAAGTAATATGGCTAAAACTAAAACACTTACATCAGCTCATAGAGCACAAATGCAACTTCTCCATAGACAAGTTTTATCACAGGTAAAAATTGCTAAAGAAAGTCTTTCACATATGTTATGCAAACCACTATAAAACGATATCAAAGGACCAAGAGCCTTGTATTGATGGAGAGAAGGGAGAGGAAACGACTTAGAACACCTAGAGACGACATATCTATCTTACAGGCTTCATTACAGACTCGCAGAAAAACATGTGAATTTGCTGTGGAGTTTAATGAAATTACAGGAATGAAGCATGTACATATATCGGAAGTAAATATAAAACAAACCCCGTCTTCAGTGGGCCAAAGATCATAAAGATTTTGCATATGAACAATGGTTCAAACTTATTTGGTCAGATGAAAATAATTTTGAGGTATGAAGAAAGACAATTTTATTGTTGTTTTACATGTATTTTTCGTAGTTTCATTTAAATATATGTTGGAAGAAAATTATTTAAAATTTTAACTTTTTGCAACAAATTTGCAGATTTTTCCACTGCTGGGGATACATTTGTTAGACGAAAAGTTGGAGAGCATTTCGCTCTGCTTATGTGGTACTAACTGTAAACCATGGAGGTGGTTATATCATGGTATTGAGGCTGCATGTCTTCATCAGGGATAGCACAAGTTTTATAGCTAACTATCCGGAAAGTTTATCCCAAATCACCAAGAAATGAAGTTATATTTTCAGCATGACAATACACCGTGCTATAAATCCAACTACACCAAAAAGTGTTTTGGAAAAATGAAGATTAACCCTATTGAATAGCTATCACAGAGCACAGACTTAAATCCATTAGAAAACTTGTCGGGGTGGTTGGAAAGGCGCGAACTCTTCCTTCATTCGGACGAATGATGCTTCCATCTGCTGGGAACAGTTGTGAGGTATACTTTGCGATGACCTTCATCATTTTATGAGAACGGCGACTGAGAGCTCGTGAGGCAACCGTAGCGATTAATGTTGTTTTGTGTCCCAAAAGTTGAATTAAAAAAAATATGTTGTTGTCCCTTTCGGGAGCATTCGAAACATAGCGGTGACGGAAAGCTGAGTGCCAGAGGGTGCCACATTTCCTATGTGGTGAGGAGAATTATTTATATATATATATATATATATATATATATATATATATATATATATATATATATATAGATGGATAAAACCACAGTAATAGGACTAATTTTATATGCGAAACCAGGTTTTGACGAAAACATCCGTCATCGTCAGTCGCTGGTGGACAAGTGAAATACAGAAGTAGCTTAACGTACAAACGCACAAATCAGTGGGGCTAAGGTGGATGATGCGGGACTGTAGCGACATTTTTGAGAAGCCAAAGTAGGAATTTTTTGCTTATTAAGGTATTAGTATTAAATTGGCCATCGGAAGTATTAAAGTTGGGAATTTCTTTTATAAGTTCCGATTAAATTCAGCATCAACTCTGGCGCTGGAGGATTTATAGTGGGGTCGAATGTGCTTTTTCTCTCTCAATCTGAAGGGAAGGGTCCCAGCCTCCGACGCATCGGCAGGCGAGAGTAGTCTCTCTCTATTAACAAGATCGCGAGAAGGTTCCTAAGCCGGCGAGGCGAAACTTTGTCCGACTCCCACCGGGACCTTTTCGGGCTATCAATCTTGTCTCGGCTTTCTGTGATGGCGGGCTTTCGGCTTCCACGGCGTCTCATGATTTCGCACTCTCATTAGCGCAGAGAAAAAAGGTCGCCCAGATGTCTGTTGTATCTCTCTCTCTCTCTCTCTCTCTCTCTCTCTCTCCCCATTAAAGGTGCGGCAGCGCGCATCTTCCTCTCTCTCTTTCTCTCTCTTTCTGATCTCTGACACTCCTCTATCCCCAGATGGAACTTCAGGAGAAGAAGTGACATTGGAGAATGATTAGTGGGAGAGGAATATAACTTAAAGTCGCGTGACAATACCGGATAAAGTTGAGAATATCTAGGACAAATTATCAAATTGGAGCCAAGATACAAAATAGTGGAGCTAATGTTGTTGTGGTGGTAGTGTTTTTGTTGTTGGTGGTGGTGGTAGGAGTGCACCATACCTATACACAAGTTTATATAATGCTACGGCATGGTTGCCGAAGGATATTTTTTCTCTCTGATACATACCATTAAGTGGGGCTCACTAACCCGACGATGAGTTTATCCTACGATTATACAAAACGAAAAATTAAGGATATAAAGGGATTCATTGTACATAAATAAACAATCTCTTAAATATATATATATATATATATATATATATATATATATATATATATATATATATATAAGGATACACGTTTCTTATTATATTGTTAAATATACAAATTTATTTTATGAACAAAAATTAATACATGGATAAAAAAGTTAATGGCTCGGAATTAGTTTGAAAGAGGATCTAACGGGTTTCTACTTAAACTATCATCCATACAGTTATCGGTGCCTTTTAAATACAAAATGTGGAATTAGAGCTCCTGGAAGAACAAGCTCCAACGCATCAACCGACAGTTATTATTCCTGACGTTACGTAGGTAGGATAGGGGTTTGTGGTCCGTTTCCACTACAAATTCCTTGCCTAATAAATACATTTCTATATATACACATTCCCCAAATGATAGTGAGGGCCTCTCTCTCAATTACTGCATAATTTTTCTCACGCGTGAGTAATTTTCTGCTTGCGTAAGCGATGGGGAAACTTTCGCCGTTATTCTCATACTGGAGGACACATCCTCTACCGCTATTACTCGCGTCGGTGCGAATGCCAAACAATTTGTCCGAATTAGAGAGGCGGAGGATAGCGGCGGATGACAACTTCTTCTTGAGTTCGTTGAAGCTGCGAGTCGAAAGTTGCGTCCACTTGAGGCGTTCGGGGGCCTTCTTCTTTAATGTCTCACAGAGAGGGGCGGAAATAGTCGCAAAGCTGGGTATTAAGCGACGATAGAACGATGCAGAGCCTATGAAGGATCGCAGCCGCTTTTTGTTAGTGGGTAAAGGCATGTCCACGATGGCCGGATCTTTTCTTACTGTGGAGCTAACCGATTATTCCCGATATAGAAGCCGAGGTAATCGATAGTGCCAAAAACGAATTAGCACTTGCCGGGGCCAATTGTCATATTGTGTTCTCGAGGTGTTTAGCCAAGGGGTATGGTTTTGAACGCATATGTTCCAGGAGCACTTGCAGTTGATCCTTTTGAAGAGATGATAGCTGGTCGCATATCTTAATTTATGCAGGCGGGGAATTATTAAAGTCTGGCAAAACATGCAACGGGTATTCCTTGTCTTGCTCCACGCAGGCGACTTGGATTATGCAAAAAGGGTCCGGGAGGTAGTCAGATTCCATGGGGGTTCTTTCTCGATTGCAACTATCTGGTTGATCCTCACGCGCTGGTGGTACCGCTTGAACATATTAATATGGAAAAGCTTTCTTCCCAAGTGAGTTTCATTAAGGTAATCGACGGGTCCACCCTTCTCGACTATGTGGTAGGGGCCCTTCTACTGGCTCAACAATTTGTTGTTGTCCGTGGGGAGGAGAAGCAAAACTTCTACTCCGGGGTTAAATTTCCTTTTTTTGGACTTGCAATCGAAGTGTGTCTTATACTTGTTAAAAATGATGTCGGTGTTCTGAGACGCAATTTCGGTGCACTTTTCTAGCCTCCTTCTTAAATCCAGTAATTACGAATAAGAAGTCTGGATATTTTTATCCAATTTCTCATTGGAATAAAGTTCTTTCATGATACTCAGAGGGCCTCCGACGTTTCTACCATATAAAAGTTTCAAGGGGGTGAATCCTAATGTACGATGGGGGATTTCACGGTAGACAAAGAGGGCTACCGGAAGGAAGCGGTGCCATTCAGTGGGCTGATCTTCACACAACTTCCTAAAAAGGGCCTTGAGGCTTCCATTTAGCCCCTCGCACATTCCATTCCCACTCGGGTGAAAAGCAATGGTAAACATGGGCTTGATCATCAATAATTTACCAACGTACTCTGTAAAGGGTAGGTCCTCGAATTCCTATGCTTTCCCTTTCTCATCATAGGTTACGGTGTTTATCACAGGTCGACCCGCTTCGAGGCTACCATTTTTGGCTTAAACTTCTTTAACTTTCCAGTATAATTTGCGTAGGGGAAGCTACTCATTCCCCCCCCCCCCTTTGTACCTCACTTCCTTTTTTTCCCCTTCAGACTGAAGGATATAAATGGGGCCATGAGGCCTTTTTAATGCATCCTGTTGCGAGGATTCTGCCTGATTGCTCCACTGAATCGTTGTCCCTCACTTACCTTGACGTTGTTAATTTTTTGGAGACCCGTACTGAATTCTTTAGTGCAGCGAGGATTTTCTGCCATTGATACGTGCTAGCGTTGTCGCTGCCTCTCTGTCGCTGCATCGATTTGTGCTCTTCCAGTTACGTTTGCAAGTGTTCTTCTTTTGGAAGCCGTTCACACTGAGCATGTGAAAGCTCTCCCCAAGTCACCTCGCCATCTCCTCTTTGGGGAATTCTGTCATCTGGAATTCCTTCTCTCGGATCGTTGGGCCTTCGAATCATCGTTCTCCGTAGTCTCAACGCCTTTCGCCACGATATCGCCGTCTGTGGGTTTCTTCTCTCCGAAGAACGTCATCGCATTTACCCCTGTGGACTTGGGTCGAATTCTCTCATCATCGCCGAGCCTCTTTCGCCTGGGTTCCCGAGGTGAGTTATTGCTTCACTGTTCTGCTATCAGGTATTTTGGAGTATCTCTTTCTTCTTACGTCCCCTTTAAATTAATTAAGTGTTATTCTTGTAATTTTGGGCCTTCGGTTAAGGGACATAAGACAGGGAGGTTATTCCGGGAACACCTGTCACTAGAGTAGCGAAACCTATTTCTTCTTCAACGGCGCGTGTCATTTTGGTTTTAAAGAATTTATTCATAGAACCCATTTTTTGTATTCGCGAATATCTTTTTGGTTAAAACGACTTGTGGTCGTTCGATGGTCATAATCATTTGTGACTTTTCTTATTGTTTGATGACCCCCGCATAATGTGTTACCAGTTAATTGATTTCATTTTAATTTTGTTGTAAATAATACTGTAAATAATTTTTATGTGTGTATTTATTTAACCTCTTGCGGATACCTCATAATTCAACACCATCCTGATTAATTCTGGTAAATTTCTGGTAGGCCTTTATGTAGATCCCTGGTGTTCTATAAATTTGTGTGTAACTGCTTTGGGCCGTGTGAACCGGGTTCCACGATAGCCTTTACATACTCCATTAATTTGAAGGTGAATTTACGACCCCGATCCGAGAAGATTTCTTTGGGCAGGCCCACAAGGAAAAAGATAGAAATAAGGGCTTCAGCGCAGGAGATGCTATCGACTTTCTTGAGCGACACAGCCTCTGGAAATCGGGTGGCAAAGTTGACCAGCATTAAAACTTAATTATGGCCTTCGCTCAATGGGGGGTGGATCGGTCCGATTAGGTCGATAGCTACTCAGGAGAAAGGTTCAAAGATCAGTGGTCCCTTCTGTAAAGGCGCAGGTCTGACTTGTCCTTTTATTGCAGTCTTTTGGAAAATGTCGTACGAACGACAATATCGCAAAATTTCGTCGGTCACGCTAGGCCAATAAAAATATTTGAAGATCATCTGAGCGGTCTTCGTGTGACTAAAGTGACCAACAAATAGGTTATCGTGAGCCGTTTGCATAATTGGAGGGACGTAGGAGTGAGGGTACACATAGTGTGCGAGACTCGGTGCCGTTTTTCCCGGTGCACACTCGATAGAGGAGGTCGTCCATGATGAAGAAAAAAATCATCTTATTTCCCTGACGGTTTCGCGTGTTTTTCTTCTGGGCGTAGAAGTGTCACTGACCTGGTGAGAAGGAGGGAGTGCTTCTAAACCGCGAGTTTTGAGGACAATTGCTACTTAGGTGACCAGGAACTCCACAGAAATAGCACAGGATAGTCCTCCTGGGAAACGAAGAAGAAAGATGGTTGGGAGCAAAGGGCTTAACATCACGCTGGTGGGACGAGAAGAGAGTCTTGGGTTTGGCGGGCCCAGTCACCTTAACTATCTTATTCCTATTATTAGGAACAAATTTGTTCTTGCTGGTTTTGGATTTAGGAGATGGGGGTTCTGATTTCTTCCCTTCCTTCGGATAGCAGTTGTGGTTAGTCGCGTAGACATCTGCCTCCTCGATGCATTGATTGAGAGTACGGCAGCTCATGTCCTTCACAAAGGATCTGATTTCCGAAGGGAGCAACGCAAGAGACACCTTGGACGCGCCAATCCCAAAATTAAAATGACGCTGTAGGGAGTAACCAAACTATCGGAAGGTCTAGTTTTGTTGAATGCGATAGTGCCTAAATTTAGCTCGGTAGAAATCCGGGGTCATGTTGTACGCGGCGAGCAGCTTGGCGTTTAACGATGAGTAATCAATTGTTGCCTCTGATGGGAAGGAGATAAAATATCCCCGAGTTGGAAGATCAACAAGGGCATTAATTGTGCTATACCGTCCGTCTTGATGTCCCACTTATTCACCTCGAAGATCTTTTCGAAGTGGGTGAGATAAGACCCGTAGTCTTTGCTTTCTTTAAAGACGGGGACTTTTATGATAGCAGACTGCGATGCGTCTAGTCTAGGACTTGAGCAGTTTATGGAGAGCGTCTCGCTCCTAGTTCTGCTCATTTCCAAATCATGAGAGCGAATTCTCTCTCTTTTTTTCTCATTCTTTTTCTCTTTCTTCTCGTTCATTTTCTTCTCTTTTTTCTTCTCCTTTCTTTTCTTCTTTATCTCTTCTTTCGGCTTTTGCTCTTTTTTCTTCCTCCTGATGTAGGCCATCAGATCTTTGCCACTGAGTCCGAGTAACTCACCTTGGGTCTTGAAAATTTCAAACGACGAGATGATGCTGGTTTTACGCGATGGGCACAACGGCAAGAATTAAATTAACGCACAACAATGAATATGACGGAATAATGGATTCCTTTACGCACGAACTGGAGGGCGAATGGTTTTGCTAAACAAACGAAAAACGAACAACAAAAGGGGGAGGAACACTCGCAAGATATCTTTTGCGGTCGAGATTTAATTGTGATTGAGACGAGATTTACAGCATCTTTAGTAAAGCAATACGAAGCATAATACTATTTTTCTATGCCTTCAACTTACAGCACGAGATGAGACCTTTAAAGACAACAATTCAATTCCGCGGGGGAATAGAATTTATAGTTAAACACGGTCACTCGACAATCAATTCACAAAAAAATGGGCACGGGAACAAATACACTTCGCAAATAGGTATGCAATGTTTATTTCTCACCTTTTAAACTCCTGAACCGGAACCAAGATAAGACAACACTTAAGAATTTACCTAATGTTAACCAATAGATTGATCAACTTTCAATCAAATGATTGACCAAGATTTACCCCAATAAAACTGATACCAGTTTAATATATAATAGATATTACTATATGTCGCAGAGTAGGGTTAAGTTAACCCTTTCTGCCTTTCTCAGCCAAGGAAGATGACGGCTATGTGCGTGGGAGATTTATAATACAAGCAGAGTGCGAATTAACTAAATGTAGGTTAGCCAAACAGTCGACTATCTTGGTGGTTCCGCGACAATAGAAAAACGGGTACAAAAGTAACTTTACTAATATGCAAATTAATTTTACTTTACAAGGTTAAAAGGAGTTTTAAAAGAAGCTATATACACCTTAGACGTACACGAGTCTCAGCGGCTAAAAAGGGGGAGACCTCGCGGGGACGGTCACCGTACAAAAAAACGAACAATATTGACAGAGGGTCGCTCAAATGATCTTGAGCGTATACAAAGTCGACGATGGAGGCTTACACGGAGGGGGGGGGGAGTAAAGAGAGAGAGAGAGTACTTGTACAGGAGAGTTGCTCGCTGCTGTTAAGTCTGAGATTTGTCTCTTGACAATGACTATTACGGGACGAAATTTAGATCTTACTCTTGAGTTAGACACGAATCGAGCCTGTATGCGTTGCGTTCGAGTTGCGGGTAGAACGGGTAAGATGTAGACACACGCGAATTAATTGAGAATTCCCGGAGCTTGAGGGGTTCTGCGAGAATTGTGCAGAGTCCAACGGGACGCGAAGAGCGGGTACTGACAGGGGGCTGGCAGAGGATACTGACGGGGCGGGCAGACGGCGGATACTGCCTTCCAACTCTGGCGCCGGATGATTTATAGTATGGTTGAATGGGGGTTTCTCCGTCCTAAGGGGAGGGTTCCATGGTCCGATTCATCGGCAGGCGAGAGTAGTCTCACCCTATTAGCACGATCGCGAGAAGGTTCCTAAGCCGGCGAGGCGAAACTTTGTCCGATTCCCACTGGGACCTTTTCGGGCTATCAAGCTTGCCTTGGCTTTCTGCGTTGGGGGGCTTTCGGCCACCACGGCGTCTCATAATTTTGAACTCTCATCAGCACAGAAAAAAGGGTTGCCCAGGTGTCTGTTGCCTCTCATTCTCCATTGAAGACGCGGCAGCGCGAATCTTCCCCCCCCCCCCCTCTCTCTCTCTCTCTGATCTCTGCCATTGTACTTTAGAAACATTATATTGGTTTTGAAAGGACTCTCCACAAGTGCTCTCTTGGATTTAGATCTGTGCTGTGTGATGGCCACTCCATAGGGGTGATTCACATTTCTCCAAAGCAAATCATGATGTGGTTGGATGTAAGCCAAGGGACATTCTCATGATGAAAATATAACTTCATTTCTTGGAGTTGCGGGATGCAATTTCTCAATAGTATGCTCTAAAACTTGTGACAACATGGCAGTGTAATTGTGGAGTTCATTCTTCTCTGACATAAAAATATATCCCTGTGTTGCAATTAGTATTGATTCTTTTAAGTCCATTGTGGATTCTAATTCTCCAAAGTACAGTCGTGGCATGACAAGACTTTTAAATGGAACTCCCTAAACCTTGTGTAAACACCTGATAAACATAGGAAAAGTTAAAAGAAATTGTGTTTTAGTGTTTTTGGCATGAAATGCCAATGAGCAAGTTCTGGCTAAACTGTTACAGGAAATGAAAAGTGTGTCTTTTACCGCAATATTTAAGGTAAAACAACAATGGCTGCATCGCCAACAAAAACCCATTCTTAATCTTGAAAGAAGTTTCCAACAGCTGAAAGCTGTTGTTTGCATTTGGTGGGATGTGAAAGGAGTTATCCCTTATGAGCTAATCATTAGTAAAGTAAACATTCACTGCATACCTACATGCTTAACCATTGCAAGATTTAAACAAAACTCTTGTGCAAAAACTTCCTTCACCGGTCAAACGAAAGGAAGTCCCCTCTTTCATTACGATGTTCACCCAGGCCAAATTGCACTTTTGAACCAAGAAAAAGTTATTGCATTAGGTTGGGAAGTTCTTCCTCATCCTCGATATTTATCTTGTACCTTCCGATTACCATTTATTTAAGTCATTACAACATCACCTAAATGGTAAAGTTTACTTTGGTATGAAGCAGAGATAAAAGGATATCAAATCATATATCCATCAAAACTGAATCACTTTTCAAGAAAGGGGGAGCATTGTTAATAATGATGGAAGGTAATTTGCTGAATAAACGTATTTATTTCTATATTAAACATGGTTTTACTTTCATTTTAACAAAAATGACATTAATATAGTGATAATGTAATATATAAAATAAATGAATTGAGTGAAAACTAAACTTGGAGGAAGAAAAACGATAGATTTTTATGTGTGACAAATTTCATCTGATATTAATATAATTTAAGCTGCCATTAGACTTTAGATGAAAGGAAGAAATATGACGGGATGATATAGTACCGTAGATTTACTATATACTCGTAGTTGTGGGTAAATATATTGAGAGCATATGAAGTTGGGAGGTGGGATTGACACAAAGGTTGGTAGAATTTGCCAAAGTAAACCTTAATAATGAGGTTAAGATGAAATGAATAAAAATTTATTAAAATAAATTTAATTCATTTACAAGAGTAAATAGCTCTCCCAGCTCAACTAACGACCAAAGCTTAATTAAGTACCAAAATAAACTTATTTCAAAACGAAAGCCAAACTCTTTAAGATATGTCAGGAAATATAGGTAATCTTGAAAACCAAAACAATTTAAATGCCTGACACGTAACGAAGAAGTTCATTTAAGGAAATAATTATGAACTAGTAGATTCTTCATTAGAAATTTGCAACCAAACTACAAGAAAAACACTTGTGTATTTTATAACTTTAGATTCATTGAAACAAATTAATCTGATACTAACGTGAGGCTATTCAAAGATGATTGGGTTAAATTGCAAAAATGACACAAGATGGTACAGTAGAAAAAGGAATCAAGTAGAATAAACCATAGCTATACTATTATCTAGTGATTGGACAACAGTTTGTGACTAAGATAAGAATGAAATCACAAACGAATAGGAAGAGACATAGTGTTTTTTTAATAAATTTACGATTATACTGAATGTCAGATATAACCTCCGTAGTAATAAAAAGTCTCCTGTAGAGAAGAGCGAAATTTCGCATACTCTTATTAGCATTAAAGATGACAACGTATCGGAAGAAGCAGATGTAACAATATATCGTGTGAAAGTTGGAGGGAAGTACTTAAAGAAAAATAAAATATCTAGATGATAGTATTGTTGTTGTCCTTTTCAAACAGAAAATAATAAAAGACTGACACTTAAAGTCAACTTTAATCCTCCACTAAAATAAGTAAAATCTAGAATTAAGTTCTGTATATATCGTCATCCTTGTATTTAAAAAAAAAATATTACATTACATCATTTAGTACCAAAATCTGCATTTATTTATGTTAATCCTAAGCCTATGAAGAAGACTTAGATTTAGTATCAAGATATTATATAAAGAAGGAATTGAAAAGTTTTTTCTACATTGGCATCCTCTTTTTCATATACAGTCATGCAACATCATCATTTAATCTCAACTCAGTCAGTAAGATAAAAAAGAAGACAAGAATACCCCCATCTCTCCAAACCTTTTTACGGAAGTGCTCGAAGAAATGTTCAGGACACTGCAATGGGAACAAAATGCAATTAGAAGTAATAGAAAATATTAAAACGTCCATAGTTTCGCGATTGATATCATATTATTTGCTTCAAGTTCTAAATAATAACTAACGGAAATGTTACACATTAATTTAAAATCATAACAAAAAACAACGAAACTAATGAACAATAAATTTGCTGAAATTTAAGAAATCAAAATTCATTATTGATTTTTAGAGGAGGGTCATTAATGATAGGATAGTAAGAATATTGGTAGGAAAACTCACGTTGCAGAACGGTTAGAAAACTGAGGTAAAAATATGTACAAAAGAAACCTACTTAACAATTTATAGACGATATTATACATACATTTTGTAACTTCAGTATACAATAGCCTCTAACCAATTTATGTGGTAATAAAGTGAGGCTACTTAAAAACCTTTAAGTAAATGGCGAAATATTAGACGGGATTGTCCAGTAGTATGTAGGTAAATAGCGAAATATTAGACGGGATTGTCCAGTAATTAGTAAATGGCGAAAAATTAGACGGGATTGTCCAATAGGAGGTAAATGGCAAAAAATTAGACGGGATTGTCCAGTAGAAAAAAAAAGAATGAACGGGTCGCTGGATCAACTTTAACTCTCCCTTAGAAAAAGATTTTGTTTGATTGAAGTGATTTATTTGTTTATATCAAATTCTGTTCAAATTTGATTTTATGTTGGATTGAAGTGACGTAATTTGTTTAGAGCAGATTATTTTCAAGTTTGATCCGACTTTAATTGAAGTGATATACTTTGCCATCTCATTAAGTACTTCGGTCAGAAACTAGTACTTACTAGTACTTTAAATATTCTTATTTTACTTAATTCGTACTATTAAGTGTCTTTGTCTTTTAGTGCGAACTTGCTTCTGGAGGTATGTAATGCCCCTTACATTTATGGTTGACTTGATTGAGTCCATGTAGTCTTTGTCTCTCGATTTTACCTCTATTTATTGGATTTTCCTTCTCATGTCATTTACGATTCTACGTCATGTTCTCTTTCGATCAATTTATTTAGGAAAAGAGAAAAAACTCACGAGGGAATCGGCTTCATATATCTGAAGAAGGTTTCCCCAAGAAAGTGGTAGAGTTAGGGTACATGAAATTCTTTAGAAGATAAATAGCCCATGATTAATGGCGTGGCAAGGAGGTCTCGCAACTCTCCTTTACCTAACTGCGGTCCACGAAAAGGGAGACAATTGATGAGAAGGTAAGAGAAAAGAGAGGGAATTTGTATAATCTGATGGGGGAAATGTCTTTAATAGGGCGTAAACGGAGGGGAAAATTATAGAAAAAATAAGTGAATAAAAATAGTACAAAAGAAAGCAAAATAAAGAGAAGACATAAATAGGACAAAAAGGCCAGAACACGGAAAATAAGGGGAAGGTTCGTTAGCTAAGGATAGGCGGTGTGAAAGCCACAAAGGTCTCGGTTGTCATTTCACTTTTCCAGCAGGGTGGTCAATTGGTCATTTTTTAATTACTACTACTACTACTGCTACTACTACTACTACCACTACAACTACTACTACGAGTACTATTGCCACTAGTACTATTATTACTACTACTAATAAAAATACTACTACTTCTAATAATAATTGTAATAATAATAATAAAAATACCACTAATAAAAAGATACAAGAAGAAAAGAATAAGAATGAGAAGAAGAAGGAGAAATAACAAGAAGAAAAAGATAGTGAAGAATAAGAATTACAGAACGAAGATCAGCCAAGACCCTTGGATCCATTAATGCCAGTGTCAGAAGCAAGAAGTTGAAAGCTCCACCGAACGATCATTTTAACTCCGTTAGCACCATTAGGCCGATACGTATTTGTGTACATGTGTACCCTTGAGTCGTGTAGTGTTTTAGTCTCGCACCAAAGAAACGCACACTCAAGGATAGGGCAGATCTTCTTCACCCGCAAGGTCCCTCCTACTGGGGTTAAAATTAAGATATGTACCTAGTGCCGGGAAAGTCCGTAAAGAATACGGAAAACGCATTATCTATTTCTTCTTTTCTTTATTCCTCCACCCTTCGTGGTATTAGACGTTTTCATTTGTGCTTTGTACTAGGAAATAGTGTAATTCAAGTCGATTTTAAAATTGATTAACTGAAATGCTTTCAATTAGTTGGTTAGGTTTGGTTACTTCAATTTTGTGTGGTTTTATAACTGAAGTTCTATTACCATTTTGAAGCGCTTGTTTACTAATTTGAATCCATTTAAATGTGTGTTTCCTCGAACACTAAGCTATATTTTATATTAGTGAATCATTTTAGGCTTCTGAGGTTATCTTTCCTTATACTGTTTATCTCTTAGCTCAGGAATTTATTTAGTTGCCCTACATTAAAAATTTTTTAACGGCGTTACGTCTCTGTTAAGGTAAGGAGACCAAAATTGCACTCCCTACTCGCGATAAAGACGGAAGAGCGATATATATATATATAGCGATAAAATTATATCGTTCGACTTATATAAGTGAAGTTCCAGGCAACGTGACAAGGCATTTGGTTTGCTTTCTTCGTATATTCCAATGCATTGCTTGGACACTTTGAGGCACTCTAGAATTACCTTGCATTTAGGTATGTTAAAGTTTATCTGCCATTTATAAAGCGCTCATTCAACACATTTCCCTAAGCAGCTCTGATTATTAGCTTCATGTAATCTGTGAATTTTAAGATTTTACTAAGCAATCATTTATGAAGTTTAATATACATATATAATGAACAGCAGTGTGCCCAATACTCACTACTGAGGTATCCCACTAGTGACTGGAGTCCAGTCCGAAATTGCTTCATTTATAAAAACTAGCTGTAAATGATTTGAGGGCCAGTTTTCTATCTGCTTAAGAATTTTTCCTGAACAGTATCAAAGGACTTTTGGACGCCTAGGCAAATTATATCCACTGTTTGTTGTCATAGTGGCTGAAAATCATTTCATGATCATGAAATCCAGGAGATTATTTAAACACGAGCGTCCTCGCCGAAGCTGTGTGGTGGGTAGAGGATTAGGTTATTTGACGCAAGATGACCACCCCTTCCTACCTCAAAATTATCGAGTTTAAGAGTTTATCAATTACTGAAGTTAAACTAATAGGAAGGAAGTTTCTAGGGCCAGGTTTCTGGTCTTTTTTGAAGATTGGTTTAACATTAGCTCTTTAGAACTTTACTAGGACTAGCCAGGCTTGAAATAGGCCGGTTAAAGATGATACACAGAGGTTTTACTAATTTGTTCTTTAAATCCCTTAGGTATGTTGGGTACACATAGCCAGGCGTGTGTGAATCCAATCGTTTTATCTTGTCTATATATGTAAGAAATTCATTTTCAATCCTCGCATGTTTGATAGAATTGAATGTTCCCTCAGATCGATTCCTTCTCTTAGTGTGGATAGCTGTGGCAAGTGCTAAAGAAGATGAGGAATAAGAAAAGAAGACGAATAAGAGGAAAAAGAAAAGAAGACGAATAAGAGGAATAATAAAAAATAGAGAAGAAGAAGAAAAACTACAAAACTAAGAGCAACAAAGACCCTTGAAACCACATAAGGCAAGTCAGATAGCTAAAACATTGAAAGCTACAGCAAACTCCATATACTAGAGACTACCAGATTAACCATATTATCAATTACATAACTAGAAAGATGATGTTAACTCTAATACTAATACGATAGGTTGACTCACGCTCACTTACATGTGTATCAAATAAATCATGGTATTTGTTTACTTTTTATATAAATACAGGACCCAGTTATTTACATGTGTACGTATGAGTCATGTAGGCTTATGTTCTAGGTTATGCTCAATTAATAAAAACGAGAGGATTAGACATATCTTATCTCGCACGGCCTTGGTTGCTAATGTTGAAAGAAGAAGAAGAAGAAGAAGAAGAAGAAAAAGAAGTTGAAGAAGGAGAATAAGAGAAGGAAGAAGAAGAAGTAGAAGAAGAAAAATTTATAAGAAAAAGTAGAAAAAAAAGAAGAAAAGTAGAATAAGAATAATTAAGATGAAAAGGAAGAATGTAAAAGAAAAACAAGGAGAGTTTAGGAGAATAGGAAGAATTTAGACGATAAAGAAGAAGAAGAGGTAGAAGAAAAATTTAGAAGAAGAAAAAAAGAAGAATTTAGAAGAAAAAGAAGTAGAAGAAGAAGAATTTAGAAGAAGAGGAAGAAGAAAATGAAGAATTTAGAAGAAAAAGAAGAATTGGAAGAAGAGGAATTTTGAAGATGAAGAAGAAGTAGAAGAAGAATTTAGAAGAAAAAGAAAAATTAGAAGAAGAATTTTGTAGATGAAGAAGAGGTAGAAGAAGGATTTACAGAAAAAGAAAAAATAGAAGAACAATTTTGAAGATGAAGAAGAAGAAGAAGAAGAAGAAGAATTTACAAGAAAAAGTAGAAGAAGAAGAATTTATAAGAATAAGAAGTATAAGAAGTTAGAAGAAAAAGTAGAAGAAGAAGACGAAGAAGACGAAGAAGAAGAAGAAGAAGAAGAAGAAGAAGAAGAAGAAGAAGAGATATACAAAATATTTAGAAGAAAAAGAAAAAACAATAATACAACTTGGATCAAAGGAATTTAATATTTTGCTTTAAAACATTTGTGGGTTACTTGCTGTGCTCTGGTGGATCATCTCTAAACTTTCTCATAAAACCCATAATTCGTAACCTGGGTCTTTATTATGTGAAACCTGAAGAATTCCATCGAAAGAAGTAGGCTTCACCAAAGTTCACATAATAAAGGGGTTGCTTCTTTATTATTCTTTTTTATACTCAATAATCGTTTTAATGAAACAAAGTCAACGGAAAAACTTAAGGGCCTATGAAAATCAATGTTAATTCATCCATTATTGAGTGTCTACTTCAGTTTTTCTTCTTTATTTCCCCTCATTATGGTAATCTTTGTTTGCCTAATTTTTTCTATCCATTTTCTTTCCTTTCTCTGCTTTCTCCCTATTTATATCTCTATTTCCTCCTCTCTTCCTTTTCTTATTGGTTTTGCTTTATTGGTTTTTATTTATTTTTTTCTTAGTTCTGTTCTTCATTGTTTCAGTTATTTTTCATGCATTGTTTTTCTGCTCATTTTTGATTCTTTATTTGCTCCGCCTCCTAATTCATTTTCTCCTTGCTTACACCTTTAACAATCTCTGTCCACTGAAACATTCATTTTCTTTAATTTGTACAGATTCATTTTCTCCACTTTTATAAATATATTCTTTTTTATTATTTTCCAACATTCTTAAAGCGTTCAAGAAGCCGTTCCGCAAGCCTCTTTGCAAATTAAATAGGCCAGAGAGCGAAATACTCGAAAATCAACTATCATAAACTAATAATCGGAGGCAAAGTTTAACAACTCATTAAAATACAGACCAATAACTTGCGCGAGGAGGCAGAATATATGTATATATTATAGAGCCCTTTGGATGTAGCTACGTGTATGCATTATGATGTGTATGCTTCGCATGCGTATATGTATGTGTGTACCATAAGAGAGCTTGTCTTTGTATAGAAGTATGCTTCTACATGTGCGTATGCATATATATATATATATATATATATATATATATATATATATATATATATATATATATATATAGTAGGAATATGAAGACATGCGATGGTTACGAACATTTAATTTTTCGGACGTTTCGGTCATTAACGTTACCATCATCAGCGAATTCTTATTTCGGTGTAGTTGATACTCCTCCTAGCTACACCGATATAAGAACTCGCTGATGATGGTCATCGTTAATGACCGAAACGTCCGAAAAATTAAATGTTCGTAACCATCGCATATGTCTTCATATTCCTACTGCGAATAAGGTTCCCAAGGAACGACTCCATCACCAATATATATATATATATATATATATATATATATATATATATATATATATATATATATATATCAGGCAGATATATGTTTTTGCATGTTTCTTACTTCTTGAAAAAATCGAAGGAATCTGCCGATTGTAAGCATTCTCTAAATGCAGTATGGATTAAAGACAAACGTGACTATCTTTAGCCTCATATCTTTCAAACGAGTTTATTTTCGCTACCTCTTTAAATATGAATACTATTTGCTTCTAGTGAAAATTAATCAATTTACAAATCTTCTAAAGCACTTCACTCAATAGGTTTAAGAAACGAATTAATAAATATTACTTATTAACTTACAATTAAATATTAACACGACGTTTATGCTAAATTAATAATAATACTGCGTTTAAGTGAAACTCGATTTCAATCTTTTTTTCTTTTCCCACCCCTAAGAATAAGCAGTCCCGTGAATGAAAAGATAGAAATGTATTTAAATTTTCAGGATAGAGAATATGCGGGAGGTCGTGTCACCCGAAAGAAGCGATGTGCTCTAGCGATCTCCACGAATTGGGTTGTTTAGTTTCCAGGGTTGGACGAACGAGAAATGCGCCTCGCCTCCCACCGTTTTAGGAACTAAAGGCGTTAACGGCTCCAATTTTGTTGTGATTCAAGCTATTTTTATTCCCATTAGGTACTTTCGTTCTTCCTTACATCCACTAGTCCTTCCATCTTTACTCCAATCTTTCCCATTAAATATTGCAATCTACACGAATGAAAAAACTGGGGTGATTGCATTTTAACATAAAACACTGGGTATCCGTCTCTTTCTTTTTATTCTGTACGTTAAAATGGATAATTTCGTAACCACAGAATAGATGGGGGTTCGGATCGCATTTAAAAAGTAGGGTCTCCACTGTGATAAGCACCGGACGATAAAAATCGGTGGTAAAGACCTACCAAGGATGACATATATATTATTTGGGAGGCAATCAATGTAAGAATGAACCGCAGGAAAGAGGAAAAATGAAATCCAAGGACTTTTAACCTCCATTTACTCTTTACGTAAGGAAAACTAAAAGAAATATATATATATATATATATATATATATATATATATATATATATATATATATATATATATATATATATATATATATATATATATATATATATATATATATATATATATATATATATATATATATATATATATATATATGCAAATCACTCAACAAGAACGAATTGAAAGCAGATTGAAGATAAACTGAAGAGAGGTCGAAGTAACTATATTCCGTGCTTCCTCTTTCATAGTATATTTTTGCCTAATTAAATATTATGTAACGAAAGAAACTTTTCGAAATTAGGTCTCCTCCTTATCTCGCTTAATCCCTGACGTCTCCATTACCCCATTCGATGACCGAATTCATCCTAGAAGCCCAAATACCTTCGCTCCCGATCGCCGGTTGAAATAAATCGCGTCCGATAGCGTTGCCACAAAACTCGATTCTCACGTATTAAGTGGAAATAGATGCATTTAATTTCGAACATCTCCTTCTCATATTCCATTAATTCGAGGAGGTATTCATTCTCAGCGCAATAGCGCTGGCGGAAGCAGTTTCAGAGATGCTGGAAGGGGTCGGCTAGTAATAGAGGACCCCAGGCAGGGAGCGAGACGTGGGAAGGAGGGGGGGAGGGGACTCTAATGTATTCTAGGATGAGTGGACGCCGTCCAGACCTGAATGTCACAGCTGCGTTGCTCCGGCAACGAGCCGCTCTGAGACCCCTTTGCATCCCTCCCCCCCAATCTTCCTCCCTCTCTCCGTTTATGCTTACGTGTGTATCTGTTCCTTTCATTTTCCTTTGCATAATATTTTCAAGTGGACAATTTCCATTATATTTGCTTTGTTATATAGATACATACATTATTTTATACAATATATATATATATATATATATATATATATATATATATATATATATATATATATATATATATATATATATATAGTTGCTCAAAGCACTCCCTCCTGCGCCTCAGTTTCGAGATACGTTCAAGTTTTGCTATTATACCCTTAACCCTATTCTTATTTATCTATTTATCCCTCGTTTTATTTCCCTGTTCTTCCTTTCTATAATTCTTTCCCTGTCATGTTAAAACACCCTCGTTTCATACATTAACTTCTTTCTTCCCTCCTAAAATATTAGGGAAACTCCCCCCCCCCTTTCCATACGCTGCGACGCCCTTCCACCCCAAAGGTGGTTTTCCCTTGGATCATGAGTTTTTCTCGGACGCAAATCGAAACAGGACGAAAAATGAGGTCGAACGAAATGAAAGAGGCCGAATCATTCCGAAATGCCCTAAGATGGAACCAACCTGCATTGTATTCACCACCAACAAAGCCAACCCGAGTTTAGAACAACTTGTTTAAAATGCAAATGAGAAACTCAATTATTGGCCGTATGCAAATCACACTATGGGTGTACTCTAATTAAAATCCCTTAATTAATATGCAAATTTAATAAGATTATACAGTGGGAACCAAAATTAATTTCAAAATTAGGGATAAAATTTTAGAAGCACATGACAAAACATAAGAATTTTTTTTTTCCTTTCCCAAATTCGGGAAGATGAGATGATGAAAGGTATAGGAGTGTGTGAGGGATCTTGAAGGTACGCGGGGTGGTTGGTGCCTTACGAGTAGAAATGTGAATAGGTGTGTACTGTGTGAAGCAGTTTGAGTTTGGGGGATGTATATTAACCTGTTTGTCTTCTCATCTGTTTGTTTGTGTATGTTCTACTTACTGTAGGGTAAAGTAGGATGGATACCTTGTAATTTTCCTGTACCTTTGTTAATTTTGAGGTGTTCATTTTCTTGCTTTCTAGTACCTTGGTGTGTATGGTTTACTTATGTATGGGAGTCAGTATTTCTATTCTCTGCTCTGCCCTATGTTTATTCCTTTTTATTCTTCTCTATCTGTTTTTGTTGGTTTATTTATGTTTCTGTTTTGTGTCTAAATTCATCATTCTGTCTGCATCTCTTCTACTTCACTTCTTCATCCTTTTTCTCTTCATCTTCACCCAGACTACACAAACACCTCCTAAACCATTAAAAAATAATGACAGCAGTAAAAATCCAGACGAGATGAAGGAATCAACAATTACTATCCTGATATATGTAAATTTATTTATTAATTATGGTTCCAAAGGCCTTCAAAAAATATCCTTCCCTAACCAAATTTCTCTCTTCCTCTTGTTGTCTTTCTCCTTCTCCCTTCCTCAGTCGTTCCAGTTCTTGTTATGTATGCGTGTGTTAGTATGAAAGTATCAATGCAATCATAGTCTGTTTATAAATACACATGCGAAAAAGCATACATATATTCGATACGTGTCTAATTTCCAGGTTTTTGCGAACAAGAGAATTTAAATGCATTGATGAATGTCTAATTTCCGGATATAAGAAAAATCATGTTTTGGTCGAGATGAAATTTGTGAAAGAGAACGGAATTTTACCTCAATATTAAACATTAATATAATATTAATTTCGTCTATTCAGTGGTATTTATATATTCGTCTCTTAGATTTCATTCCAATTGCTCTGAGAAAAGAAATTTTGACTTTCTTTTCTTGAATTTATTTGCTTTTTAGACGGTTTGAAACAGTGAAGCTTAATTGACTGGTTGATAGTAAATAAAACGATGAGGGTTTTATCAAGCAGAAAACAGATAAATAAATAAAAGAATCAGGTTTTACGAATACAGTTTTATAAATGGAATCATATATATTTATTTTAGTAGAAAGTAAATGAAATCTAAAAGTAGTAATGTTGGTTTCAGGTGTGGTAGGTCGCTGGGTGGACTTCCAATTCGGTTCGCATTTTGGGGCTACCATTTGGTAAAGCAACATTGGTTCGGATCTCACAATAAACTGTTGGTCCCCAATTAGCAAGATCCCCCTCCAAAAAAAAGTGTAAATCTTTAATCAAATCGGTAACCCTCGACCCCAAAAGCCGAAGTAAGAATTTGATAAAAGAGAAATTTATAAATAGGTTAATAAAATTAGAAAGTGTGATAATGAAGTGATTTGTGGGTAGGTGTTGGGCTTTATTAATAGGACTGTTAGTTATAAAAGTAAGGTTATAGTTAAACTATACAACTCGTATGCCCCTTTAGAGTACTGGAAACAGGCATGGTTGCCACATTTCAGACATGATATCAACCTGCCGGAGTCAGTAAGAAAGAGCGTAACAAAGGTGATAACTTCCCTGAGGAAGCAGGAATATACGCAAAGACTGAGGGTACTAAATATGTTTTCATTTGAAAGGTGTTTGAAGGTGGATTGGGTTTTTGTTCTGGTATGGATAAGTTGGATTTTAGCAAGTTCTCTGAGTTAGACGATAGTAACAGGACGAGGGGTTATAAAATTAATACTAACATAAGAAACCAAGGTGCAGGTGGGATTTAAGGAAATATTTGTCACTAGTAGAGTGGTAGATTACTGGATTCATTTACTACAAGAGTCAATGTTCAGTACAAAGTTATTATTGTCTATGGAAAGGTAGGACACAGTGGTTTTTGAGTTCTGTTTTAAAGTATAAATTCTACATATCGTGGTAGATCGTCCCATAAGTAATGAAGCATTTCTCTCAGTTTTATTATTATTTTTTGGATAAAAGCTCGTTTTAGTTATTTATATTTTAATAATTATTTATTTATTAATTTAATAAGTAATAAAATTTTCCCCTGTTTCTCCCGCTAGTCTCCAACTGTCTGTAAAAATTGTTTATTCATGAAAAAAAAGAGGTTTTAAGGTTTTTCAACCTCTTTTTCTTGTTTGGTATTTCATTCTCTTTAAGTGATTCGCTAAACTGGTAAAATTACATTAATCTGATGGGTTAGAGTCAGGAAGTAATAGTAGTAGTAATAAGGTTCGCCATCTTGCCATTATCCATGCGGATTCAGACCGGATAATGAAATTGACACAAAGGTTAGTATGACAATCGCTGGTGAGCCCGAAGGCACTAGAGGATGGTCCTCTTTGTGGAGATGTGCCAGTAAGTATTCTGATTTAACACCAAACAGCACTCAGGTTGGAACCTTCGTTGTCCCAAGGCAGAGAGACCTGTTCTCGTTTCGGAGGTATGTGGATATAGATACCCATTGGCTGGATTTCTTAGAACAGAGAGCGTATGTGTTTTGCTGGGAAGATGGGAGAGGAAAGAAAGCAGTGTTATGTGTGTGTGTGTGTGTGTGATGACAAGTGTAAGATCTACCCACCCGAATACAGGGCTGAGCATAGCGCGTCCACCAATTGGTAGCCAGATCTCTCCGTGTGCTGACGTTTTTCTCAGCTCTTGCCGGGATCGAACCCGGTACCGCAACCTTAGCGGACCAACGCCGTACCCACTCAGCTAGCAAGAGCTCTGGTTAAGTCGGGTGAGCATGGTGAATAAGTCAGGAGTTCAAGTGTCGAAATTTTTAAGCTTTTTATGGTTTTCTTTTCCTCTTCTATAGATTAATACTGTCCCTCTTTCTTCATTAATTCGTGTAAATGGTCCAACTGAGCACAGGAAGTCTCTTTGATGATATTCTGATTTTGGTTTGGAAGTTCAAAGTGGATTATGTAATTCACGACCCATCGAATACACAAGAGATTCTTCCCTGGATGAGGCCCATGGCTTGCCTCACGTATTTTTTTTCTTTTCGCAGGCCTCATCCATTGTCTATAAAGTTTAATGCAGTAGGTCTCTATAAAGACTATCCTCTTTATAGCATCACCATAGTTTAGCATTTAAAATAAAAACAATAAATATATGTATATTGTTAAAGCAATCGCCAATGAAATGTTTTCTAAGTGATTAAAATGTTATATTGAGTTGTTTGTATATAAAACTTATTAGGTAACTACGCCGTGCTCAAAATGTTCTCTAGCGGCATGAATGCAATTCTGAATGCCTCGAATAACTTATTCGCAGACATTGGCTAAACTGGATGCTGTGATTGTACCGCACCCCTTCCTAGTTCCAGATTTCATCTGTTATTGGTCTTGTATCATTAACTCCATCTTTCAGATGACCCCACAAGTAAAAATCAACTGTGGTCAGCTGCGGTAAAAGTGGAGAATGCTCAATGCTCCATCTTAGTTCATGCAATGGTTAGGCTATCATTCATCGAGGTTCCTTTTGACATCACGATATTAACGAGAGATGCAAAACTCCATATTTCCTAAAGTAAAAGTCGTTGTTTCCAAACAGCGTCAGAATTGCAGGTTTAATTACTGTCTAAAGCAGGTATAAATAATCGTCACCGGTAACTGTCCGATTAAAGAAAAATGGTTTAACCAAACCACTGAATGATAAAAAAAAATCATACTGTTAATCATGGTAAATTAATATGCTTATCCACCCTCATAATCGTGTGACGTATCAAGCTACCGGTACTTGCAGTTACGTCAATTTAGTGTGCCAATCAGTAAAAAGGTAACTTCATCCGACCACACGATTTTGTTGGAAAATTGTACATTCTCGACTTCCATTAAGTGAAACCATTCACGAAGTTTCGTTTCTGTGATCAAGATTATTTTCAGTCATGGCATGTAACAGTCTTGGAATGCATATTTTCCATTGCGACGACTCAAAAACTAGTGAGCACCTGATTTGCTGATCCCGATCTCACAGACATTGCCTAACTGATTTCTATGGTGATCGTGAAAATTTTGCAACACTCAAATGGAGATTTCGTCGCTCGCGGTAGATTTGCTTCGTCCAGATCTTTGCTTGTGCATCTCTTGAGCAGTACCTTTTGCCTCAAACTTGTCACGGACGTTTGTAATGCCAAGACATGTCAGTGGTTTTGTATAAAATTTTCGGATACATTGTCGTTGTGCTTCCGCTACATTGTCAAATTTCCAAATACTATTTCAGAACAACTATTCGTTGCTCTTGTGTCAAATGCTTAAATAGCATGGGTTCCTTTACTGAACTAACTAAAATTGAATGTTGTAGAGCTAGTATCGTGAAATGTATGCGTTGGCTAAGTATGGAAGCAAGCTAGTGGGTGACTAGCTTGCTAGGTTTAGTAGCCAGGTTTAGTAGACTCATTCAGAAGTGAATTCATTCCGCTTGAGAACATTTTGAGCACTTGGCGTAGTTAATTAAATTTTGTATACAAACACCTTGATATAATATTTTTGTTTTATCATATGATAAAATATATGATTCTATAGAAACTATAATAGTCTATTTAAAAAAACATATATTATCATAGGCCCTTTTGGATTTTGTCATTCGTAAAAATGATGTTATGGTAAGCAAATGATTTTGTTTATTGAAAGCAAACTTTCCATTTCTAATGAATAAAATGGCTGTGGAAAACTGAAATAGCAAATAACTGATAAAAATAGAAAAATATGAGAAAAAGTTAAAAATAAAATCAAAAGAATCTGATGAGATATTTATTGGGAGCCCAACTTTAACCTGTAGTTAATTGCTAAAAGAAAGGAAATTTGGTTAACTGTAATATGCTACAGTTGGTGCAGTGGTAAAAATCCATATTACCACTGCACAAATTACAAAATATGCATTTTGAACGTTTTAATGGTGAAAGGATTAAAAATTATCTAACGTAGGCATTTTCGATCAGTGAATAAAAGTACAGCACAGAAAAGAAAATAAAGGAAAATTTTCTAAAATTTCTAAGGTTGATAAAAGGTAAGAATATAACACCGAATACCTGATAGTCTTAGCAAGACCCTGCTGAAAAGGGTTAATAAAAAGAATGTGGGTACTCAAAGGTACGAACCGCAATCGCATTGCTAAGGTCATATCTCCCCCCCAATTATGAGGCGTAAATTTTTCGATCAGTGAATAAAAATACAGCACAGAAAAGAAAATAGAAAGAAAATTTTAGAAAAATTTCTAAGGTTGATAAAGGGTAAGAATAAAACCGTGAATACTCGAAACTGGAAGTCTTAGCAAGACCCTGCTAAAAACAGGTTAATAAAAAGAATCTGGGTACTCAAAGGTACGAACCCTAATTACGGAGCGTATAGTTTTTTTCAAGGGTTTCTAAACACAATGACAGAAGCGCCAAAGTGCGAACCTTCCCCATTCTTGAGAGACTCCAAATGAAAATCTGGAATCAAAGGATTAAGATAACGGACCTTTAAGATCACAGATTCATAAATCCTAATCAATCTTAATCTACTCCCTTTGCACGAATAACGGTAGTGACCAACTAGTGAGGTTGTTTGATGGAGGTACAACATAGAATAAATAGGGGAGGAATCAAGAGGAGACGTAGATGGCAAATGAATACCAGAAGCTCAGAGAGGGGTGGAGGGGGAAAAAAAGGTGAAAAGATGAATAGATGGTAAAATGAGGTAGATAGTGAAATTTAGTAGATAAAAAGGGATACTGAAAGGAGGGATATGGTATGTTGCGAAAGAGGTACACAGGTAGCCAGTGAAACTAGAAATCTAGGTAGGTGCGAAATTGAGCTCAAAAGTAGATGGTGAAATGGGTAGATGTTGCAATGAGGTAGATATAACGCTTATTTACATTCAGCCATCCACGAATGCAAGAAATGAAATAAAGATCAATAAAAATGGGTCAAAAGCAAGGAAAAGGAAGAATCTCCCCACCCACACTTTAATGCTAGAGTCAGTTAATAAGAGAGTAAATCTATGGAACCAAGGATATATCTGAATGAATCTCTCTTTTATTTGGGAACAAATAAAAGAGAGCTCTTTAATACCACCTTCCTACATTGTGTCAGGAAGGGGCGTGATTTTATATACTAAAACTTGATAAGTACGATGTTGAAATGAGGACATTAAGTTGATTCCCTTGTTAGGTAAGGTTAGGTTAGATCAGATGATTTTTATCTATTAAATCTTGTCTTTTTTTTATAAGCGCATATAAATGGGTTGATATTTAATTACACCCATTTAAATTAAAGGAAATTATGTTAAAATGATTACCTAAGATGTGAAGATAAATGATTCCAAAAAGAAGGGGGGGGGGAATTTTAATTAATATAACTTAGGAATAATGAAGTTAAATTAAAAGATTAGGTAAGGTCAGGTTAGTTTCAGTCATTTTTATGTTTTTATCTATATTATATAACAATTCTAAAGAAGGGTTGATAACCAAATTTATAGGGAGTGGAGTTAAAATAACCACTGGCATACTAAGATTGAGTTAAGTAAGGTTAGGTTTGTTTCATGGATTCAAGCGAGTGAACAATAGCTTTTACCTTGCCATTAATTCATGTTTTTTTCGAAGATTCCAAGTCTTTTAAATCGTCCGGGGGAGGGGGGTACCTAAATTTATGTGGAGTGTGGTAAGGTGAACTTAAATTAGTGTTAGGGGTTGATTCATGATTTTTTTCAATTTATCGGTAAGCCATTTAAAAGGAGTAGGTGTTTAATGGTAAATAAAATGCGGCCACAACAATTGAGTGTAAAGACAATTGAGTGATAAGAGAATACGTGCAACAATAATTAGCTTGACCTAATCTTATAAAACTTATAAAAAATATAGAACATGTTAAGGATAAAAAACCTAATTTTACCATAGCAAGAATAGAAACCCCAATGTAGATATCAGGTAACGGGAAAAACATATGTAATCTCTATTTTAATGGAAATGAACGGTATACCAATTTATTAAAAGGGAAATTGAGTGACAATTGCGTTCAAGGAATTAATTATCCTGTTTACTTTTCTCTTTTTTTTTCAGAACAGCCTCGGCAGTGAATTAGGCGTTCGAGGCTATTGCAAAGTTAAGGTTAGGACTGCGACTTTGCAAAAATGGATACATTATGAAACGTTCGTTAGCATCTTTGCGTTTCCAATAGCGCTGTAATAAACGTGAATGCAATTTCAGTGATAGTTTGCGAAAAGTTACTTGGTTAGAAGAATCAAAATTATCTTTTGAGACAATCGTTTATTTCATTGAAGCATGGTGCAAAAGAATTGACAATTACTGTTTTTTTTGTGTTAAAGAGCTTAGATCTTTTCTCTTATTATGGCGCAATTTCACCTTCTTAGCCAGATGCTAAACGGCCGTTTACTCGAGTAATTAGGCTGACATCTTTAGTGCTACGATATCCTTTGTTTTTTTTAGAAGTATTAACATTGTTTTCGCAGTAAAAAAAAATGACAACGTATGAATTTGCTAGAGAAAGAACAATGTCTGGAGGGTTTTACTAGTACAATGGGTTTTCAGAGGGATTTGCAGGGAAACGCACGAGTGTTTCATGTATGCAGTTCCTGATAGATCTGTAGAAACATTATTATTTATAATTAAAGAATATGTATTGCCTGGCACGGCTATGATAAGTGGCGTACATAGAATGGAATAGAATCCTTGCCAGAGATGCGGTATATCTGAGCATTTGACTGTTAACCCCTCGCAGAAATTGAAAGATCCAGAAACAAGTGCCCACACAAACCAAAAATAGTCGCTTTGGGCCAAGGCGAAAATAAGGAATAAAACAGAATGTGGAACCACTCGTTCTTTAATCGACTCCTATACGAGTATGTGCCAGTTTTTATGGAGGCAAAAAACATAAAGAAAAAGACTTGTTGATCAAATTAACAAAGACATTGTAAAGTTTTATCTATTAAATAATGTTTAGTTTTTACTTTTTCTACCTTCCTTAGCTTTTATTTTTTTAGTTTTCTCATATTCGCCACCCAAGCCCACAAAATACTTATAACATAGGAATGATCCCATCCCTCGATTCCAGCGCATGAGAAAAGCAGTTCAGCCTCCTCAGCCGGCCGTTTAGCCATTTTGCTTAGGAGACGAAATTGCGCCATAATAAGAGAAAAGATCCAGGAGCTTAAAATGTCGACATAAGTGGTACCTGATTTGAAAATCTTTTTTGCGAGATATTTGTACCAATTCCTTGCTACAAAACCTAAAATCTAGCCTAACCTAGCTAACGTATCCTACAGGATAGGCTCTAGCCCAAAACGCCGTAGCCTAACATTAGCCAAGCCTTAACCTTGTGATAGCCTCGAAGGCTTAATTCGTTGCATGGCCTGGTCTGAAAAAGACCTACTTTATTACTTTCCATCCACTGTTGTGAATAACTTGAATGCAATTTCCGTTTGCATCTTCGCAGTTTGTTAATTTTTTGTCTTGTTATTTTTTTGCCTTGTATCTTACCCAATACGATTCACTATGTTGCGTATGAATGCTTGTCTGTAGATTAACGATGTGCAAAGAGTGGTTGACAGTTCTCTCGCCACTTTTTCGATTATTTGAGTTTCTTTTTCGGTGTGTTCGACTACATTTTATACCCAAATGATGGTGAAGAACTAGTATTTACTAGACCTAACACCCAAACTTAACTTCAAGGGCCCCGACTTCCATGTTATTTTGCTTATAATAGGGAGGATAAGGTTAGATTTGGTTAACATTCGCAACCTAACCTAAACCTAGCTTCTGGGGTCTATGAAAACGTCCTTGAGGACTTGTCGAAAATAGCGAATTCAATATTACCAAGTCAAGAATAGCAACCCTGAAATTCTCTTGTCAAGAATAGCGATCCTATGCAAGTGTTGGATTTCCTTTTTTAGACACGATCAAAAATTATTTATAGGAAAGTTAAATAATAAAATATTTATTGATATAAATCTAAGATAAAGTTCTTTGTTTAGAATTATTTAGGCATACTTTTTATCATTCTTATTCTTCTTCTTCATATTATTATTATTATTTTACTACTATGATTAATTTTCCTTGCACTCAATTGTCAGCAGACGACTCAAGTCGAGAGGGTGTTAAAATGAACCAAAAAAGGTCCGACTGGAAGTTTATTTACCAAAGCCTTTTAAGACTGATCTTATGAGTATGAGTGTAGGTATCATTTCTTCCTCTACTGCTAAGGAGATGTTTCAATATGGTGTTAAGGCCGGACACAACTCTAGGCAGCATTTTGATCCTGTGGATTGCATTGCTCTTCTTCACTGCTTCCGTGAATTCTTTGGTATCTCTAAAACTTCCCTTATCTCGTACGCAACCATGTTAGTATTGGTAATGATATATCTCGTTCGTCGGACGCGGGTTTTGGTGTTCCGCAAGTATCAATTCATGTTCCTCGTGAGTTTAGCATCTATCTTCTTTCTCTTAGTTTTCTTATTCTTAGTCCGGGTCTATCATTTCATTTCTATGCTGATGACACGCAAATCTTCCTCTCCATTTCCGCAGCCTCGTTGGCCGCGACTCTTAGAGACCTACTTTCCGATTGTAACGCCATCACTCGATAGCTTTCGGTCAACTTTCTTAAACAATCGTGACCAAACAGAAATTACTAGTGGACACTAGGTGATGACCTTTTGCCTTTTTTATAAAAAATTATTTCCTGTAGCACGAATGAATGAACTTTTGCCTATTAATGACAAAAATTACTTTTTTTTCGGTTGAAATATTGAAAAAGGTCACGCACAAACCACTTCGAAATGTAATATAGGCTATTTTAGCATTTTATATGTGTTAAAAATATTTATATTAAATATATAAGTTATCAAACAGACTTGTGCAATAATTTATGTACCATAGAATTGTATAGAATTTTCAAGAAAATCATCACGTCATCGCTTGCGCGATTTCTGTAGAATTCCAGAATTTTCTTCAGCCATTTCGCGTGCGGTATATAAGCGAGATGTTTAAAGCAGGTAGTTACTAGTTTAGTTTTAACGGCGTTGATATTATTATTGCCTTATTATAATTGTTGTGTATTCTCCAGCGTTTATTGTAAAAAGATCCTGGTATTATTTGGTAAGCTACATTTAACTCTCTCACTAATTATATAATATAATAGCATATAATGTTTTATTAGTGTCTGCCTTCTCTATTTTTTTATAATTGTAATTTGCTTGTTTTTTAATAATAGCTCATTAACAGTTTCTTTAATTTGTTACCTATTTAATATTTAGGTTTATTTTATATTTCAGTTGCTGAGTACAAAACATGTCGTTCAGGGAGAGCTTTTTTAACACGGAGAAGAACAAGAAAACCTGGACAAATAACTTGTCCAGTTTCAAGCACCATCTAGAAGAGGCAACGTGGCAGTTTATGAAGCACCCTTAAGTGAAAGGAGTCGGATGCCCCTGAAAATCCACGTCGATGGACGCTTCAACTTTCTTGAATCCACCGCCAAAGAACGGAGGAAGAGGATCGGCCTAATTGTGGAGCTAAAAGCCCTATGGAGCAAACATTGAACTTCCCGCATGTATCTGATCAAGCCATCTGTGCAAAACTAGAAAACTTTCTGAAATACTATGAGTATTTCAGAAAGAAACAAAACTTTAATTCTTTGAATGAACTGTTTGACGTGACCAAGGTGAAAGGCAACTGGTTGTGCAAAGAAGATGAGAACCTCTATAAACAGCAAATTTTGACCAAAGGCCAGGTTAGTTATACCACTGGTAAATCTGCTAGTGCCAAGACCATCCACACATTCAAGTGAAAGAAGGCAATGGAAGCGACTGTGTCCCTACTTTCCAGCTCAGCACCACCTGATTGTTCCGAAACTAGCACGGACTCATCCAATAAGAGCGAAGACAGTTCTTGGGAGGAAAAGGAAGCATAACCCAACAAGCTTAGCAAGAATCCTTGTTACAAGCTTAAAGCTGTCGTCCCACAGAGAAGCAAAGGTATATCGCCAGCTTTCTGGTGAGGGCATTGAAATCCCAATCCCATGTCAGTCAGCAATCCACAAGGATACTCAGGTGAAGAAGCACTTGGTGAGCACGCTTCATCTAGAAAAGTGGAGCTTACACTTTGACGGCAAACGCATTGAGGACTTTGAATATCAGGTCGTGGTCCTCAAGAATGAAGCGAAAGGAATAAAGTTGGCTGCGCTCAAATTGAAGGATGGGAAAGCTGTAACAATTTCAAAAGGGCTCCAGGGTGTGTTAGAGGAGTTCAACCTGTGAAGATCAATTGTTATGCTTGTCACCGACACAACAAGCGTGAATACAGGCAAAAAGACAGGCGTAGTTGTTCGACTGCAGCAAATGTTCGAAGATAAAAGTCACCCCAAACCCAAGTTCATCAGTTGCCAGCACCATGTCCTGGATCGGATTCTTCGCGTTGTCATGGACGATGAGCTCCATGGGTTGACTAAATCACCAAACATAGAGTACTTCTTTATGCAGGATTTGATGAGCAATTATGATAAATTGAAAGCAGCCTTCAGCAACAGTAAAACTGAGATTAAGGAAATAGGCGGCTGGAGAGACATGAAATTTCTCTATCACCTCACACGTGTCTTTCGTCACTTCACTGAGATGAATGAGGTCCCCTTTGTAACGTTTCAAAAGATCCCACACATCAGCAATGCACGTTGGAACTATCGTGCCATTCTAGCCCTTCTTGCGTTCATTCTGATGCCTGACACCCGGAACAGGCTGCGTAAAATCTGTTCATTCATTTCTTACTCATGGGCTGACCATTGGTTCAGCACCCACTTGTTACGCGTTAAAGATTTTTATGAACTATCTGCAGCTCTGAATGAATACCCAACAGGTCTCAAATGCTTGAAAACCCACTGGAAAACAGATGAATCTCCAATCAATATTGCCCGAAGCAACCAGTGCTGTGAGCGTGCGGTCAAAGTTATGCAAGACTTGCATTGGTCCTGCCGCAACAAGGACAACCTATCACTGAGATTCATCCTGTCCAATGACATTATTGTAAATAATTTACATCCTTGTGTGTTTGATGACCCTATATAATGTTATATATATGTGACTCATAAGCTTTTGTTCAATCTTGTATATGCTGCCAGTAACTTCAAAAACTGAACAAAAAAGCTGATAAATAAAATTTTAAAAATTATTTTGTGCGTGAGGTTTTTTTATCAAGTCACCTTGAAAGTAAGATTTTATATAATATTTAATTAAAGCTCATTAAATTATGACACAGGGATATGAGGTTATAAAATAGTCATCACCTTAGTGGGCACTCTCGCGGATGTTGCTGGCTGCATGCTGCTTGACATCTCTCGAGCTTCATTTTTCAATAGAGTAACAAATCTCGTCTTCACCTCTGATGGTTATATCTCAAAAGCTATGTCGCTAACGTTTGTAAATTCCTCTGCCACATCCGTTCCCACTTTGCCCACCGCAGCATCAAGATTACCATCATTACCTTCGTCACCTCCCACCTTGACTGCATCAAATCCCTACTCAGTTGAGAACTTTAGAGCTCGAGTTCTTCTCCTCATGGGAGGTTCTTTCGTCCAACCTCCCTTGTTTCGCGATCTGACCTAGCTCCCATACGATACAGGTCGCTGTTATGGTCTTCCTAACATTTAATTAGATAGGTTACGCCACTCTATCTTATCTATCCTCCTTACTCACCCTATTTCTCCCCGCTCCTTCCCAGAACTCTAGGGCCGGGCTTTGTGCCACTTCCGTTTGTTCCTCGTAGACGTCTGTGCTGCATGAAAGATCGGGCTTTGTCTGTATTTGCTCTGAAAATGTGGAATGATCTACCTATAGAAATCCGCTTATCTACCCGACCCCTGCCTTTGGTGACTTCTAAGTGTGCCTAGAAGACTCATCTCACCTCTTATTCTATGGAGAGCCGCTATGTGAAGGTCAATGACCTTGAAGGGCGTTATATATACTGCGCTATTATTATTATCTGTCTATTTGTTTATCAAATACTTGATAACAGAGTGAGGAAGAAAAATTGGGGTAATACAAAGAGGATTGCAGAATAAATCTCATTCGCCTAAATCACCGTTGAGGGAAGAAAGTGCTTAAAGTTTCCATGAACACAAAATAGAACGGGTAAATACGAGGGGCGGTCAATAAGTTTTGCAATTCTAATATAAGGAAACGAGATATGATGAAAAGTTTTATTATTTTTCAATATAACTACCCTCGACTTCAATGCACTTGCGCTACTTGTCCCTGTGGCATCGAATTACCGACTGCTGTTCAATCCACTCCTGGACGGCGAGCTGGACATCTTCATTGTCCCCAAACCGGCGTCCACGCAGTGCAGCCTTGAGCTGGCGGAATAAAATGTGGTCGCTAGGAGCCAGATCTTGACTTTAGGGGGGGATGGTTGAGCTCCTCGAATCCAAACTCACACAGGACAGATTCTGCAACTCTGTCCTTGTGGACTTTGACGACATTGAAGTCGATCATGGGGCGTGAGGTTTCTAGGGACCCAACCGGCAGAGACCTTGGTCATGGCCAAATTGTCGTGGATGATGTTGGTAACACTTCCATGTGATATTCCAAGTTCTAGCTCGATTTCTTCGATTTTCACCCGTCGATTTTCGAGGATCATCCTCTCCACACGGGCCACATTGTCCTCGTTGGTCACGTCTGACGGGAGTCCTGGACGGGGGTCATCTTCAAGGGACTCACGACCATGGCGGAACTCCCTATTCCAGCGAGCAATGGTTGCATAGAAAGGGGCGGTGTCGGTGTACACTGCAACCATGCCTTCATGGATCTTTTTTTCATTCTTGCCTTCCTTGATAAAAAATTTGATCACTGCGCGGTGCTCAACCTTCTCCACTGTTGAAAAATTTGTGACTGACGATCTGCGATCAGCTACTGCTTCTTAAATGGACCAGGCAAGAGCGTGCGGCTGCAGGTCCTGACTTGTCATCACTTGTCCTAACACCCCCACAAACAGCCATCCCCCTTCCTTTTGTTTGTCCTACCGATTCACAAAACCTATTGACCGCCCCTCCAAGATGACCTAGTGAAGATAACCATTCTATAATCTGGGTGAATAAAGATAAGCTATATATAAAGTGAAGGCCTTAAGATAAACAATTTGGAAGATGATTCAGAAAATCTAAGCCATCTATAAACTGAAAAAGTTAAGATAAATCATATATACAATGAGGAAGTAAAGATAACGGATCTCTAAAATGACCATCAAATATAGGCCAGGTATCAACTTGGTGAGTAAAGATAAGCCATCTATAAATTAACCGAGTGAACATAATCCATCTTGAAAATTACCGGCAAAGATAAGTCACCTATAAACCAACATAATAAAGATCAGCCATCTATAAGATGACTGAAGAAAGAAAAGCTATATTTAAAATGCCTGAGTAAATATAAAGCCATCTCTAAGAGGATCCAGCAAAGATAAGCCATCTAAACACTAACTGAGTAAAGATAAGTTTTTGTACACTGATCAAGTAAAGCTAAGAAGACAAAACAAAGGTAAACAATCTATAAATTGAAAGAGTAAATATAAGCCATTAATAAGATGACCAAGCAAAGATAAGCCATCTATAAACTGACTAAGTAAACATAAGTCATCGAGTAAAAGAACTCGGCAAAGATAAGACACCTATAACTGACCGAAAATATATAAGTCATCTCTAAGATGACCCAGCAAAGATAAGCAAACCATAAACTGAGATAAGCCATTGAAAAAATGAACAATTAAAGATAAGCCATCAATAAGATTACTTATCAAAGATATTGCATATTTTAACTGAAAAAATAAAGATAAGCCATCTATGAGTTGAACCAGCAAAGATAAGTCCTCTATAAACTGACTATAAGTCATCATTGAGAGGACCCAGTAATGAATAGACTGTATCCATAAACTGTTAATTAAAGATAATCCAGAAAAAATCTATAAACTGATTAAGTAAAGAAGAGCCATCAATAAACTGACTGAGTAAAGATAAGCCATCTAAAATTTAAGTGAATAAAGATACGCCATATTTAAGATGATCCAGCAAAGTTAAGATATCTACAGACTGTCTGGGTAAAAAAGGCCATCTATAAACAGACTAAATAAAGTCAATTCAAATCTAGGATGAGCCAGGAAAGATAAGCCATCTATAAAATGACGGAGTTAAGATAAGTCAGGTATAAGATGAACTAGTAAAGATAATCCATCTATAAACTCAGTGAGTAAAGATCAGCCATCTCTAAGATGACCCAGCAAATATAGGCCATTTATAAACTGACTGAATAAAGATAAGCAATTTCTAAGATGACCTAGCAAAGATCAACCATCTATAAACTGACTTAATAAAGATAAGCATTTTAAGGTGATTTAGCAAAGATCAACCATCTATAAACTGAATGAGTAAACATAATCCATCGTAAATAAGGCCTAGCAAAGATAAGACACTTATAACTGACTAAATAAATATAAGCCATTTCTAAGATGAAGAATCAGAGATAAGTCATCTATAAACTGACTGAAAAAGTATAAGCCATCTCTAGGATGACCAAGCAAAGATACGTCGTTTATAAACTTAATGAGTGCAGATTAGCCATCTATCAACTGATCGAGTAAAGATAAACGATATTTAAAATTATTGAACAAGGATACGTATCTTTAAGTTGACTCAGCAAAGGATAACCAATCTATAAACTGACTGAATAAAGATAAGCAATCTTTAAGATCACCAAGTAAAGATAAGATATCTATAAATTGATTAACTAAAGATCTATACGTGATTTTGAAAAAGGAAACAAACTACTCGCAAAGGGAAGTTAGGTTAGATTAGGTTTTCTTCTTCCTTATTTAGACATAAATCTTTATTCCATTGGTTTATAGATTTCTTATATTTGCTGGGGCAAGTTTATTTTTCCTAAATTAACCTAACCTAACCTAACCTCTCCTAACCTAACCTATCCTATCCCAACCTAACCTAACCTTAACCTAACCTAACCTAACTTAACCTATCCTATCCTAACCTAACCTAATTATCAAAACTACCCGTAAGTATAAGTACTAATATAATTTAACTATAACACAAAGATCCATCAAACTTCGACAACCTAACTCACCTAAACACTAATAAAAGCCAGCCATCTCAAAGTTAGTCTAGTAAAGATGAAACTTTTTTTTTTCTAAGATGTCTTATTTTTAGTTGATCCATAAATACCAGTACTGAAAAGGTACGAATTCCCATTAGTGAGTACATAGGATATTGCTGATAGAACAAGAGATAAATAAACCACTTATATAAAATACCGGAAGCAATTGCGAATGAAACCAATTCTTTATTTAAATTCTTAATTTAATTAGAAATATGATTAATAAAGACGAACACTTTAATGAAAACAAAATTTTAATTACTTCAAATTTTATGCAAGTAAAAATTTATTAAAAAATGAAAAGCGTCCAAACTTATGTAAACTTTAATTAAATTGTTATAATTTTTTTCATAGTCCTTAAAAACATCAGCGGCAGTTCCTTACAATATTAATTTATTAATCCCAATCTGAATTAATACAACAAGTAATTTTGAAATACGCTACTTTTTAATTTGAAAATCTTAATTCGAACAAGTACTTAAACTAAAAATTGGCTGCTGACGTTCAAAATCAATCAAGACCCAAATAATGAAGTTTGTAATTCAATTGCATTCAATCTTTTTCAAGCGAATTTTTCTCTACTTTCTCAAAATTACAATTATTTCCTTAGGAGAAGTTTAGATTTGTTTCATAAATGATTCTCAAATATCCTTCGAAGCTGAAAAATTCTAAACGGAAATAAAGTTTTCTGCCTTCCAGCCTGTAGAATAGGAAATTTGAGTCTTATGCATCCCTCTAATTCGGTCGGTAAAGCCTTTAGAATAGTTAACTTCTGCCTTAAAAAGCAGATTACCGCTTTCTTAATGAGTGAAATATTTTCTTAGCAACCTCTCATCTTGCTTTCATTAAGAATCAGAGAGAAAACTGTATTAAAGGCGTAAACTTCATTTTACGAAAGGGTATAAAATCGTCTCTCCGTTTGGCTGTCATTAGGTCTAATATTCAGTCTTTTATGACTAACTCTCGGAAGCCGTTTTGGAAATTTTCGCTGATCTTCTTTGCTTAATTAATTGATTTTTATGATTATTCCTGTTTTATTTTGTTAATGCTATGATTAAGATGGAAGTTTTGAGCAGTTTATTAGTCACGTTGAGTTGAAGAATAGGTTCAAGGGAAAAAGAGTTTAAGACTGATGAGGTGGAAAGAGGAAAAAAGAGGTTTGCGCAGAGAACTAAGACGGAAGAAATTAATAAAATTTAGAAATATTTTTTTCCTAAGGAATATTGGCTCTTGGTCGGAAAGATGGGAAACAAATAAAGGAAGAGTAGTAGGGAATGTAATGGTTTCTCTCTCCCTCTCCCTCATGCTAGAATGAGTAGAGATAAGATGTAGGTAGAAAAATAAAAATTAACAAACGAAAAAAATAGAGAATACATTGAAATAGAAAAGTCGATTAATTTTGCTTTCCAAAGAGGGTAGGTTAACTAAGGCTAACCCTCAATTTTAACTAATTCAATCCTGCCAGTAAACCCATGTTGAATAATTCTAACCCAAATCAATCAAAATAGATCAATCACACCTAGAAACAGCGCGAATTGACTAACTCTTACTCTCCAGAGACCCAGACTAAAAAATATTGACTCTCCAGTCAATTAACTGCTACCCTCCATAGACCCCAGGTCGACTAATTCTTACTTCTTGGAGAGCCAAGGTCTACTAATTCCTACTCACTAGAAAGCCCAGGTTAACTAATTTCATCCCCCCCTAAGAGCCAAAGCAACTGAATTCAGCCCTCCAGAAAGTTCGAGTTAACTAATTCCTACCAATCATAGATACCACCAGATCGACTAATTTTTACCTTCCTGAGAATCAGAATCCGCATGGACTACTTTTACTCCACAGTGGGCACACTCCGACTAATTCCTACTGTCCAGAGATTCCAGGCTAATTAACTTTTAATCTACAGGAAATGAGGTGGACTAATTCACAGCACTCGAAAGCTCTGGACATCTAATAACTATTTGTTCTGTGTTTGACCAATTTGTAATTAGATTTGGTCAGAAAGATTCTCACTTGCTGCTGAAGCTCATCATTTGATTAGAATCAAGTCCCAATGTACTACCAGTAACGCAAAGGGTTTAGGGTATAGCTTCACACTCAATATAATGAACCATTTAAAAGCATACAACTGTGCGATTGTAATCACATGAGTCAGGTTTGGTTCATTTACCGCCTAACATCGTTGTATTCAAACCAAGTTCCAGTTTAGTAGCAGCAACGCACTGGGTTGCGGGTACAACCTCACAATCAATTAACTACACTCTATTTAAGCATTCACCAATGTGGAGTCAATTTCTAGAGTAGGTTGGATTCATTCAGTGGTAAACATTTAGGTTGTTATTACTTGTCTGATTATAACCACGTCTCATTGTAGTATCATAATCGAACTGGGTTGCAAGTACAGTTTTACAACCTTTCGACTACAGCCTCTCTAACCTGTATGAGCGTCTTTTCTAAACACCGCAATGAGTTGCGGGTACAGACATACAATAAATAAATACACTATATCATTTCTAAGCATTCACCTGTATGAACCCAATCTCAAGACCGAGGTTCGGTTAATTCAGTGCTAAATATTCTGGTTGTTTTTTATTGTGACTCCAAAAGAAGCTCACCTTGTGGGATTCGAGCCATGTCCCAGTTTAATGCCTTTAAAATCATTCACCTGTTTGATCGCAATCTCAAGAACGAGGTTCTGTTCATTCATCGACAAACATTTGGGTCGCTATTTATTTTTTAACCACGTTTCATTTTAGTATAAGGAACGCGCGGGGTTAAAGACATTCTCAGAATCACCCAACTACAATCTTCGTAACAATTTACCTGTTTGAGCACATCTACAGCGACAAAATGAGTACAGCTTCTCAATAAAAATACATAATACATACACACTTTTAAAACATTCACCTGGTTCGCCTAATCTCAAGAGCTAGGCTCGATTTATTCACAGGTAAATATCATGGTTGCTTTTTACTGGGACAGAAAAAAAAGCTGATTTTGATGGATGCCAACCACATCCCAGTGTAGTAGAAACAACGCAATGGTTTGTGAGCACACCCTCACAATCAATCGGCACACCCTTTCTATGAATTTGCATGTATGAACAAATGATTGAGTAATTCAAAACACCCTTTTATTTTATTCATCTTTCATCACCTGCATATATTTTTCCCCTATAAATCTTTTACTCATCTGTTCTATCCTCTTGTTCTTGGAAATCCTTGTTAGATCCATCTATCCACTGAGAATGAAGAGCCGGTTTTCTGGAAAACAAGTCTCTTCCTTTCGGAAACACAGTCTCTTCTCTTTTCAGATTCTACGGCGTTTACGGGTTTTCATCTTTTTTGCAAACTCCATTTTTACCTTTTAACCTTAGAGAAGTTTTTCTCAAGCTGGAAGAATCAGAGGCGGTTTCCCATTCACACTGAAAGTTACACCACGTCTCGAAAATGTTGCTACTTCGTCTCAAAGAGTGGAATCGATTGCTACCGGTAAGTAGCGAGGCGCTTTTCTTGCTATACGTAACTATGCAGTGCTATAAGATGTAGCGTTTCCACACGCGCAGGTCATAGTCGGAAAATTTTAAATGGGGGAAATCGAATAGACGTCTTTCTTGTATTTGGAATACGACTTAGTCGAAAAAGGCAATGCCCTCTAGTTTAGCAAAGTCGAGTCATATTGGCTATGGTTCATGATGGGATGGGATTTCCAATTCGGTCTTTGCGATGGCTAATGTGGTTTGGATCCGCTTCTTAAACCTTCCCTACCACTTAATATTCATTGCATGATATATTACATTATTATACTATTTTATATGAGTGACATCCGAGCACACAAAAAACTACATTAGGATGAAATGTTACGTTATATAAACATCATAGGCTACGTTAAGCTATGAACACGAATTACGTTAAATGTAGATCAGAAGGAAAATTACATAGGTAAGGATCTCAAAGTACGTTAAGTAAATATTATAAGCTACGTTAATTTGAGATCACCGGTTACGATGAGAGAATTTAAGGTTTTAGAACATTAACATTTTTTAGTCGTGTGCTGGTGACTACATGTCGGTCGGTCATTCCCTTTTTGCTTCGGCCGATTCTAACGAAATTTGAAACCCTTTTGTTGTTTTTCATTCTCTTTCGAATGATAGAATTTCCAAAGTCCTCCCAAGTTAGCCGGGCAATAATTTGGCAATAACCATAACTTTTCGGCCGATTCTAACGAAATTTGAACCCCTTATGTTGTTTTTCATTCGCCTTTGAATGATAGAATTGCCAAAGTCCTCCCAAGGTTAGCCGGGGAATAATTTGGCAATAACATCATAACTTTTCGGCCGATTCTAACGAAATTTGAAACCCTAATGTTGTTTTACATTCTTTTTCGAATGATAGAATTGCCAAAGTCCCCCCAAGGTTATCCTGGAAATAATTTGGCAATAACCATAACTTTTTGGCCGATTCTAACGAAATTTGAAACCCTAATGTTGTTTTACATTCTCTTTCGAATGATAGAATTGCCAAAGGCGCCCCCAAGGTTATCCTGGAAATAATTTGGCAATAACATCATAACTTTTTCGGCGATAGTGACATGCTTGTTCCGGTACTTGCACAGTTACGTGCGCACAGATCGCCCAGACTGTGATATTAAAAAGAATATTTAGAATCAGTCTGGAAGATAATGCCTTAATCGTAGTAAGGTGTAAGGGAGGGCTCTATCAAATGCAGTGCGTCTCGCGAGTGTGCCCAATTTGATGAGGACAGAAAGCGACCTGAATTACGTCAACAGGAACGATAACACGGCCGTATCCCAACTTCTTTGCCAGGCAGCGCGGATGACTGACCAGACCAGCGAAACGCATGTCTGGTCGTCTTGTCCCTGCAGGCTATTTGGCGTCCTAATCGTAGCGCTCACTTCCCGTAATTCTTACATGTCTAATAACTCATCAGAAGATATTTATGACATTAGAAGATATTTCGGAGTCCCATTCACTTCAGACATAGGGGATACAACGTGGAAGCCGACTCCTTCTTAGGTTTTGGAGCCGTGCTTGTACAACGGCACGGGTGCAATGTGGCACGAAGTGTGCTTCAAACATGTCTAAAGCAATACTCCCAACTCTATAGAAGCTATGGGAGCTGAGGCTTGTCGAGTTACACCAAACTGTCAATGCAGTCTTCTATCTTTAAATCCAAAGGGCTTAGAGTATGACTGGTGTCTCTTGGCACCATAGATACCTTCAAGATAGGTCGCGGATGCGATGAGAGCCTTTGGTGGCTGGGGGAGACGCCAAGTGCGTGTGTACAAGTACATAATCCACTGTGCATGGCGCAAGACACGTCTCATCTCCTCAACATGGACAAGTAGTTTTTAAAAGGAGACGTGCGGAAAGCACAGTTTGAATGGTGGAGACTGGTAAGGTGGATTGCTTGACCTTCCTCAATTCACGCTCTGCTGCAGATACGTAATAATCGCTACCGTAATTATTTTTTGAGCAAACAAAGGAACGATTGAACAACAATTTTCTAACCCTATAGGAACTCTAGTTATGAACGTCATGGAACGAAGAATGTCCATGGCGCGGGTACAGAAGACAGTAAAGCTGCGAATATAGGCTTCCCAAGTGAGGCATTGATCGAAAGATAAACCAAAGAAAGGGTGTAAGTACAACTTTTCCATGAATACCCTATTGGGAAACAAGTCCGAGTTGGAGTGAAGCAGTGGATGGCGAGAGAAGTGCACTACCTTAATCTTGGCCAAAGAAACCCGAAACCTGTGCACTTCGGCATAGCAGGAGATGCCGTTTAATGCCGCTTAGAGTCTACACTCCATCGTTGAAATCTAGGTGGTACCTTAATATATCGAAAGGTCATCTATGTAGACCGTATTAAGACATATTGAGGCACCACCAAGGTAATAACGTTGATATCCAAAAAGTGTGACACTAAAAATATTTCCCTGCAGGCCACTATCTTTTTGTCTTTTTGCTCCTGAGGCGGTTTCTCTCACCAGTAGCCGGAATCGCCATGACCATGTGGTACTATAGGTCTCGGGGTAATAGTTTATACGAAGGAAGGCCTTCCAGGCATCATTTTTAAGCCGGAGCCGTGTATTCAACGTAAAGTGGAACTTGTGGAAGCCGCGCTGTGCAAAGGACAGGTTGCTTCTACTGTTCAGATTAACGTCTAATATCACCTTTACCAATTTCTTCTTAAAACTGCACACGTAGAGGCTTGAGAAATTGGACGAAAACTGCCTGGAGTAGAGTGATATTTTCTCGATTTCAGAAAAGTAAGCAAAGTATCCATTTGCCAGGTCTCTGTCCAGATTATATTGAATCAATCTAGTTAAATTACTATGCCTCTCTCATCTAGTGTGGAAGGATTAAATATGGCCTATCATCCGGACCAGTGGGGTGTCTACAAATGAATTGAGAGAAGAAGGCAACTCAAATCAGCATAAATCAGTCGTTTAGTTGTTTGGCCATCTCTCTCCCAAAATAAGGCTGTGCATCCGGAGGGCAGGGGGCAGATCAAGAGAAGAAAATGAAGTGGTTATCGGGCAGTTATACATAACCTCGTCGAAATTCAGAGACCTGGCTTCGAAATGGTCAGCAAGAATTTTACCCCTGGGATTGATCGTGTCTTCCCCTCAAAGAAGGCGTCTACTGTTTAAATCTGCAAAGATTACAGAGGGCCACCGTGTCTGTTAACTGACTGTAGAATGTAAGCATAAATAAAATTATTCCTCGTATTCAGGTGTAGCTATACTGGCAATGCCTGAAAGGAGTTATTTATAGGAATTAAAATAATTGAGATCTCATGCTGAGTCTAAATCATGCATCTTTCTGCCAGGCCTCTATTCCGTGGTAGTGGTGTCTCAAAACCCTTATACCCTGCCCTCGTACCCTGTATGGTCTGGTGCTAAAAGATAGCTAACGTGAAGAGGAAGAGACGAGCCTTCCCAGTTCCTCCAAGTTGGCCCAGATTGGACGGCAATTCTATTGAAAGAATATGACCTCCACGCCTAATTTGGAGAAAATGCGAAATCCATCTTAGCACAAAAAACCATCACGAGAAGGGCCGTATGAATACTGGAAGTAGAACTCAGGGCTATTGGCCGTAAAAAGCGCTTGTGCCTCTGAGGACGTATTGGGGATGTTGGGCTCCCTATTTGGGTCTTTTCCTTGCTCTGCCTCGAAAACTTTGGCGGGCGGTGCGGCTTCAGTCATAGTTAGGGACATGGGAATCGAAGCTTCTTTGCTTCTTCAGGATACTAGCCTAGAAACGCCCGAGGACGGTCTCATGACAACCTTCGGCTTATTTCCCTCCTGTGAGAGAAACGAATCGGTGGTGCGCGTGGTGTTTTGTTTTAAGGGAACCGGTCACTAGGAGTAGGAGGGGGAAGCCCTGGTTTTCGCGAGGCGTTGTGAGGTAAGAGCCCTTTGAGCCGCCAGCTCTACTTGCGGAGCGCCTGAGGGTGAGTAGAATCTGCAGAAGGTTTCCGAATCAGTGCTGAAGCGAGCGCGCTCGTACACCCGAAAGGGCTAGGAATATAGAGTGCTTGCCTAACTTTTGAGGCTTACGAGATTCCAGGTCAAACAGGGCGCGAAAAGACCAAATGCTTAGTCCTGCCAAAGAGAGTTTGTTCGCAGCTTGAACAGCCAAGACCTTGTCCAGAAGATGCACGTCACATTGCTTCATAAAAGCTGGTTTGACTCTCCGTAATTCCCATTATAGACTTATCGTGTATGGTATTAGGACAAGTTACACAAACTTTGGCTAGATCCGACTTTTCGGACCTATATGGGCGATTTTTGTGGTTAAATCGATAGTAGTTGTAGCACTTCGCGCAGTGGCGCCAGTGCTGTAAAGCGGTAGCGATTCGAACTGGAACTCAGGGAGCTTGTTACGATTGAACAGGACGAAGAGTGTAGAGGTGGGTCTCGTCCCCCTTTTTTGCTAATCACACGTTCGATTTTGATCGCTCCTTGGTCAACCAGCTCTTCCGTGATGTCTTTAAGGAGTCGTTCATGAGTTTTCTTGCACAAATTTCTTTGGTCTTCTTTCTTTTTCGTTTCTTTTTCGAGAGGAAGGCGTGGAGCGAGCTCACTTCTCTCCTGCCTGGAAGGGCACCAAAGGCAGGGTGAAACAGCCACAGCCATATCCTTCTCCGAGATGAGGATGGTTTTAAACGGTAAGGGGCAAGAGGCGGGAAAGGAGGTCTCTTCTCTCTTTGTTGGACCTCGTGGATCCGTGCTCCCTCATGAGGACCTTGCATTGGGGTGGACTCTGGTTTGGTGTTATCTCTTCAACCGAGCCCATGTTCGCCTCCACAGAAGATCCTTTCATCTGGGGTGGAGCACTTAGGATCATATCTATCTGATGAGGGGGATTCAAGTAGCCATCCTACCCTCAAGGTATCAGGTTTCCAGACTAGAGACTCATAGTTTGTGACAGGAGGTCACAAACGGGATTCTGACCTCCATCGGGAAAATTGGGAATCGGGCGTGCCTGCTTCCCTAACTGTAATGAACCACTCGGATCGACGAGGTCTCAGGGCAAGACCCAATAAAAGATGACGCCTAAACTCATCCAAAAGGGTTGTGTTGGTTCTCATGCACCTAACCTGTATCACTTATTGAGGGGGAAACGCCCTTTCTGCTAGAAAAATCTCGGAGATACCCCTGAGAAAGCACATAGTGGAGGGCACCCCATCAGTGACTTAGAGCTTCCCGAGGGTGGCTCTAGAGATGGCAAAGGAGAAGCCAGGTTGCCGCAGAAAAATTGTTGGAGGGAAGCCCGCCACCGGTCAGATTGGTGCTGCCATAGTTTTCATCGCCCAATTCAACGCCAAGGTTGGTGAAGGAACGGACAAGGGGCTTTGGTCGGTTATATGCCCGCTTCCAGCCGCTCTGGCCTTTTCCATCTTAGATTTTCGGACTTTTCAGGTATCTATTCTGGTTGAATTAAAGTTTGGTATTCACACCTGCACTTTAACATACACCAACTAGAAGTTGCGCCACAATGAGTAGAAGAAAAGGCAAGGCCACGGGTGGATACAACCCTTACTAGGTCGTATCAATGGTTGACAGGACAACCAGGATCTGTTGTGACAGACCAAATGACAGGATCCGAGAAATTTAGTTTGTTTTTCAGCCAAAAAGGCAATAAAACCCACCAGTCATAAACGATACAGCCGTATGTGACAGAGAACGGCCGTAGTGAAGCGGTCATTGTGGCCAAACTGATTTTCACATTAATCGTTCCCAAACGCCCAAGACTCTTCACTTCTGGTCTCTTGCGATTTCTGCACGTTCAGAGCGTTTAGAAATTGCAAATACTCTCTCCTGATAAAGCACGAGGTAGATGGTAGGGTCCTTAAGCCTAAGAAAGGGTTGAGGGCATAGTGGTAGAGAAAAAAAGGAGGCTGAAGGGGAGCGAGGATGAAGTGCACCAACTTCTCCAGGCCTCGTAAGAGAGTTCAAATCAACCCAGTGATTGGGATTCCCGTCAGTTGCACTTGGGCAGGAGAAACATCCACTCCTCCACGTACCAAGTGCGGGTAGACAAAAGGTTGAGGGAGTAGTAAAGAATAAAAGAGAATGTTGCTGGGGAGCGAGGAGAAGCGCACCAACTTCCCCATGCCTCGTTAGAGTATTCAAGTTAACTTAATGACGGGGCTTCCCTAATTTTCACCCGTAGCGGGAGGATGAAGAGCTCCTTCAGGTACCAAATGTGACAAAGTACACAGTCTAACTCTCTGCGGGAACATTATTAAACTGAATATAAGACCCCTGAAAGGATTCAACCCAATGGGCTAACGTCCTTTTCCCGATCTCATATGACCAGTACTGTCCTTCTCATTTGCTCATTTCATCGAGTCTTACCTACCCCTGTAGTTTTTCCTAACCAACCACACCTGATGCGTTATCCGGTCCTTTTTCATTGTTTGTGAGGTCAAGTAAGGTCGTTTTCTACTCATCTTTACAGTGGAAAAGATATTGACAAATTTATATGCATTTTACTCTACTTTTGACCTCCCCCCCCTACAATAGCAAAGAGTAATTAGGAATTTATGAGTTTCTATACAATAAAATTAGCATTCGAAATTGCGATTTTAAATTCCAGAATCGGTCTAAAATGGACCTAATAAAACAGTGACTTAGTTTACCCTTTTCTGAAGTCACTTACTTTGATGCCTTCTCGGAAGAGGACAAATGGGGTAGGAGGAAAACCAATTGGGAATGAATGAATAAAAAAATGAAAAGAATAGGGGAAACAAATTGGGAACGAATGAGGAAAGGTGAATAAGATATGAAGCATATAGGAAACGAATGGGAAAGAATGAGGAAAGCGGAGTAAGATGTAAAAAAGGAAAGTGTGAGGAGAAATGCACGTAAATGGGGTAGAGGGGAAAACATGAAAGGAAAAATATGCGACGATAAGAACAAGAGGAGGAATGAAGGTGAGCGAATGATCTGAGTAGTAAAAGGTAAATAATGAGCGGAGATGAATTTGAGGAGATAAAATAGGAAAGATTAATGGAAGACAATTTGGAAGAGAAGAGAATGAAAGGAGAAAGATTGAGGGGAGATGAAAGAGAATATAGGAAGTAGCCAAAGGATGATGATCATAAATGCATGATTGATGAGTGATCTCACTCTATAAGAGAGGTAGTAATGATATGCCTTAGAGGTAATCACAAAGTAATCTATAATTGACAAAGAATGTAATGTTGAAACGAAAGTGTAGCTCGTATTTGAAACAAGAAAGGGTCTATGTGAACCAAAACTTGAAATTTTACAACCATAATTTTATAACTCATATCTAACACTTGCTTATATTAACACAAAATTAATTACCAACAAAGTACGGTACACATTCTAATGCACCTCATTTTCTAAATCTTCTGGTCAAAATCTTTATTCTTCTTTGAATAACTCGGTAAAGAGAGATCCTAAAATTCCCAGCTACCACAGCGTTTTCTTCAAAATCCAGACACTCACCTCCTTTCTCCGAAGAGAGAAGCAACGGATCACAATCAACATCTCAAACGCCAACGAAAAATCAACCAAACTTCCTGAAAAATCCCAGTTGGTGAGGGTGAATGAATATCACCCTAAGCCCCAAGTCTATGAATTGAAATTAACTTCGTGTTTTAATCGTATGCTTAATTAAGAAGCTCCGAATCATCTACTTTCCTTATTTTTTGGTTTCCCCGTCTATGCACTCAAAGGGAGAGTCTGGGGATACAGCACGATAAGTTAGGTTGCGTCTTCTAATACGTACATGATGAAGAATGAACACTTTGTGGAAAATTGCGTTGAAAAGAGGGAAATGTCTCTTAATGAATTTATTAGGGTTGTAAACAAATATATTAGCGGTTGTCTCGGTTTGTTAAGGGATATTTGTCAGGCTTATGAGCGAAGTCACTGATATGAATAAATTAATTACCTTCTCGCTGCTGCAGTAAAAGAGATTTTTGTTCGAGCAAAGCTGCAAGGAAATGCACTCAAATCTCTCTCTCTCTCTTTCTCTCTCTCTCTCTCTCTCTCTCTCTCTCTCTCTATATATATATATATATATATATATATATATACATATATATATATATATATATATATATATATATATATATATATATATATATATATATATATATATAGTCATATGAGTTGCTGCTGACCAATCTAATCCCTACTAATACGTACAAAATCTCCTACACTCAACATAGATAATCCCGCTGTTTCCTTCTTATTTTTTAATTTTAATTACCTCATTCAGCAAACAACCAACCTTCTCTTATCTAACAACCAACCAATCAAATTCCTATCCTTCTTTAAGCCCTTCTTTTATAATTTCTTCACTTTGTGATTTCTCCTGAACTTCATCAGTAAGCAATATTATACTGTAATTATTTACTTTTGTGTTTTTGTTTCTTTTTTTTTCGTGTCAATAGTGGTTACATTAGATTGATAATTTGATTCTCTTGCCTTTTAAATTCCTGAGTTATTTTTTAATTTTTGATTTATCTACATATTATTAACCTGATTATTTTTAATATTTTAAGTCTTCTTTAACTGTATTAGATTAATTTATGATTTTAGAACCTGAAGATGGGTGATACGCCCGAAACGTTGTTTCATAAATAAATCACATGTACCTCAGCCTCCTATGTGGCCTTACCTTCACCGTGAAATTATATATATACATATATATATATATATATATATATATGAGAAAAAGTTCGAAAGTACTTGGAATCCGCCTTTCATGTTCCTGTGGGACCTTTTGCATATATATATATATATATATATATATATATATATATATATATATATATATATATATATATATATAAATGCAATAAACCACATTAAATGAGAAAACGGAATAAAGTTTTTCTTACAGTAATATTTATTACCTTTTTTCGAAAAAATCCGTGCAGGGAAGCGATTCGAACCATGCACACTGAGGCAGCGAGCAACGCTTTGATCACAGTTAAAAGTAGCGCAGTGTACCAACGGCATACTTTTAACTGTGATCAAAGCGTTGCTCGCTGCCTCAGTGTCCATGGTTCGAATCGCTTCCCTGCACGGATTTTTTCGAAAAAAGGTAATAAATATTACTGTAAGAAAAATTTATTCTTGCATTCATCTTCATCATTCTCTCGCGCTACTTTGAGAAATATTATATACATATATATATATATATATATATATATATATATATATATATATATATATATATTCTAGTATTTCGACTATTTGATGTACGAAAGTAAGGAGAGATAAGTTTTTGAGAGTTCTGCTTTCAAAAGTCCTAATCTGATGATTTTATTTTATTATAAATAGTAATACATACACACGATTACTGAAAGTATACGAAAATACGTCTATACAGACCTAACAAATATACATTTATTCATTAATTTGTGCATATAAACATGTTTATCGGAGATAAAAGAAGCACAGAATAATGAAAATTCAACCCTTAGCGTAAGAATTAAATCCATATGAAAATAAAACGCTTTTTCTTTCCTCAGTTTGGTCTCTTTGGATAAAAAAGAAACTCCCGCCCTAAAAGATAAAATACAACTTCAAAAACACAACTAAAAAAATGCAGTACACCTTCCAGTCCCTTCTCTATCATACATTCCTACATACATCACACTCCTCACTCTCCAGATTCTCTTAACCAAACTCATCATACCCACCACTTTAACTCCATCAGTCAGGTTTCTCTCCTGAACCCTCCACCCTGCAACCCCATACCTCTTCGCACTCAAATTCGCTTTTATATTTCATCCATCACATATACACGGAACCACCACGCGCTCACCCTTCATCCAGTATACACCCACCCCACTTTAGGGGAAAAAATCTTCAATTGGATTCTGGGTCTGTAATAATGTAAAATGAATATGCATCGTCATAGCTAAAAACTTGTTAATTGTCTCTTACTAAGCTCAATAAAAAGGAAATTATTCGTAGACGTTTCTGAAGAGAGCGGCGTAAGTTTGGAATTAAAAACATTGCGTTCTTCTTGTTGTGCTTCCACGCGGGGAAATGAACCAAATTTAGACTTACAAAAGAATTAACACTCTCCATTTGCATATCAGTCGCTAGCGCCTATTTAGCTGGAATATGTAGACTCTATATATATATATATATATATATATATATATATATATATATATATATATATATATCGGTGTATGTTGGGAGCAGCTTCTCTTCTATACATGCTTTGTTAAAGACTAGGTTGTATTTTGATTTTATCAATTTTATTTTGGAAGAATTTACCATGTTACAAGTTCATTACGAAACAAATGTGTAACGTGTTCATGGCACGGTGCTTGGTCATTTGTTTCGTAAGGAACTTGTAAAACGGCAAATTCTTTCAAAATAAAATTGATAAAATCAAAATACAACCTTGTCTTTAACAAAACACACACACACACACACACACACACACACACACATATATATATATATATATATATATATATATATATATATATATATATATATATATATATATATATATATATATATATATTCAATGACCTATAGTAAAAAAGGAAAGATGGTACACAAACGATTTCGTCTCTTTTTTTTGGTAAGACCAGACAAGTATCAAAGACATTAAGAAAAAAGGAAGAAAGAGAAGAGAGAGAGAGAGAGAGAGAGAGAGAGAGAGAGAGAGAGAGAGAGAGAGAGAGAGAGAGAGAGAGAGATAGAGAGAGATAGCAAACTGAATAGAATAATTTAAATTTTTTTACCCGTTAAAGAAAGTTAAAAATAGGTGGGCTTCCAACCTTTGCCATATAGCGGTCTTCGCCTTTCAGGCCACCACTATAACAGGGTGTTTCTAAATACGAGTATTTGATATCATTTAAGGTGTAATTCACCCAGAAACTACAAAGTCTAGTCAAATGAAATGGGCTTAATGTTGGGCGATATAAGATTTAATCTCATGAATCCTAATGAGAAATCCAAAGCTATGTGGATTCCATGTACGATTTCGCAAATTTCCAATATCCACTCTGCTTGAAACACGGCATACTTTAAGTCGGTAGTCCAACTCCTGCCAAACACGCTGCAGCATGTTAGTGGCAACAGTTTCCAGTGCGGCAGTGATTCTCTGCATGAGTTCCTCTAAGTTTGAAGGAAGAGGGTGGAAGGCATATTTACCCTTTACATAGCACCAGAGAAAAATCGCAAAGTTTCAGATCAGGCGAATGTGGACAGATTCTCATTGAGATGATCCCACACAGTGAGCTTCCAGTGAGATGGAGACATGTCCTCTTGAAAAATGAACTCTTCAAGTTTAATTGCAATGTGCGCAAACATTAACCAATTCTAAAGCATTTGAAGATAAACATCGCTGCTCTCATTTTCCTCAAAGAAAAACGGGCCATACAGATGATACCTGGAAATGGCGCACGACACATTCGCTTTTGGTGAGTCCCTTTCTTGCTTAACTGTGGCAAAGGGATTTTCTTCGCCCCAATGCGAACATTATTCTTTTTGACTTTGCCATTCATATGAAATGTAGCCTTATTACTCATAACAAGACGTTCATTGAAACCATCTTATTCAAGTCACTCTTGCATATCAGGGCTTAGTGCCTTCCTGAACGAGTTGCAGTTTGTAGCAGTTCATTCACAAGCGTTTCCTCATTACACGCCAAATACTCGTTGGAGGAATATTGGTTGCCAGGCTTGCTCTTCTTTCCATACTTATTGGGGCTTCGCAAGAATTTGAGGTGAACACCCTCGGCCGTCTTTTCGAATGCTGGGGCATGTCTTGATCCTTTGGCTCTGCACAGACAGCCTTCATCGTTGAACATTTTGTGTCCTGTGCAAATATACATTGCGGTTGGTGCGATTTTAGAGAAACTCTCACAAATAGACACTGCACAGTCTTGTTTAACTTTGTTAGAACATATTATAAGACACTAAACTATTTTTCTTTCCCAGTGAATAACATTTATAACCCCAAATGATAAAAAAAAACCCATTAGACTAGCATTTTGAAATAGTCCACACATACGGTTAAAATTTAAGATTAATTTAACAAGAATTGACAAAGTTACTAGATTGCGAAATGATATCAAAAATTTAACACAAGAGAGGGAGTATTAGAAGAAAATCTTTAAATCGGTTTAATAGCTACTATTTGAATTGATAACCGAGCCTATTAGTTAACGATTTAAACATTTGGATACCGCAGAGTTTTTTATGATACAAAATTACTCATATATGGAATAATTTACCTTTGGAAATCGTTCTAATTACCTAGGTCAATATGTTCAAGAATATAATTGATAAAAATTACCATAAAATTACTGTATAGAATAACTACGTATATCATATAATTTAAATTACTCATATATGGAATAATTTACCCTTGGAAGTCGTTCTAATTACCTAGGTCAATATGTTCAAGAAAATAATTGATAAAAATTAACATAAAATTACTGTATAGAATAACTACGTATATCATATAATTGACATCCGCTTTTCCCTTCTATATTTTTTCTCTCCTTCCCCCTTTCCCCTTTCTTAGGCTGGTCTCGACAGGATCTTAAGCTCTTTGCTGGCCTTTAAATCAGTAATATTAAAAAAAGACGAAGTTTATTTCGTCCTGGAATCGAACCAGTGTGTCTCAATTTTCGGTAAAAGAAGAAAAAAAATATTTTAGCACGAAAGAACAATAATTTCGAACTCAAGAAGAAACGAGACGGGAATAAATAGAGAATAAGGAGAAAAATAATCATTTAAACTCAAGAAAAAGATAAAAATAGAAATGAAATCTTCATACCGGAATCAAAATAGAAAATGATTGAATGAAGAATGAATAATTGACTTCCTCATTTGATTATTAAATATGCCAGACATTTTATTGGTTAATAAATTAAATTGCCGCATTAGTGTGTCAGGTGTAGGACGGGAGACCTTACTGCAGCTTTCATCTTGAATCTGCGTCTATCTTCTGTACCTTTTATTTCTTCCAATTCATTTTATTTAAAGATCTTATAAACGTTCTGTAGGAGATGCCCTCATTGGATTTCACTTTTTATATAAACAATAATATTAGGGTTAATACAAAAATGTCTATTTATTTGTTGATTGTTTGTTGCTTGTATAATCTTTTAGTTAGTTTGCTTTTTTCTGTTTTATTTATGTGGTTGATTTTTTCCCCCTTTGATTTACATCTCATCATTTTGCGTTTTATCTTTTTCTACTTTCAATCCCTTATTTTTTTCTTATAAAACTTGCTTTATGATTCTAAATTCGTTTTTTCATATTCCATTTGTCTTGTTTTTCAGTCACGCATTTTTTAATTTGTCAGTTTTTTCTTCCTTTGATTATCCTTGAATTTCTATCACCCTTAATACACTATCCCTGGCTATTCAAATTTCCGGCCTCTACCTTTTGCACAAGTTGTTCCTGGAAATTTAAAAAGTACCTACCTGCCTCTAGTATTCTCTTCTTTCTCATTTCTGTCCTAATTCCTTTTTACCCCAGTGGGTGAATAGGTCTTCTTTGGATTATACTAATTTCGATTTCCTTTAAAAAAATCAGTTAGGGTAATTAAAGACGCCCAATGTACTCTTATTATTTTAAATTTTAAATTTTAAGTTGAGTAATTTGTATATATAATAGAAGAAGAGAGGGGCTTGTTGCCAATTCGGATAGAACTATGCTGGGGGACTTGCTACTATCTACTGAGGAGAGAAATATGATGGAGGAGGCTTGTCATTGAGTAATTGAAGACCTCAAATACGGGATGTATGAAGTCATGATGAACATCGGATGGTGGATAGTTATGTAGTCAGGAGAGATATAGGAATAATGGGTTGTTAGCTAGCAGGATAGAAATATGATGGGAAGGGCTTGTTGCGAAGTCAGGATAGAAATACGATACGAACTTCTTAATCAGTCAGGATAGAAAAATGATGCAGGGGTTTGTTAGTCAATAATGATAGAAATAGGATGAAAGAGGCCTCCCTATCAAGTCAGGTTCGAAATGCAATGCGAGGAGTTTGTTTCGCAATTAAGATATATATATGATGAAAGAGGCTCGTTGCGTAGTCAATATATAAATAAGATGGAAGAAATATCTCGAGGCATATTATTCAGCTGGATACAAATTAGATATAGTGTATATTACCTAGTTAAGTTACAAACCCTATGGAGAAAATGGCTTGTTTCCAGGTCAAAACAATAAATAAATACGATTTAAGGGCATAATTTACATTCAGATCAGAAACCTTGGGATGATCTAGCTCTTAAAATCATCTATTTACACATAGAAGGGGAATTAAAATTACTCATTTTATCTTCGTTTGGGGAGGCGCAAAGCTTAACGAACTCGGGAGGTTATTGAATGGTCTTTTAATCTGAGGTTGCAGGTAGCAAGGGACGAAGAGGAAGCTGTGCTTACGCGCTCCTCTCATCTGCCCATCCCTGAATAAGGCGCTGGAGACGCGACCCAAACCGATCAAATAGACGGCTGTATGAGCGCCACGACTCAAGCGTATTGACACAAATGGGATCGGTGTGCGGGTATTGATATTCATGGATGTGTTGGACTGGGAAGAAGCGATTGTAACTCTTGTATCTAGAGGTTCGTGAGCATTCTTGAATAATGTTGGCTACAGAAAGAGGGTGTGTATATGAGTCTCGTTGTGGGAGTATTTTTAATCGTAAATGTGTGCATTTGCTATAGAATTATGGGGTCTCTGTATTTTTGCTATGGATAAAAATAGTAAGTTACTAAGGCATAATTCGGAGAGGGGGACTGGATAACCTTTGCCTAACTTAGTCCTTTTCTTTCCAACCTCATAAAAAATTACACTGTAAATGCCCCTGTCGGTTGTTTTCTATTATTCAGTTTGATTGTAAACTAATTTATTTAATTAAATATATTTGAGTAAAACATCAACTCTGGCTGTTAGTCCACACGGAATCGCTTAGCGAGTACGCCTATCTTACGTTAATCTTGAGCGTATACGCCTCTCCTACGTTAATTTTGTGTAAATATGCCTCTCTGACGTTAATTGTGTGCGAATATGCTTCTCTCATGTTAACTTTAAGTGAATACGCTCCTCTTATGTTAACTCCTCTCTTACATTAATTATGAGCGAATACGCACCTTTTACGAGCATTCACACAATAATAAAGCAAATTGTTTAAGGTCAGTTCTAACTCAGATATGCAGATTAATTTATAAACTAGTGAAGTTAGGGGAAGTGATTCGTATGACATTACGACCAAGCTGTCAATTCCTCTCTTTGCCCTATTTTTGATCAAATAAACTTCCAAGATTTTTGCATCTTTTTTTTCCAACGGCCACACGGCCTCATGTTTCTATATCAGGAGGGAATCCCTATTTTATTATCGGATACAAACCAGGGGTTGCTATGACATATGACAATGTCATCCGGCTGCCAATCTAATTCCTATCCAACGACTGACCTTATTCAATGAACCTGTGTTTGCCCTCGGTAAGGAAAACTTCTCCGTCGGCTACGATTCTCAACATCTCTATTTAATTAGGACGAATCACTGATGTTAAAACTCTAGAAAGAGCAACGTAGAAATCCTCGGAAATCAAGTTTGTAGAACAAAATTGTCTATTTTCTTCCTTTCACTGACAAGCCCCCTATTTTTAAAAGGAGTGAGAGCTCCCACTAATTTTTATTATTTTAGTTAAATTTGCTTTTTCACCCAAGTAAAAAATAAAGCATGTTTTTCAGCTTGTCGAAAGAGCAGATTATAAAAACATTTCCTACTACGCTAATTTCGAGATATGGTTCTTGTAAAATTGGCTTAAGAAAGAGATAAAAAAAAACATTTAAAACATTTCGAAAGAAAAATGAATTTAAAATTTAAATACATAATTTAAACAGACTAAAATAAAAATTTCAAAATTTTTCATACTTTGTTTCAAGTGTTGAAAACAAATCAAGAAATTCTTTTTAGGGGGAGAGGGGCGTTGAAAGTATTTTTTCCCTTCAGTTTTGATTATTTTTAAGGTTCTGTAGAGTGGTGAAATTTTTAATTGTGATGTTTTAGTGCATCAATTTACATCAATTATATTGTGCGTGCATTTTGTCAGTGGGCGGAAAAATAAATTGGTCTTAATAAGACCGAGTGTGTGTATTTATGTGTGTATGTATTTATTTATATGACTGTTTAATTTTCAGATACTTGCAATATGCGCGCGCAGGGAGGCAACAGAAGCCAATAGAGGAAAAATGTCAAAAGTTTGCATTTGTCAAATTGTGAGGTGTACATGCGCAAAGGTTTATCATATGTTTACATTATGAACGTATTAAAAGGCAACACAAAATACTCAACATCTTAACATACATAAAAAGTAGAAATAACCACCAAACCTAACACCCAAACACACGCAACAAATAAAAAAAAACGACCAAAAGACACATCTATTACCAAAATCCACTTCTTAAATTCAGTCAAAATCCATCTCACAAAATAAATACAAATTTCAAATTACAACATCCAAATACACCTTAAAAATAAAAACAAATATAAAAAATTTCCACCTTTAAACATCCTACCTATTATCCGAAACAACTCCTTTAAATAGGTCAAAATCCAGCCAAGGAAAAAGTCCCAAATAATGAATGAAATCTTCCTTTTACACACAATTCTACTAAAAGGATTATAGTATGCGTATGTAGGCCTCAAAAAGACTCGCCTGTCCCCCAAAGGCTATTAAATGAGCATGGCGAACATTAAGCCGATCAACAGGTGGTCGACCTACTCAGCCGCTCGAGAAATTAGGCAATTATAAATTTAAATGCGCCAATGAGGGGATCACGTTACCATGTATATTTGGGCAAAAATTTTGTTTCGCAAATAAATTTAGATATACTGTAGATTTAGACATATATTAAAACCATGTCCAAAGAAAATAGTGCTGGTACCTGTTTTCTTAAACGCGGTGATATAGTTCAAGTATATTGGCTCGAAGAAAGAGAAGGGCTTGACAGCACTGGTTCAAACCCTCACCATTTTTAACGGGTATAATTTTATTTAAATTCTTGTGGATATTTTTCATGTGTATTTTTTGAAAACCAGAAAATTTAAAATTGATTTCAAGACCTAAAGTGTCGCATTATTGACAATTCTCACGATTATATATATATATATATATATATATATATATATATATTTAATTTCAATGATTACTATTTTTATACATTTTTGATGTTAAGGGTAATATTTTACCACGCTTATAAATTATAACCATGAGCTTTATTTATGATAGCCATGGAATGTATGGTGCTATTAGTATATAACAAAAGATTCACAACCATCGCTATTGAGCTTCCTGTGGGACGGTCTTCTTCCTCTTTATGTAAGGTTGCTATATACTTACCGCACCATAAACACCGACAGAAATAATTAGAAAGATTTCTAACTTTCGTTATGACAGGAAGAGGAATGGTTATAAGAATCTATTGATACAATTCATTTGGGGACTGTTAGAAAAACTATCCAATGATGACGAGGGGTGTCCCTTAGAGGGCTCGATCTAGTTAGTTGTTGTTAATTTTTAATAAAACTAACCAAAACAATTGTTCAGGCTTTATTCTATCTGTTGCAAGAATTTAACCTAGAAACCGATGGGAAAAATATAAAGAATACCGTTTTCTGTGACAACAAGAGGTTTGGCTTATAAGAGGCAATTGATAGAATTCCTTTTGTGATTGTTAGCAAAGCTCTTTGAAACCTAAATTTCTTTGAAGAGGAAGATGAACGTTCCGCAAGGGGCTCGATGCAGTGTCCTTTGTTAAGTTTTGCTACATACAAACCGCACATATCGTTCAGGATTTTTTCTTACAATTAAATTATCATAAATGATGCTCAAATAAGAAATAAGACTACATATTATAAGCGATTGAGAACTGAAGCAACCTATCAACCAGCGATATCAAACATCTAAACATTCTTTAGACACAGGAAGTAATCCAGCTCTGAATTTACTACCCCTGCATTGTGTATGGTATTTCTATACAAGGAAACGTGAATTTCATCCAGGGAAATCATAATTCATTGGCTTCGGTTTTCCCTTATAAAGGGCCTTTGTTACTTATATATATATTTTAATGCCAAATTACATTTCATCACTTTTACATAGGCAATTATAAGATTTAGATAGTTCTCCAACTTTAGATTAAACGATCGAGTGACAGAGTCCTCATTAGAGAAGTGGTAAGCAATATCGAGATAAGGTCATCAAACAAAAAATAACTGTGGTTACTAAAATAAGCTTTAGATAGGTAGCAGCAGTGAATAATTAAAGAATTATAGATCCTTTAAAATTCCATTTGATCAGATAGTTCTAGAATAAAATAGGTTTATGAGAAGGTATTCCTTCTTTAACATGTATCTTACGCACGTATTGGATAAATACCTAAAAACCTTCCTAAGCCAACTATATAGAACTAATCACGAACACTACCCGAAAAAATTTTGAGGCATCAATAATGCGAGTTTAATTTTCTCCTGTCAATCATAATACATTGGCTTCATTCTTCTTTTATAAAGATCGTAATCCTTTGATATTGAGGTCTGTGGTCTATTAATTTAAGGGTTCAGACTGCAAAGTCCAGCTATGGGGTTCAAGCATATGGAAATATGTATAGAGTCTAAAAGCCAGTAAATACACTAGTCAAACCATTTCAGCAGAACAACTTTCCATCATCATTATCCCCCATCGCTGCATTTTTTAAAGATATTAGAGTCACTCTATATTAAAAATCCAAGCTATCGGTTAACCAGGTTGGTTCTCTTCTTCCTGTTTTCATTGTAAAACATTACAATGTACCAACTTTCGGTTCTTTTTCATTCCCTTTCCATATTCATTCGTGACGAGGAATCTACAACTTAAGGTAATGGAACTAAGGATTAATTTTGCGTCTTTTGTTGCTATATTATAAAAGAATCTATCTTTTAATATATTTAACCCTTCTCAGCTTTTGATATTTTTCTTTTACTAATTATAGTTTATACATATCTATTATATTTTTTAAACCTGTGTTAATTTTAAATTAAGCAGCATAAACTTTCTATTTCTTTTATCTTTATTATATAAAATACCTGTGGATGAGACATGATAAGGAACGCAACGTTGGATAGATGCAAATAGATAGGTACAATACTCTGGTATTGTTAATCATGTTAAAAAGAGTCTACTTGGCATTTGTCAAACAGTAAATCCTAAAGTTGTCACTTCCTAAGAAAACAATAAGAGATAATTTGTCAAGAACTGTTGATCAAGTGCAGAAAATTTCCCGAAGAAGGGGTAAGGATTTGGACGCGTTGTGTGGTATTTATGCTACTTCTACCAAGCTAGAACAGGTCGAATGCACACATAAAAGTGTACATGGTTCAAAAGAAAGTTGTAAAAAGGTTTATATTTGTGCAGTTGCCCGTAGGGAATCAAGCTAAAATATCGTATTTTTGTTTGCTTATGAATAAGGCATTATCCTATATTATAAGATATTAATGTCACATTATATCTTTTTGTGTCATAGAATGAATTTAGAGTTTTACAAATATTAAATATATGAATATTTATGACTTTTCAGATCCAAACAGAAAAAAGACCATAGTCAATAAATTGGATCGAGGGAAAAATACCATCTTGGAGTCAATGATAACAAAGATGCTAAAAGACAATTAAACGAAGACAACTACAAACCAAAATGAGGAGTAAGATTAGAAAAGAATATGTTTGAATTATTCTTAAAGATTTAGATACCTTAGATATAACCATTGACTATGATGATTCAAATTTTTCTGAAAAAATCTATAAAAATAAATAAATTTACTATTTAATTAAGTTAAATATACTGCATGACAAGTATTTATAAATACTATTTTTTCCTATCGTATTATATTTTAACCTTTCTTAAATGTTAAATATAAAATACTTTTTTACATAGCATGATATATTTACGTATTATAACTTTAGTTATCATCATTTAAAGAGAAAGAAGTGATTCAACGTAATTACAAAAAGTTAGGCAACTTTGTTATGGAATGTATTCGTTACGATTAAAATTGCATTTATAATAAAAATATAATTCTAAAAGTCTATTTAAATGTACCAAACTTTGTACTCTCTTCAATCATGTTAAAAAAAACCCGTGTAATGATTAACATATTAGTCAACTATTATTATTGGAAATGCTCCGTTGAAAGATATTGGAATATTGATGACACTTCCAAGCATAAGATTATCGAAAATATAATATAAATCGCGAATAGTCCGGGCTTTAAATATATTTTTGAATGAAATGGAAATCAATTCATTGAAAACAATTGGCTTTGACTCTAATATGGACAAAAATAACTTGCTTCTAAAGGAAATAAGAGTCAAAAATGGAAAATATAAGGTAAGCCCCTCCCCAAAGAGGAAACTGTAAGTCACGTGACTTTCACTGGTGAAGACAGTGCTTCTATTAATTAAGGAAGGTATCTAAAACACTGTGACGTAGAAAATGAGCAGGGAGAGTGGGAAGGTCAGGCTTCGATCATTTACAATACTCCTGAACACTCGATTATTTGTTGACAATAAAAGCTGCTCTTTGTGATATCACCAATGTTAATCCTAACTTTTTAATTGGAATAGTTGCTAAGTGAAGTAAAAAATGCAGATAACTGTTCAGTTAATTGGGTGTGCTCTCCACCTTAATAAATTAACTTTGCGTCATGTTATTCTTAATAAAGATGGACATAGAAATCATACAAAGAATTACTCTGATCATATTTATTGGTAGAGCTGCTGATCTTAACATAAATAAAAGCCCGCCCCGTCAACTTTCGTCATTCACTTGTTGAAGATCCTTTTGATGAGATCATCATTGATCTAACAATAGATCAGCGACTCATTGATGAGTAGTTGGTGGTAATAAAGCTAAAAAGGTGTTTGTAAATTCTTTCTAGAGAAATATTGCTCCTATCAGTCATTAGGGATAACTAAAAACAGCGGATAGAATACTTGTTCTTTATGGATGAAATGAAAATCCTAGTCCAGAATTGATGATAACTTTCATCCAGGAGGCCAATGGAGCAATGTGTTTTTTCTTCATTAGGAAGATGAAATACTTCTATTGTGCTCCGGATGCATACCTTCAAAAAACAGAGTCAAGAAGTTCAGAACGTAGATTTCTCTGTCCTCAAAAGGAATGAAGTTCCTCTGCTACCAGAGACATTGCTTGGCTTTCTTTTAGCTGGACCTGATCAAGATTTAAAAGGTGAATAAGATTGTGAAATTTATCTTCAATGTAAGAGAAAATCGTCCCTTTCCTTCCTGTATAAGACGTACTCAAGGAATTAGACTCAACAGAATATCAGAGATCGATTTTGGATGCCGATCGATGGGATGATTTGTTTGATATCCTAAACATTCAAGTTTATTGGCCTCCAGTGTTGAAGTTTAAAGATGAAAAAGCGCTAAAAGAAATGATCAAATGTCATTTCAAGGTGATGATATATAGTAAAAGTGTTGAAAAAGTTGTTAAAATGATTTCAGTGGCATCCAAAGAAGCCTAGATCTTGGAGAAAAGACATTCCCTGATTCTGTCTAAGCGAAAAGCAAGAATGTTAAAAGAAAATTATCTCTAAAAATTATTATCAGAATATGAGTATAAATGTGCGTCATCTTTACTTATAAACAGAAATTTTGTATTAGAGGTCTAAAAGTTATTTTTGTCATTTCATAGTGATATTATTATCCAGCATTGAGAAATATATATTTATCAAGTCAAACAAGGATAAGCTGGTTATTTTCTTCTTTTTTATGATGATAATATAAAATAAGTTGGAGACTATAGCTTGCGTTGAGCAAATATAAAATGTAATATTTAATATAAAGAATTAAATTTAGATTTAATCTATAATATTACCTGAATGTGAATATTATAATCCATTAAATAAATTTCTTATTTATTGTATATACAATCACTTGATATAGAAAAGTCATTTTGAGGGAATATACACAAATCCTCTAACCTCAAATTTAATACATCTTTGGCTAAACTAATATTTTATTTTACAACCAGGCTTAGTGCTTTGTTACTCTAAGAATTTTCACTCTGCCATTTACCATTTCAGCACGAAATGAATAAACATAGTTGTTTCTTTTAAACTTCTTTGCTTATATATTCTTATCCTCAGTTCTTTTTGATCAGATATTCATTTACGCTCTCCATCTACCGTGAGTTCAGACTTTTATAATTTCTTCTACCCTCAATTCCATTGCTCTACTTCCTACATTTCCCAGCTACTCTCAGGACACTTGGTTCAGGAGCTAGCACGAGACGATATTATTTTCGAATTTGTTTAAAACTTCATCATCTGCGTTTCCACACTTATGTGTTCTCTCAATACAAATTGATGATGATTCAATCTATCCTTATCGTCGAGAAACTAGTACAAGCATACTGCATGGTTTTAGTCATAGCACGATTAACATCGTTTTGAGACGATGCTACATAACATGTAAAGTAAACACCGCATCGCCATCGTAAATTGAGAGCTATATGCTTATATAAAATCCATTTTCTTTTGAAGTTGATCTTTTACTTAGAAACTGTTATTTATTATGAATAAACACTAATGATTTAAAATGGCATTTAAAACCATTTGTATAAAACACGAATATATTGAAATTTGTAAATATTTCTTTCAAATTTCACTTCCTGTGCGGATTTTGAAAATCTCATCGATTCTCAAAATCTGAAAAACAATAGTTCTTAGAAGTATGTCTGTCTGTCGGCTGCCTTTCTATCTTTCTGTCTCTGTCCCTGTCCTTATCTGTCTTCCTGTCTGCCTGCCTGTCTGTCTGTCTGTCTGTCTCTCTCTCTCTCTCTCTCTCTCTCTCTCTCTCTATATATATATATATATATATATATATATATATATATATATATATATATATGTATATATATATATATATATTTATATATATATATATATATATATATATATATATATATATATTACTGTGACCATACATTATCGACAATGATCCTTACCAAGATAGCCCAACAAGCGAATAAACAAACATAGTTAACAGTAAGGGAAGCCATTAACACGGATGATGACATTGAAAGGGTATAAAGACTTCAACAAGTTGAACATATATGTGTTATTGTGCATTCGACCACCCGTTTTCTATAGCAGCAATGATCGGTACGAGATTCCCTTTGCTTCTATTCGAAATTGCTTGCTTGCTTACCCTGCCTCACCACCTGCGAGGGTGAAAAGACCCCGCGACAGCTGACCCAAGCTTTAAGAAACAGCGGAAAGGTCTGGGTGAAAGGTAGTGGGAGCCGGGGTGCGATTCGTGGATTCCCACGAGGGTCTTGTATTTTTGCGTTACTTCTGGCGCATAAAAGGGTGTCTATTCATGTCGAATTCGACAGTTTGGTTGACTAGACGAATTCATTATGAAAGACCGGAAACTAGAGTCGAATCTTTGTGTTTTAACGTACCTTATATTTTGTTCCTTTAGCACTTTTTTGTGAATTTTATTTCACTTCTTCAATTTTAATGTCCTCTCCAAAAAGTGTTTTTCTCCTAGCTTGTTCAAATTATTTATTAGACGCGTTTTATATTATATGCTATTTGTTTTTTTTGAGTTTTTTCATACTATTTACTCTTCCTTTTCGTCGAGCTGTTTGTTACATCTGCCGGTCTCTATTAGTTTGTTTCCTTCTGAATTGAAAATCTACCTTCCTGTCGATCTTTACGCGTAACGGCCACTTAAATGCTTGCTAAGTTTTCTGCTTACTCATCCACCAGCTTCTTAAACTACTCTTTTACTCTCTTGAGCCACGACGAAAATTCCCCAGGTTTCAAAAAACAACGATGTGACATTAAACGATAAATAGGGACACAAAAATATGGCATTAGGTCAGATGTGAGTATTTCAAATGATTGATATATTTCATTAGAAATAACTAAAGAGAGGAAAAAATAATGTCTGTGTGTATTTTTTGAAAACATATAAACAGTTAACATTTGTCAGACAACAATCGATGTCAGAAAAAAACCCACAATAAAATACTCGTTTATTTTATTTTTAAACTTTTTAACGGATTTTAAAAGAGAAGAAACTGAGCTAAAGTGCTGAAGCAATTATATTTATCTATTTGAATCCATTTCCTTTAGTGTTTACACCATCAACAATCTTTAACGACATGTTTTAATTAACATTATCAAACCGTTTTATTATTTTAAAATCTTCAATGAGTTGACTATGAACTCGCCAATATATGATTGACATATAGTCTAATGATCAACTTGACAAATTGACAGACTTGCGCTCGCACACTCCGATAATTTTCTCTGCGTGAGTATGTAGACACATAATTGTATCTAGCAATGTCTTACGACATCCAGTTGCATGAACGAGCTACATGACTTTTGCTATGGCGTTGATTGATAATTATCAATCGATGCTAAGATTATTGGCGCTTAGTTAATCAGCGCTGAGATAATTGGCTCTTAGGTTATCACTGCCAAAATAATCGGCGCTAAGGTAATCAGTGCAAAGAAATCCAGTGCTAAGATAATCGGTGTTAAGGTAATTGGCGTTAAGGTAACTGTCGAAGGGCGCACCATTCCATAATCAACTTCAGTTCAAAGGCATCCATTTAAGGTAGCACTACCCGAGAAGCACTACCCGGAGACGGGGGCTCTGTAATGGAACAGGAATACCCTTAAATGGAGACCAGTGTGCAGTAGAAACTGTATGTCAAGGGCTGGTTGTGGCTTAAGGACGTACATAAACCCAACACGTAGGGGATCAACTAATGAAAACGGGAGGGACTTTCTTGATCGAGCCGATGCGGAGAGGAAGGGGAAAAGCGATGTTGAAGGGATACGATGTGAGCTGGGTTTTCTTAGTTACGGATTTTATCACAATTATTATTATAATTTAAAACTAATAAACGAAAATAAACGGGAAAATCTCGGTTAGAGAGTTTGTATAAAGTCCTTAAAGAGAGTAGGAAAGTTAGAGGGGCAAAATTGTGCGTAAAAGATATCTGCTGAATAGTTTGTACAAGAGACTACTTGGTGCAGTCAGGAGTGGTAGGATGAGCAACTGGCCACAACATACCCAACCTCCAGCATTCTTATACAACAATAAAACATTCGACTGCAGTAAATTTATACCTCAACATTTTCCTAAGGTTTAATTGAAAAGTCCTCGAGATTCACATCTCATCTCGTCATTCGCATTGCTTCAAGATTCATAAATCCATTGGGATCTCTTTTCTTCATAGGAAGGGGGGGCGTTTGCCCCTCCAGACAATATGGGGGGCTGTTATCTACCCTCCATGTCTCAAGTAGCACCTGAGGCTTAATATCTTTCACACATTTTCACTTCCTCTATCTTTCTATTTTCTTTACAGAAAATAGAAAGATGCAATTTTGTGCCGTAGGTTTGTGCTTTTGTTGAGCGCCTTAAAATTAAAGTAACTGTGGCATAGTTAAATAAAACTGGAAACCCGCCTCTCACTTTCATACTCAGGATACATACATATACATATCGAAAGAAGTACAGTAACGTACATGTAAATGCAAGAAAGAAACCACAGTGTTAGGATCAATCTATTTCCTAAACCAGATTCCGATGGAGACCCCCGCTGAAGATGATGGGGGTCTTCGTCGAAAACTGGTTTCACAAATATATTAATCCTAATACTGTGGTTTCTTTCCTACATGCATATACATATCTATTATTATTAGTATTATCAAAATCAATGAAGGTGACCCGTTCGAAGGCAACAGCCAAAACGGCAGAACCTAAAAACTCTACAGAGAGAAGAAAAGCATTCGCTCGCCAATTAAATACATCACAATTATCCGAATTAACGACGTCCTTAGGTAGAGTGTTCCACAGACCGACGGCTGTAGAAAAGAAAGATCGAGAGAACTGCGTCGTATTCACTCGAGTGACAGAAAAAGCACCGTCATTCTGCCTTAACGAGTAAATAGATAGATCGATAGATAAATAGATAAACAAACAAAAGAATTAAGAGCTCAGAATTTCTCATAAATGTACATTATATTTCCAAGACCAACTCTTCGCATTATATAAAAGATGAATTCTTTATTCAAACCTTAACGATATTAGAGCATAAAACGTTCCCTGTAAGCAGCAAAGCCATGATACTGGTAACAAATTCCCTTTACTTAAATATATCTATGAAGGAAAACATGTTCCAGAATTTACTATAGGTTCAAAATCCTTTTAAGCATGATGTTATATGCTTCAGGTACCACAACTTTTCAAGATAGTGCAGACAGAGTATAAGTCAGCTCACTAGACTCTAAAGCAGCAAATCAACTGGCAATGTTGAATTGTGAGCTATCATTTTTAGAGATGTATTTGTAAACTTTATTAAAAACCTGTAATATATAGGATTGGAGAAATCTCATCAAATTAGACAATAGCTATCCCTAAGTAACATTCTATTGGTAAACCTCTTTTTGAGATGAGCCCTTGCTACTCCCATATAAGTCTTACATAGAATCCTTGTAAACTTTAGATCGATGGGGTAATCTGAGCAAATTCTGAAAGTCTAAAAAAAGCTTAAAACCATACAGCCCCTTTTGCTCTACCCTATCGCGTCGTACAAGGTCTTCATCAGAGACGGGTAAGCACTACGTCTAGTCGCTGTAGACACTTAAAGTCACACGCCCCTGTACTACGATTTGCCCCCGCCTCCTGCAAAAACCAGACATTCCACGTCAGATTGCACCGTACGAAGAGGAATTCCGTTGAGCCGACTACCTACTTACCTTGACTGCGTGCACCATCTACCGACTGAGGTTACAGAGTACTACCACTGATCAATGGCGCTACCTCATACATTTACATGGCCAGAAGTGAGCACGGTAACACTTTAAAACAAAATAAAATGTTTTCTCAATACTCAATTTAGTGCTGGAGATGTCCCCTTTGGTTTGAGTTTTAAATTGAAATAAAATGTCTTCTTAATGCTCATTTTTTGTCGGAGATACCTGAGTTGGTTTCCACTTTAAATCAAAATGAAATATCTTTTAATGCTCAATTTTGAGCAGGAGATGCACTCGTTGGTTTGTGCTTTAAAGTAAAATACTCAATTTTGTGGGATTGAGAAATCCATTCTTCGTCCTTGATTTCCTTGTTTGCTACAACGTTGCTGTCATTGGTTTTTTGAAGAATTTATCGACTAATTTTTATGAGATGAAAAAATATTGGAATTTGTTGGGATAATTGACAGCGCATATTTCATTCACTATTAGTTAACGACCGAGTTTCGTGTCTGAAAGATCTCTGGTTCAACCACGCCTTTGGGTTGTATTTCAACATTGTTATTGGGATAAATACTAAGATTGCATTATTCATACATATGAGTAAGTATAAATTTTAGTATGAAGGTTGCACCTAATGTTGACAATTAATTTATCATTATCAGCTCGAGGGAAAGAATAAACGAGGGAGATAGAGTGAATGAAAAAGCAGGGAGGGAGAGAACTTTTGCAGTAAATATTTTCTCACTCACACTCTTTTCTCATCTCCCTTCGCCATTTTCATTCGTCCCAAGGCAGTAACCGGAGTCTTGGACAGAAATTTTTCAAAATGTTGCCTGTTGGCTGACAGGCGACTTAAAATAGGCCCTCGAAAGGCGAAAATGATGTGCCAAGATGTCCCTCGCGTCCTTCTGATCAAGAGATAGAATCAAATGATTTGGTAAGAGTCTGTTTTCGCCGCTTTTCATCTTTTCTGCAAATCATTTGCTCGCTAAGGTCATTTTTATTTGTTCTTTCCTGCCCAAATTCAGACACAAACTCAACGAATTTACAGTGCCATGTCTCTTTCTCTCATCATACATCCTTACAGTACTCTTTTTTATCATAACATGTAGGTAGAGAGTCCTGCATTTAATTGTTTTAGAGTTATTTTCTTATGTACATTGGTGGAATTTCTGTTATGGTGAGATGTAGGATTTTTACTCATAATATAACTGCTGTAGGAAGTTGAAATTCTTTTGAATCCATTACATTATATTTTAAGAACGGGATTTTTGAGAGTATTTGGAAAATAAAAGATATTTTTTTCTCTTAGTTCGGTTATGACCAAGGTATATTTTAAATTTTTATTCTGAGAGTTCCTCGAGAGTTTAACAAAACAAAATAATGAAGTTCAGGAGAAATAAATCTGATTATCGAATGTTGGGGAATTTTTTAAAATAAAAAGAATTATAATTGGTGACTTTGAGAAAATTTATTCAAATTTAGGAATGTTTTTGTATTGTATTTTTTCATATATTCAAAAGTTTTATTGAAGTTTTTTTCTAAAATAGATCTTCAATTTTAATCTTTATCAGGAGAAAATGGTTACTAGCCCTTAAAAGCGAGATCACCAGTTAAATACAAGATATCCCTTCTCGGACAAAACTTTGTATACAATCCTAGATTTTCTTGTTTTCCGCTATTTTGATTCTCTAAATTAATCTTCATAATCTTGGAAAGTTGCATAGCGATAAGGATGTAGATAATGATAGTCATGATAATGATATTCTATGATGATGCAAAGGATAACAATATTAATTTTAACGATGATTATAATGATGATAGAAACTTAATACTTCCAAAGGTATTCGCATTAGTTTCATAAAATAATTCCCCAAAAGGTATTTTCCTCAGATATATCAATAAAGATGGTAATGAATGATAATAATGACTATAAAGATATAAAAGATTCTGAGACTGATGTTGATGGCAATATGTTAATAATAATGATGATATAGCCCGATAAACATGGTATTCTCTTTCATTTATCTTGATCCTAGGACAGGAGCATCAGAGGAAGAATGGACTTGACATCTTTAGAATTGCGTCGTTTTCAGGCTAAAACGTTAGTAGTTTTGTGTTCTCTCGAACCTAACACCCAAACGTGGTAGATCTGCCGATATATGTAAAGTAGCGGCCATAATGATTCGGTCATTTAGGTTTACACCACAAACTTACAGTAACTTCAAACCAAATAATGGTAAGTAATGCATGATAAATAGGAGATATAAACTAAGCAAGGCTATAAGTTGTGCATGTACATTGTACATATTAGGATGGATGAAAATGGAAGTTACGTGCAAAAGAGGATTTTTATTCTAAAATTATCGTAGCCAAATTGATCTTGACAGATAACACAGACGTTGATGAGAAGGTATAATGGAATAAGTTACTCAACAAATAATTTTCGGTTATTACAATATATCAATACTTGCTATGTAGACCTTTACTATTATTTACGCACTAACATCTTCTACCACAGGAGCGCTCTAACCGAAGGCAATTTTCTGGTGTTATTTTTCTCAATTCCTCTTGTAATATTTCTTAAATTCTTCGGTCGGCAGTGTTTAGGTTTCTCTTCTTACTTGTCTTTATTAGCGTCTTTCACGAATTCTCATTCGGATTGAGGTCCGGACTTTGAGCAGGCCCGTCAATGACACTTACTTCTTCCTGATCTAGAAAGTTTTTCACCAACTTTTTCGTTTGGTAAGGTGCATTATCCTGCATAAGAATATCAAGTTGGGCAGAGGTGGCTCTGATATAGGGCACGCCATGTGCTTGGAGAAGTTTTTAAACATTTGAGCATTCACTCTGACCTGCAAGCGTACAAGTGAGTTGCGCGAGCTGATCGCATGGATTTCCGCTTTAAATATAAGGCCACATTTATTATAGCTGAGTGAATATTTTGTTTTTATTACTTATCGATATTTCAGAATATTTAGATTTTGGCCTCTAACTATTCAGTATCCATCACCTTAATTTCAGTGGCTGTCGCCTACGCAACAGGAAGTGGATACTCTGAAAAGGGTCCTGTTTCTCACGCAACAGCCCCGAAAAATATGAGATATTGTAAATGGAAGCCTGTCTCTCAAGCAATAGCCTTTTGATATTCTGAAAGGTGTCCTGTCTCTCAAGCAATAGCTTTGGGATATTCTGAAAGGGGCCTTGACCTTCAAGCAACTCTTTCACTTAATATCCTGAAAAAAGTTTATATCATTTTCACCACAGACTCAAGATATCTATAAATAGTTCCTGTCTCTCTGAAAATAACAGGATATGCTGAAAGAGGTCTTGTCTCTCAAGCAACACTCTGTTAATATCATGAAAAGGATTCTATGTCTTACCCCACAACCTCAAGTTACCCGTAAATGGTTTCTATTTCTCACGCAACATCAGGATATCCTGAATGTTCTATTGTCTCTCAAACAACCGTCTCGAATAATATTCTTAAAGGCTTCCTGTCTCATAAGCAACAGCCTATGGATATTTTAAAAGGATTCCTTTCTTTCACACAACATCATCTGGATATCCTTAAATAGATCCTCTCTCTCTCGCAGCAGACACGGATAATATTCTGAAATGATTTCTGACTTATGCGCAACAGCCTCGTTAGGTCTCTCATGCAAAAACCTTGGATAATATCCTGAACATTTTACATTCTCCTACGAAATAGCCACGTGGTATCCTGAAAGAATTAGCTTCTCTTACGTAAAAGACTCTATATATAGTAAAGGGTTCTTATCTTACACGCAGATTCTTTAAAATATCCTGAAAAGTGTTTTTTATTACGTAACAGCCTCGAGATATCAAGCAAGGTATCTTAAAATGGATCAGGTCTCTCAGACAGCACTCTCTGGATATGCTGAAAGTGTAGATTCATTTCTCTCGAGTATTAGCGTCTTGATATCTCGAAGTGTCCTACCTCTCACGCAATATCATCGGCATATACAGAAAGGGTCCTTGTTACGCAAAGCCTTAGAGTATACTGAGAGGGCTTCGATTTTTCACTCAAGAGTTTCTGATATTAACATAAAAATGTACCGTTCACTCGCGCAAAAACTGTGATTTATCCTAAAAGGATCCTGTATGCCACGCAACAGTCTCTAGATAATGTAAAAAAAATCACGTCTCTCATGCAACAGCCTCAAGATAACTTGAATTGGGTCGTATCCGTCACTCAACAGGCTCGGGATTATTGCAAGGAGCGCTGGCTCTTTCATAATAGACTCGGACAATATCTTGAAAGGGCCCCTGACTCAAACGCAACTGCCTGACAATATCCTGTAAATGGGACATGTCTCTAACACAACAGCATCTGTATATCCTGAAAGGAGTTCTTTCTGTCAGGCAACGTCGTCACGATATCCATAATGGTAACTTTCTCTCGCGCAATAATCTCTTAATATCGTGAAAAAGTTCTTGTATCTCAGGCAATAACCTCCTCTATCTATTGTGAAATGATTTACCCCTCACCCAAAAGCTTCAGGATATCTTTAAATGGGTGCAATCTGCCATGGAACAACCTCGGAATGTTCTGAAGGGGTCCTATTTCTCACGCTAAAGCTTCGGATAATACCTTGAATAATGTCCTTTGTCTAACCCTCGCATGCAACAGCCTCGGGATATAAGGAAAGTGTTCGTTTCTCTCACGAAGAAGCTTCTGGATATCATGAAAGTGGTCCTTTTTACCCCCACAATAGGCAGGGATATCCTGAAAAATATCCCCTCTTTCTCGAAAGACCCTTGGGTAATATCCTGGAAAGAATCCTGCCTCTCAAGCAAAACCTTGAGATATCCTAAGAGGAGTACTATCTCTCAGCCAACAACACCCTCAAACAGTCCTGAAAGGGTTCATGTATCATCCTGAAAAGAATGGAAATATTATAAAAAGGGTCCTATATCTCAGCCAACAGCCTCATATAGTAAGCTGAATGGATTCCTGTCTCATCCTGAACAGACTTGGGATATCCTAAAAGGGGTTTTGCGTCTCACGCTACAGCCTCAGATAATAGCCTTAAAGGCTACCAGGCTCTCATGCAAAGGCTCTCCTGGATATCCTGAAAGGGTTACTGTCTTTCAGGCAAAAACCTCGAATAATATCCTGAAAGGAGTTTTGTTCCTCATGATACATCCTCGAGATTTACTGTAACGGTTTCTGTCGCTCAGGTATCAGAGTTGGATAACTTACTGAGGAGCTAGCTTCTGCCTCTTATACCACAGCCTAATAATTTCCTGAAACGGTTCCTATATCTCATGCAATAGCATAGGATGATATCCTGAAAAAGCTCCTGCCTTCCACGCCAGAGGAGAGTTATGCAGGCGAGTGACCCAGCAGCACCAAATAGTCTCTTCCCTTTGTTAGTCGGCCTATCAATTTTTCAAACCAGTTCAGATACCTTAATGTCACAGATTGCTTACGGAACACTTTCTGAGATGCCACTTATTGTTTGCTTCGTTTCAACATAAAATATAAGGAAATCACGATATAACTGTAATTATAACAACGACCACGACTCTTCAATTTATAGTTCTCTTCTCTTTATTTCTATTTTTTCTTTTAGGGCCAATTTTGAGTGTATTCTAATGTCTTTGCTGGTCTTTAATCTATATTTCTTTCTTCAGTTATTCTTCCTCTTCTTCTCCCCCTCCTTTCAGCCACCGTAACTCAACGGTATCTTCCTTGTCCTTTCTTTATCTTTCTCATCAGCTGCCCCATCACGATTGCGACCTTTTATTTCTGCCGTAGTTTGCCATCCCCGTCTGGAGCCAAATCGCCCATAATCACTTGTGCACACGGCCGCTCGGCCTCTAAACAGCTATTAGCAGCTTTTTGTTTCGAAAACGGCCATTCCCCGTCCTAAAAAAGAGTCGTTAATGAAGATACTTTGCCAAAACCTCTCTTTAACCGAGTAGGAGGACATACATTACCCCGATTTTTAAACGCTCGACTTTGATTTTTAATGAATATATTTATGATTATTATTTTTCTATTATTTTTTTCTCCCCTTTAGTCTTTTTGCCAACAAACTTTGAGAGGTTCTTAGCAGACTGTGTGAGATGAATGCTTAAAGGAGTTGGCTGGTTATTAGTTATGTCTTTTTTGACTCCTTTGGTATTAAAATGTTAAATGAAGATTTGATAAGTTCATATATAAATAATCCATTTAATGTGTCGGCACGAGTATTTTTGTGCTTGTTTTATACCTTATTTACATACATATAAAGGAAGAAATGGTTAGACAGAAAATAACAGAACTTTGCAGTTTGTTGTTGTTATGAGGTTGTTAAATAGAAGGGCAATTTGAGGAGACAAGGGTTTGTATTTAGTGGTTGGCGAACATTAATGAGTCTTGCTGAATGAGGTTGTTAGCTAAATAATTAAAATTGAAATTAATAGCTAATTCAGCGTTTATTTGTGAGTTTTCTTGAATTAATTAGTAATATTGTCATTTGATTAAGGTCTGAAAATTCAGGTTAATCAAAGAAAAGGTCATATGAGATATGGAAGCGATTAGTTTTTTGATATTTAGTATAAAAGAGTAAATTGCTTACACAAATTAGCTTTTATATGGAGTATACCCTCATGTTATGATTATGAAGTATATGATGATAGTAATAAAAGTCCAAAAGAAACGGTATCCTTATACCAATAAATAAGCTTCCATGTTTTCTTTAAAGTTGTCAAGATGAGTATCGAGGATATACACTGGAATGAATATCCTGTGGTTCTTGGTACCAAAGGATCTTCTCAAGAGTCTCAACAAACTATTCCAAAGCCGTTTCAAGCTACGTTCTCCGTACCAGTGTCTTGATGACGTACTTTGCCTTCTAAGATCTTCCTTATCTGGTGTTCTTCGAAGACAACAGCTTTGAGAATTGCCTTAGAGAGTTCTAGGAATTCCTGATGATGCTTGGAGACGGTCGAATCCTGTTTCAGAGCTGTGACAATTTCAAAGGCAAAACGTGATGTACACTGGTAACAAGTTCTTGTTCTTGTCATTTTAGCTAGTTCATTCCTTAAATCTAACCCTGTATACCCTGAATAATTTTTTTAAAATGAAAAAAAACATGTTAATTACATTTATCTTTTCTATTAAGTAGTAAATAGTTAGTGGCGAACGGCGCGCAAATCTAATGCAACCCTTGTGTTAAATTAAACAGAACATGTGTCTTATTCGTCTCACTAACTTGCTAGACATCACGCATGTAATTTCTCTAGCTATGAGCCTTTATTTTCTATGTGACGAATTCGTCCCATACGGGCCTAAAGGGCTAAAGGGAAATAACAACAGTTTAAATGCCTCCTAACGCCAGGAAGTATGGCTCGGAGGTCACGGAAAGCTTTAAAACCGTAGAACTTGCAATGGATTTCCTAAACATTTTAATCAAGATTTCCTTCTATTTTTGGAATGCCAGGTACAGCGAGACATACTACCACAAGTTGGACATTATATACTCCTCTTAGTCTTCACAGTATTGATGTTTTAGCATTTTTATCTCCAATTTATTTTTTATACTTCATCCACTATTCCTTTTACTCTACATTAAATACCATGAAATCTTTGTACCACTTTCATGATTTCCTCAAGTTAAACCAAATTAATGTCTAAGTGTTGATGTAAATGCATTATTGAGACTGCCATAGAGATTATAGCATTAGAGATTAATTATATATTCTATTCGATTCAATAAAATAAAACAGTGCTTCTCAAGAAAGTTGAAAATTCATCAGCCAACAGTGGTATTCGAACAGGCGACCTTTTTAATGAGAAGCGTGGGACTTAGAGGAGTCGCGATGGACCAAATGAAAAGCGATCTGGAACTCTTTAAGAGTCTCATTCATGGAAAGGCTATAATTCTTTTTATCAGATATTAAGTACCTTTTGTTAACAACATCACATCATGATTTCTTTCCTCCTATCCTCTGCAACTCGTCTCACAAAATACAGGCTTTATCATATACCAAAATATACCAAATATACGGATATGTATATCCCCTTTCCATTCTCCCATAATTAAACCTCACTATTTCTAAGGGGTTAATATGATTTGCTGTAATGGTTTATTTTTCGACTTAACTCTGATGAGTTGTTTACAAACTACAGCGAATACCCTTAGGGGCATTCCTCTTTAAAAGATCTTATTAACAGGGAGCTTTTAATTCCTTAATGAATAACAAGGAAGCCCCTTATTATTTATTCATTTTCGCAATTAAAAATCATATTTGCTCCTTAAAACTGATAATCATTATTCATGAGAGGTAATAGACGATACGACGACAGGCAAGAGTGGAAGAAGCAAAATGTGTAAGTGAAAGGAAATGAATGAAGGGAAGAAAATTGCAGCTGTTGCGAACGCTTAGACAGGTAACGAAACGATGAAAGGGAAATTTAAGAAACGATAAAGTTAGAAATTATGGCCAAAAAATGTATGGAAAAATGGAAAGATACGATAGATATGTCGTGAACAGGCAGATTGCAAGGATCAGAATTTATATAAAAATGACAATCAAAGAAATGCATTTGAAAGTACATATATGCTATTATCCATAGTCGAACTAGAACAATATTGTATACAGCCACTAAATATTTATAGAAATCAATTAAGTGCACTTATCATTAATCATACTAACAATATACCAAAATTCTGAAATAATGGGAATATTAACATCTTTGGCGCACCTCCCCATTAATCAGATCAATAAGTTGACTCTTCTATCCAGTACTAGTATGATATTTATACCCTTCTTCTATTTGTTAATAGAATCATTCTCTCACTCAATATCTTTTGGGAATTAGCCTTGTTTCTTTCCATTAGTTATGCCTGATTTATGGATAAATTTTCCGTATTTCGCAATTTTACTTAGATTAATAAGGAGGTAAATTTCCATGAAGTCAGTTTACATTAACTTGGTTTTGTTTAGTAACTGGAGAAAAAAGGGAAATTATCAAAAGTAATTATTCTGCTGTACATTAGGACGAATAAACGTATATAATACTTAAATGAATTGAAGGTGACTCAGTGTTGTCATTGTTTCAAACTTGGCTTCTTAGAGGCCTTTGTTATTCATTTTAATTGGGTGAATAGAAAATATTTACTGTTATGGACAACCTCCTCGTCCTCTATGAGCAATATTTCTAATGAAATTATCATCAATTGACTTATAAGAAAAAAGATATTAACAGTAAGATTATCATATATGTAGATGACCCATCTATCTCTACGGAAAAATAATTAAAAATATAATTAATAGATGTACATTTATATTTTATGTTTTGGATTATGTCCTGTTGAATTTAAATGAAATTAATATTATATTTTGGTATTAGGTTTTTTTTACTAGAATTAATATTTTATTTAGAGTATTTAAAACGAAATAATTATTAAATTTCATGAAATTGCAAAAAGTGAATTAATTTTTAATTTTAGATTATTAAATAGCTAATTGGATTTTAATATTTAAAAGTCAGTTTCGGGCTGATAAATGATTTTCCTTTCAATGTACATACACAGGTGTGTATATATATATATATATATATATATATATATATATATATATATATATATATATATATATATATATGTATATTTATATATATATATATATATATATATATATATATATATATATATTTATATATATATATTTATTAGATGAGGATTATAACAGAGAGTTGACGCTAGTTACTGCTTCCCGCTCACTCAACTCGAATCAATTTCTATTCGGCGACTAGCAAAAAAAACACGATGCTGCTTAACTCTATATATATATATATATATATATATATATATATATATATATATATATATATATATATATATATATATATCTAGGTGGCTGTTTAGAAGCAAAAAAAAAGACTGACATTTTTTTTACATTTTTAATTTATTATTAATTTTTATCCTCGCTAATTTTCTATACTTCTTTCTTCGCACGCACCCGATGTGGATTAACCTATCTCTTAACTGGAAACTATTTTTTCACTCGGCTAGGCAGTAATATATATATATATATATATATATATATATATATATATATATATATATATATATATATAGATAGATAGATAGGTTAATCAACATCGGGTGCGTGCGAAGAAAGAAGTATAGAAAATTAGCGAGGATAAAAATGGATAATAAATTAAAAATGTAAAAAAGTGTCAAAGTCTTATTTTTTTTTGGCTTTCAAATATAAGGTGTCAGGTTGAGTTAAGTTAGTAGCCACATTGAAGTAGACAATTGGATACACTGGAGTGGCCAATGCCATGTGTCATAGACCCAACAAAATGTATTCAGAATGTAATGCAAACTAACATCTATGTGGCTTCTTGTAAGCAAAGACGAAGAAAAGACGAAAGCGCTTGGATTTGCTTTAATTTTTATTTCATGTTGGGTATATTAATACAAAGGTTCCTTTTTTTCAATGCAGCTGTTAAGGCATACAAAATTGTAGATTGATCAAGTTACTTTTTAACATATTATTCCCCATTTAGTTTGTGTTCTCTTCAATTCTAGTTTTATTTTCCATCAATTTTGCGTGATATTCTCTGTCACTCGCGTCACCTTTAAGCACATTTTCACAATGTATGGTCAGCACGTCTAACGCTTTTTAAAAAAATGCGACCCCTTTTAGCCAATCAAACCCTCTTATCTTTAAGTATATTTCCTTGCAAGATAAACTTAAATATATGAACAGATACGAGAACTTGGTGAGAATTATGTTACTAATAACACACCATTTTAGATCTAATTTCTGTTTTTTATTAATCCTACTTTGTTTTCCTTCTTTTCCGAGCATTATGCATTGTCGGATATCATATTTCTTTATTTCGTTTAAGTCAAACTCGAGTATATCCACAGAAATTAGAGCTGTATGAGAATTGAAATTAACAATGTGGTTTAAAGTTAAGGTTTTGTTGCTCATTGTCAAGAGATTAACAAAATACCACATAAAGTTCCATTATTTCAGAGGTTAAGTCTCTAAACCTGTCTTTAAGTGAATAATGGTGCGACGGGTGCACGAAATGTTAAAATTCAAATGAATTTTTCGTATTATATTAAGGAAGAAAACTTGTCTTACGAGGAAACTGATGGTAGAAGTAGGTTGTTGTGTTAGAAGAGGCTTATTATAGGTGTGTATTTATGCATAGTGGCGTGCATGAGTATGTATATCAGTTTGACTCTATGTATTTATGATTGTGCGCTTCCGTGTGAGTTTTTGCAATGCCATTTACGTGTCTTTGTCTCCGCGATCATCTTTGCAAAAGTATCCTTAGGAAAAATAAAAATGATTATAAACCTCTTTATTTATTAAGGATATGTTGTACATCTTATGTATATTTGTGTCATTTTATTCAGCCTGTCTCGTTCTCTTCCTCTAAGAACATATAAATATCGGCCACTATTTACATTTATACGACTGTGTCATCCATAAATTAGAAGCGGCTGTTTCAACTGAGTCTTATCCTGGTGTCATTACAAAGTCAATATAGACAAACACCTAAACACCCAATTTCTTACGTCTTTCAGTTCGCGCTGGATCTTTATAGCCAATTTTAATTTCAGCCATTAAAATACGACATTTAATTTAATGTAGTAGAAATATTCCTATTAAGTTTTGCATTTCAGAAGGCTGGTCTATATTTCCGCGGGAATAATTTGCTATTATGAAAGAAAGGGTTGGAATGAGTTAAAAACTAAACTGAAGGCATGATTTAAGATCCGAATGGAAAGAATAAAATAAGATATTTTAGGGGTAGAAAGAGTTAGGTGATTTGGAATTTCATTGAACTGAAAAAATGGAGCAAAAAGAAAATGGATCTATTGGGTGATATTTATTTTCGCGCATAGTGGTTAGGAAGCTTTCCTCATGTGATTGGAATTTGAATCTTTTCGTCTGCTTTTTTGCTCATAACTCTTTGTTTACACCGCTTAGGTTATATTAGTTTTTGCATGCACCTTATACAACACCGGCTCATACTACTTTCCTCTTTTTGTAATGCCAGATGCCGGAGCCTTATGGGATCCTATTTCAAAATAATCCTTAAAACAAAAATCAGGAAATTGCACCCCCTTAAGTATTTAGTTGGATTTTTTTTATATTATTTACTATTTAGGACCAAATATTAATTTAAATGCCGATTTAAAGACTCAGTTAAGCGTGGACATCCACCGAGTGTGGAGGAGGGTCTGTATAGAAGCTCGCAAGATCGAAGGGGATTGCAAGATTGTAAAGGATCACATAAGATTGCAGGATAGCAGACGAAAACAGAATCGCGTGGGATCGAGAAATCGAAGGGGGGTTGCAGAATTGAAGGGATCGTAGGTTTGCATAAGATCGCAGGGAGTCACATGGAATTAAAAAGTAGCATGAGATCATGAGATCACATCGGGATTGTAGAGTTGCTTATGGCAACGGATTGCAGGATAGCAAGGTATATTGAGAAGGGATTGAAATGTGTAGAATCCAATGAAAAAATTTTCACTCGGGTAAGCATGAAGGGATATTGAGCTGATAAGAAAAAAACTTTGGATATTTTCAGTGAAATAGGACTAAGCTCAAACGCAGCTTGCGGGGCCGAGGGTGAGATAATCAAACCCTCATCTTGGACCTCCTCTGTCAACCCCGCCTCGAAGTCATTTCGTTCCGTGTGATTTACGGCGGCAAAAATTCTAATTTCCGATCGCTCAGAAGCCTCTTCATAGCGCATTCCAAGGGTGATCTCAATGTCCTGTGGAGAAATTATGAGTTTAGCGAATTCGCTTCTTAAACTCACGATAGAGCGCGTTCAAGTAGAGGTTTGGAGCGATTTTAGGTTTGTGGTTATGGGAAGTTTTGTTATGCATTTATCCTCTACCACAGAGGATTACCGTGAGTTACAGAGTGGTAGTTCTCATTCCATTGATTATGCTTCACTTTGGATAAAGAAGACAAGTTGTTATTGTAGTTGAGCATTTTTGTTCTTTGAATGTTTGTAATATTCAGAAGATTTAGGCGAGTTTTATCGTAGTTAATTTTCGATGATTAGACTTTTGTGAAATTGTTTTTGAGGAAAAGGATAAAAATTGTTTTAATTCTTATTTAAAATTTTTACCAATTACCCATTTCTTTGCCACTTTTTCAATCTTCGTATAACTTTGGCTCCATTACCATCTTCTTATTTAAACAACTTTTCGTAATTACTTGCTTCGCGAAAACAGAATACATTCATAATTCTCACATTTTTATTAATTTTGTGCTTGTTTTGGTCTTATAGTTTTATGATTTTCTTAAAAGAATATTTCTCCGAGAGAGAAAAAAAGAGAAATATAGAGAGACAAGAGAAAGAGAGAGAAGAAAGGAAAGAAAGATATAGAGAAGCAAGGATATATATATAATAGGGGGAAAGAGATAGAGATAGAATATAGATAAAATATTAAGAGATATATTAATATACAGTAAAACTAGAGGGAGAGTGTAAGAGAGTAAACTAGAATAAGAGAGAGAGATAGAAAGTAAGAGAGAAAGAGTAAGAGAGAGTAAAAAAGATAGAGTAAGGGGTAGTAAGAGAGAGTATAAGAGTAAGAAAAAGAGAGAAAAACAGAATAATAGAGGCAGTAAGAGAGAGAGGGTGAGAGAGAGTAAGATAGATAATGAGAGAGATAGTAAAGGATAACGTACGAGGGATATTAATATAGAATAAACGAGATAGAAATAGAGGGAGTAAGCGATAGTTAGCGAGAGGAAAAAAGAAAGTAAGGGAGAAAGTATGTGAAAAAGAGTAAGATAGAAAGTTAAGAGATAGAATAAATGAGAAAGTAAGAGAGATTGAGAGATTAAGATTTGAGTTAATGAGAGAGAAATCTTAAGTAAGATACCAAGAGGGAGAGTAAGGGAGAGAGAAACAGAGAGAGAAAGAGCAATAAAGATGACAAGAGGGACAGAAAGAGCAAGAGAGATAGCAACAGAGAGAGAGAGAGAGTGAGAGAAAGAGAGTAAGAGGGAGAGAGAGAGTTGAGTTAGAGAAAGTTAGTGTGTGTGAGATAGAGAGTGAAAGAGAGATATTGATATAGTGAGTGAGTTAGATTGAGAGAGAGTGATATATATATATATATATATATATATATATATATATATATATATATATATATATATATATATATATAAATATATATATGTATATATATATATATATATATATATATATATATATATATATATATATATATATATATATATAAATATATATATGTATATATATATATATATATATATATATATATATATATATATATATATATATCTATATATATATATATATATATATATATATATATATATATATATATATATATATATATATATTGATTTTATATCCCGTATCTTTCCATATCTTTGCAGACGTCTTGAACCTGTGGCTTATGTCAAATAATGGTAGTAAACTCAATTAAAACTTTATTATGATGTTCTGATAACAAAATGATGGTCATATAATGTCAGCTAATTATGTATGAGGTTAAAAAGTGCTGCGTTTCAGCCGTCAACGGTAAACAAAAATGATCGGTGTTATTTATACGCTCAGAATGATCGGTCTTTTCCTTTATTCCCGCTGCATCCGGCTGTCTTGATGTGACGGCATGCATTGGGGTGAGTTCAGGAAATCGCTCTTTACCACCGTGCTAAAAATGAGCCATCTCTAGTTGGAGTTCGATCGGTTTTGTTCTATTTGGAAGTTCTCTCCGTTTATTTACATCTAACGTTCTTTTGATTTAGTTGTCTGGTAGTTAACACTTTAGTTCTGTGTTTGCAGTTTTGTATATTTATTTGTGTGTCAATAGTTCTTTATTTTATTTCTCTCTGTAGTTCTGTCTATTGAGTTTTGCATGTTTGATCTATGTTTGAGAGCTCTGTCTGTTTAATTCGTTGAGCGTACTTCTGTGAGTTCATTTCTGCCTCCGAAATGCCGTCTGTTTATTTTTGTGGATGCGATTTTGTTTTACTATTCGTGTGCCGAACTCTGTGTGTTTAGTTCTATGTTTTGTGTTCGTAGTTCTTTTTATGAGTTCAATCCATTTATTTTTCTCTTTGAGTCGCATCCGTTTTTCTGAATCTGTAGTTCTGGTTTGAACTTCCTTTTGTTTCTGTGTTTATTCATATATGCTCTTCTACATGTTTATTCTACTGTATGATTTTTGTTTTTACCCCTGCATCTTTTATTTAGCATTATTACAGTCACTTTATCGTACTGTTGGAGTTGAGGTGGTAACACCAAAGCATCTGAGCCTGTATTTCTGTTTAATTTCCTGTTTAATCTCTCTATAAATTGTTCCAATTTTAATTCACTGTATTGTTTGACATGTTTAAGGTATTTTACCCATATATCACCCTATTGTTATCATCGGGTACTAAATATGAGCTATCCTTGTTTGCAGTTCTTTCTCTTTACTTCTCTACTTACTTCTTTAAGGTCAGTCTATTGAGCAATGGAGATAGATAAATGACCAAATGTGTGCAAGGATAACGGATTGAAACACTTTTTTAAATGAAGTGTTTGAATGGAGCAACATTTAAGTTTTATTAAGAAGTGACAACGAAAATTATACAGAACTTGATAGTGAACGTATTCAAATGCAAAAAATGTTGTTAAAGCTCTTAAAACAGGAGTATCTATTCCAAAAGGTTCAACTCCTCATGCATAATACTCCATTTCTCTTAAACATACATATTTAAAGATAGTTTCTAAAGTCTTCAAAGAAGTAGTAGATAACAGAACTTAAATGATACTAAAGCGGCTATTCTCCCAACTCTCCACAAGAGGCTTGAGCAAAAAAAGGCTTGGAACTTAACAACCTTATCATTAAAATGCAATTGCGGGATATCTGCAAGAAATGGACAAAGAAACGTCTGCCTACGGCCAAAATTTAGCTCTAAATAAAGACGAACGATTGTCACAATGGCGTTTGATACGAGCTCCTCTCCCTCGTTCGGCCATATACTCTGCCCTATTAAAGCTTCCTTGATGTGGCCACACGACGCTCCCCGATATAATAATAGCATATCGGCTCCCAATATGCGGTGGCCAAGCGATCAGTCCTATGCCAGGCCTTCTCCTGTCCGATATTGACCGGCGTGAGCTGAATAGAGCCACAGACAGGATCTCATTGGACTCATTGTTTGCCCATTAGTGAATAATTCGGTCGGCAGGACTCGGTGAAGGGGCTAAAATAGGTCCTGTTAAGGATTCAGTGGACGCAAGAGAAGTGTCACCCCTGTACATCCACTTCTGGCAATTTGGGACAATTAGTCTTAAGTCTTTCGTTTGGGGAATATTGGGATGGAGAGTTGAGGGAAGGGAAACAGTAAGAGCAGTGGAGATGCGGGACATATGTGAAAGGAGAGAGAAAGTAATAACTGTACGTCTTTAATAAGATTCGATGGGTCTCTCTGTCTATGTACTTTTCATACATTCTCAATTCACCTGATAATTATCGCTCAAAAACTTCTCTTTTATCCCTTTGTTTAAAAAAAAACAAAAAAGAAATAGTGTAGTGTTGTGTACCTCTTCACTGGTCAATTCGTTAATGAAACTCCCATTCACTTATATATTATAATTTTGAATGATTTATATAAGACATCAATTCATGCGCTTAAATTTCATAAATTTAAATCAATAAAACTCTTTATGGAAAACAAAGCTCTGATGTATGTCAACTATAAATTTAAAGATGTAGCTATGAAGCTCTCATATTGTTTTCATCATGTATGTGAACCATAAATTCATTTTCTGATCACATAATTTTATATCATGTATATGAACATCCATTCTTAAACAAACCTGTCCGCTATTTAATGTTACATATCAATAAGAATAACAAACCGCCATAGTTTTATTTAAATGCATCAACTAAAGAAGATCTTATACACCGATATAGATTTCTATAACGCTAGAGATATGCGAGATTTTATTGCAATTTTTCTTGAAATCATTTTTTCCTTATACTTCAATTTATTTAAGATTATTAATCAAAGATAACTACGAATTGTTTTAATTGTTATCTCAGCACACCTTTTTCAGGCTTCCTATTAGCAAGAATAATAGTGAAACCCTAATGCGTTTAAATAGAAATAAAATTATACGAGGTGTCGAAAAGTTACTATCCACTGGAAATAAATGGTTCCGCCAGGATCATAGTGAGGAAAATACAACTCTTTGGGTCTCTACAAGAGATCCAGTCTGGAAACCATTGAAAGATCAGCTCTGCCTTTCATATACGGGGTTTCTAAAAAGTTTCCAAATTGATCTCTTGTCATCTTGGTAGGATTATGTATTTCCAGGGCATAGTAATTTTTCGGTCACCCTGTAGCTACAACATCAATCAATATAGATTAAATTCCTCCTATTACTTCCAATACTATTACATGAATTAAAATTTGAAGTAATAACTTAGGTTTGAAAATTAAACAAAAGTAGAGCAGAATTCAAAATCAATCAGATCTTATAATTCCAATATCACAATTTCTAACGTCTTTTATTGTTTGCATTCTCTGTGGTTATCAATTGCAAAGATATAAAAAAATTCTTATTTAATATATATTATTGATTCGTTTTGATAATCGCCATCTCTTCTTTATCAATTTGAAATATACACTTAATCTTATTCAAAATTCCTCATTTATTCTTTTTTGATCATTAGCCATCAGGTCTTTATAAATTTGAAATATATTCCTTATCTCATTTAAAATCTCCAAATGATTAATTGTTTTTTATAATTAGCCATCAGGTCTTTATAAATTTAAAATTTATACTTTATCTTATTTAAAAACTACAAATGATTCTTTTTTTTAATAATTAGTCATTAGGTCTTTATCGATTGGAAATGTACACCTTATCTCATTTAAAATATCTAAATTATTCTTTCTCGATAATTAGCCATCATGTCTTAGCAATTTGAAATATATTCATTATCTCATTTAAAATCGCTAAATGATTCTCTTTTGATAATTAGCAATTAGGTTTTTATCAATTTTAGATATATAAAACCGCTCTTATTTATAATCCATAAATGATTCTCTTTCTACACTTAGCCATCCCGAAAAAGAACTTAACCAAAATCTTCTTGAAATCAAACTAACCGCAAGTTAAGTATGTTTTTAATCCAATAATCCTGTTATGAATATTGATAACTTTCTACCAAAAAGTTTTTTTTCATTGGTCAAATTTGAAGGTGGTCAGGTTTTGTCCATTGCAAATGGCAGGACCACGCGCCATTCATTCATGGGAATTTGGGTGAATGGGTATAGATAGATGTTGCAAAGATGTGAGAAAAATTTCAGCAAATCGGGGGAGAAAGGGGATGTTTAATAGTTAAGTTAAATAGAAGCAACCGGATGAGTTTTAGGAATGTTATTTTTCGAATATTTTTAGTATTATATCAGTAAAAGATACAAAGTAAGGATTATATTAAATTATTATAGCTTAATTCAGTTCTTTTTATCTGATGATGCAACCTATCAAAATTTAAGATATGTTAAGATGCACTAGAGTTTCATCTTATTTAACTTTAGGATTCTTTCTGCTTACATAATTGCAAAATTTAATATTTTACTAATAACGATACCCATTTCATGTACGCAAGACGCATATGTTACGCTATATACATATGCATGGTGTGAACACGTAATATATACATCAGAGACTATATCGACAGGTAAGTATTGAAAGCATAAAGGCTCTGCCAATTGCGAAAGAATCCCCGATAATTGCTTGGATGCAAAGAAAAGAGAACTGCAAAGGAAGAAACCCAGAAGGGTCAGACAACAGCTGCAAACTGCGGACTGCTCTTTGGCATCGCCTCTATTGACAGATTTTGCAGCGATCGAACAATGAGAAAACCCCGAAATCGCTTCGCAAAGGGTCGAAGCGCACGGGTTTCATAGGGGGGTAAGTTGATGCCCCAACTATTTTCTTCTTATGTTCTGCTGACCCCAGCCACGTCCCGCGTTGACCAGTGCTTGCCTTACTTCAGTGTTTGCTTTCATGAAATACCGGATGAAGGTTAGAGAAGAGGGGGGGGGGGATTGGACGACCCAACGGGTGCAGAAAAGATGAAAGGAGAGAAAAATTCAACGGTTCTGAAAATCTGTGAGGTCCTTTTTGGTGCTTTCAAGCAGCATGGTGAACTGGGAAGGGTAGCGCCAACGAGCTAATAGATTAAATAGGTTAGTTCTGTGTCTGATCTGAGAGTGTTAAGAGTAATTTTACTAATCGTTTGGCCTTTCATAATTCATCATTAACAGCTTTTATTTCTTACGTCATCAGAAGATATTATCAGTCTATAAGATAAATTAGCATTATTTTAGTAGTATTATTATTAATAATCAATGTACTTAAGGAGGGAGTATATATAATCAATTGTAGAAAATATAAAAATATAAAATTTTAAAGTTACGATCTATTTAACAAAAGGCAAATTCAAAAATGTCCACAAGTGTTGTTAAATCTGACTGAATTTAAGTTTTATCCGAACTTATCCCCAAAAGTTTAAAGGGAACTTATGGGTGATTCTTTGGTCAAAAAGTTTGCCTATCAAAAAATGGGAAGGTTTAGTAAATAAAACCAAATGAGTTTGGAAAATTAGCATCCAAAATCCATTTTCTGTCAACAAAGATGGAGCGAAGTTTCCTTAACCAAGGTAAAATGATTTTCCAACTCGTTTTTCTTCTTATGTTACTAATTTATTTCTTTTATCGCATTCCTTTCTTGCTCCTTCACCTTTATTCGTCTTCTTTGTTTTTATTCGTTACATTCATATTTCAAAATTATTGTTTTATTTTGTTTTCTCGTTAGAGATTCGCTTCTATTTTTTTTTATCTCCTTTTATGTTTAAATTCTTTTGTTTCCCTTCTATATGTCTTTATTTTCTAGGTTTATCAAGGTGTTCTTGTTTCTCCGAGTTGTCTCGCGGTTTTGGTTTAGTGTAATGTTTTCTGTGTCTGAATTCTATTTGGGATCCCATACAGTATAGTGTGTGACCCGAATTCTAGTATAGACACATGTGTATTTTAATGAGAATTCTTATAAGTTTCCTTCCTTTTACCACATCATTTAAAGATCATTAAATATGTTGTAACATTATGCTGAGCAACCCAAATTAACGTATGCTCTGTTATGTATCATTCGTTTTTCATAAACCAAGACCATGATCGATGGTATTGTAGGCAATAGAACAACGACTTTATTTTTTTCCATAAACCAAACATCTAATTCTTTGTTTTAAAAGCTTGATACAAGTCAAGTTTAATTTAGTTCTAAGGTGACACGAAAGTTAGCGAGTGATAAAATTCCGAGCAATGCCTTTGTTTCAGTCGATTTTTGGCCTTTGGAAGGGTATTTAAATAGTCAAACAAAAGTTTCCCTAAGTAATGTTAACTTAATAACTCAGATTATCTTGAAAAAGACTAAATTATGACTTTAGCGGTGGCATTTAAAATGTAAATTGAAGTCTATTACAGATTGGAAATAAGATCTCAAAAAATCAAATCTAAATACGCTTTAAAGATGAAATGACCTTATCAAGGTATAATAAGTGTAAAAGAAAATCTAAAAGAATTTAAGCAAAGGACTCTAAGAAGGTTTTCATTAATATAAAGGAAAATAGGCCTATTGCTTACCTTGAATAAATCCTACATTAGTTTGAAAATACAAAGATTATTTTTTTCCATAAAATTTTACCCGTGCCTTTTATTTGTTCTTAAAAAGATAGGGACGATAATCTTTGAATTAAATGTATATATTTAAATAAGACAAATTTTGCTTACTTAAAGTATTAAATTCTTTATATACAGATATACATACATGTATGTCAAGCATGTAGGTAAAGGTTGAGCTAAATAAACGAAAATATTAATATTTACGATTCTTTTCAACAAAATTTAAGTTTAAAAACTTAAATTAAGAATAAAAATATTGAATCAGTTTCGAATAATGGCATCTCCAAATTTGTATAAGGCAAACAGCAAACGGACCCGAGGCTATTAATAATAGCTCTACTCTGGGCAATGTGTGGAAAACTAAATGCCGAAGACAGGAATTTAAGTTGGACTCTTTTTATAGAATAATAATGTTTTTGTAAGGTGAATTTCGTTATCCCAAGGGGCTTGTAACTATTAAAAATAAAAATACGCAAAGAACTGCTTTTTATTTTCGATATAAGAATGCTATTTTATAGCATTCTTATATATAATAAGATGGACTCTTATTTTGTTGTTTGTGAAAAACAAATAGAACTTTGGATCAGTCCGTTAGCAAAAGGAATATATATATATATATATATATATATATATATATATATATATATATATATATATATATATATATATATATATATATATTATATATATATATATATATATATATATATATATATATATGTTTGTTTTATAATAAATTAGTGTAAGAAACTATTGACCCTGATTTAAATGAATCTAGTATATATTAATATGCTATAAATACATGATTATAAAGAAAGGCGTCATATTTAATTTGCAATTCTATAAAGAATCTAATTTATGTTTACAAGTAAAAATTTTTGGAATAATAGGTAAGTTTTAGGAAAATATTATGAAGCGTAATATAGTATTAGAAGTATATATAACAACTTAATCAAACTATTGTGTAATTTAGAATTATAAATTGAGTTAAAACAATCGAAACCTTATCACATTTCGCACGTTTCAGCACCCACACATACATACACACAGACAATATATATATATGGGTACTAAGATGAAAGCAACAAAGGTTTTGCAATACATTTTATATTACCTTTTTCCATTTGAAAACAAAATTAAAGGAGTTTTTTTGTCTTTCTCCTGTCCATTAACATGATAAAAAAGATAATTTTCTAAAATTTACATTTACGGTGCCAAATTCGAATATTAAGGATAAACTTTCGTCTGATAGCAGATTTTGTGTCATTATTTGCACAAAGAGTTGATAGTTTTCGTGTGTCCTTCCACTTTTCTGCTAACCAGAGTGATCTGTGTCGAAAGTGAGGACAAACACTTTTTAAAAGGTTGTGGTTGGTTGGCGCTGACCTACCAAGAACTTGTCATTTAATTCGTTTTTAAATTGCTTCAAACGTTTAATTTGAAGATATTATTCTTAATAATAAATCTTTAATAGTTAACTTAATAATTTCCTTAGCTTAAATGTGTCACTCTTGTAACTTGTCACGTATATTTAATTTTTTTAGATGGCTTAAGAAACATTTTTATGTTGAATAAAAAAATTAAAGCTTAAAAAAAACTAGTTAGCCTTTGCACATTTTAATTCAATCTAGGCACCTTGTAAGTTAGTGTATACACATTTTTAAGTCAATCTCCGTAACTTTTTAAGTCAAACTATGTACCTTTTATGTCTATCTATGCACTTGTTTTAAGTCAATCTATGCACCTTTATTACTCAATATCCGCAGCTTTTTAAGTCAATCTCCGTACCTTTTTAAGTCAATCTATGTAGTTTTTAAGTCTCTCTATGCACTTGTTTTAAGTCAATCTATGCACCTTTATTACTCAATATCCGCAGCTTTTTAAGTCAATCTCCGTACTTTTTTAAGTCAATCTATGTAGTTTTTAAGTCTCTCTATGTACTTGTTTTAAGTCAATCTATGCAGCTTTATTACTCAATATCCGCAGCTTTTTAAGTCAATCTACTATATAAAATCTAATATTATGTAGATTTTATTGTTGTTGGAGTAGAATGATTATACATATGTATAATGATATATGTAACATATATAGATAAAGAAAGGTTTGTACTTACGTGAGTTTTTAAGTTTAGTGGTAGTTCACTCTCGCATTTAATAGCTGATTCCGTAGATGAAAGCATTTCTGAAAAGAAATTAGCAAAATGATACTGATAATATTCACAAGACTCTTCGAATTATTTAAGTTAATTGCTAAAGAAAATATTTGGTTTGAGCGGAATATTTCCAGAGAAGAGAAATATAAGGTTGAATGCAGAAATAAGGGAAAAGTTAAATTGAATAACAGCTAAATAACTGGAATAACAATCAAAACATTTTATAATTTTATGTTGAGTTGATGTTACTTTGATTAATCTTATGCATTAGGAAATTGGATTAGTTTTTCTGCTTCTGTTATTTAAGATTCCTTTTATAAGTAGAATTTTGTTTATACTTCTCATTCATATCGCGGTCGAGACTTGAAAGATAAAAAGGCGATGATGCGCACTAACGCCACTTGTGTAAAGTGGTTGTCGTTGATGATTATTCCCACCAGGAGGATTAAACTATATCACTATAGGTAATTGTTAAGATTAGTGGCGCAGGATTTTTCTTAGCGATTTTTGCATTTTGGGGTCGCATCATATTGTATATTATATCATTTTGAATGGAATTTCGTAATGGAAACGAAGCCCCCATACCTCCTTTAATTGGGGTGGTTGCAACCACCCACACACCCCGCTATTTTTAATAATCTAGTAGTATTCCCTAGAAATAATCGCCAATAAAATCGTGTGCTATTAATCTTAACAATTACCTCACTATACACTAAGATATATAACGATAGAATTTCCTGCCCTTTCCTCTTCTTTTTGAATATATATATGATAAAAAAAAACGATTTCGTCTGTTAATAAGACAAAAAATGATCAAACATGGATTAAGAAAGAAGAAAGAAAGAGAGAACGAGATAGCAACGGAATAAAATAATATATACTATTTTACTCGTTAAAGAAATTGAAAGAAAATCGGTGCGGTTCGAACCTATGCTATGGAACTCTCTTCGGTCACTGAGTTAACCACTAGGCCCCCTCCCCCCCTAATAGAGTTTATATTATTTAATACAGTTTGCTATCTTTTTTCTATCTTAATCTTTGTATGATCCTGATTGTCTTATAATATATTTCGACCTATATAAAAAACAACTTCCTCATCCTTTCATCCTATATAACTTAAATATATTCTCCCGATTAGACAATTATAATAACAAAAGGTGAATATTTATTCTTGTGGGCAAAGCAGCGTACAAATCTTATCCTAAAAAAATGTATTTAAAGACAATATAAATAATAGTGCATTATAAAACTTCATTTCTGGTAATAATTAATAGTCTTTATAATAGTGCATTAATAGAGGCTTTAGTTGAATTAATGCCAATATAAATAGATACATTTAATTGATTAATTAAGATATACATTATATACATCAAGGTTTAATTTGATGATATTAGTGAATATCTTATTTTCAGCTCAATCAGACCCACAATTAGCGGAGATAAGACGGAGTTTGTTGTAAATTTACATGACAATTTCGTTCGTAAAATTTACTAAATTATTTAGAAGCATGTAGTCGAAAGAATGCGACAAAAGAATCTAAACGAACAAAACAAAAGGTTTAAACATAGAAGGCGTAACGTTATTACATCTACATTATAATAATTATTTTAAGTAGAGACAAAAAGCTCACGAAACAAAAGATTCAAATTATATTTTTTATTTTTATATAAATCAAGATTACCTTTGCTGCTACCAATATTACTAAAATAATCGTAGTAGTTATAATGATACTACTTCTCCATTGATATTTCCTCTTATTGTCTTTTAAACATTTAATTATCAGTCTACTAGAAAAATAAAAGAATAAATAAGGAAATGAGAAATAGAGACGCAAAATAAAGGAGATATATTTATATATTTATATATAGAGAGAGAAAACCTTATTTTTGGTTGTTTGGTTTTGACACATGTATTTTAAAAAAGACCAAGGATGGATTGTTTGTTAGATAAGTGATGCTAACATCACCTTTTATGTTTTAACATTTGACTCTTTTATTCAAAAGAAATTTGTAGAAAAACGGTAAAGTTGGGAAGTTGTAAACATTTTAGTTTTGGAGTCATGGAGGGCGTTAAACTTTCCCAAGTCGGTCTCTCCCATACTAAAAAATTAATTTTTATGGTAGTTGTAGTGGTGGGTAGATTTCAAGTAAAGCATAATAATCCAAGGAAAGATTTTAAAATATTAATTTGCTAAGAAATTTTAAAATAATGATAAATAAATGTTTAAACAAGGTAAACGATGCAAATAAATAGTTTAAATAATGAAAAGAATTTTTTAAAGTGATTTTAAATAATAAAATAGGATAAATGATTTTGGTATAGCTTAGGTAGATCCTTTGGTCTATCATTAAATTAGGTTCGGCTTATCTTTCATTCTGTCTATAGATTTACTTTTATTCTATCTGTTGGTCTATCGATTTCCTACCTTTATTGCTAATTTTGCCTCAATATTATTTCATTGGTATCTTTTTAATCTATCTTTGGGCCTCTCTTTGTTTTAACTTATGCTGCATATCTACATAGTAATTCAAATAAAATGGTCTATCTTCGTTCTATATTTTCTCTCTCTTGGATCTATCCTATAGTCTATCCTTTGGTGTATATCTGGTCTATCAATGATCAAAATCAAGCTTCACCACGCCTAATTCAGTCCAAATCATTTAAGACTGCCCTTAGACCTAAATCACTGTTTCAATTAGACCGAATACTAAAATAAGATGTCATAGACATGTCTACATAATACCCAACATGCTACAATATGCTGCATATCTACATAGTAATTCAAATAATGCATTAAAACCGCAAGAATTATCGGAAATGTACTATTTCCTAATTATGTCCGAAGCCTTAAACAGTCAATTTTGAAAAGAAAAGGACGCGAAAATCCTTAAATTTTACATAGATAAAATAGGGAATGACTTTATTTAGAGATCCACTCAAAAATTATCCGAATTTTGAAATTCAGATTAATTTAATTATTTGATTATGAGAAGATTCGTTTAAGTTATCAAGTAGTGAAATTTAAGTATCTTTAATAGGAAGGAATAGTAATGGTTAAATTATTAGTGTTATATAAATATTACTCCTCAGCATAGTAATAAGATTCGAGCCATTTACGTCCCTATCTGTGACTCATTCAATAGTTAGAAATTAGTTGGATTTGCATTTTATTTTTCTATCTAAATCTTACCAAATTATTATATATGCTTATTTAAATCTTTCAAATAGGTCCCTGGTTTAGGCTCCTACAACCTTCTCTAAAACAAATAACCTAACCTCTATTTGCAAGAAACAATTTGCAGTTCTTAATTTTTTTCTAGTTGACTACCAAGAGTTTAATCGTGACTACTTGACTTCATTTATAGTCATTACGGGACCTAAGTTGCGATAACTTCCAACTAGGAAGAAATATAGAAAAGAAAATACTGTGTGTATCCAATCTTTTCCTGGTACTCAGGTCTACCATAACATCTGTTCCCGGACTAGCTAAGGTTAATTTTTATTGCTAGGCAAAGTATGGTATATATATTAATATAAATGAAATCATAAATATTTCATAAATACCATTTAATTTATTGGTAATATATATTATATGCGTGCATATATGCGTGCATATAAATAAAATATGCTATTTCTATATGGTTCACACGTCTATAGATTATATATACCAATTCTATAAACCATAGTCAAGTGGTATTTTGCTTAAAATGAAGAAATTGGTGTCAGTAATGGTTTAATAAAATTAATGGGTGGTACAGATTCTTATTATTGTTATTACGCTTTGATATACATAGTTATATGACGAATTAATAAGGTAACTTTGTTAAATTGGAAAAGGATTTTCATTACCTTGTAGCCAAGGTAAGTGAAAACATATTTCTTACCACCCAAGATACTCTTATACAGTAAATACATAGTTTTATGTACAACATAAAACTAGTTTTTCACAGGAGAAAACTAGTAAAAAGCCGGAAAAATGCCTTTGTTCTTAAAAACTATTCTTGTACCTCATAAAACTATTCTGGCATGTTATAGAAGTAGTAAACAATCCAGAAATAAATCTTTGAACCAGGAAATTACTCTTGTATCTCAAGACCTAGCCTTGCATGCTAGAAGAATATTTAGAAAAATCCGATAAAATTATCATTGGGCTTCAAATATAAGTTTGCACCTCAAGTAACTTGTTCAGTATTTTCAAGAACATTGGTCATGCCACTTGTCGAATGTTCCATACTGGTGTATCGGTATAATTTCTCTAATAGTTTTCGCAAGGAGAAATATTTATACCAGAACCACAAAGATATGAGAGTTCGGAAGTAAAAATTCTTTCTTTCCCTATGCCAAATGTAAGTAGTACAACTCGATAGTATATTGTGCAATTTTCTACGCACTTTCGATAGTATGCAATGCAATTCTCTCCCTACTTTCACGAGTACGTAGTACCTTTCTTATTGACGCTCCAAACTTCAATTGTACGGAGTACTTTCGTTGCTACATAGCTTTAATTGTATGTAGTATTTTCTCTCAGTTTCAATCTTATTTATTACATTTCTCTGCGTACCTGCCTAACTTCAATAGTAGATAGTAAATTTCTTACTCAATATTAAATATTACTTTGTACAGTTATCTCTCTATTTAAAATTTTACTTAGTAGATATCCATCCGTATTTCTCCATCTTTGAAAGTAGGTAGCACAGTTTTCGTTATAGCTTCAATAGTAGGTAGTACAATTCTCTTCTCCTTAGCTCTAATAGTACTTAGAAAATTTTCTCTTATTTCCTTTATTTTTAACAGCAAGTAGTATAGTTCTCGTCCTTGTTTCAATACTACATAGTACAGTTGTCTTCCTATCAATAGTCGGCCTTAACATTGTACTCTTCATCCCCGAAACCAAACGATTGATATAAATATAAATTCACCATTGAAGTACTTAATAAAGTAAGTAACAAGGTTTAATCCACCTGTGTAAGAGTGATAGAACAATAGCAAATTGAAATAGCTTTATCATTATCAATAAAGCCATTGTTATTATTTTTATAATCATTGTAACAATTATTAAAGATGAATGTCATTCCCAATCACCCTTTTTTATTCATGTGTTTATTAATTAATCTTATTCAGTCATTTGTGAAATTTCAAATCCTGATAGTTCTATTTCAAATATTCATTTTACAAAATGAATTCAGATCCCTTTTATAGTCATAATTTTCTATGTAGAGTCTTCATTATTATAAGTTTATAAATTGCATTTCAATTAGAAAAGCTTAGGACATGAAGGATGATAAATAAGAGATTAAAAAGGAATAATAATTATTGTACGAAAGTAGAAGAGATGAAGAATATAAGGTATAAGACCTAGAATGATTTTAATAGGTAGAAGATTTAGTGCCTGTAAATTTGGGGGTTCAATTAATAGTATTATTTTTTAATTATAGATGCTATTTAAAATTTGAATACTAGGATTCAATATTATAGAGAGAAGTGGGAATATAATTATTAAAAAGTAAAAACAAACGAAGGCAAATTCTCTTGAATGTTTTTAAAATTGAGGTTTCTGAGGAAGAGCCAAGACGATGTATAAATCAAAGTGTTGAGGAGACTACTTGTCGAGGTATGGAGTGAAATTATACGCAACTCTCCTAAATATTTACATTAATAACAAATAGGTAGGATAATTTGAGGGAAAGAGACTGTTCTAGAGATATCTATCGCTAGAAAAACCATGTCAGACTAGGAGATAATATTATTATAATCCTAGAATGACGTCATATATACTAGAAATCGGGTACTTGAAAACTAGATACTTAAATGGGTCTCTATGGCACCTTACAGAAATCTCTAGGTATTTTTTTCATAATACATGCTGCAGATGACATCTGGATGGTTGTGTACCTTCACTTCCGACCACAACAAATGCAAGTGAATCTGCGGCTTTATATTCTCCGGACATTTTCATTTCTTCCATCTTTATCACTTTCTTTACAAATCTCTCCTTACAACCTTCTGGTGGGAGATGTCCTCGCTCATTTTCCCTTTTTTTATTTTTATGTGAGAAAATAATAATAATATTACTACTACTAACGATAATAATAATAATGATACCTACTGTCTAACGCACAACTCCGTGAATAACTACGGTTTAAAAGGTGATCTAAACTAGGCGTTGTTCCACGTTAGCGGTGGCAAAACCGAATCAAGTTCGAACCCCATCCAAATGCTAACCATGGTTACCATTACCAATCGTGTGAACTAATTTTATATTCAATTCGGTAATGGCAGAAAAAAAAGCACAATGGCAAATGGGTGGATGAAACTCAATGGAACTCAAAGGAAATCAAGGTAAGGTTGAACAAAATGGAGCAGAGTTAAGGATGTAATGGTGGGACAAAAGGAAGTACGTAAACCTACAAAAAGCAAAACACCATAAATTTTAATCAACATTATTCAAGAACTAATCTATAAGTTTATGAATGATTACCAGAAATCGTGAACTTAAGATCAGGTTATAGGTAAAGTAGTGATTACGTGTAAAGGAATGACCACTTAGACATGATGGGAACTTAGGGAAACTATTTCAATTAAGCCAAATAAAAAATGTTTCTATGATATTGATTTGAAATGATGCTAACGTGGTGCGTATATGAAACATGCTATTTCTACGATAGTATATATATATATATATATAAAAATATATATATATATATATATATATATATATATATATATATACATATATATATATATATATATATATATATATATATATATATATATATATATATATATATATATACACACCAACATTGTCTTCCTTTCACAGCTCCGTGAGGAGAGTCTGCAAAAAGCAGATTTTTCAGAATTCCTTCACTGTTGTAAACGTGTACTCGAGGTTGCATTTGGTTGCATTTGGTTGCTTATATGTAGTCCAAAATTAACTGCAGCAGAGATTAAACCAATAAAAAAGAAGCATGGTATTATTTTGGTCCACTTATAGATAAGTACGTACAAGTATTATAATTCTCTAAATAATGTAATTCGGGCTTATGTAAATTCTAAGATATCTAGTCCGTTTACTCTAGTGATGTAGTTTGCTTTTCTAGAGCGTTCTACCTGCTCTACGCTTTCTAGATCATGCCTTAAGGAAAAATATAGTGTTTGCTGGTCTTCATTCTGTAGTTGTTGCTCTGCAAAATGAAACCAGCATTTAAGTGGACTTAAATTTATTTGACCTTTTATTCGTTATTCTACATTTCTATTTCTGAATTAGTCAAACAAACTCAGTCTTCTCTCATTTAATTATTAAATATAATTAATAAAAACAAATAGCAAAATAGGTTAGTTTAACAATTTAAGAATAGAATCATGAAACAGAGAGAGAGAGAGAGAGAGAGAGAAAGTAATAGAATCAGTTGATATTATTTTAAGTATTGTCAATCCGATTATTCCCCTGGGTTCTTTTGAAAATTCTCAAAATTCTTGCCTTGGTCCAATATAGGATTTACCAATGCACAAATATCCCACATTTGTGAAACATTTCTTGGTTAACAAATCACTATAACAGCCACAATAAGCCCAAAGCGCTCTCTACTAGTGCATGAATAACGCGCGCTTAATGCATTCCCTAAAAAACTCTTAAAAAAACCCGTTGAATTTTGGGGATTTCAGAAATTCACAATGTATTGATTTTGTGCTATACATATAAAAGCCCCCCTTTTAGTCGTTCGATTGTATGTGTAGCCCACTTTAAGCCCCCTTCATTTAACTAAAATCAAAATAATCTCCTAAATTTCTTATTGGTAAACAACGCGAGTTGAATTCTAAGCAAATGTAAAGATGTCGATGATAAAGCTAGAAAATATTATTTATTTAATGTTTAATCTTAATTCAACTGCATAAAATCTATGATAATTAATTGGGGGTCGTTTGCGCATGCTCAGTGCGGACTGTGTCATGCAAAATGGCGGAGAGTCGAAAAGCGAAATTGCTTACTAAAAAGCGATCTTTTCAAAGAAATTGGAATTAAATTCGCTTTAGCAATTTACTAACTGGAAAACATTTTAATGTACTAATTTTAAGCTTTTAATATCATTGATGAATTAATCATTATTGGACATGATATGCATATATAAATACATTTTTTTATCAATATTTCTATTCTCTTATCTAATTCTTATTTTTTCATAAACTAGAAATATTCCTGGGATTATGTAATATATTTAATATTTTAAGTATATCGATGCAAATTTCTTTATTCTAATAGTATAGATTAAAAAAGAGAATATTTCTTCATATATTATAAAATAATTGAACGACCAATATATAAATTATTCAACTATCATATTTAATCATTATCAATCGGGTATTATCGTAATTATTTATATTTAAATTGCCTGAGAATTACTTACGAATCATAAAAGTAACATTTTATCCAAATCAAAAATGTATGAATTTTTTAATCATTATTTTATTCAGTAATATCTTATTTATACCATAATAAATAGAGATTTTGTTTCGAAATATACAAATAAAATAGGAAAATTAAGCTCTATTCGTACAATACTAGTATGACATTTACACTCTCATTTTGCTAGTATATATATATATATATATATAGATACATCATATACATAATATCTCAATCGGCATTTACATTTTATATACGATGAAAAGAACTTTCAAACAAATTAATAAGAAAGTAATATATAAAAAAATAAGATATTTAAAAAAACAACAAAGTTTATTTCGCCATGTAAATTGCTTCATTAAGTCAATTCTTAGTCGGAAAAGGGTTCAAAGGTAAAAGTCTCTACTGTAATTGAAAGTTCTTAATAACAAAACACTTCCATTGTAACATTTTTCTAAAAGAAATTTTGACAAAAATAAGACGTTTATGGCAGAAATAAAAAAATTACAGCCGTAATCATGAGTTTTATTAAATGCTAATAATGTAAAGAACATAATATCTATTAAAATCCTCAAGCCAACAACTTCAAAGAAGTTATATGTATTGATAAATGTGTCCACAAATCCAAAAAATAAAAATTACACGGATAAACAAAAATCAGAAAAATTCCTAGATTTACCTACTCAGGGGGACTTTTTAAATCAGTGAACCATTTTGAGAATCTTTTAGTTCGCTAGAGTATTCCTAATTTGAATTCTCCCTCTCCAAACCCACCTAGTAAAATGATTTTTCCAATCTTAGCCATCTTTACTTGGCTGTTTATTTTTCTAACTCATTTATTCAATAGTATTTTATTAATTTTACTGAATAATTGAATATTGTCACATTTGGCAATCATTCTCCGTGTAAATTTGTATTCTTATTTGGGATTTTAGTAATTAAATCGCCTCGTTTACTCATTTGTGTCTTTAAAAATTGAAGATGAAGACGAAGTCTTCTGGATAGTAATTTCTTTCAATAATCCTTTTTGCTACGATGGCGATTATTAAATGTTTCTTACAGAACTTAATTATTTTGTTTATTGTAAACATTTCATGTATTAAAGCTAAATATTTGCTTGATTCTGAGGTGACTATAAACTCCCTAGGATGCAGAAAATTTGAATTCCTACATAAAGCATGATAGTATCAAAATATATAATTTTAAAATCAATATATTTTAATCTAAAGAAGAATACAAACTTTTTGAAAAATATTAAATTAATAAAATGTGACTATATTTATATTATGACACAAAATGGTACTTTGTTCTACCAGTGTTATCATAATATTATATAGAACGTGTTCGATACACTTTTGAATAAAGGAATCGGGATGGATATTTGGGATTTGACTAGCCAAGATATCTTTCCCAATTAGTTTATTAAGAATTATATATATTACTCTTATTGCTATTCTCATTTTAACCTATTTTGGTGTGCGTAAATTACCTTCGGGAAAAAGGAAAGACCTCTGGAGCAAATCATTGGAGAACGGAAATGGTGAATTATAATAAAATCTTTATCCACCAATATATATCTTCGCCCATTAATTGGGGAAGAAGTGTTGAATGCGTATAAAAACAGTATTACAAGCTAAGACCCTCTATGACTCACGTCTACTAAGTTCTCTCGGCTGAAGTTACAGCATTGCGATCTTACTCTTGATGCTCAGTGGAACACATACTTCAAGAAGTGTGTTCATTTAACTACTGGGATTTTTGTAAGAACTAGAAAGACATGATAAAGTAGACCTGCGGCGAAAATATCTGATTTAGCACCTCTGGCCACTAGGTGGCGCCACCTGGTGGTCAGCCTTATCATATTTGAACTCAGTGACCTCAAATTACCTTTGATAGCATTGGTTTTAGCTGGCTACATTGAGCCCGCGACTCGTTGCGGACAGAAGATGAACACAACACGAGATTTGCATCACTCATAGACTTGCTTCGCTGCAGTTAATAAATGATTTTTTACCTTCTTTCTAGTCAATGTATTTAAGGAGGGATTGGTTTGCAGTCTTGCCGAGTGTAAATGCTGTTTCTAGCTAAGGGAAGTTAAGCATCATCCGGTGTGGTTAGTTACAAGATGGATTGGCGATTTGAGTCAAATGCGCCATGGCAGACATCAGACCTAGGGTTAGCATCCTATTTTATGCTTTAATTCTTCAATAAGAGAGGATGCAGAGGGTGCGAATTGGTGGCAAAAATCCTTAAACTACACTATAATTGAACCCCACTAAATGTCAAAGTGTTTTAAATTGGTAAATTTCCCCATAAGAATAATGTTCATCCAAAAGTGTATTTTCTCTGAGAGATGCAAATCTCGTGTTGTGTTCATCTTCTGTCGGCAACGAGTCACTGGCTCAATGTAGCCAGCTAAAACCAATGCTGCCAAAAGTAATTTGAGGTCACTGAGTTCAAATATCATAAAGCTAACCACCAGGTTGCGCCACTTAGTGGCCAGAGTGCTGAATCGGACATTTTTGCCGCAGGTCCACTATATCATGTCTCTCTAGTTCTTACAAAAATCCCAGTAGTTAAATGAACACACTTCTTGAAGTATGTGTTCCACTGAGCATCAAGAGTCTCATCGCAATGCTGTAACTTCGGCCGAGAGGTTGTGGCAATACACAAACAAGTAGGAAGAAGTCTGGCGAAAAATGGCAGTGGTAACAAAAGTATTTATAAGAATCTAAACATCTTTTTATGAGAGTTCAGGAAAAAATCAAGTCTGGCTGTATTGACGAGTTGAAGTCTATTGTTGTGCATCACTTTTTTAATGCTGAAATATTACTCTTTTATTATTACCTTTTCTCTTTTCTCTTTCATCTCTTTATTTCACCCTTATTGGTAACATAAGTGCCATCTTATTCTATGGTTCAATTGTTAGCTAAGAGTGTTTATTTTCATTTTCTACTATCTAACCATCGCTACAGATGCAGGTCAGCTTACCATGGGGTCCAAACCATGGGCTTGGGCAGCCGCCACGAATTTGAGCTGAATCGAGTTACCATCCAGCCACTAATCACACCCTATGTGATTTTAATATAACTTCCGGAGTTTTCCACTCGAATTGGCTGTAATGATATATATGACTCTTTCTTGCCATGTTGAGTCTTAGCCCCCATTTCACGACCACTAATAACCTTTAGGAAAGACGAAAAACCTTCTTACCCATGAAGGAGCTTTAGCTTATTAACAGAGACAGAAAAGTAAAAAGTTCTTTTAAAATAAATAAGGGTTCTTACCCAAATAAATATCAATAATTTTAAATCAGAAGTATTTTAAATTTTCGATATTTTTTTTCTAATAAATGCGTAACCAGTATACATACTTGTCTTCCCTAGTTACTTTAGTATTTATGTCTAGCCACCTTACTAAAGTGATTATTAATATTTATTTTGGGATTACCCTTTTGAGTGTACCCTTTATAATTATCAAATAATAAACGAAGTCAGACAGCAATTAGTAGCGAGATGGTCAATCTATCTAAAAAGTTCGGAAAACCGTTACTAGAATTTAAGAACTTTTAGTGGCCCTTCGTCTAAGTTCCCTCAGCCTTGGTAACATCAATGCAATAATACAGGCAACAAAAATAAGTTGGAAATATCTCTCAAGTCAAGTATCGGTATTTTGGAAAATAAGTGACAGTGAATTATGATTGTAATTAAAGCCACTTTTAGACAGTTTTCTGACTGTAATCCTTACAGTCTACGCAAGACTCTCTCCTGTTTTCAAGCTCCCGTAAGCTATTGTCGCAACCTTCAAATAACACTTCAGACATTACAAAGCCATATTTCAAAGACTTCAATTAGCAACCAACTTATTTTTTTTACTTTATCAAAACAGTTACAACTAACAACCATCTTGTTTCTTTAAATTGGAAGTGACCTTTGTTTCATATATGTTATTAGCTGCATTGAACTTCAAGGCACTTAATCATAAATTAGCATATAATGATGTTTCTTCTCATATCACTATGAAGCTCTCGGTAATATGATTTCCCATAACGATGCTTCTCATTACGAATCGTTAATAACCATTATGCACAGAACTTATGGCCATCAATCATTTACTGAAGAATGTACTACAATATGAAGACATTATTAGACGTTTACTCGAAATGTCGAGTCAAAATAATGAAAAAGGAAAGTCTAATTAGGTAGTGAGGTATTTAATAGGAGTATTAAAGATGCAGAAATTTTGGTTTTGTATGATTCGTTTAAGATAGTGTAAAATAATACTTTTACACGCCATAGGAAAAAACACGAAGGATCATGGACTACTCGTAAAATCAACCAAAACACAAGTGACAAGTTTAATACACTTGTATCAACTAATTAAATCAATGATTTGGGGAGGTCGGGCAATATTGGGGTAATCACTTTTCAGGCTATTTAATTCAAATAGATTTATTCTTACCTCAATTTATCCATTTTCCTTAATAGTTAAGACTTGTCCTTGTTATAAAAATACCTAACCAGAACCATGAATTTTTCTCGCTTTTTCATCATTGCCTTTTTCAATAAGCTAACCAGTCTTCTTACTAATCGTAACTAAAACAAATTAAACTTACATAAATACAAACTATTAATATTCGTGAATTTGTGAAGAAGTAATGAGAGATTTGTTTTGAACTCGATGGCAAAAAAAGAGTGAAGAGTTCTAATGCTTTTGGGCTGATTTTATTCGGTATATTAGGTCAAACGAAAGCAGCGCTGGACAATACAATAATAAATCTATTGAAAAAGGAATAAAGTTCGAAAAGAGTAAGAAATATTTAGTTAATAAGGAAGAAAAGGCAGAATTATTATAATAGTGATGGTAGAAAAAGAGGGAAGTAACAAATATTGGAATATTAACAGACATTTTGAAATTCGACCGTATCTTTAATTGATATATTTAAAATAAAAATTAACGAAATAGACAATAGTTAGTTGATCTATTTAAAATAAAAATTAACATTATAGACACTAGTTTTTTTTTAATTCGGATATAGATGTGGTTAGAAATAATAGCAACCGAATTAGATTATATACAAGAACTAGCGCTAGTAGAGGAGACTATAATTTAAACCTGTTCTGCCCAGATTAAGGACAATTTTGAAAGCACAATAGTCCCTAATTCAGGATAATTTTTGTTCTCATAACACGCTTGTCATTAGGTCACTAAGACCTATAGTGGATTCCTCCATATAGAGCCTTTAAATGCCCTCCAAGCCCCACCACTTAAAGATTACCACCTTGGTCTCAATGATTACAGGATTATCTGGAACCATATAACTTTCAAACATTTTCGCTTGCTTATGTTTCATCGCTTTCTTTGCAAATCTCTACTAACAATTTTATGCGTGATACAACCTCGTTGCTATTGCGGTTATATTCGAGGATAAAAAGTATATATAGTCATAGGGACCACAGCTCTAAGAATAAGTGAAGATTGTTAAGTGTTATTATATTTGAAAAGACAATTTAAAAAAATATATATTTCAAACTGCAAGCAAAGTGTTCGAGGAAGACCAAGGCCAGTAGTTGTAAATCCCTTTTAAGAAGTGATTGTTATTGTATAATCTTACACCTTTGTTTATCAATCAAGATAAGTCAAATTCAGGTAAATCATTAGAAATAAAAATTTGTTCCCTAAGGAGAGCTGACTTAAGTTTTGATTAAGGACAACTTCGAAATAGTCAAGGTTGTAGAGTTCAATTAGAGATACTGAAAAATATTGATATTATTAATTACCGAAGGATATATATATATATATATATATATATATATATATATATATATATATATATATATATATATATATATATATAACTAGGGAAATTATTTCATGGTAAAAGACATAATAAATTTAGCGCGCGTGAAAAAAATTTCCTCAGTAATTAATACAGGAATTAAAATATTTGCCCTTAGAATTCGTATTATAGTAATAATAAGAATTTGAGCGCTACTAATTCTATAAGGAGAGACATGGTTAATAAAAAATTAAGTTTGTTGGAGACGAATAAATTTAGATTATTATTATCAGTAGAGAAACCAAAAGTCTTTCTGCAGTAAGAAAATTTTCTCGTTGAAAAGTGAAATAATAATTGTACGCAGTGAAAGCGAGTAAGTAGAAATGAAGGAGAGAATTCGTTATGACATTTTGGCCAATAAACTAAGACGGATCAATCTTTGGGTTTGAACACAAGGACGTATTTTCAAAAAAATAATATAAGTAATTGTAGGATACTACATTGAATTTTCTTAGTGAATTTTCTTATATAGATTACAATGAATACATTTTTGTATATAAACAAAATTATACATTTGTAAATCCTCTAAACCAAAGAATTAAATATATTTTCGGCCTATATCTATGGAGAAAGTTCGTTATGAGACAATTTCGAAATTGACATTTTGACAGTCTCACAATTTTGAAATTTAAATTATATATATATAAAAAAACATTAATTTAAATAATAATATAAATGGGCTCTTTTGTGGTTGATTAATGAATAATCATAGTTATCGTACTCAAATACATGTATAATTATGATTGCGCAATTGTAAATAATTTTCGATATATATATATATATATATATATATATATATATATATTAGTCATAACATATTGTTGGTGGGTATCCATTAAAAATTATAGTTGAAATAAATTTCTGAAAAAGAAAAAGAAGGAATTTCGGCCATTTTGGGGAATAGTTTGTAAAAAAAGACTAATTCTACCCTGATGAATCACAATCTGATGTAAAATACAATTAAAAAAATAAATATATTTTAAATATACTATTTGCATACCCTTTTCGCATGCCTACATATGACCTTTTGCTTTTGCGTTAGAATTACCCCTTGAAATTAAGAGTTTATAAAAATCCCCTTCTATATAAATAGAAACACAGATATTATTAGCGATATTTTGGAGCTGTCATAAAAAACTTCCTCAAAAATTAAATATTTTAATCCAAAACCCTATATTTTAGGAAGGCGAGATTCTTAACATTTTTTAATATATTGTCTGAAGTGTTAAGAATTTATAGATATGGATATAGTTATGGCCAAATTTTGAAGATCATTTTATTCATCCTCCATCCTCATCATGATCATCATCAATAACCCTATAATTTAATAAGGGGATTTTTTGAGTATTTGTATAATAATCTTATCTTAGTTATTATAATTTAGTTTTTTTCTATCAAAGTTATTTCTAATAATTCTTATAATATCAAAATAAAAAATGGTGAAGTTCAGAAATAAATATAAGTATCGAAATTTTGTGAATATTTATAAACCCAAAGAATTACAAATGGTGAAGTTTAGAAAATTTATTTATATATCTTCTTCTATAACTATATTTTAGCAACGTGATATTTTGAAAGGGGGGAAATTTAATTTAGAGTTCCTTTTTAAAATTATTATAATTGGCAAAGTTCAGAAAATTTATAAAAATTTTACCATGGCTGCTTTTTTTTAGATTTTAAATTTTAATCTTAGTAACGAAGCCATTGCCTGGTAGCACTATATTTTAGGAATGTAATTTTTTTAACATTCTAAACTTTAGGTTGTGAGTCACTTATGTATATTTGAGGCTTTTATCTAAGTTCTTTCTAAGATTTTCTTTACAGTTCGAAAAACAGCAGGCAGTGCTTGTTTTTCCTATATTTAAAGCTTTTTTTAAATTCTTTCTAAGAGTTCAGAAAGAAATGATTTATCGAATGGTTTGGAGTTTTAAAAAAAATAATTACAAATCCTTAAGGTCATGAAATGCATCAAAATTGAAGCATGGCCTCTTTATTGTATTTTTCGTATATAAAAGCAAATTTAGATGTTAAATGGAGCTCTGACGATTTTTTCCCGATCTCAAAAAATTTACATAAAGGTTTTTTCTTGCCTTTTTAAGCCAAGAAAATGCACTGGAAAAGTTTTAATTCTTTTTTAAAACTAAAACCCTTTTGATAGAGACAGATATGCCTTAGGCTAAGAAGAGGAGGTCTGTCTGCGAAGCGTAAGCTTCTCCTCCCTGTAAGGATGACTGGTGAAGCCGCTCCTCTTTTAAAATTATTACTTAATATGGGATTTTTTTAAACAAAAAGAATTACAAGTGGTAAAGTTCAGAAAATATAAATATAATTGTCGCATTAAAAATTGTTAACTTCATAAAAAATGAGAACCTTTATTAAAATTAAGGCATAGATATTTTTTCTTGTTTCTCACATATTCAAGGGTTTTTTAGAAGTTCTTTCTAAATTAGATATCCATTTTAATCTTTTACCGGATCCTTACATTATAATTTAGTACCCTTTGTTATAGTTGCGTTTTTCGATTCTTTTTAACATATATATATATATATAGCATTAAATTTTTCACAATAAAAAACAAAATTTAAATACTTTCCATTTTACACTAATAATGCAGCAACATATACAAATTTTGTATGTGAATAAACAGAATTCAGTTTGCCAATTTAATATATAAGCAATGTGTAAACTCTTTATATATATATATATATATATATATATATATATATATATATATATATATATATATATATATTGAATGGAAGATATCACATTAACACTTCACGTGCAACTTTTATAGAAATAAGTTATAAATTGTAAAAAAGTTGTACGTGGGGTATCCTGGGACTTATGGGCCACCCCCATGTACATATATATATATATATATATATATATATATATATATATATATATATATATATATATATATATATATATATATATATATATATATAACTCTGCATTTATCTTTCTCCTCCTGTAAGGAGGAGTACTGCAGGTTCGGCTTGTGCGCAGAATATCCTCCGGAAGGCTTGTCAACGTTAGTGGAACTGACGAGTCTAATTTCGCTACGAATTCCTTGAAAATATACCACCTAATTATTACGATGAAAAACATCACTTGGAAATCTGTAAATCCTAGGGAATAACTCATTAGGATATCAATACTTAAGCTCTAGAGATCCCCGTGTGATATCAGGTGGAACGTTCGTCGTCAATTCTCAGCTTTCAGGATGATACTAAAGCCACAGGACAACGATTTAAGATAAGCGTTAGTATCGGAATCTTTACTTAGATATTTTGAGAGTGGTTGTGTGTTGTCGTGGCCGAAGGACATGAGTGTTCCAATGATTCCAAAAGGAATGCCGGCGGAAGTTTCAAACTCCTGCCGGGGTCACCCAAGGCAGTAAGGTCGTGGACGAAGTTCCAGACTAAACGCAACCAACAACAAGACCCCAACATCTGACTAAGCAGACATGGGTCATATAAGATTCCTAGTTCTTGCTTCGGCAGAGGAGGGCGGTGCCTTGCAGGCAGGCACCACAAAGACGGGCCTTAATAGACCAAGAACCCGGAAGCCCGATGCAACTAGCCTTGCCGAAACCGCATGTTTCAATGTTTAGAGCCATAGTAGACGCGTTACTGTCCACGTGTGCGCTAATGGCCATCTCGCAGCCACGATCGCCGGAAACAAATTCCGCAGTGAATGACATTGGTCTTTGTTTTCTTTTCTGCCTTCTTTGTCTTCTAAGTCATTTCCGATACAAATATCAGCAAAGGAGACAGGATAACCCACGACGAAACCGATGCTCGGACACGAGCTGGAGCCGACGACGACTACGAGATAATTTTTAATTTATCCTGTTAACACTTTTATATACTTGTTTTTATTGTTTATCTGCCAAAAAAATATTTGATATATTGTTTCGTTTTCACACTCGTCGTTTATCATACGTCGAGGGATTTCAGCCAGCAAGCCAGTCGGTAAAGCCAGCCACTGACCAGCTTTGCTAAGTGATCAATAAAAGATGATTCCATCATTTTTCGTCCCAATGAATTAAAATAGTCGCCTGCTTAGACGAGAAAGAAATTCATAGCAAATACCTTATTAAATCATTGACATTTCTCTACCACCAAAAGATCCGATCACAGTTTAAACTTTGATAAAAATTAGCTATGATTTATTGTTATAGGATGTTTCATAAAGCGCTTTTCAGGACATTTGAGTAGAGTTGGCTCCTGTTGTAAGTTCTCCATAATAAACTTTACTTTCATTTATATTAAAAATGATCATATAATCAAAGGAGCTTCATCTAAAAAATATCATAAAAATTACTTCTTATTCCTTGCCTTTTAGTTCTAGGACGCTTTTTACTTCTATTACATCGGCTTTAGATCCCTTTATAATTTGTTGGCCACTCATTTTCCAAAGTTTTAATCCTTAAGTTTTTATTTTGGTCTTTTGCCGAAGCAAGTTTCTTAGAAATTAGACCTTTATGGTTTTTAAAGGTTTAATTACCTTCGAATTTTCAGTTCAGGACTGGTTTCTCGGGAAGGCGCCATTGATCAACAGTAATAATCCCGTGTTTTTTGATCGCTACCATTAACAGCGTCTTGGTGGCTACTATTACCGGGTTTTTTGGTAGTTACCATAAACAGGTTTAATGGTGTTTACCATCACTACGTTTGTAGCAGTTTCCACAACAAGTTCCGTGGTAGCTACCATTGTCGCGCTGGTAGATACCATTAATATCTTTTTAATAGCTGCTATTGACAAGTTAGTAAATGACATTAATAAGTTTGTGGTAGCTTCTAGTAACAAGATTAAGGTAGCCACCATAAAGTGTTTTGATAGCTCCTAATTATAGGTTTTATGCTTTGATATCTAACATTTAAATGTTTTATGGTAGCTGTTTTTGACAGGTTTGTGGTAGTTACTATCAAACTTAGGTGCATGACTGCCAAAATGTTTATGCGAGCTGAATTAAGTTTAATCTTAAGACAACAGTTGTATTATTTCATTGATGTACGATAGCGCCATTTTCCCCTATTGGATTACGAGCTAGGAAAAAAAATAATAAATATAAGAATATTATGGAATATCTTTGAGGCTACTACCTTCCTTTTTATTTTTTGTGCACATCTGCTATACACACAAATGCGCGTGTGTAGATAAAAACACAAATATTTTGATGAAATATACGTATATTTAATACTAGTATTATAGGATTGTAGTATACATTCTACTCTTATAAAGCATATTGTATTACTAGTATTCTATATTATGGCATTGTATTATTAAATATAGCAATATGGCACTTTAAAGAATAGAAATATAGATAATATAAATATGTATACAGCCCTAAAGTACTTTTTTGCGAGTATATGGCATACAAAAAGTTGCCGATGTGTATATAAAAGAACACGCATTTACGCGATGCAATATATACAAACAGTAGTGATGAAAGTAGCACAAATAAAATAATAATATAGCATATTAAAAATAGAAACTTTAGAATCTTCGAGCATCTTCCATACTGCCATTCAAGTAATTAGAAAAGAACAACGTGAAATGACGATATAAAAAAAACACTGAAAACCAACTAATTCTTTCATTATTCTATTAATGATTATATTCAGTACCGCTTTATTTCGAAGTCTAACAATTAAGAACGTTCGATATAGCTTTAGTACTGTTTCTAACACTGCATTTAAATAGAATTTTCTTACACTGCTTCAAGTATATATAAGTAGTGGAAGTTTCAAATTAACAATATACGCTAAAATTCAATATGTGAAAATGCTGAACGTCCAAATTCATCACGCTTTATCGTACTTGGCTCACGTTCCCTCGAAGATGTTAAAGGAAATTGAAGAAAACTTGTTTCTAACTTTTGGGGGTGACGTGGGAAGTGTTTATTTTTTAATAAAACTTTTAATTTTTCATTAAAAAAAAAATATCAGTTTGTTTTCTTTTTTGGTGTTCTAAAAATAAATTTACGCTAAACTTTTATAATCATTCATTATAGAATTATAGAAACAAGACAAGCAACCTCCCTCGGTACGTTCTATAGCTAGTAAGAAGGTCTTAGATGACATTTAGAGAAAATAACAGCAAACTTGATACTATGGTTTTATTACGAGAGCTTTAATAATTAAATAGATCTACGTTTAATTTATTTGAAAACATGTTGATTAATTGTAAAATTTCAGGTAGACCTCATTCTGAAGTAGCACCTTATATCACTTACTCTATAATTTAAAAAGAGGATTTTTTGGGAGTATTTGAATAATAATTTCATCTTAGTTTGGTTATAACTTATGTTTTTTCATCAAAGTTATTTCTAATAATTATTTTATAATATCCAAAAGCAAAATGGTGAAGTTTAGAAATAAATATAAGTATCGAAGTTTTGGGAACTTTTTATTATCCAAAGAATTACAAATGGTGAAGTTCATAAAATTTATTTTTATATATCTTCTTCTTCTATAACTCTATATTTTATCAACGTGATATTTTGAAAAGGGGGGAAATTTAGTTTAGAGTTCCTTTTTAAAATTATTATAATTGGCGAAGTTCAGAAAATTTATAAAAATTTAACCATGGCGGCATTTTTTTAAAGATTTTAATTTTAAACCTTAGTAGCGAAGCCATTGTCTGGTTCTCTATCATACATTATTTTCACAATTGTCTAAAAAATGAAAAAAAATCTCAATCTAGAGAAAGCGAAACTCAACCTCGACTCATCCTTTTAAAAAGCAAACCCTCAGCGCATCCTTTAAGCTCAAAGGTCCCATCTCCCTTCCCCTTTAAACCGAATAAAAGTTTAAGTGTTCCCCTCGTGGCAAGAACGCTTCTCTCCGATATAGCGGGACTCTCTTAAGAGACTCAACCCAAACCACTTAAGAAGGTCGCATCCTCATTATCATAATTAAACGGTTCAAAGCGGCGATTCTTACCTCTGTCTCACCTCTCGTTGGCAAACAGCGATTCATTTCACCAAAGCATTGCGCGTCAGACATTTGGAGGCGGATAAGAAGCTTGTTGTCATATAACGAGAAGTGTTTTTAATGAAAGATAGAATCTGATTGTATGCAATTATGTATCTTTGCATGTGTAATGCGAAAGAATGAATCAAGACGAAATGAATCCATCAATGCACAAATTTGTGTGAATGTGTGTGCGCATGTGAGAGATAGCTGGTTTGTATGTGTATGTGAGTGAATCTTTATATTCACCTATGTGCATGCGAGAGAGAATTAGGTCAAATGAATAACACTATTTTACCACTGTGTGTTTGAATGCTCTTATGCACTAGAATATATCTGTGTATATGTATGTGGGAAAGAAATGCACCGCAACACCGCTATGTATCCGTGTGACAGAAAGTAGATAAATGTCTGAAAAAGAGTAAAAAGAGAGGGAGAGAAGACAATAAAAAGTCACAAATAGAAAGTAAGAAGGGATAATGGTTAAAGTGGTTGAGGTATATAATATCATCAAACACATGAAGGAAAGGGAGAGCTGACGATTAAAAGCGTGCTGTGCAGAGAGTTAATGAAAAAGGTAAAATAAAGTGAATAGATGGGATAATTCAATATTTATCTTTAAAATATAAAGACAAGGAATGTGAGAAAGAAGATGGAGAGGAAATGGCAGAGACAAATGCAAGCACAGAACATAGTCATGTGAGCTTACAGTATTATTATTATTACGGATAGGAAATCGGAGTTAAAGACCCACCTAAGAGAATATAAAATAATATTAAAGCAAAGACATGATGAAAATGAATCAAATTTAAAATGAACTTCAATAATACACGATAGTTTGTGAAAGGAAAAAACTGGTTAGATTTCGAGCATTTCGGTGCTTACATCTCATTCATCGGTCGATGCAAGGACAACACTCAAAACTGAGCTTTAGAGTTCCTTTGTTAATATTTTTCACGAAACTATTCCTATTGTCATCACGCCTTGAAATCTCCTACATCGCAATGTCGCTAGAATTGAGGAAATCTGAGGAAATCTGACAGGGATTATTAACTGTGTCGACGCAAGCAGGTCTATGTGTCATGCAAATCTCGTATTGTGTTCATCTTCTGATAGCAAACGAGTCGCTCGATCAATGTAGCCAGCTAAAACCTTTGCTACCAAAGGTAATTTGAGGTCACTGAGTTCAAATATGATATAAGTTGACCACCAGATGGCGCCACCTAGTGGCTAGAGGTGCTAAATTGCCCATTTTTGCAGCAGGTCTACTAGATCATGTCCCCCTAGTTAAAGTATTGCCTCAATATCCACATGGGTTATTCAAACGGGTTGAAGGTGTATATGACAAGTTATCCAGAAAATTCCGAAAGCTGTATGGCAAGGCAACTAGCCTGAAAAAACCCTAGTAGTAAGTGACTGAGATTTAGAATTGCATGTGATTATTATAAATTCCTTACTCTTATTTGTCCTCAGTAGGAGGAAATTGGTGTCCTTAGTAAGAAAACGCAAGGCTAATAACGTCCTTCTGAAATAACCTTCGCAACGATGATATATTTGGATGGTGAACCACATTATGGGGGCTCAGATGAAAAGAAGAAGATTTAACAAGAAAGGCACAGTATAAGGGGTTATTTAAATTATAAAAGAAAAGGTATCTCACAACCTTTCCGAGATGCGATCAAGTTTTGTAATTTCCTCATATATGAATTATGTGGTATTTGGGAAAAGCAACAAAGAAGATTGGATGAATTCCGCTCCCCACTGACGTTATGAGATCTGGGATAAATGAAATATCCTCTGATCTATTTGAACAAATTGTCTCTGGATGAGTCGACTCAGGTAATTAACGTCTCTCAACTGCTTTTAGTCTTCCAATTTGTCAAGCAATAATCAGTTGTGTGTTGGTTTCTATTCTTCTAAGAATTACTTCCAAATAACATGGGTGTGAAGCCATTTGGGATTGTTTCTCTTCATTAAATCCCACGGAATCCTGAGGAGGAAGCGAAAATTCAACTACACCGATGGTTATCCATCCATAATTAGCTATAATTCTATATTCACCCCTCGTGTGAAGGAAAACCATCCCCATGCGAACAAATATTCTTCACTCTACTTCAGAATACTTTTGAATCACAAACCGTTCCTATTTTCCAAAGACTCCAAACTCGATGGTGAAAACAAGCAATTTTATTAATGCTAAGAATTTGATTCATCCAATCTTGAAATAGCTTTGCGAAGGAGGCGCTGCTTTGCGCCAGGAAAGTTTGTCACTCGTTCTTAAGTTAAAAAATCGTTATTTACCTGGGAAAATAAAAAGGCAAAGGAACATACATATTTAAGAGAAAACTTTAAGCTCAGTAAAAGCTACCTCACCGATGTGTTAAGTCATTTCAATGTCCAGAATGTCTCCATTCAAGCCTACCGGATGAAGAAAGTAGGAGGGTTAAAAAAAAGAGTGACCAACAGAAAAGACGAATCTGGGACTAAAAAATAAGACGGACACTTAAAATCTATGTACGTGGAGGCCCACATTTCCGAATGAGAGAGCAAAACTGAAGAATATTTTTAGTCAAGAGATACCGAGCCTGACCATGGATCTATCAAAGGCAATCCTACCTTGACGGGCTTGAAGATAAAGTTGATGTTCTGGAAGCCTATTTTAGTTAAAACTTTATTTTTCATCATCATTAGCACTATGTCTATAATTGTATAACAAGATTTTTGAAGATGGGTGAAAAATTAATAAATGTTTTTTTTCCTTAATGGACAAATGACTTATGTTTTTTTATAAAAGTTATTTTTAATAATTCTTTTATAATATAAACAAAATGGTGAAGTTCATAAATAAATATAAGTATCGAAACTTTCTGAATTTTTTAAAACCCAAAGAATTACAAATGGTGAAGTTCAGAAAATTTATTTTTATATATCTTTTTCTTCTATAACTATATTTTAGCGACGTGATATTTTGAAAGGGGGGAAATTGAGTTTAGAGTTCCTTTTTAAAATTATTATAATTGGCGAAGTTCAGAAAATTTATAAAAAATCAACCATGGCTGCTTTTTTTAGATTTTAAATTTTAATCTTAGTGGCGAAGCCATTGCCTGTGGACCATAAAAGTCCATATACTCAACCAATTTGGCTTTATTAGTGGTACAATTGAGTGAATTCGTGGCAGAACTATATTTTACTGACCTAGTTCACGAAGAGGGAGAAATAAATTTAATTTAGACTGAGGTAGAGTGAGAGGCACTGTATGTATATCCACACTCTTTCCTCGAACGAAAAAGAAAACTGGGGAACAGAGTTAACAATATTGAAAAAAATGCGATGCCAAATACATTAAACAAGAGGACATAGAGAGTAGAAAAGAAACAGAATAATGTGACAAAGAAGATAAACAAAAACCCAATAGCGATTCATCAACACCCTTCAATAAAGACTAACAGACTAAACTCCTTGGATGGAATCTACCTTTATTTATATCCTGCCTAATTTCCGTCATCATTTCACTCACGTTATATTTTGGATATATATATATATATATATATATATATATATATATATATATATATATATATATATATATATATATATGTATATATATATATATAAGAATCGAATCTCACAAAGTAGCGCGTGAGTAGAGCAATAATGAACTAAACAAGTTCGAAAATACTTGGAATCCGCCTTTCATTTTCCCGTGGGATCTTTTTCATTTAAATATATATATCCATAATATCGTGGCTCAGTGGTCACCACCCGTGCCTCGCACGCGTAAGCTTTCGTTCGAATCACGGGCGAGGCTGATTTTCCCATCATTCGTGAGTCATGCTATTATGCCTTATCAACTCATATGTATATACATACAGTCATGGCCATATGTTTTGTAAAGAACCATATTTGGAATTGATAAGATTCACACATTTAGTTTTACCAAAAGATATTCCGAAATAGATCATAATTACATAACATCCTTCATTTAACCAATATTTGTTATCATTTTATCCTTTTGATGGAATAAGAAAGCTTCAGGGAATGAAACTCGCCACCTGCAAGAACGGTTCCGGAGCGCGATTTTCGATTCAGCGAAGAATTGCACTATTTTTTAAAATCATTTTTGAAAGGTCGACTTTTTAATAAACCTGCAATAATTTAAATATTAATATAATTATTCCTATCACGTAAATTTTAAAAACGAGTAAAAAAAATAAATATTAGTCTCAAAACCTTTGGTCATCACCTTATATATATATATATATGTATATATATATATATATATATATATATATATATATATATATATATATATATATATATATATACATATATATGAACATATTTATATAGTGAGATTTTAAATTTAGAATAATTAATTTAATGGAAAATGCATGACAGCATATGCAAACTTTGGGTAATTAAAAATTGTTAAAAGTAAGCATACAAAAAATAGCGTCACACCAAAATGGCGCCATTAAAATAATTTATTAATCTAACGCACTGGAAAAATATATAAAAATATAAGCATTAAATATTTATGCAGGTATAAATACAAATCAAATGAGAAAATATTTAATAGACACTAACACATTTACAATAGAGCGACCTCCAAGAGATAAGGACCAAGTACTATTCGAACCCTTGACTATTGTGGCATTATTATAGATGAAATAATGGTTCCAGAGAACCAATCTTTTAAATGTCTACCTAACAAAAAAGGCTTAAGATCTTACTTTTGAACAATGGGTTCAGATGAACGCAATTACTAATAAAGGTTTTTATTAGGTTTTCTGGAAAGTTCGAACTCCCTTTGATAAAAAATAAATTAATTTCCTATATTTATACCATTTTGTTATACAACCTTTTTCCATCGCCAATAATAATTTATCCAATTTCATCCTCTACGTAATGCGAAATTCTTTTCAGGTTTATTATTAATTTAGGGATATGAATCAAACAACTTTTTGTAGTTATTTATATTTAAATAAGTATTTATTAATTTAAAAAATAATATAATTTGAACCAGTTTCTACCACTAGTCTCCATCTTTGCATTAATTTTCAATACCATATATCTGTTGTTTGATCTTCATTCTCTTCAGGTGATTCTCTAAATTCCTAAAGAGTGAAACAAGGTAAGATTGTTACAAGCGCAAAAAATTGGGTTAGGAAAAATTATATTAAATGTTCAAGTAATTCATTAGTCGTCAGGAAAAAAAACATCACCCCAGCCAAAACAGGGTCCTTATCCACGGAAGATTATCTTCCGTGTTTTGTGGGATATGAATGCTATAATCCATTTTAAACTTCTTAACTCAAATTAGTCTATCAGCGAAGAAGTTTGCTGTGCTCAGTTGGACCGTTTACCTGTAGCCCTTGAAGAAAAAGGTCAGCATTAATCAATTAAAGAAGAATGCACGTTCATAAACCCAACGCATGACCACATATCACAAGAGATACTATAAAAAAGCTTAACAATTTCGATCCTGAATTAATGAATCATCATCAATACTCATTAGATTTAAACCCTTATTATCTATTTAGGAGTTAAGCAAATCACCTGAAGAGAATGAAGATGTCAGCAGCAAAAGAGGTGGAAGCAAATAAAAAAAAACTTTATAAAATCAAAGTCAAATTATTTATACAAACAGGGTAGTTAAAAGGTTGGTAGAAAGTTGGAGAGTATAGTGATAAATAGACAGATACTTATTTAAATATAAATAACTTCAAAGAGTTGTTTGATTTCTATCCATAAAATAATAATAAACACGAAAAAAAATGCTGCAGTTCAGAAGGGATGACCAATTTGTTCGTGGTGCGGAAATTTTGGGTCTTGATGTTGAAGAAAGTCATTATATATTTAAACTATTTCCAGAGAACGAATTTTTCAGACTTCTAAAATGATGGAAGTTGGAATGTGCTAGTAGCGAATTTTAGCAGGAATGAATAGCTCAGACATTGAAAACAGTAATATTTAATTAAAAATTAAAGCTATTTTTTTAATACCGCACGAACTTTCCGGATGATCTAATAATAAACCCTCCAAACCCTATTTTTTTAAAAATTCATCAAATTAAATTTAGGGTTTTTGTTATTCCGTATTTGTTATTTTTTATTTAGCGTCCCTTCCTTTAATCTGCCACTCCTCCCTCATTTGACAAATAGGTAGTACTGCTCTCGTTGGTTATAATGTTACTTTTTATCATCTTTGACAAGTCTCTTTTAGGTGTAGCAATTCTGTTAGTTAATTACGCTCCCCATCCATTTTCAATCGGGGACGAGATCTCTCGACGTCGATAGGGAAATACGCATAAAAATCCGAATGACAATCTCTGGAAAGCCAGAGGTACCGCTAATCGTGTGAGGGGGGATTTTGCAGTAATGTTTTTTTTTAATAACAACCAACTACGTCAGGGTATGTGTAGATAGGTAGAAACCTTCAAGATGGAAGAGTGATACGTTGTATGCGTGAAGAGACAGTGGTCTTGTGATTGTCAATTTCTGTACTCATAAATAACGAAGTGGAAAAACAGGCAATACATCAACTATGCCAACTAAATACAGGAATTCCTTTGGATGCATTACTCTCCTTCTCAGCAGACCACAAACGATGAATTATTGTAATAAATTTATTTCTTGTCAGTAGTCGAGTGAATTTGACCTTTTGAGACCTCACTACGACCTAGGTCGAATGTTACGTTTCGAAAAAGAAAATAAAATATGCCTTTTAAAACATTTCACTTAGGAGTTGGCGAGTTGTTCAACTGAATGAACTCCTCGGATGGATTAAAGTACCCTGTATTGAGCCCCTGCGGTCTTTTACAAACTTGTTCTGGGGGAATTTTGGATGCCGAAAACACTAGTATAAAGTTAACGTTTGTAAATGCAATTACCTGATGTCATTTGTAATCCCCTCTTAGCTATTTCACAATTTCAGATCATTATCGCTTAGGGTCAGACACATTTTACCTGAGTAGTACGGTGATCTGGTCCTGAATTGAGTAAGGGTGAATCTACGGTTGCTGTGGTATATTCTACCGAACCATGGTTTGGATTTTACACTAAATTCTAGGGCCGCATTTAGAGAGACGTCAGGTGGTATGGTCAGTGAAAGGGTTGTACCACTTTTCTTTGTCTGTCTGTCCTCGTCCTTATCTACATTGCATCGGTTTTGTGGCTTTTCAATTTTCAACAAAGAAACCACAAACCGGTCGATTTTTCAAGGTTCTCAGATTCTTTCACCTTCGTCGATTTCAAGAAAATATTTTTGCATTGCCATTAATAATTAAAAGCTATCGTCCACAGATTGATAAAAAAAATAGGCTTAGTTTTGATTTAATAATTGATTTAATCTCTCATACTTTCAGAATAAGTTGTTTTACCTTATCATTTCAGATAGTTCTGTGTTGCTAACCATAATGAAAATAAATGGGTAGTTTATTCCAAAGAAACGTAACCGTCTAACAGTAATGAAATTTTAAAGAAATTTTGACTTAGATCTTTTTAAAAGCCTCATTTATTCTCAAATTTAGCATTGGTTAGTTTATATTATATTCCAATTAACAAGAAATAGAAGGGGGGCACAAATGAGCTCAAATTAACCATGTTGAAGCCTTAAAGACAATTCAGAATTTCATTCAAAGAATTTTCATCTATGTACAAACTTCAATTCTGGCGTCTCTTCTGTTTTCCAAGATTATAAAATAAAAGTTTTGATTAAGATATAACTAGTTTTGCATAGCGAGGGACTGGACACAGAATCAATATAGGTATTGTCACCAAAAAGATTTTATTCGATTATGGTTCAGTTCATCCATTGACGGATATTTTTGAATTTCTGAGATATTTCATATGTCACCGCCAAATTATGGGCCCATAAGGGCGAAGGTGTTCCCGCAAAAGCATCTGTCGAATTTAGTAAATATTTGTAGCAGTTTTTTTTATCAAATCTTTGAATAATTAATGAAGATGATGTTAATCGTAGCAATTTAACCACGTTAAATCTTAATCACTTGTTCGGTCGGTTCTCCTTTTTCTTCATCTCTATTTTTCAGGATCTGAACTTCTCAAAGACTCACATAAGAAGTATTATGTACATATAAGTTGTGTTTATTGATAAAAGCACATGTGGACATGTATATGAATTTTTATGTATGTTAAAAAGATAAAGAAGAGAGGGGCACGAGTATGTATGTATAGATAAAGATATTTAACTTTAGGGTAATAATTTTAATGGTAATATATTATTACTGGTATGATCTATAAATAAAGTATTAAGGGAATGTAAATAATGATGGTTTTATTAAAAGAAACACCGAATTTTTTATAAGTTAAAATAAAGTAGTAAATTTAATGATGCCATAAAAAGGAAGAATAGAGGAGCGCCATAATGAGTGTTGGTAGCAAAATGATCTGAAAATAAAAGATAAATATAAGAAGATCCAGTCACCAAGAAGCATTGAATCTTTTAGGGTATTTTGCCCTTACTTCTCTCTTGACTTTTTCTTGTAATGACCTTTTTTTCCCCTACTTAATTCACCAAATAACCCCCTGAAATATGTGGCCCAGTTGGGCTGCTTTGAAGAGCTTTTGACCAAATATAAAGCATGGATTTCACTATTATTATTATTCTTATACAAATACAGAAGTTTCCAATGGAAAGGACAAGCCTACAAGACCAAGAGGGGTCCCATAGGGAAACATACTACAAGAAAAGAAAAAAAGAAAAAAAAAACATATTAAAAGAAAATATTTTAAAACAAAGAAAAACCATATTAAAAATATTTAAAAACAAAGTCATTGATTAAACAATAAATTTATTTACTCTATATTTAAACGATGTAATATCAGCTGCTGATACACATGTTTCTGGTAGTTCATTCCATTCCTTAGGAATGAAGCAAGGAAGTATATTAAGTTGTATGACATCTAAGAACAGAAAACGCTTTGCCGTTCCTATTAATAAAGTTATTAAAGAGACATGTGATTAGAGCTGCTGTAAAAGGCTCAGGCAGAGCAGGATGGAGTGGATGCTCATTGCTATTTAAAATCTTAAATAAAAAGAATAATAGCCCTACCATTCTACGTTTCTGTAGGTCAAAATTTAGATTGGGTAACAGGAATTTAATATTATTGATTGGCAATCCGCAGTCGAAATACAGACAGTGGAACAATATTCAAATTTAGGCAAAATAAAAGCAAAGAAGGAACGTAAAACTGCATTATTATTACCAAATGTTTTTTTGCATTTTCTAAGTAGACCAGTCTTCTGAGCAATGGAGGAAGAAACTGAACGAAGATAAGTTTCAAAAGTAAGCTTGCTGTCTAAAACAACAGCAAGCAACTTAATATTATCAGAAGAATCCAGACAAATATTATCAAGCAATAAAGGTGGATGATTTGGATTTGAAACTCTACTGCGACTAAAAATAATTGAGTGTGATTTTCCAGCATTCAAAACCATGCCCCAACAAGTACACCAACTAGAGATTTTTACCAAATCTCTATTTATAAAATTTTCCGCCTCAACTCTACATATGCCTTGGTGATAAAATAAATGAATACAATGATGCATCGTCAGCATAGGCCATCATGTTTTTCTCTAAGTTCTGCCACATATCAGCAATATATAAAGTAAATAAAATAGGTCCAAGGACACTACCTTGCGGAACACCAGAGACCACATCAACCATAGAGCTACATTCCCCATAACTTATACGACTCGCTAAAATTAGTGGCAAATTTTTCAAATTATTTTTTTGTGTAATGCCTGACATTTGAGTTTATTCCCTTGTGAGTATTGCTGATATTTAGGTTATTTCCCTGTGAATATTGCTGAAATTGGGGTTATTTCCCTGTGTATTGTAATTGTTTGGGATTATTTCCCTGTGATTATTGTTGATATTTGAGTGTATTCCCCTGTGTGTATTGCTAATATGCGGGTTTATTTCCCTGTGTGTATTGCTGAGTTGGCGATTCTTTGCCTGAGTTCGTGGTTTTGTGACCTTATTTATATTTTCGAGTACTAGGTGTTAGGTTGGTTGTCTGAGCTTGTGGTTTAAGTTCGTTTGTCTTAGTTTCTGATTTGAGTTCTTGAGCTTGAGTTCGTGAGCTTTTGTCCTTAATTAAAACATATATTTAATACCTTTACTCTTTGTATGACGATTTTACTTAAAGATTTAATTGTATCTCTCGGATCTTAGCCTTTTGAGATGAGTATTCTATAATTTTAGCCTTAAACTTTTTACTTTTTAACTCTTTCATTTCAATTTCAATTTTTCTTCTTTGCCATTAGTTTAGTTGATGCAGACTACCTTCTTTGGATTACATTACATTAGTTAATTTTAAATAAATCTCACCAAATTCCTCGAAAGTTAATGATCCATTGGCATTTTCATTGATTTCTTAATTTGCCCTTTTAGGCTGATATCTCCAAAGTTTGCTTGCTTGACGACTTTGCAATGCCAATCTTCGTCTTAATCTCTATTTGGATTTCTAAATTCTGCTTTTTTTATTTTACATTCTTCCACTCCTGGCCCATAAATGTCAAAAAGATTATTTTTACTTTAATATCATCCTCGAACTTGATTTTGCTGCACAAATCTGTGATCGGAAGGTATCAATCCGAACAGGTACCAGAGAACGATATGCGGTCGAAGACGGTATCGAGTTTCTTCACTTTCAAATACAGGTATCTTCTAGACAGAAAATTATTGTCAATTTCTTGATTTATTTATTTTATGCAGTCGCCAATTATGCATTAAAGTTAGGGCACGTCAACATACCCTTCGGAAATATTTGGAGGACATACAATAGATAAATATGCATATTAATAGCCTTTTGTTAATAATGAAATAACTACAGAGTTCATGTACTATAAATTCCCAAATCTTTTATTAAATATTAAAAAGACCTAATAAGGAATTCAAGGGAAACTTCCATACCTTGAGCCTCTTACGTTAAAAGACGTAAAAGTATGCTTCATTTTCCTGACCATCATATGTCAAGGACGTTGTAGGATCTTTCCTTTTCAAGAAGGTCTTATGTTAAGGACGTCATTAGATGATCCCTTATCTTTAGCGTGTTACTTTAAGAACTTCATATGATGTTCCCTTATCTTGAACATCATATGTCAAGGACGTTGTAGGATCTTTCCTTCTCAATAAGGTCATATGTTAATCACGTCATAGGATGATCCCTTATCTTGAACAACTTATTTCAATGACGACATAGAATGTAATAGGATGGTTCTTTATTAAGGAAGTCTTATGTTAAGGACGTCACACGATTTTAACATATCCTGAACATCTTATGTAAAGACGTTATAGAATGCTTCCCTATCAAGTTTGTCTTATGTTAAGGATGTCATAGGATGTTCGCTTATCTTGAACATCTTATGTCTAGGACATCATGCAATGTTTCCTTATCAAAAAGGTTCTATGCTAAGGAATTCATAGGATGTTCTCTTATCTTAAAAATCTTAAGTCAAGGACATTATAGGATGTTTCCTTATCAAGAACAACTATCGTAAGGACATCATAGGATGTTCCCTTATCAATAACGTCTTATTATAAGGAAACTGTGTTCTCCAGGAAAATGCTTCTTTCACCTTGGAAATATTGATTTCTTATTCAATGCCGGAACATACGAACGCCATGCAAGACTACGCAATAAAGAACAAGAGAAATGAATAACTGCCATAATTAACCAAGCGAAACTATCTCCATGAAGGCAATTTATAGCCATAATTATCTTATCTTGAGTCGTATTTACATATCATCGCTAATGAAAATCAATTATAATTATTATAATTAATGGTTTACAATGCGACATACAACTTCGTATCAACATCTACGCAAGAACGAAATTAAAGGTATACAACTGCGCGTATTAGGCTGAATAGGTTTTCCGCCTCATCGGCTGCGTCGCGCGTACATGTGTACAGATGTACATATGCAGTAAAAACAGTGCTTAGAATGGGTCCAAATTGCCCGAGAGGGGTTTTTGAGTTCGTATAATGGAGAGTTTTGTTCGTTTAGTCGTAGCGCTTCCTGAAGGTAAATTTCGTGACCTTGATTAGATTAATGATGCTTGTTATATATATATATATATATATATATATATATATATATATATATATATATATATCTCTCTCTCTATATATATATATATATATATATATAATGAAGTGCTAAAAGGTCATGGGATAGTAGTTTGTATTGTTAATTATGGGCAGCAGCAGGGTAACCATCTCGTGGGTCAGTTTAAGCACTGACTAGCCTGCTCAGGGCTCATGGCAAGGAGACGTGGATTGTTGGAGTTCGAACGGGTTGAAGTTGGTGCCAAATGCATGGAACAATTCATTTCATCGATCTCGGCGTTACGTGCATTCGAGACTGCCTCATAGATGGTATTAACACTCACCGTGAACATCGCAGTGGCAGATCAAGGGTGGTCAATAATCGTGACGAGCGACGTCATGCTAGAGCCGTGGTAACAGACAAGCAGCACTGCTCAAATCGTATCCACTTCTAATGCAGAAGCTACCAGACCTATATATTATATATATATATATATATATATATATATATATATATATATATATATGAGGTAAGTCTAACATTATTGAACTTCCATAGGATATAGGACAGAAGACCTACTAGAGTAACCCCGTTAACACAACCACTACGGGCACCCTCACATGGGATTGTAACGACGTCGCTAATTGGGATCTGGGGGACTGGCAACATGTGACGTGGCTCGATGAGTAACGGTTACAGTTGCTTTGGGATAATGGTATAGTTCTGTAGTGGTGCAGACTTTATGATGCCATGCACTACAGGTGTCAGAAAATCACCGGGCATGCTAGTGGTGGTTCCATACGGGTGTGAGGTATCCTCACGTGGCGTGGATTGCCTCCGCTGGTCCACTTAAACACGTATTTAAACGGTGAGTGTTACGTTGCACTGTATGGTGACCATTTGCACCTATTCATGGCCTTTATATAGCCTAAAACGGATGAGATATTCTAGAAAGCGAATGCCCCCTTGTCATCTTGCCGAAGTTGCCCAGAATTAGTTCGAGGAGCATCCTGGAAAGTTCCAACGAATGGTGTGGCCACCAAGTTCCCTAGAAATGAATTCAGTCGAGTACTTATGGGACGTGGTGGCCAGGTCTAATGATACACAAGATATGGTTCCTACTAATATCTATGAACCTTGCGCAGCTATGAAGAGGTCTTCTGCATGGTGCAAATAGTCAACGTAACGCTCAGTGCAACGTAACGCTGACCTTTCAAATACCGCCTAGAAAGCAAGTTTGAACGATTAAACAGTATCTAGAAACCAAATTGGCATAAATAAAAAAATATTATAGAAGTAATGTGATACAAATAATCTATTATTTAAAAGGGAGTTAGTACAAATCACAAAAACTGATGAAAACAAGGTCTGCTGACCAAAAAGTCGCGTGATCTCACTTATTCTGATTTATGACTTTACAACCTTCAAAACTTTTAATAATTCCAGGAACAACCTTGGGAGAACATTGGCAATTCTATTATTCGAAAGAGAATGTAAATAAGCATGAGGGTTTCAAATTTCGTTAGAATCGGCCTAATAGTTAGGATGTTATTGCCAAAACAAAATAATTCCTGGGTTAATCTTGGGAGGACTTGGCAATTATATTATTCGAAAGAGAGTGTAAAACAACATAAGGGTTTCAAATTTCGTTAGAATCAGATGATTAGTTATGATGTTATATACGAACTAAATCCACTTAATTACCTGCCTAAAAAGGAATATAAATGCAACCTCGATTTTAGGGACAACTACAACTAGATCGTTGCAAGATTTCCCACCTGATCTATGAATCGTGGATTAAAGGGAGCATGACTGGTGCAACCTTTACAATCCCTATTTCGTATTTTCATGGTTATTTTTTCCTTGTTTGTGAAGAAGACCAGAATATGAGTACAATAAAATTAAGTATTTACTGACCTTGGTTCGGTTTAACCGAGAATAAGACTTGAAAACAATTATCCGCTGCAAGAAAGGCGAGTTACTCGTATTTAGGTGTCTTGCGACGGTGTAATTCATAAAGGACGAAACAACAAAGCTATGGTGTTAGAGAACTAACAAACACTTAGGACTAGCGCAACAAATAAATGCAGTGGATCCTTTTTGAAAACTAAAACAGGACAGAACTTGGAACTGTGACTCACCTGAAACATTCGCTCGTGCAGACGGTGCAGGGCCAATCTTGTTAAGCAGACGTGGCAACTCTAAGAATTAACCGATTTGATAAATATCACAAACATGTATAAACCAGTAACATCATGATTTCTGGCGGCCTATAATTGTTGCAGGCTCGCATTATATTTTATTTTAAGTTCATTTTTTAAATATTAAGTATCTATATAATTTTTTTAGTAAATTACACATATCTTAAAAAATACAATTAAGGAGCTACTCTCAGAATTACCCGGGCAATAACTTACTTTCAGAATAAAAGGTCTGCTTTACTTTAAGGCTATTGCAATCGCATCATATTGTATTATATATCATTTTTAAGGTAATTTAGAAATAGGTGGGTGGGAATCTTTTTTTCTTCTAAGGGCCCACCAAATCACCCAAATAAATATAATATAAAAAAGTAATCCCATCCCTCGATTCCCACGTATGAAAAATGGAATAAAGAAATCTATGTCAGGAGATACTCGAGTAACCGGCCGTTCAGCCAGCCGACTGAGGAGAAGAAAATGCGTCTAAATATTGCAATATAATTTCCTGGCTAACCTTGGGAGTAATTTGGCAATTATATCATTCGAAAGAGAATGTAAAATAATATGAGGGTTTCAAATTTCGTTAGAATCGGCCGAATAGTTATGATGTTAATGCCAAAACAAAATAATTCATTGGCTAACCTTGGGGGACTTTGGCAATTATATCATTCTAAAGAGAATGTAAAATAATATGAGGGTTTCAAATTTCGTTAGAATCAGCCCAATAGTTACAATGTTATTACAAGAACAAAAAAAAGGCAAAACGAGGACCGACCGACTGACATAGTGAGATGTAGAGTCGCTCGCGACTAAAAATGTTGCCATTTATCACCAAATCTCTATAAAAGGTTAACCTTAATCACCAGACCAACTAAAAACATGTTACGATAAATCATCAAGCGTATATAAGCAAATTAGCACAAATTTCCAGACAACTTGAAGCAGGTTGGCAGGAATTATCCGACAAGCCCTCAAGAAAGAAGTTATAAAAAAACAGAGCCTCTAAAAACAAACTTTTAGATACTAAGCGCACTGGAAACAGGTTTTTAATGAATCACAAGGCCTCTACGAGTAAGCTGGCACAAATTCCCAATTCTGTAGAAATTAGGCAAAACATACAAAAGTAGAAAAGCAATTTAGAATAAATGATCAAATTCAGAGAAGGTCGCTGGCACAAAACAGCCAAGTGAATAGAAAGGTCTTACTAGGTGGGTTCCATTGTATTCGCAGAACAATCAATTTTTTGCGATACTTTATTTGAAATTGTAAGATTAGAAGAATCAGCAGCCATCAAGTACTAGTAATCTACGACTAATCCGGCAATTATTAATGCTATATATTTTCCTAGGAGGAAAGGTGAGGCTAGAAATATTGATTTTTAATTCAAGGTTACGGAGGATGAGTCACGTTTTCTTATTTCTTTTACGACGGAAAAAGTTCTCGTCGAATGAGGGAAGTTAAAGATCTTATGATGGAGTAGAACTTGATAAGATATCATAAATATTCGAGAACTAAATATAAATGTAAAGGGAAGGATAACAAGGGGGAAATGAATCAACAATCTAAGGAAGCATTTTGAACAGAAAATCAAGCAAGACTTCAGATTCACGTAAAAAAAAGGATAACCGAGAGGATAAAGGTGATTTTTAAACTGGGAATTGACAAAACGAATTGAAAGGAGGTAATTAAAAGAATAAAAATAAGGGAAGAGAGAAAAATATGACAGAAAAGAGAGGGAAAAATCAGAGTGAGGTTGGTGGGGGGGCAAAATGACTATGGGAGACGGAGTGAAAAAGACAAAATTCAAAGCAAGAAAGAACAGGCAGACTGAGATATAGGTGGAGAGACAACGAGATACATAAAAAAAGCTAAAAAGACAAAAAATAAAAAAATATATATCTGAGAGAGAGAGAGAGAGAGAGAGAGAGAGAGAGAGAGAGAGAGGAGAGAGAGAGAAAGAGAGAGAGAGAGAGAGCGAACAAACCAAACACGAAGAGGAAAACAAAGGACAGACTGACCCAGAGAGCGTCAAGGCGCCAGAAGCCTCCTTATTCCCATGTTCTTTCATCAATCCCATTTAATCAATAAAAAAAGGCCAGCTGACGTCATTCATTGGCAGCTCAGAAAAAACAATTGATTTCCTTGACGAAACTTCCAAGTTTATCTCATGTTTGTATGTGTTTGTGTTATATCCTTCGTGTGTTTGTTCTTCATATTTGTGTGTATGCTTTCTGCGTTTTTTGTTTGGTTATGTATGTGTTTTGTATTGTGTGTATGTGTATGTCTCGTATATCTTGTATCCTGTGTATGCGTTTTGTATCGTGCGTACATTTATCTTGCTGTGGGTGTAAGTGTACGTATTTTCTAATTAATCGCCACCACTTACAGATGTTGGCGGAAGATGTGCTTGACATCGATAAGTTCGTAGGTTGTTAACACGATTCCTATGCATGCAAACTTGTGGATAACTTCCAAATATGGCTGCGATAATCATTTTCTTCCGATCAATCAATTTCTTTCCCACTTCTACTGGTAAACTTCAATTCCATTCACCCCCATAACTCTGCCGAAGAGGTTTACGTTCTTATTATTAAACGCTTGTACTCGTTATACGAACTTGTTATATATAAAGTTAACGAGCTTCAGTACAATGGTCTGTAATATTTAATTTTTTCACTATTTTATTCTATTCTTTTGTTTTCTTCTTTGTGTTTTCTTTATTTCCAGTTTGTCTTTTCTTGTCAAACTAGCTTCGATGGTTGCACTAAATTTCTACCACTTGTCAAATAAAGAACAGTAGCGCATGCATTTATATATTTTATCTTTATATCATTTTTTTCTTTCAAGAGTCAAAAAGATGACCATAAACGCACTAAATCCATTTCTTATTCCTATCGCTATTTTAATTAATATACGGGGTTTGGAGGTTAAATCTATACACATTTTTAGAAGGAAAAGAAAACAAGTCTACCGAACGAAACATTCCATATACTCGTATTCTCTTGAATATATACACAAAAATAGAACGATATACATATCTAGTTACGAAATCATTCGAAATGGCCACCATCTGCCTTGAAGATCTTCATCCGGGACCTAAACTGGTCGATGGATGACATTTCTTTCATAATGGTGGCCCTTTGAGATCATAAAGTCTTGTGAGCAGCCTTTTTTGACATCTCTCAACAACGCCCCACCCGTTGTTGCAGTCGCGGGAGCTGGGCGGCCACAATCTGGGGACCGTTGATGCGGAACGTTTTCAACAACCACAACTGTGTCTTCTATTTGGGAGCAGAACTCTGCTGGAAAACGAAGTATTGCTCGAGCCTCTTTGGTCCATCAAAGGCTTAAGTACCATCTCTACCACCTCAATGTAAACGTCCACAAAAAAAGATATGAGAAGGCATAACGTGGTCCTTGCTGATGACTAGACTCAGAACTATCAAAAAGGCGATACATTTGCTGTGCATGATGGTAGGCACTTCTAGAGGGTCTTCCCACAACCTTCTACTTTTGCACGAAATTTTTCTCGTCAAATAAGAAACGAAGAAGACTACGCCATTGTACTTAACTTCGTTGTTGAATCTTTGTGCCTTCAGTTTACGGCTTTTCTTGCTAGCTTGAGTGAGAATTCTGTCTCTTCACCATATACGAGTGACAGTCCAGGTCCTGGTGTACTGCTCTGTGGATGGTTGCCTTGCCGACACCCATCTTCTCGGCAAGTTTCTTATTCCTGGTGCTATTAGAGCGTCGCTTGAATACTATCATTCGACGGTAACTACGTCTTTATATTCATCTCGCCATACTTCTGTTTCACTTTGTAAACCAGGTCTATCGGGTGGTTAAAAAATCACATCCTCCTCCACGATTCTCCCTGTGCGGAGGGCCTCGAGTCTGGCCTACCGTTTTCCGAATTCAGCTGGCATTCTAAGAAGAAACCCAGTGTAATGTTACTTGCATGGAAGCTAAACTCTTACTAAGCGTGTCTAAGGTCAAGTAACCTACATTGGTGAAGGCATTAGCCCTTAGGCACACTTTCCCTTTTGTATCGATTTACCTTAAAATTGCTATATAAAAGTTCAACGTCTTTTACTCAGTATCAGGTTTCCTGATGAACGAATGCGAAAATAAGGAGAAGATAGACAGACAAGTGTGTTTCAAGGATTGGAATATAATAAAAAGCGAATAAGATGACGTTTTCCGGAAATTTCGAGGGACTAGTTTCAAAAGTGTCTTGCTTCCATCATCAGTCACTTCTGAAACTACAGTAGTCACACGATTAATGACCACTTTATTCCCTTTATATTCTTTAAATCATTCAAACGAATTTATACCTCTCTTTCCCTAATTTTCTTTTTAATTTCTCTAAACGAAGAATCTGCAGAATTTGAACAAAGCAGGAGAGGAAGAAAACTTTCTATTATACCTTAGACTCATTATTCTTTTATCATTCAGATTTATCGGTATTTTAATATTCGAAATCATCTTCAAATCATTAAACTCATTTGTCTCTCCCCGATTTCCCGTTTGGTTTATTTCTAGACTTTAAGGAAATTTGCCTTATATATTTCATATTTATCACTATTTTAATCTATTTTTTGAACTTTTTATCTTCGTCAAATCATTCAAAAACCTTTCTCTATATCTCTCTCTCATTTTTCGCTTCGTTTCTCAAAGCGAAAATTACGTTTTTTAGGCAATGCTAGAAGAGGGATCTTTGCTTTGACCAATTGAACCTGGGATTTGTATCATTTATATTAATCTCTACTTTAATTATTGTTTATAACATTTATTTATCATCAAATCGTTCAAACATCTTTCCGTTTGATTTCTCTTTAGAACTAAAAGAGGTTGTTCTATGTCATCTTTATCGGTATTTAAATTATTTTCATATTTTTTTAAACAGTTAAAATTTTTAAGTACCTTTCATTCTATCTCTCCCTCATTTTCGGTTTGATCTTGATCAAAGAATCCCCTTTTTAAGTCTATGGCCTAGGGGGGAGGGGGTCTTCTTCCAGACCTAATGGACAATGTCTCAAACGAAATCTATGTATGGATGAAAGGGCGTAAATGGGTTTTTGTGGTTTCGCATTAAGTGCCTAAGAAGATCCCCCTCCATCCTCTCACCCGATCTTTGTTTTCACATTTGCCCCCTTAAGGAGCCCCAGCCAGAACTTCTGAAGCATCTTTTATTCCCACTGGAAAAGGTCCGGGGGCCCCTCATAGAGAGTGTTAATTATCCGATATTGTGCTCGCTTAATGACAGGGGCCTGAATGCAAAATTACCCGGGGAAAATTAAAGGCCTCTCTTCTCGCTAATGCTAATGAGATGCGAACGGGGACCGAACACGGGAACATACAGGAAGAGGCAAATCGGTATGTGGCAACGGAACGAATGGGCTGCCAAAGACGCTTCCGTGGATTAGGTTTCCCCTCGGATGCGCAAAAAAAGGGGAACGATGAAAGGCGCGCGTGGAGGATGCAGGATGTTGTGAGGGGTCGGGAGAGCACGATTTTAATCCGGGGGGGGGGAGACGAGTCTGGAAAAGACGGCAGAAACGAGTAAAAAAACTCGACTAGGACAGGCAGAAACAGAAAATGGCAGAGAGAAATTAAAATAGACAAACTTTGGCACAAGAGACAAAGACCTATACACCATGTTGAAGAAACTGACAGCGAGACAGAACCAAATTACTCCAAACAACGCTTTTTCATAATAAATATAAATACAAATATTAAAACAAAAACAGAGGAATTAAAATAAATCATCAAAAGAGAAAAGAAGACAGACTAATAAGAAGGTTTCCCTCGTACCTTAAATTTGCCAGCGGTGTGAACTTGCCCTTTCCGGAAACCGAAAACCAACGACAAGAATGAACGAAATGCCACCGGGTTTCGTAGATTGAAGGGAAAAATCTCTCAGACGGAAAGCCGCGCTGAATGGCGAGAGAATTATTGGCCCGGGGAAATTAGTGTTTTGGAGGAAGACTCGGGTTGAGATGCTGATAATGATTAACAGAGCATTTATCATGTTAATTGGCTCCTAAATGCAATTGTAATTTCAAAGCGGATTTATTTTCTTTCATGGGATCTAATGCATACATACATGTGTGTTAAATAAAACTAGCGCACGGGAAGGCTTATGTATCTGACCGATCAAGATTACATTGGTGACTCTTTCATTGTAGAATGGTGTATTATAGAAATGGCAAATATAGAAATCAAAAGAATTTCTCTGCTCTAAGTTCAAAAGTGATGGAAACCATAAGGGAAATAATTTTTTTAAATTTAAAATAACTGAAAAACCTCGAGGGAAACTACACTAAAAAGTCTTCAAGGTCAAGTTCGTGAAAATGTGTTGAAGATGTGGAAAGGATGTTTTCCACGAATTTAAAACGAAATAGCAACGCGGACGTATCAAACCGGAAAGTTTGTAAAGAGAGATAGGTATAGAAAATTGAGAGGGGAGAGGAAGCGAGAAAATATGTGGAAGATATTTAGTTGCAGCTCTTGTATTGAAACCAGGAGGGAAAACTACGAGTGTTGAAGTGGGATGGCACATAATACTTCAGATTGAAGGCGAAGCATGTTTGCTTATGTTACACGTGACATCACCTTAGGGGTTGAAAATGTGGAAGTGAAAACGGATGGAATGTATATAGACAGAGTAATCTGAAGAGGAGGGGGTACGGTAAGTCACGAAACTGTTCATAACCTAAAAAGCAATTAAATACTAGTACTAAATCACTACACCTCAAACCTATACAAAAATCATCTGGATTTACTGAAGGACATAGAATTGCTGAGACATTAATGAGTTAATTTGAACAATCTTTAGAAGTGGCTTGAGATTGATAAACCCATTTGTTGTCCACACATCCGCACCTAGTTAACGCAATTGTGCTGGCGGCCTGAATATATTTGATCTACCATAGACACGACGATAAGCATCAATCATAGGCAAACGGAAATGTGATTCTTCCGTCCAGTCCTCCAAAGTCTACTGTTTATGTATTCTCTTCCATTGTAGCTTCGTACCTTTGTGGCCTGCCTCTTGCATGCCACTCTGTTCTATTTGTTCAGGCAATCCAGTTACCTGCGCAGTATTACTTCAGTAATAGGTGCCAGAGGACCAGCGTTGACGTCTTGCAGTAATTTCCTGCAAATATGCTCTATTTCATTGTGCTGGTGGCCTGAGTAGACTTGTTCGCCTAAAATTTAACTGTGCAAGCTGATATTTAGGAGATATTAAAACCATAATCCGTGTCTAACAGCATCTGGGCATATATATTTAGTATATGATTGTTATTATGTAGATACACTTCACCTTCCCTTCATGCTCTTTAGAAGTAGCCAAGGGACAATAGGTGGCTTCAATTTGTTTGTTTTATTCATATAGATTCAGAAAGAAGAGTGTTTGTTGGGAAAAAATGTATGAAATTTGAATTATTATTAACATAAAACTATGAAGCGAAAACTAACTTTGTAATTTTGCCAAAAAGTATTTGTAAAGAAAATAATGAAAAGTTAGGGAACGCTAAAATGTGCGGAAGAGTATAATAACTGGACTATCCTAAAGATGAGACTATTTGTTACGCTCGAAACTAGGAAAGGCACAAATGGCAAGTAAAAATGCAATATTTACCCATTAATTTTTGTCTCATGGTTCTACATGTTTTGTTTCTCGAGAAAAGTGGTTGTACCAGTGAGACACTATAAATGAAAGATCTCTCATTCATTCCCTCTGAGACAACAAAACAAGAACCACCCATTTAGGTGTTTTTTATGAAGTCTTTAAATTTGGGAACTAATGCAAGGATTTTATTTTTATGATAGCTTTCAGAGTTTACGACATTGGAACCTGCCTGAATAACAGGCAAGGGATCTGCGGTTGCTATAGAGATAGTTAGTTACCTTTGCCTTCATCGTTTCCTTAGCAATGGTCAGAAGCCATCAAACTTCATCTCGCATACATTGAGTAGATTCTGTATCTAAGGCAAGTATCTAACCCAACCGAACTACCATCCGTAAATAGAATGGTTTCTAGTGACTTTATCCGAAAGATATACTTAACAGACATTTAATTTGGATATTTTAAATTAAATTTTGCCTTTGCAGTTCGTTTTAGGACCATTTGATACAGTCATTGAAACCTTTATTTTTAGAACAGTTAGATTGTTCGGTTCGATACGCAGTGGCTTGATTGGCGTTAATGAGGTCTGTCCCTAAGTATGTAAGTTACATTTAGTTCGTAGCTGATCATTGTTACGGTGAAAGTAGATACACATTGCTATGGTAAACATCAAAGTTTAGAAGTAGCTAACTATTCCCATGGAAACCGATGAATGGAAACCTATACAGTTTGAAGGTGGCTATCCATTAGTATGACAACCGATGCAGAGTGAATGGGGCTAACTATTGCTATAGTGGCCGATCTAGCTTAAAAGATGGTAACCACTTATCTAGCACACTATGGAATTTGAAGGTGGTCAACTTTAGTATGGCAACCAATGCAGTTTATAGCTGGCTAACTTATGCTATGATTACCGTAGTAGTTTCAAGGTGATTAACTATTCTTATAGTAATTACAAACCCTACCATTCTTGCATACGTTCAGTTCAACTGATAATTAAAAGGATTATTATTTATGCATATATTGATACAAAATTTCTACTCATTTATTGCCATTCGAGAGCCGTTGATCTAGTAAATCAAGTTTGTACAGGTACTAATGCAAAATTGCCACTAATCTATTGCTAGAAGATGGTTACTCATCTATTGAGAAAGTAATGCTACTCATATATTGGTAAAATATTATTTCTCATTAGAGTGTTTATATATGGGCAAGTTAATTTGTCTGTTTGGCTGTTAAATATATCTCTCAGTTTCCACTTGTTTGTTTCTTCAGCCTTCTCTTCTTTTTGTCTCTTTTTATAGTTTCTATTCTTTTCTGTCCCTTTCTACTTGACAATGTTTCTAGTTTATTTTTTCTCTTCCCATCTCTTTTTCAAATTCTCTTTGCATGTCTGTCAGTTATTTCTCCTATGTATATATCTTCGGTCGTCTCATTCCTAAGAGCCAGCTATGTATTATTCTTTACACCTGTCTATCCTTTCTTCTCTAGGTTTTCCGCCACGTTTTCTTTCTATGCCTCTATCTGTCTATCCCTTCTCTCTGTCCCCGTCACTTTTCCTGTACAAATATGTTTTACTTTATCTATCTGCCTATCACCTCTCTTTATTTGTCCTTATCTTCTCATGTCTACACCTTTTCAATTTAATTATAACTTCTATCAATATTTATTATTTTTCATTAACTTCTGTCCTCGTCCTTTTCGATTTAGGCCTATCGATTTTGTCGATTCGCTATCAGCTTCTCTTTCCTATGAATTTTGTATTTATCTGTTTATTTGTAATTAAAGTCTGCTTGTGCCTTTTTCCATTTATTTATCTATTTTTTTGTCTATTTGTCCTAACTTCCCTTGTCTATGCTTTCCTCTTACTATATTCCCGTAACTTTTTTCTCTCTTCCTACCTGCACTCACGAGCCTACTACACTCCCAATTTACCGACAATGGCCGACAACCCCCGACTTTCATTAAATGAGCGCTAAGTAGAGAACGATCTCACAGACTTATTTCAGTTTGAACTCTAGTTGTAATTACCTGCTTCAGCCGCCACCGCCCATCGGTAAAGGAACTTTATGGAATAGGGATAAGCCCTGGAGGAGTAAAGGTAGAGACCTCATCCATCCAAGAGTGCCACAGGGCGAAAGGGCCACTTCAATTTTGACCCTCATTAACTGGACGATATCATATTGCAATATTGGATTCTTTGATGGACGATCTTTGGCGAACATTGAAGAATGACGGAACTCTTCCTATTGACTATGGAACGAAACCTTCTGAGCAGCGAATATGTATGGTTATAAATGTATATCTAAGTATCATTCAACGAACCGTATATATTTCTATTTATATTAAATTGGCATGTACATATATATTCATATTCAGGAACACAATGTTAAATTGTTTGGTGAAAGAGAAGAGGGATAGGATGACTTAGGCAGTCGTTAAGTAATATGAGAAATCACCTTGGAATTATTAACTTAGAAGTGAAAAGGAAAGAAGGAAAGGCGAGGATCAGCTATTTCATCTCTTTATCTAAAGCCCGACAAAATCTTTAATAAGTTCATAAAATGATCTATAGTTTCCTAGTAGAGATATATATATATATATATATATATATATATATATATATATATATATATATATCTTTCATGAATGATGTATATAAATTAATCATACAGCAAACGATAATTCGTCGCTTAACAGCAATTTTAAAGAATATACTACATAGAGGTTATTTATACAGATATTATATACTTACTAAAATTGACATGTAAGCCGTGAAGGATTTTACTATTTATTTGATTCAATTAAATCGCCGTTGTGCTCAACCACGACCTCCGGGTGACGTGGGAACCTGCTGCAGGACTTTTCAACGGTCACTTTTGTTTAACTGGGGGGGCTAGAAAATCGTATTGCAGGGGTCATTGAAATTGTCCTTCAGCCAAGAATGTGGCTGTTTGCTTACGTGACAAGGTGCTGAGTCCTGCTACCACAAGTAAAGCCTTCCAGCAACTATCTCCTGGATCCAGGGCAATAACACCTCTACCAGGTACTTTGTGTTGCTCTCTGTATTTAGTATGAGGCCCTCCGGGAAGCTAAAGGGTGACATAACGTGTATTTTGTGGTTTTTGAGCCGCCTTACCCTCGTAATCACAGCCTGACTCATCCAAACCCTTTCCTGGTCCTCTGCACCGTCCTCAGATCGAAACCCAAGACCTCGGAATTCAACGCATTGGAGCTCCCGAAGTCAATCCTAAGCATCACAATTTGTCTTTTCCATTTTTTTAAAGATTTGAATTCAGACAAGGGATTGCTTCCTTCCCAATCAACAAGCATGCGTTGTATTCATTGGTGGCAACGGTGAAAAATTATGCGTCTTACTATGTATATTATATATATATATATATATATATATATATATATATATATATATATATATGCAAAAAGTCCCACACGAAAATGAAAGGCGGAGTCCAAGTACTTTCGAACTTGTTAAGGTCATTCTCAAGGAATAATGAATTACTTTACATTGCACAGCGAAAGGACACAGAATAGAGAGGTATTATCAAAGACGTGATTAAATAACGGATACGAAGGATAATGGCATATAGATAAGTCTACTTCCGGAAGTTCCAACTGTAAGAAAAGAATGTAAAGATTTAGGTCACAAAGCTAGGGGTACATACATACACATGAAATTATAAATACAGTGAAATAAACAGAGGAAACATAAATAATTTTCTAATTCAAAGGTCTGAGATTTAAAATAGACAATTTCGTTACAAAAAGGTCTTTTAATTACAGGGTCCAGTTTAAAGAGACTGGGGATATATTAAAATTAGGCGAGGAATTAATGAATGAACATTAGTTATTCCTTGAGAATGAACTGAACAAGTTCGAAAATATTTGGAATCCGCCTTTCATTTTCCTGATGGTTTTTTTGCATCTATTTCTCTACTCACGTGATTCTTTGTGAGTTTCTCATTGATATATATATATATATATATATATATATATATATATATATATATATATATATATATATTTGGGGCTTCAGGTAAATCGATGAAAATTGTACACGGGGGGGGAGGGGGAAGAAGCAGTGTACCAACCGAAGCAATATACTTTCATAAGAATTTATACACAAAATACAACGATATATATATACAGGGTGTCCACAAAGTCTGGGTACATAGGAATTTGAATATTTTATTTATTTATGTTATTTTTCCTCCCCAGATCGAATGATGGCTCTATCTAAAGAAGAAAAAATCGAGTTGTTACTCTTAAGTGGACGAGAAGGATGGTCTTATCGCAAAATCGCCGATAAATTTAACCTTCGACACCCTGATCGGCAACCTATTTATTTTACTGCCGTCGGGAAATTGGTCACGAAGTTTAAAGAAACAGGCAGTGTCTTGGACAAACCCCGTTCCGGCGACCAAAGACTTCAGACGATCGAAAGAGGTTGTCATGGCTAAGATTGCTGCTAGCCCAAAGAAATCACTTCGTCGGACATCCATGGAGTTGGGTGTTCCAAGGTCAACTATCCACAAAATCATGGTAGAGCAGAAGTTCCATCCGTACAAATTACAGATATTGCATCACTTAAATGAAGACGACCCCGATAGACGAATGCAGATATGCAAATGGTTTTCAGATAAATTGGATGAAAATATCAGTTTACTAAAGACCTTTTGTTGTTCAGTGATGAAGCTTTGTTTTATGTTACTGGTGAAGTCAACAGACAGAATCTTTGATACTGGTCTCAAGACAATTCCAATTGGATGGATCCATCCAAACAGCAAGGCTGCCAAAAGGTGATGGTGTGGTGTGGTTTGTGGAAAGCTCATGTGCTAGGACCCTTCTTCTTTGATGAACATGTAACCGGTGAGACTTATCTGAACATGTTGAGAGACAAATTAATGCCTCAAATTAAGCGCCTAGGCGAGGGACTTCCGGACTGGTTTCAGCAGGATGGAGCCCCTGCCCATTTTGCTACAAATGTTAGAGATTGGCTGAATGGCACTTTTCCTCACTGGATTGGAAGAAGAGGTCATGTGGAGTGGTTCCCTCGTTCACCAGACCTTTCTCCCCTTGATTTCTTTTTCTGGGGTATGTTAAAAGAGAAAGTTTACTCAATGAAGATTGCAAATCTAAACCACTTGAGAGAACGCATTATCAGTCAGTGTACTGAAATCGACGGCAATGTACACCTATTCAATCGAGTTCACAAGAATTTAGCAAGGCGCATCGAATTATGCATTACAAATAATGGAAATCATATTGAAAATATAATTTCTTAACATTATAATTAAAAAATATTGTTTTGTTCTAAAGGTATGTATTTATCCCCTATGTACCCAGACTTTGTGGACACCCTGTACTATATATTGTTGCAAAATTATTCGAAATAGCCTCCATCTGCGGGACCTGAACTGGTTGCATGCCCTGGTTAGAGAGGCTTTGTGAAAGGGTGATATTATCTTTACAATGGCACCCGACACAAAATAATCTAGGGGGCTGCAATCGGGAGAGCTGGTCATTCAAAATTATGGGACAAGTGATGATATATGTTATTGAAAAACCACGACTGACTTCCTTGCCTTTTGTGCGGGAGCAGAGTCCAGCTGTAAAACGAAAGACCCTTCGCAGCTACATGGTCCATACAAGGTTTGACGAATCTAATCACTACCTCAATATAAATGTCCGCATTGACCTTGAAACCTTTAAGGAAGATGTCAGGAGGCATAGAGTGACCCTCGCTGTTAAACACTCCCAGAACCATAAAGAGGCGGAAAATCTTTCTGGGCATAATCGTCAGCACTTCATCCATATTCTCAGCCTCGACATACTACCGTTTCACCTTGTAAACGAGATTCCTCAGGAATTCAAACGAATTCGCAATCTCCTCTCTAGTTCTCCTCCCTCGGAGGGCCACGAGTATGGCGTACCTTTTTTCGATTTCAGCTGACATTTTAACTTTTATATATATATATATATATATATATATATATATATATATATATATATATATATATATATATATATATATATATATATATATATATATATATATATATAATTTGAAGAATGAACGAAAGGACGTATAAAAGGAAATTCATTTCATTTTCTTGATACAACGTTTCAGGTGAACTTTTCACCCATCTTCGGGTACTGGAAATACAATTCGTGGAAAACAATTTAAGTTAAGAGTCAAAAAGATAATCAATATGACGAATTTATGGAAATTTTTAATGTTTATTAAGGGGGGATAGCGATAAATTTACAGGTAATTTATATTTTTGGATTATTATGTTGCGAGTTGAAAATTACCGATTGGGGAAACACAGCAAACACATAAGGATAAACCAACCTTAAACAATCAGCCGTTAGAGGATAACTGGGGAGAAAGTGCGAGGAGCGTAAGAAGAAAGAGAAGGTTAGGAGGTTGGAAATATTTTTGTTTAGAGTAGAAGTAGTGGGTGAGAAGAGGAATCGGAATTTAAGGAAGGAGAAAGGTATTTTATATACATAGATTCAATAATCTTTAATAATATGGGATCAGGGGGAGGAGTTAAGATTTTAAAATTGTCCGTTGTGATTTCAGTTTTACACTTAAGAGAGTGAAGCCTAACAGGTGAAAATTCTTTCGTAGAGAGAACCTTTTTTGTCCTGTGGCTAACACTAAAACGTGAACAGAACCTCGCCCTCATGGAGCGCACCAGTTTACAATTGGGGCAAGTAAACTCATAAATAACGGAGCACTTCGCTTCAGGCGGGATTCTGTCCTTACAATTGAAGTATAATCCTATGTGGTGTCTATTTATGAAAATTAACTTAAAATTGGTATGGAAAAATAATTTATTTAATAGAGATGTAATTTCTTTGGAAAAATTTTATTTAAAAAACCCAGATCCGGAAAGATTATGTAATGGATATCTTTGCAAACAGTAGGGAAATAAAATTTGGGATGGTAAATATTGTTTAAAAATTGGGCTGTAATTTTTTCAGTCAGAGACACAGGAAAGCCGTTTTGTTTGAAATAGTTAGTCAGAAATACGACTTTTTGGTGAAATCCGGAGTAGGATGAACAAATATTAAAAGCCCGGAATATTAGTGTTTTGATGGCACTTATTTTGAAAGAAAAGTCACAAAAACGGAAAACTTTGGCCTTGACCAGTAAAGGTTGGCTTACAAAAAACTTTGGTTACAAATCCAGTTGGGACACGGGAAATGTGAATATCCACAAATGAGATGGAGGAATTTAGCTCCTTTTCGCAATTAAATTTAATATTAAGATGTATATAATTGGCATATTGCAAGAATTTATCTTCATGTCCTGGTTTGAGGAACAATTATTAAGCCTGGAACTTGGAAGCATTGAACCCTTACTTTACCGCCGCTTTGTCGATGATACATACATTCTGTTCAATAAAGAGGAGTCCTGTGATAAATTCTTATTTTGACATTATAGAGAAATGAATGCTATAATATTATAGAACGCCAATAAACAGGGTTAAATGCTTGAGTCTAAAAATACCCCGCATGAATGATTGGCTGAAAACTAAGAATGGCTATGACTGAATGATGACCTATATTATCCAAGCAATTAATCACTTCGTGATGGGGCAATTAGTAATAAATTAAATTAATATTACTACATTAACTTATTTAAACGTTATACTAGAGACTATATATTTGAGACTATCCATTTCTCTCATGATCTGATAACCGAGGGATCATAAGTATTCCACTTCAGACTACTTCCTTCCTTCTTCCTTAAGAAGTCAAATCACTATAATGCATCACCCCTTCTTAACCTTTAACCACTCCAGGTATAAAAGTTTTGGAAAATGAGTTAGGAATAGACGACTGTCTATAATAAAGATGTAGACTCAAAATAGATACTGATGATACTCAATTTTCAAACTTGTACTCATTTTGTGAACACCAAACGAAAGTTTTCCCCCAAGTTTCTAGTGAATCGAAATGAAAATTCCTCCATTTTTATCGAAGTTAATAACGTATCATGATAATAATAACAATAATAATACTATACTCCTAATAATATTACTAATAAATAATACTAATGCTCTTTTATTACTAATAATAATAATAACACTAATCTAAAAACCCTATGTTCAATACCTCCCGGCATATATATTCAAGGAAAGTGTGCTGTATGAAAGTGAAGACAATGGAGCTAGAATGAGAGCTGTTATAAATACATTTTAGCTCCTAAGACCAATTGTTTATAATATGGCTAATGACTATTTGATGTTTGTTCGAATTAACGCGCCAGCAATGATTAATATCTTCTTGTTTACTTTGGGGTTCTCCGTATCAAGCAAAAGCGAAATATCTATAAAGTAATTCGAATTATTTCGGAAAATGGAAAATAAGTAAGACGTTTTTTATCTTTATTTTTTATGCGCTTACGTTGATATCTACGCATGCAGGATGAATCTACGCAGAAAAGAACGAAAATTGAACATAAAACACAGACGTAAATACATATTCCATTTCTCCTATTCCTCGCTTACCCATCTATCTATATCTCGCTTTTACACGCACATACATACACATACGCAAATACATTTGAATCAACTCGTGAAATTTATATTTGGTAAACATGTCGACTTATATTATGTTATAACTTTATCATTTATATAATGCATAATATATTTCTATGCACAAACAAATTAAGTTGTGATGTTCTCCCAGTGATATGCTCAACCTCATATTTTTGGCAACAATTTACTTGAATTAATCTGGGGACGCATGCAAGTCATGGGATAGGAGCTAATACTGCATGATCATGATATACTATATATATATATATATATATATATATATATATATATATATATATATATGCTCATTAACCCATATGAAATAAGGAAGGATGATACACTAACGATTTCGTCTTTTTTATAAGACCAAACAAGGATCATACATAGATTAAGAAAGAAGAAAGAGAGAGAGAGAGAGTGAGAGATAGGACACGAAATCAAATAATACAAAATATTATACCCGTGGAACTAAGTGAAATAATAATTGCCCGAGTGGTTAGCGCGTTGGCGAGAGAAGCGAAAAGCTGTCGATTACATAAGTTCGAACCGCACCGATTGTTTCAATTTCTTTAAGGGATAAAATATTTTATTGCATTTGATATCTTTCTCTTCTATTTTCTTATCTATGTATGATCCCCTTGTTTAGTCTTGTAAAAAAAGACGAAATCTCTTGTCTCGTCTCACGTGTTATTGTGATTTCCCTTTCATATATATATATATATATATATATATATATATATATATATATATATATATATGTGAGGAGTTAAACCACATTCTCCGAAGACAATTTAATTCACACACAGTTTCGATGTATCTCACACCCTTTTTCAACTGACACTGGATAGAAAATATAAGAAAAGTGCATATAAGCAAAACACAAGGTCTGGTCGTGAAAGATCTCCTCCTTTTTGCCCCAATCCCCTACTTGTGGCTAATCGGGCGGGGGGGCGGGTTATGCCTAAACATATTGAAGGGCTGACATTTTACTATTTTTTTTATTTGCTTTCTTATTACAGGATTAAAAGAAAATTGACCCTCAGATAGATTTAAATTAGGAACTGACGATATCAGCTCGATTCTACGATTCTTCTCTTAACATAGTTAGCCGATTTAAATACCATTTTACTTCCATTGAAATCGATCGTATGATTCTTGTCTCTAACATGGCAAAATATTCCACTGCTTTCGCTGCCCACTCTAATAACTCTTTTGTGTTCATACAATCTCTTGTCTAGATTTCTCCCCGTTTCCCCTATATAAACTTTATGGCAATCGTTGCATGGTATTGCATATACTCCTATGTTAATATGTTCTTTGGGTTTCCTGGCAATCATCAATTGGTTTAAGGAATTATTATATTTAAAGGCTAGATTAATACCCGCTTTTCCAAATATGTCCTTTAAACTATTTAATTTATTATTAAATGGCAATGTTATACATTTGTTAAAGTCGTTAGTGCGGGAAGGCTTATTACCATAGAATGTTTTCCTAGCTGCAAAATGGGCAGACGATATGAACCAATCTGGGTAATACAAATTAGAAAAAATGGTCCTGATAATGACAATTTTTTCCTATAAATAGGAAGGATGACATATTTTGTATGCTCTAAGGAAAAGGTTAGAAATTACCGATTTTTAAACAGTATTATCGTGAAACGAAAAATAATGTATATAGGCATTCGAGTGAGTTGGTTTCCTATACACGTCAAGTTTTAATTCATGGTGATCTTTATTAATGAGGACATCTAAAAAGGGTAATCTATTATCATATTCCCATTCATATTTAAATTTGATGGAGACTTTCAAATTATTCAAATTATTAAAAAAGGTATCAAAATCATGGCCATTAGGCCATACAGAAAATACATCGTCAATGTACCTTAACCATATAAAGTTAGGGGGAGAAATTGTGGGAAGGAGTTCAGTCTCAAAATATTCCATGAAGAGACATGCCAATATCGGAGATAAACTATTTCCCATGCTAAGGCCAAATATTTGTCTATAAAACTCATTATTTACTCGAAACACATTGTCAGAGAGACATAATTCAACTAAATCTGCGCTCAATAACAAAACAAGCAATTTCAACAACAAATTGAAGAGAATATTGAAAAGCGCAGATTTAATTAAACAATTCAGGAGTACGAACCCTTCATTTACCTATATGTACGGGCTCCCAAAGACCCACAAAGAGGGATGTCCCTAACGCCCAATCATTTCCAATATTAATTCTCCGACTTATAAGCTCTCCAAATGGCTCGCCAAGCATTTATCTCCAGCAGTTGGGAGAATCTCATCTGCACACATTATGAACACTCAAGATTTCGTTGACCGCCTCAACCACTTGCAATTACTGGATGGAAAACTTGTGAGCTTTGATGTAAACTCTTTGTTTACCAAAGTTCCGGTTGACGAAACCATGGGCCTTCTGCGGGAAATCATGCCTAGACTTAATTTGGATCTTCCTATTTCTACGAGTAAATTTATCGATTTAGTTGAATTATGTCTCTCTGACAATGTGTTTCGAGTAAATAATGAGTTTTATAGACAAATATTTGGCCTTAGCATGGGAAATAGTTTATCTCCGATATTGGCATGTCTCTTCATGGAATATTTTGAGACTGAACTCCTTCCCACAATTTCTCCCCCTAACTTTATATGGTTAAGGTACATTGACGATGTATTTTCTGTATGGCCTAATGGCCATGATTTTGATACCTTTTTTAATAATTTGAATAATTTGAAAGTCTCCATCAAATTTAAATATGAATGGGAATATGATAATAGATTACCTTTTTTAGATGTCCTCATTAATAAAGATCACCATGAATTAAAACTTGACGTGTATAGGAAACCAACCCACTCGAATGCCTATATACATTATTTTTCGTTTTACGATAATACTGTTAAAAAATCGGTAATTTCTAACCTTTTCCTTAGAGCATACAAAATATGTCGTCCTTCCTATTTAGAGGAAGAAATTGTCATTATCAGGACCATTTTTCTAATTTGTATTACCCAGATTGGTTCATATCGTCTGCCCATTTTGCAGCTAGGAAAACATTCTATGGTAATAAGCCTTCCCGCACTAACGAATTCAACAAATGTAAAACATTGCCATTTAATAATAAATTAAATAGTTTAAAGGACATATTTGGAAAAGCGGGTATTCATCTAGCCTTTAAATATAATAATTCCTTAAACCAATTGATGATTGCCAGGAAACCCAAAGAACATATTAACATAGGAGTATATGCAATACCATGCAACGATTGCTATAAAGTTTATATAGGGGAAACGGGGAGAAATCTAGACAAGAGATTGTATGAACACAAAAGAGATATTAGAGTGGGCAGCGAAAGCAGTGGAATATTTTGCCATGTTAGAGACAAGAATCATACGATCGATTTCAATGGAAGTAAAATGGTATTTAAATCAGCTAACTATGTTAAGAGAAGAATCGTAGAATCGAGCTTGATATCGTCAGTTCCTAATTTAAATCTATCTGAGGGTCAAATTTTCTTTTAATCCTGTAATAAGAAAGCAAATAAACAAAATAGTAAAATGTCAGCACTTCAATATGTTTAGGTTTAACCCCCCCCCCAGATTAGCCACAAGTAGGGGATTGGGGGGAAAAAAGAGGAGATCTTTCACGACCAGACCTCGTGTTATGCTTATATGCACTTTTCTTATATTTTCTATCCAGTGTCAGTTTAAAAAGGGTGTGAGATACACCGAAACTGTTCTGAATTAAATTGTTTTCGGAGAATGTGGTTTAATTCCTCATCTTTTCTTGCGATATTGCATTAATTTTCATCATATATATATATATATATATATATATATATATATATATATATATATATATATATATATATGTATATATATATATACACTCATTCCTTGATAAAGAACTTGAAATAAAGTTCGAAAGTACTTGGAATCCTCGTATTGCTTACTCAAGCGATACTTTGTGAGTTTTCCACACACACGCACACACACACACACATATCAGTAATAGGCACAACCAACCAGCTTCAGACTTGTTAATATTATACTGACAACAAACTACCCATAATCGCGTCCAATTTTGGATAAATTCCTTAGTCATTCCCCTGACTCGCTCACAGCAGGTATGAATTTGTTCCTTTCCTTATCTGTATATGTACTTGCAATTATTAATACTTTTAATTTTATAGGTTCACTATCTAAATTATTTTGCTTTTGATTTGTATCTAGTTTCTGTTAACATTTATTAACCTCACAAATTGTGTTTATCACTATAGCCTGATGATGGATTGGGTAATCCGAAAAGTGGCTTGGAATAAATTAGAATGTCACTGATGGTCGTATCCTTTCTATTGCAATTATATATATATATATATATATATATATATATATATATATATATATATATATATATATATATATATATATATATATATATATATATATATATATATATATATATATATATATATATATATATATATATATATATATATATATATATATATAATTTCGAAGAGAATAAGGATGAACGTTAACCATATGCAAATAAATGTTTCATTTCCTTTTCCCGCAGAATATAATTTTTAGCTATCGACATATGTATTATGTATTCAATGACAAATCAACCCTTTAGTATTTGTTGTTCTTATATGGGGATCTTTTTAGTCTCGCTACTGATTTTGAGATACATCATTTGAAGATTGCTCCTTGTTAACGTTCATTCGTATTATTGATCGCATTCTAAAGAGATGCAGATTTATTTATTAAAACTGTAACCCCTAAAATATAAGTCAATTAGATAAGTTCTAATAAGGTACAACCTATTTTACTCGTGGTACCTTAAGATGCACTGGATAAGACGGACTTCGAGCTGAGCTCTTCGTTGCAATCAAATAGGGTCCAAACGATCCCCGCAGAATAAAGAATACTAAAGTGAAGCGACCATTTTTATAAATTGACAGACTTGTGAGTCAAAATATTAGCTTATGATTGAAGTTTCCTTTCGATAATTTGTCGCTAAGCTCAAGATTCGTATTTTTTTGGTCTACTTTTGACCTTTTCTGATTGTTCAATCTCTGCCGGTACAGAGACCAGAAGTGGGGCGTGACCCATACATATGGAAGGATCGGATGCAAGATAAAGACAATATCATTTAATTGAAAAGTAAAATTCAGGATAATTCAATAATCCCGTTAGATTTCAATGCATTATTCCGTAGAAAATTTTAGGTCTTCCGAAATTAATGTTCCATTTATTTATAATAATAATAATAAGTATTTTTGTATAGTGCTCTCCAAGCCATGGACCTTCACAAAGCGCCTCTCTTTCAACAAAGGCAAAGCTTGAGAGAAGAGATGAGTTTTCTTGGCACGCTTGAAGGTACAGAGTAAAAGGGATGTGCGTATCGCGTTAGACATATCATTCCACATTCTCGCAGCAGATCGAGAGAAATCACGATTACCTATGTGGCAGAGACGACTACGAAGAATAAGCAGTAGGAGAGGAGCATATACCGAACCTAAGCATATATGGTTAATATAGTTAATTGCACAAACCGTCTATTTTCGATGCCAATCATTGCCAAGCGAGTGGGCACCAGGAGCCAGTTCTAGTTGCAGAAGAAGCTTCATACAGAGGGAACCCTGTCCTCCGACACACCCCGGGGAGAACGGAATCCTTCGCAGATCAAGGAAGGGCCAGCAATTTCGCATAGGGAAGCGTGGAAATGAGAACCACTTCAGGCGGCAGCGATGTTGTGATTGGATATGTAAGTGATGGAATATGTGTCTGTAGCTGTATGTGCGTATAGACAAGACTCGACAACTAGCCTAAGTGCCGGCACCACCTTGCAAGCGCCGCGGAATCGAACCCGGTATCCAGGCATGTATATCCAAAGCCTTATCTATTTGACTAGCGAGAGCACATGTTATGTAGGGTACGCTCCTAATTATAAATAATTTAGTTCAATTTTATAGTAAGATGCGGCAGCCATGTTTAAAAATTTAAGATCGACGTTCGCAGTCAATATTTTAAGTTAATCGACTTTAGATTCTGTTCATTCATATATAATCTCATTTTAAGCTATGTATTCAAAATGCATCCGATATTGATTCACATATTCAACAGCTCTGTCAGAATTTTGTATTTTACATAATAATTTTTTATCAAGGTTACTTATATTTACTATACCTAAATAACAATGGGCCAAGCATTAAGCTCTGAGGAACTCCGTTAGTTACAAGGTCCTAGTGTGTATTGCCCTATTTAAGACTGCTCTGAAGGATTGCATACAGAGTGGTGTATACAATTCTGTATTTTCTCTCATATTCTTTGCGCTTTAACTTTCAGCAAGAAAGGCTTGGCTCGGATATTTTCCAGGGGTTTCGGAGAGTCAACACGTGGGACAGGTATTTGATAACAAATGATCATTTGAACAAAACAAAGAATTTCAACAGAAGCCAACAATGTATTTCCTTAGAAATTGGTATCATTTTTTTAAATAAGTATTATACAATGTTAGTTCATGATACCACCTTCAACCTCTATGGCCGCCTCGGAAGCGACTGCATGACTAGACTAGATGAGATAGTTCTCATTCATATTGACCAGAGCGGCCAGGATGGCGGCCTTGAAGGGTTCTTGGTTGGCTTACCCCTGACATAGTAGTCGTGGTTATAAATCTGAAAAGGTGGGAAACCATAGGTTTGGAGTCCAATGGTGACACCGAAGATCCTTTATCGACGTGGTGAGGTCGATGAGCAAGATGTCCTTGACCTCCGAGAATGATTTTTTTCCTTAGCAATGGCTTACACGTCCACCTCACAAGCCAGTATGTATTTTTTTATCTTGAACACAAAAGATCTGGTTACGTTCAAGAAAAAGGCAAAGATGCCATTCCTTTCTAGTTTCTCTCTCTGAAAGGCAGTGGAGGGCAGGGACTTTTGAAGATAAGGAAGCAATTCAAGTTTTTCAAAAATAAATATGTTAATTGAAGTAAATATGTTGTTCATTAAAAAATAACTATAATATTGTAATCTACTCAGTTTATTTAAATGGTAATTTTTTTAAATGTTATTTTTTAAAACTTAATTTAAACGTTGAAAATAACTTCTGTAAGTATGCACAACCACTAACCAAAATGCTCTATCATATTATTGGTCTACATTGTATCTGCGAGTGCAACACTGCTTTGAATGACATCTCGTGTTGGCGTAGGGCGTGGGCCTACCTGTTTTAATAATAGTTTCTTTTTCATTATATCTCATCTCACTAAACTTTCTTTTTAATAATTTTTCAATAATGCAATCGCATTTTCTCGCAACTTTATTTGCATCTATTTTGTTTAAAAGGAGGGGGCTATCACCTAAAAAAAAATGAATAAACAATACGCTATAGTTATCTAAGCCCTTACTCATGGTTACTGATCCCAAAGATACGATGGGTGACTCCGGTAGTTCTGCCAGAATACAGGAAATATTAACAAAATGCTTAAGATACAAGAGCGTAACCATACAGAGTTTAGGCTATGTATATGACTGCACGGTACTGCTAAATAGAAGCTGCCATGTTTAAACTGAAATAGAGATAATGAAGCGTGGAGAGTTAATTGCTTGCTAAGGTTGTGTTCTCAAATATCTGGCTGGCAAAAAAAAAGAAAAGGTTTGGGTCATGGATGGTTCTTTAAAGTCATTTTCCGAAATAGTTGACGCACACTTTAAATTAACAGTTTCTAGTCGCTTGTGCTCATCATATGTAATCATTTTGTGAAAGAATTCAAATATAGAAGTTAGATTCAATAGTCTTCACCAAATTCCTTGCTGATTATCTCTAAGTATAGATTTGCCTCATAATGATCCACTCTCATATCTCGAATTAATGGTTTTAAAAATTAATAATCGTTGTTAAACTAATGGGGTGGTAGTTATGAAGGTAACTATGTTCCTCCCCTTTTGAAAATTGGCGTGAATCCATATTTATGTCTCTTTATACTTTTTAATTCACCCTACTCCAAATCCTTTCGTGTATTTCACCCTATTACTGTCTCTTTATCTATTCTTCTATGTTTCTCTCTTTACAGCCACAGGGAGGGGAAATGAAGAGAAGGCAGACACGAAAATAAGGGGTTTGGAGTTGATGCGAGCGGGTATAATTAAAGGACTATTTTCACCCTCACATTGGAGGCGCAAACAGTGGGGCTGATGCAGGCTTCACTCCTCTATATACTGACAATTTGCAAATTTCAAATCAATCATATTTGAGCGAAGGGGAAAAAGAGACGAGACATATTAAAAAAAAGACCAATGGCCACTTGCATGACGCGAATCATCAATGATAAATGAACTTTTTATATTAATGGTAATAATGATTTAAAAAGAGGGGACTTCTCCCTGGATGATGTTTCGAGCATAATCTACTTTCATAACTCCAAATATATATATTCATATATAATATACATGCATATTTGTGTGAGAGTATTGTCTAGGTTGGATATTAATGGATTTAGGTGTACATTTAAAGCTATTTTTCATCATTTGACATTTGTCATAGATATATATTACAAAAATTTTACTATATGAAACGGATGTATTATATTTCATTTGATCCAATGTCATTTTTCATTCATTCCTATTAAAAATGATTAAATTATTTATCCAGGCATGTCTTTTGATACATCACCCGCACGCACACAATAATATATATATATATATATATATATATATATATATATATATATATATATATATATATATATGTGTGTGTGTGTGTGTGTGTGTGTGTGTGGAGAGAAAGAGAGATAGCGATAGAGAGAAAGAGAGAGAGCAAGAGAGCGTAGGAGAGTGTGGGAGATAATGTAAGAGAGAGTGAGAGTATAAGGAAAGAGTGTGAGTGTTTACGAGAGGGGAGGGGGGGAGATTTGAGTTGTAGTTCGAAATTAGAGAGATTAGTGCGGGCAAACAGTGTACATCCCCTCCAAGAAATTTGCATAAGTTTACATTTTGAACTTTTGTTTAAGTTTCCAAAACCTTTTTGGGGACCTTTATCATAAGCTTTCACAGTGCTATTATTTTTTTTTTGTTTCCCCTCTTTTCCTATTCTTTCTTCCGCCTTTCATTATTTCATCAACAAATGAACATTCACTAATTGGTTTTTATACCTTATCCAATTTTGTATAGGCTTTTTTGGCCTATATTTGGCAATTTATTTTCTGCGATTCCTTAGGTTATGGGCAATGGTTTGTAGTAAAATATTCCTTGGATGAAAGCATACCATACAATTATTATCGGCAATGCTGAAATTATCATTCATTATAATTTTTTTTTAAATGCCGCGAAGCCAGATCTTTCATATACTTCATCAATTTCTGTTGGAAGATTTTTAAAGGCATGTGCCTTCATACGTCCTGCAACACACTACAGTTTTCTTGCATAACATACTTTTAGCACTCTACAAAAGGGTCTAAAAGTATTAATCTATTCACACTGAACAATGATGACTACTTATTGACTGCCGTACATAGAGTATAGTCTGTCTGCCGACACTCATTGCACATTAACTATTGTCTATCGCACATCACAACTAAGTATACCACACCTTTGTTAATGATATAGAATCAAATGATGAACTTCTGTGTAGAATCTCGAAATTTGCTGAGAGGAAAAGTTATTAAAATTTTGATCGCGAACAAAATGAAAGAATTCAAACAAAACTTGATAAAATCGTCGAATGGTCAATTAAATGCCCGATGGAGTTCAACACAGGTAGATATAATTTCAATCTTCCTTGTCAGAGCAAGAAAAGAAAGAAAAGTAACTATACCCTGCCAGGAATATTCTTGCGTTAGGTAGAAACTAAAAACATTTTGGGAGTATTCAGCAACATCGACTTTAAAGCAGTGGAATTATGCATTTTCTTATTTATTAAAATATGTAAGTATTCTTGAAGAAAGAGAGCGTCTCGCAGGTATGCTGGGCTCAAAGATTGCGGCAAAGATCTTATGACGATCGCTCGAAGGTACTCAATTTACAGTTACTCGAGACACGTAGATTTAGGGGTGAGCCGATAGATACAATATTCTAAGATATTAAATGGTCTTGACAATGTTAAATCTGATTCATTTTAGTAACTCAATAATTCAAGTAAGGCATAGAACAATGTATTCAAGCTGCTAATAAGACCTGTGTGAACAAACAGCTAAAGATTTTCACATCAAAGATAATTAATCATCGGAATCGATGCTTAGGAATCGTATTTAAGATCGCTTATACAGTGTCACCCCCAAAACAGGTTCCAAATTTCGATAGGCCTCATTTGTTAATTTTCTGCAATGATTGAATGAAACTTTGGTGATAACTAGTTTATTGTGTTTAGAAACATCATATCAAAACATGGGAGTCTTTGGACTGTTCTTCTTTATTCTAAAGCACGTGTTCGAGATGACCTCCATTTAACTCTGTGCACGCAGCCCAAAGTTGTCCATGACATCCTTACAAACCGACCGACTAATGGCTCTGATCTCCTTCCTGCTGGCTTCCTTGAGTTTCGTGATGGTGCTGGGTCTCCCTGCGTACACTATGTCTTTAAGGTAGCCCCAGAGAAAGAAATCTAGGGGCTAAGAGCTTCATCTGAGTTCCAATGGAGGTTAAGGAGGGTTGGGGTCTCCTGAATCTTCTCCAGTATCTTAACTGCTATAGCCTTTCTCTGCTCCTTGTCTGAGTTTGGAAGGGTCTGCTTCGTCTCTATTTTGTATGGGTAGGACTATACATCCATTACTAGCACTCTCCTGCAAGTCTCACGGGATATACGTGGGGCTGACTTCACTTGCGCACAGATCGTTTTGGACTCAGCTGAACTGACTCTCTCACGATCTCGACCAGCTCAGCTGTACGCTTCCTGCGGAGCCATGAATTGCTTGGACGGTTGTCACTGGCTGCATTAAGGTTCTCCACTATCCCAAAGGTTTAAAAGTGGTCCACCAATTCCTGAATTCTGCTCTTAGGAGGGGGCTTTTTCACACTCGAACCGATGCACGAAACTGTCCTGCACTTTCTTGAACCAGCCTGTCTTGTAGTAATGTTTGACGTGGTATATTCTTTGCTGGAACTCTCATTGAGATCTAGTTTTGTTCACAGGCATTGCTTCTGCCATGTCCTGCAAAATAAGGGTGATTAGTGAATGAATGAAGGATATATCACAAAAAGTGTGTGCAGGCCCGTTTTGGGGAGATCACCCTGTATAAGCAGTTTTAGAGATTAGTTTGTTCGAATTTACGGGGTTGGCAGTGAGGGACCGTATTATATTTTCTGGCTCGAATAAACTTATAACTAAACAAGCCATACTTCGTATTCTTTCTTACAGAAATAACTTGGTTCCACAGGCACTCCTTCGGCGTGTGGCCTACGGCCTATTTGCTATTCTAAACCGCTCTTTTTAATCCCCTTTATAGACTCTTTATTTTAACACCCTGAACACCCTTTTCAACACAGATACTCGTTCCCTGAAACCTTTTTTTTAAGTTATTTCACCCGGTTTGATATATAGAAAAACCTTCGTCAGATCTCTTTTTTTCATTTAAATTTGTTTCATATACGAAATGATAGTAAAAAAGCGCCAAAGCCCTAATTTTAATACATTTTTTTAACTTCAAGATTTGTGTTTTTTCATTCCAAATCATTCGACAATTATATTTATATTTTCTGAACTCTTAGAAACAACTTTGATAGAATCTCGAAACATACAAAAAACAGCGCTGCGAATAAAAGTTTCAAATAAACCTAAACTCAAAAACAAGAAAGGTTACTTGTCCACTAAGCAAAAAAAACATTGTAAAAAATTTCAAAAATTCACCAAGTTAAATTATAGAGTTAAGGATAAATACATACTTTCCACCAAACTACATATTTAACCGAACCGAAAAATACTGACCACATAGTTCCTACGACTTACATAAAATACTCATCTCTGTGCTGAAAACTGTACATTGAAAACTGCACACCACATTTGAGCATTTACATACACACAAGAGGCAGCCATCCAATTAAAACAAATCATAGAAAATTAAACGCAAGATTTTTACTAGAGTTTTGCAACCTGGTTCGTTATAATTCGAAACTGAGGTAAGATTAGCCCTGATTAAACATCGTGTCCAGCTCAAATAAAAAAAACTTTGCTTACCTAAGGTCAGGCTGCATAAAATATGCATGCATTCATCAAACAATATTAGGCAGGGATTAAAGCCTCGATGTATACACATCTGTGTATGCACAAGACATATTTTAGAAAAGACAACATATTTTACAGCCCCTTTTTTCCCAGGCTGCTATTTTAAAATTAGAGATTTTGTTATTAAAGTCATGATTAATTTATTATTCATAAATATGTAAACCGTATATGCAGGGCGTGTATGTGTATTTATGTAATTTTCAGGGTTTCCTCGTTACTTTCATTCCTTGGGAAATATATTTGTATGTGTATACGATAGTGATGAAGTATACATTTGTTTCTCCCGGTGCATCTTATTTCCTTTGTATTTATTACCGGTTTTTTTTGTCGATACTAGAAAAAAACAAAATGAATATACAGGGTGATCCAAAAGTCTCTCCGCAATAAGATTGATCTTTCTCAGTCTATTGGTAAAGATGTCATTTCTACTTACTCGTTTTCACTGCGGACAATTATTATTTCACTTTTTAACGAGGAAATTTTCTTACTGCGGAAGACTTTGGCATCATTCTATCTAATAAAGGTAAATTAATGGGAAATATTCTCACAATAATTTTAGGACAAGATCGGCAAATTCTCTCCTTCCCGGGAACGTGGTGAATTAAAGTGAAAGTAAATATAAAGCGTAGCTAACCTGGAGGAAAAGCAAAGGTGTGATTACGAGTGCTTTCTTATTTTGTTGAAAAATTTAGGTGAAGAGAAATGAATTAAGAAATTAAATGAGTAGACAGACTAATTTATTTATTATTAAAAAGGAAGGAGATGATGGAATTTTTGCCTACAAGCATTGAAATCAAAGTCTTTTGTTAAGAAATATTACTGGATACATTGATGAAGTGTGTGGGGGGATGGGAGGCATAGACTCTTCAGTTCCATTAAAATGGAATCCCGAGAATATGGGAACCTAAAGTCATCTTGCAAACCGTACCAAGAGGGAGCTAAAAAAAGAATGTAAGTTCGAGCGGACGGTGTACTTTTTTTTTACGATCCCGAAATTATGGCTTCACTTTGTCAGAATTTAGGATGGAGTTTTTTTCCGAAGGAAATACATAATGATGTAATATTCTCGTGTTATTCATTTTAAATTTATGTGAATGTCTTTATGCCCTTTTGTTTATATTAATTATTTTTATCTCCTTTTACTTTTTTTTCAGCGATCAACGTTAATTCTTGCTCTTCCCTGACCTCGTTGTATCATATACCAATATAGAGTGAATATTTCCTAAGAGATTTTCGGCCCATTTCTCTTATTTCGGTCGTTGGTAAATTCTTGAATTCCGTTGTATGGAAAAGATTGTGGAGCATCAGGAGTTGAATAAATTAATAAATGACACACAACATGGCTTTTGACGCATGTGGTCATGCTTACCTACATAATTTGATCGATTTTTTTAAGAAATATCACAACGTTTGAACAAAATATATCTTCAGATGAAGCTTATCTCTAATTTAAAAAGAGTTTTGACACCGTTTCACATAAAAGACTGAATAACGTTAAGACGGCAATGCATATTGGGCAGCGTACTATGTAAAATGGAATGGAGAAGGGTGGAAAACTGTAGGCAGAGTTGTTGGTAATAGAAACAGCATATTGAGTTTCGGAGAGTAATGACATTCTTCAGAGATCTGCTACTGAGCCCTTGCTATTTTAATTTATGTATATACACGATATTAACGCGAATTTATTATGTAAAGTTTCAATATTTCCTGATGATACGAAACAATATAGGTATTAAGGCAAACTAAACTTAGAATAGTAAAATGATCAAAAGGATGGTAGATGCAAGTTAACGTAGACAAATATAAGCTATGCGCTTAGATCATGATAACCCTCGAAGAACTTGCATATAGGTGGTCAGATTTTAAACATAGTCAACATAGGAAAGGATTAATAGTCTTAATTTCAAAAGCGAAAATTTTGAAACAATGCACTGTAGCGTCCGAAAATGTGAATGGGCTCGTCTATCGTGTGCGCTGTCTCTTCTCACATTTTCCTCTCCCAGACTTTCATAAATCTGGACGAAAGTTTAACAAAAAGCCTCCTGCAGCTTAGCTTCCTCGTTTGTTTTGTTTCTGGTTGATTCTTCTGGCTTCATATAACGCTTGCAAATAGGTAGGTCTTCATGCAGGTTCAAGACAGGCAGTTTCACCAAACATAATATCTTGAGTTGGGCTAGGAGATATGATGAATAACATGTGTACTCTTACTAGGGCTAACATGTATAGGATTATGTATCCTACAAGCCCCAATGCCTGGAGCTATACATATGCATATTTTCCACAGATTTTATTTGCTTTCTTTATAGATCTTTCCTTTCGTTTTTAATCATCAGCTGGCATGAGCAAGCCAGCGCCGGTGCTTTCGGGTAAACAGGGCGAAGATTCTGGCAATTTCAGTCTTAGCAGAATGTCTTTGTATGAAACAGGCTACTGCCATCGATACCAATGATTCTTCTGAGACAGTGAAGCCTGGAAGAAATGAGGTTCCGTTCCTAGTCAGAGTATAAGATATATGCCTCCTCGCCATGCAACTGCTATCTTTGTCCTCCTTGTCAGGCAGCCAAACGTTGTTGTTGCTTTCCCAATCCTTTTGTTCTAGTCGGCATCTAGGAAGAGACTACTGGTAGAATGCTAGCAAAGGTTGCATAGTCACATTATTTTTTAATGCTGAAAATAATGTGGGTTCCTCCACTCTTCAGAGTACAGCAGCAGAGAAAAAATGTTCCTGAAGAAAGTCAGCACAAACTTGTACCCTTGTTTAGAACCGCTCTTGATTGAAAAAAAAGAGTCAAGAGAGAAGGCGCTTTGTCTGTCTTCGTTCCTTATATAATAGTGGTTTGTAAACAAATTATGATTATTTTTACTTCTGGCAACTCATGTGTATTCTACTTGAGGCCCATTGGCGTCCCCAAATCATGAAAACTGTGTGGAATGTATACAAATCTGCCACATCGTGTCACCACGGTACTATGCTAGTGTACACAGATTCAATTCTAAAAGTAGGGTTGTTTTCTATGCTACTTTCCCCCTGGTTGAAGTTGCGCGAGGGATAACATCCCATATTCTCCGATAGAGTAAAGAGGCTTTTACTGCTGACTAAGTCAAAAACCTTGGTAAGGGCGATAAAGATGATCGCACCGAAGTTGATATTTTTGCTCGGATGCACATACACTCACTGCACATCAGTTCCTACCCAACTCGCCTGAATATACATACATATGAAGTCACTATCCACAGATATCTTTATACTACACTACATGCAAACACACTTCAAAACTCAACATTTTTTAGCCATAGGATCTAAATAACTTTTGGGTACATTTGAAAATACGATTCCTATTCTTCTAAAGAGCGTTCTATTTCTTAAAATAGATTTCAAATATACGTTATTTTTGTAATTTCTATGGAATCTATTATGAGTTATTTCTATCAATTATTCATTTCATTTAAAGTTTTTTAAAAAGCTATTCAATATTGCCATTCATTTCTTCTCAGTAATAAAAACACTCTAGCGATTATTAGTAATCGCTTAATATTTGCTTCTCTTCTCCAACTTGTCTTTCTACAGGGTCTCCATTATGTCCGGAACAGGAAATATCACATACGTATCGCAAATGCATTATGTCTACAGCCACATACGAATCGCTGATAGCTATGGACGGATGGCTTCACTATTCAGTCTAATGAGCTCAGTGAACGTCCACATGACAGATGATAGAATTATCCACATTACTTGAATACAAACATTAGTTTTTGCCCGCGCATCACGGAATTAATTACCACAAATTGGGGAATTTGCCAAATCATGAAGTAATCATACGAACAAGCTGATCTGATTTTGGGTGAATGAATCTGTGTGAAAACAGATGAGTGTACATTTAATTTCGTGTCTGTACGAGTGAGGGAAAAACACGGGGTTTAAAATCAGGGGTTATAATGGGGGAGTTACTAATTAGAGCAATTTTTTATCTCCCCAAATTCATGTTTTATCGTTATTTTTACAGAAATTCTTTTGAAGTAATCACGATCGAATTTTCAGTACTTAAAATACTTAAAGCAGGAATGCTAGGTAAAAGCATTCTTCCCATAATTTGCCTTTTATAAAATTAAAAAAAAGCTATTAATAAACTGCAGATAATGAAGAGAGTTACCCGTTAGATGTTTGATCCCGTTAATTATTGGAATGTAATTAGAAACTTAGGTTTTAATTAAAGATACGAGGTGCAGAGTTGGTGTTAATAATGATAAATTTAATCTGATTGGAATAATAAATTGAGCATTTGACACAAAATGAGATTGAATTTAATAATTAATTTAATTGAAGCCTTAATTATTTAAGTTAGAGGACAGAAAAGGTAGATATTTGAGTGTATTTTTCCGATGAATGAGGAAATCATGAATGTTAATTACTACATAAAAGGTAATTAGGCTGAAGATGAATGAGAGAGCACCGAAAATAATTACATTCTTTCAAACACACGCACGTAATTAATTACCCTTAGTGTCACATACACAACAAAAATATAAAACTACAATTAGAGTTGCTGTTAAGGTTATAGGTTCAAGATTACGTAAGAGAACTGAAAGGTTTCTTTTATTTTCCTTCATATGGTTATATATATATATATATATATATATATATATATATATATATATATATATATATATATATGGAGTGAGAGAGAGAGAGAGAAAGAGAAAAGAGAGATATATAAAAAACGTGATTAAATAATATAAACTATTTTGCTCATTAATGAAAGCAAAAATTGGGTGGGGTTCAAATCTATACCTTCGAGTGTTTTTCGCTATTAAGCCACTGCTCTAAGTAATATATAAAGCTGTTGTACCCGTAGTTAGGATTCCGCGTCGTTAAATACTAAAAATCTAAGATTAATATATATATATATATATATATATATATATATATATATATATATATATATATATATATATATATATATATATATATATATATCTTTCATGAACGCGAAAGAATGAGGAAATGAATCCAGCAAACTGCAAGAAAAAGAAAACAGGATCATTTTCTTCGGAAAATTTATTTCCTACTTCGCAAATATTGCGTAAAGGGGTGAGATTCGAACCAAATTATCCTGCTTTCTGTTTCTTGCGGTTTGCTGGATTCATATATATATATATATATATATATATATATATATATATATATATATATATATATATATAAACATATATATATATATATATATATATATATATATATATATATATATATATATATATATTTTTCTCTCTCTCTCAAACCATCTATACATTTTTAGAAAACTTTCATCAATGTAATTTTTACAGCCATAGTAAGCCTAAGGCGATACAATATTGAAATTAGTAATACCTTTGCCTGCTTAAGGTCAACATGGAGAATGTAAGTGTACGCCTATCATTTGAGCAACGAAAAGGGATACTAAGGTCGTATTTTATGCTGAGACAATATCAACGTCCTGTCCGTAGTGAAGAGACAATTTTGTAACTTATCTTTAATAAATCGATTAGCCATTACACGGTACTGTGATTAATGTGTACAAACAAACAAGTGGGCGTCCACGGACATCAAAACATGCTAAAACTTCTGTGGAGCTCCTATATCCTGAGGTTATTACTACTTGCTTTTAATTAGAATGATCCGTATCGCAGAATTCCTAATGGTTTGCGGACAAAATTGTGGTATTCTAATTAGGCTATATTTAAGTTGATTAGTATAGTTAATCGTTAAAATTGCATATATTGATAAAAAAATAATACATGTATATTTTTTAAGTGTTTTTTCGCTGCAATTTAAACAGACGAATGTGCCATCAGAAGAATTGTGCATGGAGATATCCGTTACAAGTAATATGAGATGCGGAGAGGTCACTTCGTATCAGATAAGTCGGAAGAGAATTGTTTGATCTGTGTAAAGCTATAATTTTTGTTTTTCTATGAGCACAGATGTTTATGCAGAGTGCCAACTGTAATGTATACCAAGTTTCCAGCAAATTCGATGGTTCTGAGAGTCGTTAGCAGTGAGGGAGATGTCATGCTCCCTCACCATTACTTTTCAGGGCTTAATAGTCAATGCTGCTACCTGTACATATGTTTTTGAGAAAGTTGTTAGGCCCTGGATAGACAGTCTTCCAACAAGACTCTTCACTTTCTAATAAGGCTAGGACAACCCAAGCTTGCATGCTTGCCAACTTAAACCTCAATCCACTAGACTGTTACTTATGGGTGTCAGCGAGAGAGATGTCAATCAACACCTTCATAACTTTATTCAATCTCTCAAGTCAGCTATAAGAAAGACTGTCCGAAATTGATAAAGATCATCTGATTGAGGCATGTTAAGGCTAACGGCCCTGAATTGAAGCAGTAATTGAGGCTAATTATGGATTCCTTGAATAAGCTTATTTAAGGTATTTCAAGATTATTTGTACCGATTTTCAATTAAATAGGTTTTCTCCGATGTGCGATTTGTCTTTTTCTACATTCCTACATATGACCTCAAAATACTGAGGTACTCTATCTCTCTTTCTATGCCTTTCTCTCTCTCTCTACTTCTCTCTCGGATGGCCTCCCTCTGTAGAGAGACTCCGAAAGAATTCTTCCTGCATGTTAATAGCCGCAAACCGAGTCCTCATAGCATAGGACCGCTGAGAGATGACAATGGCGTGTTACGGAAGTCAGAGCCAGACATCGCCAACGTGTTGACCGACTACTTCGCCTCCGTATTTACGAGAAAAGCGGACAGCTCAGCTCCGAGGACGGGTATTCATCTCGAAGAGGGAGAAAACCTATGCAAATTAATCTTAGACACAGATGAATTAGAAGTGAGATTAAGAAACCTTAACCCATATAAGTCTCCAGGTCCGGATGGCTTTCTTCCTAGAGTTCTCCGTGAAGTTAGCAAACAGGTCACTACACACCTCACCACCATTTTTAACAAGTCTTTGGAAACTGGAAAGATGCTGGAATACTTGAGAATAGCAAACGTAACCCCATCTACAGGAAGGGGGACCACGAATGCCCGGATAAGTACCGGCCTATTAGTCTGACATCCATCCTAGGCAAACTGCTCGAGTTAATAATCGCTGACCGAATAGTGCACCAATTAGAGTCGGACAAACTGATCTTGGATTCCCATCACGGATTTCGCAAGAACAGTTCATGTCTCACTAATCTACTAGAATTTTTCCAAGAGTCTTCGATAAGGCACCACACTCAAGGTTGATGGATAAGGCCTGCCCCCTCGGCATTACTGGCAAGTTAGGCTAATGGATAGAAAACTGGCTTTCAGGACGGAAGCAACGAGTAAAAATCAACGGGGTAGCCTCGTAATCGGCGCCAGTTAGTAGCGAAAGGCCCCGGGGCTCAGTGCTCGGGCTTCTATTGTTCATCGTCTACATCAATGACATAGACGAAGGACTACTATGCTTGATTGCCAAGTTCGCCGACGATAGCAAGTTAGGAGGTAGTGTGAGCTCGTGAGAAAGAGTGTAAATAACCACCTCAGGATAGGTAAGTGGCAGATGCCATTTAACCTCGGCATGTGCAAGGTAATGCACATCGTCCATGCTAACCCTCGGGAAAAAACTACTCCTTGCTAGGCAAAGAGCTATATTTCACTGACCTTGAGAAAAACTTTAGAGTCCTAATTAGCAGTGACCTGAAAATCTCTAATCAGTCCCTACAGATAGAAAAGAAGGCCCAGAGAATGCTGGGGTTACATACAGAGACATTTTCACTTCAGAAATAAGCAGGTTGTTCTCACCTTGTACGACTCTCTAGTCCGGTCAAACCTTGAATACGCCATTCAATTCTGGTCCCCCAACCTTGCGGAAGGACATTGAACGTCTGGAAAGTGTACAGGCCAGGGCTATGAAGTTGACCCCTTTCCTTAGATATAAAGGTTATCAGCATCGGCTACGAGAACTGGGGATGTACTCTCTGGAGACTCGCCGGTTAAGAGGCCAACCAGTTGAGACTTTTAAGATAATACGAGGAGTCGAAAACATAGATCTCATGAGGCTGTTCACTTTGAATGCAAATGCTACACGTAACCACGGTTATAAACTGGAATTACCGCAATTCCATACAAGCATTTGCGGCAACTTCTCTTACAAAATCTGTGGAACTTGGAACCGTCTACCGCCTTAAGTGGTGAACGGTTCGTCAGTCAAACAGTTCAAATCCTTAATTTGACGACGAGAACGAGATAATCCATGACTTAACCTAGACGGTACCACCTGGATATAGATTATAGTATGCGTATAGATTAGAGGCAAGTAGATAGTTTTGAACCTATCAATAAAATATTCCTGATTGTGTTCTTTTTTACAGCACAATCAGCTATCTTTCCCGCTTTCTGGCCCGCAAAAGCAGGTTGAGAACCTTCATTTATGTTACATTTTCTCTCATGCTATATGTTAGAGCCTTCACAAAATAGTACCTCCTCGGTATGGTCAGCAATTTCCTTTGAGGTACTACTTTTTATTTTTACTCTCTGTCTGTCTGTCTCTCTCTCTCTCTCTCTCTCTCTCTGTATATATATATATATATATATATATATATATATATATATATATATATATATATATATATATTGAGATATAGTGGGTGTACGTAAAATTTTAGGTTCGGAAAAAAGTGACCCTAGCAGGTTAAATATTCAAGTTACGAGGGGCGGCAAATAGGTTTTGCAATTCGGATATAAGGAAACGAGATATGAGAAAAATTGTTTTATTATTTTTCACTATAACTACCCTCGACTTCAATGCACTTGCGCCACTTGTCCCTGAGGTTTCGAATTCCAGACAACCAGAAATCTCTCGACTGCTGTTCAATCCACTCCTGGACGGCGAGCTGGACATCTTCATCGTCCCCAAACCGGCGTCCACGCAGTGCAGCATTGAGATGGCAGAATAAAAAGTAGTCGCTAGGGGCCAGATCTGGACTGTAGGGGAGATGGTTGAGCTCCTCGAATCCACACTCGCGCAGGGCAGCTTGTGCAACACTGGCCTTGTGGACTTTGAAGACGTTGAAGTGGATCATGGGGCGTGAGGTTTCTAGGGACACAACGGGCACAGACCTTGGTCATGGACAAATTGTCGTGGATGATGTTGAAACACTTCCATGTGATATTCCAAGTTCTCGCTCGATTTCTTCGACCTTCACCCGTTGATTTTCGAGGATCATCCTCTCCACACGGGCCACATTGTCCTCGTTGGTCACGTCTGACGGGCTTCCAGGACGGGGATCATCTTCAAGGGACTCACGACCATGGCGGAACTCCCACTTCCAGCGAGCAATGGTTGCATAGGAAGGGGCGGTGTCGGTGTACACTGCAACCATGCGTTCATGGATCTCTTTTGCATTCTTGCCTTCCTTGGTCAAAAGTTGATCACTGCGCGGTGCTCAACCTTCTCCATTGTTGAAAAATTTGTGACTGACGATCTGCGATCAGTTACTGCTTCTTAAGTAGACGAGGCAGGAGCATGCGGCTGCAGGTCCTGACTTGTCATAACTTGTCCTAACACCCCCACAAACAGCCATCCCCCTTTAGCCCTACCGATTCGCAAAACTTACTGACTGCCCCTCGTACCAAGAGTCGTAGACCAGGAAGGTAAAATTCGAAGTAGTTAACACTATTATCTCAGTTTTTCACAATCATTTTTAGATTCTAGATCTTGTTTATCCGCATTTCAAACTTCCTCGGATTTAAAGTTATGAATTAGCTCATTTAAACTGATATGAACTCCGTTAACCAATGTTTTCTCTCCCACACATTCGCTGAGGGAGTGCTTGTGTTAATGCGACTATTGTTCAGGAGCCGTACAAATAATATTGACATCATTTACACTTAATATTTTTTGTTAATTTACCACTTAATGATATTCATTCATTTTTCACGCTAGTGCAATGAAAAATCACTTTGTTTAGATAAGCTTCTCTATTTGGTCTGGTACAACTATATAACAGCTCTATATTTTCTAGCTCGTTTATCATCGTATTGTCTCTGTATATTTTACGCAATTTTACAATTCTAATAAAACTTTAATAAATTATCATTATAATGACAAGGATAGTCCCCAAATACGTGAAAGGTGAGATTCATTATGCTAATAACTTTATGTAATTAATAATTTAATTAGCTAAATTAAAAGAAAATCCGTCTACCTAGTGCGTATATATATATACGTAGAGATGAAGCCTATCGCAAATGAAGTCATAAAATATTCCCTTTACGTTCTACCATCATTAAACTTTGCTTAATGTCGGCTGTATAGGCAGAACAAGGCGTAGCTTGGCGTGTGTTACTCCTTGAAGTCTGAAAGCTGCACTGAAGGGAAATTTTTTCCGCTCCTTCTTAATTGATCCCTTATCAGCCCACGTGTACGGAAAGGCTTCGCGCAACAGATTTCCTTTTTTTTGTTCAGTTTTTGTTTTGATTCGTTTTTTTTCTTTGTTTAGGTTATATTCGTCTTTCAGCGTATCACTAGGGGCCATTTTTGTTGCTTTTATGTTGATGTACGCATAGTTTATTTACGGTTGTACGGTGGAGCTGAAGAGTACCGGTAAGTGATAGTTGAATGTATTAATAGAAATATAATGATTAGATGTGATCGAAAGTTTCGTAAAATATGGTTCGGTGAGAACGGTTGATTTGAAGTCTGGGAATTTTGCAGGATTATAAATTCGTGGATTTTTACCTCTCTTTCTATCGCTGAGTTTGGCACATATTTGCCAAAAGAGAATGTAATAAAGATACCGTATAAAAATAAAAGGTATAATATAATAAAAATAAAAGGATGATTGAAAGAATTGAGCGTCCAATCAATAAATCAATTTCCAGCCTCAAAGATAAATTTCCCGAAGACAGAGAGAGATCTAATCTCACATTTTTGAGGAATAAGAATAAGATGAAAATTTTGGTAAAGTTGATGTATATCAATGGTAATAAAATCCCCTCCATCCCTCTATCTCTTATTAAATCCAAAGCCTTCCCTCATTTTCCAAAGCCAGTGAACTTAAATAAGACCCAATTTTAACTGATTCCGTTTAAAAAGAACATTATTATCAAAAGTCTTAGAAGTTTCGAAAATGCTGTAACATAAATCTTATTTCAATTGTAATAATGTAATATACCTCCCAATAATGTGTAAAAAAACAACGGTGAGTAAAATTTAAAATCGACTGCAAAGATCTTTTAACTACGTGGCCGCATGTCGTCGATGGAATAGGTCAGCATGTTTATTCATGACTCTCCCAACTAACCACTTCCATTCATTATCCACCAAATCAAGCCCGCTCATACATTATCCCTCTAACCACCACGCTCGTAGAACCTTTAACCAAGCAAGTTCATTCTTATCCAGCTAATCAAGCACATTCTTCCATTATCCTTTTAATCAAGAACGTTTATCCATTAAACTTCTGACCAAGCACTTTTATTCATTAGTCACCTAATTAACCTGTTAATTCATTATCCCTCTAAGCAAGCACATTGATTAATTATCCATATAATCAAGCACATTCACTCATTATCCCTCCCACCAAGCTCGTCTATTTATTATCGCTCTGACCAAGCACATTTATTACTCATCCATTGAAACAAGCATATTCATTCATTATTCCTCTAGCCAATCACTTTTACTCATTATCCACCTAATCAAGCACGTTCATTCATTATCCCTCTAACTTACTACTTTCATTCATTATCCACCTAATCAAGCACGCTCATTCTTTATCATTTTAACAAAACACGTTCATTCATTATCCCTCAAATCAAGCACATTCACTAATTATCTATATACCAAGCACGTTCATTCATTATCCCTCTAAACAAGCACATTCATTCATTAACCATCTAATCAAGCATATTCATTCATTATCCCTCTAAATTAGTAAGTTTATTTAATATCTCTCAAACCAAGCACGTTCATTCATTATCCCTCTAACCAATCACGGTCATTCATTATCAAATCTAGCACATTCATTCACTATCCCTCTAACCAAGCATGTTTATTACTTCTCCCTCTAAACAAGCATATTCATGCATTATCCATCTAACCAAGCACGTTAATTTATTATCCTTCTAACTAAGCACTTTCCCTCGTTAGCCACCTAATCAACCTGTTAATTCATTATCCAACTGACCAAGCACGCTCATTTATTATGCATCTAATTAACTAAATTCATTCATTATCCCTCTAAGAAAGCACGTTCATTTATTATCGCACTAACCAAGCATGTTTTATCATTATCCTTCTAACCAAGCACGTTTATTCATCATTCATCTTCCCAAGCACGTTCATTCAGTGTCCATACAATCAAGCACATTTATTAATTATCCATCTCACTAAACGACCTTATTTATTATCCATCTTACCAATCACTTTCATTTATTATCCCTCCAACCAAGCACTTTCATTAATTATCTCTCAAACCAACATGTTAATTCATTATCCCTCTAACCAAACACGTTGATTCTTATTCCTTATAATTAAACACGTTCATTTATTATCCTTCTAATCTGGCACGTTCATTTATTATCTATCGAAACAAGGATTATCATTAGTTATCCCTCTAACTGAGTACATTTTTTTATCATCCCTCTGACCGAGCACGTTCATTCATTATCTCTCTAACCAAGTACGTTCCATCATTATCCCTCTAACCAAGCACGTTCCATCTTATTCCTCTAACCAAGCACATGCCATCTTATCCCTCTAACAAAGCACGTTCATTTATTATCCCCCTAACCAAGGCAGTTTCTTTATTAGATAAAGAAACAACAATATCAGGGAAAGTAGTTCATAACACTATTCCGTACAATGTTCTGTGTTAATATAGACGAAATCATTCGGAAACCTTTTTCCTTTTTTCCTTAGACGCTCAGTTGACATTATTGGTTTGACTTACGATTTTAGAACTTCATATTCAACCGCTCTTCCACACAATAAGGTTGGCGGGAATCAATGCCACTATAATCTACTTTCCCTCCTTCCCCAGAAATGCAAAGTTTTAAGCCCAACATTTTCAAAATTCAAACTCATAATTATAAGTTTGTATATTTAACTATGTATCTGCCTAGCCACTTTGCGGAAAAAATCTTAAATTTGTGGCGGTTTTGAGAGCAAAAAAGGTATTTAGTAATAAGTATACTTCTCCTCTTCCTGCCACCTCCTTCTCTTCCACTCTCTACCTATTTCTTCGCCAAAAATATATCTGATCGAGATCTCCTAATAATTAGCCTTTGTAATCTTGCTCGTAAGAAAGGAGCATTTTGATCGGCTGCCTCATAATGATGATTAAAGTCTCAATTAGGTAAAGTCGAGTTTCAAAAATAAACAATTAAAAAGTATTTTAAATGCCTCCTACTCCCAGGCAATCCCCCCCGAATTTTTCCTCCATTCGGGAGGGGGGATTGAACGAGAAGTAAGTCAAGAAGATGCACAGTGCATAGATGTGTGTGTGTGTGTGTGTGTTTGTCAGGGTGGAGGGCGAAGTTTATGGAGTCAAAGTTTGGTCGAAGCTCACCCATCTTTCTTCTCAAAAAAGATACTCGATTTTTCTGTTTTAATTCAGTTTGTTCGAGGGGGTGAAGTCTATATTTTGGGTGTGGAAGTAGTAACAAGATGGGTTGAGATGAAAGGTTTGTCGAGGAAGGAGGCCAAGGATGGAGAGGTTAACCTTAAATAGCTAAGGTTAGAAAGAAGTTTCAGGCGAAAATTTGGAATGGGTGTGTATGGAAGCAAATCTTTGCAAGGATAGGTGGAAAAGAGGGAGTTTGGGGTGTTTTATGGTCAGGATGGAAATGAAAAGTTTGAGAGGATAGGTGTGATAAAATGGTAGGAGAACAGTGGAGGGGCTACCATAAATCTCTCAAACCGCTCCTTTGTAATCCTCTTGTTTTAATGATCTCGTCTCTCACTTCTTGGCTAAATGGTCGAGAATTTGCTCACGGATCATCGACTGCTCTCATCTACTCATTCCTCTAGATTGATTGATTGATCGTGACCCTATAATTTCCATGAATTACCAAGGCAACTAGGCGTTGATGGCATATGCTATATGAATGCTACTTATGGGTAAAATACTAAAAATGAAAATACTACTCCGTGTCTTCCTTTACCGGTAATGTCCTTTTTTCTAATAAAAAATTATCAACTCCCCACTTCTCTTCTTTCCTTCTTGCCACGTCTTCCCAAATCTTTCTAAACTTAAATTGAATTTTTGAGGGGGGGGGGGGGGTAAGGTCTCCTCTCCCTCAGCCCATTACACGTGAAGTTAATGATTTAGTTCGTAAATTCGAGCATCCGTATTTTTTTTTGCGCAAAAGGACACGAGTTCCCAAATGCGCTCAATCGATTTTAGCTCCCATTATGGACCGTATTTGAGAAGCAATATCTCAACAATCATTGCAGCTAGGGACATGAAATAAGAGGAAATGAAAGATGAATCTTTTATTTATAAATACTCATTCCTTATAAAAATCATCTTAAATTCATTTAATGAGTCAATTAGCCTTTTCAAAATATAATGTAAAAAACATGTTGTTTTGTATGTTCTAAATTGCAACCTTTAAAAAGTTCAAAATTTTAAACTAAATTAAAATTTTAATGAATAGTTCAATAAGCTCTCCTTTATGATCAACCACAGCCTAATGTTGCCTCTGGTCTCCAAATTTTATTCTTTCTTTCCGGTTCCTAACAAATCAATAAAAAAAAATTAAAAAATATTATTTTTATACATTATATTTTAAAGGCTAATTGACTCATTAAGTCACTTTAAGACGATCTTTACAATAAATAGATATTTATAGATAAAAGATTCATCTTTTGTTTCATTTTTATTTAATATCCCAAGCTGCAATGCTTATTGAAATATTGCTTCTCAAAAACGGTCCAAATTTGGAGAGCGGGGAGGGGGGGGGGGAGACCCTGTATATTGGAAAAGCTGGAAAGAGGTATAAGACGAAAAACTGGTTTTGCCATAAGTGGATACTCTTGAACTTCTGACAGCCAGTGGTTCAATTCTTCATCGGGACACCTTTATCGAGGCTTATTGCTGAAAAAGGTTAACCACATCCACTTCTTAACGTGACGTTCTCACCCAACAGAAACAAGAACTCATTTCCCTGAAGTAAGAACTTATTTTTTCCTCTTGAGAGCTGCGTGGGGGTTTTCATTATACATTCAATATTTATTTTGGAGTATCGATGTAACCAGTTCATAATGAAATTATCCTTATTTATCATGTCTATGCTATTTTATTGCCATTAAATTCTCTTTCAGAGCTGGGTTTCGTAAGTGATTAACGTTTGTTATTTACATTATAATCATCATATATTAACATACTTTAGCCCAGCCACCATCTCACAGGAAAGCTACATCACGATACTTCCAAAACCTCTACAATGACCTCCCTCTCCCACAACCAATCTCCAACTTAATCAAACACATCTCCACTATTTTCACTCAAAGATACTTGAACACACTACCACCAAACATCTTAATAAACTAATCAGAGGAATCACTACAAAAAACAACGAGTAATCCTTTCTTAACTCAGGTCAAGCAACTTCACTAAACTTCACTGGCCACTTCACTACACTACAACAATTCAAACCTTGCTCTGATACCAACATGCTCCAGATGAAACCAAAGCCCAGACAACATCAAACACCGATTCCTAGACTGCCCAAACCTTAAACAAGCAAGCTCTACACACACCACCTTCTCTCTTAGGGACCTGTGAGCTCACCCAGACAGCGTGAAGGCTTTCCTAGTGGCCCCCCACCTCGCAGAAGAGAGGGGGGGGGGCAAGTAATAACTTTCTTACTACGATGACTCTTAATGAAGTATTTGATGCACGGGTTTTGCCCGGTTCGGGGTTTTAGCCAGCCTTTTGGGATAGACTGGGTTTTGTGGCGTTGATAAGCTATGAATGATGAGATGGGTTTTGTGGCATGTATCGCCTATAGTAAAAAGAATTGGCTTTGGGTATTAATCATCTACAGGGTATACAATGAGCTTTGGGGTATGGATCAACGATAGGAGTACTTTGGAGATTTGACAGATTTGGGAAAGGATTTTGAATTTTGACCATCAATAAGGTAGTGGGTCTTTGAGGTATGGACAAAATATACAGGAGAAAATAGGCTTTAAGGATTTAATTAGTTATTAGGAGCGTTTTAAATATTGACCAGCTGTGTTGGGAAACTGACCTTTGAGTTATTGCCCAGTTATAGAGGGAGAATATGTTTTGACGATTTCACTATGATATGTGGTTGAATATGGGATATTAAATACACACACACATATATATATATATATATATATATATATATATAGGCAATATAATGACTTTTGGGTCATTGGCTACCTATAGGGGGGGAGGCTTTGGGAATCTGAATAAAAATGAGGAGTCATTCACCAACTAGATACATATATGCAAGGCTTTGGGATATTGACCTCTTATAGGCTAAAAATATTTTTTGAAGCATTGACCAGCCATGGCGGATGCGGCTCTGGTGCTTCGACAACATATGAGGGGGGCTTTAGTATAATGACTACCCATAGAGGTTTAATGTAATTTGAAGTTTTTAATGCTCTAGGTGGAAGAGTGAGATATGGGGATGGATTTGGTAAATTGACAAGCTGTAATGGTAGAAATAGATTTGAGGTATGGTCAAGCTATGGATGATAATGGAATTTGAGGGTTTGTTCATAAAACCGAGCGAGAACTGCCCTGCGAGATATTGATCAGGTATCATGACAAAACTGGGCTTTGATTAACGGGCCAGCGAGACTGTGGGTAATGAGATTTAAGGTAACCACTTTGACTAGGGGAAATGGTTTAAGGAACATTAACCATCTATAGCAGATAGGGGGCTTTGATGTACTGATCAGTTAATGATGGATATTAGCTAAAGTAGATAATAGGACTTAAGGAACTTGGGAGCTAAAGACAAAGTATCAATTTAGGGGGATTGACCTTAAAAGGGGAATTGGCTTTGGAGAATTGACTAGCTGCAGTATATGGAGTTTGAATGGGTTTTGAACTATGGTCAAGATGGAGGATGAAGACTATATTTTGAGCTATTGACTTTCAAAGGTAAGCATAGGTTCATAATCGATACTTGGATTTAATATCGGCGTAATGATAGGGCAGTAAAAACAAAATGGCTTGGAAACCCAAATTTTTATTTACTCTGATTGTTTGCAGTTCTTTACTTAAAGTCTAGAGACGAAAGTCCAAGAGTGTATCCTCACCATGAATTTGTAAAGACATATCTACAAAGAAAGTGGTGAAGTTGCAGGGAGTAAATTTGTGTAAAGGGTACGTACGTATGAAGACACGTTGGATCACTAAAAAGGAGGAAATAGTGCAAATTTGAACTTCCCTCTTTTCGCAACGAAGGTGACGCCTACAATGCGCAAGAAGCAGCCAAAAACAAGAAACAATAAAAAGATCAAACAGAATAAACCATATAAAGAAACAAACAGCAAGATGATAAACAGGAAAAAATAAACAGAAATTATATACAGTTGAGGAATAAACCATACAAAAGAACAAACAGTAAGTGAACAATAGACGATTAAACAGTAAAAAAAAGATAAATGGGTGAATAACAAACAAAACAATTATCAATAAAAATAATAAAAACACTAAAATGATCGTATTCCTAATGGAAATTTATTTAACATATTTCGAACCTTCTGGAAACAAGTACGTACACATGAAATCGGGTTCAGATTTACGAACTTCTGAGAGTATACAAAGCTGATTAACATTAGATGTACTCCTTTGGGGACAGTACATAGCAAGGATAAATTATAAGGATAATCAAGCTTGATTAACTTTGGCTGTACTCACTTTTGTTGAAATTCCATTTAAAGTACAAACTTGCAGAACAAAGAAGCCTGATAAATACGTACCTATACTTTTGTTAGAGTACATTTTGTGTACAAACTTGTAAACTAAATAAGCCTCATTAATATTAGATATATTCCTATAGTGAAAGTAAATTTTTAGTATAAAAGTTTATATTAAAAAAAATATTATTATAAGTACTCATGCATAGAGAATAGTACATTTCAAGTACATAGAGCGTAAACAATTCTGAGTAATAGTACATTTTAAATACAAACCTGGTGCATGCGCTACGCTATTGTACTGTTTCCGTTTGAAAAGTACATCTTAAGATTTTTTTAGTGGCCTCTAAAAATGCAATTCCTCATTTTTACACCGTTATACCACTACAAGCGGTAGACAAAGCGCTCTTTTACTTTAGGTTCCACTCCAGAACACTGAAATTCTTTCACCTCATTCTACAACTTGAACAATTATTCAGCGCCGTAACTTTCCATTACCTCCATACCGATTCACTCCCCCTTATTATACTCTCCGCCCCCACTCTCCCCTTCAACCAAACCAACCCATTACAAACTCTTCTTTATAGATTTTTAAGTAGTGCTTTAATTTTTTCAATCACTTAGCCAATATTTGTGTGGGTCTTGTTTTTGTTCTACAAAAGGATAAATAAAATCTCAATAAAAATCAATGACTTGGGTGATATATTGACTATGTGTGGGTGAATGATAATGACTAACTGGTGAACTACCTAGTGATTCACAGGTTAAGGAATACGCCCCCAAATCCAGAAAACATCCCATTACAAGTAGGATTAAAAAGTTTTCTAGTTTGTGAGTGATGTGTGGCCGAGAAGTGGTCGGTGCTAGTAAAGGGAGGATATAGCTGAAATCATTCAGAAAAAAATGTGAAAAAGATTGTGAGGGAGTATAGTTTGCAGCCGAAAGCTTATGTAAAAAGTGCGAACATGGTCAAATTTTAATTCTCTAGCAAAAAAGACAATTTAAGCCCATCTCTTTCCACTCACCCATCATATCCTGTGGTCCTATCTACATTCCAGTTATATTCCATCGCAGTACTTAATAGGACTAGCCATGTCAGCGAAAAGAACTATTAATAATAGTACACTAGTACTATAATATATTCACCCGATCAGTCGCCAATTTCATGAAAAAGAATAAATCGTACTTTTTCCCTTGCATAGAAATTTCTCCACAAAAGTGAATTTTTTTTTTAAAATTCGAAAACGTAGACCCCCTCCCCCAAGAGTGTCATTTTCCAGAACGATTTAGGATTACGGTAAAAAAATTTAATTCTTGTCTCGAATTAGGATTATTTCAAATTCTTTAGTGGACGCACTTTTGACGCAATTCTTCAGCAAACAAATCGCTATAATTTGAAGTCAGATTCTCTTGCTTCGAGTCTTGATCGACTACTGTTGGTTTTATTGATTTTGGCGTCTAACAACGGACAACTTTATTCATTCATATAAAAGACTTCTTTATCCGATGGAAGGGAAAATTAAGGGTGGACATACGCCTATAGGAAGATTATTTGTCCGCTGTTCTATGGATGTAAGCCTGAAGGTTTCTTTATGTTAACATTTTAACCTTAAGAAGTAGCTGTTCGGGAAGAATCGACGCCGACCTGACTTCATTCATGGTATACTCCCGAAAGAGAGCATGTAATAGGTACATATATGAATGAAATATACTACTATTTATAGACGTAATTACGCACATATATCATGACGTCGTATAATAATATGCTACATATCAATCCTGAATGATGGGTATGAAAGAAAAGGAATAAAATGTAAAAATGAGCTGAGATAAGAAAGGGTTTGGCGTAGCGAAGGAGAAATCAAGACAAAATAAGAACAAAGACGAAACGGCAGAGAAAAATCAGACAGAGGGGGAAAAAAGCTACAAAGGGGAATATCAATGATGCAAAAAAGAAGATAAATGAGGAGATGGGGATAAGAGTGAAAATGAGCAAACCAGAAAAAAAGTAATCGTGAGGGGAGGAGTGCAGGAATAGAGGAGGGGAGTAAAATTGATGATTAAGGAAATGGAAAAATAAGAGAGGGAAAATATAAGCCTTTAATGAAATTCGAGCAAACGTAATCATTAGTCATTATTGTTATTATTGGGTCAGTGAATGAAGGGACATTATTTTTCATACACATGTGTATGTGTGAATCTGTGAGGCAGCTTTATGGTATATGCCATAATATACAAAACATAACGGCAATTATAGGTAATATAACAAAATGAAATCTGAATACAATAAATTTAAAGGGTATGTATATAAATACATGAATTTTTTAAAACATACATGTGTGTATATGTAGGCAATTGCATATCAATGACAATATATTTCACTCACCTGTTAGCAGATGAGTTCAGGAGAGGAAAAAAAACCCGGTTGTTTACAAATGTTCGACTTCTTAAGATTACGATTTTTGGTTTTAAAATAGCATTAATATCAAGTTTCTCAAGCAATTTCGATCATAAGAACAGCTTTGTAAGAGATTTTCATCATAAATTGAACTTCTTTAACTAAAAACTAGAACTAAGTTCTTGGTAATTATGGAGCCGTCACCTTTGAACAGTTTTAGAAGTAACTCGGTTGAGAGTTTGGCTTCGTAGCTTGCCTTATCGAGCAAGGAGCCCCTTGTTAAGGGGTAAATAAAGCCTCTTCAAGGGAAGAATGAAAAGCTGTTTCCAGGTCTTCCGCTCAGCTAAAAAGGTTTATTTTTTTCCGTTTTCCCTCTCCCTGTCTCGGTCTCTCACTGCGCGAAAACAGGTGTGTTCAGTCCAGCACCCTCCCAATTTCCGGGGGAAGGTGAAAAAGAAGTCGCTAGGCGGAGCAGAAGAAGGGGGGAAAAAATGAGTCCTAGAACGGGTCGTGGAAGCGCTTGAGGCAACCCGGAGAAGGTGCAGCTGCAGGAGCGAAAGCGAGTCGCTGAGTTGTGGAGCGAAGGGAAGAGAGGTGCAGATGGAGCGCGCGTGTGGAGGCGACGGCAGCGGGGGCCAGGGTAAATCTTAAGGCCGTGAGTAAGAGAGGCACGGAGCGAGCGTCCAGTTCAAACACACGCGCCACAAATCGAATATGAAAATGAGCGCGCTGACCGAGAAGGCCAAGAAGAGGCTAGCCACTCACGCGCTCTTCGAATGCTCCTCCGTGACGTCATGCTGGCCGAACGTTGACGCACGCGCCTTACCTAAACACGCCCCTTTTTCCATAAGATCCGCCTACTTGGTAATCGCTCCGCCCCCTTATAAACCCAAACATCCATTCATTGAACAACACGCCTACTTATTATAAAAACACGCCCATTTTAACCCAGTCTATTTATCGTTTGTGTTTTTTTTTAACTTTTACATCACATTACCACGTGGGGACTTTTTTATGTTTATCTCCAATAAAAAGGGGGAGCCTTACCGAGTTTCTCTAAAATAGTTATCAAGGGTTTAATAATTGCCGAAACTTCCTTTCCATGTAGCTCCAGGATCAATAATATTATTATACAAACAATTCCAAAATGCATCGCTATTTTTTGTCCCTACACTAATTAAAAAAAAAATTGTATTTAGTTTAGAAGTAACCCTATTTTTATCTTTGATCGTAGTCATTTTTTTCAAATCTGCAAAAAAATTCATATGCATTTTACAAATATTTTTTTTTTTTAATTTATAGAAAAAAAATAGCAATAATGGTCTAGTTCATTCCAATTTATCGTTTGTTATTTTTTTATTACCTTTCACATGCTACAGTGGAAGGTTTTTTTTTTGCCTTTCATAATATATGCTATGGGGTAGAGTGCATTATTTCATACTTTGACCATATTACATCTTCAATTTTCAGTCCCGGGTTCCATTCAACACAAACTCGCTGCTTGCATTGTTTTGATGAGGCAGTGAATTATTTTTCTGTATGAAAGAGAAGGGTCTTTTCAACCCCTAGTTGCCACTTATAGATACCGTGCCATCATTTTAGATTGAGTATTTGTGTGTCAGATTGTCAAAATGTGTGAGAGATACCGCTCTCATTCATTCCTCCTTCACTACCAATAATCACTCTATTATATTGTGTAATATGTATTTGTGTGATGGTTTATCATGCTGTGGGAGAGAGACATGTCTATTTAATCCCCATTCATCACCTATAGACACACTGCAGGTATTGTTTGATGTGTATTTGTATAATGGAGTCTCTTCCTGTGTGAGAGAGACGGGTTTAATTCAAACCCCTTCACATCCTATTGGCACCGTCTGCGTTGTATAAACGTTGTGTAATTGTGTGGTGGATTCTCTTTCTGCTTGAGAGAGATCGGCCCCATTTAATTTTCCTTGGTCAACGCGAGCCACCCTGCTCTAATGTGTGTTAAGAATTTTATTTGGTGGATTGTCTTTATGTATGAGAGAGAAAGGTGTAATTATCCCCCTTCACCCACTTTATCTACCCTGCCTTATTGTGTATTTTTGTGGTTGATTGTTTTCATGTGTGGGAGGGACGGTTCTTATTCAAACCTCCTTCTCAACCTACTGACACCTTGCCGATAATGTATGTTCTGTATTTGTGTGGTGTATTGTCTTATTTTGTGTGAGCGAGACCAGTCCTATTCAGTCCTTCCTAACGAACTATAGGTATTGTGTTGTGTATTTTTCTGGTAGAATCTCTGTAGTTGCCAGAGAGAGCATTACTCTTTAATTCCACCTCCCCATCTATTGACAGTCTGTCGGTGTATATGGTGTGTATTTCTCTAGTGGATTGTCGGTCTTCGTGAGAGAAAATGCTCCTATTCAATTATCCTTCTCTAACTACAGCCACTCACTTTGTGTATTTTTGTTAAATTGTCTTTCTGTGTGAAAGAGACCAGTCCAATTCAATCCATTTAATCACCTTTAGAGATCGGGCTGGGAATGAATGTGGTGTTTGTCTGATGTGAGATAGACCGGTTATATTCAATCCTCCTACACCATCTATATCCAACTGCATTGTACTTTGTGTGGTGGATTTTATTCATCTGTGACCTGAGACCAGTTCAATGTTTTCCACCTTCACTTCTATATAAAGCTTATTGGTCTTTCTTTTTTGTATTAATCCGGTGAATTTTCTTTCTGTGTGAGAGACATACATATACTTACCCTGCTGTATTGTAGGCTTTGTGTTAGAGTGTCTTCTATGTGAGAGTGACCGGTCCACTTCAATTCTCCTTTACCACTTGTAGCCACTAGGCTGGCAATGTATGTAGTGAATTCGGGTGGTGAAATGTTTTCTTCTACGAGAACGATGGATTCCACTCAACAATATTCACCCCTGCGTGTATTTTGTGTATTTGTCTGTCAGGTTGTCTTCCTGTGTGAGAGAATCCGGTTAAATTCAATCCTCGTTCAGTAACTATAGCCACTTTGTTGTATGTATTGTGTTTTTTATTTGTGTGGTGGATTGTTTTATGTAACACAGACCGGCCACATTCAATCCTCCTTTACACCCTTTAAACACCATTGTGATAATGAATGTTGCGTATTTGTGTGATGGATTTTCTTCCTGCATGAGAGAGACCGGTCCCATTCAATCTTCCATCACTAACTATAGCCACCCTGTTCTATTGTTTGATGTGGGTTTGCGTGGTGGATTTTCTTTCTGAGTGAAAGAGAGAGAGAGAGACGCCTATTCCTTCGCTCTTCCCACTTATTGACACCAAACTGTATTGTATGTTGTGTGTTTATGTGCTGAATTGTCTTCCTGTGTGAGAGAGTCCCTATACTTAATCTTCCTTCACCAACTATAACCACCACCGTGATGCATTGTATATGGGTCTTTGTGTGGTGAATTATCTTACTGTGTGAGAGTAGACAGGATGGTCTAAGTTAAAGAGTGAATGAGTGTTGATGTCACCAAGCATTTGACATTATATTGTAGATCCCATTGGATTAATGACTCATCATTTCATCAACCGCTTTCTAAAATCGTGGTTGGCGTGCATCAATGCGACTTCTAGCCCATCACCGGGTTTAGTTGCCTCATACGACACGCGGCGGAAGACAATGCGGCTATCCTTCATCCCTCCCTTTACAAAGAGATAGTTGTTATTAGATTAGTTCATGTATTTTTTTTTTTACCTTAATTAAAATTAAATGCTTACTGATGTGAAGAAAGAGTTCCCCACAGGAAAATGAAGAATGCGATTTTGCCTTTATATATTAAGTATTCATTCAGGGAAATTAAAAGTCTCTTATTCAACCAGCTCAAACGTAATATATTGCAATGCAATGGACTCTATGTAAACTTGATAAATAATGAAGAAATGGCTTGGAATTATATATTTTCCATTTTTTCGCGGGTAAAAGGCCTTCTTAGTGCATTCTCCACTCTACATGTCTGTCTCTATCTTCCCCACCCCCACCTGTTTGTCTCTCTGCAATTATATGGGGAAGGGATAAGAGTTATAGTTGAAGGGTCATTTGAGGATAGCATACTTTTTCGTCTAGAGCAAATGGTCGAAGCCAGGTTAGCTACTGACCTTACCTAACTCAACCTAATATAACCTAATTTTACTTAACTTAACCTTATTTTTTCTAACCAAATATAACTTACCCAAACATAACTTAACCTGAACTAACAACCATAACCTAACTTATTCTTACCTTAATCTAACCTTATATATGTAGAAGAATAATAAGTGCTAAAATATGGCCACTTGGATACGGCAAGTACACCGTAGTTAGTTGACCTTTTCTTTTATTCGAAGTGAACAGTCTCGTGACCAGAATGTTCACAATTTCTTTAAGGAACACCACTACCATTCGCGAACTCATGTTCAAATGGCAATTTATGGCATTTTATTACGTCAAAACTCTCCAATATTTAAGGCTTTCTCGAAGTATCTTATTTTAAGTTGATCCACGTCTAATTTTTTAATCTTGATTCAGGTTTTAAAGCAAACGAAGATTTTTACGAGCTACCATACAATACAATTTTTGCCATATCCCATGATTTCATTGCCAATTAGACATATTGTCTTGCTATATACCACTATGTCCTTGCCATACACGACGTTTTATGCCATCTACCACGATTTTATGCTACATATTACATTTGGGGGGTCATACCACATTCTTTTTGCCATATAACTCGGTCTTCTTGCTATACACATAAGTTCATTAATTTTATTGCTATCTACAACGGGTATATTGGCATATACATAATTTTCTTGCCCGATACAAAAATTTTATTATAATATATCATAATATTCTTGCCATATATCACTATTTTATTGCCCAATATCGTGTTTCCTCTGTGGATTACTAGGATTTTAATAGAGTTCCTTCGATCTCTTAAAATCTGAAGGAAAGCTCTATATAGAAAGCTTAAGGTGTCCATCCTTTTAGATGGTAGGGTTCTAACATAGCTTTCTAGAATGATTTCAATACAATCCTGTTGGCTTGTAGGATTCTACCTGGTTCCTTTTATCCTGGAAGTTTGAGAAAAGCTTTAGAGGAACTGTTAGACACGAGAAGTATTTGCTGGTGGCTTTATAACAGAGCTCTGTTGCCCGAGAAGAATAAGAAGTCCTCTATCAAAACCGAGCGATGCTAATACTATAGTTTGTCGGGTTCGAAAAGATATTTTTGCATTTTAAGGTAGGGGAGGTGTCGATAGAAATCATGACATTTCAATCCTGTTGGTTGGTAAGATTATAACAGAGATTTGTTATCATGTAAGCTTGAGGAAAGCTTTGTAGAAAATTGATGCGCCAATCCTTTTAGTTGATAAGGATTTAACGGACCTCTTTAATATTAGAAAGTTGAGAGTAAATCTTTACACAGTTGGACGTATCAAACCTGCCAGTTGATAGGATTTTAATAGACGTGTTATCCAGAAAGTCCAATTGGCAATCGAGTTGGATAGTTGGATTCTAACAAGCATTTTTATGGAAAAAGTTGAAGAGAACTTTTATATAGAGCTTAAGGCTCATCCTGAGTTAGTAGCAGTCTAAAGGCATTTTATTCTATCCTAGAAGATTGAAGGGTAGCCATTTAAAAGGAGAGAAGAATCAGTCCAAAAGACAAATACAAATTGGGAAGGATGAAGCAATGTTTAATCCTCCACAACGAATTGATTGCCTAAAATTCATGGGGCAAAATTAGAGAGGATTGATACATCAAAATTTGGCTGTCGACTTTATGAGGTGAAAATGATGAATTTTATATTATATTCGTTTTTTCTTTAACTACTTTTGATGAATTTCGTTAGGAATTGTATACAAGAGTGGTGTATGACAAGAAAAACCGTAACTGGCTTATCCATCCCTGAATATCTAGATACAATTCACCCTGCTACGGAAGGGAGTAAGGATGGTATAAGAGCGTGAAGTTATGAGAGCCAAAGAGAATTGTTTGAGTAGTCTTTAATGGTTTCGTGATTGAGATATGAAATATATGAGAGGATGGAGTATTTCTCTAAATCCCTCCTAAAGATGGAGCGAAGATCAATTAAATTGTAACTATTCCACTGAATTTCTTTCAGTTTAGGCATATTCTGTGAGAAGGTTTATGGTTATTTTGTCATCATTATTATACATAGATGCCACAAATGCATAATATGATGTGTTTTGTGTATGGACGTGCATAAGAGAGAGAGAGAGTAACAAGAAGTAACAAGGAAAGAAAGTACCCTAGAAGACCTTACGGTCCATTTAATGAGGGTACCTTTGGACTAGCAGTCGAGCGAGCACATCTCTGCTCAAATGCTTTACGTCCTTAAACGGCCACTTTGCACGACCCTGTCTAGTCTTGACTTGAACTGGTCAACAGATTCACTGTTGACAACTTCCACTGGAATTGCGTTGCAACTAGCGCAGATACTGTACGTGAAAAATTTTCCACACAGATCGCGGTTGTAACGCTTGAGTTCAAGTTTAAAGCCGTGATTTCTTGTTCTGCTCTCAAGTGAGAAAATATCCCTGTAGCCAACATTGTCGAACCCTCGAAGTATTTTGAAAACTTCGATGAGCTGACCACGCTGTCTAAGGGTTTCCAACGAGAATAGATTTAATTCCCTTAATCTATCTTCATAACTTTTATGTCTGATAGAGGGAATGAGTTTGGTTGCCCTGGCTTGCACGCGTTCCAATCTCGCGATGTCCTTTCTAAATGAAGGACTCCAAAATTGTACGGCCTCCTCCAAGTGCGGTCGGACGAGGGAGTTGTACAAACACAGTACAATCTCTTTGTTCCAAAATCCAAACTGGCGCTTTATGTAGCTTAGCATCCTTTGGGCCTTTTTCTCCGCCTCAATGCACTGTTTCGAGAACTTGAGGTCACTAGTGATTGTTACACCCAAGTCCTTCTCAGTGTCGGTGGATTCAATATCACTGCCATTGAGGATATATTGAGATTGGGGAATTTGGTGGCCGATATGCATCGCTTTGCATTTGTTTACGTTAAAAGGCATTTGCCACGTGCCTGACCACTTCCAAATCTTCCCAAGATCTTCCTGCAAGCGGGCAGTATTTCCATCCTTTGCAACGTTCATACTAAGCTTGGTATCGTCGGCAAATTTAGAAATCTTCGCATCCAGTTCACCACCATCCATGTCGTTAACATAGATGATGAATAATAGTGGTCCCAGGAAAGAACCTTGAGGAACACCGCTAGCAACGGGCACCCACTCAGAAGCCTGTCCATTTACCACCACCCGTTGCCGTCTGCCACTTAGCCAGTTCTCTATCCAGCCGGCTACTTTTCTGTCTATGCCCAGCACTCGCATTTTCTGGAGGGAGAGAGAGAGAGAGAGAGAGAGAGAGAGAGAGAGAGAGAGAGAGAGAGAGAGAGAGCGAGAGAGATATATATTGGGAGAAACAAGGAGTAACAAGGAAAGGAAGTACCCTAGGAGACCTTACGGTCCATTCAAAGAGGGTACCTTTGGACTCGCAATCGAGCAGGCACATGGCTGCTCAATTGTTTTGCGTCCCTAAACGGCCACTTTTCAAGACTTTGTCTAGTCTTGACTTGAACTGGTCAACAGAGTCACTGTTGACAACTTCCACTGGAAGTGCCTTCCACTTACCGCAGATACTGTAAGTGAGAAAATGTCCACACAGATTGCGGTTGTAACGCTTTAGTTCAAGTTTGAAGCCGTGATTGCGCGTTCTGTTCTCACTCAGTGTGAAAATATCCCGGTAGTCAACATTGTCGAACCCTCGAAGTATTTTGAAAACTTCGATGAGCTGACCACGCAGTCTACGGGTTTCCAGCGAGAACAGATCTAATTCCCTTAGTCTCTCCTTATAACTTTTATATCGGATAGAGGGGATCAGCTTGGTTGCCCTGGCTTTTACGCGTTCCAACCTTGCGATATCGTTTCGAAACGAAGGACTCCCAAATTGTACGGCATACTCCAGGTGCGGCCGAACGAGGAAGTTGTACAGACAAAGTACTATCTCCTTTTTACGGTATCCAAACTGGCGCTTTATGTAGCCTAGCATACTTTGGTCTTTCTTCTCTGCCTCGATGCACTGTTTCGAGAACTTGAGGTCGCTAGTGATAGTAACACACAAGTGATTTTCCGTGTCACTCGATTCAAGAGCAGTGCCCTTAAGGATATACTGAGATTGGAGGTTTCTGTGGCTGATATGCATCACTTTGCATTTGGTCACGTTAAAAGGCATTTACCACGTGTCCGACCACTCCCCAATCTTCCCAAGATCTTCATGCAGGCGGGCAGTATTTCAATCTTTTGCAACGTTCATATCAAGCTTGGTATCGTCGGCAAATTTGGAAATCTTGGAAACCATGTCACCGTCCATGTCGTTGACGTAGATGATGAATAGTAGTGTTCCCAGGACAGAACGTTGAGGCCCACCGCTAGTAACAGGCACCCACTCAGAAGCCTGTCCATTCACCACCACCCGTTGCCGTCTGCCACTTAGCCAGTTATCGATCCAGCCGGCTACTTTTTCGTCTATGCCCAGCGCTCGCACTTTCCGGAGAAGGCGGTGGTGTGGTACCTTAACAAAGGCTTCCTGAAAGTCTAAGTACATTACATCCACCGCCTTGGCCCGATCGTGATCACTGAAGACGAAGTGTAAGAATTCCACAAGGTTCGTCAGGCATGACCGTTGCCTTCGGAAGCCGTGGAGAGTGAGTGGGAGAACGAGAAAGAGAGAGTTTGGTGAGTGGTATATATATATATATATATATATATTTATATATATGGTGAGTGAGAGATTTGGAGAGAGAGTTAGATAGAGCGGGAATGAGTCTGGATGATTGTGAGAGTGAGTCCGATAAAGTGCTACTAGGAGAGATTGACGTGGAGAGAGGAAGGGAAAAAATATATTGAGCCGAAGAGAAATGGCGGGGAAGAGAGTGAAAATTGAGAGAGTTACAAGTAGTTACAAGGAAAATAAGTCTCCTCGTAGACCTTACGATCCATTTGAAGAGGATACCTTTGGCATCAAAGTTGAGCAGGCGCAGTCCTCGGAAGTGTCAATTGACACCCTCGAACAACACTCGCACAACAGTTTAAGTGCCAAAACGGCCATTTTTCAAAACTTTGTCTAGTCTCTCCGTGAGCTGCTCAACCTAATTGTTGTTGACAACTTCCACTAGAAGTGCGTTCCTGGCACCACAAACTGTATGTGAAAAATTTCCCACACAGATCACTGTGGTAACGCTTCAGTTCAAGTTTCTAGCCGTGATTTCTGGTTCTGTCCTCGCTAAGCTGAAAAATATCCCTGTAGTCTACACTGTCGAAGCCTCGAAGTATTTTAAACACTTCGATAAGCTGACCACGCAGTCTCCGGGTCTCCAATGAGAACAAATCTAATATCCGTAACCTATCTTCGTAACTCTTGTGTTTGATAGGGAGAATCAGTTTGGTTTCTTTGGCTTGCACACGTTCCAATCTCGCGATATTCTTACGAAATGAAGGACTACAAAATTGTACGGCATACTCCAGGTGCGATCGGACAAGGGAATTGTATAAACACAGTACTATCTCCTTGTTCCGATATCCAAACTGTCGCTTTATGTATCCTAACATCCTTTGGGCTTTCTTCTCCGCTTCAATACATTGCTTCGAGAACTTGAGGTCACTAGTTATAGTTTCACCCAAGTACATACTCCTCAGTATCAGCGCATTCAAGAGCAGTGACCTTAAGGATATACAGTGATTGGGCCGATATGCATCACTTTGCATTTGTTCACGTTAAAAGGTATTTGCGACGTGTCCGACCACTCCCCAATTTTACAAAGATCTTCTTGTAGGCGGGCAGTATTTCCTTAATGGGCAACGTTCATACTAAGCTTGGTATTATCAGCAAATTTAGAAATCTTCGCAACCAGTTCACCACCATCCATTTCGTTAACATAGATGATGAATAATAGTGGTCCAAGGACAGAACCTTGAGGAACTCCGCTCGTAACGGGCACCCACTCAGAAGCCTGTCCATTGAACACGACCCGTCGCCGTCTGCCTCTTAGCTAGTTCTCTATCCAACCTGCTACATTTCCGTCTATGCCCAGCGCACGCACTTTCCGGAAAAAGCGGCGGTGTGGTACCTTATCAAAGGCTTTCTGGAAGTCTAAGTAGAAAACATCCACCACCATATTCCGATCGTACTCACTGAAAACGAAGTGGAAGAATTCCACAAGATTCGTCAGGCATGACCGTTGCCTTCGGAACCTGTGCTTGGAACTCCTCAATAGCAGGTTTGACTCTAAATATAACGTTATTTTGTCCACCATCATGCTTTCCATGAGTTAACCAACTATCGAAGTTAAACAAATAGGTCGGTAGTTCGACGGTTGGATAGAGTCTCCTTTTATCAAGATAGGAGTCATCTCTGCCTCACGCCAGTCTCCAGGAACGCATCCAGTCCGGATTGACATGTTGAAGATTGTGCCCAGATGTCGTGACACCTCATCATCACTTCTTTCAACACTCTAGGTAGAAACCCGTCCGGACCACTGGACTTATTCGTCTTTAGGTCAGTGATTTTTTTTTTCTACCTCGGTTTGAGTGAAATCCAGCTACTCCAGCTTCTCACCCAAGTAAGTGTTCATGGGCTGGGTAATGGGACCACACTCTTCAATGAACACTGAAGAGAAGTAGTCGTTCAGGAGGTTTTTATTTTCTGCATTTGAGTGCTTTAAGTCTGTTTACATAACCAAAGAACTCCTTGGGATTCTCTTTGCAAAGTCCCGCCACTTGGAGCTCCTCGGCATGCTTTGCCGCCCTTATGCTGGACTACACTCTCCTAGCCCTACAGTACTCATCAAAGTCACCAGAAATCTTTCACTGCTGGTACACAGTTCTCTTCTCCTTCAGCAGTTGACCAATTTCTCGAATAAACCACCTTGGTTGAACAGAAGACCGACGCAAGCTTTTCACAGAGATAAGTCGTGATTGAAGACTCATGGACGTAGTTTTGAAAATATTCCACAAATTTTCAACATTCTCACACACTTCCAGTCTCACACCAGCCAATCCAGCACGAAGACTTGCAAAGTTTGCTCTTCTCAAATCAAGTTTCCTCGATTTACGAGTCGCAGACTCTACCTTGGGGACCTTGACTATAAATCTGACTAGTCAGTGATCACTGCCACCGAGCTCTTCGCCTACAGAGAGATCCTCAACGATGTCATCCTCAGTAGTGAAAACAAAGTCGAGAATATTATTGCCTCTCGTCGGCTCTCTCACCCATTGAGTAAGAAATTTCGTTGCGGGAGAGGAAGAGGAAGGGAAAATTTGATGGAGGTGAAGAGAGAGAGAGAGAGAGAGAGAGAGAGAGAGAGAGAGAGAGAGAGAGAGAGAGAGAGAAGGGAAGACTTAGTGTTGATTAGCGAGTGAGATTGATGGGATGAGAAAGATGGAGAGAGGGAAGAAGAATAGAGAGGAGGAGCGAGCTGAGCGACGGAGAGAGCTAGCAAAGCTAAAGGGAGAAAGAGGAGTGTGAAGAAAGAGCTTGAGCCTGAGAGAGAATGGGGTGAGTTAGCGGGAGAGAGAATGAGGGCGCGCGAGAGGAAAAGGTTCGATGGGTGGGAGAAAGTGTGTTTCGGGAGAGGGAGAGGTAGAGGCAGGGAGATAGTGATTGAGGGAGTGAGAATAGAGCTGAGGGTGGGGAGACCTAGATTGATAGAGAGAGGAGGGGGGGAGGGATTTAGAAGGAGATGGAGGGAAAGAAAGTAAAAGTTAGATTTTTTTTAAGAGCTCATCTGGCGACTGCCTACTTGGGCTGATGAGCTGACCACGCAGTCTACGGGTTTCCAGCGAGAACAGATCTAATTCCCTTATTCTATCCTCATAACTTTTATGTCGGATAGAGGGAATCAGCTTGGTTGCCCTGGCTTGTACGCGTTCCAATCTCGCGATGTCTTTTCGCAATGAAGGACTCCAAAATTGTACGGCATACTCCAGGTGCGGTCGGACAAGTGAGTTGTACAGGCACAGTACAATCTCCTGGTTCCGATAACCAAACTGGCGCTTAATATAGCCTAGCATCCTTTGGGCCTTTTTCTCCGCCTCAATGCACTGTTTCGAGAACTTGAGGTCACTAGTGATAGTAACACCCAAGTCCTTCTCAGTGTCACTCGATTCAAGAGCAGTGCCCTTAAGGATATACTGAGATTGGGGGTTTCTGTGGCCGATATGCATCACTTTGCATTTCCCCACGTTAAAAGGCATTTGCCACGTGTCCGACCACTCCCCAATCTTCCCAAGATCTCTCTTCCTGTAGGAGAGAGAGGTAAGGAAGAAAGGAAGGGGTAGATAGGGTGAAGGAAGGGGGAGAGGTATGGGTTAGAGAGAGAGTGAGATATAGGGAAAAGGAGAAAAAAGGGAGATGCAGGGAGATATAGGGAGAATGACGACAAGACAGGATGGGAGAGGAGATATAGATGGTGGGGTTGAGACACGGCGTAAGAAAGGGAGAAGTATTGGGGAGACGGATGGAGAGGGAGAGGGAGGGAGGGAGAGAGGGAGGAACGGGGAGAGAGAGGTAGGTAGCAGGAATGAGCGTGATATATAAAGGGAGGTAGTGGCAGAGAGAGGTTAAGTTGGAGAGAGAGAGAGAGAGAGAGAGAGAGAGAGAGAGAGAGAGAGAGAGAGAGAGAGAGAGAGAGAGAGAGAGAGAGAGAGAGAGAGAGTGACAGAGTTTGAGGTTGAGATGGTGAGAAAGGAATATAAGGAGAGGAAGAGTGTGTGTGTATGTGTGTGTGTGTGTGTGTGAGAGAGAGAGAGAGAGAGAGAGAGAGAGAGAGGGGAAGGGGGAGAAAAGAGTGAGGGAAAGAAAGTTGCATCTGAAGTGACCTAAAGACCACCTGTAAGAGAACGTAACGTGTATTGATGAAGCAAAAACAAAAAAAAATCACCTTTAATTGAGGATGGGCCTATTCGTGTCTTCTCTTTTATATTATCTAACCATGACACCATTCACAACGCTAGATTTTTTGATTGACTCCTCTGTCTTCCCTACTTGTGGTAATTACTTCAGATTTTAGGTCGGAATAGAAGCTCTTCCAAATTTCAAGCGAGACTCAATTTGGATAATAATTTATTCCTTGAAATCCGCAGTGTCTTAGACATTTAGATGAGCTGCCCTCGCAGCCATTAGCTCTCCAATAAATAACAATGTACGTTATTGCAAAAGTCGTGTCACCGCGAAGAAAAGGTTGAGCTAATGCAAAGGATGTAGACGTCGAGGAGGAACACAAATTATTTTTATCCAGGTTAGTGATTTTCAGAAAGAAGAGGCCCTGCTCATACTCAGGTTACCTATCTCCAATAAGAAAAGGATAAGTTTATACAACGTTGAGAGCTTCTGGGAAAGAACAGCTACGTTTTTACAAAGGTATGAGCTCATGCATAAGGGCAGGCCCAATCCTTACAAAGGCCGATGTTCTCGAGGAAAACCTGGATCAGGTCATACAAAGGTCACACCTTTCCAAGAAGTTCATACATACATCATACTAAGGTAGTAGCAGGCCAGGAAGAACCAGCCTGGTCTATATAAACGTTGTAGTTCTCTAGGAAGATTAGGCCAGTCGTTTTTTCCAAGGTGGGCGCTCTCGAGCAACTACAGTATAGGCCTACTTTATATAAAAATCGCAACGTTCGTGGATGAACAGTTTTCCTTTCATACAAGGGCTGTGTAAGTCTTGAAAAACCAACAGATCGACGAGCTCTTAGAAATCGTGGGTCTCTCAATGAAGAACATGCCAATTTCACAAAGTTTGTATCTCTCCGGTAAGAACAATCCTGATTTAAATAAAGGTCGAACTCTTGAGGAAGAATTATTTCCAGACATACAAATCTCTCGAGAACAAACAAGCCCTGTTCTTAAAAAAAGCCCCAGCTCTCTAGGAGAAACAGGTTTATTTCATACAAAGTTTCCAGCTCTCCGAGAGAAACAGGCCCAGTTCATACCACGGGTACACTATCAGGAAGACCAGGGCTGGCCCATGTGAGACGTATCGATGAGGAAAGGGTTCAGTTCATAGAGGGTCGCAGCTCTATATTATTAACACAAGTTGCTCTTCATGAAGAACAGGCCAGGGTTATGCAAAGCTTTCGGCTCTCCATTAAGAACTATCCCTGTGTATTCTTATGTTGGAGTTCTCGAGGTAGAAGATGTAGAAATAGAATATGCTCAGTTCATACAACCATTGCGTATCTTCATGAAAACAGGCTAGCTTCATGCTCACTTGGGGCTTTCGATGAAAAAGGTCTAATTCATACAAAGGTTGAATTTCTTGAGGAAGACCTCAAGGAAGAACAGACCTGTTTATACAGCGGTCGTGGCTTTCTATTGAAAACAGGTACAGTTCAGGCTAAGGCCTAAGTCTCGAGAAGAACAGGTCATGTTCATACAAAGGCTGCATCTCTCGAGGAAGACTTGGCCCAGTTCATAAAAAGGGTACATCTTTCCGGGGAGAACAGGCCGTTCATACAAAAGTAGTAGGTATTCAGCATGTACAGACACAGTTCATATAAAGTATCAAATCCTTGTAAAGAACAGGCTTCGTTCATACAAAGGTCAAAGCCCTTCATTAAGAAAAGGCCCACTTCATAGAAATCGATTTTATTAGGAAGAACAGGCCCGTTCATATAAAGATTAGATCTCGTTAGTAATAACAGACCTCTTTCATTCATAGGTCGCAGCTCTTGATAAAAAAATAAGCCCAGCTCATAAAATAAATGGTTGGCCAGAAAGTCCTGATTCATTTAAGAAGCGGAAAGAAAACGACAAAATTTTATGAAGCAACTCCAACATTAGGTTAGGTTAGTCTTACTCATTCAACTACCAGCATCCGTACGCTGTTGTTGTTTGCTGCTCCTGCGCAATTTACTTCTCTTTGTGTAAGCCCCAACTGACAGAAGTGAGTTTGGAAGAAAGTGGAATTAGAGTTTTGATTCACTACTGTTACAAGAGAAAACTTTCTACGAAGGTCTCTGTAAAGGAAATTTGCGCTACTGAAAGAGAAAGCACAGTCAGTCAGGCGAAGGTCTCTAGGTGGTACAAACGTTTCAACTCTTTGACGATTAACCATGTTCCGGCCGATTATCAACCTTTGACAGCGAGGCCTTGGTGGCAGCATTGCAAGTTGAACCTTCCGAGGCCATGATCTTGCGAAATTGTTGGAGTGTCATCCCATCAGACTGTGCTGAACAGATTGCATCAAACCGACATACATTCCACAACGGAATCGGTGTGACAAGAAGGTCATGATCTCTGCCTGGTGGAATTTTCAAAGAGTACTGCATTTTGAGCTTGTTCCACTGGTTTCGCCATCAACGGTAAACTGTAATGCCAGCAACTTGACCGCGTGTATAGCAAACTAAAGAAGGAGTATCCTGCTTTCATCAATCGAGGTCAAGTTTGTTTAAGCAAGTCAATTCGACGTCACTCACTGCTCGGTTGGCTATGCAGAAGTTGAAACAGATGGATGGCGTCGAGATTCTTCCACATCCACCATTCAGTCCCGATGCTGCTGCGAGTGACTATAGCCTATTCCGCTCAATGGCACACCTCCTCTGCGACCAGAGATTCAACACTTTTAAAGAGTGAAGAAATCTTGTTTACAATTTTGAGTCGCGTGCGAGTCTAGTAGCAAGAGACTCTACATCTCACTATGTCGGTCGGTCGGTCGGTCCTCGATTTGCATTTCCTTTGTTTTTGTAATAACATTGTAACTATACGGCCAATTCTAACGAAATTTGAAACCCTTATGTTGCTTTACATTCTCTTTCGAATTATACAATTGTCAAAGTCCTCCTGAGGTTATCTCGAGAATTATTTTGTTTTAGCAATAACATCATAACTTTTCGGCCGATACTTTGCTAGACTAGACTAAGATAAAATATGCTATACTCTGCTAGGCAAGCCTAGAATAGGCTATACTATGCTAGGCTATTATAGGCTAGGCTATATTATGCTAAGCTATGCTATGATATAATGTACAAGGGTAAGATATACTAAGCTCAATTAGGCTTTAATATGCTATGCTAAGATAGCATATAGTATGTTAGGCTAGACAATAATAACCTATGCTTGACTAGGGCATAACAGGATAGTATAGGCTATACCTGTCTAGGATAGTTAATGCTAGGCTTGGTTATACTATGCTAGGCTAGACTAAGCTATACTAAGGCTATGCATGGCATGGAAGGCTAGACTAAGCTATACTAAGGCTATGCATGGCATGGAAGGCTATACTAGGATAGGCAACGCTATGGTATGGTAGGTTAGGCTATGATAAACTAAGCGATGCTACACTAGGCTAGGCTTCGCTATTCCAGGTTAGGAAAAGCGAGGCTTTGCTAGGGTAGGCTAGGCTATGTTATGCATGCTATGCAAGCCTAGGATAAGATCTAATAGTCTAGTCTAGGCTGGCAATACTATGATATACTATACTATAATAACTAGGCTAGGGTAGGGTAGGGTAATTTAGGATATGATATATTATACTAGGCTATGCTAGTCTAGGCTAGAATATGCTAACTAGTCTAGGATAGGATAAAATATACTAGGCTAGGCTCCAGTGAACTAGGCTAAGCTAGGCTCTACTAAGATAGGCCATACTAGAATAGGGTAAGATAAGCAGACTAGCCTAAGTTTGAATATACAATTGTAGGCTGCGCTAAGCAAAGCAAGGTTATACTCTGCTAGGCAGGCTAGGCTAAATTATAATATGCCTGGCTAGACTTTACTTTGATAAGTTAGGTTAGGATACACTGGGATAGGTTCAGGTTTACTATACTAAGCTAGGCTCGGTTATACTACTTAGTTAAGTTAGGTTGGGCTATATACTATGCTAGGCTATATATATCTAAGTCTATACTAGGCTAGGCTATACATATATCTAAGTCTATACTAGGCTAGGCTAGGCTAGGGTATACTCGGCTACTCTAGGGTATACTATGTTATTCTATGTCATTCTATGCTATGATATCCTAGGCTGGGCTATACAAGGGTATGCTATGCTATGCAAGGCTATGCTGGAGTATATTAAGCTATATTAGGCTAGAATATGGTGTACCATGATAAGCTAGCATAAGCTAGGGTAGGCTAGGCTAGACTATGTTTGGGTGTGCTATGCCAAGATATACCATGCTAGAATATGATAGGATATACTATGCTAAGCTAGATTAGGGTAAGGTAGGCTATGGTAGATAGGCTATACTATGCTAGACTAGCATAGGTTATACGAGGATAGGATAGGCTATACTATACTATTTTAGGCTAGGCTATACTATGCTAGCCACACTAGAGTATGGTATGGTAAGTTCTGCTATTATAGGGAATCATAGGCTAGACTTCGTTATACTAAGCTAGGCTAGACTAGGCGATCCGATGCTAGGCTAGGCTATACTATGGTAGGTAGTTACATTAAGAGAATACAAGAGACAGTTGACTAAACATGTGAAGAAACTATGTGAGCTGTACTTTGGATGTAGTGTAGGTGACCAAGACAAACGCTGGGCACCTCACATATGTTGTGTCAGGTGTACAAGCTCCCTTTCTGCCTGGGTGAAAGGCAAAGGGACTGGCCTCATGTTTGGCATACCAATTGTCTGGAGATAGCCAAAGGACCATTCGACGGATTCTTACTTCTGCTTAACAGATATTAAAGGTGGGTATTTCCTGTGTTTTATTTCCTGGTCTTTAATATATTTTAAAGAGATGTATCAATTAAAAAGATCCAAATACATACTATGTTGTACTTCCACTATTTCTTCAAGTGATCACATCCAGTAATATCCATTTTTGGTCTGATTTCATTTTATTTCACTGCAGGTCGCAACAGAAAAGGCAAGAAATCTATCATTTCTCCAAATCTTTAGTCTGCTATTCTCCCAGTTCGATTGACATTCAAGTCTTATTCCTCTACCACAGCCGCCCTCTGAACTACCAAGCGACAACACGAGCAACTCAGACAATTCAGAATCTCAAGATACACCATATGTGGCACCGCTTAAATCTGACAAGAAACGACACCTCATTACCCAACCGGAACTCAATGATCTAGTTTGTGATCTAACACTTACTAAGCAACAGAGTGAACTCCTGGCCTCACGTCTGCAACAATGGAACCAGTTAGATGACCATGCTCGAATTACAGTATTTAGGAAGAGTTTTGAAGATCTACAGCAATTCTTTACCTTTGAAAACAATTTGACTTATTGCAATGATATCAGAGGCCTAGTCAATGCCCGTGAGCTAACCTATGAACAAAATGAGTGGAGGTTATTCATAGATGCATCCTTTTACAGCATAAAGCAGCTATATTTCACATTGATAACACCATGGCTTCAGTTCCAGTTGCTCACTCAGTCATTTTAAGAGAGACATATGAGAACCTTTCTTTAATTCTAGACCGCATAAGGTTACAAGAAACATAAGTGGCTAATTTGAGGGGACTTGAAAGTAGTAGTCCTACTTAATTGGCCTTAATACATGGGTGTACACGACAGTGCATATTGTCTGCATAGGCTTAAGTAAACGTTCACCCAGACAGTGTTAGCCGAGAGTTAAAGGACAGTTCTGTACCGGTTTTTGCAAAGTTTCAATTTTTAGAGAGGTTTGCGTATAATAGAAAAAGTTCCGTCAGAGAAACTTAAAGTTGTACTTTCCAGCACACGTCATTAAAACGTCATTTCCTATGTGTACAGATATGTTGAAATGGAAATTTAAAGAATCAAGATCTCTACTCTCCTGCACGCGAGCAACAACAAATATGACATCGCCAAGCAGCTCAAGGTCAGCCGAATGACCGTCCACAGAGTCGCGGAGATTCTCAAGAATGGGGAAGACCTCAAACATCGACTTCGTTCAGAAGGATCTCAAGTTGCCAATCGTTTGGCTGTGAGAAAGGCCTTCGAAAGGACTCCAAAACTCAAAATTCGTTCACAAAGAAGAACAAAAGCTCGGTGGCCACGGTGTTCTGTGCCGTCAAAGATAAGGGCGGCTAGAGCTTGAGGTGGGTGGAAAGGCCTTTGCTCACCATCCCTATGTGAGAATAACGTCAGGAGCGCTGTTGTCTCCTTCTCAACGTCTTAAAGAGTCGTGGAAATCGATTTCTCAATTTTTTGGCTGAAAAAAAACCTTCACAGTTGATCCGTTTATCGACAGGAAGAACGACTGCGCGGGAAGCTTCGGCCAGGACGTCTTTGAGGTCTGCTACGTTTCCACGACTAAGCACCTGGCCTCCGTGATGAAGCTCAGCGTCGTGGCTTCGAATTGCAAAATGTTCGCATTGTGGTTCTCAGCTGGTTACAGGCACAGCTTGCCCGATAACTGGGACATCTTTGCCATGGAAGTTCTGCCCTGGGTGAAAAGAATCACGAAGAAGGCGGACTGCGTCTTTCAGCAGGACGGTGCATAGGCCAACGCAGCTAAGACCATGCAACAGTGGTTGGGGTCGCACATGAACTTCTGGTTGAAGGAATTTTGTCCGCTGCAGTCGCTCAACCTCAATTCCCTCGACTACAGCGTCTTGGCGCATGTTGAGGGCAAGGGCTGCATGCTTTGCCCTAGCAGCAGGTCCATTTAGCAAAGAATACAGCGTCCGACATTATGCGGAAGAAGGTGAAGTTCTTTCGATATAAAGCAACCATAGTTCACGAGTTGAAAGACCGTGATCACCAGTCATCCGTTGATTACTGCGATAGGTTTCAGAACTTTCTTAGTGAGAAAGGTGATGACATCATGATGTAACCTTCTTCACCGATGAAGCAAGGTTACATCTTTGCGGATAACTGAACAGCCAGATGACTCGTCTATGGAGCAATGCCAACTATAATGAACTCAAAGAAATTCTCCTACACCATCAGAAGGTCTGGGTATGGTGTGGTTTATATCGTACGCGTATCATTGGCCCACTTTCTTCGAAGTCACCATAAATAGAGAACATTACCACACTCATATTGGGGAACCATTAATAGCCTAGCTCATTAAGGTGATTTTGAAATTGGCTGGTTTGAATAAGACGAAGCAACTACACGCAAGGCCATTGCATCACTGCAGTTTTCGAAAGACTTCTTGGCTGATCGCATAATCTTCCACTGATTCTGGTCTACTAAGTCTCCGGACCTAAACTCCAGCGATTTTTATCTCTGGAGTACAAGAAGAATCCGCACAATGTGGAAGAGATAAGAACGTAAATTACCCAACACAGCAAACAGATCACTCCGGTCACTCTCCAGAATATGTTCGATAATTTACAGTGACGTGGGAAATTTTTTTTCAGGCCTTTGAAAGATATTTTCAGCATTTACTGTGTGGAAAACTGCAACATCGTAAATAAAATTCCCTTTTTTAAAACTTTACTTAAACCTTTTTCTACTGCACTGTAACTTTTAAGACACCATACGTAAAAATATTACAGGAAATAAAACAGAGCAGTGGAAAATAAGTAGATGTAAGATTCCAATTATTTTTTTTTTAAATTAACTCTATTTCCTCTCGCTTTACCAATGGAGTTCCATTTCTAGGGCTTTCTTCCAACCAAATGAAAAAATGAATTTTATAATGGTCTAAGATACGGCAAAAAGGAAAACGCTTAACTAAAACCGAAATGGACTGTTTTAACGTCATTGCAAATTTCGTAAATGCCTAAAATTGCCTAAAAAATCAATTAAGCTACTCAAAGAGTAGCAACGTTTACTAAAACTATGTTATCTGTTTTCCAAGTACTCGATAAGTTTACCAGTTGCTACTGACTCCATTCATTGTTAACAATTGATGTTAAGCTAATAGGTCATTCGTTCTTTAGTTCTCTATGGAATCCTATTTATTTTGGCTACAGTAGCTAATTAAAATCATCAAGAAAGACCATGGCTTAGGGATTGGTTAAACTGAATATTTAAGTTTGCATGAGTAAGAAAGAAGTAAAAACGACTGATTTTTCAACGCTTAGTTTTCATATAAGAGCGGCATCCGTGTAACTTCGCAAAAAGTTTTTTAATTTTTAAAGATTTATTAAGGTAATATACCAAACTTAAAAACCTACAGAAAATCCTTCATTGTAAATACATTCAAAAAGGGACACCAAACTCTAAGTTAATTGGTTTAAGAACAAAGTTCAACTTACTCTCGTCAGAGAGACCCAGTCTATCATGGTGCATCCTAAAGTACCGTGATAGTCCTCGCCCTTGAAGAAGACCCTTCCCTCCCGAGTACCGTGTGGACCCCCATCTGCCACACTCGCCAAAGTCCCTTGTGACTGTCAAGTTATCCCGTCCGCCGCCAATCATCTGGTCTAGGCACGCGTCAAAGAACCCACCGGATTCCTGAGGTGTCGGGGCTCATTGAGTTTAAAGTCAGACTCAAACCCGCCGCCAGAGCCACCAAGGTATTTAAACTCCAGTAGAGACAGTTAGTATATTTTTATATTGAACTGAGTACTGGGTTAACCACCAGTATAATGTCAAGTAGGTCAAGTTAAAAAGTCTTACTTAAAAACTTATTGAAGTCATTATTGTGTATTTAAATTCGTAGTTTTTCTGTGGTTCATGTTTCTTTGGTGTTTGTGTTTTAATTAAAGTTTTAGTTTGTTTTAACAATTTTGTTTATTCTTCCTCGAATCGCTACGTGGCAAAGGGAACCTTTAAAGTTTAAAGAAGTCAAGACCCTAGATAATAATAATTAAAATCATATATAGTACTCTTAGAGAGGTATAACTTTAATCACGGAGTAGTACGTAAACAACCCATACGTACGAACTCCTTCCATCACTCGGTCCTTCCTATACGAACGACATAATTATTTTGGTGTCAAGGTGTGGAGTGCTTCCTATACCACGCCATTTAAATATTTGGTCTTCCGATACTACAACATAAATACCTGGTGGCAAGTTTTATGGGTATTGGAAGAACTCACTAGGATTTGTCGTGTATTCCCTTCAGGAAGAGTAAAGGTGTGCCAACATTCGAGGAAAGATTAAAACATAACAAGATCGTTAGATTAATTTCCCGTGATTATCCTGTCAAGGCTATTAATTGATTTGTTGTTGGAGTGGTATTCCAATCAGCCAGGTATTGGGATTAAGGGAAGTTAGGCAGCGCGCTACCTGGTGAGTTGTTGCATAAGTACCTGAACGTACAGTGGTGAAAGGGTGACGGACACCCACAAAATGGAGTCGGGCGAAATATTATAACAACAAGCCCAAATGCTGGGCCTTGAAGGCGACGATATGGATGTCTACGCTCTGTTAGAACTGAGAATAGAAATAGAGGAAGAAACAAAAGAAAGAAGAATACAGTGCGAAATAGAGGACGAAGAAAGAAGAATACCGAGGGGAAGTACAACAAACGAAAGAATAATCCAGTTGAAAACAGAAGCAAAAGAATTAAGAATGAGGATAGAAAGGGAAGCTGAAGAAAAAAGAGTATAGATAAAAAGTGAAGTAGAAGAAAGAAGAATACAGATGGAAAGAGAAATACCGAAAGCAGAAAGAGAAAGGAAAACAGAAAAAGAAAGAATGCTCGCACTTAAAAGGGCATCTATCGAGAATCAGATGGAGGTCGAAGAAGCCTTAGCCCGCCCTGGACCTAGGAAAGGATCGATAAATACCCAGCCAAAGGGGGTAACGATGGAAGAAGTAGTAAGTAGAGATGAGGTACCAACAAGAGTACCTAAGGAAGAACCTGCGAGGAGAACCCAGTAAAATGGGGTGACGATGGAGCAAGAGGGAGGTGTCGATGTGGTACACCCAGGTAAACCGATTCAGATGTTAGACGAGGATAATAAGTATCCCCTACCCCCAGTAGTCTTCCCCCAGAACGAAGCATCCACGGAGTTACTACTAAAACTCCCAGTCGTAGTGAGCTCCACGCCCATTAACGACCCCGCAAGGAAATATTTTTTTGACCCCCGGAGATCGAACCCAGACACAATCTCCCCATGTACCTGGTTAAAGGCGGACTATGGGACTCCCGCTCCCATCATTTATGCAACTCTGCCAAATGGGGTGACGATGAAGCAAGACGGAAGTGTCAATGTGGTGCACCCGGGTAAACCAATTCAGATGTCAGACGAGGATAATAAGTATCCCCTACCCCCAGTAGTCCTTCCCCAGAACGAAGCATCCACGGAGTTACCACTAAAACTCCCAGTCATAGTGAGCTACACGCCCATTAACGACCCCGTAAGGAAATTTTTTTCAACCCCGGAGTTCGAACCCAGACACGATCTCCCCGTGTACCTGGATAAAGGAGGACTATGGGACTCACGCTTCCATCATTTATGCAACTTTGCAACAGGCCGCTCTAGCCGTGAGGGTTAGTTTAAAAGTATTGAAATACCATAAGGAGGGTAATTCGATAAGTTGGAATATCATTACCATTGTATAACATACATGGGTACACTCAATAACCCGAACGGCCGACTCAGGCGCGGTAAGGTAATGGTCATAGAGCACCACTTTAATATTAGCTATATCAAAGGGGCCGATAAAGTACAGTCGTTCTACAACCTGAGTCAAAACCCCATTGAGGGTTATTTCAGCACCTAGTAATTGTGAAACCATGTTTTCATTGTTTTTCGTGTTAGTTGTTATCGTTAAGATTTAAGTTCTTAAAAATTTAGAAATGTAAGAAAGTAGCTTGTTTTTGTTTTTGTTGCGTGTAATGGATGAAATAGGTTTTAGTTTTGTTTTAAAGTTAAATTGTGTCGTGAGTATGTTAAATTGTGCTGGGTAACATACCCCCTCAGTAGGCTCGCGAGGTCTATTTCGACCCCATGCCTGTGTACGCCGCGCGTGTGCGCTCAAGTTTAAAGAACTTAAAGTAATAAAAGGCTCAAAGACATGCAACTTTGCTGTACTCGACTAGGTTGAGTTAGTTGTTTTGAGTTCCCTGAAGTACCCCCCCCCTATACCTATTGAGTTCTTCGAAGGGAGGTTTGTAGGAGAATCGACCCTCTCCCTTCTCTCCCAGTTTAGACACGTGACGTTGACCGCAAAACATCTGGGCCAGGCACCTTGGGTCAATCTCGTAACTACAGCCCCTCGCCACAGGTCCCTATGAAAAGCAGAACAGTTTAAACTGCAAGATCTTCCCTACGAGTGTATATTCAATTTCACCTCAAGTACTAAATTGGAGACGCGTTTCTCTCAAGCTTGAAGGGCCAGCTGGACTAGAGGTAAGACTTGCTGAGAAAAACCGTTGGAGTAAGAACCCTCCTGCAGCCCGTCCACAAGAACCCCCCCGTCCTCCTACCCCTACCCCAGTGGGGTGACAAGGTATAAATATCAACCAAACAGTTGGGAAAAACGGGGTAGAATCCGTGAATCAACCAGGCTACGAAGTAGTCCTCTTCAAGAGAGGCTGGGCTACCAAGGGGACTAAGGAGCAGCTCATCCTCGAGCTAGTCCCTGGTTATCAAACCGAACTTAAAGTTAACTTGTTCAAGTTCAACTTATTCTCCTTAGAGAACCCCCCCTTCCCTACTATCCTCACCCTTGAAGAAGACCCACCCCGAGTACACTCCTCGCCCTTGACGAATTCCCAAATGACGAAGGAAAAGCTCCCCCTCTAGCCCATTGCCCGGTGGTCACACCAAACCCTGAGTTAACTTGGTTTACGAAACAAGTTCAACTGATTCTCGTCAGAGACCCCCCCCCGTCAACTATCCTAGTGTAGCACAAGGCACCGTGATAGTCCTCACCCTTGATGAATTCTGAAACGAAAAAGAAGAAGCTCCTCCTCGAGCTCCTTACCCGGTGGTCACACCAAACTCTAAGTTAGGTTGGTTTAAGAACCAAGTTCAACTTACTCACGTCAGAGAGACCCTGCCTAATCCTGGTGCATCCTAAAGCACCGTGATAGTCCTCGCTCTTGAAGAAGACCCTCTCTCCCCCGAGTACCGCGTGGACCCCCATCTGCCACACTCGCCAAAGTCCCTTGTGACTGTCAAGTTATCCCGTCCGCCGCCAATCATCTGGTCTAGGCACGCGTCAAAGAACCCACCGGATTCCTGAGGTGTCGGGGCTCATTGACTTCAAAGTCAGACTCAAACCCGCCGCCAGAGCAACCAAGGTATTTAAACTCCAGTAGAGACAGTTAGTATATTTTTATATTGAACTGACTGGTGGGTTAACCACCACTATAATGTCAAGTAGGTCAAGTTAAAAAGTCTTACTTAAAAACTTATTGAAGTCATTATTGTAATTTAATTTCGTAGTATTTCTGTGGTTCATGTTTATTTGGCGTTTGTGTTTTAATTAAAGTTTTAGTTTGTTTTAACAATTTTGTTTATTCTTCCTCGAATCGCTACGTGGCAAAGTTTAAAGAAGCCAAGATCCTAAATAATAATAATTCAAATCATATATAGTACTCTTAGAGGGGTATAACTTTAATCACTGAGTAGTACGTAAACAACCCAAACGTACGAACTCCTTCCATCACTCGGTCCTTCCTATACGAACGACATAAATATTTTGGTGTCAAGGTGTGGGGTGCTTCCTATACCACGACAGTGGTATTAATCCAAGGTTGGTTCCCTTTTGCGTGCGGATTTGATGGCATTTATGCTGGGAAACTTAATGTCTAATAATTCTAATGAGCCTACTTTAAATTCTGAATGCATATAGATTACATTATTTCTACCAGTTGTTTTGTTACCTAAGATTTAGTCTCACAATTGCAGGAAATTGTCTAAATTCGAGTGTCCAGGCCATACAACAGAGTGCAAATATTTCTGATGCTGGTGTGAACAATTAAGTCAAAATTAATCGATCTTTGATCTATAATGCCATTGAGATTCCCGGCAAAACATTTTCAACGAGCTCTACATCTGTGAGAATTATAGGGTTAAACATATTCTTCGTTCTCCTTGGAATGAGACAACAAAAAGGCTCATCTCATATACTTAACATTGAATAATTAATATCTCTTTATCGAAGCCTTCCACCTCTACAAGCACGGCTCTCTCTCCTTACTAACCTCATCCCCTATCACACATGGGAAAACTTTGCTGGTTTCCTAAATTGTCATTGTTGAAGTTAAAGAAAGCTAATTTTATAGGTGACCTTATCTCACCTGCAAACCTAGCTATATTCGCTTTAGCAAATATATTTTTTGTCGAGGGCATATGGAAATATTTGATATCGTGTCCTAGCGTAAGTATTCATATGGCCATGCTACTAAAGCGATGGGACGCGGTGTCGTTTGGGCTTTAATTCGGCCCACACACACTTTCTCTCCTAGATTCAAATTGAAAACTCCAATAATTTCCAAACTTTGCTTGTAGTTTTGCCTCTGAAATCTACTCTCATAATGGCATTTATCTACTGCCCTCATAGTCACGCCATTGATAGATTGCTCCATAATTTGGGTAAATTTTTGTAACCTGGACCTCTCTAAATCCTGTGAAACTACTTAATATGGGTGATTTTAAACTTTACTCTCTCACACACATTGAAATACGAGGGGCAGTCAATAAGTTTTCCAATTCGGATATAAGGAAACGAGATATTCGTATGAGGAAAAGTGTTTTATTATTTTTCAATATAACTACCCTCGACTTCAATGCACTTGCACCACTTGTCCCTGAGGCTTCGAATTCCCGACAACCAGAAATCTCCCGACTGCTGTTCAATCCACTCCTGGACGGCGAGCTAGACATCTTCATCGTCCCCAAACCGGTGTCCACGCAGTGCAGCCTTGAGCTGGCGCAATAAAAAGTAGTCGCTAGGGGCCAGATCTGGACAGTAGGGGAGATGATTGAGCTCCTCGAATCCGCACTCGCGCAGGGGAACTTTTGCAACTCTGGCCTTGTGGACTTTGACGACGTTGAAGTAGATCATGGGGCGTGAGGTTTCTAGGGACCCAACGGGCACAGACCTTGGTCATGGCCAAATTGTCGTGGATGATGTTGATAACACTTCCATGTGATATTCCAAGTTCTCGCTCGATTTCTTCGACCTTCACCCGTCGATTTTCGAGGATCCTCCTCTCCACACAGGCCACATTGTCCTCGTTGGTCACGTCTGGCGGGCGTCCTAGACGGGGGTCATCTTCAAGGGACTCACGACCATGGCAGAACTCCCTATTCCAGCGAGCAATGGTTGTATAGGAAGGGGCGGTGTCGGTGTACACTGCAACCATGCGTTCATGGATCTCTTTTTTGCATTCTTGCCTTCCTTGGTCAAAAATTTGATCACTGCGCGGTGCTCAACCTTCTCCATTGTTGAAAAATTTGTGACTGACGATCTGCGATCAGCTACTGCTTCTTAAATAGACGAGGCATGAGCATGCGGCTGCAGGTTCTGACTTGTCATAACTTGTCCTAACACCCCCACAAACAGCCATCCCCCTTCCTCTGTTTTGCTCTACCGATTTGCAAAACATATTGACCGCCCCTCGTAAATTGACTATCGCCTTATACTACCCAATTCATTCTCTCTAATACATGACAATCCCTTTCAAAAGAATTTCCGTCCACTTCTTTATCCAGCTCAGACTCGCTTCCTCTTTCAGCAAACTGTCAGGTCTCCTCAATTAATTAGGAACTGATGATTAGTGATATTGTTTCACTCCTTCTCACGTTATACTCTGCAACTCCCCCTATTGACCACAACGTCTCCCTTCGTTTTTTTTTAGATCCTCTCATTTTCACTGAGTTCCATGCCCCCCTTCTCGCCACCTTCACTCGTAAAACGCCTCTCTCATGGTTACTAGCTACGATTTCGAGTGCTAAGAAATATATACGAGCATGAGGGAGGCAACTTGGGCTGGCCGTGCTGATGGTATGCCAAGAACAACAAAATATGTAGCTTACTCCTATACAACTTTCCGGAAGTCAAGAATTCTACTCGCAGAGTCTACTACAGCCCTTTACTTACATATAACAAAAGAAAGCAACACACATTGCTCAAGAATCTTGCTAGCGTCTTTTATCTCTGACGCCCCAGTCTTTTCCTGCTATCAACACTTTTGATCTCTCTGCCTTCTTCTCTCACACTATAATCCTAATCCGTTATATAATAACTTCTGGGTCTATTTCTCGCCATCGGGCAACGAATCCCCCAGAACCTATTTCTCTGTTTCCAATGTACCCTGAGGAATTAACCTAACTTTTTCTCTCTTCGACAAAGACCTTTTTTTCACTTATCCATTTTCTTCTAAGTTTCTGCCACCAGCTCGTCCATGTTATTCATTTTTAACTCGTTTACATTTTGGTAATTATATATATTAACGAGTCCTCTGCTTTTTTCCCCAAATCTAACTTCAATCTATTCTATAGGCTTATCTGCATTGTCTGTTCCCATTTATTGATCGTGGAAAGCACTCTTTTTCGAGTTACTAGCTTCCCGGAGACATACTTCACTAATAACTCGACCACTTCAGGTCACTTTCTATTATATTCGATATGGGCAAACTCGTTGAACGGACAGGAATGAACGGGGTAGCTACCGCTTGTCCAATGTATTCGGAACGAGATCGTGTTAGCAGATCTGTGGATTGACTGACTTTTTAGAGGAGTCTGGCCTCCGCCATTTTCTCTGACTTTCTTGGTATTGAGTGCATGCTCCAGCCCAGGAGGATGGGGGGGAAGGTTGGCCTCCCTTGACATTAGGACATGCATATTGTCTTTTTTTGTTGTTTCTTTCTCGTTTTATTTTGGGGGAGTTTGTTTTGACTTTTTTTTCTCTTTTAATAAAGGCTACCTTCAGTAATTTTGTAGGTATATGCCATTGAAGGTAGTCATCAGATAGACACTTAATTAAAAAAAAATCAGTTATTAGCACCCGAAAGTAGTATTTTGCGAGTTAGAAACGTGCTATCGGAGCTTCAATTAGACACGCTTATGTTTTCGAATCACAAAAGTTACAAAGATCGTCGGTAGAATAAACTTTTGGGGGGAGGGTCTTGTATTTGGGTAACTACCGAGAAGCATTTTAAAACCTAAAATTACATTTACTGAACCATTTTTGTTTGAAAACTTTGGTTTTTGCATGGTCTATATCGGTGCTGTTTTATTTTTGTTTATTCCGCAAACCCTGGAATTATACAAGGAAGTAATAACCATTTAAATAAAACATCTAAAGGTAAATACTTTTAAATAACCTTCTACCCCAAACCTTCTACATAGTAATTAAATTAACGTTTTACCTCAATGTAATGCTAATAATAATCATCATGGGTAATGTGTATTTCTTGGATCGGTTAGATCAATCTCGCTTTTCGAGAGTTATGGCATCATACTGGGAGGGCTAGCGGTTTCAAATAATACAGGCTATAAATAACAAGATGGCGGCAAATCTATTTTTCTTTCTGACATTATAATTATAGATGTACGAAGTATAACTTCTGAAAGTGCTATATAATATATATCTACAATATATAATATATCAGCAATTGTGGGTTTTTTTTTCGAAATATAAATATTTCTAACCTAACGCCGACGAATGGGATGTAATGGTACTTTGTCAAATTATCGAAATGGATAATAACTTCTTTTCTTTCGGCGTGGTTCCATCTGATTATAAACATGCTCTTGTTAGCCATAAGAAAATTAACTCGAGCCCAAATTACTGGGACTGAAACTCTTCAATCTGTCAAAACTCGTTTTTATCAAAAGTCCTTCTAAAGCAAGAAGTGTCAGAGTAGATTCTGAATCGCCCTTTCTCATCCAACGACTCTGGTTTCCCTTCACAACGCATAAAGCTTTTACCATTTACTAAAGATCTCCGTCGAGGGGAACAACTCAATGAGTTTATATACTAATTGATTTTCGCGCACGTTACCTGTCCCAGTACCGGAACGAGCGGGGTTGCTACAACTTGTCCCTTGCACTCAGGACGGGTTCGGGTACACAGATTTGTGGACTCTTCGAATTCATGGATGAGACTGGCCTCCTCCATTGGGTACTCTCTTGTATGTGGCTTGTTGAAAAAAGATTGCTAATTTTCTTACCTTTGTCACCTGCGATATTGTAAAAAAATCTTGGCATCACCTTTGATAGCTCTTTGTCAAAGCCCATTGTTTGCCGCATCCTCTTCTACCTTTGTCACTTGCGATATTGTAAAAAAATCTTGGCATCACCTTTGATAGCTCTTTGTCAAAGCCCATTGTTTGCCGCATCCTCTTCTACATTAAGTACAATAGTTTTGAGATTGCTATTCATTATTCTTTTACATAGTGCCATGATTCCTGTATCTCCCTTCTCGTTGGAATACAAGCTTTCAATCTTCAACTCTCCAACTTGTTCAAAGTTTGCAGCCAGTGTTCTCCACATAGGACGTTTCTTTCGAGGAATTTCTAAGATTTACCCCTTCTACCCATTCAATACAGAATCGCCTTCAATGTAATTCTTATGAATAAGATCTTAAATAGTGTAACACCTTTCTATCTGCAATACTAAATGACTCCACAATTGTACGCACATAATCTGCCTCATTGCTGCTTGTTTTTCGTAGTCGTCTGTGATCGTGGGAGATTGTCCTTTCTTGATATTTGCTTAATATCGTGTGAAATAATCTGTGCTGCTGGGCACTCATCTACATCCCTTAGTTAGCCCTTTCAAGAGTTCCTCGAAGATGCAACTTTTCTCATATGTCTTTCTTTCGTTAGTAGATAGGCTGATAACTGTGGAGAGCGCTTTACAAATATTACTTACTATTATTTAAGTATAGCTTCTGTTGCAACTCAAGTCAGAAAATTGTCTTCACAACAACTATGGAACGCACTCATTATTGGATCAATAGGAGACAAATTCGAGGCAAGGAAAATTTAAATCGTGAGATAAAGGCTGTTTCGCCCTCTTCTAAAAGTTAAAAAAAAAATAATAATGCGCTGTCATTGTATTCGTTTTCTCAAACATTTTATTAATTTATTATGTATTTAGTTTCAAACAAATCGGTATTAAAATTTTAAAGTTTTATATATTTATAATAAAAACTACCCTCTCAAGATTTAATTTTTCAATTCCTATAGAAAATTTAACTGGTACAAATTCTACATTCTTGCCCAGCCTCAAATGAGCCATTTTGAATGGGTCTTTGAGAGGAAATTGAGTATAGAATCCTAGTCATTTCTCTCCAGATTTATATATGCATTCTTATACTATATCTTTTTTGAGCTTGTGGGCTTAGCTTTTGAGCTTTTTGAGCCTGCTCGCATTTATATTTGCTCCTATATTTGCATTTATATTTGCTCGGTCACGGCTTAGAGCAGGAAATTTATCCATGCACTACATTATTTCAGCGTTAAATTATTATTTTCATCATTAGATAGTATTTTAATCTATTTATAAACTGCACATAGACTTCTTTATGAAACCTGTTAATGAAGGTCACATAGTATGATAGAAAGTTACTCCCTCTCTGATATGCTGCGTTTAAATTCTCCTGCACAAATCCGCTTATTCTTTCCTAGAAAAAAATATTTAAATAGTAAATTAGTTATCATTGAGGAAATGATATAATTTAAATTATTAACATGATGTAAAGATCGTCTCTACAGATGGTCGATAAGACTGGCACATGATTAATGAAAAGAGATTACAAACACAAGCATTTTTAGATAGATAATATATGTTGCATGTAGGAGATTTAATTTCATTTACGATTCGCGCCCATTTGAAGGCTAAGAAGGGCGATTTGAAATTAATGTCACATGGAGTGGAAGCAACATGGTCAACCTTGCTCAATAATAGTTGAAATGGACACCCTCTATGGTATTAATTTTCTCTATGGGGACTATTTCGTCAAAGAATAGTTTAAATATTAGTGAATTTTAATGTGTATTAAAAAATAAGTTAAAATTAAAGGGTTAATTATTTGTGCTCTTCCTTCAGTACTCTCCACTTGATTTTCTCTACTTTTGATTTGCCCCACGAGCCTAAATTCATTTTTGACCAGTTTAGTTATATTAACGATGTGTTATTGTTGTGAATGTTTATGATTGCATATTCATGTTTTCTTATTGATTTTATTTTCACGGTACTTGAATTTTTCATTAATATGGTTTGTTACAAAAAATTGCTATTGAAAAGCCCTTTTATCTTTTGAAATTTGGCTTAATATATCATTTAAATTGAGGTTCTTTCTAATTATTGCTTTTCTCTCTTTGTTTACCAACTCTACTTGATCCATTTCTAATTCAATTTTATAGTATCATTTCATTGATAAAGTTTTGTACTGTTCATTGGCAGTTTTTACTGTTCATTTATACAGCGTGTAATGTTCATTGATATGTAATTATTTACTGTGATTGATAGTTTTACAGTTTATTGAGACATTTTTAATATTAATTGACAGTTTTATCATTAACAGCTTTTACTGTTAATGATAGTTTTTAGTCTTCATTTATGAAACATGTAACTTTCATTGATACAGATTTTACTGAAAATCAATAGTTTTACTGTTCGTTAAAAAAGAATTCACTGTGCATCTATACAGTTTTCCTATTGGTTAACATAGCATATGATGCTCATTGACATAGTTTTTACTGTTATAGATACAGCATATATTGTTCATTGAGAAAACATTTACTGTTCATAGATACAGTCTCTAATTTTAAGTGAGATAGTTTTCACAAATCATTAATACAGTTTCGACTGTCCACTACCACACTTTTACTGATCGTTCACACAGACCATAGTATTACTTGATACATCATTTAGTATTCGTTGATGCAGTTTTTACTTTTCATTGACACAGTTGACGTCGTTCATAAATGTCCAATGTATTTTTTATTGAAAAAACATTTAATAATCATTAAAAGTTTCTATTGTTCATTGATACAGCTTTACTGTTCATTGCTAAAGACTGATTTTTATTGACTTAGACTTTAATGTTCATTGCTACATTATTTACTGTTTACCGATAGAGTTTTACTGTCCTGCGTAAATTTCCTCCACAAAAACTCTCGTAGAAAGTTTTCGAAGGTAACACGAGCGAATCAAAACTCTAATTCCATTTTCTTCCAAACTTATTTCGGTCAGTTGTTCTTTTACACAAAAAGAAATAAAGTGCGCAGGAGCAACAAACAACAATAGCGCACCGGAGGCTGGTAGTCGAATGAGTAAGGTTAACCTAACCTAATTTTGGTGTTGCTCTATAAAATTTTGTTGTTTTCTTTTCGCTTCCTAAGTGAGTCACGACTTTCTGGCCAACCATATATTTAAGCATAATAAAAATCGAAGACGAGATATGGCCGTGTTATCCGAGTAAATGGTTGTGTCCAGTCGTATTTTACTCGTTGTGACAGTCTCTGCTTTACATCATCCGTGGATAAATGGATTTCGGAAAATTTTAAGGTCGTAAAACGCATCCATAGACACCGTTAATGCCCTGATAGTGTTACACACGTTTGTTACTTCGAATCGATATAAATATTAGGCTCCCAATATGTTGACAGTATTCATGTGTATTTCATTTAAATTTAATGGTGTGGCACACATAATAAGGCTAAAAGCTTTGTGAAACTTGATCGGAACTTCCGAGGCCACGGAAGAGAATTACAACTTTAAATGACAGACATTTATCGGAAATCGCGACCATGATACTACTATTCAATAGAAAAATATATAGCCTCAGATCCACCTGCGAATTTGGGGCCGATAGGAAACGCAATCTTCCAGATTTCAGTTGCATTATGGTTACCCATGCTACACCTGAGACCCCTTTTCGGGAACAGCAAGGAGCAGTAATAATAATAGTAAATTTTGAGTGATGTTACTTATTAGAATCGAGGAATGATTTTGCTTCGTTTGGTTACCGTCTTTTGGTCAAGCCTTTTAGTGGACGTCAGCAAAATCCTTGTTTAATGAAACTAAATTTCTTCCTTTTTTCTTTATAGCTATAAACTAATATTGCTATCATCGTTATCTTTATTATTATTGTCATTATTATTGCTAGCCAAGAATAAAGCTGAGTAAAAAAAACCCCAAATGACCCAAGGATTAAAAATCAAGAACTAACGAGATAGAAACAATTTTGAAACTCAGAAATAGCCAAAGGCGAGAAATTCTGTGTCCTTCAAGGTCTCTTACACTTCCCTAATATTTATAACTTCGCTCATTTTTAACCCCATTTAGTTAAATTTCCTCTGCTTGGCTTAAAATATTTTTGGGGGGTCTTACTAATGTATAGGGTTGATCTGAATCAGTTCAAAGTAAGAATAAGTATTTAAAGTTTCAGAGGTAAATAAGACTTCCTTATGGTGATTTCAAGGCTATTTCATTTAAGTATTTTGGTGTTTTTTCCACTCGGTTATATAATTTGGGGGGGGGGAGAAAGGTCTCGGTGAGGTAAATATTTGGAAAAGGATATTTTCGGGTGGTAATTATCTAACTCAGATCTTTAAATTTATGTTTTTTGGAGGGGAGGTATTTTTTTTAACTTCACCTATCTGCTTCAGTTTTATATTATTGCCTCAGCATAAAGATATAAGAAGAAAATCGAAGGTAATGAAACTAAGTAAACGTCTTCATTAATCATATATTGCGGGAGAGGGAAAACTTTATATTAAACCTTACGAATGAAATTTAAACACAGAAAAAAGAGTTACACGTATATACAAACGACAAAAATCTTCATTTTATGTCCATCTGGAATTCTGAACATCTTATTAAGTAGAGATTCTCTTTAGCTGAAAGCTTTGATTAATCCATCCAAGATCGGCTCAACGCTCGAGTGTGAATTTGATTTATACCCCCCAAAATGCCCGCAAGAGAAATAATTCGGGTAATGCTATAAGTTCATTTAGCAAATTTAAGGGATAAATTTAATGAAGCGTCTGATACAAGGTTTCAATTCTATGAGGGGGAAGCAAAACTCATTAATATAATAAACTTACCAAATTAAGAAGAAACAAAAATCTTTCAAAATTAGATAAAAACCTCCCCTTTAAATGTTCTTAAATTAATTAAATCATTCCTTACAACAGTCAATTTGATGATGCATTGACTAAGTGGAGAAAGACTAATGCCATAGGAGAAAAAGCGTCTCAAAATCTTTGCTCATTGGGCTGGTCTAGATGCCTATATTTCTTCTGCAATCTCAAAATTCACTCTTTTCCAGCGATTACTTTTGAAGATGTTTCATATTACGTCTACTTATCTTCATGATTTATTTCCTTTATTCTTATCCATTCTGCATCCCTCAGTATTATTTACGCCTAAAAAAGGTTTGATAATAGCTGGCAGAATTTTTAATTGGTTCCCGCTTCTCCTTAGTCAAAGACTATAATTCCACGTCGATAAAATGAATAAATAAGGAAATGATTCAGATATCCATTTTAATACAAATTACAAAACAAATTAGGAAAGTCCATTCAATAAGATCTAGTAAGAAGTTACGAATATTACGATGGTTTGTGTAGCTTATCTACCGGATCCATTAATTCAAAATGGGAGAAAATGGTATATATATATATATATATATATATATATATATATATATATATATATTTAAACTAGGTCAAATCCCCTAACCACGTTTTTAGGTACGGTATCAGAGGATTTTCTAGTGCGATTTATAGATATGATGAACATTCTTTTAACCAAAAGCCATTATTATTATTATTAATATATAATAGATATTAATATATATGTGTCGTAGAATTGGGTCGAGTTCAACCCTTCCTGCGTTTGTCAACTGAGATAAATGACGGTTATGTGCGTGGGAGATTCACAATAAAGACAGTGCAAATTAACTGAATTTTAGGTTGGCCAAAGAGTCAGCTATCTTGGAAGTTTATTTGGACAATAGAAAACGAGTACAAAAATAACTTTACTAACATTTTTACAAAGGTTAAACAGGGGTTTTGAAGCAAGCTATATAACATATTAGACGTATACGAGTCTCAGCGTCTTAAAAGGAAGGGGGACATGCCGGAGATGGTCGCCGTACACACAAACGAACAATACTAACCGAAGGGTAGATCGAATAACCTTGAGCGTACATGAAGGCGACGATTGGGGCTTACACTGGGGTGGGGGTGGGGGTGGGGGTGGAAAGAGCACTTGCACACGAAAGTGGCACGTTGCTGTTACCTCGAAGATTTGGTCCGAGGGAGTAACCCTTGCCTTGGCGCAAAGTTAAAATAATAGTCTGCTGATAATGACTACTAATGGGATGAACTTAGATTTTGCTTTCAAGTTTAGAACACCGAATCTAAACTGGGCGCGTTGCGTTCGACAGGCTTGCAGCAACGAGTACGTGGTAGTCTCACGCTAATTAGACGAAAATACCCGTAGCTTGAAGGGTTCTGCGAGGAATTGTGCCGAGTCCAACGGGACGCAAATAGCGAGTACGAACGAGGAAGTGCAGACGGCGGATGCTGAGGGGCGGGGTGACAGCGGATACTGACAAGGTGGGCAGGCGGCGGATACTACCTTCCAATTCTGGCGCCGGAAGATTTATAGTGGGGTCCGACGCATCGGAGGCGAGGGTAGTCTCGTCCTTTTAGCGTAATCGCGGGAAAGTTCCTAGGCCGACTTCCTATGGTACCTTCAAGTTTCTCACAGCTTTCTGCGATGATGGGTTTTCATGCTACAATGGCGTCTCGTGATTTCGCGCCTTCATTAACGCAGACAGAAAGGGTCGACCGGGTGTCTGTTCTCTCTTTCACCTTGAAAGGCGCGGCCGCGCGCATCTTTCTCTCTCTTTCTCTTTGATCTCTGACTTTATTATTATGGCTGTTATTCTTATTATTGTTATATTATTGTATTGTTATTGTTGTTATTATTATTATTAATCGAATTGGTTGCCATACTGAATGTAAGAGAGAAAATGAGACACAAAAAGGAATGTCAACGATAAATCTTGATTGGTTTTTATAAAAAGACGTTCCTAAAAAGGTGGTGACGTAAAGAACAGTTAAATTATACAGAGAGACATAGTTCACCAATGCAAAAGAAGGGACTGGAAGGGTTATGCTCCATGAGGGAACTACAATCTCCTAAACCTGTGTCCAATTCGCAACGGTGTAATGCCAAATGAAATTTCAAACCTCACAAAAAGGAAAAAGATCCTAATAAGATGATAACCACCATTGAAACTTAAGCTACCTTCATTTTTAGTCCATCTTTTTAGTCGGTGTATATTTTCCAGAATAACCATGTGTAAATTATCGTTAAAATGCCTGATAATCCCACGACAGAAGCCATAAAACTATTATATAATTACTATTGTTATCGGGTAGTTTAAAGCCTGAGTTTTACTTATGGAAATTAATCATTAGATTAACTTACAAAATAGAAAAATGACCTAAAAATTCATATATACCCTTTTTAAAATAGTCTTAAACCCCAGGAACAAAGACAAATAACGAAGTAGCAGTGTAAAATAAAAGCACTCTTTTCATTGAGTGCTTTTGATATCGTTTTGTAGCATCTTGAGGGTGTTTTAATATCGTTTTCTGGGGTATTTTATGTGTAGTTTATTTGATTCTTTTCTTATTGATTTAATTATTCTGATTCATTTTATCTTTTTTTCCCACTCTTTTCATCGAGTGCATTTGATATCGTTTTGTTAGCATCTTGAGGGTGTTTTAATATCGTTTTCTGGGGTATTTCATGTGTAGTTTATTTGATTCTTTTCTTATTGATTTGATTATTGTGATTCATTTTATCTTTTTTCCCACTCTTTTTATCGAGTGCTGTTGATATCGTTTTGTTAGCATCTTGAGGGTGTTTTAATATCGTTTTCTGGGGTATTTCATGTGTAGTTTATTTGATTCTTCTCTTATTGATTTGATTATTGTGATTCATTTTATCTTTTTTCCCACTCTTTTTATCGAGTGCTTTTGCTATCGTTTTGTTAGCATCTTGAGGGTGTTTTAATATGGTTTTCTGGGGTATTTCATGTGTAGTTCATTTGATTCTTTTCTTATTGATTTGATTATTGTGATTTATTTTATCTTTTTTCCTACTCTTTTCATCGAGTGCTTTTGATATCGTTTTGTTAGCATCTTGAGGGTGTTTTAATATCGTTTTCTGGGGTATTTCATATGTGGTTTATTTGATTCTTTTCTTATTGATTTGATAAGAGTGACCTATTGGCATTGTTTTACATATATCTTTCTTTAGAGTATTTCTTTATAGTTTTCTTAGTGTATTTATGATTTTATTACTACATTTCTTTGAGTGTTTCTGTTGCGTCTTTATTGTGTTTCTTTGTCTCTTGTATAGGTGATTTATTTAAGTGTTTTCTTAAAAAAACAATTAAAGTTAAGTAATGACGTCGAGCGTAAGGTACTATCATAATTCCTAACCGTCACGGGAACTGTATGGTGACTGCCTGTAGAAGTCTGTAGAATTTTGTTTTCCAATTTTGATATTATAATAAGGCAGTTCTTTACCTTCAAATGCACTTTTTTGCATTTAATTTCTTGTACTAAATTGTTTTTGCGACTATATAATAATTCTTAAGGTTAAAGTATAAAGGATTAGTGCCATTTTAACTACAACTCACTAAGTCACAAGAGCAACAGACCTAAGTCGCGTGCTCTTAATTTTCTTACTATGACCATATGACCTTCAAAACTTTCAATAATTCAGGGTCTAACCTTGAAAGGACCTTGACAATTTTATCATTGGAAAGAGAGTGTAAAACAACATACGAATTTCAAATTTCGTTAGAATCGGCCAAATAGTTACAAAGTTATTGCCAAATAATCCCCTGATTAACCTTGGGAGGGCTTTGGTAATTATATCATTCGAAAGAGAATGTAAAATAACATAAGCCTTTCAAATTTAGTTAGAATCGGCCAAATAGTTACGATGTTATTGCCACCCAAAGTTCATTGAAAAGTAAAATGGTTACCATCCAACCGACGACCTACGGTCCGAAATAGTAAATTTAAGAGTCGGGTGAACGCGACTATAAATATGTGTAGGTATCGGTGGCACTGAATGTGAATCCTGTTTATTAGTTTAATTCACTTCCGAAACTGACGAGGACATTAACTGCTCGGTGTGAATTTGAAGGATGTTTGATGTATACTCTTCACTCTGGAAGGTTCGAACTAAAGAGATTGTATTTCATGCTTTATTAAGGAAAATAATTTAATTAACGATGTTGATTTAATATTCGAAATATTTTAATAACTGTTACCATGGATACATGGATAGATGAGAATGTCTCAGAGACATGCTAGTCTCCTCGGCTTTGAAGGAAATATAGTAGGCAAGCCCTTCTCCTCCCCCCTCCATATAAACTTTCCTGCACTGGAGATTAATTGTTTAGCTTTAGTGAACAAATGCTGCTTATCGGAAAGTGCTTCGTATAAAATCATGTATATTCGATTGGTTTAACCTAATTATGCAAACATTGGTACTTTTGTTCGTATGATTTCTTTCGTTAGAGTCTTACCACCAAATTTGGCTTAATATCATTTTCTTCAGTTCAGTCAGAATCGACAGAAAACAAGTTACTGATAACATAATGTATAGGATAATCGTTCAGTTAAGATCTCACTTTTCTATTTTAATTCTATCGATCTACAGTATATAACACTTCCTGACGAAGAATTTGGCATATCATTCTCTCGAAGCAAATCGTAGGTTAGGTCCTAGAGGTTGCCTCGCTTTAAGTCTGCCTTTCAGTCTCTATATGTTTTATTATTATTAAATCTCTTAGTAAATCCGCTCGAAATATTTAGAGGAGAAAAATAATTTGCGTGCGGTGGTAACATTGCTGAAAAATATATTGATATGTTTTGTAATTGATACAGTAATAAAAAAATATACTAAATATAATATTTACGATTATATATCTATCTATCTCTCTCCTTCTCTTTGTCTACCTATCTATCTATCTATCTCTCTCTCTCTCTCTCTCTCTCTATATATATATATATATATATATATATATATATATATATATATATATATATATATATATATATATATTGGAAACACGAAGTCTAGACTGATATTTATTTAATTATTTTTAAAACACAATGCAATATTACCTAATGCTTAGACAAAAAAGAAAAAAAATATATGCCAAAGATGATGTAACTAGAACTTCGTCACTTTTATGAGCTATGGTACAGATTTTCTTCTCAATCATTGACTGCACTCTAAGCCCCTTAAAATTTGCCTGTAACCAGTTATGATTTTTTTGTGTGTGTTCGAGGTTGCTCTATCGTTCTGAAGTGTTAAACCGGCATTTCCTATCGTGGTACCTATACATGTGCAAATGAATATGTTAATTTATCTTTACTCTCTGTTCAATGAAGATGAGAGGTGTTTTTTGCCCGTGGATGTTACGTCCGTCAACACCATTACTGAAGTCGAGTTCTCCCTCTCTTGAAAGAAATATGCTGTTTACCTGGAATCTAATTTCTATTTTGTGACCAAAGTCGATCATTCTTTCTGTTGTGGATGGCCTGAACAGCTACTCATCCGTTAAAAGAACTGGAGGCTCCGAGTCATCAAGGAGCCGGTGAAGGAGTATTTTTGTTCTTTCGACTATTTATTTAGTAGGCTTGGAAAGCAGATATCCTTTAGAAAATTTGAATGCATCAAAATTCGGATTATCAAACCGCACTCTTTGCTTAGTAACATGGCTTGCTTTGGTGTCCAAAGCAAATTGTCTGGCACTCCAACTTAGATATAGCCTGATCTTCTTCATCACATTTAAAGATAATGCTTTTATCTTAAACCGTTTGATAGCTTTAAAAATCAGGATCTGATCACAGTGAGGGTTCAACAATTTTAAAAATATCATTCGCTGACTTCCCGCTTTTATACAGGTGCTCGATTCCTTCCCATTTTCAAGATATACTCACACTTTTAAACGGGTATTGGTCTTTATAAATTTTCAATTTGATTCACAAAATCCAATAAATCTTGAAAGAACCTGCAAGAAAGTAATTAATTAATTCTATTTAAACTTATTCAAAATAATTTGTGAATAGGAGTCCACTCTTCGTGTTTTCACCGTATATATATATATATATATATATATATATATATATATATATATATATATTCATTATAGCATGTTTTATTAAAAGCAACCGCTAGTTTTGAATTAATAATTCTTTTTTTCAATCTCCTCGAATTGTCTTATATTCGCCTTTTTTGGATAAGCGTACAGAAGTTCATTGGGGACTGATTTTTGTTATTTTGCCAAAGGTAGAAGTAAATTAATGTAATTTAGCACTTTCTTTAATTTAACTGACGCCTTTCGATACAATGAGTATCATCTTCAGAGTTACAATGGGGAATTATTACAAAGAATCAGTTTATATATGTTACAAAATGTATTAACAAAATTACGAACGAAGCTATACACGTAGAGGCAGGTTGGATCCAGGTGATAAAAGTTCGGAGAAGTAGGTAGCCAGAGAGGGATGGGGTATTAAGCTGCTTTCCAGAGGGGATTAGTAGCTAGGGGTAGCTCTGAGTACACCTGTCCCTCTGTTTGCTTTTCTTGCGCTGGGCAAGATTTCATTGGAGTTAAACTGTATGTTCAAATTCGGTTGCTTCTCTTGGATATATATAGCTTCAAGGAAGAGCAGTTGGCGCCTGTTGGGTGTATAGTCTAAAGTTTGGTGTTTTCTTCTATCATTTTTCGGTTGAGGCATGTTCGGTGTACTTCTTTTGTATGTTTTTTTACGTCCTTCGTTGTTCAGTTGGTGTGGCATTCTTCTTGAGAGAATGGTTTTGGTCATGCCGATATACGAGTTAGGTAGAAGCTCAAAGTCTCCTAGTTTACATGTGTAATCGTATATAAGATGTATCCTTTGTTTCGGTTGTAGCGGGAGTTTGGAGTTATTTTTCATCAAGAGGGTTCACGTACGTCTATTTTGATAGTAGATGATTAGTGCGATCTCTTCCTCGGCGTTTATGGGTTTTATTTATATATATATATATATATATATATATATATATATATATATATATATATATATATATATATATATATGAATCCATTAAACCACATTGAAAGAGAAAACGGAATAATTTTTCCTTGCAGTAATATTTTTATTACCTTTTATCGAAAAAATCCGTGCAGGAAAGCGATTCAAACCATGTACACTGAGGCAGCGAGCACCGCTTTGATCACAGTTTAAAGTATGCCTTAAATGAGGAATAGTTAAACGCGTTTAACTATTCCTCATTTATTCTTTGAATTCCCAATTAATGTTCTATTTCTTTCATAGTCCCCGTTCGAGCTTGCGAAAGTGTTCCTTAAAAGCTATTCTATTAAGAGAATTTTTTTAGTTCTCTGCGTAGCATAGTGTACTAACGGCATACTTTTAACTGTGATCAAAGCGGTGCTCACTGCCTCAGTGTGCCTGGTTCGAATCGCTTCCCGGCACGGATTGTTTCCAAAAAAGGTAATAAAAATATTATTGCAAGGAAAAATTATTCCGTTTTCTCTTTCAATGTGGTTTAATAGATTCATTTTTATCATTCTCACGCGCTACTTTGAGAAATATATACATATATATATATATATATATATATATATATATATATATATATATATATATATATATATATATCTTTGTTAAAGACAAAGATTCGAACTTTTACTATCAATCGCTCCTTGCTTATCTGGTCCCTGCTTTATTATAATGGGCCAATTCCTAAACCAAACACCTTACGGTCCCTTCTATCAAAAAATAGTGTCACTATATCTATTAAGAAGAAAACTAGACATTATAAAACTAGTTGTAAATAATGAAAAAAAATGAGGCCGGGTTTTTTTTTTAACTATAAAGAATATTTATGGCTGCTACCTACGAAATCATTGCCAGTTAAGTCAGAGGCTGCTGGAAATTAGTTATTAAGGATCTTACCCTATTAATGCACTGTATCCCCAAAATAGGACAGTCAAAATTTAAGGCTAAACGAATATTTATTGCTGACACTTCGCTAAATCTTTAGTTTACCTTGAAAACATTCCCTAAATTTGGAATAACTGTGATATTTGTTTATTATTTCCATAATAGCCTGATTGCGCATAAAAATCAACATTTATCTATTAATAGGTTAATGCAATTGAGCAATGTTAAGCACTAAACAAGATGGCAAAACGGATAATTATATGTTATTCCTCACTGCACTAGAAGTTAGTAATTTTGCACAACTTTAGCCATTGCAGTCTTTGTTATGTATAAAAACCTCTTGCCATTCTCCATGTAGCCATATTTTATATTAAGATGTCTATCTCTCTTTAGTTCTTTATTGAAATTCCCTTTGTAAGAGACTGCGTCTGCGAATTGGTCATTTTTGCCGATTTCAAGGTTGGCGAAAAGAACGAAATGAAACTATTAAAATTGAACATGACTAGTCGCAGGTCAACTTTGAGGATTAGGAAATCCTAAATAATTTAGTACTTTATTATTTAGTATTTATTTACTAAAAAACGTTATTGAATGATATCGCTACTAACATGCCAATACTGGTATTTGAAAATAGATTAATTATTTTCATGTCTCTCTTGTAAAATAAAACCTTGAATTTAGACATAAAAATATATAAATTATTCAAAAATATATTTTAAATTTATATTTAGGCATAAAGTTTTCAGTCAAGTTTGCACTGCTAACCAGAGTAGTGTTACTCATTCAGAGAATTAAGCCAACCAGTATCGAAGTTCAAAGGTCATTTTATTAACAAAGTGAGATTTTTACTATCAGAACAATCAAGTAAATAATATTTATTTTATAAGGAACTATTTTCAAGTAAATAAACTTACTTTATAATGCTTTATTCTTTTACAATAAATAATAGATTTTTCATTTAAAACATCATTTTTGACTATATTTTCTGGAGTTACATTATTTTTCTAGTTCATTTTACCTTTTTTTAATGACCTTAAAATAATTATTTTTAAGTCACTAATACCCTCTTGAAATTATTTATCCTTTTTCTCCTTGTTACTACACAACTATTGGCATGAAAAGAACTACCAAACAATGCAATGCTATGAATTCTTTCTTCAGATTTAGCTAAAATTCAGATCACTTTGACATTGGGTAGGGAAGGTTGGCTATAACCACCGCCAAAATAAATAAAGGTTGGCTATAACACACGCCAAAATAAATAAAGGTTGGCTATAACCCCCTTCTCCAAAATAGATAAACAGATGGTTACATCAAATCGCTAGGCGACAATGTGTTGTATTTTTAGCTATTAAATCTCCGATATGGATCTAATAAGTTTGATATTGGAAAATATGCTATCAAATTGTATGAGATATTTAGAGAGATATTTATTTATCACTAGTTGTGATAAACTTGCTTTCATGGACAGGAGGACCGAGAGACTAAACAGCGAGTCACTCAGAAGTAAAAGTCTAAATCCCCCTCCAAGTAAAGGTCCAAACCCCCGTCCAAGAAAAGACCTAAATACCCCTACAAGTAAAGGTCTAAATTCCCCTCCAAGTAAAGGTCTAACTCCCCCTCCAAGAATAGGTCTAAATCCCCCTCCAAGTAAAGGTCTAAATCCTCCTCAAAGTAAAGGTCTAAATCCCCCTCCGAGTTAATGTCTAAATCCCACTCCAAGTAAAGGTCTAAATCCTGTCCAAGTAAAGGTCCAAATCCCCCTCAAGTTAAAGTTCTAAATCCCCCTCCGAGTAAAGGTCTATATCCCTCCAAGTAAAGGTCTAAATGCACCTCCGGGTAAATGTCTAAACCCCCATCCAAGTAAAGGTCTAAATCCCCCTCGAAGTGAAGGCCTAAATCATCCTCCAAGTAAATGTCTAAATCCCCCTCCAAGTAAAGGTCTAAGCCTCTCTCTAAGGAAAGGTCTAAATCTCGCTCCAAGTTAAGGTCTAATTCCCCCTCCAAGTAAAGTTATAAATCCCCCTCCGAGCAAAGGTCTAAATCCTGTCCAAGTAAAGGTCTAAATCCCCCTCCGGGTAAAGGTCTAAACCCCCCTCCAAGAAAAGGTCTAAATCCCCCTCCAAGTAAAGGTCTAAGTTTCCCTCCAAGTAAAGGTCTAAACCCCCTCCAACTAAAAGTCTAATTCCCCCTCCAAGTAAAGGTCTAAATCCACCTCCGAGTGAAAATCCTGGTCCCCCTCCAAGTATAGGTCTAAGTCCCCCTCCAATTAAAGGTATGAATCCCCCTCCAAGTAAAGGCCTAATTCCCCCTCCAAGTAAAGGTCTAAATCCCCCTCCAAGTAAAGATCTAAGTCTTCCTCCAAGTGAAGGTATAAATCGCCCCTAAGTAAAGGTATAATTCTCCCTCCAAGTAAAGGTCTAAATCCCCCTTGCGAGTAAATGTCTAAATCCGACTCCGAGTAAAGGTTTAAATTCACTCCAAGTAAATGTCTAAATCCCCCTCCAAGTAAAGGTCTAAGCCTCTCTCTAAGGAAAGGTCTAAATCTCGCTCCAAGTTAAGGTCTAATTCCCCCTCCAAGTAAAGTTATAAATCCCCCTCCGAGCAAAGGTCTAAATCCTGTCCAAGTAAAGGTCTAAATCCCCCTCCGGGTAAAGGTCTAAACCCCCCTCCAAGAAAAGGTCTAAATCCCCCTCCAAGTAAAGGTCTAAGTTTCCCTCCAAGTAAAGGTCTAAACCCCCTCCAACTAAAAGTCTAATTCCCCCTCCAAGTAAAGGTCTAAATCCACCTCCGAGTGAAAATCCTGGTCCCCCTCCAAGTATAGGTCTAAGTCCCCCTCCAATTAAAGGTATGAATCCCCCTCCAAGTAAAGGCCTAATTCCCCCTCCAAGTAAAGGTCTAAATCCCCCTCCAAGTAAAGATCTAAGTCTTCCTCCAAGTGAAGGTATAAATCGCCCCTAAGTAAAGGTATAATTCTCCCTCCAAGTAAAGGTCTAAATCCCCCTTGCGAGTAAATGTCTAAATCCGACTCCGAGTAAAGGTTTAAATTCACTCCAAGTAAAGGTCTAAATACCACCAAAGTAAAAGGTCTATTCCCCCTCCAAGTAAAGGTCTAAATCTTCCTCAAATTGAAGATATAAATCCGGCTACAAGTAAAGGTATAAATCCCCTCCAAGTAAAGGTGTAATTTCCCCTCCAAGTAAAGGTCTAAATACCCCTCTAAGTAAAGCTTTAAATCCCCCTTTGAGTAAAGGTCTAAATCCACCTCCAAGTAAAGGTCTAAATTCCGCCATGACTAAAGGTCTAAATCCAACTCGAACTAAAGGTCTAAATCCCCATCCAAGTAAAGGTCTAAATACCTCCAAAGTAAAGGTCTATTTCTTCTCCAAGTAAAGGTCTAAATCCCCCTCCAAGTAAAGTTCTAAATCCCCATCCGAGTAAAGGTCTAAATTCCGCTCAAAGTACAGGTCTAAATCCCCCTCCAAGTAAAGGTCTAAATCCCCCTCCTAGTAAAGTTCTAAATCCTCTCCAAGTAAAGGTTTAAATCCCCTTAATGTAAAGGTCTAAATACCCCCAAAGTAAAGGTCTATTCCCCCTCCAAGTAAAGGTCTAAATCCCCGTCTAAGAGAAGCTCTCAATCTCCATTCGAGTAAAGGTCAAATCCACCATGAGTAAAGGTCTGAATCCACCTCGAAGTAAACGTCTAATTTTCCATCCAAGTAACGGTCTACATCCCACTCTAAGTAAAGGTGTAAATCCCCCTCCAAGTAAAGGTCTAAATTGCTCTCCGAGTAAAGGTCTAAATCCCTCTTTAAGTAACGGTCTAAATCCTCCTCGGAGTAAAGGTCTAAATCCCCCTACAGGTGAAGGTCTAAATTCCAATCCAATTGAAGGTCTAAATCCCCCTCCCAGTAAAGGTTTAAATCCCCCTCCCAGTAAAGGTATAAATCCCCCAAGCAAAGTTATAAATCCCCCTTTAAAGTAAAGGTCTAAATACTCCTTGAAGTAAAGTTCTAAATCCCCCTTCAAGTAATGGTCTAAATCCCCCTCCGAGTAAAGGTCTAAATCCCCTCCAAGTAAAGGTTAAAATCCACTCCATGTAAAGGTCTAAATACCCGCAAAGTAAAGTTCTATTCCCTTTCTTAGTAAAGGTATAAATTTCCCTCTAAGTAAAGCTCTAAATCCACCTTCGAGTAAAGGTCTAAATCCCCTCATGAGTAAAGCTCTAAATCTACCTCGGAGTAAACGTCTAATTCCCCATCCAAGTAAAGGTCTATATCCCTCTCTAAGTAAAGGTGTAAATCCCCATACAAGTAAAGGTGTAAATCCCCCTCCAATTAAAGGTCTAAATCCCCTCCAAGTAAAGGTCTAAATCCTCTTCCAAGTAAAGGTATAAATCCCCCTTAAAGTAAAGGTGTAAATCCCCCTTAAAGTAAAGGTCTAAATCTCCCTCAAAGTAAAGGTCTAAATCCCCCTCCAAGCAAAGGTCTAAATCCACCTCCAAGTAAATGTCTAAATCCCACCTAAGTAAAGGTCTAAATCCCCAACCAAGTAAAGGTCTAAATCCCCCTCTAAGTAACGGTCTAAATCCTCCTCCGAGTAAAGGTCTAAATCCCCCTCCAAGTAAAGGTTTAAATCTCACTCAAAGTAAAGGTCTAAACCCCCCCTCCGAGTAAAAGTCTAAATCTCCGTTCAAGTAAAGGTCTAAATCTCCCTCCGAGTAAAAGTCTAAATCCCCATCCAAGTAAAGGTCTACATCCCCTCCAAGTAAAGGTCTAAATCCCCCTCCAAGTAAAGGTCTAAATCCTCCTACTATCCAAGTAAGTACTGAATGTCGTGAAAGTGTCTCCTACTTATTTTTTTAGATATTAAAGTCGGTATTTGCAGGGAGCAATTTACTTAATAACAACATTTGGCTTAAAATAATTAACACCAAATTTTATAAGGTAAATTAGGAAGTGAGCAAAAAATGGATAGAGTTGAAAAGGACCGTATCACCATATAACCTTAAAAACTTTCAATAATTCCCGTACTAACCTTAAAAGGACCTTTAAAATTATATCATTCGAAAGAGAATGCAAAACAACATAAGGATTTCAAATTTCGTTAGAATCGGCTGAATAGTTACGATGTTATTGCCTAAAAATTACATTGAAAAGTAAAATAGTTACCACCCTATCGACGACGTACGAACTGACAGTAACTTATAAGTAAATTATATATTGGCGCACGTGACTAAAAATTTGACTTTCTTCTAGAAATCGGCAAGGAATAAAAAGAATGTGGCATAGATATGGATAGATTTGTGACTAACTGTTTCGCTCTTCCAATCCACACTGAGCCCTGCTTCATGTAGCCTGCTGATGTAAAAATAGTCCCGAGTACTTTTCAATCTGTGTTGTAGGGATATCTTTTATCTCCCACTCTTACATCTGATATTTGCTTTCGTCCTATGAGGAATATTTTAAATTTTCCATCCTTGGTGTGATGACTGTTTAGTTGCACCGGCGTAGCTGACGTCACCACAAGCGACCCAACGGTAAAGCTATATGCAATGGAAATTCAACTCTTGAGGACAGCGATCGTTGAAGTTATAATTTCATCAGTAATTCTTTTTTAAATGATGTTTACTTTGAATTTATGTGACCAAAACTAAAATAGAATTGACATGCCAAAGAATATTGGGTTACAGTAAACTGAGGTAACAAATTTATGACCTTTAACATTTATGTCGAAGAATGAAATATAATTATCCATCTTATTTTATGAATTATTAGAATGACAGGAATTGAAATAGTGTATGAAACTAATAGTCATTCTAACAATAATGCAAACATCTCATCGGCATATTTGCGGTAGAATACAGGCTTAAATTCATTATTGCAAACCTCAATATATTGATTCACACAATGACGTTTGAAAGAATTAGCAAAGGTCGGTTTAAAAATGCTAACTCTAAAAAGATTTCAAGTCTTTTGTAAAGTTTAGAAAGGAATAGGTCTCGGAAAATTAGATTTAGGCAAATATTAATAGTTTTTTAAATGATGTTGGCAAAGAGACTTTTTTCTGCATTTTAATGTGAATTAATTCCTAAACGAAAGAATGGACGTTTTTAGCTCTATACGTTTTAGTAGTAAAATAATAGATACTAAATACTTTCCCAAAGAATATAATGGGGTGTTAGATACACCCAAGACTGTGCGTAGAGGGAAGTTAGATTTATAAGTTCGAGGATGAAAGCAAATCCATAAGCGAACTGTTGATTATACAGTTGTGCGTCTGTTATATTGGTAACACATCTCAAATGTTGCAATTTATGAATTTTTATACGTTACTAGTACAAAATGTACATATTTATATTATATTTAATTATATTAGCCTAAAAGCAATATATTATATATAAAACAAATTATTAACATTGAACACGGTGTTTATTAGAAAAACACAAGAAGCAAAGGTATTGGCAACATTGATAAATAAATTAATATTGGTTATGACCTCCTATAGCAGCAATCACAGCAATAAGACGTTTCTTGTAGGTATGAACAAGGTTTTGGCAAGTTTTAGTAGGAATATCAATCCACTCTTCCACTGCAAAAGCTTTTAACTCTGCTATGCTGCTTGGTGACCTCTTATGAACACGTGACTTCAGTTCTTTTCATAAATTTTCAATCGGATTTAAATCTGGACTTTGAGAAGGCCATTTAATCACTTTCAAGCGTTGATTGGCAAAGCGTTGATTTGCTCGTGTTTTTAGGATCATTATCCTGTTGGAAGACGAACACTCTGCCAAGACTAAGTTTGCCAACCAATTTCTTCACATGTTCATCCGAAATTCACTGATCTCCCTCGGAATTCATAGTCCCTTCTATCACACAAATTGAGCCAGTACCTGCAGCAGAAAAACGCCCCCACAACATGATGGAACCACCTCCGTGTTTCACTGTAGGTATGATGTCCTTTTCCAGCAGAGCTTCTCCAGATTTTCTCCAAACGTAATGGTGGTCGTTTATGCCAAACAGCTCGAGTTTAGTCTCGTCTACCATAATATTTTAATAAGTTCTGCTTCAGTGTTATCATTATGTTCTCTAGCGAACTCTAAACGTCTCTTTTTATGAATCGTCTTCAACAGGGGTTTCCTCCTTGGTACACGTCTATGGAGACCCTCACGGTTCAGGTAACGGGGCACTGTTGACACGTAACCGATTGTTCCACTGCTCGCCAGATTTGCTTTAAATTCCTTAGAACTGATTTTTGGATTCTCGTTGACAATTCGAACATACGAAAGGATATCTCTGTCAGTTAATTTTCTTAGTCAAACTTTTGGACCAAAAGCCCTAAATGTTAAAATAATATTCCTTACACATGAAATTGAGATATTCAAACTTGCCGAAAATTTCTATATCCATTTCCTTGGTTGTGCAACTCAATTATACGCTTCCTAAATGCTCCTGGGTGTTCGGATGCCTTTACCATGTTAATATTTCAAAATTATTGTAGATTCTTCAGCCATGTCTAATACCATAATGAACACCCTCAAAAGGTTAGCCGTGCAAGTAACCTGCTGTCATTCTCGAACATTCTTTACCGCTAATTTAATAATTTGATTTGTTAAACCAGTATTATGTAAGCGTTGCCAATATTTTTGCTTCTTGTCTTTTTATAATAAACACCATGATTAATGTAAATAATTTGTTGTATTACCATTTATACATTCTAACATATTACTTTTAAGGCACATATAATTAAATATAATATAAATATGTGCATTTCAAACTAGTAACGTATACAAATTCATAAATTACAAAATTTGAGATGGGTTGCCAATAGATATGCGCGTAACTGTATATATTTGATGGAACAATATTTAAGATTTTAAGTTTGCATAAGAACCTCTTAAGTTTATTTTCAATTTTAGTAGTATATTGAATTACATTATCAAGTACACAAATGAATTTATTAGAATTATCTTTGTCCATAAGAACAACATCGATTCTCTTATCAGGCTTAAATATAATTAGGTTTGAATGGCGAGATAAATACTTTATTAATGAGGAATCTTTAGGGTTAAAAATGCAAGAAATGCTCCAGGGGTTAAAGCTATACAAGGACTTGTGGGTAATTGATTTCGAATTGTTGCTAAGCGACCGCAGATCTAAGTTAGATAAAAACGTTTTTTATTTTAAAAGATCAAATACACTGAGACGGAAGGGAGTAGCTGTAAAAAATCAAAATTAAAAATAAGTAAGTTAAAATCGAGACCAAAGGATAATAAAAAACTTAACCGAAGGGGATTTGGTAGGAATAATTAAAAATCACTTTATCATGATTGCAGGGTTCAATTTTGTTATAAATACCTAGAATTTTAAAGTTTTTCTGATGCAAAGGTGAAGTTTTTCATTCGTATCATCTATAAAGGATTTCATCAATGAGAGAAAACGAGAAAATTTCAAGGAGTAAGTTTGTGCCTAAAGGATTGATAGAGTTGAGGGCAAATTAAATTTAGTTTATAGTGATTAAACCTGAGTAATTTCGGAAGAATATCGTAAACTTTTCAATAATTAAGAAATTCTTAATCCAGCTTCAACCTACTAAGGCTTAGAGGAGATTTTTGTAGGTCCAAAACAAAATAACTTATTCCGTGCCGTATTTTATTTTCAGATAATCATATGATATCTACGAAGGTTATTCTAATTCATTACTAAATTGGAGCGCCAGAAGTGAGTAGAAGGACTTCAAATTCTTTCCATTTATTCTAAAATAATCTGAAATAACAAATCTCATCTTCAAGGATTTTTAAAATGAATAAGTTGCAAATTAGGTGAGGTAAAAAACAACAACAAAACGTTCACTGCATAGTCATTCCTTACAGTACACGCGTTCGGTTTTTGCTTTAAGTAAATGTGATCCCTTTACCCATCTACGACCATACTCTAACCTGCGTAGCCCCGATTGAGCGTGAGGATTTTAAATTTTCGTTTTGCAGTTTTGCGAATGGTTAGTTACACATAGTGATTTAACCATTCTTGAGTTCTATATATGTATATTTAAAATAAAAGCCAGCCTTAATAATAATCAGACTGACATCAAACTAAGGTTACATTATAAAAATTTTGAATATATTTACTTTTATTTTTATTGTCCTCTTAAACATTTTTTCCTTCCTATCTTCTTCTAATTCACCACTTATTTAGTCATTTTAGAAACCACCGAAATGAGATTTATCTCGAAATATTTGGAATAAATTGAACTCGAAGTTCTCCTCATCTCCTGGCCCTCCTATTTATTATATAGTTGGGCAGTAAATTAATTAATTAATTAATTAACACCAAACTCGCAGTGAATAATATATATATATATATATATATTATATATATATATATACATATATACACAATGGGAGCAATAAATATTCGATACATGATCAAAGGTTTATTTACCTTAGTTACATAACAGCAAAGTAATCGAATATTGAACATCTTATGTATTTTGTACGTTGAATACAAATCGGTATCATATTGCGAAAACATTAAAACATTACTATGATTACGACAAAAATATCAAACAAATGGTTTAAAAAGTATCCGATATATTTATGAAAAGCAGTTAGTATTTGGTGATATGACCTTTGTCGCTAGTACAGCTTCTGACCGTTGGGGATATTTACTTATGAGGTTCTTATAAATAATTGTAGGTATCTTGGTCCATTCTTCTTGGTATATTCTTTTTTAATCTGTTAGATTTCTTGGGTCCCTTTTTTGAATCTTTAGTTTTAATTCTCGCCAAAGATTCTCGATAGGACTTAGGTCTGGTGACTGACTTGGCCATCCCATAACCTTTATTTTCTCCTGCTGAAACCACTTTAAAACTAATTTTGTGGGTGTGTCGAATACTTTTTGAGGAGAAAATCTAACACTTTTGTCGATATAATATCAATGCTTTACTATTTGTATATTCTGATACAGAATTTGTATTAAACATACAAAATACATAAGATGTTTAATTTTCGATGCGTGATTCAGCCCTAAACATTTTATTCCTTCTATTCTTAATTTTAGTAGGATATTTTGGAGAGGATATTAAAAGAATTATTCTATTCATATGCGATTTATATAGTGTAAGATAGATTTTATACGATTTACATGGGGTAAGAAAGATTTTTTTACGATTAATATAGTAGTAAAGAGATTGCATATGATTATCATATATATTACAGACGATTTACGTACTGTCAAAGAGATTTTATACAATTTAAGGTGTAGAAGAAATTTTATTCGATTTACATGGTAGAAAAGAAATTATATACGATTCTAATGATTTAAAAGAGATTATATACGATTTTATGTCACAAAAGAGATTGTATATGGTTATGATGATATAAAAGAGATTGTATACAATTTAGATGGTGTAAGAGATTTTATTAGAGTTATATGGTATAAAAGAGAATAAATGCGAATCTCATCATTTAAAAGAGATTGCACACAATTTACATGGTGTAAAAGAGATTGTATGCATGGTGTAAAAGGGATTGTCTACGATTTATATGCTATAAAAGAGATTTTATATAATTTGTTTTGTTGGTGGACTTATATCGAACAAGATCTGTAGACTAAAGTCGCGTACTCTCACTAATTCTGATTTATGACCTTAAGATATAAAAAACTTTCAATGATTTCAGGACTAACCTTGAAAGGACCTTGACAATGATATCATTCGAAAGCGAATGTGAGACAACATAAGTGTTTCAAATTTGGTTAGAATCAGCCGAATAGTTATGATGTTATTGCCATAACAAAATAATCCCCTGGCTAACCTTGGTAAGACTTTGGTAATTATATCATTCGAGAGAAAATGTAAAACAACATAAAGGATTCAAATTTCGTTAGAATGAGCCGAATAGTTATGATGTTATTGCCAACACAAAATAACTCCCTGGCTATGCTTGGAAGGACTTTGGCAATTCTATCATTCAAAAGAAAATGTAAAATAATATAAGGGTTTCAAATCTCGTCAAAATTGGTCGAATAGTTACAATGTTATTACAAAAAAAGAAGCAAAACGGAAACCGAGATATAGAGTTGCAAACGACTTAAAATATATCTCATTACAACTTTCTTTCAAGGATGTTCTTATGTGGATATATTTTTTCTTAAGAATATGTAAGAAGCTCTTGCCAGTCATGGAGTCGTTGAAGTTTGCCAATGTTCTCCGGTTAGACATCCGTTGCCGCCAACTCTCAGGTCATGGTCATCTTCATTTATGCCAAACGTTCTCTTTATAGCCCGTTTGCTGTCGTCACGGTATTTCATGGTGCATCGACATTCCTCTTTCTTCCTCCTTACTCCGTGGTGCTCTTTGCACAAAAAAGAGTGGCACGCCATCTAACAGGTACTCTGTACACCCTACCTATTGTCTTTCCCTTAATTCACGGTGTTCATGGATTTCCTGTTGCTCTAACCCCATTTGTTTCATCAGCGGGATCTTACTTATCTTGTTTAGTGGAAGCTGATAAAGCTACTTAATCAGCCTCCACCTCAGCACACCATGTCTTCATCCCACTAACTGAGGTCCTTCCACAAGTGGAGGAAATTCTTAATGGAAAACGGCTTGCAGTCTGATATACTCGGTCTCCTAGTACACTTTACATTATCAAAACTTCTTCTCGGCTACAATACCTAGTCTACTAAGTAATCGCGCTACAAATACGTGGTTTTAGTTTGTCGCATGCTAACTTACGGATGCCTTATGTTCCCCAATATCCCTTAGACCTCTAGTTCATGCCGTACCAGACACAAAATGTATGCGTTCTTATCATAAAATTAATTACCATTTGTTATTTCAGGGAATATATTACAGTTCGCTAGGATGTGTATTTGGGGTTTTGGGGGAGGGACCCCTCATCTGCCTTTGTAATTTCTTCTGTAATTCTGTTCAGTCCCTCATAGATTTCTTCCGAAGCGGCCAAACTAAGATGGTCTACACATCGTGGCTCAGATTCCACATTAAGATGTAGGTACCATAAATGCCTAAGTCCACTTTGATGGCTCCTACTATACTTACCACTGTCCTATCCTCAACCACTCCTCTTCCCCTTCCTCCCACTCCTACCTTTCGTACCCACACTGCTCGGAGTGTACTGAGACTATAGACAGTGAAGGTGCTGATTACTAAAAAGGAGTACCTGGCCTCGACTTCTCCCTAGACTTGGCCACTTTTATGAGGGCTAGGTGAGGAAAAAGGAAGGAGGTCGAACAATCTGTTCTTTGTCTCCGACTTTACTTTTCATTTCATTTGATATTTGGGGTGCAATTTGCTTAGCATTAAGATTTAAAAAGCAAATAAAATAAAAGAATCCTTACTATTAAGTCTAATTTGTTACCAGGTCTTACAGCATCATAAAGACTTATTTTAAAAGCAATGACATGAGAAGTCTAAGCCATCAATAAAATATATGACAAAAGGCCATATTCTTTTGATACTAGAGTCATTTGCTACATATCTATTTTTAGAAAAGATAACCATTATAAAAAATAAATATGTATTAAATGACTCTAGTATCAAGAATAATAGAGGCCCTTAAACTTATTTATTTGGTTACAGATGACAAACATTCCGGTTTGTCACACGAGTAAATTATATTGAGCCAAAACTGGAAATATGAAAATATCAAATAGCAAACAATAAACTTCATATTAGATTAGAAATAAAAATTTAATACTTAGTGAATTATTAAGAATTAATATACTTTTGCAAGGAGGATTAACAATTACAATAGCTTGTTTTTGATTAATTACGAGTAGAAGTAAGATACCCTTGGAGTAACTAATAATGAACAACTCAATTAATTCGTTTCTTATTCCAGACCTGTTGTATCTTTACCACCTACTTTAATTAAAAGAATTAGCCAAATAACCATGTAATAGTAGCGAGGTAAAAGTGTAGTTCGTTTTAATTAGGTGTTACCTCTTGTTTTCAACTGAACTTACTTTCCTTTTTTAATTTTTAATACAAACGATAATCTGATACTGTTCCTTAGATTTCCTCTGATATTGTTCATCGTGTTCTCAGGGGGGCTTGGGCTCCTGTAAATATCAGGGCAGGGTCGGCCTCGATCCTAAAGACAAATCCTCGTCGTTTTAAGCCGTTTGATAGTTTTACCTCTCCGATATCTGCTGACGGTGGAGTTCAACACTTTGAAAATATCGCCTGCTGTCATTCGGCTTCTAAACAGCTACTCCATTGCTTCACATTTTCCAGTCTTATTTATATACAGGTCTTATTTTTATCAATTTACAAAATTCAATATATCCTGAAAGTACCTACAAGATCTACAAGACCTACAAGACCTACAAAAAAGCACTTAATTAATAGTATGTAAACACATTTAAAATGACTTCTGAAAAGCAGTTTAAACCCTCACGTTTCCTCTGTAATATTAATATTGCTATTGTTATTACTATTGTTATTGGTATTATTATTATTATTTTATTATTATTTGTTTGATTTATTTATTATTATTACTATTTCCTTTTATTATTATCACTATTTTTATTATTATTTTCTATTATTATTATTATTATTTTCTATATTATTATTATAAAATTAGTTGATTTTACTGGATTTCGTATTAGTTAAAGTTTACTAATAAATTTACTCCGATAAAATACAATAGGGCTTGAACTACCTGAATGTATAAGAGAGGCTTAGAAGATTTATTTCTATGCTTATCAGTTAAGAATTAATTTTAGTCATATGATGATGTGAAAATTGGTTTATAAGGTAAAAATTTGATCCCTTGGCTTTCTTTCTTATCTTTTAAACCCTTGGTCATTTGTTCGGAAACTATCCAAACCAAATCTCTCTGAACCTATTTAAACAAATGAAGACATAACATTCAGAAATAAACAATGTAACATTAAAATGAATATATTACTAAACAAAAATATATAGTTGAATTAAGAAACCTGTAGATATTACTCGTTTCTACGAAATATTTAGTTAATTAGCAATGTATATAACCCATTACTGTTTTCTTTCAAAACGTAAAAAACGAATTCCTCATTGAATTTCAGGGGAAACAATTACTTTTTGTTCACATTGCAAGGTAAAAAATCTAATTATTGCTGGAGACATTTTCTTGGGGAAATAGACTTTTGCAATTGTAAATATTAGAGAAAAAGCTGGAAAAATATCATAGTTTAGTCCTAGAGTCCTATCAATATATATATATATATATATATATATATATATATATATATATATTAATTTGTCTATTGGAGAGTAATTTAAGGATTTCTTTTTTGTTCAACCTGAGGGGATGATTTTGCCTACACTTCACCAATCTTGCATTCACCCTCTCCTCAAATGAGTCTTGATTGTATGAGATTTGTCTAGGAGAGTTGAGTGGTCTTTCCGTCCAGTAGACTCTAGACTTCTCTTTAATGTACTCGAGCTCTTCAACTACAACTTATTTTCAGTCTCGTCCCCAATAATTTCAAAATAGTCTTACAAATTTTACTTGCTTCATATCATTTTTTTGCATTTTCATAATGATAAAAATAAATAACAAATAAATATTCTTTCTATTTCAATTTAGCCATGACTGGCGAATCCTGCCTCAATCTTTTCTCAATCATGCATCAATCATTGTCTTTGTCATCAACATCTACAACATATTTTTAAAATTGGAGCGAACACTACCAAATACTACATGACAAAACCAACAAAATTTTCAAATAGACAGAAAAGAAATTATCTAGAAATGTTGGGTGACAACAATCTCATTTGTACCCATCTCAACGTCATCAGCTTGTTTACCTCATAGAACACTTAACCCTTCTCAATATTGCAAGGTGTTAACAAGAAGAAGGGTTAATAATATAAACGTGCCATACAGTATGGAATATCTTACTCAGCCCAATATGATCTGTCGCTTTTGTTAAATATTGATCCTCAAACTGTAACGTCGTCGTTCCAATTTAACGTCTATACTCCTTGAAAAACTATTCCGAGAGTATTTTCATCTCTCTCACTTTCTCTCCCCACCTCTTTAGGCAGTGCTCTCTATATTTCTCTATCTACTCCTATGTTTCTTATTCGTTGTTCAAAGAATACTCATCAGCGAAATACTGCTTTTAATTGTTATAATGATAATAATAATAATAATAATAACAATAATAATAATAATAATAATAATAACAACATTAAAAATAACAGTGAAGAAAGGCACTGGCGTAACACAATCCTATATGATTCAGCCAACCATAATATATTTAAGGTTACTTATCACCTGGTTTTCTGCCAAAAGAGCTCTCTCGCAGCCATGGAATTCAGGTCCCTCTCATGGCAGTGGCTTTAGGGTTGTACTGGTCCCTGCTTCTGTGTCCAAAGCATTGCTCGGTTGGGTGTCGTAGAACCTCCCGCGACAAGGGTTAGTTGGGGTTACCTGGACCTAATTGGGTTACCCGCCGCACAGTGACTTTAACATGCCTTGATCGAAAGTCAACAGATTTCTTTCCCGCCTCCGACTAGGACCATACTAGTACCAGAGCAGGTTTAGGAGCACACAGGCAACCACAACCTCGGAACACTCTTATACCAGACAAAAGTATAAGCTACTACAATCCAACATGTGCCTCTTCATTTTCCTGAAACGCTTCAAAAGTTCTTCTAAATCACCATCACTCTAAACATATTTTTAAGATGAAAAACTGCGTTCCCCTGTACATCACCCTTCCAGACACTACAGGTATGGTAACTCTTATGGGCGTAATTGAATGTAGTTGCTCGGCCCTTTATTCGCGTCATCCCTGCCCAAAGTCTCCTTTCATTTCATGCAAAGATGCAACGGTATTTAGCCTTCTACTACTACCAGTAGCTAAATCTATAGTGGTATAGAAGTCAACAGTGATTTTCTACTATCTTTTAATATATGCAAATCTTTTATCCATGATAATACCATCCAGATCATTCGAATTTTTATATATTAGTATTTAAAGTTAAAACCAATTAGAACATCTTCTGCAGAAAGTATGTAAGCGGAGATCTGTAGAATAAATGCTAAAGATACTCTAAGAAAAAAAATGCGCGTACGATTTATATATATATATATATATATATTTATTTATTTATTACGGCCGGTATTATGACCTCGCGTGGTGGGCCAACTGGCTTCTGGTTGGAGCAGGTTGTTAATTTGTGGTTTACGCTTAATACTTGCCAAAGTAATCATATATATATATGTATATATATATATATATATATATATATATATATATATATATATATATATATATATATATATGGTGCACAAAATAATAAACCACAACATTTGAATCTGATTTATTCCGAACAGAACTAGTTTCGGCTTTAGCCATTATCAACTGTGTAATGAAAGGTATGATTTTGCGACTAGAGTATATGGATTCGAAAATCATACCTTTCATTATAGATTTGATAATAGTGAATGCCGAAACTAGTTCTGTTCCTAAATAAATCGGATTCAAATATTGTGGTTTATTATTTCTTGCACCGAATATATATCTCGTCAATGTAATATCTCTGCTCTGTTAACTGTTGAGCTTTTTTTCCTTATCTCAGCACATTCTCAATGATTCTACTCGTATTTATAAGTAAAGGAAATTATTCAATTTAAGAACATACACTTAAACAAATAAATCAATAAAGCCTAAGAACAAAAAACAAACAAACAACCTAAAAGTTTAAACAGGATTCTCTGTGATTCTGCATATATAAAGAATATTTGTTTCGTTACATATGTTACCTATAACAAAATCGATAAATCTCAAGATAACTATAGGTTACAAAATACGAAAAAGGGTTCGCTTGAATGGAATCATAAGCCATTGAGCCAAAAAGAAAACTAATAATAATGAAAGAAAAATCACAGACTTTTGACTGTTTTGTGTATGTTTTTATATTTCTTTCTGCAAGTGTTTTTTTTTATTTCCTTGTGTCGTACTCATGATTTTATTTTTCTAGTCCCATTTTTCCTACAACAAAACACAATTAAATCGTCTTTACTGTGGGAAATTTTACAAGTAACTTTGCAATTGAATATTTTAATAAAAATATTTATTCATAAAAATGAAAAAAACAAACAAACAATTATTTTGTTTTATTCTAAAATTTAGGAAGCATCCCAATGACACTGAAAATAATTTCTTCTGCTAATGCCGCTATATCAGAAATATCGAAATGCTATTTGATAGCAATATTTTAACTTTTTTGTTCTAAGTGTAACTTAAAAGTTTTGATGTGTTTACGTACAGCAGTTGATATAGTTAGTAAATCAAATTGGAGGAAATGGATAATAAATGGGTATGAATATTTGGCTATCCTCATCTTCCTCTACCTCTATAAGGCATCTTAAAGGAAGAGGTTTTTAATTGAATTCAAGTGAGGACCTTTGTGGGATTGTATTGTAAAACCATGGAAGCCCTAACAACTTTCCCACCACTATGAGTTCAGAGATGATGGTGAGATTGGGCGAGGAAAGCACTTAGCTTTTAGATTAAGAGGTCTGTAATTTAAAATACCCCCTTCTGAGAGTAATTTTTCACACTTTGAAATATCTCCACATGTGGTAAGGGGGAGATGAGAAAAGGTTGGTTTTAACCTGTTGTTATGTTCCAAAGTGGTTATTTTCACTTTTGATTCATCTAAACCGTTCTATTGACATACCATCGAATATTTTATACAGTACCATATATTTTAAACTATTTTTGAGTATACAAATGATAATCTGGTGTTTATGTGATGTATTGGATGAAGCATATTTTTAGGAAATTACATAATTTGGTCCTATTGGAATAGATAGAAATTATTTTCATATTTCTACCTTGTTTACGAATTATTAATTTAGATACAACGAATAAAAGTTCCTGATAAATATCTAAAAGTTATAAGTTAATATTACGAATAGTTGATTCTACAAGGTTGAAGCACGATGTCTAGACTGATACTTATTCAATTATTTTCAGAACAGTCCCTTTTTGCGAAGATGAGACGAAGAAGCCTGTGTGAACTGAACACCAGTGGAGCGCGGGGTTTCAACATTTATTTTCCACTCACTATTTTCCAGTTTGCATTTCAGAACTTATAAACTTCTGAGATTTGATACAAGCCTTCTACTAAGGCATAGAAAGCACTCCAATGTCCATGTGGTTCGAACATAGCGAAGTGGGAAAGCAGAGATATTTTATTCAAAACCCCTAAAAATTTGCGTGGGATCAGTCTTGATTTTTTTTTGCTGTGTGCGAGATTGCTCTCTCTTGATGGAGGGTTACACCGGCATTTCGTATGGTGGCATCCACCCAGGAGACGACCTTTTCCCTCAAATAAACATAGTGATTGATCTTGCCTCCACCTTAAATGAAGATGAATGGTGTTTTTTTGATCGTTGATGTTACTTTGTTCAACCGGAATCTCATTTTTATTTTGTGCCCAAACACGATCATATTTTTGTGTTGTGGATGGCATGGACAGTGAATGCCTGCTCATATGTTCACAAAACTAGGGGGATACGAATAGTCAGAAAAGCCGTTAAAGGGGCATATTTGCTCTTTCCACTCTTCCTTTGGGTGTATTTGTAATGCAGATGTCCTTTTGTTATCTTGAATTGAAGAAATTTCAGATCATCTTACAGCAATATTTGGATTGTCATTGAACATATAGCTCGCTTTCTTCTATAAAGCAAATTGTCTGACACTCCTTGGATTTCTTCTGATCTTGTCCATTGTGTTCTTAATTAGATTTGAGGTTCACAATAACTAGGAATGGATGGGCCTCTCTCTTGTAAGAAAAATGCCTGTCTCTGTAAGCTGTCTGGCAGCTTTATGACCACCAAAGCTTCTCACATTAGGAGGCATAAATTTGACAATATTGCTAGCTGTCTTTCTGCTTCTATATCGATTCTTGATTCCTTTACATTTTCGCCATATCTATAAACTGATGTTGTTTTTTTATTAATTTAAAATTTGATTTACAAAATTCAATAAATTCTGTAAGCACTTGCAGGAAATTAATTAATTAATGGTATGTAAACATATTTAAAGGGATTTGTAAAATGCAATCTATACTTCGTGTTTCCATTCTGCATATAAACAAATTACATACTCAAAAAAACAGAGGTAATTTTGTATACATTTCTGGATAATACACAAATAACTGCAGAAAATACAAACCACGGAGCTTAGGCGCTTTTTGGTTATTAAGAAAAGCCTCTTCGACACTTAAAATAAATAAAGGTAAAAAGTATAAATATACAAGTCACTTACCAGGGCCTTAAGAGATTCATTAAGGGAAGAGGGGTCTCCATCCAAAAGAAAACTAAAATTAAGTAATTAACGTTTTATGAATAAAAAGCACGATAACAATTTATATTAATACAAAATAATATTATTAGATAGACCACTCCTTATATGATTAGTGATAACATTTTCTTTTTTTGGTCACGGTCCCTAAAGATATCTATACTTATAACAACGAAAGCAGTTGTACTCTGTGTTTCTTTTTCCTGCTTGCTGAGCACCAAGGGGTAATTTGAATTAGGTTACCTTTAAATAGGGAGTAAAATCTTTTAGAGGATATCCCTCTTTTAGAACTGCAGCGAAGCAAGCAGGTCTATGGGTCATGCCAATTTCGTACTCTGTTCATCTTCTGTCCACAACGAGTCGATGTAGCTGAACTCAGTAGTTTGAACTCAGTGGCCTCAATTACCAAAAGTAATTGAAGCCACTGAGTTCAAATATGATATAAGTTGACCATCAGGTGGCGCCACCTAGTGGCTAGAGGTGCTAAATCGGACATTTTCGCCGCAGGTCCACTAGATCATGTCGCTCTAGTTATATTTCTATTTATATACACTAATGCAGGGACCATGAAAATGGCGGCAATATCAAATTAATTTTTATTACAATTAGTTACGTTGCAGTAATAAAATGATTGCTTATATAAATTTAAGAACGAAATTCTTTGAATTTCTTCGTAATTTCTTAAGAGGATAATATGAAATAAACATAAATATTGTTAATTTTTATATCTGATTAAAAACACCTACGTACGTTTGCATTTGAGAAAAGAACGATTTTTTTTAATGATTTTGTTTAAAATCATTGCAAAATTTTCCCTCATAATTTTAAGAAAACACGAATTCAATATTTCCTCGTGGCTGTTTAAAATTTTCATATTTTTCCTCCTGGATTTAGTTGTCTAGGGATTTAAGTTATAAAGAACGTGCAGGTAGAAAAACATTTACAGCATATTTTTGAAAAAAAATATTATGCATATTATAAATAGAAAAATATTTTGAAATGATTATTGTTTAGTAATGCTTTGTTACATACCTCTCTTTAGACTTATCTAGGAAAGGACCGTCATAAAGGATTATAATTAATGAGTTCTGTCATGGAACCTCGAATATTTAGATGCCATTAAAGTTTAAGCCAAAACTCATGAATGATAGAAGTCTGCCAGGAATTTATTAATTATTATCCGAGGATTTTCATGGTGTTTAAATTAAAGCAATTCGCTATAACATTTTGATGAATTATATTAATAATTTACTTTACCAAAATGTTTGTGTATTCTAAGAATAATTAATGATATTATGCGGAATCTGTAATTCTTTAATGGACACCCCGTATATAATTATAAATTTAATCAAAAGAATAATAATTAATTTATTTGAGAGAGAGATTTCATTTTGGCAACTGAGCAGAAAATGTTATCTCAATGAAAAATTATAATAAAGCAAATGATGCTAATTTATTAGGAGGTACTAATTAAAAAACCCTCAACCAAACTTATTTGCAACTGTATTCAAGAATAAAATAAAATAAGTAAATAAAAGTTTATATAATTTATTCGGTAAATTTTAGTATATTTAAATTTACTCAAAAACAAAGTAAAAAAAATCCAACTTATTAACAAAATTTGGTACTTGACTTCTATCAGGGTTAGGTTAGGTTATGATGGGTTTTAAAGTATGGGCAAAGGAAAAGAAGCTTTTTACAACTTCCCAACCAAACCTAACCACGATAAAAGAAAAACAAAAGTATCACCCAAGAAAACAGAAAAGTGAAGGAAATTCTAATTTAAATATGTAGTGACGTCATTGTAGTTATGACATCGCATTTACTCTCCTCGGAAATATACCCGTTTCCAGGCCCCAATTCAAAGATTACAGAATTAAGATGGAATTTTACTTTCCTGAGTTTACTATTTATTCATTTTATTAGTGGAAGAAATGATGTGATTAAAAAAAAGAAGAATTTATTATGTTATCATGTTCATTTAAAAATCACAACATGCAAATATTTTCCCCTCATAATGTGCCTCTATTCAAATCTGGTAGGTCTTAGTAAATATATATGCTGCATCAGTAAGTACTGATGAATACTTTATGAAGCCTCTGTGACTATTGATGAACCCTTAATGATATATCTCAGTACTACTGATGAATCCTTAATGAAGTGTCTCAGTGACTATTAATGAATACTTAATGAAGTAAGTGTCTCAGTGACTAGTGAAGAATCCATATGAAGTGTCTCAGTAATAATGATGAATCCTTTATTACGTTTTTCAGTGAATACGGATAAATACTTTATGAAGCGTCTGTGACTAGTGATGAATCCTTAATGATATGTCTCAGTGACAACTGATGAATCCTTTATGAACTGTTTCAGTGATTACAAATGAATCCTCTATTAAGTGTTAATCATAAATATCAAGTAAATGGGATTAATGGATTTGGTTACTTTTTATAAGAAAGTTATGGAACTGAAAATAATTAAGATCACTTAATGTGTTTAATAATTGCATTTTAATTCATTTTCCACTTCTGAAAACTATACAATCAAGGGAGAAAGTGATCGCGAAATCAAATTGCCTAGATTTAAATTTACTTTAAATAAATCGGTAAAGAAAATATAGATTAAAGCTATAGAAACCTTTTCAAACGTTGATATTGAAAAAAATAAAATGAACATATAGATTTAAAACCAAGGTCATTAAGAGCAGCTAGGACTTAGTTAAAAGGGCAAATACTATATTTTCTGAGTTAAGAGCATAGTTATTTAGAGTATCTTTATCTATATCTCTCTATTTATCTAACTTTCTCTCTCTCTCTCTCTCTCTCTCTCTCTATATATATATATATATATATATATATATATATCAGCTCACTGGACAAAAAATTAGCTACGTAGTGTTTCTAAAATATGTAGTTAAAATACATGGGTCTGTAGAATCTGTAGGATACTACCTAAGCTGTGTGCGATGGAATTCATTGATTTCGCAAAGGTGGTACAGTAAAGTGCCTGTCTCGTACGCTGTGTGAAATTGGGCGCAAAGTAGATGCTACTGAGTGGCAAACAGGAGTTATTGCATTTGGGCGCCACAAAGGCCATACCCTAATGCGTGTAGCTATTCCAGGGTCTACCGGGAATGGCAAAAATCCTAGTCTACAAGAAAATTCCCGCCAGAATTGTGGCTGAAAGACCATACTGACGTACCAAGACCCCCGGAGTATTTCACAGCTTGTGACCAATACTCGACTCACTTCGAGAAAGGAATTGATTCAAGACGTCAACGCTGTTATTTTCGTATCCATTACTGAAACAAAACCGCGCAGAAAATTGCATAGCAGAAAAAGACGCCACTGACTGGCATGCAAGTGGCCTTTGCTCACTTCGGCCTACAAAGCTATCTAGCTACAGTTGTAGGGAAAACACAAACAATGGACTGTAGAGGAATGAAAACATGTTATCTGGCCAGAATAATCAGGCTACTTCCTGTAAGTGAATGATCTGTGGCATCTTGAGCCCTTCAAGCAAGAACGCATGTAGAGTGCGTTTCAAGCTGGAGAAGGATCTGTGATGTAATAGGTTATTATAATTATGCTGAAATGGTCCATTGGTTGATATGAAAAACAATTGAACCAATATCACGAGGAGGTAAAATTCCAATATCTGTCTTCCAAGATGACATCTCCAGGGTTCACCGGACTAGCACTGTGACTGACTGGCATGACTACTAATATTAAGAAAGAATCAAACATCTGGATTGGCCTGCAAAATCACTTGATCGGAACCACATCGAAAATATATGAACAACCTGGAACAACGTATCAAACCTTAGGGATGGCATCCACGCACTCTGGCCCAAGTGGACAATTCTTTAATCCAAGAGTGACTGAACACTCATGTGTCGTACACCCAGAACTTATCTAGTCAATGTCATCTAGAATCGTAGTTGTTATCCATGCTCGTTGAGGTATTCCACCCTATCTATTAGGTACGCTCTTCCTCAGGTGACTAGATTTTTGTCTGGTGTGATTATATATATATATATATATATATATATATATATATATATGAAATGAATAACTCATAAAGTAGCACGTGAGGTTCGCAATGAAAGCAATGTCCCGCATGAAAAATGAAAAGATGCTTCCAAGTACTTTCGAACTTTAATCAGTTTATTCTTGGAAGCACTTTTCATTTTTCCTGCGGGACATTACTTTCATATATAAGTAGATTTCCTCGTTAATTATTGAGCCTGAATTAGGTTTTCCTGGATTATTTAATTATAATAAGAATACTATCAAGGAACGAATGATTATTCGATTTTTATGCTTCTTTTCTTCGCCTATTGTGATGTTTAAGTGTTTGTATTTTACATGTTAATTAGTTTAAGTATGATAAATGTGGTTTAATATGTGGTTTAATTTTTTTTACAATGCACAACTATCTCTAATTCAGTATCGTTTAATCATACTACCATTTATGAATATTCAGCAATAATATTGACAAATATATTATACTTTTTTAGTGATGCATATTAATGGAAAACAGAGGAAAAAATGACATAATTTACTTTGGACAAGTAAACCTAGAAGTAAAAAGCTCTTAACTACTCTACTTGAAAACAGTCATTAGATCCTATATAAATAATTACCCTGAATACGAAAGTAGAAAATGTTGTAAAGGTAAAGTGAAAATTCGTAGGAAATTCAAAGGTTGCCCTAAAACTCAAAATGAAACTTTGTATAAATTCGCTGACACTCAAAAAAACAAGAAATAAAAACTTCCTCAAATATCGCAAGTACTAAAACAAATTCCTAAGGAACTCACGTAAAATTATGATAAAATAACCGTTACTTAAAAATTAAATGCCGAAAATCCCAACTAATTAACTGGTGTTATTAAAACCAAACCAAAGATGTATACAAAGTTACAAGATTTGTATAAAAATCACGTCTATGTCCCCAAATTTACTTAAAATAATGCATAAAAATCACAGCAAGTCTAAAGTATAATCTCTCATACATTGATGTGAATTACCATCAATGGAGAAAATGATTTCCAAAGGAATGAACTCTAATTAAGCTATAATTTAAGCAACTATGCTGTGCATTTATTATAACAATAAAATAATTATCCAACTTCTACTACATCTCGCATGTTTGATATAGGTGAAGAGTATCCCCTAAGTATTTCAAATGCAATGTGAAAATAGCTAATCGCTGTTATAGTAACCGCAAATTATGAACTAATAAACGAAATAAATAGGGCAATTTATTTCCAAGTTTATAAAATATTAGCTATATTTGCAGTAATATAAAGTATGTTCTTCTTAGAAGCATCGAGGCATGTTATGATGCTATTAGACTGACTGCTCACACACTGCGTCTTATAAGCTATTTTGTATTCATGATCAAATGAATGTTTTTTCCTTTAACTTTAAAATATATGACTGTAAGTATGTTGTTATGTATCCCGTAGTTTCTTTATTTCATTTGTAAGTTATTTTAATAGCCATTAATTTGGTTAAAGAGTTAGTCGGAATGTTATATTTTTAGTAAAAATCTTCCCAAATCTTTGTATCACAGGAATCATGGATTTATATTTTACGTAGTGAAGAAATATACATTTCACTTAGTCATTACTTTCACGCAACAATCCTTTACTGAAGCAGTAAATGAAAAAATTCCAAGTGGTCCAATTGTCATAGTCTGTTGATAAATCGATTTTTTCTTAAAAAAGGATGCTAAAACAAAGCAAGGATTCCATATGTACATGTTACCAACTCTAACTTTACAACAAATAAGGATGACAGCATCAAACTGATGATCTTTTGATTGAGTTTTTGGACTGCAAAGTTGATGAAAAAGCCTGCTAAAAGATAAAAGAGGCCTCTTATTTTTTAGAACGAAAGCTTTTAGCTTATTCTACCCTAAATTGTGGCCTTGATGTTTACCAAGGGTAGGAAAAAAATATATGCTCTTATTTAGTGAAGGGCATATAGGCTTCTAAAGGCAGAAAAAGCAAATGTATTTAGTGCTAGGATTGATTTATTAGGGAGCGTTAATGGATGCGTAGTCTTCCAAGTTTGAAGTCAGCTTTTGATATTAGAGAGGAAAAAAAAGACGCTTTGATCTAATAATGAAAATACCAATTTTCACTAGATGCGAACCTAATCAACACTCAGTGTTATTAGTTATAATCGGATGGGAACCATATTTGGTTTAAATGGGTAGTTGATAAATGATTTACTGACTTTGTGTTTAAAATCTACGTTAAAATGCATTTACCCAATAATAGGAATAATCCTGAACTTCCATTGGGATTCCAACAAACAATATCTCAGCCAAGAAGCATGGACAATATATTTAGTCTTCGAAACTCGTACCTAATAAAAACGTGCCAAAAAGAATATAAAAGTTTAGCGTAAAGTAGACGTGAATACAGGACAAAGAGGAACGAGACAAGAGTTGACTTTACAAATAAAAGAACATTGTTCTGACAACGGGGTAGGGAAATCTATGTATTTCTCTCGGAATTAAGGAATTAAAAGGAGAGATGAATGGAAATTTAGAACCCAATTCTTCGACTAAATTAAGCCATTCAGTGGTCAGGTTATGATCTGGCTTGGACGGGGAAGTGGGAAGGAAGGTGTCTCCCTTTTACTTCAAAGAAATAAAAAAAAGTCACAAGTCGTACGACTCTGCATAGGCAATGGCAAGGGGAAGAATGCAGGTAGCTCTAAAAAAATTATAAAGGGGAGCATAGGTACAAGGATGCAATTATTAAATTAAGTTTTTGGCTTATAGAGAGAAAAATGGTTACAAAGTGATCAGTTAGATTTCAAAGTAAAAACTTATCGGAGGGACACGACGTGCAGTCAAATAATTGGCTAAACAAGAGGGGTCATATATAAATCAAGGATAAAATTGAACCCTTTTTATCAATTCTAACTGATTGGCTATGCAGCTAACGTTAAAAAACATCAGAAAAAAATATGGAAAAAAGGAATTAAAACTAGAATTAAACAAAATTAGTGCCCATTTATTAGGAAAAAACCTAGAAAAGACAGGAACATAATATTTGGGATTAAGAATGATTGCAAAATGCAAAATAATATTATATTGATAAATTAAAGACGTACGCATTGTAAATCAAAAAAAATAATTCTGATAGATCTTTTATCCACACATTATCAACAATGTACAGGGGTGCTGAATTTGGCGACGTGTACATCACTGATGTACTGCAAAATTTGAGCAGATTTACATCATAAAATTTATTAATGTAGATCATTATGTGGATTCTATGAGGTTATGGAGTATCCATATATAGTCTTCGCCTCCAAAGGGGTTGGAGGCTGGGAAATAGTATTGGGGTAGAAAAGAGTCCTGCAGTCTTGTGGTCCTTCTGATAATATTAAAATTGAAAGAAAAATGATTCTCTGCTAAAGAACATAAAGAAACCAAGACATTACAATATTACTCTTTCTTGCAATTTAATATGTCGCCGCAAACTGTTATTTTGTGGTTACCGCACGGTGCCGTAATTTTGAATCTTCATAATTCGCAATTGCAAATCCACGGTCTCAATTGATCGCCGCAAAATTCAGCGCCTTTTATCAACTTCCCAAGTTTACTACCATCTTTAAGTAATTAATTTCATATCTCTCTACCGCTTTATGGATAAATAATATTAATAGTAATAAGAAGACAGTGTAAGGTGAATAAATAAATATTTAAAACGGGAATATTTTTGTCAAAATCACAGGGCAAAATATCTTTCGCCGAATGAAGGTAAAATCATCAAAATTCAATCTTAATAATTTGGATATTTATCATACACGGAAATTTCGCTGATGAAATAAGGAGAACCATGTTGACTATAACACAAAACTTTATTAAAATAAAATTAAAACTATCATTCTTAGTTTCTTATTAGTTATGGTCGATTTAAAAAAAATAAAAAATGTCGATCTTTTTTTACTAATTTTATGATAGGTTACTTACATTGATGGCAATTTTCTTTTATTTGCAAATAAATAAACGCAATTGGGGCTACACCGACTGAGTATTTAGTTAAAAATAAATACATGGCTGTTTTCCGAACTTCAAAAAAGATACTCCTTCTCAACCTGCTTTTCTAAAAACTATATCTCTATATATCAATCAATGGTAATTTAATAGAACGTTAATACAATATTGTCTTATTATTGCTTTTTATCCTGCCATATTTTGATATACCTTTATCCGGTAAATTCGAAGCATAATCAAACCGGACAAGGAGACTTTACTTATCCTGATCATACCATTTCTCGCTTGTGTTGTTGTTCGTAATTTGCATTTTTAGCTATAATGACTAAGTTTTAAGTGTTTTTTTTTATTTTCAGAGCTGAGCATATTTGGATAGCTGAACAAATTCCGTGAGTACGATATATGTAGTCAATGTATAAATTAATAATCGCACTAATAATAATTTGGCCGGAGCATGTATAGGTATACGTAACTTTTAGAACATGACAAATTTTCCCATGGCCTTTAATGCCATTGCCATTATGTACCATTTTGAAAAAGATTATCTTACACATGGGAAGGATCACCTATGATCAAGGTGGCCTTGGTAGCGAATACGGGTGTTGAATCAAGCGAAGATGTCGATAAAATACCGGAAATTCAATTGTAATTACAAATAGCTAAAATATTTGAGCAGAGTTAATGTCTTAAATATTTCTTTCAATCGGAGATTTTTATTCTTATTTTAACTTGGAATTATTTGGGTGAGGATAATTATTTCGGAGATCTCATTAGATTAATGTTCGGATTTTTTAGGGAATAATTTATTGTTTTTTATGTTCCTGATAAAGTTTTCTTAACGGATATAATGTCTCGGATATTTTCTTTATCAAAATAATATCTGTTATTTTAGGAGATAATATTTGATTTTTTTAGCGGAAATCCTTCTAAAATTTTTTTAGCGTGATAATTTGCGGAACTTTTAGTTTCTTGTGTTTTTAGCGGCAATAATATACCGGAAATTATATTAACCGAAGTTTTGGGGATCTTTTTTCTTCTAAAAAAATTTTCAAATCTTTTAGATGATAATATCTAATAAGTATTTGAGTTCAATAATATAATGGAATCTTTATTTTGGCTAGACTTTTCGAAGAATTTTCATCGGAGATTTTGCTTTTGGTATTTTGAAGGGATATTGCTTTAAAATATTAGTGGAAATGATGTGTAGAATTCATATATAGTCTAGATACCTCGAATTAATGGGGGCTTAGATAGAAATGTCTCTTAAATGATTTAGCGGAACTAATGTGACGGAAACTTTTATTGGAACAATTTCTGGATATTATTTTATCAAGATAAATTATTTTTTCAGCTTGGATATTGTTCAGAAATTATATTAGTAGAAATAATGTCTAAGAATTTATTTTGCGGGAAGTAAATAAGAGGAATTATTTTGGGTTAATACTTATTTTAGGATTAAATTCTAGGAAAAAATGCTCCGAAAATTTTGATTGGGAATAATGTCTTGGCTATTTGTTCTACGGCGACAATGACCCGGAAATTATTGTAGGAAAGATGTACCGAATTTTTTTACGGGATAATTTCTAAGATTTCCGTTATCTTTAGAAGACATTTTTTTTTGAAATTTCAAATTAGACAGGAGATTCGAATTATTGGGGAGGGGGTAATTCCCCAGAAATATTTGAGAGTGATAATGCTAGTAAAAATATTAATTTGAGATACTGCCATAGATTTATTTTAAAGATGATAATATCTCAGAATTTGTTCAGGAGTGATAATGTTTCGGATTTTTTATTTAATCGGATAAAATGTATCGTAACATTCTTTGACGTAGAAATTGCCTTGGACATTAATTTTTTATCAGAAAAAAATATTTTGATTTTTTTAGTGGGGAAAATAGTTTCGTGTACTTAATTTCTGAATGTCGGGATGATGAAAAGCTCCATGACAGTGAAATTTATGATATCAATATTTATTAAGCTTTTTTCGCTAAATATTCAATATTATTTATTTATGGCCTATAAAATAAATGGATATCTACCAAACAACCATTAATCTTTCACTGGTGACATTCATGCTTAGGAAATTGAAAAGAAATATTTAATTATGCCTAATTACTAACAGTCTAATAGCACTAACAATAATTGTTTTTATAATGATATAAATGTATTTAATAAAGTTTGAACTAAAATTCTACCATTTATTTTATATTATAAAAAATAAAAGTTGCATCGTTCTTTGGAAATTATGTGAGATGGAACACATGAAATAAAGGACTTCTTCCTGGAAAGTATGCCTTTCAATCTTCACCGTTTTCAAAGGAGAATTTTATATTTTTATTCAAATAGTTTAAAGATTATAGTGATTATTTAATTAATATATATATATATATATATATATATATATATATATATATATATATATATATATATATCTATATAGATGTATTATATATATATATATATTTATCTTTCTCTCTTCATATATATATATATATAAGCACCAATGTCCAAGTCTTTACCTACTTTTCTGAACTCCATTTTTATCGTAAGGGGGGATACTTTGAGATACTAATGATTTGTAAGTTTATTAGCAATGGTACATGTTAAAACTAAAAATAAGAACAGGATAAAATATAATTTCTAATATTTATGGAAAAATAACTTAAATCACTCAAACAATCAGTGTACTATCCTAAGCTAATCTAACCTAACATCGCTTATGTGAGGAATATAATAAAGAAGTAGAAAGCAACACAATGTTTGTTCATCCATAACCCTATATTTTAGGAATAAATCTTTTTGACACTCTGAATTTTAGTTTGCGAGTCACCTAAGTATATGTGAATCTCTTATTTAACTTCCTTTATAGTTCAATAACATCCTGCAGGGCTTGTTTTGTATATTTGAAGCTTTAATCGAATTCCTCTCTAAAGGATCAGAAAAAATAAATATGATTATCGAATTATCGGAATTTTTTAATTTACACATAAGGTCTGTTTATTCCCTGAAGATGACCTAACATGGTCAAAAGACGTCAAGGAATAAAGAATGTCCTTTGTGGATGTTTTTTCTCGCCTCGAAGACCCCGTTAAAAAACTTGCAAAAAATATTAAGAAAATACAAGTTAAAATTAATAACTCTGCCACAGCTGTGGACTTCAATCGAACCTGCATACAACATGGCCTTTTACCTATTTATCTCTCTCTCTCTCTCTCTCTCTCTCTCTATATATATATATATATATATATATATATATATATATATATATATATAAATATATATATAAATATATATATATATATATATATATATAAATATATATATATATATATATATATATATATATATATATATATATATATATATATATATATATATATATATATATATATATATATATATATATATATATATATTCATGTGCACATTTGCTTCTCATTATTCCACCCCGATGCTTTGTACTTGGTTTTAACATTGAGAATATTAACTACTTTTGAACTAAATAGTTACTTCCAAACTAGCAGAGATTGGAAGCTTATATGCTATAGTTCGGCGTCTAATTTACATAGGAAGATGGTATTCGTTATTTAAACTGAGTCTAGGTCCGGAAAGTTACGGAAATTATATGCATTCGCAAACAGATTTAAACAGGGACCCTGCCGCTATAATTAAATTTAGAGTATTTAGTTTAAAATGAAATTGGTTCAGACCCATATTATTTCATTTAGCGCGCAGGTGCAGTCTTCTTTTGGCACCACCAGTTAAGTAAATGAACATTTCAACATGCAAGCGACTAACTGAATGAAATATTGTGTGTTAAGATTATATACAGAGTATTGGTACTATTTAAAAGAATCGGGATAAATATTATTTATACTTATTTTGTTTGTTGAATTCCAAAGATCTGATTATTGATGTCTCGAGAGGCAGTTCTTTTTAAGATAGTAGGTCATTTATATGATAATGCTCTTACGTTGCAAATGCATTTGTTTTGATTGTTTTTTTTTAATCTACCATTACAATTATTAAATATTACTATTGACTTTATATTTTTTAATCATCTATTTCTGTTCTTACAAATAAAGATGTTCAAGCAGTTATTATAAATGTTATTGACAAATTGTAGCTAGGTATTATTTCTCGGCGCTACTATAGAGAGACGATAGGCAATTATGTAGGAAATACTTCTAATGATAAATCCTTATGAATGAAGCAAAAAAAATAATGGAAAAGAAAAAATAATAAACCATGGACTATAAGCTAGCCTAGAAGAAACACCGCTTCCAATTTAAGTAAGTTCTATAGTATTGCGACTTCCATACATGGTAGATACCCATGGTTTGTATCCGTAGATTCTATAATAAACTGGGGTATCTACTGAAAAACTAGAGAAACATGATCTAGTGGACCTGTGGCGAAAATCAATAAATATTATTAACTGGTTTAATTAATTTCAAGATGAAGATTTCAAAGACAAACTAGTGAAACAATTAATTACCTATGCAACCTGGGGGTCAACTAATATATTTGAACTCAGTGACCTCAATTACTTTTAGTAGCATTGACTTTAGCGGGCAACATTGAGCAAGTGACTCCTGGCGGACGAAAGATGAACAGAAGATGAGATTTGCCTCACCCAAAGACCTGCTTGCTTCGTTGCAGTTAATAAAAACCGTCAAAACCTTTCAAATCGTTAGTAGAAATTTGTTCAATTTTTGTTCTATACAAATTTCTAATAAAGTTTTAAATTTCTATCTATAGAAGTACAAAATAAATGGGTGAATTTATTTTAAGTAAATTATCTAAGAATATTTTGTAAGAACAGTGTTTTATTCGGCATCGTCCAATAGCTAATGATAAGGTGCTTATATCCGATCATAGAGAATGAAGTGTATTTAAATCATCCAAGGCTGATTGAAAAAAACTGAATTATTTAAGGTGCATTATGTTACTTATAATAATACTTTTTAAATGTACGTAGATAATATAAAGAAAGATTCTAGCAAATAAATGATTTAGAATATATTCTGCGATTTTCAAATGGCTTTTTAATAATTTGGACCAAAATTTAAACTGTTATTAACTGTTATTAAAAATCTAATTTACCTCAGATGCTTCTAATCTTCCTACGCCGAAAAGATTTATTAACTGCAAAACTAATTACTCAAGTTTATTAGTTAAATATAACTCATACGTTTCATTCTATGGTTAATTTAGAAACAAAATTCTGTTAATAGATCGATATATGGTATACATTTAGTAGTTTTGATCGCTTCTCTTTTCATTAATGTTCTATTTTGAACATTGACTTGTTTCCAAAGTTCCATTTCCTCAGTTTTATACATTTAAATTAAAAAAAAAATCATCTCAACCAAGAATTAAACATACGTCAACTACCATAGGTAGCTCAAGCATTAACACAAACCAAAAGTCATGGGATCACTGTTTCGAATCCCTATTGAAGCCCATATTTTATTCCAGAGACAGCTTCGAATATCTTTATTCAACCCCATTTCATCTCATTAAATGTTTAAAATTTAATCAAAATTAAAATATAATAAATTATAATTTAACTACTTGACTATTTTACCATCTTTTTACCACTCACTTCGTATCAATACATGAATTACCTTCTCAATATATAAATTATCACTTTGTAAATTTGTTACTTTAAATAATAATTTATTATAATTATAAAATAGCGGTATAAATTACTATGATGCTGCAGATTCATATATGACATTTGCGGATACCAGACGGGATACCAGATACATTTCAGGCTTTTGTATTTTCTTTGTCGAAAAAATAATTCTAAAAGTTAGTTAAAGCCGAAAATGTAGCTATTAACTTCAATTTAACCCAAGTTATATTTCAAAATTGCGTTGAGATTTAGCTCAAATTGCATACGGATTTTGACAATGCGAAGAAAATATTCTGCTCAAAGTGATCCAGGCTATCAAAATATCTGGCTATCAATACTTCAACATTGAGAGTTAGATTTCCTAGAAGTCATCGTATTTGATAAAAATCAATACTCTACGGTGTGGATTAGCGTATTATTTGGGGTTGTTACAACCAAAATTTTAATCTTAGACTAATTTTAATTATTCAAGATGGAAAGTGAAAAAAAATGCGCCATCTGAACTGAAAGCTTTTGCGAAGAGGGACGCTAAGAAATTAGTGGAGTTTGGGGGATTGTAAATGCGTGAAATGAAGATATCCCGAGTATGGAAGAATTCTTTGAGTAAGGGATCATCAGGGTTTGTTTGTAAAAGGTGACCGATGTTGTAGTGCACAAAAATACCCACACGCTTGTAGGGTGTGTCGTAAACGTGAATAACCCGGAGAGTGGTCAATTCTCTAGAAATCTGTGCAGCCGACCGCGGAGTGACACTGACTATGTCCGCTCAAACTAGTCAATGTCGCACGTCACACGAACCGCGAAACTATAAAATATTGACTAAATTTCTAAATAAAAATGCATACAAATATAGACCAATTTATTAAAGGAAAACTAATGAAACCAATGTTGTCATCCCAACCAGAAATATTTTGAAAAAGGACGATACTAATGCGGTGAGGTTAGGAATGATTAAAAATTCAGGAAGGTCAATGTAGATGACTTGAAGCAATAGGTACCAAGAGGCACGCAATCTTTTCTTAATATTATCTATTTGCCTAACAAAGGTACATTCTATGAGGTCGAGTGATGTATGAGAGTGTAACGCGTTGAAATGGAGAGTTGATATTTAGCAATAATGATAATAGTATTTTATTAGTAATATCCGCTGGTCTGGGGAGACGCGCCCCTATAAGTTTTGATCCTACGCGCGCGTTGCACATTGATTGGCAATGATGTGTGTGAATCCAAAGTTATGTGGAGGTGACTGAGGATGATAATGGTAAATTACTATTATTAATAATTTATGATAATATTAGCATTAATATATTAAAATATATTATCTATAATTACACTGCCCAACAATGATTTGGCTCCAGAAATGAGAAAGTAGTTTTCTATTGTAGTTTTTTTGCGTAATTACGAAAATAACTTTTATTTTTCATGAAATAACATCAGTTTTTTTTTGTAATCTTCACATTTAATTTTTTATTAATATTAGATTATTCAGTATATAGAGGTATGAAATATTTGTTATTATTTTTATTTTATTTGACAAAAATAACACAGATGAGTAGAAACAAAAAGCTTATTCATCAAAAGAAATTAATAAGTTCTTTTAATACCTTTCAGAGTGTGGTATTAAAAAAATATATTTAAAAAAATAATGAAGATTTAAGATTTTTTCAAAATTGCTGAAATCTCTCAAATAGTCGTATATTTTTAGAATATTTAGGCTTCTTTTATGTACAACATCTTTTATGTCTCTGTGAAGGGTCAAAAAGAAGTGGGCAAGCATTGCGGGACTCTATTTTCCTTTATAACGATTTTCTATAGTAGTAATAACTTGGTGGAATCTTTTGCCATGCTCATCACTGAAGTCTGCTAGATTCTCTGGAAAGAAATACAGATGGGAATGCAAAATTGCACCTTTAGTGACATACTACATCCCAACTCATTATAAGACCTAATCAAATTCTGAACAAGAATGTGGTAATTTTCTGATTTGTATCTTCCAAAGAGACCATTACATACACCTTTGAAACATTGCCAGGCCTCAAATTCTGGCTTGCTCAATTTTGCCTCAAACTCACTATCTACCATAAGTTGTCGAATCTAAGGCCCAACAAAGATTTCTTATTTAATTTTAGCATTATTAATCTTAGGAAATTTTGTTTTTCAATGTAAGAAGGATAGCTGGTCATGCTTTAAGGCTTTCAAAAATTGTTTCATTAAACCAAATTTTATGTGAAGTGATGGCAAAATTATGTTTTCTTTAGGAACCAATAGTTCACGTATGACATTATGACAACCTAATTTTGTCTCTTCTCTTAAAGGCTATTTTGAGCGTATCTAATGTTCTACCCGAGCTCTACTGTCCCACTGGCACAAGAAATACATGAACTTTGTGTAGCCTGACTGCAAAACAATTTAAAATGGCCACTACCTTAAGGTCAGCACAAATCAACCATTTATGTTCACTGGATTTAATGCTTTTTAAAATGAAATCTAAATTCTCATAAGTTTCTTTCAAAACAATAGTGTGAGCTAATGGTATCGATGGTAGTTTATTTCGATTATGCAGAAGCACGGCTTTACTACTATATAAAGAAGCGTCAAGGAAAGGTCTCCATTGCCTGGGTTCATAATGTATATCTAATTCTTCAAAGAGACGTGGAATATTATTACAGTAGCATAAATTGTTGTCAAATGAAAGTTGTCTTGTAAATTGTTTGATCAAATGCGAAACTTAGTAGTTCGAACATCTTCTGCTACTAACTTTCTTTCTTTCAGTCTCGAGGCCAGTAATTCACTCTGTTGCTTTGTTAAGTTTAGATCTCTTACAAGATCATCTAGATAAAGTTGTGAGAAAGGTTTTGGAGTAGTATCAACAGTTTCAGGAACATAAAGGTTGGGATATACCACAGCTGAAGCGCACTTCGTTGTTTTACCTAAAAGTATGGAAATTATATGCATAAAATTTAAAATATGTACATATGTGTGATTACAATAAAGTGGTTGTAAAGTTAACTAATTTTATAATTTTAAAAATAATATTACAGTATACTACTTAAAAATATAGGAGCAGTGGACAATAAGCAATTACTTACTTTGTATGTCTACCAAGCGGAAATTTGCAGTCAGTGGCCTGATCTTGGAGCTCTCGTCATGCCATTGGAATACCAAATTGAAGGCTTCTATTTTTTCTTTAGACCATTTTGATAAAGAATTAAAGCTTGTCGTGCAACAGATATGTGGTTCCCATGGTTTATCTTGGTCGCCAAGTGTACATCCAAAATACAAATTATATAGTTTTTTCACTAGAGAAGAAATTTTTCTTTGATTTTTTTAATGCGTTTGAACCACATATATAGCAGAATTTATCTGGACTATTTTTACACTGTCTTCTTGGCATTTTAATTAAAATTGTTGCTTTTATTTAAAATTTTATTTAGTTATATAACCTGAAAATAGGAAATAAAAGAATGAAATTCTTTAAAATCTTCAAAAATTGACAAAAATAGTAATTGGCAACTTAAAAAAATGGAGTCATTTCTATAAAAATAACTTCCAATTTTTAAATCTCTAAATAAAACTACATTAAAAAATGTTATTCTAATCTTTGTAGTCATCAAAAAGCTAAATTTTGTTAGACAATGTTATTATTATCAATATATTATATTATTATTATTATCATTTATTATTATTATTATTAATATATTATATTATTATTTAGTATTATTAATAGTATTATTATTATTATTAGTATAATATTTTATTATGATATAAATGATGATAAATCGTTAATGCAGAAAAATTTGAGGGGAAATTATCTCTGAATAAACTAATACAACTAATTTTCATTTTATCAAAATATTCGGAGAAACTTTCCTTCTAAACCATTAACGAGCAAACACTTATTGGTACTCATGAATACACGTTTGTTCTTGAGATTATTATTATTTTACTACCTCAAAATCGCATAAAAATCTAAAATGATTTCTCTTCTATAGCGTCTCAATTTAGTTAATTATTAAATGCTTTCCATTGTAATTTATTTATATTTTTGTCCTTAATATCATTAGTATTATCTCATTTCAATTCAATTTTCTGCATTAAATAGAAATTTACACTCATTTTTCAGTATTATTATCATTATCAAATTTTAGTCCAACTTTTTAGGATAAAAGGAAATTGGAATAAATAGGAAATTGCACTTATTTATTGTTATTTTCCTTCCTTTCGTTCACTTTTATGAAATAGATACGAAATTGATAGTTTTTAATTGAAAATTATTACTCAGAGTGCAAAAACGTGTAGTTAATTAGAAAGAAAAGGGGAGAATATGTGAAGATAAAGCATAAAAGTTAAGAATTTGGTGGGCAAACCCTAAGATTTTGTTGGCTAAGGAGTGACTTTATTAATTGTATATTATGTTTTATCAATTTTAATTGGTTACACCTTTAAATTTTGATTTGTGTTTTCATTTAAAATTTGGAATTGCAACTCATTTTTATGAACGTTTCAGGATAATTTTTTTTAGCCCTATTAATTTTCTAAGAAGATTAATTCTTTTTCTTTAGCAAACTGTAGAAAGCAAGCATATAATCATTTACTGTAGAAAGCAATCATATAATCATTTAGTGCAAAACAATTGAGCTTCTATTATTAATACAGAGCTATATTACTCAGATATGGAATATTCTAAATTGAAAGCATTTCAGTAAATATTTATAAGAATACAATTAATTTATATTAATTTAATCTATAAACGTGCTATGAAAAGGAGATATTTGCTATAATTGATAATCCATTTCTATTCCTTTCTCCTCTTCCTCTTTCTGCCACCCTAATTCCCTATCTTGCATTCTTTTTATATCCGTTCTCGAGTAGATCTTTAGGTTGGTCCTTCTCTCTAATTCCATAATATTTAGTTGCTTGCACGTGCCTCTTTAAGTTGCTATGTCAGTCGGTCGGTCGGTTGCATGGAAACCATGTTAGAGTTCGTAAGGTCAGATGATATGTTTGCTAAATAATAATACCGGTGTTAATTAATTTTGTTTTCAAAATTATTGAAATTATTGAGAACACGCTACTTAGATCTGTTGACCTTGTTAATAAAGGAAAGGAAAGATTTACATTAAACTGATTTAAGGTTAATACGCAATAAATACCCCCCTAGCCCCTCACATTGGAGATTTCCTTACTACTGTAAGATATAGCGTGCCCTCAGGGGTAAAAATAAGCCCGTGTCCGGCGACGACAAAAGTGAAGGTTAAATTAGCCAATTAATTAAGGTATTCCTAATTCAGTATTGCAGAAGAATATAAGCTTTATTTTAATTCGGTATTGCAGAAGAATATAAGATCTATTTTAATTAAGTATTGCGGAAGAATATAAGCTCTATTTTAATTCAGTATTGCCGAAGAATATAAGCTCTATTTTAATTTAGTATTGCCGAAGAATATAAGCTCTATTTTAATTCAGTATTCCTAAAGAATATAAGCTCTATTTGAATTCAGTATTGCAGAAAAATATAAGCTCTATTTTAATTAAGTATTCCTAAAGAATATAAGCTCTATTTTAATTTAGTATTGCCAAAGAATATAAGCTCTATTTTAATTCAGTATTGCAGAAAAATATAAGCTGTATTTTAATTCAGTATTGCAGATGAAGATAAGCTCTATTTCAATTCAGTATTGCAAAAGAATATAAGCTCTATTTTACTTCAGTATTGCAGATCAAGATAATCTCTATTTTACTTCAGTATTGCAGATGAAGATAATCTCTATTTTAATTCAGTATTGCAGAAGAATAGAAGCTCTATTTTAATTTAGTATTTTTAAAGAATATAAGCCCTATTTTAATTCAGTATTGCAGAAGAATATAAGCTCTATTTTAATTTACTATTGTAGATGAATATAAGCTCTATTTTAATTTAGTATTGCAGAAGAATATAAGCTCTATATTAATTCAGTATTCCTAAATAATATAAGCTCTATTTTAATTCAGTATTGCAGAAGAATATAAGCTCTATTTTAATTCAGTAGTCCTAAAGAATATAAGCTCTATTTTAATTTGGTATTTCCAAAGAACCTTAGCTATATTTTAATTAAGTATTTATAAAGAATATAAACTCTATTTTAATTCCGTATTGCAGAAGAATATAATCTCTATTTTAATTCCGTATTGCAGAAGAAAATAAGCTCCTTTTTAATTCAGTATTGCAGATAAAGATAAGCTCTATTTCAATTCAGTATTGCATAAGAATATAAGCTCTATTTTAATTCAGCATTGCAAAAGAATATAAGTTGTATTTTAATTCAGTATTGCAGAAGAATATAAGCTCTATTTTAATTCAGTATTGCAATAGAATATAAGCTTTTCTTTAATTCAGTTATTGCAAAAGAGCGAATGCTTTATTTTAATTAAGGTATTGCAAAAGAAAATAAGCTTTACTTTAATTGTGGTATTGTGAAAAAATATAAACATTATTTTAATTAGGGTATTTCAAAATAATATAAGCTTTACTTTAATTCAGCTTTTGCAAAATAATGTATGCTCTATTTTAATTTAGGTATTTCAAAAGAATATAAGCCCTATTTTAATTGAAGTATTGCAAAAGAATGATAACACATTCTACTTGTGACGTATCTTGCTTCCTTTTATATGTATGATTTGACTCCTAAAATATATTGAACATATTCTCCTAAGAAATTAATCTGTTTTTCCAAAGCATTTCTCTTGTTTTGTTAACTAGTCATATAAGTATAGGAGACATTTATTTATTAATAATTATTTTATTTGTTTCCAATGATATATTTAATGCCTGGAAATCTAATTCAAAATAAGAGTTTACATATATAAGGTTGTCCTATAATTCTGATAAAAAGATATCGTAAATATCTAATTTCGGAAAAGTTTTGATGGTATTTACAAGAATTAATTCCAGTATTAATTATTAAAAAAGTCATTATTTGTTTGTTTATGGTATCTATCAAATAGATAGCAGGAAAATATTGTTCTTTTAATTAGGTGTATAATTATAATTTTTATTTTTTCTTCCAAAATATTAGAATACCTCATTAATAGTTATTGATGACTGATTACTGATTATGATTGCTATTTATAATTATGATTCCTAATTATAATGTGATTTATTTAATATTTGGAAATGTTAAAGAAGATAGAGGGGGGGGGGGATTCCAAATTATTTCTTGTTTTTTTTTAAATGAAATGACACCTCTTGGAATTACCCTTCTTTTTTCCTGTCGGACGTTTACCTTCGCTAGAGTTTTTTTTATCAACAATAGGTTGAATATTTATTATCACCATGTGACTTTTATTCATTTTAAACATTCACTGCTTCCTCACAAGGTGTAGCTGGTGTGCACCAAAGAAATTACTTATATTTTGTGATATTGAATTTGCAAGAAGCGACGGAATTAAAAATCAGAAGGAATTAATCATGTTTATAAAAATAATTAAATTAGTAAATTATCGACATTTATATGCTACTAGTTGTGGTAAAAATGTAAATTGAAATAGCAGAAAATAATTAATTAAAATGACCAAATTCGACCGTCTATTTATGTTAATGACATATTTGGATATTTCAACCAACCTTTTCTACAAGGTGAGGTATTATACTACTACGAACACTACAAATACTAATAGTATTACTAATACAACTACCATTATTACTACTTCTACTTATACTACAACATTATGATTATAATAAGTTTATGAATTAAAATTCTCTAAAAATATTTAAGTTAAATGGCCAATATTTATAATTTATTTCCAGCGATTTCTCCCTCTCTAAGTAGTCACCTCTTTGCCACCTTATCATGCTATAATATACACTATCATGAATGCTCTTGCTGAAGGTAACTCGTAATTAAACAAAAATAAATAATTTTTTTCTAAACAGATTTTTTTAATAATAAGAGGAGACCAAAGAGGTCATTTTTTCAAAAAATATTGTAAGGACAGATTGTTAAGCAAAGTGTGGAAGATAAGGAACGGGAAAAGGTGTGGTATGACCTAACGACCGCTAGAGGTCATAAAGTTATATATCCTCCATACATTTTCACTTTGTCTAGCTTTAACGCTTTCTTTAACACAAATCTCCATACGCTCTTTCTGGCTGAGGTTCCCTCGTTGGTTTTCAAGTTAGAAAGAGTATAAATTCACACATTTATAAATGATGATGAATAAAAGGCTTTATTTTATTAGTCATAGTTCTATGCATATCTCCCATACAATCATTCTTTTTTATTTTGAAGTTGGGCTTCATGAATTTCAACTACCAACATTTTCACACCTATATTTATTTTTGCCTTTTCAGTCTTTTCAACTTATTTTTTACTCAATATATTCCATGTTTTATCCATAATATTTCCATGATTCAGGTTAAATATTTGGAGGAACCAGCTAGCCTTAAGTCAATTTAAAATTCTACTACACCTTTCCTAAATGTATTTACTAGTGTCACTTGTAAGTTCCAGTTAAACTAGTAAAATGTCACCGATAAATATTAACCAGCAAGACCGCTACTGAACCGGCAAGGTGAAAGTTTAGAGGAAGGTTGCAGCCTCTGTTGCGCACTTACAATATTTCAATATTTGTGGGAAAAGGATGCAGCTACTTTTGTCCTATTACAATATTTAAAAAATAGGAAAATTTGGGCCGTCAGAAAGGATGATCGTTTCATCGTGTTATCTCAAACGGCAAATGGATACGAAAAATGTTATTTTAAACAAAATATTGGCTGCACAAAAGTTATCATTAAAATCAGATAGGTTTCTGACGATGATTTGATGAATGCAAATAGCAAAGTGGTTCTGTGTTTCCCTCAATATACACACTGATATATGTGCCAGGGTACAATATATTAGACAAAGTAGAGTCCAATAGAACAAAAGAATTTAGCAGTTCTAGTACGGCGACGATAATGAAAACTTATAGATAGATGCAGATAGGATATTATAAATAATATTAATAAAATAATAATAGTAAATTAAAGAATTTTAAGAATAAAAATGAGAGGCTTTTATTGTGACTAATTATAAATGATAAAAAAACGTATAAACCATTTTTAAATCATTTTAAAATTCTCACATTTCGGGACATAGTCAAGTAAGCCGCATACCCGAATTGTATCAAAGCATGTGCTATACTGATTGTTTATATACAGGATGTTCTGGTTAAATTCAACGGTTTGCATGAAAGAACCCCCCCCACAATATCTCAAGCAAAAATATTTGTATTTTAAAAATTAAAGAAATATCGACTAGATTATGTTGGGTGATTAAGTTTACTTAAAGTAGACGGCACCAGCTTCCAAGACGGCCTCAAGATGGCTCCGTAACCTGGCGCATGCGTTCCTGACTGTGTCCCTGGGAAGATCTTCAAATAACTGGTTGATCTTGGCTACTAGCTCGGCATTGGGGTTGCAAACAGAACAATTTCTGTCTTTTTTGACCGCAGCCTACATAGGGTAATCCATGGAATTAAAATTAGGTAATCTAGGAGGCCATAAATTGGGACTGGCAAAGTCGTAGAAATTTCCCGACAAAAACTTCAGACTCATTCCGGAGGTATGGCCTTCCCCAAGCAATTTATTTTAGTCATGATTAGGCCATAATTTACATCAGCTCCACATAGAAGTTTAGGTTGAGTCTAAGGCAATTTTCAAACATGTGAAGTGGCATGGTGTCACCTTCCCAGACTGGGAGTACTTGGTCGGTATGATACAAGGAATGTCCCATGGATTAAAAGAAAGCCAACTGTTGTTCTGGGTGTTGTGCAACTGGTCCTAAAAGAGGTTATTTTTATCTGAGAAAAACCAGATCGTTCCCGGCTTAGCAGGATGCTTCACCTTGTTCAGGAGCTTCTTTGCTTGCCTCGGTTCTCCTTGGCCTTGGCTGTCAAAATTTGTCCCTTGCACCTTTTGTACGAGTGTTAAAAATGGTCCTCATTCAAGGTCAGCTTCACACTGATGACTCGAACATCCATCTCTCTCGCCAAAGCCCCTGACATTTCTTGTTCTGCAGTCGTTGGATGAATTCCGGCGTGCGAGTGCAGTCAGAATGCGTGAGGTGTTTCTTTCTGTTGTCAATGGTTTCGTAATCTCCGTTGCTGCGGATAATATTATGTTTTACATTATTTAAATTCTTAACAGAACATTGAACACCAGTCATCATTTCGGCATTTTGTTATTTGGCCAAAGTCATCATGGCATAGATAACTTTTAAAATATTTCGAATGCTTCCAGCCCCATGTCAGTTAACGTTTTATAAACTAAAACTGTACTCTGTATGTTATCTAACGCCGTTAACTGTTCACCAATACATCAATAATATCTTGGAAGATGAGATATTGAAAATCATCAAACTTAACCCACACACTATGTAGAGTAAACTAATCTTAAAGAAAGTTAAGCATTTATTGCTATAAACGATAAGGGAATATTTACGGTCAATGTGATTTTTAACGGATTACAGTGTCCTATTAAATAGGGGACAGCTCTTTTTTACATAGATCCAGTTGTTTCTATGAAAAACATTATATGACCAAGGTAGACTTCTTGGAATTACGAAGTTAGTTAAAAGGAATTCTTTTATTTACATTAAATACATATAGCTAATATTTAAATAAATGATATTCCTTATAATTTGAAATACATGTATATGCACCTATTATTCTGAAATAATAATTAAAGCTTAATTTGTGTTAAAATGAATATAACACAATCGGAGCGTTATTTTGGGTTTGTGTGAATCGTATAAGGCATTATAACAGATATATATAAATATTTAAAATAAAGGCATTTTATTCTTAAAAATGCACCAAAATGAGAATTACTTTCGAATTTAGTTGTACAGAATTAAAAATCATAATGTAGGACCTTTAAAAAAGGACATGGTATGATTGAAAAAATTATATCTCGTAAATACAAAGGTTTAATTTATGAATTTTTCCGCATCTATTCCATTTTTACCTAAGATTGGTTATAGAATTGTTGTATATTCTCATTAGGTGATGAAAATGAAGTGGAATCTGATTAACAGTAATTGAAGGAGTAAACTATTATAAACATCATCCGAAAGAAAAACAAAGTAGAAAATCGGCAAGGATAAAACGAAAAACATAATGAGTTTTGTTAACAACAAAACATTCCTTAACATTAAAGAATTTTCACTAAAAAATAATTTCTCTGTTAATAAAAATTTAATTGATACCTAAATTTGGCTCATGTAAAATTTGGCTCATGTAAAATGAAGGAATGAAATATTTTCCAAAATTTAATATTTAAAGTTCATAGATGAAATACATTGAGATTGTTGTACTTCTTTGTCTGGGCAGGTATTTTGCATTATACTTACATGTCTGCTTATTTAATAATTAAAGAAAATTTATTTTCTATAAAAAATATTGGGTAAATTTCCTGAGAAGAGTATTATTTTTGTCCTTCGGCTAAGGTTAAAATTTTCACGGGGAAACCTCTAGCGGCCAGAATTTGAATGTGAACTTACTTGAAGTTTTTATGCAGAATTTCTCACTAGAGAATTATATATGATGAAGAATCTTTGGTAAAAATTCTTAATGATTATACTTCTTGTTGAGAAAGAGTTGAGCAAATTTTCTTTCGAGAAAATGCTGTTTTATAATTTTCTTAATATTTAAGGCCTATAATTAATAATTTGTTATATATTTTTCTAAATATGAAATTCTTTTGCCCCTAACCTTTTATATTTTAAATGAGTTACCTTGCTTTTAACACCTATATCTATATTCTAACATAAAATCTGTTGTTATATATTTATTGACAATCCAATATTTGGCTTAGTTTTCCAAATATTCTGTCCAATAATATTAAGAGGGAATAATATGAGATGGCAAGGAATTTTAATGTAATTTTCATAGGTAATTATCCTTAATACAATAATGGGGCTCAATATAGTGTTTAAAATAGATATTTTCAATCTTTTATTTATAAATACTTTCATCCATCCCCAAATATTTCTTCTAAATTTATTATGCTTAAAAATTCTTAACCCACAGCAAAATAATAGGCCAAATATAGAATATTAAAGAATATTCTCAATTTAACCCCAAAATCTAAAACTTCTAACGGCTCGGTTTTTAATTCATATTAAAATAATATTAGAAATTTAGTATTATTGGGAATTTTTTCACTCAATACTAAACCATTATTCTTATTTGATATTTTGTATCATTAAAAATGTCCTCAATTCCTTTTAAAATAATATACTATATTTATATTTTCTGCACTATTTTAAAGTTATTTAAATGAATTTGAATTTGACTTTTTTGTACTTATGTTAGGTCAAGACTCTCTAACCCTTAAGGTAAATGATTTTAAAAAGATATAAATATCTTTTATATAATAAATTTATCAAGCTGATTCCTAGTGTAACTTGAGGACACCGTAAGAATAAAAAGATTTAAAAGAACAAATGTATCTAAAAGAGAGAATAAGGGATTAAATTAACGCTATAACATGAATAAAAATGTTAATATTGATATAAATGATAAAAAATCACAAATGCAGGAGTGGACATAAACTAGTGTCCAACAAATAACGTTTATTAAATTTAACAAAACATGACTAAATTTACCTTCGCTATAAAGCTCTCATGGCCTCTTTTTAGTGTTATATATATATATATATATATATATATATATATATATATATATATATATATATTTCAGCTATATTTCTATAGTTATAGACTTCATTTGAATACTGCTGCTAATATAGTTACTTTCTTAAGCACAAGATGTACCATCAATCAATACTCTACTTGTTTTATCCCTGCCACAACAATGCTCTGGAATAAGATTTTCAGTGTTGTATCGGTTGATATTAAAAGGTCCAAACTTAGTGTTAACTTCATTTTAATAAAGACACCATAACCGAGTTTTCCCATCATCTTCTTATGCACAATAATTTAGTTTATTTTATGTATTTATAGTTAATTTCTAACATATTTTCATTTTCCGTATCAAGTGTCAATCTACTTAAATACTATTTAAATACTAAGTTAATATAACTTATCACTCTTAGTATAACGCATGACTATTAATATAAATAAATATTATTAAATGATTATTATTATTTAATACTAATAATTACTGTTAACTAAAATAACAACTATTCATATAAATGGCAACATTAAATATTAATGTTTACTTTTTATATCTGATTAAATGAATGCTAATTATATTTAATCTAAATAGAAATAGTTACCGGTGCTAATATAAAATAACAAGATATTATTAATTTGTGTTCACTTTTATTACATTTAACTTGTCACCTAAACTACATCACCTATACTAGTCAAAATTCGGATTCTTTGTCTCTCTATTGTGGATGGTCTATTGCGTTACTAAACAGTCTTTAGTTATTAGTACGAATGCAATCTATTTTCTTTGTTGCTAACGTTTATTAATTAAAACTAAACATAACTAAACTTCAGTTCTCATGGGCTTATGGAGTATGAATGTTATTCTTAAATGTTGTCTATTTGATTAAGAGTTATTTTCATTTCCCACACTTTCGTTTATCCTAACTTCACCACTTGAGAAAATAGCCACGTTCGTTTATTAATAAATTTCCTCATCTTCCTTTTCTTCAACACCGGATTTCTTCTTTTTTGAGTATTATTTCATCCATGGTTAATGGTAATGCGCTTGTTATTTTTATTAATAAGATTTTTTCCATTATAAAGAAAGAGGTGTAACAGCGAACAGTTAACTCATTGAGGGAAGGATAATGCGAGGAATAAAGAATGTAACTAAATCAAAGTTAGGCTTAGTCAGGTCCAATTTAGGCAAAAATAAAATTTTCATCAAACCAAAGTAATTAATTTCCAAATATTTCCTGGAAACATACCCCCAAAAAACGTCTTCAAAAAATGGGTCATAAAAAAAGAGAAATATATTATAAATTAAGTGATATACTTCAAAACGTATTTGAGAGAAAAGATACGTAAAAAACGTATGGTAAGTACATGATACATATTACAAAATGATTAGAAGTACTAAACGTAATAGATAGTAATAGAAGTAATAAACAGAAGTATCTAATAAAAGTACTAAGCGTAATAATTAGAATGTAAAAAAAAATATTCGAAAAGTTCTGGAAACGTATTAGAATATAATAAAAATACATTTAAAACGTATTAAAACATGGAAGAAGTGTATTATAAGCGAAAGAGATGTATTAAAAATATTAAAAAAATTAAAAATTATTATTATACGTTTTGGAACGTATAAAAGACCAAAATTCAACTCCTATATATTCGTGTTCCTATTCTGTCACACTTAAGTTTTTTAACCCCAATTTTAAAATAATAATAGAGTAATATTAATGCGATGTCTGTTATTGGAGTTAAGGAATTCATGATTTAACACTTTTAAATGAATCGTCAACTTAAATGTGATCTTGCAATGATTTTCGATCGAGCAATTATGACAACAAATTTTAGATAAGTTCCTAAACATGAAGTGTAATGAGGCTGAAAATAATTAATAATTAATATATCTTTATGAGTATAAGTAATATATTAAATTAAATATTTTAATTTTATAAAAGATGTTTCCAAAGGTGTCCAAACGTGTAAAATACACAATTAGTTTAATAAAAGGCGAAAGATCTAAAATGTGAAAATAACAATATAGTGTATAAGCAAAAAGAAGAAACATGTATTAGTAAAGTTGCGATTAAAATAATCTCTTCATCTAAAATCATAAGAGCTTAATTTTATTATTTTGTTGGAAATGAAATACTGGGAAAATTTAATCGAAAAATTATTCTTGTTTATATCTTCAACAACATTTTCTAGAAAAGGTTTTCACCTCTTCAAGGCGATTTTTCTTTGTTTAAAACTCGGCATCAGGGTTTACTTTTATATTACGTTTTTCAAATTATTTTTATGACTCCGGATACGCTGTGACGTATATATGTCCTGAAACACGCTAATAGCTTGGTAAAGACTCAGCAGAGGGCTCAAGGAGCGAAACCTTTGCTCATGTTATTGCGGAGAAGTTAGTTCGCCATGAGGACACAGTTAGACGATTTCTGAAGGATCCTTTGCTAAAGAAGAAGCGATTTGATTGTGGGACCTCCAAGACTGTGATAGCTATGGATTTGAAGAATGATTGCGGTCCGCTACGTGGGAAAACCGGACGAACAAGGAAAGTTATTTTCATTGCCGCTGGCCCTTCCCATGTACCAAAAATCACCAGGAACCGTATCTTAGGGACCATGTCTTCCGTGAAAGCTCCCACGAAAATTCCTTCTTTAACACCGCGTCACAAGACTTTGAGTTTTCAATGGGCACGGAAATACATTACGTTGGATATGAGTTGCGTTCTCTTATCTGACGAGACCAGAGCGACCCTTGACGGACCTGAGTGTTATGCAATAGGTTGGTTCTATTTTGCAGATAAGCGTCACCAATGTTTGGGGCATCAACAACAGGGAGAAGGAGGTGTGTTGGGACACAATCCTGTTGGCCAGGTCAGCGTGCTTGATGGAGTTAAAGTGACTGCAGCCGATAAAGGCAATCTCATGAAAGAGCTCTTGGATCCCTATCTAGATGCCATACCGTTGTTACTTCTAACGATTAGTTTTCATGTATAACAACGCTCCATCCCTCTCTGAAAGGGCCACATAAGTGTTCCTAGGCTCCTACGGCATACAAGATGATAAGTTACTAGTAAGGCTGCCAGCCTCACCGGATCTCAACCAAATCAAAGATTTATGATCCATCATTAAACAAGATATTTAATCAAGTCCACATTAATTTTAGTCTAAAGAAGTCTTATAAGTGACCATCAAAGCAGCAGGTGGGCATCCAACCGGCTACTATTAAGAAATTGATAGATTCCATACATACTACGGATTTTGAAGTTATCCGTAGAAATGGGGCTCATGTGGGCAACTAATTCATTATGTCCATCAATCGTATATTATAATTATGATTTTCTGTTAAATATATAGCAATATATGCTTGATGTCAATATATTTCGTTCGTTTTCACAAAACCCCCCCGAAAATTCTGAAATAAAGATTGAAGGTCGTAACAGAGCATAATGAAAACATAACATTATTGATACCATATTGTGCAGAACGGTTAGGAAAAGTTTCAACAGAATTGATTAGAAAAGAATTGAGAAATCCAAACTTTCCCTACCAAGCTATTAGCGTGGCTCAAGGTGTATATCATAATTACTATAAAGGATACTGGGTGGTGATAAGAGATTTATCTATTTTCAACCTTAAATACAAGAATGCTTGTCATTTAAATAAGGTTTAAAATTATGAATCATACTATGCATTCTGGCGTTATGGTCTGAAGTATATAATTCAATTTTAATGCTACATTTTTAGGCCGCCCCAATTTTCTAGCAATACTGCTGCGTTTTGTCGTATATCGTATATCGCAGGTGAAGTGTGTGACTCGCATACATTTCATTAAACCTTAGTGTATATTCCTATAAATTGGACAATTTGAGTTCAATAAATATCCCCTCAATGGATTTTATTTCCCCTCTTTCTATAGGTAGTCGATATATCTGCAGCTTCAAATTTGATACCATATTTCTATGGATCTCTTATTCATTGATATTAACCCGAAGCAAACACGATCGAGGAAATTGCCTTACAATCCAGAAGCATCAGTATAAGCATTAATATAAAAAAAAACATTGGAAGATTATTACGCAGTATTCTTCAGTTAATATCATATTTAAAATTGCAATACTATAATTAACATTATATTTTAAAGGTATACATCACCTTCAAATGGTGGATGGATGCAAATTCCTGCCATCCATCCTCCCTGCGCATGATTTGGAAAACTTCCAACCTAACAAAGCATCTCTGTGCGCCATTTTCGTACTCTCCTGTATTCATTTATACTATTTTTTTAATTTCTTTTAATATAACTTTTCGTTTTTATCCTCTTACTTTTGGTTTTTATTGAACATTATAATCATGTATGGTATATAATTACTTTATAGCCATTTGTTCCCTTTCTATAAGAGGTCGATCAATAAAGAGATATTTATTCATATTAAAATTTTCTTTGCTATTTTTTATTAGGATTAGAATTTGGTAGAAGATATTAGTTTAAACAACATTTAAAATTTAAGTGGCATATGTTCTGAAAGAAATATAAATTAAACATCAAAGAATATATCCGTTGATTAGTTGAAAGAAATTAAACTTTTGAAATATTAATTATTGTCAATTAAACATTTACTAAACGCCATCATGCGCACAAATTCTCACTCAATTAAACAATTTGATAATTAGACAATTTTTAGCATTTTTGTATAAATATGAAAATCATTCTTTAGTTATAAGCAACTATCATTTAATGTCGTTCTCTAGCGTTAATATAATTTATTGTAGTATTGCTGTTATCATTTTCCTTCCAATTATTTGAATTTCTCTCCCGATATTCTTCCTAATTTTATCTTTTAGGCTATTATATAGTATTAAACTTATTTTTATCCAATTGTTTACAATTATTTTCCGATCATATGATTATTCCGATATAAAAAAATGAAAATTAAGCTACTAATTTTAAGATCTAAACTATTCGATCACTTTTATTATAAAGATTTTATTTATTTAGCAATGTAGTTTTCATCAATATTGGTAATAGTCTCCAATATTTTGAATCGGAAATAGATTCCTTTATTTAACAAGTCATTTATGAAATATATGATTCAGTATCATCTTCATTATTCATATTAGAGCAAAACCTTTCCATTGAGGTGATGTTGTAATGACTTAAGAAAATGGCAATCTTTTGAAGAAAGTTTCGGCGAACGTGTCATATGTTGGTGTGTATAATCATTATTGACTAGTTAAAGGCATTTTGGTTTAAGAGATTAATTTAAAATTTACCCTTGTAGAAGGTTTAGGTGTGAAATAAATGTTTGCTTGCTATTAATGTGCTCTCACTGAATGACTTATTTTAATTCACAACAAATGTAAAGCATATCAGTATTTGGAAACCACGTCTATGATATGACCAGGCATAGGTACTTTTGCGTTCCCCCATGGTTTATGCCCTTAATATTAAGGTATAGATAACCACCTTTCATCTTGCCTGATAATTTGCTACAAAACTCCCTCAGAATTATTTTGATCCAATAGATACAAAGCGATATTCACAAGTTGTAAACGTTGTCCTTCAGACACCATAATGGCATCTTAAAAAGGACAGCATCACTTGACAACTTTACTAGCTTAAATAGTGTAAGCATTAGTATCTAAAAAACAGACATTAACTGCTTCAAAGAACAGGTATTACTAGCTTAAAAATTACAGACTTTACTGGCTTAAATAGTACAGGGATTATTACTTTAAAAAGGACAGGCATGAACTGCTTCAAAAGACAGGTATTTCTAGCTTAAAAAGGACAGACTTCACTAGCTCAAATATTACAGAGATTATTACCTTAAAAAGGACAGGCATTATTTGCTCTAAACTGCTAGGAATTTATACCCTTATATGTTTTAACAACGTGAGGGCAATTTGAAACAATTTCAGACATCCTATGAAGAATATTTTAAGTCTTCCACAAACTACATTTATTTCGCTCTTCTTTTAAAATATCAGGTAGCAGTGTTGTGGAAGAGTAGCAAGCAATTCTCTAGAACTTGTTTACATATAAGATTCTCTCTTCCTCTCATTCTTAAAGGCCCACAAAATCTGCTATTTCAGGTTTAAAAATCATTTCCTTTACTTATTTAATATTTTTGTAATATTTAACCAATTTTTAACTTTATGCGAATTTCCTATATTTTAATTGTAAATAATGTTTTTTTTAGAAAATAATAATTTGAGTTTTTATTTATATTAATTAAGATCCTTTAAAACACATCGAGTAACGCTGAGATCAGGGAAAAGACTAGAATCTTTAATCGCTTCATTAGAAATATTTAAGTAAATCAAGGTTTCGAAAGGGATTCAAAGATAGCCTTTTCACCGCCAATCACTAATAAAAGTTGATTAAGGAAGGTTGAGTACGAAATTTCTCTGAACATTCGAGCAAGGACAGGTTTATTAGAAAAAAACAATTTAGTAAAACAAGTGTACACATTTTGCATACCGGGTATTGCTAAAGTCCCGATACACTCGTTAAAGGGAGCTCAACAAAGGAGACAATGATAGTTTTGATACAGTTAGACACGTTTTTTTATTGTTTTAACATATAAATATTTGTTTAAATTGTAATATTAATAAATGTGTCAGCTTCGGAGGAAAGCACGTGCTCCAGGCGTGATCTGAAGGCTGCACACACTCTGCAGACGAAGTTCTTTCTCATGTTGGCCCTCACGCAATTGACGGAGAAGTTCAGCTCGTCGACCTTGCTGCGGCGGAACTTGAAGTCCTTGCCCTCGACATGCGCTCACAAGCTTCAGTTAAGGAGATTGAGGTCGGGCAACTGTAGTCGAGGAGATTGGCCTTGTGGGCTGCGACACCGTTCTGCTGGAGATTTATTCCACCTTCATCGTGATCTTTCTCAACCAAGGCAGGAAATTCATGTCCAAGATGGCCCTGTAGTCGGCCGCGGTAAGCCTGGAACTGGCCTCGAACCAGACTGGTGGCATCTCCTCGTCATTCCAAGCCACGACTCCGAGCATCATCAGGGAGTCCGGACACTTGGTTTTGGACTCGTAGTGAACCCCGGAGACGTCCTGGCGCAGGTTTTTCGCACTGTTGTTCTGCTTGTTGATGGCTGGATAAACTGTTAATGTTTTATGAAAATAAAATGAGAATTCCATTGTCATGACGCACAAGTCGTTGAAGGCGACAGCAGCGCTGCTGACGTTGTTCTGACATGCAGTCGGTGAACAGAGGCCTTTCCACGCACGTCAAGCTTTTACTGCGCTTCTCTTTGACGGCCCTGGACACCTTGGCCACAGACATGTTCTTTTTGCTTGCGAGCGCAGTCCTTTTGAGCCTTGGAGCCCTTTTGAAGGTCTTTCTCACAGCCAAACGAAAGAGAACCTTCGATCGACCTATAATAGATCGATCTTTGAGGTCTTCCCCGTTCTTTAGCATCTCTACGACTGTGTGGGTGGTCATTCGGCTGAGATTTGGCCCTTTGGCAACGTCGAACTTCTTGTGGCCAGCACGAAGGAGAGCAGAGATCTCAGTTCTTTTCATTCCTAACCGACGAGACACCTGCACACAATGGAAAATGCGTTTTAATGACACACGCTGGAAAACTAGCACTTTAACGTTGTTTAATGGAACTTTTTCTATTACACACCTAAACCTTTCGAAAGATAAAAAAACAGGGTGTAACGGAACATTTGCAAAACTCAGAAAATTGCTAATAATTATTCTTGATATTATCGCTAGATACAAGTCATGCCATTACTTATTCCCTATTGCTTTTCACTGTTCTAAAATTCCTTACTCTGATCCTTTTAATTACCTTAAAAACTAAATATTTTAATATAAAATCATATATATGTAATTTAAATATGTTGGCCTTAAAAGTATTCTGGGATGTACAGGATCAACTCTCGTACATTTTCAGGCTGAAATATAGCTGAATATACTTGCTTTACCACTCTGTTCTTTATATTTACCATAACCATATTTTCTATAATTCATTTTTATACATTATTTTTATCATGAACACATGTAGATAAGTGTGTACCGTAGAATTTAAATAATTATAAGAAGCATGTAAAGAAAGGTCAAATGATACATATGTAGATAAGTGTGTATAGTAGAATAGAAATATTAAAAAAAAACATGTACGAAATATATATACAAAGGGTACACATGTAGATTAGTGTGTACCCTAGAGCTAAAATAGTTAAAAAACAAAAAAAATACAGAATTTAAAATTTTAGCATGATTCACTAACGTTAGAATGTGGTAGATAACATCTTTTGGAAGTGGAATCGCCTTGAGCGGATCTTAGGGTCTTTGGTGGTCCTTATTTCTGTAGTTCTGTAGTTAATTGAATGGAATTAAACCTTGCGGACTCATAAGAAATCCCTAAAGTAATTATTTAAAATTATCAAATGGACAACATGTTAAATCCATAAAAAACTGACATGAGTTTCTCAACAAAATGGAAAGACATATTAATAACATAATAATAGATAAGCAGTAAGAAAATTAACTTTCTATTAGCAAATGATTTTAACGTCCAATGAATGCCTATTCATATCATAATTCCAAGTTTCTCGAAATATTTTAATTATATTTATTGTTTTAAAATAATATAAAAATAGAAATAAAAAAATTTAACTATATATATATATATTATAGCAAATTTTGATCTCTGTTGAAAGGGTGTCTACCTTTATACAGAGAAATAAGGAAATTATCGCTTGATATGATTACAGGGAATATTTAACTAATCTGAACTAAAGTTATGCTGCATGTAGTTAGTGAAAAAAATGAGAATGATCTTTTACACATGATGAATACATATGTACATACAATACATACTCTTGGTGGGATTAGAGCGATCAAATTATGGACCTAGAAAAAATATTAGATTAGAGACACAAAGAAGAGAGTAACTGTATCTATTGAAGGGAATCATTAAATTAGAATGATATTTAATTACACTTTACAATTCAAACGATCTGAAGACCAAAAATGCCATTTCCAAAATTATGGTAAACATAATTTTTAAATCAGTTTCATGATTATTTTCATGCTTTCTTAATAGAAATCTCACCCTGAATTATAACCAATTCTCATGTAAGTAGCCGCCACAGCGAAGTGTTAAAATAAAAAAATAAGTAATTTCGAAATGTTAAAAAATATAATAAGATAGTATTTACTTTTTCTCATTGGGCACCACATATATTTAACCCTACATAGAAAATAAAGGAAACTCATTATATTTATCCTCAAATCCCACTAAAGATTACAATTAAATTAGAATTTATTTTATGGCAGAAGAAAAGATTTTCTACCAAGGTATATATAGGTATATTTATCCTACACTAACCTTTGATACACTTTCAAGAACTATACAGAAAAGGGTTCGAAATAAAGTAGAATGTAAGTTTCCTCCTTTCTTGAGTGAAAAATGACTAATTATATAAATGATTGACTGGCATTAGAAGAACTGAAACAATCGCTCTGCGTGTGGATAAGAGAAGGGAATCTAAAATGAAAAATCTGAAAAATATTGTGAAAAATATATGTGGGAAGGACAAGATAGTCGTTTTATATATATGTATATATATATAGTTTTAGCCACAAGTATAAAGCACCCTCCATAGTTTTTTATATATTTAAAATATTTAATAGAAGTGATAATTTTCGGAATTTATCATATTATTCATTAATATGTATGATAATAATGTGTGTATTTTGCTAATAGTTTTCAATATTTTATTAATATGTTTGAATACCTTATTATTTCGCTAATTGGTGTGTAATTAATCAAACAGAATGTTTTCTGAAATCAGAATTTTACCAATATTTCTTAATTTTCAGCTTAAATGTATAACCATTGTGCATTCAATAGCCTTCTAAATAGGTAATAGGACTAAAACTAAATAACTTACAGAAGCAGAAGGAGCACAAATCCAACTTACTATAGCAAAGCATTATTACTACTATAAATTGCTAAAAAATATATATTCAAGATCTTCTCTCAAAACCACCAAAAGCTATAATATTTCAAAAGATTAAGAAATATGTTTCAAGGAAGGGAAGTAGCAACACTGTCTTACAAGACCTAGAGAGGACATCTGGATTTTACTGTAGAAACAAGAAATAGAAAGATAGAAAAAGGAATTAAATAATATAAACAATTTTACCCGTTAAAGAATGTGAAAAATGAGTTGGTTCGATCTCATGCCATCGAATGCTTTTCGCCTTTTAGAATAATTCGCTAACCAATAGGCTATAATCCACATTCCTCCCAAATAATGCTTCAAGATTTCTTATAAGCAGAACAGTGTAGGTCGTCCCTATATGTTGAAGAAAATTACTTTAGTAACAGATATATACGAGCTTCTTTACTAAACCATAAATCACCAGAACACGTAACATGATAGATATCCACTAATCTAAACAAGGATTAAACATAGATTAAGACATAATAAAAAAGATAGAACCATTTCGTTTGTGTATAACGCTTTGCTCTTTGACATAAAGGGACTTACCAAGACTGTTATGTATATTTGCTGCCTTGAAATATTATTTTTGGAATATGTGCATTGTAGCCTACTAGTTAGCGGAAGTTGCCTATTAAGCAAACATAACATCGTTTGATGGCAGAGGTTCGAACCTAACTATTTTCCTTTTTACTGATAAAATGATTAAATATTATTTTATTCCTTCTGCTATTTCTATCATACTTTTTCCTAATCTATGTTTGATCCTTGTTTGGCGGTGTTTATTATTCTTTTCGTATTTTTCTATGGGTATATATATATATTATCCATAATAAAGTGCTTATTTCCATTGTTTAGGTACATTTATAAACTCCCACATGAATTTCATGTATTTGCATATTCTATTGCCATTATTCATAAATCTTATTCCTACGCAAAAGTTTTATATTCATTTTCAGCTAAGGAACTGTGCATTATTAATATTAAAATTTCTATTAAATTTTAACTAATTTTAAATGCAATCTTGTTTAATTTTTCGACGGAATTTTTTACCCTCAAAATTTCTTTACTTTTTAAGAATCTTTTTAGCTTCAAAATGAAGACGAAGAAGAAAATTAATTTTAAAATTAATTCTGTAAAACACTCACTTTTATCTTAATTTATCTACAGACTGTTGGAGGAAATTTGCCTCTCCAAGCTTTCGTTCCTATGTGTATAAAAGCTCTTTTTAAGGGCTATTTTTGAGAGATATGGGTATACTTTGTTATTAAAAACGATTGCTTCAGGTTTATTATAACAATTAAAAAGAAATGAGAAACATTTTTGCTTTTTATTTTTAAACAATTCGCCTTAATAAACTTTGTATTTAATCTAAAGCTCGTTGTATTTCTTTGTGGCTGGAGTTAGAGTAGAATGCGAGAAATAAAGCTCAGAGGAATGGCTAAAGCGGACAACAGCTAATTACAACATAAATGGCTAACTTTGTGATGTTAAGATTTCACAGAATTTAGGAAAAGACGGAGATTAAAATGGGCATTACGAAATGTTTCACGTTGAATAGATATTTTTAAATGTTTAAAAACATTTCTAATCAAAGGTAGGTAAAAGGTAAATAAATATAAGGTATAGAGATGGTTAAAACGCTCTGCCATTAAAATTAAAAGCCAAAATTGTTCAGGGATAGATTGTAGTTGGGAATGTTTAAAATCTATAACGATTATTGAACTAAGAGCAAATGATATGAGAAATTATTCACTTGATTCCATATGCAGGTAAATAATAATAAAAAAAGGAGAAAATATATTTAGGAATGGTTGTGATAATAATCGAAAAAAAATACAAATAGAGAGATCATTTAAGTATCGTTGAGAATATAAATATTTTGTTTAGAAAATCAACCTCTACTCATATGTTACATTGCGTTTTAGTGCGCTTAGTTTCTTTCTCATAACTAAATATATCAGCCATTTTTCCTTTATTTTAATATATTTACAGTCTAATAAATCGATAACTCTAAGTTTTAATTATATAAGTATACTAGCGGTGAAATCATAGTAGCTTGTCGCGTTATGTGGAAGATGGAAAGTTATACACACCAACGTCTTGGATAGTAAAACTTCTTCCAAAGATTTAATGACAGTTAGAATTTTAAGAAATCTTCCTGGAAAGTAGAATTTTCATCACCCTTATATATAACTAAGAATTTCCTTTATCGCTTATCATTAATTTTATTAAACTAGATTATACGGCGATTAAAAATTTACGGAAACCAAGATATTCTAAATGTACCAAGTTACTGAAAAATAATTTAATTAAAAGGTATTTGTTTTACTATTTTACCCAACTCAGAATTATGGAAAATGGCGACTGGGTAGAAAAGTAAAAAAGAAGAGTGAAAAATAAACAAGCCATGAATATGGGCGTCATCATTTTATACTGAATTTTAACTAAAAGATAATAATTGTGAGTTAGGTATCAGGGAAAGAATGAATTTTATATAGTTTCCTTTGCTTTTGGTAATCCTTTCACAGAAATAAAATAGAAAATTAAATATTTTTGACCAGATTTAGGTAATTTAATCTATACCTACAAGGAGATTTGCCTTCTATCCCCTTTCACACGGCTGAAATACCTGCTTATTGGCGCTTCGTGCTTACTGATCATATTATTTAGAATTGACTCATCTTTTAATTAGTCAAGCCTTGTATGATCTACACAAATAAATAACTAATAAATTTTATACTTTCAAGACGATCATCCCTTCAGAATCAATGTGGCCTCCTAATATGCTTATGTGGGTTTCATATTTTAAAAGATCTCCTTTGTCCTAAAATTTTGTTATCCAAGATACTAAAATTTTCTTGTTTTGGTCAATCCTTTAGATCAGTGTACATCATTCCTTTCTACATACGATTAAATAAAAACATGGATAAATTAGAAATTGCTTTAAAACAATAAGGGACTTTACTATCGATAGAAGAATAAAGATATATAATATGCATTATACGAACAAATATTTCAGTAAATGGCATCTCAAAACTTGTCCATAAAGAAGAGTTTTACTAATTATAAACAATCACCCTAGAGCGATTAAACTACTGATTGGATGAAATTAGAAATTTTTTCTGCTCACAAATATTCATATCAATAAAAACAGCGGAATGGAGATTTTGTGCTAAATTTGAGAGAGCATGTACGCTTATTTGTCTATATTTATTAAAAATATTGTTCTATTCTCAACAAAAATATTTACACCAGAAAGAAATAGCAAAGACAGATTGTAGTTTAGAAATAAGTATTTACCATAAATTTATCATCTAATGACAATGAAAATGACGAAAGTTTAAGAAAATTTAAAAGAATGGATGTTTTAAGTTTTGCCTTAGCTTAGGTCAAAAGTAATTATAAATGCCCTAATAATCGAATAAGTTTTACAAATATAAAATTTCAAAATTTCGACAGATATTTTGGCTGAAATCATATTTCGCAAACTTATATAGTTTAAATAGAAAATTGGTATGAACATTATTGTCAGTTTTACAAAAAAAAACTGAAACAGTTAGTCAAAATCTTTATCAACTTTATAATATCTAAATCTATGCCAAATCAATTTAATTATTTATACTGAGATGTAATAGCCTTAATCTTTCAAAGGTTGGGTAATTAATATACATAAATACGCTTTAGAATATTTAGAACCACCGTAGGACTGCATTTTCACCGGTCTGATAACTGTTCATTTTTCTCTCTATGTAAACAAAACATTACGTTTTTAAATTCTTCATTAGAGAATTACGATGAATAAAGGTGAGATATAAACGACATAATCGTAAAGCAATTTGAGAATATTTCCCCCTCGGTAAAGTAATTTGACTTTTCTTTGACTAAGAAGGGCGAATGCGTTGAAAACGTTCTTGATACGAAAAGAATGAATATTTGTCTATTTGATTAATGATTTGCGTATTTCTATTCAAGGGGAGATGACAAATTCATTGCAGATAGAGTGAGTTTAGTAAAATTAATACTTATTAATTCCATGCCAGTGGTTCAGATTTGAACTTATTAAATCACATCATCAATTGTTGTTTTTCACTTCTACATATTTATTTATTTAACTTTCTAATAAATATTTTAGCATATTTAGCTATTATATTTATAGATTTAATTATTCAAAACCAAATTCCATGACTTACTTGCTTATATATAGAAATTCTGTTAAAAGAAGATAAAGAAAAACAGGGCATTTTATGTGATTTAATATTTCTACCTTATTTTGGCCAAAAAAAAGAATCAAGAAAAGAAATCACCTAAATAATTATTTGGCAGAAACTCCTAAGAAGCACTTTATAAAATTAAGGAAAAATAAAGAGCTTTACTAATAAAGTCAAGAAAATATTTTGAAATGATAGTATACCAATGGATAGCATTAGGATACAGTAAAATACGGTCGCATTTTCTTTTTTCCTTCATTGGCTAAAAGATAAAAGGATGTTAAGCGGAGGAAGAGGACAATGTTTAGAGCTTTCTTAACTTTTAACTAAGAATCTAATTTATAAATTCATTTCAGGTTAGATATTAGAGGTTATTATATCATCTACAGCTTACTCTTCAAACTTATATGTGGAAAACCAGGTAATATTCGAAATTACTTACAGGAAAATTTAAGATACTTTTACTCTGGGGGTTATCTCTGGGAAACATTATATATATATATATATGAAGAGTTTATCCAATTCGGCCACGGAATAAAAAATAATTAGCAGATGCTTTGCTTGACAACCAAAATTTAACTAAAATTAAAAATCAAAATTTCTATAATACTAAATGTAATTAAACATAACTCTTCTTAATAAATAATGAGTAACGATTACTGTGACTTTTTAAGTTGTTAAACCCAAAGGATATATATTTTTAAAGAACTTCTAAAATAGGGAAGATGAAATTAAGGTGATATTTTCTAGTCAGTTTATTCTCAATTATTTGTACGAGCCAAATTTTAATAACTAACTTTTAAGTACGATCTGCTTCCCACACCCTCCAAAATTCAAAAAGTGTCAGTAGAATTTAAATTTCGAATTCTTGAAATTCTAATTTATATATTATTAATGCAGTTCATCATTATATTGAATTATTACCGTCTTCAAATGGAATTCAATCAACGCCATTATGGATAAGAAGCATTTGGTGTAGGACCTCTTCCTAGTAAAAGATTATTTTTTCTTTTACTGTTCATTTTATTATCAATTGACCTATTTAGCATTATATATATATGTATAATAATATATATTAATATATTATTCTCTTAGTATCTGTAAATTATACCAGTGTTCCCTTTTCAGGATCAACTATATCTTAAATTAGTCAAATTGTTACAACTTTTGATATAATTTATGTTAGAATAGTCCCGTACGTTCACCGATCACATCTATTCTTTATATTTTTCCTTGACGTAGCTATAATACCGCATACTTGCATATCCGCTAACAAATTTACAAATTACAATTGTGACCAATTGATTAAGTAAATTTTACACAACCAGATTAGGTATTGCTGCTACTCTTGTGCATAAAACGGCTTGTCGACTTCAGGCCGCAGAAATCAATGTAATTAATCACGATAGATATCTTGACATACCCTATTTCTCAATTAAAATATAAAGCAAAATAGTTTACTGTATATCACGAGGTTTGCTTACCTTTTTTGGACGAATGTTTAAGAAATGAGTCTACTAAAAGTTACCAGATGGTACTTACAGCTTCGGTAAATCTTCTAAAACCTGGTTTTCGCAGAGCTGTAGGTATTGAATACATCTCAGATTCTTACCAATAGAGTGGACAAGACCTGCGGATTTTAGATGCAAGATAGCAGGATATAGCAATATTACATTTATATTTCATCCTTGAATTTATATTTATTATTTTATCTATAATTTTATACTTATGAAGGATTCATTAGAAAGGGCTGTGGAGGTCTACCCTAAGCAATGGAATATTAGTCTATTATATTATATTATATTATTTGAACTCTCGTTTTTATTACCGTAGACTTCATAAAATTTATTTTACCTAATCTACAGGCGTAATTAATGAAATTTTAATGCTTAATTCATGTCAATGATATATTTATATATGTTATCCAGGCATAAACATTATTACTTGATGTCTATTTAAAACAACCCATAAGTATCCCCGTGCATATTAATAACCAACAATTTCCTATATATCCCAGTCGCTAAGTGAAAAGCTTAGGTAATAATTTACAATTATATATGTAAGATTAAATCTTCGTTGTATCGACGATTGTTATATTTATTAAAACGTATTTCATTACGTTTAATTACTTTAGCTAGCACATCAGCGCATGACGCTGTAGTTACTTTATATATAGTGACGCTTGGTAACTCTGTCTGTGCAAACGATCCTACCTGAAAACACTATACGGGTTTCCTTAAAAAAGTCAATAGAATGGAATACACAGTACAAGACCTCTCCTCCAACCCCTCCCCCACTTACCTCCATAAAAAACTAACACATTGCATGGACGATGTTATATACCATGAAAAATATATGGCTACATTTATATCTTTGTATAGAACTTCTGTATGGAACGACATAATAATGCAAATTTACCAACAAAATCTGTATGCAAATAAAATAATTTTATATATTACACTATTTATAATGAAATTCTCACAAAATTAATAGTTTAGATTTACAATTATATGGAAGGCTTAGCGACACCAATTGTTTTTTACTTTTTTCTCACATATGAATAACATTCAACACCAAATACAGCTATTAATTGGCTAATACAAATAGCAAAGAGCGATATTATAATATATAATTATAAGAAACAAAAGATCAGTAAAACTGTTTTTGAAAATAATCTATAATTTATAATAATATTGATTGTAGGCCATTCTACACCTTTTTCGCACAATATTCTATGACAGATAAAAATAATTCTCGACACTATTATTATAAAAATCATATATCAATTAAATACAACTCTACTTATCGCAGTTATCATCTTTCTATAAAACACATCTTCCTTAATAGTGATATGAACCCATTTCTACGAAACTAAAATCCCTGCATAGATATAATCGAATCTATATTTTATATTTATATTATATGCGCTTATTACAAAAATATGAGACCCTTAGATCTTACTAAGGATTCGTAAAAAATGTCAGCAGTGACATACTAATATAAAAAAACATTTTATGCGATGTAAATATCTTTCAAAGCAGCTGGTTAGTTTCTCAAAAAGATTCTGCTCCTAAAGAATTCTTTCAAGAACCTAAAAAAATGTTTAAGAAAAAACTCGGAAAAATATTTTATCGACAAGAAGGTTCATTGGTTATTTTGATGATGCTACTATTTTTACGTTATTAATTTCATTAAATAAAATTAGCTCATCCTATTTTCAACGGAGCAAAAATAAATTCATATATTTATTATATCATATTTTTTAAAACGTTCCTAAGAAGTGAATATTTATTTCCAAACATGTAAAAGGGTTTATGTATAATTTTTTAAAAACGAAATAAATATGTAATGCGAGTACAAAAGTTACATATTTACTAGAGATTAATTCCAAATATGTATTTCTTTGGTTGTATCAATTTATAATAAAATGTATGCGTTCCCATAATATTATCCCTTAAGATCTTTTGTATAGTGTTTTGAAATGTTTCTGTTGTTTATATCCACTTTTTTTACCTGAGGTCTACCAGATTCTTTGAACACCCTAGTTACCTATCTCAGTGTGATGACAACTATTAGTATTTTACCTCGAGTAGAAAATAAGATCTTTATTTATAAGATTTATATATGGAGTGATAAATTAGCTCTGCCAGCACTTAACATATAAAGATTATTGCCCCAAATATGGTTTGGGGAATTTCCATTTCAGCTTTTTGTTTTCATATACATTAGTTTTACACTGATAATCATTCCTATGTTTAAAGGTTTATTACATTGTCAAAACAAATATGCATTAAGCTTAAACGCTAGCACACCAATCAAGACAATATGAAATATACCTAGGAGTTTTGGTTCTCAATTTCCGTAACCAAATTAAATAATTCAGTTTATAGTTACTTAAATTTAGAAAGGAATAAATTACGAAACAGTGTCCGATTAGTTCTGCACACTAATACAAAATTATATTTTATATATCGTGTATATCTCTAGTGGAGAACTAATTTGGGAACAAATGTTCGAAAAGTAAAAATGGATGCAAAGCTTTACTAGAACTAGGATTCTAATTAAGGATGTGATTAGTTCATATAATTTCTGTGTATAAGATTTTATTTGGAGTTAGATTGATAATTATATCTAGTGGTACTAAATCCTATTTGGTTTAAGCTGTAAGCAGGTATGGCAATTAAAAAACTTTGCTAAACTTGAGTTCCTCTGTAGGAAGATAAAATTACTAACTCTAAATTACTTTTTTAAAGCTACGTTGGCACCTTAAACAGGACTGAAAAATAACTCTAACTACCTTCTGATACTGGCTAACTTTCTAGCCAGGTCAACTAATTATCAATAAATCCCTTTTCTAATATTAGATAGTTATACAGCAGCCTCAACGTTCAGATACTAAAAGAATTCCACAATTACCGCGCAATAAATAGAGAGAAATGAGATAAAATGTCATATTTATTTGACCATGCTCCATCTTTCATATCCATATTTCGCATTTGTTCAAAGAATGTTCTTACCAGGAACATATATATGCCAACCATTGGAATTGTGACCGCTTGTCTTTCTTGATTCTTTGTAGCGTCTCTTTTGGTCGTTTGTAGAGTCATTGTTATGCTATAGTGAACTGATATTATAAATTCAATGTCCGATTTCGCATTCTCAGAATCCAAACGGAGATTTGGAGGAAAAAGGCAATAAATCTTATTTGCTAAAATGGTTTGTTCGATTTTAGAGGCCTTAAGATGATGTATTTCTTCCAGGAATATATGTATATATGACCTAGTTAGTAGCTCATGCATACCCATACTAAAACTAGATAAAACTTTTAAAATTACTATTTAAACTAACGCTTATTCCTAAAATTATTCCCGATAAGATTGAAATTGATACAAAATCTCTTTTAAGTTATTTACAAAATAGAAGTTTCTCTTAAAGTAATGGTAGTGTGTCCTTTTTTATGTTATTTTCATTTTACATTATTTTATCTTAATAAAATGATATTCAATAAATTATTTTTTTTATTATTTAACATTCTGTGGGAACTACCTAAAATTATTTACAGAATTCGGTATTTTAGACATATTTTAATTTTGGAAGTTTGTATTAGTCAATTTTTGCTAATTCACAGTGATGAAAAACCTATAAAAAATGAAGGAGAAATTTATAGCATTTTATTTCTTGTTTTAGGAATATCTTAAATGACAGTGAATGGGTACAAGTTACAGTATAGAGTATCCTAGAAGTAAAATATAGGTTGGGTCTTATTAAAAACTATTGATATTTGTAAGTGAAGAATAGAAGGGTATAAAAGAAGGAAATTTGCAAAGCGAATCGAACTTTGTATTAAAAATGTGGAAGTCATATTGAAGATATTATTTATTAATTATTCAATTAAATATAATATAATTCGAAATAAAGAGAATATAGTTCATTTTTTTAATTTAAAATTTAAAAATATGCATTGTGCCTGTATCAATAATTTAGGGACACCCTTTATATTTATCATCCTTCCACACGAGTGAAGTAAGTTTGCTTTTTTAATGAACTAAGATCTTTCTACTAACACGTACTTCTTCCTAACTTTAAAGTCTTCTGACACCCTATATTGTGGAGTTGATAAGAGTTGCTATCTTAATCATTTCATCTTACCCTTTTATAATAATATTTTAATCCTTTTTTTCTCTCTTATTACTTTCTCTTCTCATTGTTTTCTTCTTCACCTCCGTTGCCTTCGAAGGCTGTAGAATTTGGTGAACTGTGCTCCCTCCCCCTTGTTTTTCTTACCTAAACCTTTAACTTTTTTTTAGTTAGCTCTTGTGCATCTCAACATTGCATCTATAATTAATTAACTTTTTAAGAGCAATTTAAATTAATTTCTAGGAATATACAATCGTTGATTTTATCAAAATTAAAAATAACTTTTTCCATAGAATCAAATTGCCACTGTTGGTCATACTATTTTGTTCTTTTATCAACTAAGCAATTACTTCTCCGTTACATTTCGTTTCTTGTTAATATTCCCATCTTAGTTTAGCAAATAATTTCTTCATCGTTAATAAAGAAGAAGTGAAATTATATAAAATATCAATTAATATATTATTTTTAATAATTTATTCGTTATTTATATCCCTTAAGCAATAGTTTTTCTTGATTATTTTTCAAATAAATAATTCCTTTGCCATGAAAATTTACTAAACGGTGTATTTTTTTTACTAATTTATCAGTTATATATATAATTCTTAAAAAAACTTTTATTCTTATCTTCGCCATGTATAATCGTCAACAAGCTTTTTATATCATTACTTTGACGTGAATAACATTCAATTATTTATTTTCTTATTCATTTCTTCGCCATGTATAATACGCAAGCAGACCTATCTTGTTCCTGTTTTCATATATATAATTTGCTAACATTAAATTCATTTTACTAAGTGTAGGATATATTCTGTTTATCACTTCCTTGGACATATAAAATTGATAAGCAATTTCTTTTACAACTTTATTCAGCAGGTGTATTTCTTGGGAAATATACGTATAATCTTTACACTAATTTATTGGCCCTATTTTATTCGTAGGCAACATGTTCTTTTTACATTATAAATAACTCTCAAATATTTCATACTTTCTACTCATTTTTACTATAGATAACTCTAAGATTGTTTTTATTTTACCTACAGAGCATTATATTTCATATATTTACTACTTTCTTAGATTTGTATAATGCTTAAGCAATATCTTTCATAATTACTTCACCTATTGCATTTGTTAAGCAATATTATATTTCTAGTAGATTCTCTTCGAATATTAATTGGAAAGAATCACAGCCGTTTTAGTCAAATTATCTTTATAAATAATTTTTAAACACTATATTGTTTTACTCGTTAATTCACGAAGTATAGTTCTTATGTAATATATATTATTAGTAAAATCATTTCTATATCTAATTCCTAGGAATTATGTGTTTTACTAATTTCCTAGTCATTTATATTGTTATATTCATGAAATATATTCCATTAATAAATTTATTTGAGAAATATAATTCCCAAGTAATATATTTAATTAAGAAATTAACAATATATTATGTTCCATATTTTATTAGACATAGATTACTCTTAAGTTAGTATTAGTTAAATAATTTCTTTCCCGATGTTTAATTCATAATCAATATAAAATTTTATTTGCCACTATTCTACATAAATCTTAAGTAATATAGTGTTATTATTGGTAAACTTTATGCAACATCGACTTTCTCTTAATCTGTATGCAAGCATAGATTTTAAGTAATATATCCTTTTTTCTACTTTACTGCTTATTGCTAATTTATCTACACTTACAATTTCTAAGAAATATTTCTATTACTAATTTCGTCTGAAAAATATAATTTTTTTAGTCATTTCTTTACTTTGTAAATTCCTAAGGAATATAATCTTTTACCTAGTTACTTTTGTCAATGATAAATAAGTTGAAGTATATTCGTTTTACTGTTTACTTTTATAATTCTTTGCCATGCATAATTCTTTAACAATGTTTTTAGGATAATTCTTTTCGTTATTTCTTTGTCATAAGAATTAAATAATCATCTGTATTCGTCTTTAAAATAAGCTTATGTATTACTCGCCTATGATCCCGACGTGTGAATTTGCTTAGAAATTCATTTCTTTTATTCGATTTTTCAATCGTTTACTCTCATACTTTTGACCACTTGGATTCTCAGGAGGATCTCCAATTGGAAAAATAGAACTTTGAGTTCAAGATGGGTAAAATAAGTGAACCATACAAATAAGTTCATACCCTATACCTTTTGGGGTCAAAAGAGCTTTTCGTTTATTCCCTCCACTGTGTATTCCTTACAGGCTTCCTATTTGAAAATTACATTTTACAGTTCCACTCATCCAAATCCCCACTAAATCATGCAATCCGGGCTTCCAATGAGTTTCTTTCATGGAAAAAAGCATCTAAGAACCCCTACCAGGTGCGAGGAGGGTGATGATTTGCAGCGCTTTCAATGAAAAATAGCCTCTATTGATGAACTGACCTTAGAATCGCGCATTCCTTTTAATACAAGAGACCTTGCACAAAATCAGAGCCCCAAACCGTGAGAGTTCTGAAAGCAAAAATCCGGGAGACCGCGTTGAAAAAGAAGGTCGCCATGGGGCATGGGAACGAGGAGTTGACCCTGTTGTTGGAAAGTCTTAGATAGCAATTGATTGAACCATTTACCAATAGATGCCCGCTTGCATTCCAAATGTATACACATTTGGTTAGTACTGACCACTATACCCGATCGGTCAGCAGGGTGATAAATCTATTGAAGGAGGGTAGCTCGGTGGCTCTTAATTCCTTTATAAGGGGGTCACATATTTGAAAGCATCGACGCCATTTGTAAGGTTCTAGTCCACGGTCTTGTTGTATGATTCTAAAGCCTGGAAAATATTTCCTTTTTACTTGTAATTTGATTTGAGGTAAGAAGATACCAGTTGGAAAATAAATTTATTTTCATATTTGATAGCGCCATCAGTATCAATATAATGTGTTGAGTATTAGTTTTTGCCAGTAATTCACAACGTCTGATAGATATCTCAATGGAAATCTACAGTTTAACGTGCGATTCAAACCAGGGCAGATCATACGACAACCGCCAAAAGTCGACTTAAATCCAACCTCCCTCTGGGAACTAATTATACCCATTGTGTCTTGCTCTCCATAACTAATAAGGGAAGGGATTTTTCATAAGGGTAGGCCTGTAAATCCTTTTTGTGTCAATTAAAAATGTGTTAAATGGTAGGTAAAGAACGGGTTTGTAAAAAAAACCATCTGTATTATAACAAATTTATTCTTGATTGGGCGCTGAATAAGTATGCAGTCTATGACAAGTTTCTTGATAAGTTTTGGTTTATGTAATTTATGAAAAGTGGATTGGAATGCTTTTTTAGCCAAATTTTCTAAACCCACAAAGCCAAAATTAGAAGATAGATCGCAAAACTAACTATAATCTGATAGCACACTGCATATCTAACTCACATAGTTTGATTGTATCATATGCAAATATATTAACTGTCAAAAGAAGTAAAATTTGCTCCACTATAGACATACAAGTAGCAAGTAAAACCAAGGATTGTTATGTATCTTTATTGATAGATAAATAAGTTATAAACTTTAATAAATACTCTGTAAGCTTTGCCTAATTTGTATTAAAATAAAAAACTCAGCTAGGCCTAGGTTAATGAAATCGAGATCTATTGAAGCTTATTGAAAATACTAAATATGCTTATCAAAAATACTCAATATTTTTTATCCATTATTTCTCTAACGTATCTCATGTGATTTTATTTTCAAGAGATTATTAATATAGCAATGAATTTGTTTTATATATATTTTTAATTATGCTTATTAGTTCTTTTTGAAGTCAGGTTAACTAAGTTGTTATGTATATTTAATATAAAATTGGCAGAGTACTATAATATAAGTGATGGTAACTACATGAGATACGCGTCTTTTTTCTGAATAATATGCGAACCTTGAGTCTCAGTTTACCTGAATCTACGCAGGTGTGGTATGCAGTCTCTATAGCAATGGTCAACCACAACCATGTTGAAAGAGTCTGGCATAAGGGAGCTCTTTGTTCACACACTCCGTGTACTATGACGACAAAAATAAGGGCTAGCTAAAGAAATTAAAACAGCTGTTTTTCTGATAGTTGTTAGATTTGTCGATTCATACACTTACCTTCTTGGGATTGATGAGAAGGATGCATATACTTACTTGCTTGAGATAAATGAGAAGCATCCATAGACTCACATGCTTAACATAGATGAGGAGGATTCACACACCAACCTGCTTAGCATAAATGATCAGAAACCGGAATTGCAAACCAGATGCAATGAAAAGAGGGCTAATCATTGTTTTCTGAACTGCAAACATTGAGTTCTCCCAAACTTATGGTGCGTAATTAGTTGCTTACTTATTAATTAATGAGTGATAGATTCTGGAAGGAAGAGCTAATAAAAAGGTATGGTAGGATAGATAGTTAATAGTCAGAGTGAAATCAAAGTGAAGAGTAAATGATAAATAAATCAAGAAATAATTGATTATAGCATGTGAAACCAATGAATAAATCTCACCAAATGATTGTTAAACGTACAAAATCAAGTACCTAAACATAGTGGTAAATAGAGATGAATGGAAAATCTAGCCATCAGGGTTGTCCTATTGAAGTGACCGTAGCGAAGGAGGAGAAATACCTCTCATGTACCTACTTCTGAAGAGAAACCAAATTTGCTCTCCATTGGTGGTGATAACACTGATCAAGACTTGTCATAAAAAGAAGTTGCTCTATAACAAGATTGGAGAAAGAAACGTTAATTGTAATGGTGTTCAGATGATAATGACCTAATGCTTCAAGAATTTCCCTTAGTCAATGATGATGGAGGTAAAACCTCGGATTTTAAGACGAGCCCACTCTCCCTCAAAAAAGACCCAAACAAACAAGGAAAAGACTAAATAGGCGATTGGATAATTGAATCTGGCTATACAAATGAGCTTGAGATACTCCAGATTCAACTTCACCTAAATCGCCGTTAATACCAACATTAGTTTTCTATCCTGGCAAGTTTAAAATTCAATTCACTTATCACTCACACTATTACTATCTCATTTTTGTTCACGATGAATATCATTATCATTCACATTTTGATCACTAAAACAGTTATTATCACATTCTTCATTACTTAAACCAATATTACTATTATTATTATCATAATTTTCACTAACAGTATTGGTATTAAAACTACAATCATCCTTACTAATATTATTAATATCATTATTGATGTCACTATCTTTTAGGATCTAGGATTTCAACTAGCCTCGTCAATCTTACGGTTATCTTTGAGTGCCATCATTTCAACTATCCTTATCTCAGAGGACTTAAGAGTGCCCTTAGTTGCCTTCACGCTACTCCTAATTCGTGGCAGGGGGCATTCCTGAATTCCGTAGGATGCTGATATTAATAATGTTAATAATGGTAATGGTAATTCTAAGTATAAAAATTGAAATAGTGATACAAATGATTTTAGTAATAAGAGTGGTATAATCTTGATAGTAATATTTATACTATTATTTATAAAGATAGTAAAATTAATAGTGATAGCAATAATGCCAGTGATTTTAAAAGTAAGAGTGATAGAGAGTAATGAGGATAGAAATATATAAGACCAATTGCGGAATTGTCATTTAATTGTAGTGTTCAAAAACACTCAGAACATTTGGGGGGTTTATATATATAATATAATTGTGGATATGGTTTTAGGTTAATTTGGTCACTTTATTATGATTTGCGTTTTGCGTCGTCATTTTAATATGGTTTGCATTTTAGGGAGGCATTTAAAAATGAACAAAGCCTGAATATTTCATGAAGCTTATTCCAAACTAAATACCACAATCAAATGGCAATTTTGCAATTGTAGAATTAACTGTTTGTGGAAGGCTCTGTCGATTTCATACATTTTTACTTAACCTAACTTAACGTATTTTATAATTTTTCTATTATGGTGTATTTGAGCAACCTTAGTTCGTTGCCAATAACCGAATCTAATGTCATATCTTATACAATAATAATAATATAAATGGTTATTAAAGGAAGGAAGAATTAGTATTAAAATGCCTTTGCACCATTATTCACCTCTTTTTGCTTCTTGTGTTACTTGAAAGCCTTTTTCCTTCGTTGTTGTCCATTAGAATGGTTCTTGGTCTTTATATAACGCTCTGATGACTACAGTTTTCGGCCTTTAATAAAACGAATATGTTAATTTGAAGCAATTTATATTTTCTAACGCTTTTCCTTTCTTAAACGCTTCCTATGTGACCGGGAGAGTCTTTTTGACCTAAATTATCGCCTTTTATTTACTTTAACCGATTCAAGAATCTTCGATCAAGACGGTATAGCTTAAAATAAGCAAAAACAGACGTATATGAATCGCCATACGAAGTCCTGACTCTTTGCGCTGCAAATATATATTCTAATAGAATGATATCCCTGAAATTAGTCTTTAAATCCAGATTTGACCCACAAGAAAGATAAAAAAGCAACAAATTACAAATATTTTCGAACTTTATGAAAGATTGAAGGTACGTAGAATTCGCCTGTTTTTCTCCTTCTTGTGGGTTAGGTATGTATTTTGCTATCTTTCACGCGCCATTTTTTTAAGCTTTTCCAATTGTATATTAAGAGGTTCCCGAAAATGAAATAACGCAGTATGAATGCCAGATAATAGGAATGCGATCAAGATAGTAATATTTAGCAATTATAGTATTAGAAACTCTTTAAAGTATTCAGCAAGAGGAAACTAACCAGCATTACTTTTTTCTCTAATAATGTGTTAAAGAGAGTAGGGGGTAGTAATTCTGGTAGATAAAACTGGTCAAGATTACTTTTTCCATGCTTAAATCTTTCATTTAAGGAAAGTTAATCGATAATAAGAATATTTAGCAGCAAAATACATAAAGTATAACAAGAATATATGCGTTAACAAATATTTGATTATTGTGTTCTGTGTAATGTCCATTAATAGATTTTATTTTTTATTGTCATTAATAAAGACATTATATCCTCTTTTCCTCTATATTTTTATACAATAACTCTCTTATTTCTAAAGTCTAAGGCAATGTGAAGAAAGGAATAAAAAGAATAAGTTAAAATCCAGTTTATTTCTGGCAAGAAGAAAAATTTCTCATGAAAATGAAATTCTCGAAACAGACCAGGGAGTAAAATATTGAATACGGTCCATTTCTCGAACACGGAACGATTTTCCTTAAAATTTGGGGTTGAATCTTAATCTTGCGTAAAATAAAGTTTATTCAAGCGGGAAAATCTCAGAGACAATAAAATCAAGGTTGTCATTATAGCTCGATAGGGAACACATTAGCATTGGGTTGGCCACTTTCTCGACATTTATTTTCAACATTTTCCTTGCCAGGAAAAGAAAACCAAATATATATATATATATATATATATATATATATATATATATATATATATATGATAAATAACACCCACAAGGAAAATGGAAAAACGATTCCGAGCGCGTTCGTCTTTATTCTAAAAGACCTCTTCATGGAATATCGTAGGTCAGGACAGACAATGTCTTAAATAGGAAGGAGTGGGGGGTTAATACGGCTACCTGCATCAAAACCCTAACTAGGAGGTACAAATTCTTTAAACACTTTAATTTGTGATTTAATATAATTAGAGATGATAGGATCTAGGCTAAACAATCCAGGGCTAATATTAAAGTTGGGAAAGTATTAATAGAGATACACTCCAAAATATTTCTTGAAATGTAGTTTGGACATTTAATAATAGGTTTAGCACTATTCCAATTAATAGTATGATCCTGACTATAGATATGCAAATTAAAGTGTTTAAAGAATTTGTACCACCTAGTTAGGGTTTTGATGCAGGTAGCCGTATTAATCCCCCCCCCCTCCTTATTATTTAAAACATTGTCTGTCCTGACCTATGTTATTCCATGAAGAGGTCTTTTAGAATAAAGACGAAAGCGCTCGATATCCTTTTTCTATTTTCCTTGTGGGTATTATTTTATCAAAATTTTGACTCAGGTGCAGGTTGTGAGTTTCTTTTCATATATACATATGAAAAATGGAAATTTGACGTGAAAGAGCAGAAAAAAACAATCAGGACACCCCGGTTCGATCACCTCTCTGGAAAATTCTCAGTATGGATTGCCTTCAATGCACCGCCCCCTTTCTTCCTTAAACTTTGTGTCTTCCAATGTATCTTTCTCTTCTCTCATGTCCTCATTCACGTCAAATTTACCTTTTTATTGTACTATATTGATATATGTTCTGCAATACAAGGTTTTTGCATCTTTAGTTTTGCCGTCAAGACATTTTGGAAAGGCGAAAGTTATATATTACTAAAGCCCTGGCGGAGTGGTCACTTACCAGCTCAACTTCTATATCTATATATATATATATATATATATATATATATATATATATATATATATATATACCGACCCCCAAAAGAGATTTTTATTACAGATTTTCAGTGAGTAGCTTCTTTTGTCTGAGTTGATAACAGACGCATTATTACAGTAGTTTTTAGCCCAAATTCGCTCCGACTGACCCACACACCAAATGGAATCTATAATTTCGTTTTGAATCTGAATCATGTCTTACTACAATATTTGATAGTGGCCGAGTCACTCCTATTCAAGAAAGTTTTCATTTTCAGCACTACTTTAATAAATACTATCTAAAACTTTATTCTCGAAAATCGGGGACATTAATATCATTCCAACCTGATACCATGGCAACCTTTGTTTCCATCGTCCGTTCTTAATATATACATTTTATTCGATGAATATATAAATACATTAACGAGGTATAATTATTATATACACCTATATTCCAGGCCATTTTATACTTTTAATTGCTCAATTAATTAGGTGAAGCTTAATTTATATTTATTCTCATATGTAATCCATTCTTTTAATCAAATTAATTTATCAATATTGAAATTCATTTCAGTAAAAGATTAACAAATTCTAAAGGTAATCGTTGTGGAAAACTTTGCGCTAATGGAGCTCTATGCGGAGATTAGCTGTAATTAACAATAATAAAACTAATCATCGGCCATATTTATATTCTGGAAATATCTGAGACAGGGTCTTTATGCCGAGGATAAGAAGATATAGCTATTAATTTATCTGTTAAAGTCCATCTACATTTGAATGGACTCTTTGACTTTACTTGCTAAAAGTCAACCTCAGACAAGGGTTTTAGTGACCATTTTATATGTTATCAATGGATAAGATTTGCTCAAACTATTTTATTATTATTATTATGCACAGCCAAGAGGTTAATTCTAAAGTTGAGTGTTGAGAGATGGTTAAAGCTATATAATTCACCTTAGGTCCAGAAGAGATGTAAAATTATGAGAATGGTACTCTAACATACGTAGTCTCAGAGTACTTGAATCATACGAAGTTCCAAATAACCATGAATCAAGAGATATACGAAAAACAGGCATAAGACTACCAAGTTTAGAATTAAAACTAAATATATTTGAACATCTATTCAATCAATAAGTGTTTTCTACATATTTATTAGTGATGAGTGGTGTTGTAGAATATCTGGCGATGCTGTAGATAATATGGCGAATGGAGGTTTCAGCTTTGTATTATAAATATAATTCATTTTATCTCCTCAGTAATTTAATTTTAATTACAGAATATTGAAATACATAATATTTTAAAATATTTATTACTAACCATATTAATATTACTAATTATAATTACTGTAGAATAACGTAATCCTTATTTAAAAGTTCGTGATTGGATTATATCTGAAATAGTACTTTCGAAAGTAATGCAAATTCCTCTATTTACATTTCACTATTATTTTGTACATCTCACCTTTATATATTTTTTCCGTCTATGCACAATGGCATTTTTTTTGCATTGAATTCACAACTTATATTATAGATGTGTTTAGGGATGGCTGAGAAACTCCTTACCTATCTCATTATAATCAAAACTTTTACCCCTGAGGAAAATGGAGTCTTTTTAAGACGAGTTTCGTCAGTATATGTACTGTCTCCGTCTTCAACAAAACTAACTATTTCTACCATTATAGCATAAGATTTCTTATATATTTTCATCTGATGACTTGAAATTATTTATATTTGAGAAAAAGTTTATACATTTGAAAATAATAGATAAAAGATATAATGAGGACCAAAATATCTCCGTTTTAACAGCTCAGTCTAAATGGATGTCAACTATTAAAAATATGCAGAAAGTAAATGGACATTTGGTTTGAATGCTGATTATAAATCATAAGATATATTAATTATGTATTTGTAAATTTATTTTACATTTATTTAGCTTCCTTATGAACAGCAACCAACCAGTACAAAATTAATGTCCATAATGGGTCTTAGAATTTAATACTTCTTATTAGCTCCCTATTCTTTCTTTTGGTTACTACTTGAGCATATTATCATAGGGACTCCTTCAAAGTTAAATTTACTTTGGGGAGGCAAAAGATACTATAAACATACAACATATTTTGAATTCCTCTTTTATATTTCAACATTGAAATATGCTCAAAATTGATAAGGCCTTATCGGTGTTGTCTGCCGTTTGTATATATCAATTTTGCAAACCTTTGGCTTAGTAAACATCCGATTGATTGACATAGTTTGTTAAAAAATAAAACATCTCTTTCCCTGACACAAACAATAGCTTGTGTTAAAAGGCTTGAGGTTTGTTTTCCATCTCGGTATATTACTTATTATTTTAAATTCGAACTGATAAGAAAGTCGTCGGAGATGAAATTTCTACCATTCAATCTAATGGCAAGAGTTTAATGCTATTTCTATAATAATTCCTGAAAACGGTCCTTGTTAAGCAGGATGATGCGCTACTGGTACCTGAAAATTGACCTTGTCTCCTTCGAAGATGGGTCAATCGTGGCCTAACATGGACCTTGTATATTAATAAGATGGGGCAATGGTTGCCTAACATTACCTTGTCTCTTTAAAAGATGCGGGATTAGTGACTTAGAATGGAGCTAGTTTTAAACGATCGAGGTTTCTATAATAGCTGGAAGAAAATTTCTATAAAAAAAAACAGTTATAGCACATACAGGTTTGTAAGGTCTTTTAACAAAGAACATTGGCATAAAATACATATAATACACAAACAATTATTTATTTTTACTATAAATTTAGTTTTCAATTATGCTTTCTTTATTGGCGAATTGTTTTTTTTCTAGAAGGCAAAATCAAGCAGGACCATCGCCTAGGAAAATTTCTGCAAGGTAGTTTGGTACCAATAAAAAAATTTACTTAAATCTCAATGAAGAGAAAATATGTAGAAAATTCTTAGCGCCGGTAAGCGAAAGCCAGGACTGGGTTATAGTAGGAGGATATCGGAGACCGAGCGCGTCAAGCCTGGACTAGCCATCATTCCGGACCGAAGTAAGATTTTCTTACAATACATTAAATTCTTGTGTTGTACTTTCCTTTAAATAGTCATATCATACAAAAAAGTACAACGGAAAATTCTAAAATTCACAGCCAATTGTCTCTGTGAGAAATTCTCTCTAGAATCAATAAACGGCTTAAGATCAAAATGAGAGAGGTTTCCGCTGTTTTTCGGGTGTTGCATGGAGCAATGTGGCTTTTTATCATATTTCAATATTTAAAAAATATTTATATATAATACTGCTGACAAAAATTTAAACAACCAGGGTGTCTGTACCGTCTCGTGCAATTTATTTTGTAAAAATATTTTTTTAGTAAGTTCCAAATATTTAGTAAAATATTATCCGAAAACATTTTTAGAAAAACGCCCAGAAACATGTAAATATTAAAATACCATCTTCTCCACTTCCTCATAACCCCAAATCCTTTTAGACCTATCTCCACAACGTGCCTCCAAGTACGTAACATATGTTATCACATGCATAAAAAGGCTTAATATATAATCCCCACATACACATATCCACGTTACAAAAGTTAACAAATAGGTTTTTTAATTGTGGCAAAAATTAATTTGGAAACATATTAACCTTTTTTTTCCATTTACCATCAAGAGTTGAAGATTATTTTCCTAATTTAAGAAACATAAAAAGCTCTGGTTGTATATCCTTGTACATATCCATAGTAGCTTTAGAATGTTCAGTCTCTCTGCGTAACATTTACCCCAACATACCAATATTCTCACCTAAGTCACGTTAAAGCAAGGAAAAAGAAAATAAGATTCCGAGCGCTTTCATTTATATTATGCAAGCCTAATTAAACCTTGTTTAACCACAAATGGAAAGACGCAACTAATAAAGGGACAGGATTATCTCTCCAAAACATTTTGATACAGAAATTGATTATACTCGTATATATGTACATTATTACTGATAAATTATGGTACCCCGATACATTTATGGTAAAATTGCCCAAAACTCTTTCGATAAATGATTGTATTATTATAATAATATTAATCTTAATGTTTAAATATTAATTGTTAACCACCTTTAGCCTTCTTAAATAATTAAAAATTAATCTGTTATTTATGTATATGTGATCTCAATGGGTACTGGATTCCTCCCACGAAACCTGGTGTTGTTTGTGCAATCCAATGTTGGTATTGTCATTTGAGTTAATTTTCACAGAAGATCAAGGAACCAAGGGTGTAAATAAGATAGCATCGATCCAATACCCACCGGAGGAGAAAGAAAAATGCTTTAATTGAGTATATGTAACACTCTAGTGAGGAATGTGTCTGGAATTTCAATATAAAGAGGCTCGTTTGGCCCTAACTCTTTTTGTCAATATCCTTAACAATTCCTAAAATAATAAATTCTTCTTGCCATCGAGTCACTCTCCGCAACATCATTTTATCTTTTATTCTTATTAATTTCCTGAATGAAACCTGCTTAATAAAAGGAAAGTGCTAAGAATTTTGTTTTCTCTATCCTCCTGGTAAAATACACCAATATTCATGTAAGAAAAGTGTAAAAATGGTTTTAATGATCCTAGAAACAAGTACGGAACCATATTTTATGATAATACTATGATTGTCAATAATTGGTCATAAATACGAATATTTTAGAACTTTCTGTTTCTAGGCATTGCTCCTATATAATTAACATATAACCATACATAACGTTAATCACGTTATTTACCGAAGTTAAAAATATTTTCTAATTTTGGTAACGAACAATCATTTAGAATCTTCGTCTCAATGTCATTCCCAATAATTAACAATATTTTAATATATTCGCGTTACCCACATACTCCCAAGGCATGACAAACCTTAATGTGAAGTTGTTCTTTATTAAATTTTCAGTCGCCATTTTAATATAACAATCACAGAGAGAACGAAGTAGAATCCCTCAGCTAAATATATTCATTGAAAGAGGATATTATTATGAGCGGACTAGTTATCCCTTTAATGAGAGGCACAGACTCAAACGCAAGCACGCGCGCGCACACACACACACACACACACACACACATATATATATATATATATATATATATATATATATATATATATCACTAAGAAATTGAATTAGCAAAACTAAACAGGCTCATTAAATAAACGAGAGCTGATATAAGAAAAAATACAACTATTTAACCATTAAGAGATATAAAATGGTTAAAAAAGAAACTTCTAAAAGGTAAATCTCACATAGTTGCTACAAAAGACAAAGATGGAATTATCCTCACTGATCGTGAAAAAGAGAGGAGGAGAACTATGAAAGGTTATACTTAAGAAACATGCCATCCAGAACGACAACCAACCATCGAAACCAATGATCTCCCAGAGGTTTTCAAATCAGAAATTAAAATTGCAATCAAATAACTGACAAACTCCACAGAGCAGCATTTCCAGATAACATTACTTTGAACTTGTTGAAAGATTTTAGAGATATCCCTGAGAACAAACTAGTTTTTCTATTCACTCAATGTAAGGCAAGATTCCGGAGGACTGGCACAAAACCATAATGATACTTCTACACTAAAAGGGTGATCAAACGGACTTTACAAACTACAAAACAATTAGCCTTATTCGGTATCAGTATAAACTCTTTACACGACTGCAAAACCAGCTAGATGACTGACAACTAAGTGAAAGAGCTGGGTGCAGAAAAGACTTCTCAACGATTGCCTAAGTACATAGTCTCAAACAGCCCAAAGAGAAATATTCATGATACAATATCCCTTAATACTTATTTCTTTAGACTACCAGAAAGTATTTGATTCAATAGAAAAACCATCGATTATAACAGCTTTGAAGAATAAAGGTATAGTTCTGCTCTACATAAATATCATTGAACACATATACCTAAATGGCAGACCCTAAATTCAGACATCTTTCCATTAAAGAGAAATGTAAATAAGAAGATACTATCTCCCCGAATTTTTCAATTCCCGTCTAGATTATATCTTCAGGAGGCTCAACTGACGATACAAAGGTAGATGATATTGTACTCAAGCAAAAATGTCGCCAAGAAAATATATCTTAAAAAAAAGTCATGACAAACACCCAAAGATGGACATGATAGACATTACAATTTACAAGAAGCAAAATAAAATGCTATACAAATATATCTATCTGGGTATATAGATTACAATGTCACCAGGAAAAGATCAAGAAATCCAATGTAAATTCTCTTTAATCTGGAAGGCAGGCATCATCTACGAAAGCCAAAAGACCATGAGCGTGAAAAGAAAAGTATACAATCAAGGCATAATTCCAACTATAACATATGGAGAACTAACTTAGATTCTGATGAAAAAACTTACATTAAAACTTAGACCAACACAAATAGCCCATAAACCGATTATGATGGGAATAACTTCACCTGAGAAAAAACAGCCTCCTGGATACGTGGCCAAATTATGTTTCAGAACATAGTGAAAACAATATTATAAGCTGAAATGGAGCTGGGCAAGCCATGTGGCAAGTTTCCAACAAGATTGTTGGCCTAGAAGAATTACACATTTGGTTCCACTTGATAAAGGACAACCGAAAAGAAGACCAAAAACAAGATGGAGAAATGATATTAAAACAATGACAAAAATGTTAAATTAAGCATAAGTTCGACAAAAATTCAGAAAAATGAGGAAAGGTTTTTTTCAAACCTTGGGAGTCAAAAAAGAATGATATATATATATATATATATATATATATATATATATATATATATATATATATATATATATATATATATATATAAACAAAATACAAAATTAAAAAATTGCTAACACTTGAAAATATTTAGTTGAAAATTTATACATATTGTGCCATCACCTTTTTGTAATATGGTGAGAATTTTTAATTTAATCCAGGATTTTGGAAGGTCTGGAATGCATGCAATTTTTTGCTTCAAATATGCTCCTAAACGAAATAGAAATGAAATTTGGTTATGTAATTTAATATATAAAGATCCTTAAATGATCTGAAATAAACACGTTAATATAACAAAAAGTCACGTGCTCTTACTTATTCTGTTATATGACTTCACGACATTCAAAACTTTCAATAATTCAAAGTCTAACCTTAGAAGGACCTTGAATCTTATATCATTCGAAAGAGAATAAAAAACAACATAAGAATCTCAAATTTCGTTAGAATCTGCCGAAAAGTTACAATTTTACTACAAAAAAGAAAAATGCGGACCGACTGACATAGTGAGATGTAGAGGTATCGCGACTAAAACTGGCCTAATTTAAAACTTCCCGCAAAAATTACCAGCAGCCCTTATTCATATGAGGTTTTTCCGCTACTATAATATAGTATATTAATTTTTATGTTACTTTATAGTACTTCTCAGAAATAATATTTGCGAGACAATTACAATGTAATTATAATTTGATGTAGAACAAAATCTTCGCCTCTTTAATAATTTTTCCGACTTTGATTTCTCTTAAATTTTTAGATGCCAAAAGCGACTTGGTTTTATGACTCAATTGGACCATTTATTTTTCAAAGGTTTTTAAATGTATGTTTGTAAAGGAAATTGGTGTCATCAAGAAATGCTCTTAAGAACCCGTTTAAAAAATTCAATGAAAATTCCGTCGCTGGTTATGTTTTATTTTATTACGCATGCAAATTATAAATAGAATTTAGAAATTAAGAATACATAATTGAATCTAAAAATCTATAGCACAATATATACACATATGTTGAGGAAAATATTCCTTTGTTTCAACCATATGACCTTTTGATTAAACGAAAATTAAGTGTCCAAATCTATTTCAGATTTGATCAACTTTAAATATTTCTTTTTTCAAGGTCTAAAAAATACATACTAGGTATAAAAATTAATGCTCTTGTCAATGCTTTAATATTCTTTGCTAAACTTCTATACAAAATGGTTAAAAAAATCTCCCATTTATGCCATCACTTTTAGAGATACTTGGGTTCTCTTACGAGTTTACGGACAAACACCCAAAATGAAAAATCGTTAGGGTATAAGGGCATAGGGGATAGTGTTTAAACAAAGAATATACTGGTCATAAAACGAGTGAATCAATAAGTTTTTTTAGGTGAGGTTTGTGTAACCAATTACTTAATCACGCTAAAGTGAAAGACATATGGAATCGTGCCATTAGAAATAAGTTCAGGATTTTTGTATTGTCATCCTGTTTATTTTAACAATTTTCACTTTTTCTCAAATTTATATAAAGGTAACCTACGCTTCCTGCCGTAAAAGCTATTGTAAAGCATCTGATCAAAGGATATTGAACGTGGCCGATTGGTTAGAGCAGTGTACTAGTAAAATATGAAGCCCTTGATGGCACAGTTCCAAATCAATACCATATTAATGAAAGGTATAATTTTCTTTCAATTATTTTTAATGTTCTTGTGAATTATATATATAAATATATTTTACGCTAATAGATCGACATAAGTAATTTCAAAATCAGAGGTTCCAGAAGAAGAAGGTAAAGCAATTTACTATAGATCAATAAACTAAAAATTCTTCCAAAATTTTGTATGAAATTTTGTCACGGTTTTTATTTAAAAAGAGAGATTAACAAGAAGATGTCTTTTAGAAAAATATAAAGAAGATTTTCAAACAAAGTGAAGAAATTAGGCGTTGTAAAAATAATTGTGATGATCCTAAAGTCATTATTGATAATAATAATTTTTTATCCAGGGGTTAAAAGAAATTATAGATAATTAGTACAGTTCTTTTTCAATTCGACATTTTGAGAAGTTAAATACAGCTACATATATATATATATATATTGTAAAACCCTCGTCATATTCATAAAATTGATCAACTTAAAGCGAATAATATATGTGGTGGTAAGTACATGATTTTATATAAATTTTCTACCCGGTGATTAAACCAAAATCTTTCTCTTATTTTGTTTTTTACTTATTAATGTTATTTATCGGATGGAACTATGTATATATATATATATATCACTCTAAATATTTTCGATAGTCATATTAAAGAATGTTATCATCACCGATTACTCAGCTTTTTAACATAGGGGTAAAATTAAGTTGTTAGTGTTTTTGTTTAATTTATATTCTTTACAGCGGGATTTTTGATGTCAACCGTTGATTTGGAGTCCTATTAGTTTAAAATGTTTTAGTTAATAAATTGTTCAGGATTTTGTTGAAAATTAAGCTAAAACTAAAAAGGTCCGTTTCTTGAATACAAACATTCCTATAATTTAGGTGGAAAAGGAGTGACTTATAATTGAAGTTAAAATACGATTACACGTCTGAGGTCGAAAATTGGGATTCCAAGTAATTTCGTTTGTATAAAGTACTCATCCATCTAATTTGAACAAATACGACCCTAGATTTTTTATCATAAGTTCTGCTAAAAATTAATGACCGAAATTATTTATTAGCCCAGCATTACTCCTATCAGTAATAAATGAGTAACGCCTAATTTTAACTTTACTCGGCAATGAATAATTGGAGATATATTTCCGAAATATTTTGAAGTTTTCATGCGCCCACATTACACTTTATAGGGAAATCTTTAGACAGAAGGTTTGATAGGGGATTTGAACTTTCCAAAATGGGTATATTTCGTCTTTACTAATTTTACCTTTACTAACACTAGCGAAACAATAAAAAGAAATGAGAACATTACTCTAATTTTCACTACAGTAAAAAGAAATATCACAGTAATATTTATATTCTAAAGCGGAAAGAAATCAACTTATTAATCGTAAGGGTAAATAATATAGGAACTTTTTAATCTCTTCTGGATATTATAGCAGAAACTAAATTCCTGGTTACTCTGGGAAAGTAAATATAAAATATTTCTCCTATTGGGAATTAGTCTTCGAATAATATTTCTTAATACTGCAAAATCAGTACGAAACTTATGATTCAAATAAATCTTTCGCACAAAATGACCTCTACTATAAAAGAACATATTACATATTTTCAACTTACACGAATTCAGGCCAGTACTATTTAGCGGATAACTTCCTTTTGATGAGTACTATTTTAAAGATAATATATCGAAGGCATCGCCTCATTTATCAGTTACATAAGGAAAGGAAGCAAGTCCCATAATGTTTTGTTGCTATGTCAACAGTAGATCAGATATTATCATATTTCTATTCATATAATAATAATCCTATCTCTAAATTGGACTTTTAGGAGGAAACAAACGATAAATAAGATTCCTATTTCACCTTATAAGAGATGATATTTGAATTAAATATAATTACCAAGAATATAAATTTTGTAAGGCCAAGTAAGGAGGACAAAAGATGAAAAATCGAATGTGTTCCTTGTTTTCTCTTACCTACCAACGATCACTATATATATATATATATATATATATATATATATATATATATATATATAGTTGAACTGAACTAACTTTTTAATGGACATTTGATGATAATTTATTTTGATTTTTTACCCTTCAAACGTTAAACTGTTATACAGTGAATTTCACACAGAGACAAAGTAAAAAGTTTGAGCATTTCCAAAGGTTCTTTTTTTAACTATTTTTCATAAACTCATAGCAACAAGCATTAACTTTAAAAGGTTCAGTTTTTGCCGTTAAATTCAAATAGTTCAAAAATAGTCCCAGATGTATAGCAAACACAAAGAGAATTCGCCTAGTTTTATCTAGATCGATGGATTCAAAGACCTGGCTCACATTGAACAGATATAAATACATAGATGAGAGAGAGGGAGTAACAAAGAGAGAAAGAGGGTTGATAGAAAATGGGAAGAAAGAAAAGAATAGGGCGTTTTACTGAATAAAAATATGCATGGAATACATATAATCGAAGTATTTATGATCATTTGGCATGCTCAAAGGACTAGTACATTTATCTAGTACAATATGAACATTAGTAAAAAGAATAAATGTATTTTGAATCAAGACTAAATGCTCGAAAGCTAATTATGCTGCACGAAAAATTCATCATATTCAGTAGTAAAGTCTACCATTAAAGAAACCTATTATATTATAAGTTAATATATTTCATTGCTTATTGATATGATTAATTCAAAGTCATTAGAACAGGCAATGTTATTTTATGGAAAATAAATTCTCTATTCCTCATTAGACTATTTACTTTTCCCTCATGAAAGCAAAATAACGTCATATAACAATTGTGATCACATTTCCTTTAAATACGAGGGATTTGTGCTAATTATTCGCGAAATGTAATAGAAATATTAATTTCTGCTCGTTTTCCGTAGAATTAATAAGTGATATCTTCTGTTGAGATTCAGTTACCCTTTAAATTATAATTTCTTATCTGTTCTTAACGTGCCATAATTGTAACCTTTGAAAATTATTGATCTTTAACGATTGACAGACTTTTAAAAATATAAGAGAAATAAAAATATTAAACTCAATCTTTTCATATCTGTTATGATATATTGAGTTTTGGGGAACATTAATATGTAATACAATAAAATTTCGAGTAGTGTAAAATATATTAGTGCTTTGCATAAAAAAACTCTTTAGTATTTTGGCCTCAAATAAGTTTAATCAAATAAGCATTGAATAAAGAAAGCTAGAATAAAATATAACAAAAGAAATAAAAAAAACTTTAGTGTTATTTGTAATTTCGTAAAGTATGAAGGTCATAAAAGATCTTATAAACGTAATGTCACTATAATATACAGCTATTGCTAAAGGAACGAGAAAATAAACTTAAAGATAAGTCTAATTTCTATCAATGTGTTCAAATTAATATTTTTTACTTAAAGAAATCTGGATATAGTAATGATTAAACAGGCTTTCATAATAATAGACTATGGTGATAAAAATTATTGAATTATGATATTAAGTATGTCCCCAAGACTTGATTAATATCATCTAATTTTCTTTGATATATATTTTGTTAAAATTAATATTAATCAAATTTCAATATTCTATGTAGCATTTCATTCTTTTAAAAAAATGAAGGAGAGCTCATGAGAAACTTTTTAAAAGAAAATGAATATCTGACAATGGTTACTTTTTCTTTGCACAATAATTATTTTAAAGGTAATGCACTAGACATTATTTTAAGAAAATGGAAAATGTGAAAATCCTCCTTTTAAAGTAATGGCACATTAGACAATTACTGTTTAAAAAGAAAAGCCACAGTAGATAATTTCTTTTAATAAAAAGGTACTTAACACAATTCTTCGAATCGAAGGAACATTACACATATTTTTAATTTTATCACATTAGATAAGTCTTTTCTAAGAAAGTATTAGCTCATCGTATACTTTTTAAAAATAAGGTCGAATGCACAATATTTTAGAATAAAAAATACGATACACATTTATTTCAAAGAAAAGTTCATTACACAATTTTTAAAAAATTACATTAGACAATTGTATAAATTAAATATATAAAACATACTTTTTTCAAGGTATAAAAACAATATACATTTCCTTTTCTATCGAAAAGTAATAAGCGAACGCCATATCAAAAAACTCTCGGGCTTGAAGTCTCTAAATTCAGAAATTACGCAAAAATTAGTACCAATAAATTGCGAAACCGACCTCCTTTCTCTATTTATATTTTCAGTTTAATCAGGTATTACGTAGAGTGAGCTTGTAAAGTAGATCACTGAATTTTAAATTGAAAATCACGGGATTTAGAAGGGGGCAATTGTAAAGGGGGAAAGTCAGTTTCATTGTTAAAATTACACGTTTGGGTCTAATAATGAGCAATGATTTATGATCTAAAATTGAGGAATTTTTAATTATCGTTTTTCTGGTTAGAGAATTAATGAACTGAATTTTTCCGGTGGTTTATTTATTTTTCATATTGGGTACAAAGTGTCATTTGTATGTACAAACACTTTTAAATATGAAGAATTAAATTGAGCGTAAGTTGTGCAAGTACTAAACCAATCACAGGAATTGTGCGGTAAAAATATTCATAACTAAGATTAGAGTAATGTAGTTGTAAACTCTGGTAAAGCCGTGTAAATTTTTCGCTTCCATTTACCCGGATTAATGCTTCATAAAGTAAGTATGCAGGTAAAACCCAACTAAGAATTATGGTAGCCAACTATTAACTTAAAATTCATCCCTTATATATATATATATATATATATATATATAATCATTATGGTAGTTTTCTATTGAAAGCGACCGCTAGTCTCGTATTAATAATTTTCTATTGATTCTTCTCGATACGACAAGTATCATCTTCAGAGCTAGAATGGGTAATTAATACATGCATTCCAGTATATTAATTATAAGAAAGGTGTTAAAAACTAATAAATGGAACGTAGACACGTGTTTGCGAACTAGTAGGCTAAGGAGGTGCAGGTAGGGACTGGTTGAGGAAATCTAAGTTGCTTGCCAGAGGTGATTAGCGGTTAAAGTTAGCTTTCCTAAATGTAACTGATCCCTCGATTTCCTCTTCTTGCAGTTGGCAGGATTTCATGGGAATTATATTGTAAATTTAATCTTGGTTGTTTTTATCAAATATATATTGTTTCAAGGAGGAGTAATTGGCGTCTGTTGGGACCATGGTCTAAAGTTTTGGTGTTTTTTTCCATCATTTTTCTGTTATGGCAAGTTCAATGTATTTATCGTGTATGTTTTTTAGGTGCACCATTGTTGTGGCGGTATGATATTCTTGAGTGTGGTTTCGGTCATTCCGATATACGAGTTAGGTAGTAGCTCACAGTCTCCTAAGGTACATGTGTACTCATATATTAAATATGTCCTTTGTTTGGGTTGAGGAGGCGGTTTTGGGTTATTTATCCTAAAAAGAGTTGAATTCAGTCTATTTTGATACTAGATAGTTAGTGCGATCTTTTTTTTGGCATTTGTCGGTTTTATTCCTCGGTTAATAATGTCCTTGATTGCTTGCTCTTCTTCATGGTGTTCTGTGCTCATAGTGTTCTTATAAAAGAGTTCTATAATACTTTTCTTGTCTGCATTTCGGTTCTTCTGTGGTTATGACAGGTATCATTGGTCTTTTTAATTCCCATAGCTGTCTTTATTTTTTTATTCAAGAATCCGTTGTTAACGACTACTTGGCTGGGTCTCTCAAATTTATTGCGCCTATCCTTCCATGTTGTGCAGTGGGTGAAAGCACGGTCAATATACTATGTGATAAACTCTTTTCATGAAAAATAACCCCAAACCTCCTCTTCAACCCAAACAAAGGACCTATCTGATATATGAGTACACATATACCTTAGGGGAGTGGGAGTTTTTACCTAATTCGTATATCGAAATGACCGAAACCACACTCAAGAATATCATACCACCTTAACAATGGTGCACCTACAAAATATAAACAAGAAATACATGGAACTTTCCTTAACAGAAAAATAAAGAAAGAAAACACCAAAATTTTGGATTATGCTCCCAACAGACGCCAATTACTCCTCCTTGAAGCAATATATATTCAAGAAAATCAACCAAGTCTAAATATACAATCTAACTCCTATGAAATCCTGCCAACTACAAGAAGAGGAAATTGAGGGACTAGGTACAATTAGGACAACTGCCTTAGTCACTAACTACCTTTAGCAAGCAGCTTACCCACCCTCCTCTCCGGCCACTTACTTACACTTCCTCATCCAGTCCCTACCTGCACTTACTCAGCCTGCTAGTTCGCCTACACGTTTGTACGTTCAGTTATAAGTTTCTTAACACATTTTTTATAATATTTAAATTGGAATACATGTATTAATTACCCATTCTAACTCTGAAGATGATACTTGTCGTATCGGAACGCGTCAGTATGATGAAAAAAAGTGCTAAGGTGCATTAATTTATTTCCACCTTTTTGAATTAATAATTATCAGTCTCTAATAAACTTCGATTTATTAGAAGAAAAGGCGAACATAAGAAAAATCGTTAAGATTAAAAAGCAGTTATTAACACGTGACTAGGGGTCGCTTTCAATAAAACCTGGAATAATAAAACTATATTGCTCAAATTCACCCTCATATATATATATATATATATATATATATATATATATATATATATATATATATATATGTATGAATTTAGGTTCATCTTTGTTTTTACATCTCCTACAATTTCTCTCAGTCGACGAAATACAAATCTAAGGCGAGAAAATCCTCCTTCATCAATTTCCAAACTCTTTTTTTTTAAGAATAAAGATACTAATATACATTTAGCCTCACCAAATAAGTAACATTAATACGCCTGTTAAAACTGAATGCTTCAAGCCAATTTATATAACTCTATATTTTAATTGAAACTACATTGATTTTATTAATGATTGGCATTAATCTAGCATATTGGGAATTAATGTTAATTTATGATTTTAACGTTAATAATACTTTTATCTTAGGTACTGTATTATATAATTTGATAGTCATGTAGGCCAAATAATCTGCATGTATTCTTTCATTATATTTCAAATATATTTATTTTGGCGAACAATAATCAAAGAGGTTAAATCGCAGCTGAACTTTGGAGTTATTTTGTTACACGGATTTAAGTGTATGAGAGATAGACAAAAGGCATAATAATAGACAAAATATAGGATCATGTTTATGAATATTGAATAAGATGTAGAGAGCAATCTAAATTTACGAGTGAGAAGTTCAGATAAGAAATGTAAAAACTATATTAGTGAAAGTGTTTTAGTCATAAGCAGCATTAAATCTGATGTATCACTCAAATTTCTTATTTTTTAAAAGACTGCAAAATCACAGCCTAATTCTGAGCTAGTAACAAAACAAAAATGAATTATCTGTAATTTGTTGTGTTAAATCTTCTCTTGAAAAATTACGAAAGAGAAAACCCAAGAATAACTAAAGACCTACGGACAAATTAAAAAAAATTGCTTACTGTTAAGGCTTTTGCACCATACTTTCAATTTTATAGCGCCTATTTATTCTCTTCTCAAAATTTGCTTCGGGTTAAATTTTCAAATTATTCAAGTTCCCTGTGTGTCTCTACTCCACATACCTTCTCGTTTTCTCATTGAGTGGATGCTTCAATACTCATCACATCGTCTCTACTTTATAGATCCTGATATCTAAGCGCTTTCCTTTGCCTTCTCTGAACAACGGACCTTTATAAACATTCCAGTTCTCTTTAAAGCTACACATATTACCTACCTCAAGTACTGAAATTGAAAAACTACCTTTAACGGCCCTAAAATCCTGACATATTTAGCTTTTGTATTCTGACTATTTATCTATCAAAAAGAAGTCCAGAAAAAACTTCAGAGCTATAACGACAAAATCATTTATAACAATATATAGTATTTTGTTTAGTTAAATAGAGCCGCATATTCTGGTAATTATGAGTTATTTATGACAACTGAAGTTTTGTTGGTTTCTTATTTAATGCTTTGCGTAGTTCAGGCATGAAATGAAATCTATGTCCACGGAAATGTGGTCGAATTATTTAATATACAGATATTGCTATGCCTAAGCTATGCACTATATATATTGACCTTTTAACGTTGAAAATTATCTTAATATTTCTTGAATAGAGTTATTTATCGGATGAAACCTGTATAGATACATTCCGTATAATTAGGGGACCTCACGTATCTGTAAATGAACCGTAACTCAACAAAAATTAACTGAAAATGAAAAAGCGGGTAATTTGCAAGCGAAATTAAAGAGGTATACAAGACATAGACTTTACATATTATATCATAAAATCATAATGTAAACGTAATTCAAAATCAATAAATATGTTATTAATAGCTTGCTATATTATTTTAAATGGTAGCATGATGTAAATTGCAAAATTGACTCAACGCAATGGAAACTTAAAATTTCCTTTACCATTTTCATTCCTCAATCGAATAATTGATGTTTCATATTACCTCGCCTTTCCTATTTATACGCGTAATATTAATAATACTTTGCATCTCAGGCAGATGCAAACTTTGCAACTTCCTTTGAAGCGTTAATGAAATTTTAAGACATGAATAGGGATCGAAATAGTTCTATGTAATGTACGTTTCTCCATATATTAACAACTTAGCTCTTATTTACGAGCAATCTAAATATAAGCACAATTTAATGATATTCTAAATTTGTCGCGTACCTTTAGAAAATTCGAAACGGGGTGAGCTGAACTCTCTCCCTGTCTTCCATTCTCTCTCATTCCCTGTTTCCTCAGAGGTATATTGCAAGTTATTACTAAGGCACGCTCCTATCATCACTAAATATAATTAAGATACTAAATCCATATAACGAATAAAACACGCCCAAACAAAATAAGCTAAAGAGAGACAATAATATCAACTTTGTGCCTCCATATATTAATATAATTAAGGCGTTAAACACAATAACGTTAAAAGAACACTGGCATTAAACCCTTATACGCATAAATATTGCATTATTAATATTTATAGTATCGTCCCGATTGCATTCAAGAAATGAGAGAGGGGAGAAAGACAGTGAGAGAGATGCAGGAGAGCATTATTATGAGCTGACACCCCTTCATTCGCAATGAGCACCGACAGACAGGGTTACAATTCTCATTATTTGGACTTTGGAAGGCTTTCGACTCGCTTTATCGGACATATAAATTTTAATTTACCTACAAATGAGCAAATTATGCATTGAGATCTGGCAGTGCGGGACTGCTATGAAATGACATGGCAAATGATGTGAGATGAACACAAGGAGATGGCAGTGGGCACGAATAATTATAGAAATATGCAAAGACTTCTAATTTATTATGGGATTATTAAATATCGTATGCATGTATATGCATTAAGTGCCACAGATATATGTATAGTTTCATGGTCATATTTTGTCCATTAATATGAATACGTCTTTCAGATATCATCGATAAACAGATGATATTCCTGACCGTATGTCTGTACTTACACACACTGTGTATATAAGACTGGCTTTATTTACAACAAGAAATTTTCTCAATATTCTGTACCAGTCCGTAAAACACAGTAATGTAATAGCACCAGATTCATTGCGACTTTGTTAACGAGCTACTTTCGTAGATAATACAGTATATCAGCCCTTAATGGCTTGGAACATTGCGTTAATTCGGATAAGGAGTTTCCAGATGAAAATTATGAAAATTTAACCGAGAAGTATTCAAGGATAATGAGGTGGAATAATTTATTACTGATGTAATGAAACATAATTTTGACAAGACATAATACAATCAAACCGGAAAGACTCCTTTTGTTTAAGGGAATTGCATTAACGAAATTTGACTTTATTGTTAGGTTGTTTTAATCTTCATATATATTACTTGATTTAATAAATAAGTTAATATTATTTTAAATTTGAAATAGATACAAGATTAGAAAAATTCCGAACAGCACTTCACATAGGTTGGAAGTTAAAATGCATTATATTGGAGCATATTAAAATCCATGTTTTTAATTGACTCAATAAACTATATTATCTGAAGTAAAAATGGTCGATTTTACTACAACACCTTATTATATATTAACGCAAGGCAGTACTTCATATGAAAAGTAAGATCTAAAATCCTTTGTGTCAAGTATACTGAATGAGGACACTTAAATTATTCCAACTCACTTGTTGACCATGGATGGGTGAAGAGTGGAGAAAGGGATTAGCGATTAGTTCCGGCTTAGCAACAAGACTCTCGTATCTACAATGTCTCTGAATTTATAGGTGATGACTAGCGATACACATTAACTTTTCATGCATCTCCTGCAAAGCTTGCCATATTTTGATTGTCGCTGTTTGGGATTATTTTAGGATCTGTTTATTGGAAGCCCTCGACAATGTATTGGATCTTGCAGTCGAATTAGTTGGAAATAATTTAATTTATAGCTGAATACCTTTCAATTCCTAAGCTATTGCTAATAATAAATATCGTTAGAATGCTAAAATATAAACGCTATATGTTTCTATTTTCCGTTAAGGATAAGTAGATAACGTAAGAGAGAAACAGATATTACTATGCTTTAAAAAGACAATGATTTAGAAGTTAAACGAGCAAGATACAATTTCCTCGTAGGTTAATCAAGCGGAATGTCAGAAAGGCAAAAAAATATATGAAAGAAGCCCTGCACTAAACTTAAAACATGAGCCCCCAAATATTTTTAGCTTCTTTTCTTCCACTTTGATCTATTCATTTTTCTTCCTTGTACTGGCTTCGTGACGACTAAAGGATGAAGTTTCAGGAACAGTATTTAAGCATCTTCTTAGCTCGTATTATCCCTAGACTTATTGCTTCCATATTATGTTTTCCAAATTTAAAACTCACAGGACAGTTTATAATGTAAGCAACTGAATAATTTGGCAGTTCATTTGGTAATCCGTTTCTAAATTATGACACCATAAATGCAAAATCTTGCATTCAACTCTGTTAAAATTAAACTGCCAATTTTTCCGCTAACCGACAGTTTTATCTACAGTCATGGGCAAAGTTTTGAGACTACTATATATTTTCATATAAGAAAATTAATAGAACTAATTAAACGCTACATTCAGGTTTAGTATCTTTGTATCATAATTTTAAGGTGAAATATAAACAAAATTTAGAGCTAAAACCCATTTTATTAATAGATTCAATTGATGCGCGCAATCAATATTTACCATGATGTCCAGTGTTCCTCGGGACTGATTCAATCCATTTTAGCATACTGGAGTCCAAATTTCTGTTGAAATCTCTATGTAAAATTAGCACAAATCAATATAGATTATTTACTTAGAATTTATAAAATACTTTAACTGGTTAAAGTCGGAATTATTTTTTAAAATTATTTTTGAAGATGAATGAACGACTAAGAGGAGAATGAACAGGTATTTTTATATTTCACATTAGGCTTTCAAACATCACTTTACATAGTTTGTTAAATACTTTAAATCATTTGATTCCAAGCCAAACACTACACTTGCCGCATTTTTTATTTGGCGAAACCTGTCTGTTCTCATGGCATTGACGACCCCAATGATTAGAGTCTATTTTATCCACTCAATATAAGAATGCCAATAAATATCATGAGCTCTTCACTGGTAATTTTTAGATCAATCAACTTTTTTAATAATTATACATAGCAAAAGTTTTCTGTTTTAAACAGATTCCATATATTTTAATCAAAAAAGATCTTTCAAAAAATATAAATCCATAGCCTATCCGTAAAGGACCTCACACACACACACACACACACACACACACACACACACACACACACACACATATATATATATATATATATATATATATATATATATATATATATATATATATATATATATATATATTTAACATAGTTAATCAAACTTTTCAGTATTTATTAAATGGTGGGTAATTAATAAAATGGTATGTTTTCTAAAATCAGAATTTAACTAATATTTCTTGGGTTCCAGCATAAAGTTCTAACTAATGTCTATTTAATATCATTCTAAATAAGTAATATGACTAAAACTGAAAATTCCACTTTTCTGTAACTAATGGTTATCACAAGTAGATATAGCTAAAAATAAAATGTTCAAGATATACTTCCCAAACTGCTATAAAACGATATCAGGAGATAAAGAGTTTTATATCAAAGAAGTGAAGTGGAGGAAAATGTATTTAAACTTCAAGAGAAGACAGATCTATCATTCAAGCTACGAGGGGTGGTCAATAAGTTTTGCAATTCGGATATAAGGAAAAGAGATATGAGGAAAAGTGTTTTATTATTTTTCAATATAACTACCCTCGACTTCAATGCACTTGCACCACTTGTCCCTGAGGCTTCGAATTCCCGACAACCAGAAATCTCCCGACTGCTCTTGAATCCACTCCTGGACGGTGAGCTAGACATCTTCAACGTCCCCAAACCGGCGTCCACGCAGTGCAACCTTGAGCTGGCGGAATAAAAAGTAGTCGCTAGGGTCCAGATCTGGACTGTAGGGGGGATGGTTGAGATCCTCTAATCTGCACTCGCACAGGGCAGCTTGTGCAACTCTGGGCTTGCGGACTTTGACGACGTTAAAGTCGATCATGGGGCGTGAGGATTCTAGGGACCCAACTGGCCAGGGACCCAATTTGGCCATCACCTTGGTCATGGCCAAATTGTCGTGGATGATGTTGATAACACTTCCATGTGATATTCCAAGTTCTTGCTCGATTTCTTCGACCTTCATCCGTCGGTTTCAAGGATCCTCCTCTCCACACGGGCCACATTGTGCTCGTTAGTCACGTCTAACGGGCATCCTGGACGGGGGTCATCTTCAAGGGACTCACGACCATGGCAAAACTCCCTATTCCAGCGAGCAATGGTTGCATAGGAAGTGGCGCTGTCGGTGTACACTGCAACCATGCGTTCATATATCTCTTTCGCGTTCTTGCCTTACTTGGTCAAAAATTTGATCACTGCGCGGTGCTCAACCTTCTCCATTGTTGAAAAATTGGACCTGACGATCTGCGATAAGCTACTGCTTCTTAAATAGACGAGGCCCGAGCGTGCAGTTGCAGGACCTGACTTGTCATAACTTGTCCTAACACCCCAACAAACAGCCATCCCCCTTACTCTGTTTTACCCTACCGATTCGCAAAACCTACGGACCGCCCCTCATACAGTAAAGAATAGCAAATAAATATCTTCTGGAAAATGATAGAGAGTTCAATTACGCTTTAACTTCAAAAAATTATACACAGCAGTTAGAAGAACACATTAATATCAAGGGGATAATTGGATGCAATGCGAGAAAGACACCATGAAACCTTAGTTGAATCTTTGAGTGAGCCAAAGATCGCAAAATTGAACACATGAAAATGTTCTAAAGTTATCTGATCAGTTGAAGGTAATTATCAGGTATGTAAGAGCTTATTGATTTGTTGTTTTAGATATAATTTATGTAATTCCTTCTCAATATATCTAAAAATAAATTATCCAAAAAAATAAACTTTTTTATACCATTTTGGAGATTTTAGTACTTATGGAGATACATTTATGCAACGAAGACCTGTTGAGGCATTTCGTCTTGCTTGTGTGGTACCAAATATGAAGCATGAGGGTGATTTATGATGGTATAGAGCTAAATATCTTTATCATGTCCGGGGGAAGTGTTTTTTTGCCATTAAAATATGAGTTCCCAAATTTATACCACTAAGTTTTCATATGTTTTAGAGCCATCCATCTATGCAGAAATTACACCCCAGAAATCGAAGAAAGAACTTATATTTCACCAGGATAATTTCCCAAGTCATTCATCCAACCAAACCAAAATTAGTTCGGAGGTAATGGGGATCACCACTATAGAGGGGCAAACATACAGCGCAAACTTATACCCATTAAAATACTCTGGAGAAGTGCTTGGAAAAACAATATAAAATATCACAAGTACAAATATAACAGAAGTTTATGAAATATTAAAGAATTGGGAAAGAAGTTTCTGTAAATTTTTTAAATCTACAAAGAATAAAGACTATAATTCAAGCAAAATTGGCGTCAACCAAGTATTCTAAATAAATATATAATATATACGGTCTATATATTTACCAAAAATGTCTAATTAAATTATATATATGATTCAATAGGGTCCTTTATACTTTTTGTCAATGAGCATATGTGATTGTTTGATTGTTTACGATACTTTAAGTAATTGGGATAAAGAAAGACTTCTTTGGTGGTGCTCAGAACATTTTCATGCTAAATTATTTTTTACGTTTCTTCTGGACATCAATATTTTTTGTGGGACATATTCTTCACCCACCCTTTCTACTATGGACACAAGTGATTGCTCCTGCCGAAAGTTGGCGACGTGTGAAATTATCTACTGTGCCACCCTTAGCTTCATCAGTTGATCATCGTGTGATTGAAGGCTGATTTAGGAGATTTAATATAGACTCGAACAAGTTCACCATCTTTTTCTTCTTCCTCGAAAATATTCATCGTTTCTTTAAATCTCAACTTCTTAAAAAGAGAAAAGGAAAGCAGAAAAATGACTCAAACTTTTGTATTATTTTATTGCGAAGTAGAATGAAAATAGGTAGTACATTTGCTATAAAAATTTATTTGCCACCTTTGTCATTTTTAAACAAAATTAGGTAAAAGTTGAGTATAGAAAGAAATGTGCCAGGTGAAAATAAATGATCATAAGCTAGAAAAATCCATTATTATTCTATTAAATTAAATTCAAGAAAATGAAAACAGAATCTGAAGTGACTCAAAGTTTGCGTCTAGTGTTGCTTTTCTATTAAATAGTTTTCCAAATTTATATAAATAGATAAGAAATTCTAAAGTTATCGAACATTAAGATATTTTTAAATATATATATATATATATATATATATATATATATATATATATAATTTCACGGTGAATGTAAGGCCACATAGCAAGGAGGCTGAGGTACATGTGATATATTTATGGAACAACGTTTCGGGCGTATCACCCATCTCTAGTTTCTAAAACCTAAATTAATCTAATACAGTTAAAGAATATTAAAAATATTAAAAATAATTAGGTTAAGACTATGTAGGTAAATCAAAAATTAGAAAATCAAATTATCAATCTAATATAACACCATTGAAACGAAAAAAAAACAAAAAACAAAAGTAAATAATTACAGTATAATATTTCTTACCGATAACTCAGGAATTTAAAAGGCAAGAGAATCAAATTATTAATCTAATTTAATCACTATTGACACTAAAAAAGAAGCAAAAACACAAAAGTAAAAAATTACAGTATAATATTGCTTACCGATGAAGTTCAGGAGAAATCACAAAGTGAAGAAATTATAAAGGATGTGGCTTAAAGAAGGATAGGAATTTGATTGGTTGGTTGTTGAATGAGGTAATTAAAATTAAGAAATAAGAAGAGAAACAGCGGTATTATCTATGTTGAGTGTAGGCGATTTTGTAAGTATTAGTAGGGATTCCAAAATTCTTAGACTATATTCATTGTTATTATGACCAATTATTTTGAAGTTATTTAGGGAACATTCTGTCTTGCATTGTATACTATGATTTCTAATTACAAAAGGACAAGTAAAAGCATAAACAACACGGCTGCTCATTTCTAGAGGAAGTTTGTCTTCTGACGAGAAGAAACTTCCTATGGAAAGTGGGTTAACAAAAGTGATTTTGAAGTTGGTATGAAAGAAATATTTTTTGAGTAATTTGTTGCATTTTCTAGTTAATAATTTATTGTAAGGTCCCATTTCTGGTACTACGAAAATTTTTTCATTACATTCACCGTGAAATTAAAGATTAGACTCGTCAGCAGCAACTAATGTGACTATATATATATATATATATATATATATATATATATATATATATATATATAGATATATAAATGAATGAATGCTAACGCATGCTTAAATTTGAAACAAAAGAGTAGGTTAATGAGGTAATTACTCATCTTGAAAATATAATCCTCTAGAGGTACCAAACTTGCTGCAATATTTATGAAAACAATTTCAAATATTAAAAATGCATTGCATTATTTATTTATAATAAAAACTCGCAATTATTCAACGTTCTTACATCATTCTAATTTATATAAGTTTTAAAGATGTGTTGCATATGTGCAACTTCAGATAATAATAAGTTAATACCGTTCAATATAAGAGGCAATCTAAGTTAAAAACATCCGGTTTTTATATACGGGTTGGTAAAACTATAGCAAGGCAGGGCTAAATAAAACTGTAGAGTGGGAGAAAAAATGTCAGATAAATTTTAACACTGTAGCAGCAAGGTAGTACATTTGCTATGAAAACTTATTTGCACCTTTTTGGGGTAAATAAATTTGTTCAATTACGTTTTTGAAAAAAATAATCAACAAATGTACTGCCAAATTATAGCTTCGGTTCCCTTAGAAAGGGACCTGGTTCTTTTAGTTTCGGAAGAGCTCAAATTGTTGAAGCAATCCATTGAAGCTACGAAGAAAGCTACAAGGATGCTAGGATACATTGCTCCTAACTTCATGTTTAATTCGATTGATAAAACTCTACCTCTTTATAAATCAATTGTTTGTTCACATGTCAAGCAGATAAGTTTGGTCCTCATTCCTGAATAAATGTGTAGCACTGTTAGAACTGATATTATGCAGGGAAACCAAATTTATCCACAAGCTTAGTAGGAATAAACTTATGAATTTTTTTCCGATTCTTAGATATATTATCCATTTCAAATAAGTAATTACGTGGACACCTGAGGTCACGTGGATAAAGTATATAAAAATATGAATGGTTTATGTAATATAACTAATAGACTATTCTTAGTTAAAAAAGATTTTATTTAAATTATTTTGCTGCTATGTTGTAAATTCCAAGTTGCGCGAAATTAAAAGCAAAACTACACATTATGTAATTAACCGACTATCCTTCAAAACCTACCACCATTTTATCAAACCACTTTGCTTATCGCAAAGAAATGCTGTTTATATTGTTGAATTGATGTAGACTACATATTAGGGCATTAAGCAAGTGAGTAGACTTTATAGTAGAACAGCACTGGCGTATGTTATTCGAAACTATTTATCATGTCACACAATGGTTTCTTAAGGACTATACACATTTATTGACCAACAAAGGAATATTTAATTAAGATGGTTACGCAGTTTTTAGATAAGTTGGATGAATGTGTTTGCGTTCTGATTAGTAGTGAAAGTTTATAGTAGTAACTTGACTTTTTTCATAAAATAGAGATTAATATTCTGCCCTAGTCTTCCTCATAGTATTAGCGCGTAATTATTTTAAGGTATCTAGAAGCACTTTAGAGAAGGAATTTTATTTCTGTCTGTCTGTCTGTCTGTCTGTCTTTCTCACTCTCTCTCTCTCTCTCTCTCTATCTCTCTCTCTTTCTCTCTCTCTCTCTCTCTCTCTATATATATATATATATATATATATATATATATATATATATATATATATATATATCAAAGAGTAGGGGTTACGTCAATCTCGCACGTGACAGATCTACGTATATTGCGAACAGGATTATCTCAGGAGGTCACGTGCCTTCAAGCCTAATGAACCTTACGCACTTACTTAACTTCTTTATCTCTCTTATGAAAATCTTTCTTAGAGCGTTCTTCCGAAGATTCCATCGTTGGTTTCACGCCTGGTCTTTATCCCTCATTCCTACTATTTTTTAGCGGGAGGCGGATCGTAATGTAGATTTCTTATGTGTTTTTAGTAATCAAATATTTATTTAAGCTCCAGATAAAGATGGTTTTGGATGATTTAGAAATAATCAGAACACACCACATCACTCCTTTATTACACTATCCCTTATTTTATTCCTCTTTTTGTGCGTCCTATTCTTTTTCTGTTTCATCTCACTCTCCCTCAATCAATGAGCGACGTGTCCCGATTCGCGGCCATTTTGTTCTCTCGTTTTTATTTTGCGACTAATCTAAGCCTTTTCTTTATCATTTGCCCATTCATCTTTCTAGTTAATTTTTCGTTGTATATTCAAGTAATAGTAGTAGGAATAGTAGAATTAGGTACATATATCTTGCAGGTTGTGGATTAAGATTTTGGATCAGTAGTTCTATTTATGATCTCTCAGATGATTTTTAAGTACAATTATGACTTTGTCTTCGATCTTAAGACTATTTTTGAACTCCTATGAGTTTTATGTTTTTTTGACCTGCAAGTTTATTGTTAGCATACACCAGGTCTATTGATTCAGTTATAATTAAATCGTGTTGTGCTGTTTCTCTTTCTCACTGTTCTTTTGAGTCCTCTCCTGTCTTCGATGGTTCTTTTGTTGGACTCATAAGCCATCTATGAATTTCGAGGTGAGTTATGAATAAAATGGTGTCTTAGATTGTTTCTGATGCTTGCTCTATTTTCGTCTCCTAAAAGTACAATCCTAGTTATGATGGTCTTGATCAATAGGTATCTTATCGGACTGCGAAGTATCTTATAGGTTTGATCTCTATGTCTAATTAAAGACTCCTTATTGTCTTATAGAGAAGACATAATTTGATGGAAGATTTTGTTTTCTTTTCTGCCTTTTGAGTCGCGTGCGACTCTATATCTCATTATGTCGATTGGTCCGTCGGTCCCGTTTTTGTTTTTTTTTCTTTTGGTAATAACATTGTATCTATTCGACCGATTATAACAAAATTTGTGACTCTGAATGTTATTTTACATTATCTTTCGAATCATATATATGCCAGGTCCCCCCAAGGTTATCCCTGGAATTATTTTGTTTTTGCAATAACAACTATTCCGCCGATTCTAACGAAATCCGAAACCCTTATGTTGCTTTGTATTATATTTCGAATTATATAATTTACAAAGTCCTCCTAAGGTTAGCCGGGAAATTAGTTTGCAATAATAACATTAAAATTTGAAATCTTCATGATGTTTTACATTCTCTTCCGTATAATATAATTGCCAAGGTCCTCCCAATGTTAGTCCGGGAATTATTGAAATTTTGAAGGTCATAAGATCATAAATCAGAATAACTAAGAGCACGCGACTTTGGTCAGCAGACCTTGTTCTTTCTTTTGTATCTTATAATAATTTCTTGAACATCTGGCCATAGCCAAGAGGTAATTAAATCGTTGCGTAGAGATCGGTGTGATTCCCATAAGATGCTTCAACTTAATCGAATGAAATTGTCATTTTACACATGTGAATTTACGCGATACTGAGTATAATTATTTATCAGAAGAGATAGTACAGGTGTGAATTTCTGTTAGTAGATCTCCATTTATATAGGTATCTGATGGTATAAGGTATAAACCATTAGGTAAAATTATGAAGACAACCTTCAAGTATTACGTGATCCTTTATTAATTCAAAATGAAATTTAACAGATAAACGGACCATGGTATTACAATTGCAAGGTTAGCCTTTAACAATTTGATTGTTATATCAGCTAGGCTTAACTAAAATCCTCCTACAGTGGAAGACCTTTTTGCTTCCTTGGGAAGAGCAAGCTTCCAACCTAGGTCAGGAATAGGGGAGACTAAGGCTAGTTGTAGACAAGCATAGGTTGATACATTTCAATATTTTCATCATATGGCAACAATTGGCGCCGAGGTTCTTGAGACGTTTAGGCGTCAGTTCCAGCCTTGTCGTTGTTCAGTTCTAATCAAGTTGATTACCCGTCAGCGAATCTACAAGCAAAAAAACTGTTTTTGGATACCGTGAGCAGGTATTCTGACCTTTGGTATTATTTTCATAGACCTTAATGAAACTCAGGTTTATTAACAATAATGTGATTTTATGAAATAACTGTCTTTATGCTTCATATGTGATTAGACTTTATTTTTCTATATTTTAAGTGAATAGCAATATTTATGAGGAGAAAGAAAATAAATCCTTCGGGGCTAGTTGGTACAATCAACAACAACTTGCCTCCCGAATAATGAAAGCCCATTACAGCCTACTGAAGACCTTCCAACGCCTCCGCACATAACAAGACTTAAGAATATGATTTTAAAACCCTGTTCCAAGTACAAGCAAGGATAGTTAAGATAGGCCTTACATGTACCTTTCAACTTCTTCAATAAAGACAGAACAAAGACCTACAGGAGAAATTAAAACCCCAGAGGAGCTGCCAACATTTAAAAAAGCTATCCTTAGAAGGACTCAAGATGCAACGAAAGAAAACGCCACACAGCAATTGTAACAGATACACCTGTGAAGATGAAACTACAGGAACAAAATATGTATTCACAAGGAAAAAGGCTCAAGAGTAAAACCAGTAAAAGGAATCTGAACAATAAAGGGTTTCTAAAGTCTAGTGGAGATAAGAACAGAAAGAACATTAGAGATTATTGGTGTCTTGCATGTGGTGGTGAAGTGGTGAATGGTCAAATTCAGCGTCAGAGGAGCAATGGGTGCAATGCATCAAATGCAATGATTGGGCCCATGAAAATTGAACAACTGAAGTGCTCATTATGTATGTGACCTATGTGGTATGAAGTAATAACTGATTTTTTTTGTCTTTTAAAGGATGTGATTCTTTTCATATTTTGTAACAATATACCCCATGGTCTGTAACTAAAAAAAGGTTTTTCTGCTATTTTCAATTATATCGCTGGAATTAAAAAGTATATAACCTTTTTGTTACATGATTATGATAACACATAATAAACTTTTCACAGCATTATTTTGTTTAAGTTGCCTGTATTAGTTATTGAATTAGAGGTAAAAATAATCAAATTGTAACATCTAGCCCCAGTCTTCTCTACTCTTTTGGACGACTGGGCTCTTTGCCCCCTTTACATTTCCTTTTTTTACTAACTTCATTACCTCATTTTAGAATCTTTGTCTTTGTTTAATAAATTAATAAAAAATAATAACAGAAAATCATCAAACCCCATTTGGCCTACACAAAATTTTATTCTTCTACTGTAATCATACTTTTACTTCATCTTACCATTCACTAATTTACTTTATTTACGTATTATACTTTCAAAGTATTTCGTTGCAATCCAACTAGATATTATTTCTCATCTCTTTATCCTTTTCGTTTTGTCCCCCTCCTTCTTACTTACTTATAATTTTTTCAGATTCTAGAATTAGCACCAGTATCATTGTTATATAGGTATTATTATCATAATCTTTCTATCAGAGTGAATACAATTATGAGAAAATAGAAGGAAAAAAGAACAGGTTATATAAAAAGAAACTTTGAAAATTTTAATACAACCCTTCTTTTTTACTCATTTTTAAAATAGGTAAAAAAGAAAAAATATCGAGAAAAATGATAAGAAATGATAGAAAAAAAATATTTTGACTAAAAACTATTCTTAAACCCGAAAATAATGATGAGTTTTGTAGAGGAGAGTAAAAGATTAGAGCATGTATAAGAATACGTTTAGATAAGGCAGCTCGTAACTCCAGATGTCAGCACGAAGGAGGAAAGTATTACATAAAAGTTAGGCGGCAGCAAACTAGCGCCATTTAGCCCATTAGAAGCAACATACACCCCAATATAAAACGTTGAGTATTTATCTGATGCTATTTATTGCTTACAATAAACGGAAGTGAAATTTAAATGGACGCAAATAAATGGATGCCCCCAAAATAGAACGATACAAGTAGGACTAACACACGGAGACACGAACAATTGGATAAGAATGTAAGGGATGAATATAGTGAAAAGAATAAATGTCCTAAATTAGATAGGAGAAAATAAGGTGAACGGAAGGAGTAACCTTATAATCTCGAGCGTTGGACCGTAATCAGTGAAAACCTTTTGACAAATTCATTAGCCAATCTGAAATATATATATATATATATATATATATATATTCATCATTCCCCCTCTGTCTCAAGGTCAGTTTCTTACCATCTTTTAATCTCATCTTTATCACTGCTCCCTTTCAATTTCTTTTACGCACTTTCATTCATCCTCCTTTCATTCGCTTCCTCTCTTACTCTCTCGCCTTCTCATTCCTTTACACCGTTTACTCTCTCCTATTTTTACTTTTATCCCCTTGTGAATGGGAAATAGGAGAGAAAGGATCAATAGGGCAATGAATGGATACGAAAATAATAGTAATATGCGAACGAAAATAGAGAATGAAAGTTCGTGGAGAATACAAATTGAATTAAATTGCACTGCGGTTAATATATATATATATATATATATATATATATATATATATATATATATATATAAATATATATATAAAATACTTGTAATTTATTTGTTCCTTGGGAATCTGATATGCAGTAGGAATATGCAAAACCAGGTAATTACACTAATCTTTTATTGGCCGGACGTTTTGGTCCTTCACTAGGACCATCTTCATCGACTGTGTCGACTAATGAGAAGGGGAAGAAATATTTGTGATAACAGTTTAAAGAATACATTAAATAATGGCTAAAAAAAAGCGGATGAAGACAAGTTAAAATAATAGAATTGACAATAATTGAGATTAAAGTAAAAACACAAATAAAAATATATAAAATTAATTAATACTCAGTGTAATCTTAAAAAATAATAGAAAAAAGTGAAGTTATAACATAAACTGACTTGAATATCAAAAATTAAAGGAAACTGGAGTAAACAATAAAATAACCTATTATATTATGTTATAAAAAAAACAAGAGAAAAAACAAAAACAAATTAGAGTGACTAACTTTTATCGTGGGGGTTGAGAAATCAACTAACTAAAGATATAAAAACTACTAACAAGATTTGTTCGGTTGGTCTGTTGGCTAGTTAATGTATTGAAGTGTTGGTTGGTTATATAGTGAATAGTTTAATTGAGGAGGAGAAATTATTTAAGGTGGATTTATTTTATTGATGTACAGTGACTCTAAGATTTTTAAATCGAGAGAAGTTAAGGCTGAAGATAATATAGTAAATGAAATAGAATTAAGAGGATGATGGTGATACTCAGAGTGTTGTCTGATGGAAGAGGCTTCAGGTTTAGAAATGGGAATACCAGTCCTATGATACAAATCTAAGTGCTTTGCGATCCTGCATTTGAGTTGTAAGCCAGTTTGGCCTACATAACGACTGTGGCAGGTTGTACATGTATAATTGTAAATTATACAGGATCGCAAACACTAAGGATTGGCTCCTTATGGAGAAAAAAGGAATTTAACGATACAGGGTTGGAATTTATACAAATGAATTGGCATTGAGGGAAATGATTGTTTAGGGTAGAGAGAAGGAGTTTGTTAAACTCGGATGTCAAATGCTCGACATAGGGTAGTCTAATGAAAACCTTCTGCTTAGAAACAGTAGTAAGAAAGGGTCAAGTATAATATATTTTGGAGAGAAATTTAGATACTAACTGGTCGAAGATGAAATCAGGGTAATAATTAAATTTGAAGAAATCCCATAAACAAGTCAGTTCTTCATGATAGGATTTCTAGTTAGAGCATATATGGTAGGCTCAAAAAATTCGGCTTTTAATACTGGATAATTTAAACTGACTAGGAGAGCTACTAAAAAAATGTGACCCAATCTAGTGGTGGTAGGTTTTCTTTAAATGGATGTATTATAAAACGAACCTGTTCGGACGACGTTGCCATCCAAGAACGAGATTTTGTTGTCCCTTTATGTTGCCATAGAAAACCATATGTTAGAAAATACAGGGCTTTTAACTATTAGGGAATGGAAAATATGTTTTTGTTTTTAAAATAAAAACTGAGATTAATTATTTTTACGTGTTTTCGTTGTAAAAAGGGAGATAATATAAATATTTGAGCAATATAGGTTGCTTTTTTGGGTGGGAGTGGATTTGGCGTGTGTAATTTGTGGATGATTATAGTTGTAGCAAAAGTGGAAATGAGCTTGTGTTGGAGTTCAAAGTGGGGTTTGTAAATCTTTAATTGAAAGATTATTTAAGTTGGGTTTATGGTGTGGATGTTTGTTTTTGTAGTGTATTCGTATATGGGAAAATTCATGAGTATTGAATGGGGTCCCAGTTTTGTTGCTGATGCCTTAATGTGCACAAATACGGGTATGTAGTGTGCACTGTGTCGATTCCAAATACACCTCGGAATTACAGTTTGAGCAGATGAATTCATATATGACAGAGAAATGAAGCAGCGTTGGTATTTTGTCTTTAATGCTGAAATGATGTTGTACTTTGCGTGTGTTTTGAAAAATTGGTATGAAATATGTTGCAGGAAAGGAATTTTTTAGAAAACATGAGAGTTTGGCGTAGAGAAGTGAATTAAGGGGTCCTATATATGGGAGAGGTACAAAAACCTGCTCTTTAGGGACGTTGTATGAGGAATCTTTCGGGTTCAATATTTTATTGACCAAATATGAAGTGTTTGGTCGTATAAGTTTGAAGGAGATCCGTTTTGTTAGAAATAGTTAGCGAGGAAAATGATCTCGTTGTGGAAATTGAGGTATGAGATTGTAAGCGCGAGAAAATAAGGTTTTCATAGAGTTTTATTTGATTTTGGTTGCACAATGACTAGGAAAATGGAATCCAGAGCTCGTATGTCTATGTTTTTTCGTGAATGGAAGTGGAGAAAGCGTCGGTTGTGCGTGTTATTTGTAGGTCTAAGAAAGGAATGGAGTTGTTGTCTTCCTTTTCTTGAGTGAATTTAATATTTAGATATAACTGAGTTATGTACTCTAAGAATTTATCAGATGAACTTTTAGAGTGGAAAGGAGCGATCGTGTCGTTTACGCATCTTCTGTAGAAGATATGACGGAATTGTAATGTACATTTGGCAAGTGCTTTTTCTTCTAAGTTACACATAAGGATACCAGGCAATGGCTTCGCTACTCACCCTATGGAGGGAGCTTGCACTTTGCTACTAAGTTTAAAATTTAGAATCTAAAAAAAAGCAGCCATGGTTAAATTATAGAGTTATAGAAGGAGAAAATATATAAAAATAAATTTTCTGAAATTCACCATTTGAAATTCTTTTGGTTTTAAAAAATTCACAAAATTTTGATACTTATATTAATTTCTGAACTTCACCATTTTGTTTTTTGATATTTTAAAAGAATTATTAGAAATAACTTTGATAAAAAACCTAAGTCATAACCAAACTAAGATAAAATTATTATTCAAATACTCAAAAAAATCCCCTTCTTTAAATATAGAGTGAGTGATTTGCGAGAGGAGCGGCAATAGGACTTCCCATCTTGAGACCATCTATTTGGGAGAAAAAGTTTCCATTAAATGATTAATAGATTTCGTGAGAGACTGTAAGTAGCATTTTCTTTATTTGTTTCGCATTAAAACAGTGAAGGAGAAAACTGGGAGAGGGAATGGGTGAGAAAGGAAAATATTAATTGTTTCTAAAAGTGGGACACTGGTGTATAGGGAGGTTATGTCAAAACTAGCCATATATAAGTTTGAATTTTTTTGTAATTTCTTCTATTACATGTATAGAATTTTAGACAGTGTATTGGTTTATGGGAAGGGAGTAATATGTGGGGCAATGAATTTGGCTGTTTTATAATTAGAGAGGTTATAGGTTCCTAGAATAGGTCGAAGGGGTACATTAGGGTTATGGATTTTAGAAAGACCGTATAGTTGGCCGTAGGTGGAGCCTGTAGAGTGGAGTTGTTTGTAGGTCTCTTCACCAAGAGCGTGCGATTTTTTGAGTGGTAGAAGAAGCCTATTGACTTGGTCTTCGAGTCGGAGGGAGAATTTCAGCGGGTCTTCTTGGACGGGAGCAAATTTGGATCGGTCATCTAAAATCATGTGCATTTTTCGTGTATATTCTTCTTTATTCATTATAACCACACCTCTACCTTTGTCAGGGCGGATAATGATAAGGTTATCTTTTGAAGATAGTTCTCGTAACAGAGTTATATCATCCTTATGGAAATATAAAGGGATTGTAGGAAAACGTTTCAGCTTGTGAAAAGATTCGTGGGCGAATGTTAGAAATTAATGACAAAGTACAGTCATTATTTGATGGCCAATAAATTCCCATTATTTGTTGAGAGTAACATATTATTATTATTATTAATTCGCTTTTGCCATAGAAATATTACTTATAAAGTCTCTGAGAATTTAGCCCTCGTACTATCTCTTTATTCTTATACTTTAAATTATTTGTAAGTATTTATTTTATACGATAATAGGTATTTACTTTAAAAATCTGAAGTTTAGTTATAATGTCACAAAATTCAGGATTTTTGGTTTGGGCTTTGATCAGAATTTTGAAATTTTCTCTTTCATACTTTTTCCATCATACTTTGAAAATAATTTACTTACTCCTAAAGGATGTTGCAGTATCCTTTTTGGTAATGATTTTATTCTATACTCAATAAAAGGTGTCCCCGAATACTTAAGAATAGTTAAAAAAATATTAATATTTGTTTTATTATTTATCCATAGAAGTTCTCACGAAATTTAGAACTCTTTATTACTCGTCATATATAATTCTAAGTATCTTGACTAAGGCATTGGCGTCTAATAAATTGGAGAAGGTAAATATTAAATATTAATAATGGTCATTGAAGCACTCCATATATTATACATTAGATTATTTCAATTTCTACCTAAAAGTATGTACCTGATCCTCTTACCTTTACTCCTTCAAGTTTTTATGGTCTTACTGCTAGGATGTTTGAACCCTTAATGATTTACTTTGATTTATTTGGATATTTATTTTATTCTCTTGTTTTTTCTCACCCATATTTTCATATTTTGTTATTAATTATTCTTTCACTCTTTTTCGTCTTTAAATGTTTGGCGTAGATTCTTGAACAACCACTGGATATTCTAATGATTATTAATTACTTAATATCAGCTCTACTTATCAGATCCTTCGACCTCTCTCATTACTTCTTTTTTGCCCTGATACGGATGATGGACTGGATTCTACGGCTAATTTCTTGGCTTTAATTATACTTTCCGTTATTTTCGTCTTTCATCGTTTTACATAGATTATTGAACAATCACTGGATATTTTAATGATTATTAATCACTTAATATCAGCCTCAATTATCAGATCCTTCGACCTCTCTCATTACCTCTTTTTTGCCCTGATACAGATGATGGAATGGATTCTTCACTGCCTCTTCTCATCTTTAAGAAGGGATCATTCATTGATTTATTTTTCATGAATCTTCGTTGAGCTTTTTTATAAAATAAAGAAAATTCTATTTGGGCATCTCGCCTTGAATTTAAAAATAAATTGGTTACAAGAGAAGTAAAATTATAGAGTCTAAAAAAGTGTGAAAGTTACGTCGCACTTGTAATTATGAGGGGTTATTGCTAATCATTAAAAATAATTACTACATTAAAGAAATTATTACTACTCCATAGAAGTTCTCACGAAATTTCAGAACTCTTTATTACTTGTCATCTATATTTCGAAGTATCTTGACTAAGGCATTGTCGTCGAATAAATTGGGGAAGGTAAATATTAGTAATGATGATTGAAGCACTCCATATATTATATATTTTATCATATATATAATATATATTTATATTCGGGGTTTATAACAATGTCATGGGTCGATTGATATAATATTTTTGTGCTACCCAAAGAGGTAGTGGCAAGAATCTTAGAAGTCGATGGACACTGACTTGCTACCCATTGGTTCGTTTACATAGGATTTGCATGTTTCTGCGTCTCTCTTTCTTCACAGGTGGTTTTATTTTTATGGGCATTACGGGCCAGCAAGGGGGGGGGGGGTAATGTCTCCGTCTCCGCTTCTTTTTATCAAAGGGGAGTCACGGGTGGGAATTCGAAATCATACTACAGTTTAGATCTGGATGATTAGGTGTCCTCTCGGCAACAATACAGGTAGTAACGTTCCTTCATGATGAACAATACCTATCGAATGATCTTTCCGAGATTTTCACCTTTTTCATCTTCATCACTTTCTCTGCAGTCTTTCCTCACAAAGCTTTTGGTGGAGATGTCTTCGCTGGCTTTCGCTTCTTAGTTTTAAATGACTATTAAGATCCATTGGCCATTCCTCACTCTTTTTGGCTTCTAGAGCTTTTCTTCTCAACTTTTTCTCTAGCTGACCTTGACTAGATCTTAGTGTCTTTGTCGGACTTCATTCTGGCCTTTTTTCATTATTCTTCCTGGCTCAGTAATACTATTAATAATATTAAACTAATTCTTCTCCTTTTTCCGTCTTTCGAGAAGATAGTGTAATAAGAAGAGCTGCTCTGGGTAATCTCATTTATGCCCTCCAACCCAGTTCCTGTGCTAGAGACCGAATCACTTAGACTGTCTCTATCCCATCTTAAAATCTGTCTTCAAGTCCTTCGTCCAAAAGAGAGGCACAAATAGCTATGAAAACCAAAACAAAAAAATGTAGTTAAAATCCACCAAAAAATCTGCGACTTTTTAAAAAAGAAAGTTGAAAAGTCAAATATGGTTAAAGAGCACTACCAAGTACCATTTACTTGTATGTTTAAATATTTGTACTCTTGTGCTCACCCATGTAATTTGAGATTTAACACGTATCCTCTCACCCTCTCTCCCAGTATAATATGGTTCGGTACAGAATTTCTTGTCATCCCGTTGTCACCTGTGTACAATGTTTTCTCCCATTGCTGTCATCAGACGTATGATAAAGTTACTACATGTTTACACTATTTTTTTCGCACCTTTGCTGTTGAATTAAGAGTGGTGAAATTAAGGTTGGTATAATGTGGATGTTATTTTGCAAGTTTAGCCCTTTTTTATTAATTGCTCTTTGGCTGACCTGGCTCTGAGGCTGGGTTGGTTAGGTGGTTGATGTGTGAGTCATGTTGGTTTGAAAATGCGTATATTTTTGTGTTTATACAGTTTGGAAAGGAAGGTTAAATAACCGTCACTGGTGTAATCGTTTATATTTTTAACTCTATTAATATTTTAGTAATATAGGTGGTATAGTAAACCTTGCGTCTTCATTCGAAGGGTACTAAACAAAATCAACGTAACGTGTTTCAGCTTGAAAAAGAATTTATTTCAGCAACATTTCACAATTTGACACATAACAAATGTTTATTAGACACATATAAGTAAAATATTTCTTTCTATTTCTTCTTATACTATTGTAACTAAAGCTGTCAAAAGGTTTGATATAATTCGTTATTAACCTGCTGTGTTCTATATAATATAGTTAGCAAATTCTTCATTACACTCCATCTGAACCTCATTCTTGTTCAGGTTTCTATTTAAGTTTCTATTGTTATTTTAATTAGGTTCATTTTGGGGTTTTGTGATCGACATTTCAAAATTAATTTTGGACTCTTCCTTCTATTCTTGCCTACAGAAGCTGTACTGTTTGGATCATTACTCTGTTAAAATAAAAGTGCCCTTCCAAATTAAGTGCTCTTGTTTATTTTTAGATATTCTCTTTTTTTCTATGTTCAATCGATTTAAACATGTTTTAATTCAAAGCGTGTCAAAATGCACCTAAACATCTTCCTGTGTCTTTACTGTTCCGTGCAATAGTTAATTGAAGATGTACCAAGAATTTAGGTTAAAAGTCATAAGTCTCTTATTCTCGAAACATCTGCAGAATCACAAAGTAGTCTAAAAACCCCTGCAAACATATTCTGTTAACATAATGTTTAATTTAACTAATTTATTTATACCATCATTGTATGCATATTCATATAACCATACAAATTCTGATACAAATGAATGCAGATACACCCACAAAGGAAAAGTGAAAAACAATTCCGAGCGCTTTCATCTTTATTCTTAAAGACCTTATCAAGGTGTTTATTCTTAAAAACCCTTTTCAAGGTCTTTATTCTTAAATACGAAAGCGCTCGGAATAGTTTTTCACTTTTCCTTTTGGGTGTATCAGCATAACTTTGACTCACGTGCACTTTGTGAACTTTTTCATACAAATGAATATATTCAATTGATAGGAGTTAATCGATACAATCAATGTTTGAGCCAAATATTACGTAATTTAATACTATGTACAAAACATTTTGCACTCAATTTTATGGTGAATTACAAATTATAGATTCGACAATAGGATTAGGTGTGCACTTGTCGATGTAAAATAAATACACGGGAAACTCACAAACTAGATCATGAGTATTTAGTGAATGCGAATATATCATGAAGAAAGGAAAAAAAGGGGATTAAATTTGAAACTACTTTCTGTTTCCATTTACCTGGGACAATTATTTGTACATTCAGGGTTAAAAGTAAAAAACACCATTTGTATTCATTCATATAAAATAATTAGCATATATATTATGTATTTATTTAATTTTAATTATTTTTATACTTAGTTGGACCCCACTTTTGGTCCACTTATAGTCATAATTCATCGTACCCTGGATTTCACCAAATTTTCATATTTCCGCTCTCAGATTATAATTTTTCAGATTATTTCCGTTTTATTTGTACTTGTGGTACTTACTAGTGCTTTTCCAAGCACTAACTACAAGTGTTTTATTGTATTTAAGTTTGGGCTCTGTGATGGCGATTCTATAGGGGTAATCCCCATTTTTAGAAAATAATCTTGGTAAAATATAATTTCATTTATTGGTATTGTATAAGGCAAGCAGGCAATTGCTTCGTTACTAATATTAAAATTTAATATCTAAAAAAAAGCAGCCATGGTTAAATTTTTCTAAATTTTCTGAACTTCGCATATAATAATAATTTTTAAAGGAACTCTAAACTAAATTTTCCCCCTTTCAATATATCACGTTGCTAAAATATAGAGTTATAGAAGGAGAAGATATATAAAAATAAATTTTCTGAACTTCATCATTTGTAATTATTTGCGTTTTAAAAATTCCCAAAATTTCGATACTTATATTTATTTCTGAACTTCACCATTTTGTTTTTTGATATTATAAAAGAATTATTAGAAATAACTTTGATAAAAAGATCATAAGTCATAACCAAACTAAGATGAAATTATTATTCAAAAACTCAAAAAAATCACCTTCTTAAATTATAGAGTTAGTGAGGATTTCTAGAAAGTAGTGGAGTTCATTTTTACTTGGAATGAAAACATCTCTTCAGCTCCTGATGAAGATAGGCAGCCTCGTACTATGATAATTCCCTCGCCGTGCTTCATAATTGGTACCGCACAAGCAACATGAAATACGTCCCAATTCTTCGTCTCACAAAGCTATCCAAAGAAATGCTAAAAATATAAAAAAATTATTACAAACGTTAACTTTTCTTATAAAATATATTTGAATCAAAATTGCATATATTACATGTAAAACAACAATGCATTAGTCTTTGTTACACGCATGATAATTGCTATAATATGACCAGATATCTTTAGATATGGTCCATGTTTCCAAATTTCGTGTACTTGGGTTCACTGACTTCAGATATCCCTGGCTTCTACTTACTCTGGAAGATGAAGCTTCATTGAACTCGCCAGCATGTTCACAAGATGCTTTTTTTGCTATTCTGTAATGAAACCCGAATGAGACATCTGGAGAGCATATATTGAACACTATTTTTTTAGCAATTTCTATTTGTAATAACCCTTGGCTATCGGCAAGTTGGATTTGTGATCTTTGCGCTTCTGGAAGTTCTTTAATTTTAGTCATATTACTTTTTAGAATGATAATTAATCAATACACCATAGTTATAAATTTAAGCTGGAACTTGAGAAATACTGGTTAAATTCTGAAGTTAGAAAACATACCATTTTATTAATTTCACACTATTTAATTAAAAATCTTAAGTAATTAAAACTAATTTATAAACCATTCAAACATATTAGCAAAATACACATTATCATATATATTTATTCTAAAAGTTTGATTAAATATATAAAATAGATAAATCTATAACGGGTGCTCTATACTTTAGAGCCATGGTGTATATATATATATATATATATATATATATATATATATATATATATATATATATATATATATATATATACATATATATATATATATATATATATATATATATATATATATATATATATATATATATATATATATATATATATATATATATATATATATATATATATATATATATATTTATATATATATTCTCTCTTTCTGATTCACTTCACTGCATACACTTTGTCCATAATTTGAATGTTTTAAAATACGAATTTTATCCTAAATAAATTATTTTGAAACGTTGACAAAAGATTCGAAAAAGAAGCGATTGCAGAATATTCAAAACAAAAGATATTCCCGACCTGAAATTTCGATCCCCCACCGATAGTGAAATATTCGCGCTTACTCTTTCAGGTTTTGCATCTACTATATTGCCATTATTTAATTTTCGTTATTTTATCTTTCCATTTTCTCTATCACTGATTCTACCATTCTATCTTTTAAATCTCTGATTTCTTAAAAAAAACTTGTATAGAATATATTCGCCCACAGGCAAATCATTTTTCGGTTGATTTGTACTCTTCATTGTTTTATTCTATTCTTTGTAAGAATGACAATGTACATATACTATTCGGCCGAGGTATTCATCTAAGAAGTTGATTAGCTTTTAATTCAACTATATATATACCACAGAACATCGATTATACAAAATTTTGACTGCACTAAAAAACAAATTATGCTTTTTGAAAACATAAGGTTTCAAAATATATCGTTTTAATAAGTATTCGATTGTTTAATTAAATACAGAGGAGAACCCGTAAATATTTCGTTTTAATAAATAATTATAAGTTGAATTTTCAATAGAAAAATAAGAACAGCGTTTTACTTATCTTTGTTCCATATTGTGACCCATAGAAAAAGATTTAATCTCCAATCTCTATATTATTATCACTAAATATTAATATTAACATTTATACCTGGATTCTTATGAGGACATATTATTACGAGTAAAATAAAATGCAGCATGTAAAGGAAAAATAAAATAAATAGTTACACTGTTATAAAATGCGTGCCCACGTAAAATGAAACATGCAAATGAAAAATATGTTCATATCTGTATCTAGATTTAACTATGAACGTAAATTGTCAGAGTTACCAATAAGTTAGCTATAAATAGACAAATGACTCCAAAAGTATATATATAAATATTTTACACATTTTATTTAAATAAAAATGCAAGATTAAAACACTGATCTTTACTAATGCAATAATGATTACTGTATATCCTTTTATATGTATTGAAGGTGAGCAGGTATGAAGTCTAACTAGGAAGAGTTTTTGTGTATAGCAATATATATATATATGTAGAATATAAATGCAATTATATATTATACATGGAACGAGATTCAAATGAATGAATTATAACAATAAAGATAATTGATAGATGATATGAGAATAGTTCAATGTATTGATATGTTTAGTTGGGTTCAACATTAACAATTTAGTTTTCTTGTAAAGTCCTAAAAATTCTTTTGGTTGACCACTAGGCTACTCGTCTATAATACAGGCTTGTTTTTAAACTATTTAGGATGAGGTTAAGGTTTTTACCTAATTACATATATTACGTTTCTTCAATCAGGTTTACTTTTTTAATTTACTTCAATTTGAAACATTGAAAGGAATAAGAAAATAACATAAAATAATCACAGATATATTAGCAAGGCAGACAAAATTAACCTCCCAATATTGAAATTTCTGTTAAGAAAGTTAGAGAAGGAGGTATCTTTATTGATTGCTCTGAAAAATCGTTTATGCTCAAGTTTTAAGTGTTTTATTGAAAGAAAAATTATGTGGCTCGACAAGAGTATTAATAAAAAATTACATGAACTTGGAGCTTGTAGAGGTGTTGTTAGACACTAAAGATTTTTAAAAGCTGCCTATGTCGCTCTGTTTCCACTACAGACACAAGAAATACAGGTGTTTTTTATAGCAATTTGTAAACTCAGCACAATGGATATGACCTGTAAAGAAGAGATCGTCATATATAGTGGCTTAAGTGATGACTATGATACAATAACTTGATCTACATATTTATAAAAAAAGAGTTATATACACCTTTTAATTTAGAATTCACAAAGAATTTATTGATATAACGTCGACCCCAGAAATTACATTGACCTCTGTCGTATTTTGACAAAAGCACAAATATCGCATGCAATAATTTTCACTGTTTAATAAATAAGTATTGTTTAAATATGATCCGAAACTATTCAGGGCTATATAAAACTTGAAGAAATATATCCAAGTTAATTTACTTTTATACGAAACATTTTTAAAAATGTAGCATAATTAATTTTGGCAACTCTACATAACCCAATGTTTTGGGCTCGCAAATCTTGAGAAGGAATCGTGCTTATGTTTACAATATTTAAACATTATGATATTTCCATTTCCTCATTTATGTACTTTAACCATTTGCCCCTTGCTTTATATGGGCATATTTTCTTCTATTTTTGCCATTAGCTTCAGCTTTTACATTTTGCACTAAGCTCTTTCGATATTCCTCTTCAGGGAATTTTATATACTTTTCTTAAGCAGAATGTGAAATTTATCTAATGTTTAGGTATTATATGTGCGGAAACCCTCTTTGCCTATCTTGGCTGGGCCAATTGAGTTGACTAATTTTATTCCAGTAAGTTATACTAAACTAATTGAATAAATTAAGTAAAAGAAAATTAATCATTAAAAAATATAAATCGATCAGAATGTTTTAGAGCCAATTTTTCACTCCTTAAGATATAATGTTAATAATTTGTTTTATTATCAATTCTACACTAAAAGATATTGATTTTAGGCTAATATAATTAAATATAATATAAATATGTTTATTTCGAACTAGTAACGTATAAAAATTCGTAAATTAAAAAATTTGAGATGTGTTGCCAATAGATATGCGCGCAACAGTTGCTATGTTTTATCTATGGCTACGGAGATTAGGTTGATTTATTTAACGCTTTACGGTAGCTAGATTGCTTATATGGACATTTGCATACAGGAGTTTAATTATACTTAGTTTTATTGAGTAAATGTTATTTATTGGAAAATGGTTTGTATACAATCTAGTATTTTAAACTGGACAGTTAAGTAATTATTAATTTACATATAATAAAGAGGAGCTGTGATTTTAAAAAGTGAACCCGAAGAAAGTGAATTAGATGTAATATTAAGGATTTCTCCTTATCAACCTTCCATCTTATTTTGTATAATGTTGAGATTATTATTGAAGTTACATAATCTAATTTTATTTCTCGATGAAAGAAAAATAAAAATGGATGTGAGTGATTTGAAAGTTAAGAAAGGCAAAGATTAGAAAGAAAAAGAATGATGCGAAACGAAAATCTCTTATAGCATATTTTCGTATTGCTCACATTCTGACTATTTAATCTATCTATATTATATGCATGTTCATCTCCTCTAACTTCACACTTTCGTTGCCATGCACTTTACTGAAACTTTCTAAGATTTCCTTGTCGGTTTGTTCTATTTTTCAGCATGATTATAACATAATAATTTTTGTCTAAAATTATAATAACCGAATACAGGGAGTTTATTTTTTTAAATCTGGACCTCCGTGTGTAAAAAATGTACAGATATACTTTTTCGTATAATAATGTAGCATCGAATCATTTTTGCCCATATATATATATATATATATATATATATATATATATATATATATATATATATATATATATACATAAATATATATATATATATATATGTATATAAATATATATATATATATATATATTTATATATATATATATATATATATATATATATATATATATATATATATATATATATATATATATATAATATTTTTTGTACGAAAAAGCGATATCTTAAGAACTCTTTTGTTTTCAGTCACTATAAAATCTATTATTCTCTCTATCAATTGTTTTCACGAAGAGGTAGTACAAAAAAATTTATATTCTCACCTGCACTGAAAAATTAATAGCCTACTTATTAATTGCAAATGCTTTAATATTTTAATTATACTCACTATTTTATTTTAATCACAACAAAGTGATACACATAATCTTAACAATAAATCTTGATTTTTTTTCCATATATTTTAAATGTTAGTATGTATTAATTCATTATACAGTTCAATATTTACGGAAACATTTTCAATAACTATTTAGAACTCCTTTATCTATCTATGCCTAGTAAAACATCTATATAGACACATATTGGAAAAATCATTATTTCGCTTAACTGGGTTTAGTTCGTTACTACGCAAGGCTCGGTTGAGAGTTGCTGATAGCCAGATTACGATATCCATGTTTTTAGATTACATTGATTAAGGGATATTGCAAATAGTATGTATAAAAAACGCTGGTCATTCGTATAAATTCCTAATATCGTTTGATTAATCATTATTAAAAAAAAAAAATATGTATCATGAAGAGTGATAAGTCCAGTGCTCAGTGCTAAGGGGGAGGAGATACAAGATTTTGCATGCCGACCGATTGCAGTGCCTGTCAATATTTATTTTAAATCCTTGGTTTTAATTAGATTGAGAAATGGATATCAATTTACTTAATAATTATCCTTATTTACAAAATCGTATGTAGGCAAATTTTGATTTGTTGATATGAAATAGAATTAGATCATCTGCTTGCATTAAAAGATGTGTTGCTCCCCCAGTTAGCATTTATTGATTAATAATCGACTGTTATGATGATTAACTCCTACATAATCCGCCAGGAAGGTGGAGAGGGCTATTTAGAATGGTAATTGCAAATTACATAGACAATAATTTAATCAGCTTTATTTACGGAATGTACGGTCACGTGGCAATAGAAGAGTTAAAATAAAGTGCCTGTTCTTCCTCGTGATGGAGAAACTGATTTGAGGATTACCATTTTTTAATATAATTATAGAAATTATATTATTTTTAGGAGATTCACATTCCCTAGTCTCCCGCTACTAGTTATTTGGAGGGCGGTAGAAAATTGACTAATGATATTTCTGCCCTAGATACTAGATCGTGTGATATTCTGGCAATAGAATGGGCATGGGAGAAGATGGGAGTGTTGAGAGGTTTCCTTTAGAAGCAAGACCCAGCAAACATTGGGGGAAAACTGTTAGGAAGCATCTAATGTGAGTTGCTACCAAAAGGGAAATGGCAAAACTGCTACCGAAAAGAAAAGGGGGGAAAAGTATATACACGGATAAGCGTGAGAGAAAGTAGTGAAAGCATTAGAAATACAACATGATGATGAAGGCAACTTTCCCCTTTTCACATTTCCTCCTACCCTTTTGTAGTTGCTTGGATAAAAGGGTTGGCCATCGAAATGTCTTTGTGGAAAACTTTGCCGTTACGAAAGTCCATCCAATCAGAAACGTGCTTTCAAAGCGACAATGAATATGATTGGCGTAGAACACCGGAGGGGAGAAGCAATGTGAAGGACGGAAATGCTTTGTAATGTAATTAAGGAGGACGCCAAATAGCTTCCATAATTACTCTATTATTAAGTGACCACATGATTAGTAGCCAAAGTTAGTGCTCATAAGAGCGATATGCGAAGTAAATAAGTCCTTGGACGACTTCTAGGTAACAGAAATGAATAAATATGCTAAAAAAATCATTCCATCAACAGCGAACATTTTCGTCCCAAAAATGTAACTATATTACTTTTATACAAAAGATAAAATATACAAATTTTAGAATTTTACATCACTCAAATGTGCTTAATTGGTTCAAACGTGAGAGAATTAAATAACCGTAATATCTAACCCTTAAAATATAACTAGACATTTATTGGAAAACCCAAAGACTTTCGCGTATATATCACTTTCCTTTTCTTCATTATTGAAGTAACAAATTGAATAATAATAGCACTATGTCTTCCATTAAGCACTGTATCTCCTTACCGAACCAATAATCCTTTTATTATTTGGGAAATTTATTAAAGTTAAAATTTAGCTACCCAATCTAACTTTGACAAAGTAGAAGCTATTACGACAAGTTATTCAGCCGAATAGCCGTATAATAGTGATTCCAATTGTTGTGTCTTGCAAACTTTAATATAAATCGCTATTAATTGTTCAGTATTAAATTTTGAACGACAATCAATAATTACATTAAGGAGGGATTAAAATCGGAGTAAAATTTGCTTTTTAAAGTGATCATGCAAATTTATTTTGAGATTATCGTATGAATATAATAAATAGAATTAAAAAATCCTTGTAAGTCATTTACATTTATATCCATTTATTTACATATTAATATAGGTCTTGTCTTGGGTTTTAATCAGCTTCCAATCTCCAGGCCTTTAGAAGTTGTAAAACCGACTTTCAGCCAGTCCCCGATGTTAGAAGCGGAGTTGGAAAGTATTTAGGATGCAAATAAGATTGACCACAGGCTAGTGCATTACTCAGTCTGATTCTCATAACAATCCTTTATCGATTTTGGGCCTTTCTCCCACTCTCTTCTCTCTGCACGGTGAAGTCTTACTTCTCTCTCTCTCTCTCTCTCCCATCACCTCTCATCATCCATTATCTCTGTCGCTACCTAATTTCCTTACGTCTCATTCGTTTTTCTTCTTTCTTGTCTTCCTATGTCTTGTCTCTGTTTATTGTTTAACTGTCTTTGTTTCTACCTGTCTCTTTGTGTCGGTATTTATTGCTCTTTCAGATCGGGCGAGCTGAAGAAGGCATTGCGTAGTTCGTCGTTATATAACTCTCACAGTTGTTATTATGTGTCTTTGGAAGAGTTTGCATTTGAAAGCATGCGCTTGCAAGCTTACATATATAATTAGAGTTGTGTACATGTGGGAAATTTCCGTATCTTCCTCATTATATTGCTGAGTAGTAGATCTTCACACGTTTAGCAATAAGACTTTAGAAGTTTCTTTGTGCTGAGTTAGGTATTGAGCGGTAAAATGTGCCTCGTCGCAGAAGTCATCTAAATTCGTATCTCATATTGTGTTAAATAGAAAATTTGTATCGGAATTCCTGGGAATTTAAAGGACAGCAACAAATGGAATGATAAAAATCATAAAAACAATCTTTTGTGTCTACAGTTATGAATGCCTCTAGGAATCATCTTTTTGGCTAATTAAATTATCTACACATTTTTACCTTTCGTAATTTTGCTATTTTCCTTAACTTATACTTTTCCATATCTTTGTGGTAGAATAAATGATCAGTGATTTGGGTCCTTTTATAAGAATAGGCCAATCAATAGTCGTTGGTCCCCAAGCAATAGTGTGCTGATCCCGCTTAGTGCGGGGATAAGCAATTGAATTAAATATTCTAGATTTTTTTGCCTAGTTTAGACCTAAATGGGTCTACTCATTTTTTATGTTTCCAAATAAAAAAAATCCATAATCATTACTCTCTATTATAGACGAAATTGATTTAGGTAATTTTTTTTTCTTTTTAGAAAATTAAACAGATGATTCAGAAGCGAAAAATGTTCTCTAACCTTTCCTAATTCAATGATAAATAACTATTATGCAAAGATCGCTTTCTTGACTGTCAAAGCGAATTGATAATATCACATAACGAATACAGTGGATTGTATACAAAGTTATTTTACGTCAAATAACATTTATTCAACAAAACCAGACATAAATAATCCTCAAATTTATAAATTACGTATATATAGTATACACGGTAACTTAAATCAACCGAATTTCCGTTGCCACAGAGACCACATAGCCTTCGCGCAGTCTTACCTAGATCAACCTAATTTTCGTTGCCACAGAGACTACATAGCTTTCGCACAGTCTAACCTAGATCAACCGAATTTACGTTGCCACATAGACCACATAGCCTTCGCACAGTCTTACCTAGATCAACCGAATTTCCGTTGCCACAGAGACCACATAGCCTTCGCGCAGTCTTACCTAGATCAACCGAATTTCCGTTGACACAGAGACCACATAGCCTGCGCACAGTCTTACCAAGATCAACCAAATTTCCGTTGCCACAGAGACCACATAGCCTTCGCGCAGTCTTACCTAGATCAACCGAATTTCCGTTGCCACAGAGACCACATAGCCTTCACGCAGTCTTACCTAAATTAACCGAATTTCCGTAGCCATAGCTACAACCTAACGTTAGTATACCTTTACAAGGGGCTTCAAGTAAATCGATGCAAGCTCTACACGGGAAAGGAAAACAAGTCGTTAACCAAACCAAGCAATATATTATCATGAGTATTTACACACAAATAAAACAATGTATATGAAATTGCGAATTCATTCGAAATAATTAAAATCCTCCTTCAAGACATTCTCCACGCTAAATTTGAACAGGTTACACGCTCTGCTAAAGAGAGTTTTTGTCAATTGAGGACATTACATCCACAATAGCGACCCTCAGAGATTCTAATGCGTTGTGAGCAGGCTAAGTGCACATCCTTCTTAACAACACCCTACACGAAATAATTCAGGGGAATGCAGTGGAGAGCTGGGCGGCCACAGGTTTGAGGATCAGTGGTGGATGACGTAGTAGTAAAACCACGGCTGTGTCTTCCTTGCCTTATGTGCGGGACCAGACTGCTGCTGGAAAACATAAAGCCTTTCCGCGGCGACTCGATCCATTCAAGGTTTGACTACAGTCCTAATTACCTCAATTTAAATATCCACATTAATTGACTTTGAGGCCCCGGGAGTAGAGGCATAACGTGGCTATCGCTGTTGACCATGCCTGAAACCTTCAAAGAGGCCTAATATTTTCTGTGCATGACCGTAAGCACTTTCCATGAGTCTTCACACAGTCATCGATCATTCTCCCGGTTGAGCTTCCTGTCCTGAACTAAATTCTTCTCAAGGCTTGTGCTGTCTTGCATAAGTTCAATAATGAGTGCTTGTATCTTGGTTGTACGGCCTACCTTAGTAGCCTGCGTGAGAGGCTGGTGCATCCTCATCACGTACGAGTGATAGACCAGATCCAGTTGCACTATCCTGGTGATGGTTGCCTTGCCCACACCAATCTTCTTGGCAAGTTTGCCCATTGACTGACCAGGTTCTTTAGAGATCTTCATCCTTAAATTGGCGACGAATATCTCGTCCCTGGTGGTATCAAAGTGACTCTTGTGGGACTGATGACGGCGGAAACTTCCTCCTTATACTAAGCCTCCTCAACCTTCCGTTTAACTTTGTAGACGAGTTTCCATGGGTAGTTAAGAAAGTTTACAATCGGCTTTATGATTCACGCTCCCGGAGCGGAGGGCCGCGAGTATGGCTTGCCGTTTTTCGTTTCCAGCTAGCATTGTCAAACAAACCCACATATACCGTTACCCGCACGAAAGCTAAACTCTTACTGAGCGTGTCCAGGCTCAATTAACTTGGTGCTGCCATTACCTGAACGCGTGGTACATAGATTAATCGAATTTCCGTATCCATAAACATCTTAAGTCCATGAATATCTATCTTTATTCACCGATAAGATCTCTCTGTATTTCCATATCTTACTACACATGTCTAGGTCTTTGATACAATCGATCATAAGTCAATAAAATAAGAGAAAATGATTCATCCAATTCATTATTCATTTAAAAGTCAGATGTCATTCATTAATCACTTTTAATGTTACTCTTTATTTTTTGTTTTTAATTGCATTTGTTCCTACGTTTTTTCTTATGTTAGTAAGTATATGCGTGGGTTGGTTACTGTTAGTACTATTATTATGTTGGATTTTCCAACGGATTGTTCTTCCTATCCCGGGGGGAGTTTCATCATCGCATTTATACTAAGTACAACACACTCTCTTGCAAAGTTGGGGCTGAGCGTATTAGATAGCGGAAGTAAGAATAGGAAATGTAGGAGGCACTTATCGGGCTAGCGACCTCTAACCAGGCAACACGCATTTTAAGACACGTACGCTAAAACGTGATGGTTAGTTTTCCTCTATAATGTACTTGAGGCCCAGACTCAGCGAGTGTCCGAAGAGGGTCAGTGATCAAATAAATGGGTTCATTAGTCTGTCATTCTCGGTTCTTTTGAAAGAATATTTTTCGTTCGAAAGGTAGAAAAAAGGCGACGAAGGTTGCTCTTTTGAGTGTTTAGATAAATCACTTTGTTTTATCCGATCAAGAACGTAATTTCAGATGAATTAATCATTATCCTTGAACTTAATGGGCTTTCTACACTCATTTCAGTATATTTTCAGATCATTTTACAACTTACTGAGTTTTAAGTAAAAAACACATCCTATTTCCTCAGAATACTGGATCTTGTTAAGTATCAAACCCAAGGCGAGGAAAATAGTTGGAGCCATAATTTTTATTATACTATCAAAATTTATACCACAATATTGTCATCTCCTTAGGCATATAATAAGAACAAACCAAGATAACGTTTCACCTACTGGTACTTAAGGAAAAATGCAATTGGCATCAATTCATAGCAATTTATACTTTCATACGTTTTAGCTTTTGGTATATTTTCATGACCATAGCTATTAGGTTGAGGAATAAGTTCTTGCGTTTTTTTTAAAGTTGTGTGATTTAAGTTTTGTTAACGTGATTTGTGCACATATTAAGAAACAATAATAAATAATGAGAGCAAAATTTGCAAAGGTTAGGCTACGTCTCTTAACAGCGTATACTATTAGGCTTTTGCTTAGGCTACGTCTTGAAGTTGAGTAATAAGTCATTGCGGTTTATTTAAAAGTGTTTTTTAATTTAATTTTTGTTCTGTACCCTCAAAATAGAATGTCAAGTTGGAAGAAAGGCGCATTTTTGACACTTGTTGCTATTCATTTTCAATCGAGACGGGAACAATGCAAACGCAGCCAAAGCTCGTCGCGATATTTGTGCTGTGTACGGAGAAAATGCTTTATCAGAAAGGACAGCTCAATGGTGGTTTTCACCTTTCACAAACGGTCTTTTTAATCTTAATGACGAAAAACGTTCTGATCGCCCCATTACGTTCGATGAAGAACGATTGAACGACCTTCTTCATGAAAATCCTCCCTGAATCGACTAGAGAATTGGCTGTACAATTGGAGTGTGATCAGAAAACTGTAGTTAATCACCTTCATTCGATGGGTAAAGTTAAAAAACGATTGCCGCAGGTTTGCTTGCTCGTCACAAGGCTACTCGTGGATATAAGGACAGATTTCTTCACCGCATCATCACTGGCGAGGAAAAGTGGTGTGTTTATGTCGACATGAACCATTGAAAACAATGGCTTAGCCCCAATAAAAAACCACTTCCGCGATTAAAGCAAGGACTTCATCCACGAAAGACGATGCTGTGTGTGTGGTGGGATTGTGAAGGCATCATTCTTTATGAGCTCCTTGCGAACAACGAGATTGTCAATGCAGAACTCTACGTTAAACAAATGTATCGAGTCGCCGAAGCTATTCGTGAAAAGCGACCTCATCGACATTATGGAGTTCTTCTGCAACACGACAATGTTCGTCCTCACATTGCCAATATGACAAAAGACGCCATCCAAACGCTTAATTGGGAAATCCTGCCACATCCTCTATATTCGTCAGACTTGGCTCCATTGGATTTCCATCTGTTCCGATCGCTATCCAACAATTTGCGCGGCGTTTCGTTCAATACTGATGTGGAATTAAGAACTTGGTTAGACGAATTCTTCGAGTCAAAATCCAGAGATTTTTATTGCAGAGACATCGAAAAACTAGTTGAAAGTTGGGAATAAGTCGTAAATAACAACAGAGAATACATTATTGAATAAATTGCATATTGTTATCAATTAAAAATGAAGTTTTTCTAAAATTATTAATGGCAATGAATAAATTTGATAAAACCGTAAGAACTTATTCCTCAACCCAATATATTTTTACCTGCGGTGAAGCAGATCGAAAGGTCATGCAAATCTCTTGTTGTGTTCATCTTCTGCCGCAACGAGTCGCTACCTCGATGTAGCCAGCTAAAACCAACTTTACCAGAGGTAATTGAGTTCACTGAGATCAAATATCATATAGGTTGACCACCAGGTGGCCCCAGCTAATAACTAGAGGTGCTAAATTGTCCATTTTCGCCGCAGGTACACTAGATCATGTTCCTCTAGTTCATGCAAAGTCTGAAGAAGTGGCAAGTAATGAAAATGGAAAAGCCACTAATTCTTAGCTACTTTGTAAGTCAGATAATTTACTATGGATATAATTGGACGTATTGAGTAATGATCTTTCTACATTTTGGAGAAATCTGATAAGTACGGGATGGATGAATTTGGGAAATATTTTTTTAAAATCACGTAGCTCTTTGAACACTGATTTCAAATTCCTTTATTGATAAAGTAACAATAGGCAAACCGTCATCTCTCATTAAAAGATAATTAAGTAACCTTAACCGTATCACCCAGATCTCAAAGACATAAAATAGTTGTTAAAAAACAGATATAAAGTTTGGAAAAAGGATTAAAGAGCTTAGGGATAATATCAGAACTGACAGATACATACTGTATAAGAACAACCTCTGATCACCCCCCCCCCACCTCATTTTGGGAGAGACCACGTGTGATGGTAGCCCGCCGTGGACGACGTCATTTCCTGTTCGAACACTCACGATTTTCGACTCCTGAGTGCATTGGGAAAATATTTCACAATCCTGCAAACTCGTCCCAAGCCTCCCCCCCCCCACCCCCCTGGTGACGAGGCGAGAAAGCCTCGCTCTGATTGCACCTCACTGCTAAATGATGAATCGACTCCGTCTCCGGATTAAGATGACTGGAGATTGGGACTCCTTTCTCCAAATTCTCCCTTCCCCTCAGAATCGGCCATACAAATACTCGGGTTATTCTGTCGTTCGAAGACTACAGCCCACACCTCAATGCCATCCTGATCGTCTCAAGTTCAAGTAAGTCTCGTGAGCGATCATCAGACAGCAAACTTTCTCAGGCGTGATTCTACCCTAGTCAATTGGTAGCTTCTGTGACCGGCAAGCTTTTGAATTTGCGCAACAGTCTCCCTTCGTTTAATCGAACGGAAGAAAAGCTTCATCAATTACATTTGAGGAAAAGAAGATTCCTCTTCCAGTGGAATTACGAGAATTCCCACATTCCCTGTCGAACGTTATCTTTAAAGTTTGGTTAACTTCAATGGAAGGTTGGTTCGGATCGTGCCCCACCTGCCTCATTCGGATCGTGCCCTACTTCTTTCATTAGATCGTTCCCCACGCGCCTCATCACAAGAAAGACCTTCTTTGAAGTCATCGATCCGTAAGATTGAAACCCCCTCCATTATTTGTATTATCAAGTTCCCCCTTTTGATCTGAGCCTAGTTACATTAATCAATTAATTCCATTTGAGAATCTCTCCTCATAATAATTATCGAGAGACTCTTTCAATTTAAATAATTCCTCTTTGCCTATTATTATTATTCTTATTTTGATCTTTGTAAATAAAATTATATTTTGTTGTTTCATCTTTAACTAACCTTGAACGATACTCTCGGCCTATTCAAGTAAATCTCGCCAACCTTGTTAAATTTTTTCTAACAAAATCTAACTTTTTGTCGACTACAAAGATTAGAATGACATTTTTTTTAGTATAGTTTTTTGTATGGATTTAAAAATTGAAGTCATTTTTATCGAAATGAATCCAGTTTTTTGTAAGTTGCCAATTGCTATTTTTGTCATATTTTGAAGATTTTAACAAATTTTATTCTTTTATTTCTTGTTTTCAGGTTATTTAACTAAATAATATTTTAAATAAAAGCTACAATTTTAATTAAAATGCCAAGAGGACAGTGTAAAAATAGCCTAGATAAATTTTTCTACATATGTGGTTCAGTAACATTAAAAAAAATCGAAGAAAGACTTCTTCTGTATTAAAAGAATTATATAATTTATATTTTGGATGTAAAATTGGCAACCAAGATAAACCATGGGCACCACATATTTGTTGCACGACAAGCTTCAATTCTCTATCAAAATGGTCTAAAAAAAATAAAAAGCCTTCAATTTGGTGTTCCAATGGTATGGCGAGAACTACAAGATCATGCCACTGACTGCTATTTCTACTTGGTAAACATGTAAAGTAAGTAATTGTTTATTCTCGACTGTTCCTATATTTTGAAGTAGTATACTGTAATATTATTTTTTAAATTATAAAATAAATTAAGTTTAGAGCCAATTTATTGTAATCACAGATACTCGTATGTACATAATTTAAATTTTATGCATATAATTTCCATACTTTTAGCTATATCCCACCCTCAGATCTGCTATTCGGCCTATACCTCACTCAAAAGACATTCCAGTACCTGAACCACCTGCAGAAATTGTATTGTTTAACTCTGATGAATCAGATATGGAATCATGTGAACCAGAAACTGAAATTTATGTTCCTGAAACTGTTGATACCCCTCCGAAACCTTTCTCACAAATTGATCTAGATGATCTTGCAAGAGATCTAAACTTAACAAAGAAACAGAGTGAATTACTGGCCTCGTGACTGAAAGAAAGAAATTTAGTAGCAGAAGATGTTTGAATTACTAAGTTTCGCATTCGATCAAACAATTTCTGTTACTATAATAATATTCCACGTCTCTTTAAAGAATTAGATATACATTATGAACCCAGTCAATGGAGACTTTTCATTGACGCTTCTTTATATAGTAGTAAAGCCGTGCTTCTGCATAATGGAAATAAACTACCATCAATACCAGTAGCTCACTCTGTTGTTTTGAAAGAAACTTATGATAATTTAGATTTCATTTTAAAAAGCATTAAATGCAGTGAACATAAATGGTTGATTTGTGCTGACCTTAAGGTAGTAGCCATTTTAAATGGCTTGCAGTCAGGCTACACAAAATTCATTTGGTTTTTGTGCCCGTGGGACAGTAGAGCTCGGGAAGGACATTGCATAAGCTCCGAATGGCCTTTAAGAGAAGAGGTAAAAGTAGGTTGTCATAATGTCATACGTGAACCATTCTTTCCTAAGGAAGATATAATTTTGCCACCACTTCACATAAAATTAGATTTAATGAAACAATTTTGAAAGCCTTAAAGCATTAACAGCCATCCTTCTTACATTGAAAAACAAAATTTCCTAAGATTAGTGATTCTAAAATTAAAGAAGGAATCTTTGTTGGGCCTCAGATTCGACAACTTATGGTAGATAATGAGTTTGAAGCAAAATTAAACAAGCCAGAATTTGAGGCCTGGCATAGTTTTAAAGGTGTATGTAATGGTCTCCTTGGAAGGCACAAATCAGAAAATTACCACAATCTTGTTCAGAATTTGATTAGGTTTTATAATGAGTCGGGATGTAGTATGTCACTAAAGGTGCAATTTTGCATTACCATCTGTCTTTCTTTCCAGAGAATCCAGCAGACGTCAGCGATTATAGAGGAAAATGGAGTCCTGCGATGCTTGCTGACTTCTACTGGACCCAAAACAGAGACAGACAAGATGTTGTACGCAAAAAGAAGTCTAAATATTCTAAAAATATATGACTATTGTATAGATTTCAGCAATTTAAAAAAATTTTAAATCTTCATTATTTTTTTACATATATTTTCATTATACCACACTCTGAAATGTATTAAAAGGATTTATTAATTTCTTTTGATGAATAAGCTTTTTATTTCCACTTATCTCTGTAATTTTGTCAAATAAAATAAAAAAATAACAAATATTTCTTACCTCTATATAGTGAATAATCTAATATTAATAAAAAATTAAATGTGCAGATTACAAAAAAATAAATTCATTTCATGAAAAATAAAGGTCATTTTCGTAATCTACGCAAAAAATTACAATAGAAAACTACTTTCTCATTTCTGTAGCAAAATCATTGTTGGATAGTGGTATTAAGGATTTGAAACCCAACGCCTCAAGTGTGACCTCCTAGTCGGTCGGTAATTCCTGCGAACAGACCTTCAACGGTTCGCGTTGCAGTAGGTGATTAAGTCTTCCCCCCCAAATAATGTAGGAGAAGTGTATGGTATAGAGTGGTTGTACCATCATAGATACAATTCCAAACTTTAATCTGTCCCAAGGTTGCTACCGTCTTAATCCCCTACTCATTACCTAATAGATAGGTATTACTTGACCATTTTCGTCATTTGTACATGTGTGTAGAATATAACACCACATTTGAGATGTAATAGTAAGTAGTTTACTAGTGAAAGATGATGCGTTAGGCACCAAAACTAGCATTATACAAATTAAAAAGAAATAACCGTAACATTTTTCTTACCTGTGGGAGAGTGCTGTTTGGTATGTATGCATAGTATTTAAAATTTTGAAATCTTTTATAGAGATATCGGTTTCAAATTTCATACTCTGTCTCTTCTTGAAGTATTTTCTTTGGTTTGGATTACTTTTCCAATTCCATTGTTTTGCCCTATATGAGAAGAGAATCTTAACTTTCGAGTCGTCAAGTAGCTTGCAATACATTTGCTTTGATAACATCTTAGCCATTAAATAAGTTATAATGAAGCTTCTAAGACCCTTTGGGACAAGATACTAATTGGAAAGAAGGATAAATATTTAGTTTGTTTACGAATGCGATGTGGAATTTAATTGGGCAAAAAAATATTTATTTAAGAGTACTTGTATTTTTCGGATAAGGGTTTAATTATATATACCTATAGTCATGACCAAAGGTTTTGAGACATATAAATTTTTATTTTTTTATAATTTTAAATAAATATTTAATATTTACGCAATATGAATAATCATTCTGATATTTAAATTATAGCATGCTTATTAAAACTTCAGCATTTAAAAAATAATAAAGAACAGTGCATTCCTTTGCTAAATCCAAAATCACGCTCTGGTCCAGTTCCTGTAGGAGACGAGTTTTAGTCCCTGGACCTTTACTATTCAATCAAAAAGGTTTAATGATGACAAATATGCGTTAAAAGAATGATTATTAATTATAACAATCTATGTGATCATATTTTTTTGTAAGAATAATTCTTTGACTCTATTACAGTTTGAGAAATGCTTCTTTCCAAAGAAAAAAGGGAAACCATTGTTGCCGTGCACCAAAGTAGGCTAAAATGCAAAGCGATACTTGCTAAGGGTAGGGTATCAAGGATCACCATCTTTAGGATCGTTATTGACTTTAAAATAAATATTATGGACGTCTATGAGTTTCAAATGGACGTTAAGACCACCTCCTGGTAGGTCCTCGCTCAAGGATAGGATTGCCTCCAGTGTCAAGCTTGTTCACAATTGTAAATAAACAGAAGTGACCGCAGAAATATACACAATTTGGCGTAGAACATTTGACAAAGGTCTTAAAATCGAGAAGAGCTACGAAGAAGATTGAGATCACCCAAAAAAACCTTACGCATAAGTTTCACTCTGTTAGGAAATAAAAAAAATGGACTGTTCAAAAATGAGGCAAAGTGGTATTCTCTCATCAAGCTCGCCTCCGCTAGTTTGGAGCTTCTGGAAGATTCCTAATTAGGAGGAGTAAAGAAGATAGCTTTCACGAGTCTTCTGCCGAGCCCAATGTGAAGTATCCGGACACTCTCCATTTCTGGTAATGCTTCGCATCTAAGGGAACTGCGACACTAACAATTTTACCCAGGAACACTGAATGAACTCAAAAGTGTACCAATGTGTATTTCATCAGTACGTTTTCCCAAAATTAATGACCCTTTTAGTGATGATAATTGTACATTCCAGCATTATGGCACATCTCGCCACACAGAACCTTGTCATCTTAGATCGGAAGTTCGCCAGATTTGAACCTAATAAAGAATTTTGTGGCGATAATCAAACTAGCGGTTGAATAACAGAAGCCATTCAATTATAAGCAGTTGCAGGCGAGATTATTGAACAAAAATGGAGTACAAAAGGAACTAAAGCAGTCTTAATAAGCAAAGGCCATCATTGTAAATATTAACTGCGCAAAACAATTGACTGTATTTAAAAAAAAAATGGGTTGGGCAATAAATTTTGTTTATTTTACCTTCAATTTATACGAAAAATATACTAAACCAAAATTTAACGTTTTATTAGTTCTATTAATTTTCTTTTATGAAAAAATATAGTAGTCTCAAAATTTGGAGTCATGACCGTAGGTCTGGGATTATTAAATATCTATCTTTCACTAATGTTTTCACAGGGTGGTTTGGCTGATGAACTATTTAGAAATTTTCGTATTAACTTATATATATATATATATATATATATATATATTACTAAGTTGGAAAACTTTTTCAAATAAAAATATTTGTAGTGATGAAATCCTTTGTTTATAAGCGAAACGTCTATAAAAATTAATGTATATGAAAAAGGAACTTCAGATAAATATTTTATTCAAGACGGGTCATCAATAAATTAGCTGCCAATGGGTCAACTGAGGATCTCATAACTGGGTCATCAATAAATCAGATGCCAATGGTTCAACTGGGGATCTCATAACTGGGTCATCAATAAACCAGCTGCCAATGGGTCAACTGTGGGAATCTCATTACAGCTCCATCAGTTTTTAAGTAAACCTGGACATCAAAAGTGATACCGATCCATCAAAAATCAGGTCGAACAAAATGAAGTCTGTTAAAATAATGAAAATTAAGGGAATCCGTAAAAAAACCTTTGTTTGATTGATTTGGATTTGTGGGAAAATCAATATCGCGAGGACAAACATACGCTAGTTTGGTTACACAGCGTCAACATTTACGTTCCATATGGTCCCATACTTTACCCCTTTCTCCCCTTTGCCCCGCTGTTCCAACAATCGTCGAGATCGCTCGCAAAGAAGGAATACCATCAGGAGATTTCGTAGTCCGTTAATATAAACAGAGGAGGGTGGGATAGCCTTTAGAATAAAAATCTATGAACAGGCTCACTGTTTCCTCCTATTGTTTAGGTCTATTTTTGCCGAATAGACGAGATTTCCCTTTCTCCTGCCTAAACCAGAAGGGCGAAAAGGCACAACGTTGAAAAGTGATGACCTAGGAGAGAGGCTTAAAGGTGGGCCCTCATATCCCCTCCCCTCCCCTCAGGGGATAATAGACGTATATACTAGTATAGTTCGATCTGGAGAAAAGAGAGGAGAATCGAGGTAGCACGCGAGAGAAGAAGAGCAGTCGCCGAGTAAAACAGGGAATCAAGAAGAAGTTGAACCGAGCGGGATTTAACTTCCCGAGGCTGTTCCTGTGGCCACATCAAGGAGTAGACCATCGGTATAGAGAATCACTCTCATAGCAATCTCGTTCAAAGAAAATCCCCTATCTCAGTTTTCGGAATAAAAACAAAGATATCCCTCACCATTGAGGAATACCAATGTGAAGTTCTACTCGAGAAAAGATTCACCTCTTGGTCAAGTCTCATCGTAGAGAAGTCCGCAAGTATAACCCAAGGATTGAAATAATCGTACATCCACAATCCCTTCGCTTATATCTTCAAGTCAAGAAGCATCACTACACGCTCCTCACTTACCTCGGGATAAGCAGCAGAGAGACGAACAGTTTTGTGTCCGACTCAACCTTACGCCTCGAATCATCACATCAACGAGGGTCTCGTTCAAGGTCATCCCACGCCACACTCACTCTTAGTTAAAGGTAAAAGGAATCCAACTTATTTATGTTCGTTAGTTACCATTCCGTACTAAAGTGAGTTTTTGCGTCAACCATTGCGTATTTCTCATTGGTAGTATTAATTTCTATATAGATCCTCTTATTATAGCCTAAGTAGATTTAAAGTTTAAATATTTTTTTTATGTAGTTAAAAGTATATTTTTGTCCTAGTTGTTAAATTAAATCCTCGAAAAGCTGCATATGGCAATAGATATATAATATTACGAATCCTCCCTGGTTAAAGAATCAAATCAAAACAAAACGTAAAAAAGTATAGTACTCTTAGAGAAAAAAGGATCGGAGTTATTCATGTACGGAAAAAAACGTACATACATACTCGGCCGTATACCACGACAGGGATGTTAGTTTAAAGAGACTAAATATCGTTACTGACTCAAAAATGACCTGAACCTACCTTGTACCCGATTAGTTCCTTTTGAATTTTGCATGAAGTGGTATGGTGTATTTATCCTTTGCTAGTGAGAATGAATATAGTTCTACAAAATATTTAGCTATCTTTCAGGCTGATAAAATAAATGAGGCCAATATAGGGCGTAAGTGGATATCATATTTAGTTATTTTAGGCAGAAAATACAGTTTTGCTAATTAAAAACCTGTGGCATCAAATTCAGAATTAAGTTCTGAGTTGATAATTTATAAACTAAAATCCCTCAATGCTCATTCATCTTTTACCACCAACACTGTCCATTGTGCCTTAAAAATTAAATTAAGAAAATAGCATTCATAAATGTGGTATTATGGGATTAATTTTATGTTCTATGCCCTCGCTTTTATTAAAGTTTTTATCAGGTATAGTCTCCCCAAATATTCATGTTACATTTTTCATAATGATTCGGACAAAAGTAAGTTAATTACTTACTCTGGAATGCTCCTCCTACGGAAGTCCGATCTTCTCCCTCGCTTGCTACTTATAAACGTCTCCAGAAGACTCACATCTTCGGAATTGCCTTCTCTTCCTTGTAAACTTTCTCTACACTCGCTACACAACCTGCGCTCTGGGATGGGGGGGGGGGCTAACAGCCCTGAAGAGCGCATTATAAATAACTATTATTATTATATGTTTCATAAATCTTCGAAAAGCCTTAAAAGATGGATGCCTGGCTTTGCTGTGCGCTGGTGCCAAATAATAATAGTTTTCTTCACACGTTAGATTGGAAAATAAATTTTAACAACAAAAATTAGTCAATTGTTACTACGAGTATTTTGGAGGTATCTAGGATTAGGAATGAAATAAATATAGAAAGCTTACCTGTCGGAGATTTGGTAACCCCATTTAAAAAAAAACCTATGTCAAATATTCAACAGTAATGCTTGAAATACTGTTATAATTTTTTTCTAAATTTAATTCATTTTATTGCCAATTGTCGCATCAAGTATAACTAAATATACCTCAAACACTTTATATCTCATCAAATAAAAATGAATTTAATTGTCAATCTCTGAATGAAATTCAACGTAAAGTGTGACTAATTGTGGAAACTGTACATCAGACCTATGGTAATTGATTGGGAATTTTGGACTACTCTTCTCAGTCGGTTCATTCACAACAAACGGTCCTAAAACTATACTTCCCCACTCCTCCACTTTTTTATTGTCGCCTCCTTTTTCCTCATCAGAAGGCCGGGTGCTCTGTTAAGATCCTCCGCAGCCTTCGGCCGAATGGCAGTTTCTGTTACTCAATCTTCTAGCACTCCCACACTTTGGCATTCTCCCGGAACTTTTTACTTCTGTAGGACAAGCCTGAGAACATTCTTTATGAAACCATTACCTAAATTTACAGCGGGAAAATCCCCCCTCATATGGACTGACTGAGATCAATTTAATGGGAACCCAAGTAAATATAGGTTCCTCTCTTCAAAACCCATGCTGCAGGAACACATGAAGTTCACTCATTCATCGGAACCTCTTCTCAAGACTGTGAGAAACGAAATATTCCTCGCTTAGCCCTAAATTGAATAAGCTCTGCTCAGCTGTCACTTTAAAATCGACTACTATGCCAGATAGGGTCAACCAATACATTTCTATTAAAACAGACTTCCTTGTTATTATTATTATTATTCATAAATCCATTCTTTGATCCATTCATTGCACGCGCTTCCTTTTAACTCATCCTAAATCCCACCAAGGTCTCGTAGCTTTTATCCAACTAGGCTCTTTCCGTCTTCACTCTGCTGTGATCCTTCGGTGATTAACATATCAAATTTGTTGATTTTTAACGTAATCTTAGAAATGCATATTCGTGGAAAAAGATTTTTGTCTCACTTAAGCTATGAAATGGGGAGGGTTCGACGTCTGCAAGGAGAATTAACTGCAGGATAAGTCTGCGCAAATAGAAAACAAGTTTGTGCGAGCTTAGAGACTCCTCTCGAGTATAGCTGCGTCCATAGTTCTACGCTACTAAGATCACTTTGATCTTAACAGTTTACAAAAAGCGCATCTGTTTCATACGCTACTATTCTAGGACAGAGATTCGGTTTTCCGAAGACCATTTTTGCACTTAACAAACCGTAAAGTATGTAATGTAAAGCAGAGCAGGAGCCAAACAAATCATTAGGGGGCCGATCAGATGTATACAAAGCCACGTTATAAATGCAGCCTTCTGAAGTAATCCCGCTAGCGACATCATTAAGTTCGTCAGTAGCGAAACAGGCGCAAATAATTTTGTGCCTAACACGATATTTTATGCGTCCATAGTTCTACGCTACTAAGATCACTTTGATATTAACAGTTTACAAAAAGCGCATCTGTTTCATACGCTACTATTCTAGGACAGAGATTCGGTTTTTCGAAGACCATTTTTGCACTTAACAAACCGTAAAGTATGTAATGTAAAGCAGAGCAGGAGCCACAAAAATCATTAGGGGGCCGATCAGATGTATACAAAGCCACGTTATGAATGCAGCCTTCTGAAGTAATCCCGTTAGCGACATCATTTAGTTCGTCAGTAGCGAAACAGGCGCAAATAATTTTGTGCCTAACACGATATTTTATCATTTAAAAAAATCAAATTCGAATGGATGATCGACTAAGGGCTTGTTTAGATATAAAGATAGTTATCTCATATATTGATGCTTGAAATTAAAAATGGATTCGCGGTTACTGGGGAGAATACTCTGTGCGACATTAATCCGATTATAATACGGCTGGGTAATTTTCCTGTAATTAGATTATCTAGTGATACATTAGAAACACCTGAAATTATATTAATATATATATAACATTAACATGCTTTACATTGTATATAGCTGTTTTAGTTCTAGTGCGCGTTCGATTTTAATCTCTATGACTACACTGACCTATACTCTCCTAACGTACAGGGGAACTTTAAATATACGCATAGCAACCCTATTTTTATTATTTTCTGTAGTTTTACTCAAAGATGATGAGCATTTGATAGATTCAATTAGATTTCCCGTCAATTGCCTATAAGTTTAATTCTAGTCTCAGGGCCGCTCAGCCGTAGTATAGGTTGAGCAAATATAATTCAAGGTGTCTTCACAACTTTCCCATTTTGTTTTCTTTTTAAATAACATGAAAATTTAATATCATTTAGATCCTTTCCCCACAAAGTATGGAATTTTAAAAATTATTAAAGGAAAATTCGCCCCAATTTTTGTTTACACTATTTTAACTTCTAGGGAGGCTTTCAAAAAAGAAACTTAAAAATGTCTCACCAATTTGGGAATTTTTTTATTAAAATTCCAAAAAAGGCCCTATATATTTAGTGGCCAGCAAACAATCACTGATCCACTCAAGACAAGTTCAAAAAGTAGAATCCTAGATTCCTCCGACGCCAACCCAAGAAATACAGAATTAGGCACCCAGGAATAAGCCAAGATTCACTCGAAGCCACTCAGACATAAGAACACAATGAGGGAGACAAGATTAGAGAGAACGTAAGGGGACAAAGAATTAGAGATATAGAGCAAGTATGACTTTCTCGTAGGATTTCTTTGTAGTAGCTAAGGGAGAAAGTAAGACCTAAGTCATCTTTTCTATAGAACCTTGGTAACTTATTGGGTCAGATCTCCATCAGTGATTTGGCTAGGAGAAGGATTTGATGCGGTGTGCCTAGACTCTTTTTAGCTCTTTTTCCCCCAAAACTGTTTGCTTGTTTAGATGCACCAAAAAGGAACCAGCCTGAATTGTAGTAGTTCTCCAAGAGATGTGTGCCCAACTATTTTATCATCTAATGAAATTTAGGTGATCTGTGTACCAGCCGTGCATCTTTACTTTTTTTAAATTAACTCTTTTAGTTTGTAATTTCTATTTACTTCATTATGGTATGGTGGCCACGATGGGGTTTATATCTTTAAAAATATGTACTCTGCTTTTGATTACATATTTTGTATTTGCATCTTTACGGAGTTTTTGATTTTGTGAATAGTCTAACAAGGTTTGATTTTTCGCTTATTAGTTAGTCTTTGGGTTTTTTTTTAACACAAGGTGGATATTAGATTTTACTTCATGGTTTTCTGTACTCTGTTTAGAATTTTACTTGTCTTAACCTTTTATTTCTTTGTTATTTTGTACTATAGTGATTAGTTATCCAATCTTGATTATTAGTTATGGGAAATTTGAGAGTTCTAGCTAATTTCTAGCTAGTTTCTATATTCTGGTTGACTAATGAATACGGTTTGTTATATTTTTTTTCTAATACAAGTATCTTATTTCTTTTTTTATCCTTAACGATTTTATTTGTATTTTAAACCTCAATTATTGTATTTGCCTTTATATTTGTCTTTTTATTTTATTTTAGCTACAAAGATTGTACTTCTCTTTTTCCATACAAGACTTATATTTATATTTTATCTACAAGGATTTTATATGTCAATTTACCTTCAATGATTTTATTTATCATTTTGCCCTCAAGGATTTTATTTGTATTTTTACCTAGAAGGATTTTCTTTGTCATTTCACCCTCAAGGAGTTCATTTGTCTTTTTACCTACAAGGATTTTATTCGTCCTTTTACCTACAAGGATTTTATTTGTCATTTTCCCCTCAGAGATTTGATTAGTCATTTTACTCTTAAAGATTTTATTTGTCCTTTTACTTACAAGGATTTTATTTGTCATTTTAATCTCAAGGATTTTATTTGTACTTGTCCCTACAATGATTTTATTTGTCCTTTCACCTACAAGGATTCTATTTGTCATTTTTACCTCAAGGATTTAATTGGTCATTTTACTCTTAAAGATTTTATTTGTCCTTTAACCTACAAGGATTCTTTTTACCATTTTTCCCTCAAGGATTTAGTTGGTCATTTTACTCTTAAAGATTTTATTTGTCCTTTTACCTAAAGGATTTTTGAAAAGTTAAAGGATAAGGGAAACGATAGCATCACCGGAAGAATGTTGACAAGGACAAGTATGTAAAGAATGTGGTGAAGATAATCAGAGAATTAAAAATGTGTGGAAGATATATCTCCTCAGATTCACTTTCTAAATTCGGGGCATGAGGGGCACGCATTCTTTCATATATCAACTGTATAATGGTCGTCCTCGTTTGTTTTATCTTTTATAAGGTGATATATTTCATCTTCTTTTGTTGGCTGGAACGAGACTTTTTTCCTCTAAATGAAGAAATTAGTGGCAAAGTCATCCTTTAAGTAAAAAAGTCACTGTCATTTCTAGGGAAATACTTTATCTCTTGGAACATTTCAGATCAAATTTCTACCTCACATCGAAAGAATAAAGTGTTATGGCAGTCAATCTGAATGGATCTCAGTGTGTAAGAAACGTCTTCTCAAGTTTGATGTGGAGTGAGTTTTTATTTAAGAAAATCCTCGCTCAGAAATAGTGTGAGTTGTAAATTTAGATCGAGTTGAAGGTGGAGGAGATTTGGATGTGAATGAAGCTAGAGTGACTCTTTAAAAAATGCGTAAGGAAAATACTTCAACTCCAAAAAGGATTTCTCAACACCTCTTTGTTACTGAATGTATAGGGTGTATTTTGTGTTGAAAGAAAATTGTGATTTTTATTAATGGATTTGGAAGTTAGATGATTTTCCCTATGAAAAATCACTGTTTATACCGACTTATAAAAAAGTTCTATTACATTTTTTTTATATTTAGAGAAATTTGCCTGTGTGATAGAAAAAGTTCCGGCCAAAAAACTTAAAGTACTACTTTTCCAGCACGTGTCATTAATTTTTCCTTTCATTGTGTGCAGGTTTGTCAAGATGGAAGCGAAAAAATCAAGATCTGTGCACTCCTGTGTGCGAGTCACAACATGTCCAACATCACCAAGCGGCTCAACTTCAGAAGGAAAGACCTCAAAGATCAAACTAGTTTAGACAGACTTCAAGATGTCACCGGTTTGGCTGCAAGAAAGGCCTTTCAAAGAGCTCCAAAGATTAAAATGATTGCGTTCGCGAAAAAGAAGCACATTTGGTGGTCATGGTGTCCACGGCAAGAGCTTGATGTACGTGAAAAGGCACCTGCTCACTGACCATATGCTAAAACAAAGTAGAAAGCGCAATCGTTGCATTCTTAACGACTTAAGGAGTCATGGTAAGCGAAGTCTCATTTTCTTTGATGTTAAAACCTTCACGCTGGATCCAGGCATCAGCAAGCACAACGACTAAGTAGTAAGCTGTAAACACCCGGCCAACTTGATGATACAAGGCGCCATATCTTCGAATAGAAAGAAAAGTCCGCTGTTGTGGTTAGCGGCCAGTTACAGGCTCACCATGGCCGATTACAGGGACATATTGGCTACGAAAATCCTGCCTTGAGTGAGAAAGATCACGTAGAAAACTAACTGCGTCTTTCAGCAAGAAGATACTCCGGCCCAAACGGCCAAAACCGTGCAAAGGTTGTTTGGATCGAACATGAACTTCTGATTGAAGGAATTTTGGCCGCCGCAGTCGTCTGACTTTAATATCCTCGAATACAGCGTGCGAGCGCTTGTCGAGGGCAAGGCCTGTAAGGTTTGCAACACCAATGTCTACAAGCTGAAGTCCTCCGTAAACCGAGTGTGGGCCAGCATAAGGAAGGACTTCTTCCCAAACATGGGCTCGGCTTTCATGTTTAGGCTTGAGCACATCTTCGCCTTCGAGGGCGACCACATTGATTAATATTACGATTTAAACACATATTTATGTTTCATTAATAAAAAGTGTCTAACTGAATCAAAACTACCATTGTGTCCTTTATTGAGAGAGTCGTGTTGTATACGAGTGTAACAGGACTTTTACAATACCTAGTATCCTGTGTAATCAGAAAAGTATTAAAAAAAGTATTTTAGCACTTATTTAACCGTGTTGATGAAGTGATCTACTGTATAAAGCTGTCATTAACGTTTAAGGGATGGAATAGTTGTATGCTAAATAAGTGCACTAGTACTCACATAGCTCGACGTTAAGTACTAGTGTCTTATGCGAAGGTATTCATTTCACCTAATCCCGAGGTGGAACCACAAAGGGTTTTATGATAACTATTTGCCGTTTGAAACACACTAGTACCAGCGCTCCCCCACCAAAAATAATCATTACCCTGGTGCCTTCAGGTTTGCTAGAGATTGATGTTAGGGCATCTCTTCAACAATCGAGGGATGGATAACACAATTCACTTTTAAAGAAAATGTAATTTAATTGATTTTTTCATCATCCAATGTTTACATTAAATTAAATTTACTTTTTGATATATAAACAGAAAATAATTTACTCCTAAATTAGAGACTTAAAATTAGATTCATTATCCGAAACTCTCGATCACAGATACCAAAATTTGGCAGAAATGTATAATTTTACATTATTTTCAGCCTAAAATTATATAAATAGGTTGACTGATGTAGTTTTTAATGCAGTATCCAATTGAAAGGAGAAATGGGATGCAATATTATATTTGAAAGTACATATATTAAAGTTATGTGCATCAGGTCAACAGGTTTAAAGGTCAAACTTTGTTATCACATAGCTTCATTATAGCTCTGATTGGTTTGCCACCCATGAGTACCCATGAAATCACAATCATATTCGACGTCTTAAGAATTTCTTAAAGCAACAATGCAACACATGCAATAGGAAAAAACAGACTTATGCAATGCATCCTGATGGGATGAGATGTTTCAGATTTGCTTTCATAAGTTAAAGAACGGTGATTTTAATCTCTTTACTGGGCATCCATCAGGATGAGAAAGGTTCTCAGTAATAACGGTGAAACCTAAAATTGAAGAAAGAAAAGAAATTGGAAAGTGTTTTATCATCGATCTACTCATTTCTGATGCCTTTTATTTCTTCTTGAAGAGCTACTGTTTAACGTGGCATTCTAAATAATGATATCTACAGCAATATGATAACCGTCATGAAGTCCACCGAAATCTGAGACTACATCCGATGACTTAACCCTTACAATGTGGCTTAACTTCGCTGTACTTGTAAGCGCTGCTTCTATTCGCTTAAGCCACAAACCGGCAAATTGAAGAGAACCCACTAGAAAGCATATAAGACTTATGGCAGTATTCAAGAACATCTTAAGAAAATTGGACAATAAAACTTTGCGTTCAACAACTCGGTAATCATGAAAAGAATTCTTTCCTTTAAGTTTTTTAAACTGAAAGAGGACACTTCCTGTCCCTTGAGGCTACGATAACCAAGACCAAGATTTGTTACCACAGGTGATATCCGATATTATTTCCACGTTATACGGGTCGTTACATTGGTTCGAAACAGCATCCACAGTTTGATCCCGAAAAGAAAACTCTGACGATGCGCCTTTCTTGTTTGAGGTCTACAAATACCTTCTTTTATCACTACAGGCTTCTTAACTGTCGTGAACTGCGACAGGAATTTTTAACAAATTTTGTCGTAATTCGCTGTCCCGATAATTAGTTTGGGGATCCGCTTTTAACTTGGAGGCTGTAATGTGCATACGTGTCGTCGAATCCTTGGAATCTTGTACTTGAAGGAGTCCATAAATCAACGACATGTTTCTTGTTAGCCACGCCACTGCCAGGCGTGTTATGGATGCCATTGGGCATCTAAGGCTTCCTTGACATTTTACCGGGTGTTCAAAGACCCATCAACATTGGTAGGAAGTAATTTGGACTGACGCTGGCGTGATGAGATCGGAATCCTTATACTTTTCTCCTCATGTGATGCTCTAGTCAGTTTTTTTTCTGAAATTTATTTGAAAATTAACAACTGACGGTTTTCTCTTTGTTTTCACATCAGTTTACGCTAGTTGGTGCGCAGTATATATATATATATATATATATATATATATATATATATATATATATATATATATATATATATATATATATATATATATATATATATATATATATATATTCCTTGATCTCCCACTATACCGTCTGTTTAGTAAAATCCAGAAATAAAGCTAATGAATCGGTAGACACGTAAATATTCAATCTCTGCCAGTTAATAGAGTAAAGAAGTTAGCTAAGAGAATCCGTGCGCATCATAATCCTATTTGGATGCATCATCTGACCATTTAATGCCTTATTCTCACGGACGACCAACGTATCCTTCATCATATTGTTTCCTGCCAACAATCCTGAGTGTAGAGCCAATGCGATCACTCTCCGATATTAAAAGTCAATTGCCTCATAATGAAACTGAAATTAATATTCATTAACACCCAACTCTTCTGTAATACGTTATGCGTTCTCTATGCATTCATTAATTATAGTCATGAAAGCAAATTAGAGACCTATTCTAACAAATTATATCTATGAATTATGTCAATAATGAGTTGATGAGTGTGTATTAGCCAGATGTAGTTAATTATGGATGTGTTGCAGAGTTTCTGCCTGCTCATTTCCGGGTAATTTAATTAGTATCGCGCATGCATGTCATTATGATTATTCTTACTAGTGTAATTAGACCATATTGATGGTATATTGCGTGCATTATATCAATTGGGTTTGTTTTCTTCTTTTCTTTGTAACTTTACCTGTAAATAGCTCGGTAGTTTTTTGTAGCAAGTCGTAAAGGCATAATATAATTGAGAATCATTCAGTAATATATTATTCGTATATTAAGAAGAAATTTCTTTGATTAATTCATAATAAGGCAATATATAATTTAATTTAATTAATTTTGAGTTTATTCGACTATTTTTTGTAAGAATTTCGGATGGTAAAACGAAAAATATAGAGGAGGGGGCAAATATTTTTTTTTAAATATTAATATTATTCGGTAATTAAATATTTTTCAATTTATTACAAATATTTAACTTATTACAGGGAAACTACATAAAAGAGATATGAAAGTATGAGACTTTTCATTGAACTTCATGATTGTTCCTTTAGTTTTTCCCTCATTCTTTGAGAAAATGGCAGTGAAATACATTTCTCACCTTAATGGCTTTGTAAACAAGCAAATATTTATGATAAAGACATAAAAACACTGAATTATTTCAGTAAAACTAAATATCCCGAGTTAAGTCTTCAATATGACGTTTGATTCCCGGTTCTAGCTTCTTTTAACACGATCTTCAGCTACTGGAATCCATAAGTGGCTACCATTGGAAACTCGGATCAGCTGTTGTCTGGAAGAACAGCTGCAGTTCAGACAACTTGCAGTCATTGTTCTCAACTCCACCTAACGAAAGGTGGGTACTGAGAATTTAGTGGTCGAACTTTTAACAGATTTTATTTTTTTAGCTAGGGAAAGTAATCAATGCCCATAACAAAACAAAACTATTTATTTTAGGCTGTTTGGAGGATAAGGTACAATTTACATTTCAAAGACTATTTCGTAGCAAAAGAATAATAAAATTGAAGAAATAAAATATAATACTAGACATAAATCTGAATGTCTTGCAAAATATTCTTAAATTTTCTAGAATTTGTAAATTCGAAAATAGAAGCTAATCTTTAGATAAAGAATAATTACAATTCTAATATTTTATATTTGATGGGTTAAAGACAATGAATTATTAAATACCAACTAAATATACATAATTTAAAACTCATTTGCCAATTGACCGACCACTTAACTTGAAGTCACTCTCAAAACTATGATCTATTTTCTGTTAAATTTGCCATAACATCTTTGTGATAGCATTTTATATGAGAAAACCTTTAGCTATTATCATGATTGGATTTGCCAACTTTCTTAAAAAAAATTCTAAAAGAATCAATATATATGAGTAAAAAAAAGTGAATAATCCTCCAATTAAAATTATTTATCATTTACCAAGACGTTCATCATGTATAAGATCCTTTATTAACATTGAAGGAAGAAAACTTTTCACTTGGTAAATATTGTCTTTTATTGTTCAACTAGTAACGGCGAGTAGTTAGTAATAATGTAATATTTAAAGTATGTATTCATGGCTATTACTAATTACTTTTTGGCTTTAAAAAGTTTTTAATTGAATTTAGAGCTTGATTTCAAAATATATAAAAAATTAACTTAATAGGTTTTACTAATATCACGTACGTTTGCGTAGTTTAATTTTTTTTTTAAATACTTAAAACAGTTACGAAAATAAAATAGAATATGTAAAGCACTTACTATATTAGTAATTATTTTGCTTCCTAGATACTGCATATGACCCACCTGGTGGACGTTCCTCATCCACGCGAAGCAAGTGATTGTATCCAATAGAATGTTTCACTTGGCTGTTTTAACATTCCCCTGCGTTACAGGAAATGCGGGCGTTTTTACCCACCCGCGCGGTACACAAAGTAATATAAATTTATGTTAAGATGCTATGTCGCCTGCAACCATGGTATGCAGTTATTATAGTAATAGTTTTACCTCAGACCTGGCAGTGGGTACACCTAGCTTGTTAAAATGGTCTATTGAATAGTTACCTACTTAGAGTAGATGAGGGGCATTTCCCCGTACTGCCAGATGTCGCAAATAAGGCAAAAATATTACTATAGTAATAACATACCTGGGCACAATCCACAGCCGCATCTATCTAGTGAGTCTATCTATAAGAACGAACTGATATCCTTAAAAAAATTCAAGGTTAAAAAAGCAAATTTAGACAGTTAATTTTATGTCTGTTAGTTACCTGCATGAAGAACCTCTCTAAGGCTTTAAAGATTGGGTTTGAAAGTGGCTAATCATCACTCGATCAACCGAATATTAAAAAGCATTAAGAAATTTCAATTATCTTTGAAAGAATCCAACTAAGCAAACTAATAGGAAGTACTTTTCTCTTCCCAAGTTTACAATGGAATATAATTTGTACTCCACCAAATAGATCGAAATAGCTTCCATATATGGGGTTATCAAATATGATAACTATTACTCGTATTTATTGGTGACACCAAGGAATAGTGACTTTATATATAAAAAATTTAAATGGACTTTCTGATGATAATTTTAAGGGACTTTAAGTAAATTGCAGAGATCTGCCATTAGCCTGAAATTACTGAGGGGTGATTACCTGAGATCACACTTCATAACAGATATTTCTTCTATTTATTTATTTTATAAACAAAAATGGTATGTCAACCACCAGTGAGTTTGAGAGAATAGGCAAAGGAATAGGAGACCTCCCCCCCCAAAAATTTATTAATAGGCCCCTGGCTCATTGAGTAAGTGTGATGAACCTGCTGTGTGCCAATATTGGCACTTTTTCTATCTGATGTAGATGATAGTTGGCAATAGATTAAGCCCGCCAGAGGCGCGTAAGCTTAAGCAACCCTCTCCAAAGTCCCGTTCTCTACAGCCCCCAATGCTTTCAGTTACTTAACATCTCCATCTTCCAACGCCCACGGGTTGATCTAGCGGAAATATATCTTCCTCATATTTTTACTTCCCCTTTTTTAACAATTTCTTTACAGTTTTTTCCTTACCTGTTTTCTGTAGATGATGCTCTCGTTAGTTTTGTTTTAAATGCAAAAAAAGGTCAGGGTAGGCTAAATTGTCTGTGCCTTTCTTGCTATTTTCTTAATAGAACTTCATAAATTCTTATGTGTATTTATATCCTCATTAATATTATTCAATTAGACTGTTTTATAGGCATGAGAGAAATATAAACTTAAAGATTAGTTGCATATTAATAGCTTGGTATATAATGGTTACCTCCTGGTTAGTTTTGGGATTTGAAATTTTATTAACATCTCCCCCTCCTTTCTTCAGATAGGCTTTGATAGAGATAGATAATTAATAACCGTTGTCTTTTTAACTTTAACTGGTCAGATTACGAGATATTGTTAAAATGCCAAGACAAGATCTGCCATTCCATTTAATAAAAAGTAACCTTAGCCAATTTAAGATTAACTGACTAGTCTTGTAGATATTGTTAAAAGGGCCAAATAGATATTCCATTTCGTCAAACTTACAGTGAAACTTAATCATTTTTATTCTGTATTAAGATGTTTGTTTCTTAATGGGATCCATCAATGCTAAATATGATTCTCTTCACGGACAAACAGCATGATGTATGATCCGCGAGAGTGGCTATACACGAAATAAATTAATGTGCGAAGTCATCTAGACATTAGTATTCATACAGTGCAATACCCAGAGTCTTGGTCAATCAATGCCCAGTGGTACGGTGTTAGAGACGATTGGTGCCTAAACATGTTATACGTTGGCATCTCACACGGTTAACTGACCGAAGCCATGGCAATTTAGGCTGTAGTTCTTCAGCCCTTCAGCCCTTCAGCACCTCTAAGGCTGGTAGACAGTATATCCCACAAAGGATATTTACTTTTCCTTCAATTATACCACTCAAAGCAAAACCTTCAATTCATCTTTTCTTCATAACTTTACCACTGTCCTTTTTAATATTATTTTGGCACATTTCCTTCCCCTTATCATAATCACACTTTTAGCTCAAATGACATGGTTTGATTATACTTAAAATTAATTATTGTCTTCCATAAGGTACGTGGTATTTATTCAGTCGTATAAGCTTATTGTTAAGTCTTTTCTTCATATTTAGATGGCTTCCTCTACTTAGACGTTGATAATAAAAATAATCAATACAGGTCTTCTAAAATCTCGTCTTGTTTCTATTTCTCTTGTTGTGGTTGTTATTATTGTTCGTTTACGCTAATGGATTCGTTTGAAGTCTTAACGGAATGGAATATTTCAATGATTTCTGTAGGTTTGTGATGTGCAGTTTAGCTGTTTATATATTTCTTAAGATATCAAGGAATTAATATAGTTTAAAAAAATACTCTTAGAGTTGTAAAAATGTTTCAGATTTGCTGCAAGCTGTTAAAAGAGAATCGTATTAATGCCTAAGGCATTTTAAGCTGGAGTAATGCCTAAGGTTTTGTAAAACTGTAGCAATGCCTAGCCTTTCCTAAGCTAGCAATGAATAGGCCTTTTTAATCTACAAAAATGGCGTTAGGAGTAACAAAAACTGTGTGAAAGGACAACGTTTAAAACTTGTGAATATTATTTCACAGCTATTGGCACGAAATTCCCATAAGTAAGTTCTTGCTAAACTTATTACAGGAGATGAAAAGTATGTCCTTTAGTGCAATATTAAAGGTAAAAAAACAATAGCTGCATCGCCAACAAAAATCATTATTACTCTTAGACGTGGTTTCCAACAGCAGAATATCATGCTTTGCCTTTGGTGGGATATTAAAGCAGGTATTCATTAATACCCATTCATTAATAAATAAGCAGTGACTGCATACTCATATATTAAACCATTACACAGTTTATTCAAAGCTCTTTTGAAAAACGTCCTTCACTGGTCAACCAAAAGCGTTGTCCACCTCCTTCAGGACTATAAGCGTCCATACGTGGTATGTTTACACCAGGAAAAACAAATGCGTTAGGATGGAAAGTTTTTTTCATCTTCCGATATAATGGACTTTGCACCAACTGTTTACCATTTATCTAAATCATTAAAACGTCACTTAATGGCAAAGTTTACCCTGCTAGGAAGGAGGCAGAAAAGGATATAAAATCAAATAATACATCAACACCGAATGAATCCTTCATAAAAGGAATTCACTGCTTAGTTAAACGCTAGGAGAACTTTCTTAATAATGATGAAAACTACTTTGCTGAATAAATGTATTATAAACTACATTATATATATATATATATATATATATATATATATATATATATATATATATATATATATATATATATATAAATTTTTTAATATCTCTTAATTTTTTATAGAATTTCATATTGGAATCATTTGTTCTTGATTAACCTGAGCCTAACAAAAATATACTAAATCAGCTAACACAACTGTTAATAATATGATGGCATCATATCCTGATAATAAACTTTCTTTGTGCTAAAATTTACTACTGTGGAGAATATGATTACCCTTTTCTATATAACGCTATTACATCATCCTGCATTGAATGCAGTATTAAATTGCATCAAAATTATGTAATAATAAGTTAAATGAATTTGACAAGAATATTAAAAACATCCTGTCTCTATCATTAAGCGGAACTTAATTAAAGTTTAGATCAGTTTTTAATTATTGATATTATGAATCGGGGTCATTAATGAGCATATGCTATACACATTTCTTGAGAATAATTAAAAGTTATTTAAAAGATTACTTTCTAGATCTCCAAATAGAATTTATAATTTATTCTATAAATTTAAGATCAATCGTTGCAAGAAGGACCTATATCTCCATAGCAAGACATGGGAATATATATATAGATTTGGCCGATAAATGAATGCAGAGCTTCCTGTACTTATGTGTTTTATGGAAACGGAAATTCTGTTTATTTAAGGAAGGCTAAACATAACACTGCATATATGAAATTTATACAATTGAGGATTATTTATGTTTGGTTTTGTTGAATAAATGTTATTTAACAGAGAACAGTTTGTATACATTCCACTCTACTAGTTATGTTAGTTTATAAACACGTTACCGGTTTAGTATCTAGCCTACAAAGTTAGAAGTAGCCTACCACACCTACTACACGAGTTCACTAGTTTAGTAGGTGTCATACCCGCATACTAAATAGGTGAACTGTGGCTTAGATTGTGTTAATATGCGAACTCACATTTTAAAGCTTTTGTTTTGTTTGTAATGGTTTAATTTACACCAGTTTACACCTTCTAAGATACTGCTGCGTGAATTTTAGTACACTGTTGCTGCCAGTAAAAAAAGGTGCTACATTGTTTTCAAGAGAGAAGAGCCTTTTACAGGATGCAGATTTGTGCCCGAAGTGTGATGGACCCATGACACTGACGAACAAGAAATCTCGTGGCCACGACAGGATGGTTTGGAGATGCAGGAGAAAAGGGTGTTGAGCAAGTAAATCCACTCACACTGGTAACAAATTCTTTACATATACTGATTTGAATGGCAAATTAACCTGCAGGCTGTAGTTGTGCGAAATATTGGAATTAGTGTAATTGTAGAGCATTAGATTGGGAGTAGAGGAAGTATCCTCTTTAACTAGAAGGTCAAAATCAACAGTAGTGGATTGGTTTAAATATTGGCGCGGAGTGTGTTCAGCAATAGTTTCAGTGGAAAAAATGGGTCAGATGAAGCGTGATGAATATGCACCAGTGCAAATATATGAAGCTCGCTTCGTGTGTCAGAGATGATGATGATATATTTTATGTATGCTTCAAGTTATCTTTTAATTGACTATAAATGTTGAAAATAAATGGTAATATATTTGTGTATATCTTTGGATATCGTTATTTTGCTTTCTGATTACCTAGGCCACATAAAAACATGGTAGACCCTATACTGAACCAGAATCACATGGGTAGGCCACATACTAAACCGGCACCAACTATCTATGAAATGTCCAAATTTGAAGAAATTTTGCTTTATATTTAGAAACTTAAATAAAATGAGTAGACTCAATTAGGTCTAAACAAAGCTACAAAATCTAAAATATTTAATTCAATTGCTAAAAGAATTTGAAAGCAGCCAGCAACTATTGATTGGCCTTTTCTTGAAAAAGGGCCAAAATCATCGATCATTCATTTTACCACAAAGTTATGGAAAAGTGTAAGTTAAGGAAAATAACAAAATTACGAGAGGTAAAAATGTGTAGATAATTTAATTAGCCAAAATAGATGATTCCTAAGGTGGTTATAAGAAAGAATTTAATATACATGATTATCATATTTCCTTCTTAAATACTCGGATCAGTTGACATTTATAGGTATATTTTATTGTTATATAAATCTGTTTGTATCTAACATGTTAATTAATTTAGTCTAGGTTTACGTTAGATTAGGTTATGCATATTTAGGTATTTCACATGTAAGATACAAATACCACAAAATCCCAATTGGTAAGGAGACCCATAAATTGATTTAGTTAAATAAAAAGAAACTATAGTCATTTATAACTCTAGACACAAATGATAGATTCCAGTTAAATTACTAGGAATTCCGATAAATATCTTCTATTTAACGCAATATGAGATACAGTTTTAAGGGACTTCTGCCACCAGGGTCAGGTGGTAAAGAGCGATAAACTATATGCTTTAACTATTTTTATTAGTTTACCACTTATGCAGCTGCGCAGATCATTCCGACTATGCCACTCTACGCATTGAAAACAAAGTGTCCCATCTCTCCATACTCTTCCTAGAAAGGTCGCTCTTTGCTCAAATCAAACGCTTATTGGACCGAAACCTGCGAGACCTGCTTGGGATGTGATTGAATGAATTTCTTAGAGTGGTGAAATATTCTTCAAATACAACGAAAAGTTCCAAAGCTTCGTTCACCCTCGTGCCTGCCTGTTCACGGGTTCTGAAAATGAAAGAAAGCAGCTGTTTAAGACCCCTATAGAAGCATTGGCACAATGAAACGAATACTAAGGAATCATTCAGAACAAACTACAGAATATAAAATAAAGGAATCGTTATGTTCCTAAAAAAGAGATCATGGATGTTGAAATTGCTGCGCCCAAATTAACCTCAAACATATCAAGAAGACGGGCTCGGAATACCCCAAATATGAATTACTATAATACTTCATGCATGAAAACTATGTAGCCTAACATACACAATAGCCCCACATGGTTAAACGGCAAGAGATCAATCCTCGAAAACGACTCGAGCCTATGTTGTGGGTTATTATATAGGATTGAGCTTTTTGGGGGTCAGTATTAAGGAATAATCTTTTTTTTTAGCGGGGTTCATTACTTAGTATTATTTTTTTTAAATAAGTAATAATAATTCATAGTAAGATTAAGACAAAAATGTTAAGTTAAAATTCTACTTAGGATTAAATTTAGCTCGGATTGGTTGGGTAATTATAATTGATAATGATTCATAAGAGTAGGAATAAAGATAAAGTAAAAATGCTACTTAGGAATGAATATGGTTAAGATAATATTGGTTAGGTGAGGTAAGGTTAGATTAAGTTAGCTTGGTTTGAATTACCTAACCTAACCCAACTCAACTTAGCCCAATCCGACCTAACCTGACCTAACCTAACATAACATAACCTAATCCATGTGTCAGGAAAGATTTGGTTTCAATTTTTGTTAGTTTAATTATTTTTATTACATTTGTGTAATTTTTCTTTAATAAAAGTTATTTTACCAATAATTTGTTAAAATATACCAATAAGTTTGTTGGAGTCATCAACTATGATAGTTTTTGGTTCATCTTCTAGGATTGGAATTTTGGGGGGATCATTAACTAGGAATGGTGTTCTCGTGTATCGTTGTGTAAGATTGACCCAGAGATGGCTCTAGAACTGATTCCACACTAGGATATAGGGTTTAGATTCCTCTAGTAATTTACTGCAATGATAATAATATAAGAGGTGTAAAATTACACTAGGCTCTTCATTTGCTTACCAACATGATGCCCTCGTTGGTATTTGCTACTTATTTTTAAGTAAATAGCCTCGTGGAATCATGATTTCCCCCTCGAAACTTTAATTAACTGTAATTCACATTGCCAAAAGCTTTTTTACATTTACTAACATAAGGGCTACCACATACCGGAATGAAAACATGCCGATGAAAGTTAAGCTTCACTCGGTTTGATTAGCTATCGGATGGAGCTTCTAATCCTTGTAATTTGTGGCGTTTCCATGTGGCGGTCCGTAGTTCGGATCCATCTGAGGTCCGGTCTTCACTATTAGAGGGGGTTGAAGAACAATGAACGATTTTAACAGAATAAACATTGACAATTCAAAATACACAAATATACCGAAAAGATTATAAAACTACAAAATATATCACTCAATTGTCTTCTATTTATCTTTAATCCTTCCATTTTTCATGTTTTTAGATGTGGAAATCCTTTTTAATTGCCATTAATCTACCAATTTTATTAAATTTCAAACATAACTCCTACTTACACTCTTCCAATTGTCCATTGAGGCAAATAAGTTCCTGGTGTATTTACTTTGGAGTGGATTTTATTATTTAATCCACGTTTTTTGGCATTTTGTGCTATTTTGAGTTTTGTCACTTCTTGAAAAGTTTGTCTAGATCAATTTCCTCGCCTCTCCCTTGGAAATCTCGTAGTAATCCTACAGTTTTCCCCCATTTGTCAATGCAGCGATCTTTAATGAAGAGCACAGGTGTCCTATGACGAGATCATGATTGCGACGCCAAATGTTATATCGTATCTACATTTCATTTCTTACAAGAATTTTATTCTTGTAAATGTAAGAAATCCATGTGATATCGTTTCAGCTTTTAAACATAGTGAGATACGGCTTTGAAGTAACTCTTTTAAAAGAATATCATCTTAATAGATGTGCAGCGTATTAAGATAGAATTAGTTGAAAAGTTAGGATTTTAAGGGAGATTACCCTAGATATTAAATAAATCAACTGAAAAGTTAGGATTTTAAGGGAGATTACCCTAGATATTAAATAAATCAAATGAATCCGTTTATTCACTAGACGAAAATTTGTATGGAATCCTGTATATTGTATGTGTGTTTGTATGCATAGATCCGAATACAAATTACGTTTACAGACATATTATCTAAAATTCCAATTAAGCGTTTTTTAATGTGAAAACACCTTCAATATTAGGAAAATATATCTGAAATATAATTATTGCATATTTATTATTCATTAGAATGATCATTTTTCCTAACTAATATTTACTTTGAACTAAATGTTAATATCTATTATGTTTATGCTAATGTAAATATAATTGCATATATCGGAAAAAGATGCTTAGCGTTGTATTTATTATATGAAATTATTGCTTGATTCATAATAAAATCTTGTTTTGTTACATTAATTTAATTCTATTTATTAGCCATTATTATGGAATTAATGGAATTAGTATTTTTATAAATTTAATTAAACAGAATCGAATTTTATGATAGTTCTTTATTTTAAAGATAAAAACATGGTAGATAAATCTGGTACGGTCTCAAATGTTAAATTATCATTGTGCATTGTGAGATACTAACAAGGAATAAGCTCTAAAATATGATAAGTTTAGGGCAAAGAAGTTAAGAAGAATTTATATCTAAGCATAAGAAGTAATTTCACAACAGCAGGAAAACTCAAAAATAATGTATCGTAGAAATGAGGAAAAAACTGCTAAGAATCAGTAATTTAAATTTACATACACATCCAAAGGAGCGTCTTAAGGTAACGTAGTTAATCACTTCCTAACTTCACTCTACTGTATCGCATAAATTGTGACTGTATGATCAGTACAATTTAGTTCCTGGAGTTCTTAAACTAATCATTTACTATTAATTCCGAGTATTATTACTACAACTAATACCACTGGGAAAATCATAATCCGTTCTTACGATCAAATCACACTCCATCTATTCATTTATTATCTCGCTTCTTCGCTATCCGGTTCCCTTATAAATCAGATTCCAAGTTCAAACATTTTCGCATTTGTACTTGTTTCCAGTCAGTAGTTTTCGCATTCAAGCCAACTTTTCCAAAAGTTCACATTGGTAACATGTGGTTTTATATTATTTATACCCTACCATCTGTTTTTTTCCTATAGAGCTTTACATAAAGTGAAACCATCTCATCCAAAGTGTGTTTTAAGGTAACACCGACAGAATTCACAAAGAAAACCTATGACCCGAAAGTTCTAATTATCAGCTAAAGTGAAATCAATGTAGGTAGTTGTAGTAAACGGTTTCCATAGCAATATTTAAACTCCCTATTACTGCTCAGATATTCCTAAGGGCCAGTTGTTATTCCTACTATCCTCTGTATCAAATAGACTAAACTAACAACCATGAACAACTTCAATTGGATATCTTGACCTAAACATTTAACATTGAAGTTAATATTTTACCCACTCTTAGTGGCACGCTATTGTCTATTATTGACAAACAACAATTTATGCAGTCAATGTATGTGGTTGATATACTGATTGTCAAGAGCATCGCACGGATATCCCCGAGCGAAGCGTAAGGTGGTGGACCATTGTATGGTAAATCCACACCGCAAGACTTATTTTAGTGTGCTTTTTTATTTTATGGTTGATGACATACAAAGAATGATTATTATCATTAATAAAGTTTCGTCGTAGTGAACACCGGCAGAAGCGTTTTTTTAGCCAGAAGTTTAGAGTTAATGAAACAATAGTCAAGTTAATAGTCCCTGAGAGCAGCTATAGCGATCAAGTAGTCTAAATAAAGAAGAAAGGAATAAAAATAAAAAAGTATATCAATTATGTATTAAGGCTGGTAAAAGGGTGTAGAAACCTGACCAACTACATCACTGGCGACGCATACATCCATAACTCAGTACAAAGAAAGGTACTAAGAAAGCCTGCTGACCAAAAAGTCGCGTGCTCTCACTTGTTTTGATTTATGACCTTACGACCTTCAAAAGTTTCTATCAACGAATAGACTTTGAAAGTAGTACTTCAAACGGGTTTAAAATCGACTTATAGCCTCTGTCCACAACCTATCAATGAGATTTTACAAGTAGTTGAACATTTCTATAGATTAATAACATTAAGCAGATTAACCATAGTTTTCTTCATGTATCATGTATAATAATTAATAATTTTTCGTGTTGCCCAAAATTGGAATAAAAAATCAAAAAATTCTTTGATAACAAAAACAAAGTTGATCACCAAATGTCAACCCTATTTTGCATACGAGGTATATATACATAAATCTCTAGAAGTGAACATATTAATTAAAAAAGAAAATGATTGGATAAATGTGACCTTTCTTATGAAATAAAGAAGCCATATAAATGTGATCACTTACACATTTAATTCACTTCTACATGGAAACTCATCATTACAAGAAGCACATAAAATTGTTAATTGATTTCTTGTCTTGTTCTCTGTAGTTTAACGTCATCTTTGTTGTTAGTAAATTTAGTAATCCTTTAGGTGAGGTCGTTGGTATCATGGATGTTTGTTCAAAACACAAATTAACCAATCCAGTTGAATGAATCCCATTGGAGTGATATCTGGAGAATGGAGTGGTCAGGAATTTGAGCAACCCTTTCAATACACCATTCCGAGAATGTTTGATTTGGCAAATCACAACAAACATGCAATTCCTAATGAAGTGGTAGACCATCTTTATTTAAAATGTCGGTTGGTTGAAGATCATCAATTCTCCTCTAGTCTATCTATCTAGTTAAAGTTCACTTATCGCAGGGGGATAGGGGTTGATCTTCAGATACTCCTATTAATTGTTTAATCCACAGAAAACGGAGAATGTGAATTTCTTCGCGGATCGTCGCCCTTTTTAATTATTTTGGTAAATGAACAATAACGTTCTAGTCAATGCGGTTAGTTAATGGTAATAATAAGAATTCCCCATTTGCAGTTAAACTTTAACGTTAGCAAAACAAAAAGCTTCTTGAAATTTTCTTAATTAGAGAAATGGATGGTTTCCTTGTCGTATATGCAATGCTTCTGAAGAGGGTTGAGTAACTCCAGGAGACTTTTCTATGGGATTAAAGGATTCTTATGATTACCCTTTACTCAACTGCATTGACTAGAACTTTATTGTTCATTTATCAAGTCCCGGCCAGGAATTTCAAACTTTTTCCCATGGCGTTATTTCTGTCTTCTCGGTTAAGGATTGCCTCCATTGTGCCGCCCTCTTCTCTCTCTGATTCTAGTGTTTTTCTAATGTCCCTTTCTCTTGCCTCTTAAAAAAACCCTCCTGTTTCTTGTCTCATTGCTCATTCGCATCCAATTTCTCTTTCTCTTGTATATATATATATATATATATATATATATATAGAAAAACGTTATACTTTATGCATACAAGGCTATATACCGAACCAAATAGGTTCAAACATCTTTCTTAGACCACTATTTACCTGCAGAATGTTTCCTTCTTAATACCCTTTCTATATCTTACAGGGAGTTTTGTTTCTCAGAGTAAGTTATCATCAAACATTTGGTTTCGAATAAATATGTTGGGCCAATTAATTTTAAAACAGAGCTCTACTCAAAATATGATGACTAATGTTTGGGCAAAGGGACTATCCAAAAATGTTATTCTTTTGGATTTTGTTCCATCGTGACAAGACTATCTCCTTCGAGGATAGCAAGAACTGCCCTCCCAAAATTATCAATTCTCTTTCATTACGTGAATAAAATTTTATCCTCTCCTTTAGAAATGATTCAAGGAAAAAAGTGCGTCGCAAAATTTCTTATATTTTTTGACAAAGTACAATAAAATTTTATATAAAGTATCAAAAATCACCCAAAATTGTAAATACTCGAGACTAATAAATTATTAATGCAAAAGATAATTTGGTGGGACGAACCAATTTCAACAAATAAGAAAAGCCAGATATATATATATATATATATATATATATATATATATATATATATATTGCTAGATAAAAAAATTTATGACTTGCCATTTAATGCATGGAATGAAATTAATATCGACTAAGTTTACAACAAATGCCTTACCATTAATTGATATATTTTGGCATTTCGTGGTTGGATGCGATAAAATGCTTTATAGTAGTTCTAATAATAATTAATTTCATGATTTATTGAAGAAGAAAGAAACCTAATTACTGAGTATGGCTTGCGAGCAAAAAATAGCGTTCTTATTTAAAAGATAACAAGCAGTAGGGTCAAGTGGTATACTTATAACTGAGCAAATCATGAATTAAAAGAGTTCTATTAATTTTTTTGTAATTTTTATCTGGTTATACAATGATGAAAACTAAGGAAAAAAAGAATTCTAATTAGTTTTCAGGAATCTTCAATTGTTTCCTCACTATTTTTTTTATATATTTTTTTATTGGTAAGGGTTTTATGAGCATACGAGTATAATGATGCATATGAGTTTTACGTCGATCAACGTCTTTGTAATAATTTGCTAAAGAATATAATTATTTATATATATATATATATATATATATATATATATATATATATATATATATATATATATATATATATATAATTTATTACGTTACGCTCTTTTGCACATTTCTTTACGTTACTCTCTATTGCACAATTCATTACACATTTGACTAACCTACACCAAATTACACAATTCATTGAGATACTCCATAATACACAATTAATTCTTTTACTATTTATTAAAAAATCGTTCCGTCACTCCATATTACAAAATACATTAATTTACTATTAGCCAATCCATTTGGTTACTCCGTATTAAACAATACTTTACCATAATCACTAATCCACACTTCATTAGTTTAATCCCAATTTAACTATTAATTCCATTAATCCCTATTACACAATTCATTGCGTTAATCTCAATTACACTATTAATTTCGTTACTCACTATAATACAATTAATTTATTCCTAGTGCAGAATCCATTAAATACAATAAATTACGTCACTCCCTATTACGCAGTTCATTACGTTAGTTTCTACGACATAACTCATTCCCTTAGTCCCTATTACAAATTTCATTAAGTTAATCCCTATTACACAACCGCTACGATAAACCGTATTGTAGAATTCCTTACGTTACTTCCAATTAAAGAAAGTCTTGAAAAATTCCCTATTACAAACTCATTACCGTACTTCCTATTAATAATTCATCGCATTACTTCCTATTACACAATATATTACGTTAATCCACGTTTAACAAAGAATTCACTTACTCCTTGTTATTATACATTTCATTAGGTTACTCCCTATTACACAATTCATTGCGTTACTTCCTATTTCACAAATCAATCCTGTACTACCTATTACACAATTCATTATATACTCTATATCACATAATCTATTATGTTCCTCCCTATTGAAGTATTCATTACGATACTCTCTATTGCATATATTATTACACTACTTCCTATAACATAATTCATTATGATACCCTCGATTACATAATTCATTAAGATACTCCTATTGCCCATCCCCTTAAGTTACTCCCTTTTAGACAATACAAAAAGCTGTTGCTTCTTACAAAATACATTGCTTCGTCCTTATTAAACTCTTCAAATCATTACTTCCTATTTCACAATTTATTACTTTACTCCTATTACACTTGAGAGGCATCAATAATTCCCATGATGATCTACATTATTACCAAAAGCAAACGATGGTTAGAATAATCTCGGAACTATACGGATTATTACCCCAACTATCGTTACATTTTTACTACACCGATAGACGTAGTACCAAATTTAGTTATTGCTAGTTTAGTTCATCTAAATTTATTTTGCTATGACTACCCAATATATAAGAATTAAATCTTTGTTAAAACCATTCTGAATATGATAGTTTGCGCTCTTTGTTGCCATAGAGACACGCGTATCTCAGGAGTCTTCCGATTGCCCTTAACTGAAATGATTGCGTCAAAGGCGGTTACACTCTGCTGCACCCACTGAGTTCGAACATCATTCAAAAATTCATTAAAAATTATAAATTTGGAATAAAATCCTAATTAAAAACAATTACTTTCCCTCACCCCAAATTCAGTATGAATTACTACGTGTCAGAAAATCCGCTTTTTACCTTTTAGATTTCCATAAAGAAAGCGGATCCTGCCAATCCCTTTTCCCTCAGGGTTGTTTCGACTTCCCTCTTAAAGGAAAGCAATGACCTTGACCTAACCCTCTAAGCTCTGAGTGCTTTGCGTCTTGGGGAATCGACCCTCACCCTTCATCGCCCCTCTGGAACCCTCACTTGCTGATTAGCTACTGACCACGGGAGGAAATCAAGACGATTTTTGCCATCTCTTAAACCTCAATTTTCCGTCAAGGTTTGCAGAAGGGGGAAGTTTAGGGGGCGATGATATCTGAGATATTTAGGGATATTCAGAGGATGGAGATATAGGAAATATCTTCGAGGGTTGTTCCCTTCCATACAAGAGGATTTCTTTTCCTTTATGCGTTAAAGAATCATGGTATACCTATCATGATATATATATATATATATATATATATATATATATATATATATATATATATATATACACTCACAAAGTGGCATGTGAGGAATGCAATAATATGAAAATTAAGCAACAAGAGAATAAAAAGATGAATCCAAGCACTTTCGAACTATATTTGCAAATATAGTTCGAAAGGGCTTGGATTCATGTTTTAATTTTCCTGTGGGTTAATTTTCATATATAAATATATATATATATATATATATATATATATATATATACATATATATATATATATATATATATATATATATATATATATATATATATATATATATATACGAGGGGCGGTCAATAAGTTTTGAGAATCGGTAGGGCAAAACAGAGGAAGGGGGAGTGGCTGTTTTGGGGGGTGTTAGGACAAGTTATGACAAGTCAGGACCTGCAGCCGCACGCTCCTGACTCGTCTATTTAGGAAGCAGTAGCTGATCGCAGATCGTCAGTCACAAAGTTTTCAACAATGGAGAAGGTTGAGCACCGCGCAGTGATCAAATTTTTGACTAAGGAAGGCAAGAATGCAAAAAAGATCCATGAACGCATGGTTGCAGTGAACACCAACCCCGCCCCTTCCTATGCAACCATTGCTCGCTGAAATAGGGAGTTCCGCCATGGTCGTGAGTCCTTTAAAGATGACCCCCGTCCAGGACGCCACTCAGACGTGACCAACGAGGACAATGTGGCCCGTGTGGAGAGGATGATCCTCGAAAATCGACGGGTGAAGGTCGAAGAAATCGAGCGAGAACTTGAAATATCACATGGAAGTGTTATCAACATCATCCACGACAATTTGGCCATGACCAAGGTCTCTGCCCGTTGGGTCCCTAGAAACCTCACGTCAATGATCGACTTCAACGTCGTCAAAGTCCACAAGGCCAGAGTTGTGCAAGCTGCCCTACACGAGTGCGGATTCAAGGAGCTCAACCATCCCCCCTACATTCCAGATCTGGCCCCTAGCGACTACTTTTTATTCCGACAGTTTAAGGCTGCACTGCGTGGACGCCAGTTTGGGGACGATGAAGATGTCCAGCTTGCCGTCTAGGAGTGGATTGAACAGCAGTCGGGATATTTTTGGTTGTCGGGAATTCGAAGCCTCAGGAACAAGTGGCGCAAGTGCATTGAAGTCGAGGGTAGTTATTTTGCATTCTTTAATATTCTCACAAAAAAGGATACAAGGATAGTTTTGATGTATTTTGACACGTTTTTATTGTTTTAAATCACAAATATGTGTTTAATTTGTAATCTTACCAATGTGGCCGAACTTAGCAGCAAACATGCACCCCAGACTCCTGTTTTTCTGTTTCTTGTGGTTTGCTACACTCATTTTATCATTCTTTTACCTTTATGAAAGATTTATACATTTTATATTCGCCGCGTGTTTACCTCAATTTCTCCTTTGTCCTTTGAATTCCCAATTAATTTCTTTCTCTTCCATAGTCCCGATCGACCTTGCGAACCGTGCGTTAATAGCTTGTTTTTTCGGAAGATTTTTTGTCTTCCGCGTAGTCGAGTGGTCTAAGTAGCGGTTTAATTGAAATCAAAGCGGTTGCTCGTTGCTTCAGTGTGCTTAGTTTGAATTCCACCCATGTACGGAATGTTTGAGAATTAGGAAATAACTTTTTCCCAGGAAAAATTATGCTGTTTTTCTGTTTCTTGCGGCTTGCTGGATTCATTTCATCATTCTTTCACGTTCATGAAATATTTATACATATATATATATATATATATATATATATATATATATATATATATATATATATATATATTAGAAATATGAAAACCCAGGATATTACACTAGTCATTTATTGGTCGAACGTTTCGGACCTTCGCTAGGACCATCATCGGCGACTGTATCGACTAACGAGAAGGGCAGGAAATATTAACATAAACGGTTATAGTGTTAGAAACATGCATTATATAATGGATATAAAAGCGGGGGAATGCAAGGTAAATCAATAAAATTGACAAATATTGAGACGAAAGTAAAAACAAAAATAACAATATATAGAATTACTTAATACTATCTATTGTAATCCCCTGGGTCTTGATATATCTACTACGTATATATATATATATATATATATATATATATATATATATATATATATATATATATATATATATTTCAGAGCGAAGAACAGTGCGCTATTTTTAGACTTTTTATGAATTTTTTATATTGTTAGGACTAAAATTCAAATCATTAAAACTTTCTTTATTTCTAAAAAATATATTTGAGTAAATGTCTAATATATATATATCCTTTGTATAATATTTGAAATGCTCACGTATTTTTTCAACTGGCCATCTAGTGAAAAATTTTTACTATCCACTTTATAAAGATATGGAAAATTAAAAGCACCACTGAGCCGATCGATTTATTCTTCTTCGTAACTTTTAGACTTAACCTAGAGTACTTCATCAGAGTTGTTGACGTGAAGGAGTCTTTGCTTTAAATGATTGGACTTCTAAACTACTTGACTTTACTCTTCGATATGAATTAGTTAAAGTGAACTCACTCTGAGCAAAGAGAAACCCCGAGCAAAGGAGGTTAAATAATGGGAAAATGGTGAGAAATGGCATGTCAAAATATTATGAATTGGTACATGAATACCATATAAGAATAGAAGAAAATGTCCATATAAAAATAAGGTAAACTAACGAATAGTGAAATAATTGCACGGTTTGCCAAAGATAAAACCTAGATAAAGGATGTACAGTCGTGGCCAAAAGAATTTACCCGATAGAAATAATAACTAACTCGGGGATTTTTTTGAGTATTTGAATAATAAGTTCATCTTAGTTTGGTTATGACTTATGTTTTTTATCAAAGTTATTCCTAATAATTCTTTTATAATATAAAAAAAAAAATGGTAAAGTTCAGAAATAAATATAATTATCAAAATTTTGTGAAATTTTTAAAACGCAAAGAATTACAAATGGTGAAGTTCAGAAAATTTATTTTTATATATCTTCTTCTTTTATAACTCTATATTTTATCAACGTGATATTTTGAAAAGGGGGGAAATTGAGTTTAGAGTTCCTTTTTAAAATTATTATAATCGGCGAAGTTCAGAAAATTTAGCAAAATTTAACCATGGCTGCTTTTTCTTAGATTTTAAATTTTAATCTTAGTAGCGAAGCGCAACCTCCCCCCGTAGGGGGGAGTGGTGAAGCCATTGCCTGGTAATTCTGATATTCAAATTATTGCAGGTTTATTTAAAAGTCAACATTTAAAACAAAATAAGAAAAAGCTGCTTTCCTTCTCTGAATCCAAAATTGCGCTCTTGTCCTGTTGCTGTAGCAGGTGAATTTCAGTACCTTGAGCATTGATAATCGATCACAAGGGTAAAATGATGAAAGATGTGGTTTAAATTAATGATTTTTTGTAATTATAATCTATTTCGTAGTATTGTTTTGTAAAAATAAATGTTTGAATCTTTTACAATTCAAGAAAAAGTCATTTCCAAAGAAAATCGTGCAACCTTTGTTGCTCTTCACCAAAGTGGCCTGAAGCGCCAGGAAATAGTTGCGAATGACTTTGCAAAGACTTGTTATATTCTTTTAAACGATACTTCTGGTCCTTAAAGAGCCCGAATTGAACACCAAGATACCTCATGATTGAGAAGAAGCAGGTGTGAACGCTTCAGCAACCCCACTTTCGACCAAGGTCTCAAGTCAAGAAGGTCTACAAAGTCACCTCATCTCACCAAGAAGAACTTTACGGGTAAGTTTAATTTTGTAGAAAATATAAAGAATGGACTGTTGAAGATTGAAGGAAATTGATATTCTCAGATGAAGCTCCATTTCACTTGTTTGCAGCTTATGTAAGGTCCCTCTTTACGTAGAAAACAGAGCAGTTTCATGATGCCTGTGTTGTGCCCACGGTGAAGCATCTGGACACTGCATTTAAGGGTCCGCTTCTCATCTGAAGGAAATAAAAGCCTAACAATTTTATCCAAGAATACTGCTATCACCTCAAAATGGTTCAAAATCGTGCTTCATCACCACTCTTAAACCAAAAGTTCAGGAGCAGTTTGGCGAAGATAACTGTATTTTTCAGCATGATGGCGTACCTTATTACAAAGCAAAAGCAATAACAAAGTTCTTTGCTGAAAATAACATTGAACCTTTGGAACCTTTTCCCGGGAATGCCCGGGAACCAATAGAAAATTTGTTGGTGATAATCAAACTGGCGATTAAAAAATCGAAGCCTTCCAATTGTAAGTAGTTGTGTGTACTTATTGAACAAAGATTGTGCAATATCAGTCCAGATATCATAACAATTTGGTCTCCACCATGCCTGTTGAATTGAAGCAGTCTTGAAGAGCATGTGATATCATTGAAAATATTAACTGTACGCATCAATTCACACTACATATATATTGTTAAAATGATTTGTGGTTCTAGGTTTTTGTATATTTAACCTTAAAATTATAATAAAAACATACTTAAACAAAATGCAAAATTGAATTAGTTTTAATAATCTACTTATATGAAAAAAATAGAGTAGTCTCAAAAGTTTTGGGCATGACTATAATATTTGTAGAAGACTTTGAAAAACGTAGCTCAGTAAGCTACACATAGAAATTAGTATGTGAATAACCGAAGAAAACGCAACGAAAGAGAAAATATAAAATAAATGAAGCCGGGGGGTTGCTCTAAGCAATCGTATGCATTGTTTATATCTATATAGAGTGATGCAACCTCCATCTGAGAGCAAGAGCGAAGCACCTAAGAGTTTCTACTCTCGCAATGGTTTGCGAGTGGAGATCGTTTCTTCAGGAGTCTAGTTTGGAGTCTTTTTACCCCTTTAACTGATATATTGTTCAGGGCAATTACTGCATACGATGTAGGGTATAATGTTCCACTTGCCCTTGTCGTCTACTTTATCCTCTATTATTTTGTGACCTAGCTGCGGCGTTTGTGTGCCACTTCTATACCATGGAGTCTGAGGAGTTTAGCTGTTTTTCTGATGTAGGATAAACAGGAGGAAAAGAAGGGTAGGTTTTCACATAAAGGGAACATAATCTCCGTTCTACCACAAAGAGGAGCTCCAAATCTTCTTTCACAAGGGGACTCAAACTTGTCCCCATCTACGTTTGATTCAAATTTATTAGAGAAGGAGAAATGCTTTCGTCGGTTTTGATGGCCATTTCAGGAGAGTTGCGCACCATCCATGCTTATGACGGATCAAGTATTGTGTCTTTTTCTCAACTAAAATCATCTAATTTCCAGACTGATTAAATTCCCATTCACTACTTCCTTCATATCCCCTTTCCATATCGTAGGTTAGATAGGATCTTAATGCTTTTTTATCGTAAATAAATAAATATATCAAAATAAAATTTGATAAAATAATTTAAACTGACTAATTATTCAATAAACCGAATATAAAGAGCATCGAGAAAATCAAGGTATGGACATCGGTTCAGCTATTCGGGCATCAGTCATTGTTTTGGTATCAATTAAAAGCCTGTTTTTCATGCTTTTAGAGAATAAATTTCTATCCTTTCTGTTCAGAAGTTCTCTAATTGGATTAATGGAATATTATTTTAATATACTTAAATTTTAACCTTCACCCATATTCTTCAAAACTGTTTACTCATCTCACATTAGATAAATTTGATCATTTTACTAATTAGCAGCTTTATTTGCAGTTTGTGTTTGTCAGTTTCTGATGGTCGCCTAGGAGAGAAAAGTAAAGAATGCAGTCGAATTTTCTGCTAATGATGACGTTTGAGCAATTATAACCAACAAGCATTAATGGTGTGTAGTAAAGTTCCTTACAAAGAGATAGATTCTCGGGTATTCTATGTATGTAGAAATGCAACTTGCAAGATTCATCATGAAGAGATATGCCTGCGATCAAATGTTGCTCCCAAGTTGACGACAGATATTGCCTGTAAATAAGAGACCAAAATGGTTTGTAGCCTCCATTATTGTCTATTTATTACAAGACCAAGAAAGTAGGATCATAATAGCTCTTCTCAACATTTGTAACCAAGAGATGCAATATACTCCATCTTACATCATTTTCAATTGAGAGATCACCATTGTTATGTAAACTATGGCATAATATACAGTTATATTTATCGTGAATTCATTTTCTTGATTTGAAGAATTCCTGTCATATAGCAATAATGTGGTATATCAGAAGGTCTCCCTTGAGTAAACTTATTTTTAAAGGTTTCTATTTTCAGAAATTTTCCCATATTAACATTATTTTTTTTTTCGTTATCATGACATAATTTAAAGTTCAAATAGCCTAAAAAAGATTTAGTATGATTATTTTTTAATTGCATGAATAATAGTAAAAATATAAGTTTTCCTTAAATTGGGCAACGGGAAAATATAAAAGTATACCCAATTAAAAAGATTTCTAGTGGCAATTCTAATTATTCTTTTATTTTGGCTTTGTTGACCATTTAGATTTTAGAACTAATAACGGCATATACAAGCTGCACATAAAATCACCAAACACCGTACATGGATGACCTTTAAGTACTTTCTACAGGTAACAATTATGCCGTTAGAAAGCAACCCTAACAGTGTGATTATATCGATAAAGCCACAATGAAACAATTGAGTTGTTCGGAAAATAATGATCGATTTCAGAAACAAACATTTATTGATGAACTTTTAACAATACGCATGTTAAAATTAGTTAAGTATTATCCTTGAAAATCCATGGATCTCTGCTATCAGTGAAGAAGATCAATGATGCTTTCTCAAAAAAAATCCACTGGCTTTGATGTTAAAAAAATCCTTGAATCCAAATTTTGTGGATTAAAAGAATTATCTAGATGCTTGAAAAATGGCAGTCAGTGGGTGAAATATCCGGAGAATATGGAAAAGGTGGTAAAGTCTTCTATTTCAAGTCTTGGCAACCTGTGGTAGTGTGTTGTTGTGATGCAGAATTGGTTATATCGTGATTAGCCTCGAGAATGCTGTAATGAGCAACGCCAATAGCAGACCGCCAGACTGTCACAATAATTTTCTGGTGATTCAACTTACATGCTTCAAAATTGTATTCTGAAAGATATTATTGGAGGTTTATTATAGAACACACATCAATTATAAACGATATAAATATTTGTATAAAATACTGCAGAAATAGCAACCCAAAGGAATTTTTTAAAAGTCAGTCGAAATATCAGCAAGTATTTTCCGAGCAACCTAACATAACAAACAGTAGACTATGCGACTAGAAATGTAAGGCCTATTAAAACGACTAGTTTCACTTACACACACATACACACCACACAAGCACACACAAACTACACGCATGCACACACACACACACACATATATATATATATATATATATATATATATATATCAAAACGAAAATGCACGCATCCCTTCTTTATGCGACCGAAATCTGTCGCTCTTTGTAGTTGGCGCGCAGCAAACTAGCACGCATCCTCGTATCATTTCCCATATATATATATATATATATATATATATATATATATATATATATATATATATATAAAGGATAAATATTTTCTTATTACCCAAAGTTATAAAGATATTAAAACAGCCCCATCCTGTATATTCTTTCATTCACATCGTAACACTCTTTATTCAATCAATATCTCGATGGTTTTATTATATTTTAGTAAAACGGTACGCTAAGCTCCTCTAGTCTTCATCACAAAATCACTTTCACTACACATAACTGGGTCTCATACCATTCACATAACACATAGGCACCGAAGCACTCGCGCATACATACGGACAAAGAAATATTCATAAAACTTAGATCTAAGAAAATATCGAAATTGGAATCAGAAACTTTCAACCTTCAGAAACTTCCAGTCACTCTGCTTATTCCTGGAGTCTTAGGTTTAATAAATATTTATTTAATGAAGGTTGATAATGTTTTCTCAGAAATTCTGTTCTGGGCAAATAGTTATTCGATGAAAAAAAGGGTACTTTTGAAAAAAGCGATAGTAAAATAAAATAAGAAAGAAATTTCAAAATCCTTTTTAATTTTTCATAAAGTCTCAATTTAATTTTTTTTCCATATAACCAAGTAAAGACTTAATAACAGAATCTAATTTTTCTATGATCATAAAATTAAACACAAAATTTTCATCTTAAATTGTGGGATTTTAAAAAGGAGGCAAAACTGGTAACTGTTGTCCTTTGTATTATAAGTGAAACAACTTAAAAATACCTCAGCGAATTTTACAAACTCAAAATTCCATAATCCAGAGAATAGTCACAATATAACATTATGTCCCCCAAAATACAACCCTTTATTCTGTGCATGACATCTACATTAAATTATAAGTATACAATTAATTTGCTTATCTATATAGAGTTAAGTCAAACACAAAATCTTTAATTAAAAGTATCGCATTCATGCAAAATTTTGGAGTTAATCATATCCACTTAAATCATATCAACTCTATTCAAATATATACAGAAATTCTTTGCTGCCAATTATAATTATTAAAAAAATGCCTAATGATAAAAATCATCTTTGTTGAATTCAAAGTCTTTTTAATAACATGTTTCAAACACAAATTCACAACATAAATATGAATGATGGATTCTATAAAGCTTTTCCCCTTTGGAAAAAGGAAATATAATACGACAAAATTATACATTGTCCAGATGAATAAATAAAAGGAGATAAACTGAAAGTGGAAAAACAAATATTAAAATTAATCTTTGGGTAAAAATAGTTGGAAGTAAAAATCAAAATGCCATAATTGCTCGAAATATGATATAAATAAATAAGATTAAAAAATATTCATGATTTACTCATAATTTGATTGGTCATTCATAAACTGGGTTTGACACTGGTAAGCTGATCAGTATTTGGAGTTATCATTGTTATAACAATTCAATGGAAAGAAGAGAATTTTTGAAGTTAATATCTGATTTTAGAGTACGAATTGATATTTGAAAAAATTGAAAACCGTAAATATTATCACGTTTATAGTTTTATAGCTTAACTTATTATGATGGTGTAAAATGGTATTTTACGAAACACGCCGAGAGGCAGTATGAGTTTTCTTTCTAGCCCACATAAAAGCTTAAAAGAAACAGTGAAATTGATAAAAAACAAACTATGGCTGAATGTGTCATAGAGTGGAAAATTATCTAATCATTCTTCCTTCATTTGGAAGGTGTGCATTTACAAATCATATTACAAATCCGTGCGTTTAGCCACTAAATAGAAGTCTCTAAAATATCAATCTGCATAAATCTACCCGTTATTGAAAAGCTAGTGTGGATACATTAGCTTTTCAATAAATGGTACGTAAAAGACTCTAATAAGTAGGCATACAACTTCTATGTAAAATTTCAATTTTATCAGACTGATACTAACATCTTAAATTTCTGTAATAAAATTGATCAATTGACTTGATGAGTACATACATAACACAGAATTTCTTCACAAGGAAAAGTTCCCTTCTCTATACATACTCGTACCCTCCATTACTATACAAGCGCAGTTGAGCTTTCGAATTCACTGCACCCATAATTTTTGCGATTAATTGTTTATTTTTATTGAGCACGTGGACTTGCTGCGTTATTTTTGCTATCAATTGATTTGCATTTGCAGGCGGAGTACTCCTCATCATGGACCAGTGTTGGGTGTGCAGTATATGGTCAAGGAAACAACGAAGGAGAAGAACACTGTAGGGTGTGCAAGATACGACCAAGAATACAATGAAAGAGGAGACCACTGTAGAGTGCGCAAGATATGGCTAAGAAATGCCGATCTTCTTGCGGAAAATGTGAGGCAATTCGAACAAAGGAATACATCTCTCCAAGAGGATTGAGCGATAACAACGAGGGAATGTATTTATCCCTGTGAGTTGTCTAAAACAATAGGAACGAGCTATAATATCCTTGGCCGATGTGACAGAATAAAATAAAACAACGATGTAAGAACCTCCTGCGAGTGTGCACGACACAATGAAGTAAGGTTTCCGGGGGCGACGTGCAAGACCAGAGAAATGACGCAAGATTTCCGTGCTTGGTGTGCCTGAAGAAACCCCTTTTGATGTTTAAACTAGACTAAAGAAGGTTTTCCATACGTGGTGTGCATACCCCTATGGAATGTGTAAGACCCGATCAAAGAAGGAAGTTTCCGTGCGTGGTGTGCATACTGATACTCTTTTGAGGTATGCAAGCGCAGCGCAGACTAACGAAGAAAACTTCCCTGAGTCGTGTGCAAACTGATACCTCCTTGAGGTGTGCAAGAGAAGATGTTTTTTAAGGATGTTTTTTCGCGTGGTGTGCATACCCTTTTTCGGTGTGCAGGTTAAGAACAATAAAGAAAGATTTTAGCGAGATACCAAACCATTTAATGAGATTATCATAGTGTGCATGAGTAGAGCATGGATTTGTTTCCTAGCAATCAATCAGTTTTTAAAAACCTGGCACCGGAAGGGCCTCGAATTTAGTCAGGATACTTTCCTATTTAGGTGACTCTCAGAAGCCGGATCTAATAAGCCGCCAATTGCATCCTTTCCTGCGTTTCCCATTTTTATAATTCATCTTCTACTTTCTTCTTCCTCTCCATTTTCGCTTTTGTCAGTGTAAACATGCTCTCACACACCTACATGGACTAGCTCCACTTCCACATCTACTCGAGCGCGTACACCGGTACTGACAGAATAACGTAAAAGGGAGCGGAGAGAAAAGAAAGACTGTATGAAGGGATAAAAAGGGATTATAAACACGCAAGAAAAACCAGAAGAGTATGAGAGAAATAAGCAGACGAAGGGAGAGTAAGGTTAATCCGTTTAGAGTAAAGAAGAGAAGAGGGAGGAGTAAAAGAGAGAATGAATGTTGCCAATGTGTGAGGTAGAATAATCGCTACGCACGGAAACTACGAGTGGTTGTATGGCGAATAGTGACGTTGAACTTCTGGCGAGATCGTAATCTAAGTGAGGTTTGTTTGTGTTAGTGGATTGTCATTCTTTACATGCTGCACCTATATATTGCCTTCACTACCATAACTAAGATACATAAATGTATGGAAGCTTACACACACACGCTGCTAACCAGTCTGAGCTTTAAATTAATGAGGGAGGTACAGATACAAGATTTTCAGTTACATGTTTAATAGTTTAGCTTCTGCCAAAACATGTTTCGAAGATTTCCTTGATCTTCAAGATCCACATATTACGAGATTGAAAGTTTTTAGAATTAAGAAATTTGAAACATTTCTGAGTAAAAACGGGAAAAAATTTGCTCCGCAAACAATATATTAGGTTATCCCATAAGTAATTTGGCATTTATCTTCATGTTTATCATTATTTATGGATAGAAATCTAACACCTCTTTAAGTAATTTGTAATTATATAAGTATTTATTTATTAATTTAATAAATATACAATTTCCACTAGTTTCTTTCTTTCTATTAGCTGTTTAATAAAGTTCGACAATATTAAATAATCTAGACCATAGATTAATCATGGAGAAAATCCAATACCACAGCCATAAGAGAGTTTCATCCGCCCTAGATTCTTTGTGCGTTTACTGGGATATGAATGGCATAATTTATTTTGAACTTCTTAACTCAAATTAAAATATGGCCAAAGAAGTTTATTTTTTCAGTGGGACTATTCACATGAAATACTAGAATAAATAAAGGTCACTAGAAATCAAAGGACGAAAATTACTTTTTCATCAAGACAACGCGCGGCCTCATATCGAAAGAGATACCATACTAAAGTTTGACAATTTCATACTCATCTAACGTAGCCCCATTGGATTATAATCTTTAATGGAGCATATAAAGAGAATGATGATTTTAGCACTAGAAGAGGTCAAAACAAACTTAAATTAACTTTTAAATTCCAATTTAAACACATTTTACAAATATGGAATTGAAAAGTAAGTAGGGAGAAGAATACTGGTGATTAAAACTGGTAGAAACTATGTCACATCAAAATAATAAACAAATACTCATTTAAATAGTAATAAGTTTAAAAGAGTCGTTTGATTTTGATTCATAAAATAATGATAAATATTAAAACCATATCGCATTACATAACGGATAATCGAATATAAACAGGGAATATTATCAAGGTGAAGCAAAAGTTATCCAAAGTGATTATTAATTGAACAAAAAAAATATTGCAAAAGAATTATTGGGGTTGAATATTGACAATAAAGAAGAACTGAAATAGAGTACAACTATGAAAAAGGTAAACAGCGTTGGTTAAGGGGGGACAGGCTCATTATAATCAAGAAATGGAGATGGTAACATTGGTATTATGAGAGTGAAGAAGTTTGTGAGGCTAAGTTTCAGATGTTGAGCTAAATTTTGTAGTTCTTAGGGGAATCATCAGTTTCACATCATATGAGATGATTGCCTATAGCTACAAACCTTATTTATAAATAAGTTCTTTTTGGTAGGGTAAACTGAGATGATTGCATATAGCTACAAACCTTATTTATAAATAAGTTCTTTCCTGTAGGGTAAACTGAGATGATTACATATAGCTACATACCTTATTTCTAAATAAGTTCTTTTTTGTAGGGTAAACTGAGATGATTGCATATAGCTACAAACCTTATTTATAAATAAGTTCTTTTCTGTAGGGTAAACTGAGATGATTGCATATAGCTACGAAACTTATTTTTAAATAAGTTCTTTCCTGTAGGGGAAACTGAGATGATTGCATATAATTACAAACCTTATTTCTAAATAAGTTCTTTCCTGTAGAGTAAACTGAGATGATTTCCTATAGCTACAAACCTTATTTCTAAGTAAGCTCTTTGTTGTAGATTAAACTGAGATGATTGCCTATAGCTATAAACCTTATTTTTAAATGAGGCAATTCAGCTTTCGAAACAAAGAAGGTGTTCTACCCTTGTAGAACTCAATTTTGCGACCTCACCTTGAGTACACGATTCAGTTCTGGTCTCCTCACTATTGAAAATACATCGATCGTTTGGAAAAGGTGCAAGGCAGAGCCACAAAACTGATCCCATCACTAAGGAACAAACCTTACCCGGAAAGACTGCAAGAGCTCAGGATCTTTTCGCTTGAGACTGGAAGACTGCGCGGTCGTCTCATAGAGACTTTCCAAATTTTGAAGGGTTTTGAAAATGTCGACTACACGAAGTACTTTACCCTTAACTAGAATGAGACTCGAAATAACGGGTGGAAGATTGAGTTGCCAAGATTTAATACGCTTTCGATGGGTAGATACTTCACGTACGATATCTGCGACACGTGGAATAGACTACCAGTAATAGTTGTCAACAGTAGCAGTGTTGATCATTTCAAGAGTCGGCTCGATAACATATATTTTAGAAGATGATGTGGTTATAGCAAGTATTTAATTCATGCCATTGCGATAGTTGAATCTAGATTTAATTAGAATAGCTAGGTTTCATTAGCTAATGAGTGCCTCCTCGCCATGGGATTCAAGGCTTTTGAGGGACTTCTTTTCGTTGTAACTCCTTGTAACTCTTGACGTACGCTAAAAGTGAAACCAGTTTCTAGGCATAAAAGTCCAGCACCCCTATCTAGTATGCTTAACAATCTTCTGTTGAGGATCAAATGAATATTTGAGGTAGGGTTTAGCACTTAAGCTCTCAACCATGGGGTAATCGACCCCAGGGAGCTTCTTGATTTGTACACCATTACTCCTAGAGGCCTTGCAGTACTTCGGCTTTTCGATGTCTGCATTCACTTCTGCGTGATTAGAAGCGGTTTCAGTAAATCAAATTTATCCACTACTTGTTCTTCCTCTCCCTCGGCTTTCTCTCTGGCTCGGTTACATACATTCCCGTAGGCTGCCTCGGCTACCCGCTCCTCTACCATGGTAAAGACCCTTTGTTAGTAGGATCGTTTCTTTAGGAAGAGGTCCTCGATCAACCATAGTTTTTATCAAACCATTTTATATTCTTCTTGGATACTTATCTTGTTATTCTATCAGTTTTCTCTGGAGGATATTTTTTTCCACTTTACCATCGGTATTCCTGGTCTGACTTCTCTTCTAGAGAGCTTTAAATAATATACAGTAAAGCATACTTTATTGAATATTATAAATAAAATTTAGGCAATTTTATTTTTACTCCTAAATTATTTTATTTATAGTACTTTCAATATTATTTAAGATGGACCTTTTAAGTCAAACTTGAAATTGGGTAATACCGTCTGATTGTGACGTGGACATGAAGAAATAAAGGTTAAAAATTCCTACTTTATTATATGTATAAGTTTGTGAATTTCCGTTTGATTGATAACTCATAAGATCTGTAAAGAAAGTGGATGGATTAATTAAAAATGTGCAGAAGATATATAACAGTAATCCTCCTGTAGCTATTGGGGGCGGAAATAGCACGCAACTGCAGACATTAGAACAGAGGAGGTAGGCAAGCTGTAGTAGATGTGTTCGACTGAAAAGGTTTAATAGATACTACTCATTGCGCTACTGTTTTGTCATCAACTTTTCCTCCGTTTCTATGGAATGAAAATGGTTACAATTGTCATAATTTAAGCAAGAGTAATAAAATGAGCCAAATTATTTCTACAGCGTTTTCTGTTACCAAGCTTATTGCAAAACGAACACATGATATTGGTGTAGTTACCGAAATAAGAACCATTTACTATCGAAAGCCAACTTTCTAGTCTAAGTAGCTAATTTAAATATTAAAAATGTGTGCGAGTTTAACACATATAAAAAAAACTGCGAGTGAGATTTACAATACCTTTTTTGCACAAGGCGCAGCATAAAATGTGTCGGAAGGTCTCTCAATTATTTTGGTACAAATGGTGCATCAATTTATTTTATTGGAAACAATTTTATACCCTGATATTTATTAAAAAAATCGAATTTAATTTAAAAACACTTGAGATACATACTTACAATTTGCTTTTTGTTGAACTTGGTGTTATCTGTGTTGAATTGAAGAATTATAGAATAAATCCCTCGAAATTACTCGTAATCAAATGCTATATGACGAAATTTCGTATAAAACAAACCGCGTTTTTTTCATAACTCCTAATATTAACAAGGCCTAATATCGTGTCTCTTTGCTCATAGACTTCATCATCTGCCTAAGCCTCCGTTTTTTTTAATCCTGCATTCCTCAGTTCCGAATAAAAATGCCAAAAATCACGTAGTTGTTTATAACTAACCAAGCAACTTTGTAAAAATAAAAGAATTTATCTACTAAAAACTTTACCCATATACATATGCCTGGACTATTAAAATCATTAAAGAATTCATACAAATGTGTAAAATAGGTCATGGCTTTTCGCTAGAATCGTAGGCACACTTATACGAGAATTGTAGTAATGTTTGATTTTTGATTCCATGAACAGAGGAGGTAGATTACACAGGAAGGCTCGTCTGAGGGCAAATCATGGTCCGGCGTCCCCTACCCTTATTCGTATCCTACATTAAGCTTAAAACCTCTATTTGGTTGTAATTTTTTTATTTAAGCTCTAGTTTTCATTTGGAAAGCTTTTTTATCATGGGTGTACCCTAGATGTTGCAGAAATAAAAGTAATGTAGACATAGAAAGAAAGAATTTAAACTTAATTTTCAAAATAATAGCATTTTATAATCGTTATATTTAGTGAAATGGAATTAGGAAGGATGATCCTTTTTATATTTGTTGGGAAAAATGGTCAGGAATGCTCGTATAAATTGTGGTTAAAAACCACGGCATTTTTTATGCTTTCAGAAAAACCTACGTATTAAAACTTATTTTGAAAAATAAAACGCCAGTTAGATAAACTCTTGAGCACATTGACTTCAGATGTTTTTTATGAACGTGAGCACATGAGGTCAGATTTCTCTTATAATGATTCAGGTTAGCGAGACATACCGACTCCTATTGTAGCTTACATAATTTTATATCCTGAAAGTTAAAAATTAGATAGTTAAAAGGTTATTATCTAATAGCATCATTAAATTATATATAAATATTCCATTTTTTTATTCAAGGTAAAAAAAATATATATTTATTCATAATATTAGGCTTTAGAAGGTAATGGGTCCCCACGTGTCGGACATAAAATAAAATAGAATAATTTGTAAAGATTTCAACGCTGCCAAAAATATACATGACTGCATACAAAGTTTTTTCCTGTAAATAAACAATGATCTCCATGGCAACTGAAATTCGGTTGCCCGATAGAATGCTATGCGTAGGCTATGTGGTCTGTATGACACGTCTTCTGGGTCGTGTTGTATAAGCCAACAAAGCCCGAATAAGGGCTTGTCGTTAATCTTGTTCATTCACTACTGTAGATGCACACAAAACATAGCCTCTGGAAAACTGTTAAAGGTGATGTTAGAATTTATGGCTTATATAAGCATATGTGCCAAGTTCTGATCATCAAATTTGTAGGCGCTAAATTGTGGCACTACTTGCTTATTACTTTGATTTAACTGCGAATCCAGCAAGGGTTTTGACTGCTCGGATTAAATTTGCACGATGCTGGATGTATACCTTTTACTTTGGAAAGTTGGAAAGAAAGAGATTAAATTTTGTGCTTTATTACCGAAAATAATTTATTTATCTATAGTAATTAAATATTCGAAATATTTTAGCAATTGCTAAAAAGAATTAAATCCTTTATACTCAACTCAATTTATTCGCTTCACTTTAGGTACTGTGAAGACTGTAATCATATGTGAATTAATAATTATGCTGAGCATCCTATGTTAAAGTTTGCGAACGCACGAATTTACCTAAATGTTCTTTTATTTCAGTGTAGTTAAAGGAAACGCGAGTAGAAAAAAATGCCATGCAGTGGAAGTGTAAGTTTCGATTGGAGAAGTAGGCTTCAATTGGAAGAATAGGTTTCAATTTGAGAAGTAGAATTGAAGGAGAGTTGAGCGGTTAGCGACGATATTTAACTTGGATTCCATGAGAAAAGGAGAGGTCTAGTCACGCAAGCGTATCCTTTAACCTTATTGGCGCCTGTAGAAAGGAGCTCTGTTTTGATTCGTCTAACATATCTCCTATGCTTCTAAACAAGCTTGTTTTATTCATGAACAAAAGGATTCGTCTACCATGTCCCTTATTATGGCGAAGAATTGTGTTTCCATGGTATTTTCTCTGTCAAGAGGAGAAAAAGGAGATAGCTAGAATATTAACTGCGAAATGCAGATAGAGAAAGCTTTTCTCTCTCTCTCGCTTTAGGGAAGCAAGGCAAAGCTCAGCCAATAGTTTTCCTCGATCCCATGGGAAAGTCCATGTGAGTGCGAATCATGTGGAGAAAGCGAAGGTCTGGCTTCCCCCTCCCCCTCACCTTTTTTTCTATATTCCATCTATCGAGCTTGAAACCTCTATTGGAAATGCCTAAAATAGAAAGAGGCCATTTTCGGTGACAAAATCCCCACAAAACAACATAGATTTTCTATGCATGCTTATTTACATACTTGAATACGAAATATGTGTAAGCATATGTATAATTTCCTCCAGTGATGATACTATTTATTTTGGTACATTATATTCATTCTATTATTGGATAGATCTCCGATTCGGGTAGACTTGAGGTGGATGCAGACACCGTGCATAGATTCCACGTTATACAGCAGGCTACTAGTAAGATAGGCTCCTAGTGAGAGAGCTCCTAGTGAAAGAGGCTCCTAGTGAGGGGGGTCTCTCGTGAGACAGACTCAAAACATGATTGTTTTTACCTTATGATCCATTGAATGGAACAAACTTATGTTTTATCTTGCTGAATTTGGTATTTTGAGAACTAAATTTTGTATTGGCAAGTTGGTGGCAAAACCTCTACAAACAACAAGAAAATCGTTTATAAACCCATTTTAAGAGTGGGAAAATTGATGGTAAATCGTACCGAGAATTAGCGAATTGATAGTAAGACCGTACCAAGAATGAGGGAATAGTTGGTAATAAAGGGTGTTCTATTAAGACGGATCGAAGTTAGCAGTAAATAAAAAAGTGTTATTGGTGAAAATTTCTTGATTTCACTATTGGATCATGTTATTTGAGTCATGGCATTTATATGCGAAAAATAATATCGCCTAAATGTCCGCCAAGGCTTCGGTGGCACACCTCCACTCGATGTTAAAAATTTTGATGACGTCTCTTTATAGTTGCTCTTCGATCTCACCAATATGCCTTATTATCTCATCCTTGGCCACACGATCGTGGTGGCCAAATGACCTCGATGTTTCGAGAGATGATGCGACTTAGGAAATTCTTATTCAATAAAGCCATTGTTGCATTGGCTGTGTGGCATGTGGTGCCGTGTTGTTGAAACCACAAATCTTCGACATCCTAGAATTCAATTCAGGCCATAAAAAGCTGGTTATCATGGCACGATATCGCTCGCCTATCACCGTAACAGAATTCCCGCCATCATTTTCGAAGAAATACGGCCCAATTATTCTGCTAGCAAAAAATGCGCACCAAAGAGTGACCTTTTGTAGTGCAGTGGCTTTTCAACAATCTACCTGGGATTTTCATCAGCCCAAATGCGACAATTCTGCTTATTAACGAATTCACCAAGATGAAAATGGGCTTCATCACTAAAGATGATTTTTTGCGAAAAATCATCATCGGCTTGTCTTTGCTCGTGCACCCAATTGACGAATATATGGCGCTTCAAATGGTCAGCAGTCTTCAGTTCTTGTGTAAATTCAATTTTGTAAGCGTGTAGAGACAAATCTTTTGTCAAAATTCGATGTAACGTTGTTGTGGAGAGGTTCAATTCCTGCGCGCGATGACGAATATAGGTGTCTGGATCTTCGGCCACATTCTCGCGCACTGGAGCAATGTTTTCAGCTGAACAGGTAAAGGAGCACGCAATGGCGTTTTCATATATGCCACCGACCCCGTTTGTTTGATTTTACGAACAATTTTCCCAAATGCGCTCTCGGTTGGTCGATTATGTTGACCAAAAAAATCGCGAAGTGTCCGAAATGCGTTTTTGTTTGAACGTCTATTTTCGTAATAGGCTTCGATAACTTTACCACGATGTTCGATTATTAATCTCTTCATGATTGAAATTGCCAAAGACTGTAGTTGTTAAATCTGAAAGAAAAAGAAAAAAACCGTTAGACGCTTAAACTTAACACATTTAAATTCGGTCCAATTTATTGGAACACCCTTTATAACACCAAGAATAATGCAATTTGTGGTAGTTTCCGTATAAATAATTTGAAATTTTGTGGTAATTCCAGGACCAAAATGTTAAGATTGGCTGTCAAAACTGTACCATTTTACCTACTGAGATATGCGCGGGCAGTCTATAAATCAGTTCTGACAACTGTAAGAAAGGTGCACGAGGTTCATCTCCCTAAATGCCCAAATAGATCTTTTGGGGCACCTTGTATAGCTAAGATGGTTGGCTAATGTGTCTAAGGTTTAGATATAAAATAAACCAACAACAGTAATCGACAAAAGGCACAAGAAACAATTTAGTCCTTTCTGATAACTAGTACGTAAATAAAACCTCTGGAATTCAAACCTACGAACAAAAGAGATTCTCAATATACACAAAAACTGCCTTCGTTGTAGAACGGTGGTACACTCAGGAGAGTTGTGTGCTCTTCTGTTCAGTAGTGCATTGAGTAGTCTCCTCCTTTGGCTAGTGGGCTACTTTAGGTTGGAACTTGAACAAAGTGTGATTAGTTGGCGGATGGATTCACGATTCAGGTTGCCTTTGCTTGGGCGCATACCATGTAGCGACACCTGGGTTCGGATCCATCTTTAAAATGTATCTCCCCAGTAAGGAAGGTGCCATAGGGTTGCAGGAAGGTGGTTAATCCATACTGAAAAAAATACTCATCCCTCTCCCAGCAAATCCCTCCCTGGATCAGAGAAGCAAAGTATTTCTCTTTAATTCCTCATCGTAACTCATCAATACATTAAAAATACAAAGCTTATTAAAAATGCGTTCCATTAATATTTAAATGGCCAAAGTGTAATTGGAAAAGGCCATTTAGTTAGCAACGTTTTAAGAGCGAACTTTTTTAATCCTTGTCCAAACAATTATTACGTTGAAATTCGCTCAAATATATACAAACGAGGCATAATCTTTTAATGCAGTCAACATTTCCAATACCAAAATGTTCCCAACACGACTAAATTAGTGAAATAAAAAAGCATTTAAGGTACACTACCCACAATTATATAAAATTTTATACTAGCATTTGAGTTGTTTTTTTTTATATGAAAAGCTGATATTCACTAAATTATTAAAGTAAGAGTATATAAATATTGATTTTAACGGGATTCGAACTAGTGTCTCCTTGAATGAGAATCGTAGGAGATATCGGTAGCAATTATTATAGTAAAACTACTCTTTTAAATTATGATTAAAGTCAAAAGGAAATTTTGAACAATATTTTAGCGTTTTATTACAAGATATCAGACTACATATTTGTATATTAACATAAAATAATCAAGCTACTACTGGATATCGAACTAAAATGAGAATGCAAGCGATACCACTACCTAGGAACGTTGATTAAAATATTGAATCAGTCTTTTAATTACTTCTTAAAATCAGTAAAAATTATATAAACTTTACTTAAAAACTGTCTTTTTCTCATTTTAAAGCTCGATAAGAAGTAAGAAATATTTTTAAAAAATCATAATTACAGAACAGTTTTAGTGACGTAAAATATATATGGAACAACCTTGGAGATCGAACCAGCAACCTCTGAAGTGAGTAAGGCGGGCATTAACATGAACTCTCGATCAACTATACATATATAAAGAATCTCTATTATACAAAGGCACAAAACCTAAAGGAAACCAGTACATGACCCTCTATAAAGCTATAGCCCCTGTAACCTGTAAACTGACGAAAGGTATTGAATTTAACACAAAATTTTTATATAAAATAAAACATTCCTCTTACAGGTTATACTTACGATATTATTAACATTTTGTTATTATTACTCTACTAAGAAGCGAAAACCAACGACGGCATCTATACTAGAGAGTTTGCAAGGAGAGATTTATAAAGAAAATGGTGAAGATGGAGGAAGTGAAAATGTTTGGACGATATATAACCTCAAGTCCCTTTGCAGATATTGAGGCAAGGAGGGCATGACTTCTTCCGGATGTTAGTTATATCAAGGAAATTGCGGGGGTCAAGTATTTTGGGGGATAGTCATGCTAAAGCATAACTGTATTTATTTTTTCTTATGTCTGTATTTACCCTCTTCTCATCGAGTCATGAGTCCTTCCTTAAATTTTACCATGTTATTTTCTCTTTGGACGATACTAATTACTCCTTCAGGTAATTTTAGGAGTAGGATAAGGAATGAAGATAGAGGCAAGAGTGATTTCCAGGCACGAGTCTTTGGGGAAACTTAATTCTACAAGAAAATTGCATAATACAACCAAGGCGTAAATTTTGTTGAATTGGGAAGAAGAATTTCAGGCCTCATTCACAATATACGAGATTTTACTCAATAATAATATGACTAAACTCATTCAAGGATATGACACACCTTACTCAATGATATAGCAGAACTCACTCAGGGATGTAGATAAACTTTCTCATTCTCACAATTGGGGCTGGATGGGTACCTTTAAACCCTTAATAACTAGTTAGTACATAAAACAAACGAAGTTTAAAAGCATAAACTAATTGAAATAAATAAGGATCTATCTACAAAGTCCTACATATTAATTTGAGAGAAGAATCGATAATTGGACATGAAAGTTTTGTCAAAAATTTAGTTTAGAATTTAAGGCTTTCAGAATGTGATGTCACCAAAGATATATATATATATATATATATATATATATATATATATATATATAATATATATATATATATATATATATATATATATATATATATATATATATATATATATATATATATATATATATATATATATATATATATATATATATATATATATATATATATATATATATATATATGGTTATTAAAAAAGAATGAACCGATTTCATGACTCATTGCTTCATTTTTCAAGCATCGTCATGAAATGAGTCAGTGACTATTTGAAAGAGGAGTTTTCAAAGTTTGGAATGGCTACCACAAGGGCGCTGTAGTCGCATCGCGTCGTACCTCCGGAAACGTTTATTTGTTTTTCACCCTCGTAATGGCGACTCCTCAGCAAAAGGCGATGTGCGTTCTCGAGTTTGCGAAATCAAATTCGCTTTTCTCAGGGCAGCGTGCTTTTCGAAGGCAATTCGATATTAACCCGCCCTCTCATAAGAACATTCGACGGTGGTTTTGACAGTTTCAAGAGAGTGGGTGTCTCTTTCAAGGAAAAAGTCCAGGACAATCATGAATTTTGGCGGAACAAGTGGCGAGAATCCGTAATGAGTTTGAAGCGAGCCTTCGGAAGTCCACAACTCGAGCTAGCCGTGAGCTTGCGACCCCTCAATCCACTATCTGGCGTGTGCTAAGAAGACGTTTACATTTGAAACCATACAGACTACGCCTCCTTCATGCACTTACCAACGACGATAAGAGAAACCGGATGGAATTTTGCGATTCTATTTTGGAGATGATGGAAGACGAAACCTTCATTTTACGTTTAATTTTTACTGATGAAGCGACTTTTACCTTGCGTGGCACAGTCACTCGTAACAATATGCGTATTTGGGGAACAGAACACCCACATGAAAGAGTTGAGCATGAAAGAAATTCAACTAAGGTGAACGTTTTCTGTGCTGTATCTCGGGACAAGGTTTATAGTCCCTTTTTCTTTGAAGGATACACCGTAACAGGAGAAACCTATCTCGATATGCTGCAAGACTAGCTCTTCACAGCAAGCAGATTCGCATGAATTCATTTTTCCACAATATGGAGCACTGCCACATTGGCACCTGATGGTTCGAGCTTTTTTAAATGAAAAAGTGCCCCAGCGATGGATTGGTCGGAAGGGGGCCCCAAGACAATGCTATTTGTGCTTGACCTGCGAGATCCCCAGACCTCACCGTGTGTGATCTTTCCTTGTGGCGATTGGTAAAAGATCGCGTTTATGTTCCACTGCTACCCACTAACCTCAATGACCTTAAACATCGAATAACAACAGCGATCAACTCAGTGGATCGTGATATGCTAATACGCGTCTGGGAGGAATTCTCTTATCGTATTGATGTTGCCCGTGCTGCAGGTGGTGGCCACATTGAACACTTGTAAGACAGGAAATAAAAGTTAATTGTGAGTAGAATACTTGTGACTTTGCTGGAGTTTTCTATTGTTTTTCCTTAATAATATAATGCGTGATGAAATCGGTTAATTTTTTTAGAATAACGCTGTATATATATATATATATATATATATATGTATATATATATATATATGTGTGTGTGTGTGTGTGTGTGTGTGTGTCGTAGGGTTACCACACACCTGACACCAGAATTATATAATGTTTGTCGTAGAATCGAACGAAGATGCTAGTCGATGATTGACTGCGGTGATGCGGGAAGGGAGCCCGCCAGAAATTGGGATATAGATCTCAGTGCGAGGGTTAAATAATCAAAATCGAGTGTGGTTGGCCTAAATAATCAATTCTTAAAGGTTCTGGTTTTAAAGAAACTGATTGCAGAAAAAAAATAACTTTACTATGTTCAAAGAAAATATGATTAGAAAAAGTAAATGAGTGACAGTAAATATGATGAGACCCGGGGTACCAAACGGGGGGAGAGGGATACAACTGACTCGACGGGGACGAGAGTCTGAAAGAAACTGTACGATGATTTCTCCTAGGGAAAGTGACAGAGTGCAAATATCGGGGAGACTCACGTAAAGCCTAATTCACTGGAGGCTTTGGAGAGGACGTGGAAGCGGAGCAATGCAAAGTTACACTTTCAAAGTTCCTTCTTCTTTAACTTCACTGAGAAATGAACGAGAGAGTACTCCAGAAGAGAACTAAGTCGATACCCGAGTGATGGATACCTGTCCGTGTCTATCGTCTGTCGTGTGGGATCTCTGGCCTTAGCTACGAGCGAGGCTGGGTAGAGAGGTGACGCGTTGCGTTCGTAGCTGGAAGTTGGAAGGCTGGGAAAGGCGTAAGAGGAGGTACGTGGCTGCTAACCAAGACGAAACTGTATTTTACTAAGTTCTCAAAGCTTTTCCTGAAGTATTTATACTGCATCGGCGGAGGCGGGTTACCAGAGGCACCTAAAAGAGGGACGGGAACCTAATTAGACTTGGCGCACCAGGGAGGAGAGGATATTCTCGGCGAGCATCACAGGCTCGCGTGAAAGCCCTTGAAACCCTAGGTATGTCGCCGATCAGGCGATGCGACGGGGGGGGGGGGAGAGAATGGGAACCTAACATGGATCACACGGGCGCGCCAAATTCTCGCTGTCCCTTTGTCGCTGTCTGGGCGTGCAGGTGTATCTTCTCGCAGACGTCACGAGTAGACGTTGGGTTCTAGGGGTGGGTTAACCGGTTAACCTTCTCTCTCTGACAATATATATATATATATATATATATATATATATATATATATATATGTACGAGGGGCAGTCAATAAATTTTGCAATTCGGATATAAGGAAACGAGATACGAGGAAAAGTGTTTTATTATTTTTCAATATAACTACCCTCGACTTCAATGCACTTGCGCCACTTGTACCTGAGGCTTCGAATTCCCGCCTACTGTTCAATCCACTCCTGGACGGCAAGCTGGACATCTTCATCGTCCGCACCCTAGCGTCCACGCGGTGCAGCCTTGAGCTGGCGGAATAAAAGAAGTCGCTAGGGGCCAGATCGGGACTGTAGGGGGATGGTTGAGCTCCTCGAATCCGCACTCAAGCAGGGCAGCTTGTGCAACTCTGGCCTTGTGGACTTTGACAACGTTAAATTCGATCATGGGGCGTGAGGTTTCTAGAGACCCAACGGGCAGAGACCGTGGTCATGGCTTAATTGTCGTGGATGATGTTGATAACACTTCTATGTGATATTCCAAGTTTTCGTTCGATTTCTTCAACCTTCACCCGACCATTTTCGAGGATCATCCTCTCCACACGGGCCACATTGTGCTCGTTGGTCACGTCTGACGGGCGTCCTGGACGTGGATCATCTTCAAGGGACTCACGACCATGTCGGAACTTCCTATTTCAGCGAGCAATGGTTGCATAGGAAGTGGCGGTGTCGGTGAACACTTCAACCATGCGTTCATGGATCTCTTTTGCCTTCTTGCCTTCCTTGGTCAAAAATTTGATCACTGTGCGGTACTCAACCTTCTCCATTGTTGAAAAAATTGCGACTGACGACCTGCGATCAGCTACTGATTCTTAAATAGACGAGGCAGGAGTGTGCGGCTGCAGGTCTTGACTTGTCATAACTTGTCCTAACACCTCCACAAACAGCCATCTTCCTTCCTCTGTTTTGCCCTACTGATTCGCAAAACTTATTGACCGCCCCTCGTGTATATATATATATATATATATATATATATATTTATATATATATATTTGAAGATTTTGTTAAAGACCATAGTATATTTCGCCTTTATTAATTTTCTTCGGAAACTTTCCATTTTTCTTACTATCTTTTTAGTTCATCTTGTAGGTGGTAAACAACTTTTCCTATGTTCATCTCTTTTTTAAATGAAATGTGTTTAGTAAAACTAAACATGACTTTAATTGCTGAACTTTCGAAAGCTCAGCAATTATGTTTCTCTTGTTTATTTTTATGTTTTTATAATTGCGTGTGTATGTATTTAGTTTTGTGACCTAAATGTCTACATTCTTTGCTCACCTAATCTATTTCGTTTTATCCTTCATATCCGGCATATAAGCACATGTTTGATAATATTTTTCTCTTTTGTGTCCTTTCTTTGTACATGGGAAGGGCATCACTCTGTTTTTTCTCATATATATACACCTTTGTAAAATTATTTGTTATTCCTTGAGAATGAACTGAACAAGTTCGAAAGTACTTAGAATCCACCTTTCATTTCCCTCGGGGATTTTTTTGCATATATATATATATATATATATATATATATATATATTATCTAGAGATGCGAGACAATCGTCAATAAATAAATATATCAATATTAGCCTTCAGGTAATAATGCTCAATTAATGTTATCTGTAAATAGTAAACACTTCAGTAATTCCAATTTTGTTTATTTCCTAATACTAATAACAATATTAATAAACATAATAATAATTAGAGTTGTAAATACAGCCAACAAATCCATTCATACATTAATGATTTAAGGGAATATTCATGTTTTATAATCATGCAATTCATAACTACATTATGAAAATTAATTAACAACTGTTTCATACAAATAAAATGCAGATGGTTTTGCTATTTATTATATTTGCTAGTTTGATTAAACAAATTACATTTAATAGCAAAGTTAATGGCATGAACGATGGCTGAATTATTAGTAGGGAAAGTTTGTTATAATATTTGTGCTTTTTATGCAATTAAAATCAGAATAAAATGAGTTTAAATTCGCGTTATAATTAACTTACTCGATAATGTTTGTATTAATAAATACAAAGCATTTGTTTTTGTCAAATTGGTTAGTTGTTCAAGATACTTATATGTTTTGAATATTAGGGCAGGTTAAATTGCATATTATCATGTGTTTTGTATTTGTAAGTGATTTATTGGTGTGGAACAATTAATATAGTTCTGTCTTCTCTCCCTCACTTTTCTCCTCTCTCCCACTCTTTATATATATATATATATATATATATATATATATATATATATATATATGCCAAAAAATCCTACAGGAAAATGAAAGGCGGATTCCAAGTAATTTCGAACATGTTCAGTTAATTATCAAGGAATAACGAGAGATTTTACAAAGGTGGTATATATATATGTGAAATAGAAGAGCAATGCCTTGCCCATGTGCAACGAAGGGACAAAAAATAGAAAAATAATAACAAAAACGGATGTGAAGTATAAAACCAAATAGATAAGGTCTACTTCCGGGAAATTCCAACCTGTGCGCAAAGAATATATACATTTATGTGACTAAGCTAAATACATACATAACCATTTGTGAATACATAAAAATAAACAATAAAAACATAACTAAATTAATAAATCAATGGGCTAAGAATCAAAATAGACAATTTCGTTATAAATAAGCCTTTTAATGACAGGGTCTAGTTTAAAGAGACACCTCAGAAATATTAGAAAATTTGAAATTGCATTGTCGTAAAGATTGTATTTTGCATATAAATAAGAATAAACCAGTAAAATAAGGAAGAATAAATATATATGTTATATATGCTCTAAAAAATCAACCAAAATTAAGAATATTCCAAATTTCTAAAAACGCATCATCAGCACCATATAACAGATGAAGCTCGGAGAAAATTACAGCAACACCAAACTGATACAGGAAGCTCAGTAGCGTGTCGAGTGTCCCTGGGCAGTGCACAGTGATTAGAGGTTTATTATTTGAGTCATGCTCTCCACAAGGGTAAGACGACATATGAAGGATGTGATGATGGGTCCCTCCTCGATGATAACTGCCTTTAATTGGTCTGTTGAGACTGGCTGATGTCGTCTTACGCATTCTTTCAGGTCATACCCGAAGTTTTCTATTGGTTTGATATCCGGAACTGAGGTAGCCAGTTACTACCTTGATATTGTTGTCCTGTAACCACTGTGAGGTGGATATAGACGGGGCAATTGCTGTGCATGAAAATCATATTTCGGCTCGTCTGGAAAAACAATAAGAGACGTATCCACTGATTCATGGTCCAGTCGACTTGTCTTCTACTGAAGAGTGATCAGCGGCTTCTGGCTGGCTTTGACTCTCCTTAGCCTTATGCAAGCAGTATTTTACTGAAGAGTGATCAGCGGCTTCTGGCTGGCTTTAACTCTCTTTGGCCTTATGCAAGCAGTCTTCTACTGAAGAGTGATCAGCGGCTTCTTGCTTGCTTTAACTCTATTTAGCCTTATCCAAGCAGTCTTGTACTGAAGAGTGATTAGCGGCTTCTTGCTGGCTTTAACTCTCTTTGGCCTTGTGCAAACAGTCTTGTACTGAAGAGTGATCAGCGGCTGCTGGCTGGCTTTAACTCTCTTTGGCCTTATGCAAGCAGTCTTCTACTGAAGAGTGATCAGCGGCTTCTTGCTTGCTTTAACTCTATTTAGCCTTATCCAAGCAGTCTTGTACTGAAGAGTGATTAGCGGCTGCTGGCTGGCTTTAACTCTCTTTGGCCTTATGCAAGCAGTCTTGTACTGAAGAGTGATCAGCGGCTTCTTGCTTGCTTTAACTCTATTTAGCCTTATCCAAGCAGTCTTGTACTGAAGAGTGATCAGCGGCTGCTGGCTGGTTTAACTCTCTTTGGCCTTGTGCAAACAGTCTTGTACTGAAGAGTGATCAGCGGCTGCTGGCTGGCTTTAACTCTCTTTGGCCTTGTGCAAGCAGTCTTCTACTGAAGAGTGATCAGCGGCTTCTGGCTGGCTTTAACTCTCTTTGGCCTTATGCAAGCAGTCTTGTACTGAAGAGTGATCAGCGGCTTCTTGCTTGCTTTAACTCTATTTAGCCTTATCCAAGCAGTCTTGTACTGAAGAGTGATTAGCGGCTTCTTGCTGGCTTTAAATCTCTCTGGCCTTGTGCAAACAGTCTTGTACTGAAGAGTAATCAGCGGCTTCTGGTTGGATTAAACTCTCTTTGGCCTTGTGCAAGCAGTCTTCTACTGAAGAGTGATCAGCGGCTTCTGGCTGGCTTTAACTCTCTTTGGCCTTATGCAAGCAGTCTTGTACTGAAGAGTGATCAGCGGCTTCTTGCTTGCTTTAACTCTATTTAGCCTTATCCAAGCAGTCTTGTACTGAAGAGTGATCAGCGGCTGCTGGCTGGCTTTAACTCTCTTTGGCCTTATGCAAGCAGTCTTCTACTGAAGAGTGATCAGCGGCTGCTGGCTGGCTTTAACTCTCTTTGGCCTTATGCAAGCAGTCTTGTACTGAAGAGTGATCAGCGGCTTCTTGCTTGCTTTAACTCTATTTAGCCTTATCCAAGCAGTCTTGTACTGAAGAGTGATTAGCGGCTTCTTGCTGGCTTTAACTCTCTTTGGCCTTATGCAAGCAGTCTTGTACTGAAGAGTGATCAGCGGCTTCTTGCTTGCTTTAACTCTATTTAGCCTTATCCAAGCAGTCTTGTACTGAAGAGTGATTAGCGGCTTCTTGCTGGCTTTAACTCTCTCTGGCCTTGTGCAAACAGTCTTGTACTGAAGAGTAATCAGCGGCTTCTGGTTGGATTAAACTCTCTTTGGCCTTATGCAAGCAGTCTTCTACTGAAGAGTGATCAGCGGCTTCTGGCTGGCTTTGACTCTCCTTAGCCTTATGCAAGCAGTCTTGTACTGAAGAGTGATCAGCGGCTTCTTGCTGGCTCTAACTCTCTCTGGCCTTGTGCAAACAGTCTTGTACTGAAGAGTGATCAGCGGCTGCTGGCTGGCTTTAACTCTCTTTGGCCTTATGCAAGCAGTCTTCTACTGAAGAGTGATCAGCGGCTTCTGGCTGGCTTTAACTCTCTTTGGCCTTATGCAAGCAGTCTTGTACTGAAGAGTGATCAGCGGCTTCTTGCTTGCTTTAACTCTATTTAGCCTTATCCAAGCAGTCTTGTACTGAAGAGTGATCAGCGGCTGCTTGCTGGCTTTAACTCTCTTTGGCCTTATGCAAGCAGTCTTCTACTGAAGAGTGATCAGCGGCTGCTGGCTGGCTTTAACTCTCCTTGGCCTTATGCAGGCAGTCTTGTACTGAAGAGTGATCAGCGGCTTCTTGCTTGCTTTAACTCTATTTAGCCTTATCCAAGCAGTCTTGTACTGAAGAGTGATTAGCGGCTTCTTGCTGGCTTTAACTCTCTTTGGCCTTATGCAAGCAGTCTTGTACTGAAAAGTGATCAGCGGCTTCTTGCTTGCTTTAACTCTATTTAGCCTTATCCAAGCAGTCTTGTACTGAAGAGTGATTAGCGGCTTCTTGCTGGCTTTAACTCTCTCTGGCCTTGTGCAAACAGTCTTGTACTGAAGAGTAATCAGCGGCTTATGGTTGGATTAAACTCTCTTTGGCCTTATGCAAGCAGTCTTCTACTGAAGAGTGATCAGCGGCTGCTGGCTGGCTTTAACTCTCTTTGGCCTTATGCAAGCAGTCTTGTACTGAAGAGTGATCAGCGGCTTCTTGCTTGCTTTAACTCTATTTAGCCTTATCCAAGCAGTCTTGTACTGAAGAGTGATCAGCGGCTTCTTGCTTGCTTTAACTCTATTTAGCCTTATCCAAGCAGTCTTGTACTGAAGAGTGATTAGCGGCTTCTTGCTGGCTTTAACTCTCTCTGGCCTTGTGCAAACAGTCTTGTACTGAAGAGTAATCAGCGGCTTCTGGTTGGATTAAACTCTCTTTGGCCTTATGCAAGCAGTCTTCTACTGAAGAGTGATCAGCGGCTGCTGGCTGGCTTTAACTCTCTTTGGCCTTATGCAAGCAGTCTTCTACTGAAGAGTGATCAGCGGCTGCTGGCTGGCTTTAACTCTCTTTGGCCTTATGCAAGCAGTCTTCTACTGAAGAGTGATCAGCGGCTGCTGGCTGGCTTTAACTCTCTTTGGCCTTATGCAAGCAGTCTTCTACTGAAGAGTGATCAGCGGCTGCTGGCTGGCTTTAACTCTCTTTGGCCTTATGCAAGCAGTCTTCTACTGAAGAGTGATCAGCGGCTGCTGGCTGGCGTTAACTCTCTTTGGCCTTATGCAAGCAGTCTTCTACTGAAGAGTGATCAGCGGCTGCTGGCTGGCTTTAACTCTCTCTGGCCTTGTGCAAACAGTCTTCTACTGAAGAGTGATCAGCGGCTGCTGGCTGGCTTTAACTCTCTTTGGCCTTATGCAAGCAGTCCGTTATGTACAATTCTGAAGATGTTTTTAACCTGACAGCCCCATGTCCATTGATTTTTCCTCTGGACTGCTGTTTTCATACAATCTTATAGTCTCATGAGAGAGAGACTCTTTTCGTCACGTTGCCTACAGAATCTCAGTCGTCCAGAAAGAGGTCGGTCATGGATGTTTCCACCTTTCCGGATCTTCTTCAAAGCTTCTGCTACAAAGGAATGTGATCCCCCACCCCCGGCAAATTTTCGATAGCTCAAATATTCCTATTATATTGTGTGTATAAGAATTCTTTCTTACAAGGTATAGTTACGTGTTTTGGAATATCATATTAATTAACATATATGATGTTTTATATGAAGACATTTTGATTGCGACATACCGCATACTGATATCAGGATTTCATACTCTTTAATAAATTTGCCAATTCAGATATTTAAAAAAATGTTTCGGAGGCTTGTATTTATATTTTGCTTTACAGATGTATTGAACACATGCATGAAAACCTACACCCTTGTATTCATAGACATACCAACTGAATAAGAAAAATTGCATAAGTACGAAAGCTTTTGGTTCGTTAAATGAAGAAAGATTCAAGATGTTATTCTTCTGTTGTGGAAGCAGGGGATAATGGTCCTTTTATGGATGCGTCTTTTGGGCTAGAAAAAGGGAAATGGCTGTGCTGAGCAACAAACTAAATTCTCGCGATTTTGTATTTTAGTAGTAAGCCAATATGGACCATATAACGAGTATGGCAGTTCGTGTAAGTAAAATTAAAACTCACCCAGGATCGAAGGCAAATGGGAAAGGACTTCTTATAACAGAGAAATCAATGTTAGGTAAAAGACTTGGGATTTCTAAAGAAAAGTTGGTATTGTGTAAAATTATCTAAGATGTTTAGTTAGTTTTTATGCTGTCTAATATTTTCTTATAAATCTTGTCCCTCAGCATATAAATATTTTTTTCCAATAGTTTTACGAATTACTATCGTTGGTGCGGATTTTCTCTTGTATTATAATAATAATAAAATATTATTTTAATATTTCAATTATTGCAAGTTAATTAAAAAGTAAGCATTTCATAAATAATAAGATAAAACAGTGAATTCGTTCGCTGAATCTAAAATTGCGCTCTGGTCCTGTTCATTTAGGAGGTGAGTTTCAGTTCCTTCACTTTATTATTTGACAAAAATGGTAAAATGATAACAAATATGGTTTAAATGAGTATTGTGTAATTATAATCTATTTCTTAATATTACTTTGGTTAAAATAATGTTTGAATCTTTTTATCAAATATAGAAATGTTCTTTCAAAAGAAAAGCATGCAAACATTGGTGCTGCACAGCTAATTGGTGTGAAATGCAAAGATATAGTTGCTAAGGATATTGCATAAAAATAACCATCTTTAGGATCAGTAATTTGTTAATAAGCTTCAAATGAACGCCAAGCTTGCCTAAAAGTAAGTCTCTAGCTTGAAGATAGGTTTACATCAGTTTCGAAGCTTATTCAGGATTGTAGAGAAACGGGTTTCGACACTTCAGAGGAGTTCTTCTCGACAAAGTCTCAAGTGTAGAAAGGCAGCGAAAAAACTTCATCTCAACAGTAAGAACATTATAGATAGGCTACAGTTGTATCGGAAATATATAGAATGGTCTGTTGAAGACTGGAGCAAAGTTATATACTCTGGTAAAACTCTCGTCCGCTGTTTGGAGCTTCTGGTAGATCCTTATTTGGGGGTAAAATGGAAAGAGCTTTAAAAAATTCTGTCTCTTGCCTAAAGAGAAGGATCCGGCTATTCATTATTTCTGGGGCTGCTTTTCATTTAACCTGCCGTACGCCAGGTGAGAAAAATAACTAAAAACGCCATGTGGGGGCCTGAAAGCCCCTAACTTAAGCGGTGGATTTCTGTCATATGCACAAAGTTACAAACGTTAAATTTTGTACATATATTGCCCAGGAGACGGCGCGTGGAGCCAATCCACCATGTCTCCCTTTTATTTTTTTTTAATTTATTTATTTTTAAGAGAACCATAACTTATAACTTTCATTTTACACCAAAAAATCATAACGTCTATATGGAAACATTGTTCCACGTAAGTGTAGACTGTTAATGATGGTATTACGCATTTATTAGTACGAGGAGACTAATTCAGGTAAATAACACTGGGGAACAATGTATTTAGTGAATTGCAAAAGTACATTTTCTACCTAATCCGAGCATATTGAATTTAAATCTGAAATCAGATTCTCTCTAAATGCTACAGACTTTTCGTAATATTAATAACTAATATTATACAATAATTTTCATTTTATCACGCCTATCATCATGCCCTGAAGTAATTTTGAACCATCCGTTTGCGTTAATTATAGTAAAGCAGGTTTTTTTGCACAAACATTTTATTGCATATGAGAAGAAACTTGAATTACACATTAGGATTACAAATACTGTAATCAAATAGATGGTAATTTATTAATGAGGAACTCTTCTTAATTCCAATCGGGCATAAATTTGCGTTTCTTACTCTTTCTCTTGTAAGTTCCCTCTGTCTTATCTCTTCTAATCGTCCAGCAGTAGTCCGAAATCATGTGTCTATCCCAGTGACCTTGGTAGCGCTCTTCCATCGTCATCAAATCCTGATGGAAGCGTTTCCCTTGTTCGTCGTTTACGGCTCCCAGATTCTCTGGGAATTGGTCGAAGTAACTATTTAGGAAATGCAGCTTCACACTCATGTTGCATTCCAGATCACGATATGCCAAAAGCATATTAGTAACCAGATCCTCGTAGGTATCCCATTTTTGTTTCCAAAGAAGTTACGAACAACGGCAGAAAATGAGAGCCAGGCTGCCTTCTCTTTTTCATTCATGGTGTTCACGAATGTAGAATCACTCAGAAGTCTTCGGATTTGGGGACCATCAAATACTCCTACTTTTATTTTTTCGTATTACAAAGCAGGGAACGCCGATACTATGTACTGAAAACAATCAATGTCAGTGCTTAACGCCTTGACATATTGCTTCATCAACCACAGTTTGAGATGAAGTGGAGGGAAAGCAATCTTCTCTCGACTTACGTTGGCTCATTAACCATGTTTGGCATTCCTGCTTTCAAAGTTTCCCGAACTGGCCAATCTTTTGGGGACCAGTGTTTGTCACGGGCTCGACTGTCCCACATACAGATATAGTATGGAAACTTTGTATATACCTTCTGCTGGCCAAGGAGGAAGTTGACTATCTTAAGGTCAACACATATGATTCAATTGTGTTAATTCAACTTAAGTAAATCCATGACCATTCTAATGTCATCGTGAGTTTTTCGCAGATGGAAAGAGTGACCGAAAGGAACTGCACCAAAGTCATTGCCATTATGCAAAAGGATACACTTGAGGCTACGCTTGGAACTAAGCAAAAACAGTCTCCACTCAGCAGAGCTATAGGTGCCAAGTCCCAACTCGGTAAACAGACCAGGAACATCGTGGCAGTATACAAATTGTTTGTTCTCAGAGAAATACTTAACAAATGTACTCTCCCTTGTTCAGTAATATGATAGCCATACCTACCTTTAAAGCATATATCTTTCACTCAACTTGAAGTCTAAAAGTTCTGCAGCTTTTTTGGAGAGCGCCAAATCACGTATCAAGTCATTCAAGTCCTTTTAATTGAAACGCTGAGGAGTTAAGAACTGTTCAGCATCTGATGATGAATCTGCAAACTCTGAATCCATTCCATGGACGTCCATATCAGGTACATCGTTTTCATCCTCGGAGAAAGCATATCCACTGAAAAATCAGAACTGGTAAAGATTCAGAATGAGGTACTGGCCGGATCGCCGAGGGAATGCTGACGTAGTCGATCTTGTGCCGATTTTTCTTGCCAATCCCTTTAGTATTCACCAGAGAGAAATAACAATCCGATACATGATTTTCTGGCTCTCGCCACACCATGGGGATTCTAAAAGGAAGACCATTTCTCTTTCCTTTCGTCCATTCACGAAGATGTTCCACACAACTATGGCCAACAGCATGTGGGGCCCACTTCTTATCTTGATCGCCAATAGGAACATCAAAATATGCCTTATAAGTGCGGATCACAAAGTTTGATATATTGCGCCTTTGACGAACTAGCATGCACGAGGGGCGGTCAATAAGTTTTTGCAATTCAGATATAAGTAAAGGAAATATGAGGAAAAGTGTTTTATTATTTTTCAATATAATACCCTCTACTTCAATGCACTTGCGCCACTTGTCCCTGAGGCTTCGAATTCCCGACAACCAGAAATCTCTCGATTGCTGTTCAATCCATTCCTGGACGGCGAGCTGGACATCTTCATCGTCCCCAAACCGGCGTCACCGCAGTGCAGCCTTGAGCTGGCGCAATATAAAGTAGTCGTTAGGGGCTAGATCTGGGTTGTAGGGGGGATGGTTGAGCTCCTCAAATCCGCACTCACGCAGGGTAGCTTGTGCAACTCTGGCCTTGTGGACTTTGACGACGTTGAAGTCGATAATGGGGCGTGAGGTTTCTAGGGACCCGACGGGCAGAGACCTTGGTCATGGGCAAATTGTCATGAAGGATGTTTATAACACTTCCATGTGATATTCCAAGTTATCGCTCGATTTCTTCGACCTTTACCCGTCAATTTTCGATGATCATCCTCTCTACACGGGCCACATTGTTTTCGTTGGTCACGTTTGATGGGCGTCCTGGACGGGTGTCATCTTCAAGGAACTCACAACCATGACGAAATGCCCTATTCCAGCGAGCAATGATCGCATAGGAAAAGGCGGTGTCGGTGTACACTGCAACCATGCGTTCATGGATCTCTTTTGCATTCTTGCCTTCCTTGGTCAAAAATTTGATCACTGCGTGGTACTCAAACTTCTCCATTGTTGAAAAATTTGCGACTGACGATCTGCGATCAGCTACTGCTTCTTAAATAAACGAGGCAGGAGCGTGCGGCTGCAGGTTCTGACTTGTCATAACTGGTCCTAACACCCCCACAAACAGCCATCCCCCTTCCTCTGTTTTGCTCTATTGATTTGCAAAACTCATTGACCGCCCCTCGTAACAGCCACATGTGTAGCAAAAGGTGTTTGGATCATTAACGCAACTTCCTCTTGACGAAGCCATCACTCTAACATGAGACCTGAAAAAAGAAACAATAATGTCAATATTTTGCACAATAACACTTAGTACTATGTACTGTAAAGTATTTGCTTTCTACAAGCACCATCTCTGTCCGTCCGGAGGGCAGTTTTCGGGGAAACGAGAAAATATAGGTTACAGAATAACTATAGCATGTAGGTAAAAATGGATTATATATTTTAAATCAACATGAAGAAACAAATTAAAGTGGCAGATAAATCTAAGTCATCAGAAAATGTGATTAAAATTGTTACCCTGTGTAATTCATTGAGAAAAAAAGTTGCGCATGGGAAAGAGTGAGGGGATGACATCTGACATTTCGAAGTATTGTAATCGGTAAAAAAAATGTGATTTGACACATAATTAAGGTCCAAGAGGAGACCGAGTCCTGCGAGTCAATTTGCGGAAAATCTGAACCTGAATGTGACTCAGCAAAATGGCTGACGACGCTTAGGGAAAGTGGGACTAATACCACACTCTCCTGCTAAAAAACTACTGATAATCAAAACTAATAAAGCGATTAGGCTAAGTGGAGTGCTAAAGGATGGGAAAGTGTCTTTCAGGGCCGAAAGCAAGTATAATTTGTTTAGATCGGATCGGAAGTAGCATGGTCTACATAGGACGTTTGAATCTCACGCGCACGATGAAGTCAAATTTAGAGGTAGAATCGTTATTGTGTGGGGTTTGTTTTCAAGCGATGGTGTCTGTACTTTGTGGTATACAAGAATCTGCTTGAGGAACATGTAAACCCCTCTCTATTAACATCGGAACTACTTGAGCTTGTTTTCAAGTTTCGTGCAACAATAAAAATAGAGTAAAGCATTTTGGGGATGCTGAAAATATAGCAAGTAATGAACCTGCCTTCACAGAGCCCTGGTTTGAATCTGATAGAGAGAAGCTATAGAAGATACTCATTGAAAAGGTTAAGGATTGGATACTGACTAATGTTGAAGATCTCTAGCAAGTATTGAAAGAAGAATAGAATTAAAACTTGTAGCTAAAGATCTCGCCAAATTGGTGACAACTAGCGGCCGAGGATGTGTCCATATTACTTCAATTTCTATGAAGTAATGTTTCTTACTGGTTGTGGCTGCATTTACAGACATGAGCAAACGTTTCAAGACTAATATGAATTTTAATTTTTTCATTAATTTAGACAAATCTAGGTGATAAGGATAATTATTTTAATATTTAAATTATTGCAAGTTAATTAAAAAGTTAGTATTTCTAAAATAATAAGAAAACACACCATTCCTTTGCTGGATCTACATTTAATCGCGCTATGGTCTTCTTTCTGTAGGAGCTGAGTTTCAGTCTATCGATCTTTGCTATTCAATTAAAAGTATAAAAGGTTTACAAATATGGGTTAGAAAAATTATTTTTGGTAATTATAATCAATTTCGTAATATTTTGTTCATAAAAATAAATGTTTGAATTTCTTTCAATTAAATAAATGGTTATTTCCAAAGAAAGCGTTCAATCATTGTTGCGCTTCACAAAAGTGTCCTGAAACGCAAAAGGATAGTTGCTAAGGGTATTGCATAAAGGATCAAGTTGCTTCCAGTGCCAAACTTGACAAGATTTAAAAGCAGCAGGTGTGGACGCTTCAGAGTGCCCGTTTAGCGGAGACTTTTCGAGAAAGGTCTCAAGTCGAGAAGGGATGCGAAGAAGCCTCAGCACACCAAGAAGCACTTTAAGGATAGGCTCTAACTTTGAGGAAATAGAAAGAATGTACTTTTAAACATTGGGATAAAGTGATGTTCTCTGATGAAGCTCCGTTCCACTTGATTGGAGCTTTTGGAAGACCCCTAGTTAGAAAGATAAAATAGGAACGCTTTCACGAGTCCTGTGCCGAGCCTACGGTGAAGCATCAGGATACTCTCCAATCTGGTGGTGATTTTCATCAAAAGCAGCTAGAGCACTAACAGTTTTGACCAAGAACACTGCCATGAACTAAAAATTTTACCAATACCTGCTCTATCAGCACCCTTTTCTAACAGTTTAGAACCGATTAGGGGACGATGGCGCACAATGTCACGAACCAAAAACAATATCAAAGTTCTTGGTTGAAAACAACATTAAATTTTTGAGACCTTGGCACGAGAGTTTGCCAGATTTGATCGTGATAGGAAATTTTGGACGCTCTAATCAAACTAGCGGTTGATAAATAGAAGAAATCCATTTGGGATCAGTTGCAATGCTTAATGGACAAAAAGGAAGCAACATCAGTCAAGGTATCCTCACAAATTTAGTCTTCAGAAAGTCAAAAGAAATGGAAGCAGTCATGAAGAACAAGAGACAGCATTGTAAATATTGACTCTACGCATCAATTGAGTGTATTTATTAATATAATGGCCTTTGCTCTTTTGCTCTTTTGTTTTTGTATATTTTAACCTCAAATTATGATACTAACATACTAAAACAACATGAATGTATATTTATCGATCTTTTGGGGGACTTTGATTCTTTGCAAATACACATTACTTTGCTCATGGCATTTTAATGTTGTTCTAGGAAATGAATCTTAGAGTTGATTAGATTTAAATTTAATCGAATATTTTGCGCAATTTTCAAGGAAATTAAACAAGTATTTTAAAAGAAATTAACATTTGTCTATTTTTCTCCAGCTTTTGATGGTGCTGTGGGGAATCTGTTTCCCTCTATAACAATTGCAATCCTTTGTCGCCCTTCCTTCCGTTTCATCTATTGACTCGATTCGATCAAGTAGGAGAAACCCTTTTTACAAGCACTCTTCTTAACATACTGACCCACTCTTTACTTTGAAACTCTGCCTTTCACACATACTTCTATTTATAATGTAGTAAAATCCATAGAAATCCCCCTGAGGTATTAGATTTCATTCTACTACACCATCTTTTACTTCATATTCTAAAATTCATTTTAACATACTGGCAATGTATTACTTAGAGCATGTGTCTTACCACCACTTCGTGTTTGATATTTCCTCTAGCTGCCTTGGCTACACTTGAGTAAATAATGCCTACAAACAAACACTATTAATTCACTCTCAATAGGAAATACTCTCAAGGCCCTCTTTAGTCAAGAGCAAAGAATAATCATTGCCTTCTCTCCAATTGTACTGGCGACAAAAGACGAGTAATTAGATTCTTCCAACCCAAGAAAACGTGAGTACAAGTGGAAATGTAATGGTGAAGGACTTCAATAATAGTAGATGGGCTTATGAGAAGGATACCCGGCGTTTGTCAAGTAAAATTGAGGCTGTCTCAAAGATGCACGCAGCGGCTCTAAGGAAATTTGTTCTTTTCTAAAGTAAGTTAGGAGGTCGGTAGCGCCATTCCTATCTCAAATCGTGGAAGAGATCGCCTGAATGGATAATAAAATGCGTATATAGATCAAAATGACAATCACTGGTGAGACTGAAGGCACCTGGAACCAGTCCTTGTTATAGATGGTAAGGTGTCAGCAAGTTCTCTGGAGGGAAAACTAGCAGTATTTCATTGGCAGAGTTCAAGAAAGGATGAGAAACAGTACGTACTCGTATTTTGTTTTGTAAAGGCATAATAATGTGTTGTGATTGGCTATGTGCATCAAGATGCATGCGAGTTACTTACCCATACGTGGGTGGATATCAGCCTGATATTTGTAAGAACTTAGTCGTGGAGGTTTCTAGGATTCACGATTATTTAAGGTTTGATGTTTTAATTTCTTAATCGTTTTATTCGTTACATTTCTATTTGTAACGCCATTTATATATATTTGTGTCCGCGTGTTTGTATTTGCGTGTAGATATACATTTGCTCAAAAAAATATCCAGACCAATAGGTAATATAGCAATCTTTCACCTTCCCTTGGCGTCTAATTGAATCGTCGCTTATAAAAGAAATTCCAAACTTTAATACTTTCGATGGCCAATTCAACACTAATCCCTTGATAAAAAATAAATTGATACTTCCTTTACTCAAAAAAGCCACTGATCCCCTATACCGCCACCGTCCCCTAATCAGATTCTAACTTGTAAATTTGTGTGTCCAGAAGTTTTGCATCTCTTTTGTATTTCATTAGTATTCCAGCGATTGACGATGACGGAGGTTTCCGTCGAAACCTGGTTTCGCGAATAAATTGATCCGAGCAATGTGGTTTCTTCCCTGCATATGATTGTATATATATATATATATATATATATATATATATATATATATATATATATATAATCTTAAAATCTGAGAAAGTATACTCATTTTAATTCTGCCTTTACCTCCATCACTTTCAATAAAAAAAGAGAAATAATCTTCGCCTAATCGAAGCCTAAACTCATTTCCCTGTTCATAATCTCTCACAAATTGGAAAAACAAATTAACATTCCGAGCCTAATTAATTGCCAAGTGGACTTAATGAGGTCAAATTAGCACGATTTCCTCATTAAAGGCAACAAGGAAAAGTGTGATAATCGGGCGTTGGTGCACACGAGAGCTTTTAAGCTCATTTCATGAAACATTTACTAAATGATTAGGACGAGTTGACAGTAGAGATTTGGCTCATCGTTTATGCACGTAGAGGTAAAACTTATAAAATGAGCGGTATACTTCCAAGTAAACAACAGGCAACAGGTAGAGATTTATTTGGATGGGATGTAGGAGCTTTTATGGCGAAAAGGATTCTCGCCGAAGAGGTTTCAAATATATATATATATATATATATATATATATATATATATATATATATATATATATATATATATATATATATATATATATATATATATATCTATATATATATATATATATATATATATATATATATATCTATATATATATATATATATATATATCCAGCAAACCGCAAAAAACAGAAAACAGGATAATCTTTATTGAGAAATGTTAAATTCCTAATTCGCAAAAATTCCCTACAGGGGTAGGATTCGAATCATGCTCAATGAGGCAGCGAGCAACCGCTTTGATCTCAATTAAACCGTCCCTTAGACCAATGGGCTACGCGGAAGACAAAATCTTCCGAATAAACAAGCTTTTAAGGCATTCTTCGCATGGATTCACTCATTTCATCATTCTTTCTCGTTCATGAAAGATTTATATATATATATATATATATATATATATATATATAATATTTTATCGAGTTGCTTGTAAGGAGTCTGATTTTGAGGTAGGAATCTTAAGGTATAGGAATGGGTGCCCCTATAGCTCCAACAGCCGCTGATATATTTATGACTCATTTAGAAGAAAAGATTTTTAATACCTCCCCATTATATATACGACCATCATTTTATCGCAGATTTGTAAACGATTTCCGTAGCAATATTTGACACTCCTCAACAGGCTTAACGATTTCTTAAATTTATTAATTCAATACTTCCCAATATTAAGTATACCGATGAATACGAAATAAATAATGCCCTCCCATTTCTTGATATACTAATTAATAAATCTGAAAACAAGCTCACTACTTCGGTATATCGTAAACTTACTTTCCCCGGGTTAGGTTTCAATTTTTTTTAGTGCCTATGACAAAATCGTTAAAATAAATTCCTTTAAAACTCTTCTTCTCCGTGCCTACCTCTTATCATCTTCATATTTTAATTTTAATAAAGAATTAGACTTCTTCCGCACCTATTCCATAAACAATTCTTATCCTTCACACATTTTTGAGGCTATTCTTAAAACCTTCCTTGACAATATTTTCTCTCCAAAATTACCTTCATATAACGTTCCCAAGGACATACGATATCTTTCACTCTCAGATTTAGGCCCTCTTAATCACCAATTCCGAAAACAAATACAAAAAATCCTCAAATATCATTTTGGGAAAATCAACTTTAGAATAATTTTTTCGAATAATTTAGCAAAAGGTTCACTATTTAATGTAAAGGATTTGTTCCCGTCTAGACTGGGCAGTGGTGTAGTATATTTATTCACATGTTCTCGGTGTCGTAGAGGCAATGGTGTCGGTAGTACACTGCGCTCGTTACACGCTCAAGCTTGTTCTCACCTTGGCATAAGTAGCAGAACAGGTAACCCCCCTACCCGCAAGGAATGCTTCCCCGTTCGGGATCATATTATCCTTTGCAAAACTGATGCCACCATTAATGATTTTAAAATTATAGATTCTTCCAATGATGAAACAAGCCTACGAATAATTGATATCCATTCATATTAAGACCCTTAGACCCTCTCTCAACAATGATGGATCCGCCTTCCCTCTCCGTGTCTTATAATAACCAACCAATTTTTATACCTCGCCCTTCTTTATTGTTTCTTGCTCTCCATTGCTTTAGGCGTGTTTTTACAACTTGTGTGACCGGTAAGATTTCAATTTGTTAAAAAATTAAAATGATAAATTTTGTGCACTTAGCTCCTCTTAAATTTGCATCCTCCCCCCCTCTCCTATGCTCACAATTTTTCAATCTTTGTTTAAATAATTAAGTATTTATGATTTATCACTATAAAATGTATATACATGTATATTCATATATAATTGTACCTTCCAGTCCTAATTAATCTTAATGTTAATTGTTTTGCTATTTCTAGCTAATTTTGTTCAATTTATCAGGCTAGAAGATGAGCTTGTCTTTGCTCGAAACGTAGCCAAAAGGAAGATCGAATACTGTCATTCTCTTTGCCATTGGATTCTTACTCCGGAATATATATATATATATATATATATATATATATATATATATATATATATATATATATATATATATATATATATATATATATATCTCACGGTGTAGACTGAATTTTTAAATTATTTACAAAACGCATTGAAGTATTTATTACATAATACTTTTATGAATTGATAATTACATAAATTAAAACATATTTTCTAAAAGTATTTGCGATAAAATTATTAATCAATAGAATACAAATAATGTGGCAGACTCGACTGCTGGATCCGTGGACGCTCTTTGGAGATGATTATTTGCCCAGCAGTCGGATGGAACCAACTGATGATGATGGTAATGCTGATATTTACCCGATAGCTAAAATATGTATTTAAAATCCCTTCAGTCTATGACAAGACACCCAAAATACAATTAAAATTGGCTTTGATAATGTGTCCTTCCAGAGCGAGACATAATGCTGATGGTTTCCACTCAGCTCCCTAATTGGAATTGGCCGTTGACCGATCTTTGATCAAGAGCACCACAAAATATTTTAAGGAATAGATATTTTTTACTATTTATTCTTTCGTTTTCTTTGTTTGTACTCGTTCTTCGTTGAATGACGATGTTCTCCGTTAGATTACACAGTTTCTGTTTCCCTCTATATTATTAAAAATCGTCGATCTTCATATTTTGGCATTTTAGTGGATTCCATCCAGTAAAGACCAAAGATCAAGAATCCAAGTTTAATTATTTGTTGATTTATTTATTAAAAAAACGCACGAAACTGGCTCTAGTTGATTCCTAAAGGTGTTTATAAAGAAAGTGGTTTAGTAAGAAGGATGGAGATTAAAAGGTAGACTTTTTGTGATATAGAGAACTGAATGAGGCGCTTCTTTCTAAACTTATGAGGACGATCATTAGTATTTTTGTCATCCCGGAATTTTTTTTTATAATTTTAGGAGCCTATCTGGCGACTGCCCACTTGAGCATAAGTCGCCGGAATCACGACAGCCTAGCACTAAGCTACTATAAATTAAGAATATGAAAACACAACAATGATAAAAAGAGAAGATAGCAACAATTAGGAAGCAATCTCCGGCGTCGGGGGGAGGTCCCCCTTCCCGTGGCACAGGAGCGTGCAACCTACAAAGAAAACAACACTAACAAAAAAACCTAGTTAAATAAAGAAGAGAAGGCCGACCTCCCCCCAAAAGTCGATAAGTCCACCATAAAATGTGCACGAACTCGTCCCGAGTACAAGGGACAGGCGGTAGCGACCCCGCCCATCCCGGTACCTGGAGAGGTAACGTGCGCAAAGATAACCCAGACTGGGACATTCAACAATAATGTGCCGAACAGTCTGTGGGATGACGCAGTCGTCACAATATGGCGCTAGCGAGGGCTCCATCAAATGACGATGCATCACACGAGTGTGCCAGATTCGGAGACGACAGAAAGCGACCTAAAGCCGTCACGGCATTGGGGGATAGGTCCATGGGAACAGTCGCGGTGCAATGGCACGCAACTTTAAGTTCCCTTCGACTGTCTCCCATCTTTGCAAAGCAGTCCGAAGAGCTGCCCGTATTCCTGCCATGTAGTCAGTGTGAAGAAGACTGAAACGCTGGACGGTCTCAGAGTCCTCGCCGACTCTTTGGCGCCCTCATCGGTGCGCTTATTCCCCGCAATTCCTACATGTCCAGGAACCCAGCAGAAGATAATCTCGACCTCCACCCGGCTTGCCAAAACCGTGGCGTCACGGATATCGCGAAACAGGGGATGCGGAGATTCCAATGCCCTGAGAGCAATTAGGGCCCTTTTTTAGTCGATGTAGATCACAATCCGGTCTCCGAACCTGGCACTTCGTGTAATCTCCCGTACCGAGTGATGTATTGCCACCAGCTCTGCCGTGAAGACAGACTTAGCGCCTGGCAGAGACACGCTGACTTCAAACAGAGGGGATACGGCGTGGAAGCCGCCCCCTTCTTCGGACTTGGGGCCATCCTTATACACTGGCACGGTTCCAGCGTGACACGAGGTGTGCTCCAAAGAGGTCGAACGCCAAACTCCTGAAGCTGTACAAGCTTTGGAAGCATAGGTATGGTGACAAATAGCCAAATGTGGTACCATCCAGGGTGGCGTCCTGGGCAGAACCACGGGCACCACTCGCCCTAGAGCTATACCTAGCTCTCGAAGGAGTTTGCTGGCCCTAAACCCAAAGGGCTTAGGGTATGACTGGCGTCTCTCGGTGGCATAGGCCCCGTCGAAATCAGCTGCGGATGCAGTGAGGGCTGTTGGAGACTGAGGGAGGCGCCAGACTTGCGCGTACAGGCAAATAATGCACTGTACACAGCGTAAAGCGAGTGGGATTTCCAAAGAATCGACAAGTAGGCTCTCAATGGGAAAAGTGCGGAAGGCACCGGTCGCCAGGTGAAGGCCGGTGTGTTGGATTGAGTCCACCTCCCGCAATACACGCTCGGCTGCGCATGCATAAAACTCGCATCCGAAACGAGCTTCGATCGAACAAAGGATCGATAAAAAAGTAAGGCATTAGCCCTATTAGTTCCCTAAGCGCTGAACGTCACGGAAAGGAGAATATTCATGGTGTGGGTACAAGAGACCCTAAGACTGAAAATATAAGCCTCCCAGGTCAGGCGTCGGTCAGATACAAGACCAAGGAAAAATCTCGATTAAACCACTTCCAGGCTCACCCCATTAAGAAACAAATCTGGGTCAGGGCGGAGACGTGGATGGCAGCAGGAGTGCCGCCATTCAATGCCTGTTGGAGTCGACGCTCCAAAGTTGACATCTGGACCGAGCCAAAAGAGATCGAAAGATCGTCCACGTAGAGCGTAGCGAGAACACCTTTCGACAGCACTGAGGTAATGCAATTGATGCTCAGGGCAAAGAGTGTGATACTAAGGACACTTTCCTGCGGGACACCCACTTCTTGCTCCATTGGGCCAGAGAGGGATTCCCCCACCCATAAGCGGAATCGACGATCTCGAAAAAAATTCAGATATAAACATTGGGAGGAGTCCTCTTTTGGAGAGTTTCTATGATACCCTATCGCTATGCGGTATCATAGGCCTTCTCCAGATCGAAAAACACCGTGGTGTAGTGCTGTTTACGGAGGAAGGCCTCGCAGACGGCCTTTTCCAGTCAGGGTAGAGCATCCGACGTGAAGTGGAACTTTCGGAAGCCAAACTGTGCCTAGGACAGATGGCCTTTGCTGTCGAGGAAAAAAGCTAATCTAACATTTACCAATTTTTTCATCAACTTGCATACGCAAGAGGTAGAGAGTTTGGGCGAAAACCGGCCGGAGTAGAGTGATCTCTCCCTGGTTTGCGAAAGGCGAGCACAGTAGCGATTTGCGAAGAATCCGGGAGGAGACCCTCCCCTCAGATCTTGTAGAACAAATCTAACATAAAGGCCATGCCTCGCTCACCCAAGTATCAGAGCATGGCGTACGGGACATCGTCCGGACCATGGTCGGTGTCCGCGCACGAAGCAAGAGCGGAACGCAACTCACTCAGGGTAAACCTGTCGTTGAAGGGTTCTCTACCTCTGGAGGTAAAGTCCAGCCGGCGGCATTCCGCGACATCACGATGTGCTTTTAATGCTGGCGAAGTGGCATCCCGGCTAGAGAATGCGGAGAAAGCGGTCGCGAAGGATTCCGCCAGGGACGCGGGGTCCGAGATTGCGATCCTATTCTCCTGGAGAACGGGAGGTAGGTCCTGCGAGAACTTGCCCCGAATCCTTTTGACTTGCTTCCACACCTCTGTTAGAGAGGTCTTACCGTTAAATGAAGACACATATGGTCGCCAAGAAGAGCGACGGGCGTGCTTCGAAATATACTGGAACCTAGCCCTAGCACGACGAAATACAGCGACAGTGAAATCGTTCGGGTGTCGCTTATAGCGCATATAGGCATAACGGTTCTGTTTGAGGGCCGTCTCACACTCGGCCGACTACCACGGGAGTGGTCGGCGTGCAAAACATCCAATCGTTCTGGGAATAGTAGTCAGGCCCGCGGCGATGAGGTTGCCGCAGAAGAACTCAGCAGCCAAATCTACCGACCTAAACTCTTCGACTGAGATAGAGAATTCAGTCATTTCCTGAAATGCAGGCCAGCGCGCCCGCGCCAAGCACCAGCGAGGTGGGCTCTCAGGCGGCAGTTTCCCTGAAAATAATATTTGAATGGGAAAGTGATCCCTACCATGGAGGTCATTAACCACCTCTAATCAAAATCAGGCTGTGCATCCGAAGGGCACAAAGATAGATCAAGGCATTGATGCGTAAACTCATCCATGATTAGGGCACCCATCCCAAGCTCTTCGATCAGATCGGCAAGGACTTGTCTCCTGGGATTTATTGAATAATCTCATCAGAGAGGATACCTGCCATTCAGATCTCTAAGCAAGAGAAAGGGCCTCGGCAACCGTGCCACGACGCGGCGGAAGTCCCTCGCGTCGAAGTCAGCTGACGGTGGAATGTACGCAGAAATAAAAGTATACCTCCTATCCAGGTGAAGCTGCACAGCCACTGCCTGCAAGGAGGTATCTAAAGTGAAAAGAAAAACGGAGAAATCATGCTGGGTGTAAACCGTGCATCCCGAAGCCCGGCCCCCGTCTCGTGGTGATGGGGTCGCAAAATTCTTATACCTCGGGAGGGCGAGCAAGGGGCACGCTCCTAGCAGGGTCTCCTGCAGAAAAATAGCTAATGGGGAACGGGACGGGACAAGACGAGCCTCCGCAGTTCCTCCCAGTTTGCCCGGAGTCCATGGCCCTTCAGGCCTAGCTCGGAGGAGAGGCGGGGGCCTTATTCGAAGAGAAGACCATCACGGGAATGGCCGTACGCTTCCCAGAGGCAGAACCCCGGGCGCTGTTGGCCGGAAAATGTGGTAAAGGCGCTGTCACCTTCGAGGACTTATTGGGAGAGGTTCGGCTCACTATGCGAGTATTTTCCTTCCTCCTCCTCGAAACATTAGGCGGGCGTTGCGGCTTTGGAGGCGGGAGGCCCTCTTTTCGAGGATCTATCATCTACGAACCACTCAGCCCACCACTAAGCGTGGGCGAAGAAGACGAAGCTCCTTTGTTGCTGTCCTGCTTTCGGGGGACAGCTTTATGAACCGCCAAATATGGCTTGGCGACCAACTTCAGGGGTGTTGCCTTCTGTTAGTCTAATGACTCGGTGGAGGCGCGTGGCCGTTTTGCCTTACGGGAAACGGTCACGCTGGGGCAAGGGGGGGAGCCCTGGTTTTAGCTGGGGCTGGGTGTGAACCCTTTACCAGGGGAGTGCTCGGGTTGAGTATAACCCGCACAAGGGCTCTGAATGGGCGCGGAAACAACCATGCTCGTTGGCCTGGATGGGCCAGGAGCAGAGGGTATCTTTCTAACCATTGAGGCGTAAGACGTCTCAGGCAGAGGAGTGCGCGCCAGGACCAAGTCCTTAGCCTAGCGGAATGAGAGTCGATCAAGGGCCTGACTGTCCAGGATTTCTTTCTCAAGGAGATATGCACCACATTGCTTCGAAGAAGCGAGGTACGGCTCTCCGCAATTGACACACTTGGCCACACACGATTTTGACTTATTGTGTGCAGCCTTGGAGCAATTTACACATATTTTGGTTGACCCCTAATTTGCACGTCTACATGAGCGATTCGTATGGCAAAAACGGTGAAAGTAATAGCATTGCCACGGCAGTGGCACGAATGCCTTCACGTGGTAGTGGTACCACCTAGCACACAACGACTCAGGGAGCTTGTCACAGTCGAACGTGACGAAGATTGTAGGGGTGGGTCTCGAGTTCCCTCCTTTTTTTCTTATCACTCGTTCGATCTTGCCCACTCCATGGTCAGGTAGCTCTAAGGTGATGTCCTTTTATGGAGTAGTCAACGAGTTCCCTCGCATAAACTATTCATTTTACAAAGTTCATGATAGAGTGTGGCGTCACACTCACCAGGGTGCCATCAAGTATCCGAAGAGCACCTATCTTGGCTGCCTCGGAGGGATTCGCCGCATTTGCCAGAAGGCTTCCGTCCAAGAAACGGGTCACCTTCTGCTCTTTACCAATTACACTAGCTAATGCTCTCCTCTGATGGATCATGTTGCCCTTGGACAACATGCTGTCATCAGTGGAGAGAATAACGAGGAAGCGTTTGAAGCCAGCGGGCTCGAAAACCCCAGGTAAGCTCTGAATGCGGGGCCCCGATGTTATCAAGGCTCCGCCCTACGCACTATTTGTCTTAGTCAGGGGCTCCGCACCTAGGGGGTGCAGATGGGCCGGATGTGCCGATCTTGGCTGGGTCGCTTACCGAAGTGGCTGCAGCCCCCGCGGATGGAGAGGAGCCCCGATTCTTCTTAGTCCTTCTACTATTTTTTTTTCTTTTTAGGAGAGGAGAGCGGGGAATGAACCCGCTTATCCCATCCGCCTGCAGGAGCCCCAGGCCAGATGGACCGGCCTCAACCAGGTCCTTCTCCAAGATGGAGAAGGTCCTGGCAGTCACAGGGGCACCAGTTGGAGGAGATACCTCCCCTCCTTGTAGTGCCTGGGAAACCCTAGCCGTTTGAGGAGGACCATGCATAGGGGCGGACTCTAGTTCGGTGTTTAGCGCCGAGCCCGGATTCGCTCCCATGGAAGGCCCTGCAGTCTGAGGCTGGGTTGCCTCAAGGACCATTTCTATCTAAGGGGGGCTCCATTTGGTCATTTGCCCCCCCATTTTAAGGACATAACAGGTCCCGTTGGCAGTGTTGTCACAAGTCAAGTCTGGGAAGGCACAGGCCTTGACCCCGGCAAGGTTCAATATTCTTGCCAGCAGGTCTTTTGAAGGAAGCGACCGAAGGGGCCTGGCTTCCCTCTCCCCGCTAAGGGGGTTTGCCCCACCGAGCCAGTTCAAAGGGGAGCGGTCGGCTATAGGCTGCCTACTGGCTTTCTTGTCAGTCCCCTTGGAAAGAAAAGGGGGACTTCTCCTCCCCCCCTCCAGAGAAGGGGGTGAGGGGAGTCCCCTACACCCTTAGGCGAAGGAGAGGAGTAAGCGCCAAACTGTGAAGATGAAGATCGTGTCAAACGGCCTGAGACTATTCGAGAGGGTCCCCTGCGCAAGCACAGGGATGGGGACCTCTATTTTTTCTGTTGAGGTTCCAGAGGGCGGCTTTATCGATGGAACATGGGGAATTGAGGGGATCTTTTTTAATTCAACATCATTAGGCATGGTGATCCTCTTTTTATTACGGGAAGAAATAGCTCATCACTCCTGGTAGTAGCCCGCTCTTCAAGGGGTGCTTACGGGCCTAACAGAGCCAAGTGCCACCAGTTAAGGTCACCTCTCCCGCCTGGTGACCTGGCAGCCCTTCAGCATAGCGGCTGCACCTTCGGCACGGCGTAAAATTGATAGTGTGTGAACAGAAAAAGAAAAGGGATGTGAGAAAGGTATGGGTGGGGATAAAGCAGGTTGTTAAAAACCCACCATTTTGAACCAGAGCTCAGGGACTAGGGAACATTGTCACATCCCCCCTCAGACCCGATTCGGGATTGTTGGCTGGGAAGAAGGTCAGCATCTACCATGTGAAATTAGAGGCTGACTAGAGAAAGTTGTGGGAGAGGTTGTATGAAAAGCTAGGATACCGGGGGGGAAACACAAGTGTTTTTAAGGAAGGAGAAGAGGCTAAGCTAAGGGCGGAAGGGGTGCTGAGTCCCGTCAGCATGGCGGCTAGGATGGCAAATCACCGTGCTCCTTCTGGGGTTGTCATCCCGGAAGCGGTTTTTTTATGTTCTCTGTTTAAGGTCAAGTGGGCGGATTTCCCTAACCTGACCATGGGTTCTACCTACAATTCGAAGAATTGGCCTCCTAAGCGTAAGCAACCATGAGCGCCAAACTGTGAAGATGAAGATCATGTCAAACGGCCTGACACTATTCGAGAGCGAAGGCACAAAGCCAAATTAGTGCTACCACTCTCCATCTCTTGACAGATGCTGGCTATTGGCCAACCTACAGCAAGTGAGCTGTTTTGGGCTTTGGCCTCCAAAGCCACATGCTTTTTCATTGTTATCGATCCCGCGCAAGGCTTTGAGGGTTCTGGCGTAACATGGTCAATCATGCTGCAGCTGATATCTGGTAAATTGCGGTATCTCCTTTCCCTAACGCCTATAATTTCCAGGTCTACCGTCTCCAAAGGCCACCCGAGGATCTGCGCCAGTATATCATCCGCATATTTTCAATTCTTCCTCTTCACCACTTTCTTTCGATTTCTCTTCAGACAATTGTAGTGCTAGCAATGCCCTCTTTAGTTTTTGCTTTAAATGGCAAGCCATCCTCCTCCTCTGATTGCGAGAGATTACCAAGAAGAACCAATTGTTTTTCGAAGTTTGGGATTTATTGATAAATTGAATTAATTTGGGGTAGCATTTGTTCTCTTCCTCGTTTTTTTTTTTACACTTTATTTCTTTTTTATTTTATTTCTATTCCCCCTTTAGTTATCCACCCTATGAAGTGATCACTTGACTGACATGTACGTAACCCCATCTTTCTCTTGGACAAGTCTGCCTCCCTCTCCACCCAAGGGCTAAAGAAATCAACATCACGATCAGAATGACGATGGCTAGTAAGATCGACCCTTATCTAGTGGAATATCGAGGAACTATTTGTATATTCGACACCACCTTTGTCCGCCAGCGGGGGAAAAGAACCCTTTCCGCGTCATGGGTATATATATGCACCTCGCCATCCTCAGAAGTCCTTGGAGCAGAGGTGAAGAGTGGGACTGGTGTTGTGTGAAGCTTCCAGTATAGGATTATTGAATCAAATCTAACTCATGAGGTCTGTACCTTAACATCAGAAAGACATTTTCCGTTATGAAATCAGTGGTTACCATCCACTAGGCATAAATAGGACTTGCCACACATGCGAGTGGGGCTGTCTTATATAAGTCAAAAGAAGTGTAATGCCTGCTTAAGATGTTTTAGTCGAAGAGTCTTATATATATATATCTAAAAGAAATGCTAAAAGGGGATCAAATATACGTAATAGTAAGAAGTAGAAGTACGCGAAAAATATTTTGAATTCCCAGTTTTTACTAATTATTTTTAATTTTATTTTTCACTCATTACAACTAAAGGAGATGAGGCTGGATTTATGAATGAGATTTGAGAAATGAGGCTGACTGAGGGACAAGTGTATATGATGTTGTGGCAGTAAATAAAGGGATGCATTTGTGGGCCTCGTGTCTGGAATGAGCCAAGAACGGAATAGGGACTACAGTATAGACCCCTTCTCCCTCTAAAAAGGGTTTTGCGTGGTAGTTGCGTTGATTCCCGTTGATCCCACTATGTAGGTATGTGGTTACAGTTCAATTGTTGATATGCAAAATAATTGAGGTGGGGGGTATTCCATCTCAGGTATTTTTTAGTTACTTTATGTCCTACCTTTTTGGTTGTTAGCCACTACATTCACTGTCGCATGCAATGGTTCAGAGCTCCTGTGTTTATTGATTGTTTGTTTAGGAGAAACTTTCGTTTTTCTTTCATTTCCTCAAAGACTAATTCACTAAAACCAAACCATTTGAAGCAAAGCGGATAATAAATATAGATCTTTTACTCTTTTTCCCCGCAGAGAGTTTGTAAGAAAAGATCCGTAAAAAAACTAGTAAAGATGGACAAAGGGAAAATGTGTAGAAAATTTAGAACCGCTGAGCGCCCGTTGCACGCGTCGAGGTTGTGCGGGCAAATTACAGATGTTTGAGGTGGGAGAGCACACAACCATTCAGATGTCAGATGTAGCAAGGTTTCTCATGGTACACCCTACATCCATCTTGAGGGTTGATATTTTATTAAAATTTTCAAGTTTGGAATTAATGACACCCAACTGAAAAAAAGCAAACGTAGCACCGATGAAACTCCTCCAACAAACATTGCAAACTCCTAGCTTCCCTGCGTTTTAACCTTCACAAACATGCTAATTGACCTACCAGTCATACCATGAATCCCTCGTAACCTTACTTACACACGTGAGCACCAATATCTCAAATAGTTACAAACATTCCTCTTCTTTCCACCGGTTAATAAAAAAAACAGCATTTTTTTTAAATGAGAAAAAGTCGTTCATTAGAGAAGGAAACTCATCGACTGTCCAGGCGAGGCATTTTGCGGCCAAGCTCATTTCATTAGCAAATAACCCCCAAAGTGAATCTAATTAAAAATGAGAAAATGACTCTTTATTTATAGGGAGAGAGGCATAATAACAGGAATCGTAATTTTTGACATGAAGTTTTGCGAAGCTCAGTTAGCACTTTCTCATGATGGTTGCATAGGGAAGCGGTAATTTCAATTACCATTTATTAATGAGCTGAGGTTTCGAAAAGCACGGTTGTAATTTATTAAGGCTCATTATTTAGGTAACCTAAAAGGTTTGAGTGGATTAGAATACCTTTAGGGATGAATTTGAATATAAATATATTTTTATAATGTCGGGCAGAAGCAGACGGATTGTCTTTAGAAGTAACTTTTAATGAAATTATCTAAAATATTTAGAATCGATTTAATTAATCATTAAACTTTAATTTATATTCATTCGTACTTCTGGTATGAGGTACATCTTCAAATGACCCGATTTTCTTTTAAATCCATCTATCTTCCTTTTAATGCTTTGGTCAGTGACGTCATCTTAACCTGCTTAGATGCCGCGCACGCAACAGACTTTTGATGGCCATATTTTTAACTTGTTCCTGCTTTGATCCCCTTTTTTGTGGTAGGTACCTGAACAGAGAAGAGAGTTGTGATGTAGTGCTGTGAAAAGGGAAGTGATGATAGCGATGTTGTGATTCATCTGCGTGAAGATGCAAATGAAGCTACTTATTTCCGCGGGCAGTAAGCTTAAGTGTATCTGCCAATGATAGTTCAGCTCGAGATGAAGTTGACAAGTTTGTGTTCGGGGTCGTTGGGATCGAACCAGTGCATCAACAATAGAAAGCGAGCACCCTATTTACTAGGTTAGCAAGTACTTTTCTTAACTCAGTTGGAATCTTTGTTATTTAAGCGCCTGCGGCTTAAATTTGGTGGGCTGTTTTTCGTTTTTACCCTTATAAAGTTATACAATTCTGATATTCCTATCGACGCCGAAAAGAAAAACGGTGCATTATTCTTGAACGGGAAAAATGTAGGATTAGCGAGTCCCAACGGCGAGACAAAGAAACTTATGAAAGGTGTATTTTTCTTGAAACTTATGAACGGTATATTTTTTTGGAAACTTATAAACAGTATATTTTTCTTGAACAGAATAAATGTAGGAGTCGCGATTTTCCCCGCTAAACAAAGAAAGGTTTGAACGTGATATTTTTTCGAATGGGAGCTATTTAGATGCTGCACTTCACTCACACGAGAAAAAGAATATTATGAACGGCGAATTTTCTTCAAAGGAAGAAATATTTGACTGTTTATTCATCCACGCGAGAAAAATAAGCTTATGAACGACTGATTTTTCTTGAACAGAAGAAATGTAGGAGTGGTAATTCTCCCAAGAAAGACAAAGAAACTTATGAATTATGCATTTTAGTTAAAGGATAGAAATGTTGCAGTCAAGATTATTCGCATAGAATAAAAAACACCCTATGAACGGCGCATTCTTTTTAACAATACAAATGTTGGATTCGTGAGTCTCCCAGGTTAAATAAAGAAACTTGTGAACGGAATATTTTTCTTGAACAGGATAAATGTAAGAGTCGCGATTCTTCCCGCAATAAAAAGAAAAGCATAACCGTCGTATTTTCTCGAACGGGAGAAATTTAGGTGTCGCAATATTCCTCTATGAGACACAAACTTATAAACGGGGTATTTTTCTTGAACAAATGAAATGTAGGAGTTACATTCCTCCCACGCAAAAGCGATACAACTTATTATTCTTGAAGGGAAAAATGTAAGAGGCGCTATTCTCCCAGTCAAGACAAAATTATGAAAGGCATATTTTTCTTGAACGGAGAAAAGTATGAGTAACGATTCTCCACGTTGAGAAAAAATAACATATGTAAGGCGAATTTTCTTGAACGGGAGAAATGTAAGAGTAGCGATTTTCGCCCACCATACAAAAAAACTTATGAAGGCGTATTTTTTGGGACGGAAGAAAGGTTTCTTAATTCTCTATTCGAGACCAAGAAACTTTTGTTCGGCGATTTTTTCTTGAACAGGAGAAATGTAGGAGTTACATTTCTCCCACGCAAAAATAAGGAAAGTTATAAACATTGTATTTTCCTGAATGAGAGAAATTTAGGTGTAGCAATTCTCCCTCCTGAGAGAAAGAATATTAAGAACGACATATTTTTTTCAACAGTAGAAAAATATGAATTTATATTCTCCCACGTGAAACAAATAAACTTATGAACAGCCTACTCTCTTGAACGGGAGAAATATAAGATTCGCGATTCTCCCTCGCGAGAGAAACATATGATATGAAGGGCGTATTTTTTTGAACGGGAGAAATATAGGTGTCACAATTCTACCCCACAAAACAAACAAATTTCTGAAAAGTTTATTTTTCTTCAAAGAAAGAAGTGTAGATTTCGCGATTCTGCCCACGAGACAAAGAAACCTATTAGCGATGCATTTTCTCTTTAACTGAAAAACTGTAGGAGTCACGTTTTCTCAAAGCGAAACAAAGAAACTTACGAAGGTCGTATTTTTCTTGAGAAGGATATATGAAGGAGTCTCAATTCTCACCCTCGAGACAAAAAAACTTATAAAAGTCGTACTTTTTTAACGTGAGTAATGTAGGTGTCCCGATTCTATCACGCGATATAAGAAACTTATGAAACGAGTATTTTTCTTGAACGGGAGAAATGAACGAGTCGCGATTCTCCCACGCGAAACGAAAAATTTAAAGAACGGCGTATTTTCTTTAACGGGAGAAATTTAATGAATAACTATTTTTAACCATATGGCAAAGAAACTTATGAACGGGCTATTTTTCTTGGTTGGCAGAAATTGAAACTTGGGGGGGTATTGAAACTTAAGAGGCACATTTTTCCTGAACGGGATACCAATATGTAGGTTTGGCGATTCTAATCAACGACACAAATTACTGAGTAAACTCCATAATTTTATGACATCGTGATATATTTGTCGTTATTTTCCTCATTCAAATATGGATAATGTTCTGTCAAGCAGAATAAATTAGAAGTTTGTTTTTGTACAAGTCATTAGAAACTTTTATGGAGACGAGTTCATGTGAAAATGAACCCCAATTTTTCTTATACCATTCGATGAATATTTTACACTTTTTTCTAGTGTACTTTTTGCTATTCCAATGTTTTTATATCTTTCACTGTTGTGCTTTACAGTTTTGGTATTTGAAAAGTTTTTATATCACTTTTTTTGTACTTTATGTTTGGAAGCTTTAAATTTTGGTACTTTAAAGTTTCTGTGCTATACGGTTTGTGAATTTTATAGATTTTAATTTTGACTCTTTTATATTTTTTCCATTTGAGGAAAATATTTGGAAAGGTATTTTACCTAATTTTATACTTGAAAATTTATACAACATGAGGTCAGGCACGACTGGTATAATTTTTTGCTTCTTATACAGGTGGAAACGCAGAAATCTTGTTTTCCTGTATATTACATCCTCCAATCATTTATGAACGCCCCCAAATCTATTACAAATCTCGGATCAGTTCAATTTTATGGGTTTCATAAGCTTTTTTGACTTTTAAGGTGTTTGTATTTTACATGGTAATAAGACTAACTAAATTCATTTTGGTTCATACTTAAATAAATCACACCTGTTAACTGATAAAATATAAAAGTTTTAAAGCACAAAAATGTTTTTAAAAAGTACAAAGACTAAAGTGCACAAAAAGTTAAGTAAAGAAATGCAAAGGATAAAAGTGTTAATACAAAAACTAAAACAAAAATAATATAAAATACCAAATCTGTTAAGTACAAAAAACAATAGATACAAAATATGCAAAATAGTAAAAAGTAAAGTACAAAAAGTGCATAGAACGCAAATGTAAACTAATAAAGTGTGCTTCTCTTCCTACAGTACACAAACTGTGATATGAAAAATTGGAATCGTTCAAAACAACAAAAGATTTTCTCTGAAGGGACTCTTCCTTGCTCAGCCAAAATCTAAGAAACGATGAAACAAGGCTTCGCTATCGCTGCGATCTTACAAAAGTGTTCCTGTTAACGAAACAACGACATTGAATCCCGGAATCTGTTCAAGTCTCACGAATGAGTTTCGGGTCCGCGGCTGCAATTGCGAAACTGCAATCAAAGAAGCATTTTATGCTTGGCTGCTCGTTGCCTTCCAGGATGACGCCACTTTGACATGATAAGAGGAGCATACGTGGTGCTTAACTTTTGTGGAAGGAGCTTCTATTTCAACTATTTATTGCTAAGCGTCTAGGAAAGAGAGAGAGAGAGAGAGAGAGAGAGAGAGAGAGAGAGAGAGAAGAGAGAGAGAGAGAGAGAGAGAGAGAGAGAGAGAAAGAGAGAGAGAGAGAGAGAGAAAAAGAGAGAGAGAGAGAAAGAGAGAGAGAGAGAGAGAGAGAGAGAGAGAGAGAGAGAGAGAAAGAGAGAGAGAGAGAGAGAAAGATAGAGTTACATGGAGTTATATAGATACAGAGAGATGGAGAGAGAAATAGAGAGAGAGAGAGAGAGAAGAAGGGACATACAGATAAACAGACAGACTTGCATAATGACAGAAAAAAACGATATACTATGGCATAATGATAATAACAGAAACAAAGGTGAAAAAGACATAAATTAAAAAGAGAGAAATATAGAGAGATGAACACACTATATGAACAGGAATGGAAAGAAAAAGTAAAATATCTGATTAATAATGCTATGATATTTTTGAAAAGAAAGACAAAGACAACCCCAGAGATATACGCTAGAATAGGATGATAACGAGTAGAGAAGGATATGAATCTCAATATAAATATGTATATAATCACAAGGTAAAATAGGTAGACAGACATGGACCAACACTAAGAAAATTAGACAAAGACGGAGTTACAAGCATTAGAGTAATTATGATATAATATATTCAAAATTTATTTAAATCGCCAAAATAAACGAGTTAAATTACAACATTTACACTTTCTCTACCCATTTCCATTCCAATGAAATTGAGTGATTTTAAAACATGATATTGCGTAGATATCTTTGAAATATTAAAATGACACTATTATTATATAACCTGAAGTGAAACCTTCGTATTCTTAACATAATATTTGTTCCCCAAAGTTGTTTAGGATTTACTAAAGAAAATATCATAAAATGTTTAGGTAATATAATCAGCTGATAATCTCACGTCATAAGATCTTTTCTTTATGGCTTAGGGGTAATTTTTAAGCTCGGTATTGCATGAGTATTTATGCTTTCCATTTATAAAAAAATAAAAGCGTAAAATGTGAAAATAATTATCGTTATGTAGAAGTTTGGACTTTCACTGCCACATTTCATCGTTTCTTTTTTATTTTTATCACTGTTTTTGTATAATAAAGATGGTGGATTACTAATAATCGGATCTTCATCGGATCTTTTACTCACATATCATGTGAGTACAGATCCGATGAAGGTAAAATCTGAATACTAATATGTGAGTACAATGTTTTTTATACGAATGAATAGAACTAATGTATATTTCCCTGAACTATTTTTTCATGGATTTTTAAGCTTCTATTTTTAATTTTCGTTTTAGAAATTTATTCGCATTACTATTTGAACATATAAAACAAGTTATGCCTCTTATTAATTTTTCAATCTCGCATGTTATTAAAAATATTATTAATTGGCAACACAGCACATCAAAGTCTAGTGACAGTCATCCAAAACTATTCGAGGATTTCTAAAACATAAATTATTATATCATAGTAAACTTATTTTGTCCGAAACATTTTTAAAAATGAGTCGTAACTAATTTTGCTAACTGTACATTTCTGTCATCTCTACAGTATTGAGGACAATTTTTATTTTGAGTGTCCACAATAATTGCTCAAACAATTAAAGTTAATGAGTTATTTTAGAGTTTTCCCTTCTCTTCAACGATTTTGCAGCGCATGATTATCCTTCTATTTTCGTTTGAACCTATTTCTCTTATTAAAGGTCACAAGCTAATTAGTCACCATTAAATCTCTTCTTTATTTGAATAATCCAACCTAAAATTATCACCTAAATAGTTTAGTACCTGAGCCTTAAAAGACAACCAAAAAAGATGGAAAACGAAGCAGCTCCTCGGAGCTGTAAACAGCCACGCGCTGAGATCATAATTGGAGAGCACAAAGAAGTAATCATTTAATGGAGGACTGCCTCAGTGGGGAGGGTCAGCTCATTCCGAGCAAAGGGAAACCAATTTGAGCTCAGTAGCTCAAATAACCCACCCGAAATGAAGCAGCTTCCACGTTTTACAATTTAACTTAGGAGGGGTCAAGAGAACCTGCTCTCGCAAGGGAGGAAGAGTAGTAGAACATAATGAAAGAGAATTTGCTTAGCGATTTTGAATGTTGACTTAGTCCGTCTAATGAAAAGAAAATAAATATTATGATATAGCATATATACGACGTTACAAAAGCTCTTACGCATACTTAAAGGTGGATTCTCGAGTACTGGCTAATATAATTAAATTATTCAATAAAATTAACGTTTCATAAGAATATATTAAGGGATAATGAAATAATTAAGTTACATTGAGTTCTTTATTGTCTACATGTGTTATTACATATACAAGAATTTGAAATTCTCAGGAATTTATAGCAGGGCAAAAGAAGTCGAAGAAGTAGGTTATTTTATTTACTAAAAAATAATTATGGATTTTACTGGGTTTTTGTGTTTGATAAAGTTGTTTGTTTCTAATTATAAATATACAATAGGATCGGCTTCGCCACTTAGCTTTACAGGAATAGCTTTACATATTTCCTAATAATTGAAATAACTTTTATCGTAATTCTTTTGACATGCGAAAAAAACAATCTTCATAGCTCCTTTTTTCTTATCTCTATTTGCTTTTATATAGGAAAATTAAAAAAAAACCGTCAGGCCTTAATTATAATACATTTCCTGAACTTCACGATTTGTAATTATTTTTCTAAATTCCCAAATATTCGATAATCGTATTTATTTTTGTTCAATTCTTAGAAAGAACTTTAATACAAGCATCAAATATACCAAAAACCAGCCCTTCCTTCTGTTTTTTGAACTGTAAAGTAAATCTTATAAGGACTTGGATAAAAGATTCAAATATACCAAGTGACCAACTAAAATTCAAAGTGTTAAAATAAAATGCATTCCTAAAATATAGTTTTAGGGATCATTGTTGACAGGAAAACTAATTTGATATTACAAGTATTTGAAGAAGTCCTTGCATTGAAAGTATAAAATTAAAAGTATTATAAATGCAATAAATATGATTTAAAAACCTGCAAATTGTTGATCCTGTTTACTTAAAGTTACATTGTATCTGCGATTACCCAAATTGCAAAAAGAGGTGTTTGTCTTTTGGTAATTTTACGTAGCATCAATGGCAAAAGGCTCCATCCCATAAGATCTACGTCAGATTAATGATGGTAAGACAATCACACTTTTACCACATTAACCTAAAAGGCTAATTGTCGTCACTTATATTGCGGCATTCAAGTGATTTTCTTCAAGAGCCTCAAGCTAAGAATTAAGGACGATGGTCATAGAAGATTCTACACCATCTGCATACAGCAATTAAAGCGTTTACGGCTACTTTAATATTCATGGAAGGTACAAAGGGGCCTTCGTCCTAGCCTGGAAATTGATATTGCAAATTACATTATGAAAATCTACGAAGCAGTCAGCCACTAGCCAACGTCCAGTGAAAGCCGCAGCTTCTGAGGTCTGAAGCTGAATATTAACGCCGTGTAATCAGATGAGCGGAGAGGTAAGGCCGAAACAGAACTCGGTATGGCAACACGGCGAGAAAGCGCCGCTGCCAAATTTCATCATCGCCTCTGCAGGGCGTGATTAGGGAAGAGGAACTTGATAAGAAGAAATTGAAGATTATTTTAAATTGCTTTCCGAATAAATTGTCATCCATTATTTCGTTTGATTAAGGGAAAAATGACCTAACTGTTATAGACATTTTCGGAAACCTATTTTCCTGATTTAGATTTATAGTTTTTATTTTTCTTCCAAGAACTTAGCATATTAATATGCGAGTTCAGGTTATTTGTTCGACTTATTTTTCTGTTTTTATCATTTTCAAGCCGCTTTATTTATAAAATATGTGACACAAGAACATATAGCTTTCTCAGTAAATTAAAAATACTTCGCCAATGTTTCTTTTTTTATAGATAATATTATTAGTATTCAGACAACTTTAGTGTTTAAAAAAACAACAAAAAAACACAAACAAAATGAAATTAAACAATTAAAACGAGTTATTAAAAACATCTTTATAAAGATTAGCTTCTTCATTCTCAATAAAATTTATCCGAAAACAAACAAAGGGACGGTTAAAATCTTAATTAAGATATAAATCCTCCCTCTGAATTTGGGAGTTGAAATTTCAAAACATTGCAACTTTCGTCTTTAATACGCTCAAATGCTTTCTATCCTTTTAATTCCACTATGAAGATTAATCACCAGTTAATTGCACGCTAAGTTTTATATAATTCCCGTGTCCACCTTCCTGTATATTCCCAATTCTCTTCATATCGTTCCCAAAACTCGGGAGTTTGACCCATCTCATAAGCCTTTGGTAGAAAGCTGAAACTTCTAGAGATTTACCATCAACAGCCAGCCAATTTCGCGAGCGTTTTCCATTAGCTGTAGATTAATTTACTGCTTTGTGAAGCCCATTGCAATACTATTGGTTGATCACCTCAATTAGAAGGAGAGACGAGAAATAGCGAGATATCCAGCTTTATTTAAACCTTAGGTTCCTGTTAAGTATTGCAATTACGACGAAGAAGAGTAGAAGGGTGCAATTAGTGAGAGTTAAGAGAGAGAGAGAGAGAGGAATGTGAAAAGTGAGAGGCAGAGAAGGAAATGATTGGCATATAGGAAAGACGATCGTTGACAAGAAGTTAGGAGGTGTGTATATTAATAAAAGTAACGAAATACAGGAGCAAATAATAATAAAAGGAATAATGAATAGTGAAAAACTAAAACTAAAACTTGAAAAAAACTTTACAGATTATTTCAAAGCAGTTTATTGTTGACAAAGGAAATCAGTATCTTTTACCCATACTCGCAAACTCTATCACGCTAAAACACACTCCAAACCAAGTATATTAGTAATTTCCCACCTTAAATCTTATACAACCGAGCCTCTTGCACCAATACTCGCATGCAAAGCCACATATAATTAAATTTACATGCATCAACAAGAAAACATAATAGTAAGATCCTAGCCCTTAAACGTCAACAACCTAACAAAAAAATAAACAATACTGCTAAATAAAAAAAGTAGAAAGCAAAATAAAAAGGGACCATTATTATTAGCTTTTGGGAACAGAATCACTTCATTGTAAATTCCATGCATTTAAGATTAATACTGACCAGTGCTCTCCAAAGGCTATTGGATGCTTCTCATCGTATCGAAATCTTATAGAGGAAATAAGGAGTATTTCAATCGCACTTCATTTGTGTGGAAATAAATATAAGACTGCCACTCGTTATTTCTTTGGGGGTATCATATGTCCGAAAGAACGTGTAGGTGTGAAAGCTTGGAAGGTTGACTAACTAAACAACCAGTATATGGAGTCCAGGATGGAAATTGGTGATGGGAGGTCTGCCAATCTCTGGATTATTTAAATAGTTGTGACCCAAAAGGATCTAGCGCTACATACAACGTATCTTGTTATGCACTTTGGTAAATTTTGGTCCAGGTTAAAACTGATGGATTATCAGGAACACAAGAATATCTAAAGAATGTAAAGAGAATATTAAAAAGAGGTGTATTAAAATATTGTGGTATGAGAGACAAATGAGGCAACAATAGAGCTTTAATCTGTGGGTCATCAGCAGATTTTAAAATCAGTTCCTCATATATTATATTTTTCTTAAAAACCGAAATTTGGGATTCATCCTCAAATATGTATTTAGTTATTTTTATTCAAATCATAATTCAGTTGGTAATAATTTAACTTCAAGTTCCAAAGCACAATATTATAGTTAGCATCCAATTTCTTTTGCATTGATTTGACCCTCATTGTAAAATGTTGGTATTCCTCTTGGTTAAAAAGACCATATCCTAGTTTATGCAGCCTTTGAAGATGATTGTCGAATTTAAATTCTCCTTTTTAAGAAATACGAAAATTTTGAGCCAGATTTTTTATGGAGTGGCAACAGAAAATTCAGTTAACATTCCGTAATATCCTGAAACAACAACTTTGCTAAAAAAAAGTTCCACAAGAAAAAAAAACCCTTCAACAAATGCTGTATCTTTTCTAAAGAAAGGGAGCCTAAAAAGTCGCTAGGATTCTTCATAATCTACCACCATCTTTTGGAATGGTTTGAAGTAAATATTTAAAAAATCAATACCAAGAATTTGAATCTTAAAGTCAGGGTTGTATTTTCTTGATGTTAAACGCAAATATTCTTGTAATTATGAGTTTATGGCTAGGCAAATTTAGTTGATAAATTGAATGCTATGCGTCAACTCTGTCGTCTTTATAGCTAAGTAAATTCGGTAGTCTTTGTGGTTTCTATAGCAATAGAAATTCTGGTAGACACTACAAATATTGACATTCTACCATTGAAAATGAGCTTCTTTTTTTTCTGAATAGATATTATTTATAGGATAAACTTTGTATACAATCATGTATATAAATCGTTTCCAAATAATAATTTAACAAATTAGTGTTAAATAAAGATTAATAATTAGCTATCGTTTAGGCAATCATCCATACACGACAGAAAATTATTTGATTATGAATTTGGCGCTGCTCCATACTATTTGTTTTGGGACGAGATTTGAGATCACTTGCCAGGTCATACTCCTTAAACAAGCTAACCTTGAGGGAAATAAGTCGAGCTCAACAAATCCTATAGATATTTTATTCTTTCAAATGAACTTTTAACACGGATTCACACGGTCTGATCCTTACTTCACAATGAACTCAGTATTGAACCAAATATTCAAACTACGAGTCTCTTCGTGGAAGTTCTCATCGAATTAATCTGCATCTACCCTTACACCCATTCGGCGAATAATCATGGCCAATTTGGAGGATGCTATAAAACTCACTCCCAGTTTACCATGCAGTTACCTCCATAAGTTTAAATCACTTGGGATCTTATTTAGAATACGTATAATTACAAATGTTGCTTTCTACATAACTTCACCCAGAGTTGGTTAAGTAGATAATATTGCGATATTTATCTGATTAACAATACGAATTATACATAGGCCGTGGGGACTGATTCTAAGTCATTAATAATATCATTAAGAATTAGATTTTGGACAAAGGTTGCTACATTTACATTGCCTGTCCAAAAGGTTAAATTTAGGTATTTTTCGAATTAGAGTAGATCCAATAAGTTTTCTATTACGGAAATCATTACAAGTGTAAATTACCTAGAACCGAGGATAATCAATTACATGGTTTAAATTATTTACTATTTTAAAACTAGCCGATTCAAGATTGGCCCCATTGACATCACCTTTGTGTTTATATAGCCTTTTTCCTAAATATTTTCCCTTCTCTCCTGTATAAAAAGAGGAGAATTATTAACATTTTCTTTAACACATTTGCCGGAAAAAAATGAACCGTAAGAGATCGACGGTTTTTAAAAAATTTTAAACATATATAATCATCAAACTGATAAACAGCCATGTTCTCAGATATAAGAAAGCATCGAGAAATCTCAGGCTAATATCTAAACGAAAAATTAGCTGATAAAATGCCCGAGATATCTCGGGAAGTTATAAATAACTTTTAATGTTAAAATGAATATCTCGGGATATTCCCTGAAATGTGTTGAGGTCTCGTCAAACGGTTAGAGCTATGCCATTAAATTTGACATTTGGTTTTACTCTCCTTATATCAGGTGCTTGGCTATGTAATTTTAAGAAAGGGTCTAAAACTACGGATAAAAGGGTTTCTTTTGAAAAAGGCCTGGAAGCGAATTAGGTTTTCGAGGCTATCGTAGAGTTAAGGTTAGACGAAGGATATGTTAGGCTAGGACAGCGAATTTTCAAAAAAGGACATTATTAAACTTTCATTAGCATTTTTGCGTTTCCATTGGCGCTCTAATAACGGCGAATTCAATTTCACTTCTGAATTGCAAAAAGATTTGGTTAGAAGAATCAAAATGATCTTTTGAAATAATCGTTTATTTTATTCACGTGTGGTGCAAAAGTGAAAGAATTACTTTTGCGTTAAAGAGCTTAAAATAAAACAGAAACCATAGCTAAACTTAACCTTCGAAAAGACCCAAATATAATACCAAAATTTGCTTGGAAATATTTGTTTAAGATCCATAAAAAATGCACAAAATATTTTCTGAAGTTTGCTTCTGATAGTGTCACCTTTGCTAGTTTCTCTCCAAAGAACATCGGATAAAATGTTATGAATCAAGTAATTTGTACTTGAAGCAAGGATGCGTTCAAAACTAGCAAATGATAAATTATATATTTGAGTTTGCACATAATTTACTGCTTAGCAAAGCAGTAAATTAATATACAGCAGGTTGTTTAATACCAAAATTTGCTTGGAAATATTTGTTTAAGATCCATAAAAAATGCACAAAATATTTTCTGAAGTTTGCTTCTGATAGTGTCACCTTTGCTAGTTTCTCTCCAAAGAACATCGGATAAAATGTTATGAATCAAGTAATTTGTACTTGAAGCAAGGATGCGTTCAAAACTAGCAAATGATAAATTATATATTTGAGTTTGCACATAATTTACTGCTTAGCAAAGCAGTAAATTAATATACAGCAGGTTGTTTAATAAAAGACTGAAGGAATCACAGTGTTTGACATTTCGTGACATTGTAATCAGTAAAAATCAGTACTCAGTAAAGCGATCCAAGGATAATTATTCCTGCAGGTTTACGATGAGCACTGGGCGTTCTCGAAAAACCACTTCAGAGGAAGATCGCACGATGTAGCCGATGTGCAAGAAAAACCAATTTGAGAACAACCTATATTTAACCTTAAAATGACGACAATATGAACCTCAATGTATCTCACTAAACTGTCTCACGTTATTTGAGAGAGATAGGGCTCATATCACGCTTCCCTTCTAAGAAACTAGTCATATGTTAAAAGAAAAAGGCGACTAGGTTGGCTTTTGCTACAGAGCATATCATATGGGGAACTGAAAAGTAGGAAAATGTTATTTCGTGACCATAGCAAATTAAAAGCTTCTAATCAGATTTGACAAGGAATGTAAGGCCTGAGACAGGTGAATGGTTGAATCATACATATAAAAGAGGTAATAAAAGGCAGCAGAATGGTAAACGCTGCAGTATACAAGAATCCACTTAAAAAGAATATCAACCCCTCTTTCCGCACACTGGGACTACGTGAGCCTGTTGTCATCCACGGTATTGTTCCGTGCCACGTAGCAAAGACGGTGTAACAGTTCTTGTATGCTAAAAATATAGACTTCGTTAACTGGGCTACGCAGAGTCTTGATTTGAACCCGATATAAATCTATGGAAGAGAGTGTGAAAAGGCTATGGCTCGAAAAGAGAAGGATGTTGAACATCTGTGGCAAAGATTGAAAGAAGAATGGCATATCATCACACTCGAACAATGCTACAACTATGTGGAGTCCTGTGACCCAAGACGTGCTCAAGTGATCAAGAACAAAAGCCTGCAATATCTTAGATTCACATTTTGCCCAATTACCTATTAGATAAAAATGTTTTTCTGCTTATGGCTGCATTTATACTTATCGTTTTCTAGTTTAGAACGCATTCTTTCTTCAACTATACATGTTCATACATACATGTTTCAAAACTGGTCAAACCTTAATTCTTCAGTAAAATTATCGCACGGCTAAAAGCTGGGGGTTTACTAGTCATCGACTAAAGTGATTCCCTTCTTCGTTAATATTTAATGTAGTTTAATGGGACTTCCTTCTTGCACGTCTCCATACCCAATTAATGAGAATAGATTACTGCTATTCTTGGCCTAATATTGAGTATTTCTACAGTCCGTGAAATGTTAAATGAGGCATTTTGTTAAAACTGATGCTTGAATTAAAGAAATTTTGTCTTTTTATTTAAACATGGATATTTCTTCGTGGCCAGTAGTAATTGGTTATTCAGAGATTTAGAAATTTTTCGTTATATATATACATATATATATATATATATATATATATATATATATATATATATATATAAATATATATATATAAAACGATATTATCAGGGATCAATATATTTCGAAACAAGTGGTTCGACCGAGACATCTGTCATCTTCAGTCGCTGACAAACTAATGAATAGAATAAGAAGCTAAACTTAGAAACCGAAAATCAGAATTTAACATGTGGGTTATGCAAGGAACAATGTTTAGAACAAGGTCGGATTAAGGATTCTTGTTGAACTGATATTTGGACATATCTAAGTTTTGAATTTCCTTAATGAGAGCTGATTCAATTATGCGTCATTGAATATAATTGCTAAAATTTTAAAAAATTGCTATACCTTTAGAAACTATCACCTTTCATTTCAGGCCCCCTTTTGCAGATAACAATGGTCGCAAATTTCTTTAGGAAAAAAAAAACATTTCTGAAATGAAAAAGGTAAAAAAAAAATTTCACCCAAAAATTATTACGTAAAATATAATTACACAATATCATTGACTTAATCGATATTTCTAATTATTTTACCCTTTTGATCGAATAGCAAAGTCTTAGGACTGAAACTCACCTCCTACAGGTAAAGAAACGATTATTTGGGGATTCAGCGAAAGAATTGCACTGTTAAATCTCATTATTTTTGAAATGCTGACTTTTTTTATACACGTGCAATAATTTAAAATAAAAAAAAAATGAAAATAATAAAAGTATATATTAGTCTTAAATTTTTGTTTATGACTATATGTATATATATATATATATATATATATATATATATATATATATATATATATATATATTATATATTGTCGATGTATACCTGTGTAGACTAGTTCGGCGCTCAGAGTCTTACACAAGCACGGGCAGACAGCGGACCACAGGCCGCTGGAGGTATGTCTGGGCGAAAAGAGAGCGATTTACGGTTGACCGGGTTTAGATTAATGGTTTGCCAAGTTTCAGTTCAAAGGATATATAAAGACAATACCTCAAAATATAATTTTAATAGATATCAAAGAAGGGGGAAATTATATATATATATATATATATATATATATATATATATATATATATATATATATATATATATATATACAAAAGGGGGAACAAATTACTTATGGTAGTTAAATGAATTAAGTAAAGATTAACGAGGTAATCTGGGGATGACCATACGTGATCGCTTTACCTTCAAGCGCGGACAAATTGGATCGGGGATTGAAGACAACGGCGCAGTTCTTCAAGAAGATACTTCGGGGAGTTCTAACTAGCCGGACTCAAAGAGTCCTGCTAGTCAGAACTATAAAATAATGACAAATGTGAGAAGTGAAAACTGTGGCCTTAATATTTTATCATTTTTATATGAACCTTTTGAAGACCTCTCTTATGTAGATCTCTTTTATGAAATAATTTCAGTTAATGAGACATAAATTAGGTAGAAAATGCACGACTTAACTTTAATCTTTTATTTGCTAATCGTCTGGATTTAAGCTATGACTCTTCTTAAAAGTAGAATGAAACACTAGGCATAGGTCTAGCTTTACCTATGCATAATACTGAAGCCATAGGACCTAGTGACGCAGGGTTGGGCGAGGTCATACCTATCCAGCCCAGAGTGTGAGGTATTACATGGTTTATCTAGTTTTAAATGCAAATATTGTATTAGATGTTTTTTAGAATTATCAAGGATAGTATTACCTGAAGAAATTTACCTGAGTCAATGGGAGCAAATGGAGATAGCGGAATTTGTAAAAGTACTGTTACGCTCAGTTTTGGATTTTTAGAAAGGTTTACGTGTGAGATAGAAGAAGTTCCGTAAAACAAACCTAAAGTTCTACTTTTACATCACATTCCAATAGAAGGTATTTTACATTGTGTACAGTCGTGTTGAGATTAAAGTGAAAATAATTAGATCTCTCCTTTTTTGTGCTTGAGCCAGAACAAATCCGACATCACCAAGTGACTTAACGTGAGCCGAATGGCTGTCCTCCAGAGTCTCACAGTCTCAATAACGGGAAGACCTCAAAGATCGACTGCGTTCATACAAACCTCAAGTCGTCAACTGTTTGACTGCGATAGAGGCTTCGAAAGTGATCCGAAGCTCAAAACGACCGCCTTCGTCAAAAATAGAAGAACATCTCGGTCGCGACGTTGACCAGGGTCGTCAAATAGGATGGCGGCAAGAGCTTGAGTTGCATGAAAAGGCCATTGCTCATTGACTGTATACAAGAACAACATCTTCGTTTTTTCAACGACTTAAATCTCATGACAATCAAATTCTCATTTGTTTCTGATGAAAAAAATGTTTTCAATCGTTCCGGTCATAAACCTGCAAAAAGCCCGCCTGTTAAGCTCCTGCCAGGACGTCTCAGAGGTCCGCTCTGTGTCCACGAACAAGCGCCCGGCCTTTCTGATGATTCTCGGCGTTGTGGCTTCAAATGACGAGAAGATGCCGCTTGTGTGATTCGCAGCCCGTTATTGGCTCACCGCAGCCAATTACAGGGACAACTTGGCCACAAAAATCCTGCTCTGGGTGAGAAAGATAAAAAATAAAACGGACTACGTCTTTCACTGGGATGGTGCCCCAGCTAACACGGTCAAGATAGTGCAGGACTGGTTAGTGTCGAACATGAACTTCTGATCGAGGTGAGTGTGTTCGTATATTTCCAGGGCAAGGCTTGCAATGTCTACCTCGGTAAGGTCAAAGAGCTGAAGTCCTCTGTTAACCGCGCGTGTGACATGATGAAGGACTTCATCCCCAACGTGTGCGCGGCCTTCAGGTCTTGCCTGGAGCGTATGTTCGTAACAGACGGGGGACACATTGATTAATATTACAATTTAAACACATCCTATGTTAAAAATTTAAAGTCTATCTAAATGCATCAAAACTATAAAGGTTTCCTTTGTTAACAGCGTCGTAACGAGTGTAACAAGACTTTTGCAATACATACTCTGTATAATACCATCAAAGGAGTATTAATACTTCAAAATTATATTTAGCTGTTAATAACAAAATACTAATTGTTAATATCATTACTATCTAGGAATATTAATAATTAGAGCATTAATATAATATTATCTCACGGCTTTTGAACAGTTATGAATTTCAGGGGGGGAAATGTTGTGCCGAGTACCAAGATTCCCAAACTCTCTAAACCATTTCGTTGTCTGTTTTCTTTTGACTTTTCCATCTTTTCACTTCATATTGTGGCACTCTGCCTTGTAGTGATAGGAAATTGCAGAGAGTGAATTACTTCTTCTAACCACCTCTTGGTTGTGTGATGGTATCCGTCTTTTTATTTGTTTTCCAGTTTGACCTACGTAGTTACTCGGGGAACAGCCGCAATTGACCTGGTAGATAACTGCAGAAAAAAATCATGAAATGCATCTGGTGATTTGGGATTTGTTGGACACTTCCAATCGTTGGAGTTGGAGGAGACGGGCAGTAATCACCAAGATTGTGTTCAAATATGCGGGCGTAACCTCAATATTTTTTATAACCAGTTCGTTGTCTGTCTTCTATTTTTTTCTCATTGCATACAAATCTTGAAGGGTAATTTTTGGCTGCAAGAAACATCTTTAGTTACCTTCTCGTCCTCATTACGAAATTTAGCAAGAGTTTGGTCGTGCATTTTTCCTTACCATATATATATTTTCTTCTTGGTACCGGCGTTTCGGATAGGAACCAATTCTCAAGGATATGACATTATAAATATATACAAACATAAGAATTTTTTTATAGAAGTTATCAGATATTTACTTAAAATTGTTGATTTAAAAGGTGGACCATGAAGAAACATTTACTTCACTTCAATCCATATTTTGTCTCTTAAAAACTACCCTCTCTCATAAAGAGATACTCCACATGTTATGCTGGTCCTCAGCTGTCTATACATTTTTGTGAGCGATTTGCCAAACTCGCTACGTAGTTAAACTACATTGCAATTAAAGCTGAGAATTTTCAAACATGGTATTTCTCATTACAATGCTATACCTTTTTCTAAGCTAAAATTTTCTTTCTTGGGGAACAACATTAATTTCTCTAATTATTCATCATTTCCCTCAAATTATACAATCAGGGTTTCTACAGATAAATCCTGGAGCACCAATACTTTGGAATCGCCATTTTACCCATTGAATCCAAAATTAAACTATACTAAGTTTTCAACTCAACTCAATCAAAAATGAACACTGATTGGAGAGATCGTAGTGCACATACTACCCAATCTTCCCTGGAATGAACCCTAATTGTAAGAGATCGTACAGTACATAGCGCTCCGTCTATAAGGAACAAACCTTAATTAGACGAAGTGAGGTACCACATAGCGCCTAAGAATCTCTGGGAGGTTTCATATTTTAGAAATTTAAATAGAAATACCAAAGAAAGGATATTCATGCAGAAGGTTAGGATAAATTTGTTAACTAAATAGTGAAGGCAGATGAATTAAAAAGAATGTAAGATATTTAGTTACGATTCCTACTGCAGTCATTGAGGAAGGGAGCGTGCACAACTACGTTAATTGAAACTGGACCGGCTGGCCGTTCTACTAAATTTCAATTGTACATACTAGAAAATTGCACTCTTACTCGATGTTCCCCCTTACGCGAGATAAAGAACATTTACAAAGAACGAAAATGAGTGTGAGAGATTTATAAGAGGTTCAAGGGACGACACTAGTGAGAGCGCAACATTTCTCTATAACCTCTGAGGTCAGGGGGGCGTACCAACTCTCTAGGTTTCATTTGTTGGAGTTGATTTACCCATGTTACACCATATACACCTTTTTTGATTTACTTAATGATGAATACTAGCTGTAGATGCTACACCACAAAGCGCTAAATCTACTTTGGGATGAACCCTGACTGGCCAAGATGTTACACTACATCGCATCTAATCTGCCCTAGATGAACCTTAACTGAACGAGATGCTACTGCAAATAACACCTCATTTTCCAGGTGATGAAACGCGATCGGACAAGATGATATAACACATAGCGTCCTATCTACTCGTGGATAAAGCTTAACTAGATAATATCTTACAGCACAAAGCAAAACTCCCATCTGCATGCAAATGAAAGAAGACTGGGCGAGATGCTCAATCAGCCAAGAAGTGAAATATAGGTGGACGAGATGCAAATGCACATAGCACACCATCGTCCCGTTGATGAACTTTAATTGTACTCCCGAGATGCATTAGCCATAGTGCTGAATCTACATCGACTGAGAGGAGATGAGATGGTACACAACATAGCACCCCAATTTCCACGGAATCAATCATGATTGGACCATATAATACAGTATATAAAGATCCATCTTCCAGGATATAAACTCTAATTAGACTAAATGCTGCAGCACATAGTGCTTTATCTCCCCAGGGATGTCTTTTTGCAAAGTTTAAAGCACCAAGACAACGAGGCTGTAGTCAAGTATAAAATTATTAAAAAAAGCTCTGTTAAGTAACTAGTAAAGGTGGTACAAGTGAAGAGAATGGAAATATATAGCTGCCGCTCCTTTTGCAGGCATTGGGACGATAAGTAAGAAAAATTAGGGAAATTAAGGAAGGAAAAGCGAAGACATGCCCTTGATCCAGCTTTCTGTTGCATCAGGGGAATTACTCTACTACTCAATCCCGCCCTTATGGGTGTCGTAGAATGGACTCTCGACGATATACCATATATAACTATTCGTTGAGGGAACTTATTTAATTATGTTTAGGGGGCGTGGATGTCTGGCTGGCCGATATTATGTATCTTCGATATGCTTAAGAAGTGGAACTGAGCTCAAGGATAATAATATTTTGATATCATTAATAAAATAGAGTTTTATTAATAATAACTATCAACAACACACAAAACGGAAAATATTGACATAAACAGAGAATGGAAAGGGTCGTGGGGACTCGAGCTAATCCGAGGATTAAAAGATTTAAAAAGGTAAAACAAATATAAAGTTAAAGAGATGGGATGGTTCGCTAAACCATTTAAAGCACAGGATAGAGTTGACAAAAGGGTTAAATACTCAAAGGTAACGTTCGGCTTACGTAATTTATACTTGTTGTGCAGAGGAAGGCGACGTGAAGGAATTTTCGGTCCGCTGGTGAGTTCCAGTCGAAGGGGGGGGGGGGGAATAAAATGATCCTGACGTGGCGTCTTGGGAATGAGAACCGTTTCTTGACGAACGGGCTCAAAAGAACAATGGCTGTTCTACGTTGTTCTCTTCTGAACAACAGAGGGGGGGTGAGAACCGTTTCTTGTCAACGGGCTCGAAAGAACAATGGCTGTTCTAACGTTGTTCTCTTTCTGAACAACAAGGGAAGGGGTTAGAACCGTTTCTTGGCGAACGGGCTCAAACGAACAATGGCTGTTCTACGTTGTTCTCTTCGGAACAACAGGGGAGGGGGGGGGGTGAGAACCGTTTCTTGTCAACGGGCTCGAATGAACAATGGCTGTTCTAACGTTGTTCTCTTTCTGAACAACGAGGGGTAAGCCTTGTGGACTTGGCGTCACGAAGGCTCGAACCTTGTCACTCAAGGGATATTGTCCTTCTTCTGGACAAGTGATGGTGGATCTCGAGGTCGAGGGCCCTTTGCTGCACAAGGTGAGACTGGACCGTAGTGATGTCTCGTGAAGAAAATCTTGATCTCTAATCTGATCTTAGTGGTAAAGTTTTCATCTAAATAGTCGAGACACTCCCTTGGCGTGGGGGACAATGGAGTGGAAGCTTCGAGGGAATGCACAGCCGAGCCTGAGAACAATCCTTATCTGCCCATAAGCCTAACTCAATCTGGCGTGATCGGCGGATGGGGCGAACGACGGGGACGATGATAAACCTCCTTGTTTGAACATTGACTCAGGTCTCTGCGATAGGACGCCTAGCTTCAAAGCGAAGATGCACGTGGGGAGCATCGTGGTTTTAAATAACATGTGATAGTGGTTGAAATTAACGCGGCCTCAACGCGTTCTATCACACCGGGGAACAGTATCAAATATTCGAATATTTTCTTCCCGCCAGAGATCGCATTAGGGGCTCTGGTTTCGTGTTCCAAGTGAGGTTATATATGCTGCCCCATTGCGGGTTCCTGGGAATACATCTTGACAAAATGAGATGCGACTGCATATTTCGCTCCATCTGCCTTAGGAGAAACCCCTACTTAAATGAGATACTACAGCTAAGAGTGCTTCACCTGCACGGGGTGAACGCTGATTGGACGGGATGGTTAAGTACATAGAGTTCAATTAGGCCTGTAATGAACCCTAAATTGACGAGATACCTGAAAATATTACTCTATTCTCACGGGAATTATCTCTGATTAGAAAAAAATGCTGCAGCTCATAACGGTCCATCTGCCGGGGAATGAACCCACACTATTTGAGATACTGCAGCAATTAATACTACATCCTATCAGTGATAAATCTTGATTGTGCGTGTTGCTTCAGCTCATAACGCTCCATCCGCCAGATTGGCGAACCCTGATTGGAAAAAAATACTGCAGCACACAGCGCTCCATTTCCTGGAAATCAACAGAAGGTGGAAGAGATCTAAGGCAAATAGCACCCCATCTTCCTGGGGATGAAAACTGATTCAACGAGATGCTGTAGCAAGTAGCATTTCAACTTTTCGGGAATGAACCATGACTGAACGATATGCTACAGCACATATCACAAAATATGCTCTGAAAGGATAAAATGCACATAGCATTCCATCTTCCCGACAATAAACTATGATTAGAAGAGTCGCCAGCAGATAACGGTCCATTTTCTTTGGAATAAACCGCCCTGATTAGTTTTTACCAATTAATACCATTTATCGAAGAAAACCACAAATAGAATTAATCTTCAGTGGTAGAATATCCATATATGCTGTACTTATTCTTTCACATAGCTTCAATAAATAAACAGAATATCCATCGCTATAGAAGTCATAGAGTCTATGTAGTCTACACATAGCGTTTTATAAACCAACGAATGTTCTGTAGTCATAGAGATCACATAACTTATGCATAGCGTCAAGTATTAAATTATTAATTCAATAACTCAAAATTACCAAAATATATGTTCTATTAAGCGGGAACATTTTATGTACAATCATGAAAATTTTACTGTAGCTTTCTAAATAATTCGCAAAAATTCATTTTTCCTTATCTTGAAGATTGATTGTGAGTAGAGTGTGAAAGATAATAAAAGCTAAATAAATCATGCGTTGACTCATACTGAGCAACCAATTACAGTCGTATCAATTTATCTATTCGATTAAATTTTCGCATATGTCTTAAATTTAGCTAGCTAATTTCGAAAACTACCGTTCGCTCTCGAACGTTCTTCACTACACCCCTTCTAAACACATTAAATTTGTATGAATACGAACATAAGGTTCATACACGAGTGAAAACATTCACAAAAATCGTACTTTACACGCAAACCATCGTAAATTGGCGCTCACACTCACCTAGTTGCAGAAATATAAAACTAGGGTGAAGGAAAAACACCCATGCTTTCACACCCCTATAGCAGACTACAAGACGTAAAAATATTTATGTTATAGGTAAATTGAGGTACAAAGATTAGTATTTTTTAAGTGATCCTTTTATAAAACTAAAATCAATAATTGGTGTTTTCCTTTCATGGTTTCTTCTTGCATAAATAAGCAAGGCTCATTTAGTAGAGTTCATGGAGAAGTCACGAAATGATTATGGTTTAGAAATGAGGGTAAATTGTTAATGAAGTTTGGTAGTGGAATTAGAAGGTAAGTGATATGATCAGGTGTATTTTCCTGTCAATAACGTTAGTCAATTATTGATTAGTCTTTTGGGTTTGGTTGCGTGATTGATACAGATTTGTTTGGGCAGATATGAAAAAATGAGTGAAGTGTGGTGATAGGAGGTGGTGGGAATATATGATTAGAAATGATTTGAAGAGTAAAAGAAATGACAGGAACTGATTATCATTCGGGTGAATTCTAAAAAGGGAAACTAACAAGGGATTTTACTACAGAAACCTTTAAAATAAGCTTATATAGACAGTACTGAGTAAATACCCTTCATCTTACCTCAGGAAAGGAAGGTTTCCTGAGGAAAGAGTTATCAAGGGGTAAAACGAAGCGGGAATAAAGCTCTTTTAGGTAGCTCATGACAGTGTTGACAAGTATTTTAGAATACAACTCATAGAAACATAGGGTGATAGAAACCTTAGGAATAAAACTTGGATAAAAACACTGAAATGATCGATGGATACAATAAAGAAAGATAACAGTTCTCAAGTGAGAATGGGTGGGGCACATTTCAAAGAAAATACTAAAGAGGATGAGGGAAAGAAATTCTAATTTGGGCAAATTTATACAAAAGACAGACAGAAGAAGCACTCGAATACGTGGTAGGTTTAAATTAGCTTAATATCAGAAGTAACGTGGCAAATTCAAACCTTGACCTTCTAAAGCTATTTGGTTAGGCTTTCGCTCTGGATTGGGATGGAAAACCCATATACATATATTTATATATATATATATATATATATATATATATATATATATATATATATATATATATATATATATATGTTTTTTATCTTTCATGAACGCGAAAGAATGATGAAATGAATCCAGCAAACCACAAGAAACAGAAAAACAGGATAATCTTTCCTCGGAAAAAATTATTTTCTAATTCACAAAGATTCTGTACAGGGGTGGGATTTGAACCAAGCACACTGAGGCAGCGAGCAGCCCCTTTGATTTCAATTAAACTGCCCCTTAGACAACTCGTTGCCTCAGTGTGCTTGGTTCGAATCCCACCCTTGTACGGAATTTTTGCGAATTAGGATATAACTTTTTCCGAAGAAAAATTATCCTGTTTTTCTGTTTCTTGCGGTTTGCTGGATTCATATATATTTATATAGAGTTAGAAAGTTTCGAGCATTTTCCATGCTTACCCTCAATCTATTCCTATAATGGAGACAAATCATTTAAATATTAAAACAAAATGCACAGTTAAACAATCACTCTTGGCCAAAAGTATAAAGAAACCTTCAAAGATTTACATATTAACATATTTACACAAAACTTTTAGAATTAACATATTATTCATAATATGTATGATGATTATATGCATTTTGCTAATATGTTAAAATATTTTGTTTATATGCTCGAATTGTTAGTATTTTACTAAATGACGTCTAATTGATAAAATTGTATGTTTTGTAAAATCAGAATTTAACTTTTATTTCTTATGTTTCTGCTGAAAACTATATCAATTTGCATTCACTATTATTCGAAATAAGTTCTATGACTAAAATAGAAGAAAATACAGATACACAGATAGGACAAATCCAACTTTCCCAAACACAAAGGTTATCACAAGTAGAAATTGCTAAAGAAACCTTTTTTTAAGGATTTGATGTCCAAACCGATATGAAACGATATCAAGAGAGCAAAGCTTTTTGTATTAAAACATAGCATTGCAAATGGGCTCTTTTGACACTTCTAAAATATTTCTCATTTATTAATTAAATTAAAATTAAAACTCAATCAACAATAATAATACAAAATTAATACCTCAGAAACTGACGCCTAAGGTATGTTAAAATATAAGCCCTTGGTTAGGCCAAACATACGGGTCTATGCTTCGAATTTAATACAATAGGTTAATATAAAGGCAACCTTGATTTCGATAATTTCTCTATTACACAGGCCTGCGTTTTAACATTTTTTTTATGTTCCCCAGGATTTCTTTGTGGTTTCTTAATGAATCAAACCTCCTGAGCTCAAAAATGAATGTATATTTGTTCAATCAGGTCAGATTTTCTCAGTACAGCATACACCATTTTCATTGAGATTACCTCATTTTTTCTGAATTTTTTTTTTTAAAAAACTTTCTCTAACTAATAATGCATTATTACTGTTATATCATATAAACAGGAATACACGTATGTAAACTATAATTCTTTTAATGAACAAAAAATAAAAGAATGCAACGTAATAAAGAAAATAATTATAATTTCGTAGAACAGACGCCCTTGACGATTTTTGTTTGTGCCTGTCATCTGGTGCATCACGCTTCAAACACCAACAGTAGTCAGCAAGCATGTTTCCGTTCCATTTACGCTGGTACCTGGATTCCATTGTTATTATGTCCTGGTGGGATCTTTGCCCCTGTTATTTACTGTAATCCCCGCAGTTGTCGGGAAAATAATCCAGATGGGACTGTAAAAAGTGTATCTTTATAGACATTCGAGCTCCAAAATGTTTGAGACTTGTTAAGAGCTGATTGACCAGGGCAACATATTCTTCTGGGCTTCTTTTATTGCCTAGAAATTTGTTAACTAGAGCTTTGAAAGCTTTTCAGGCATCTTTTTCTATGTCCTTCATTGATGCATCAAATTGCTGATCAAGTTCCTGATTTGAAGTCCATCAAAAATTCCCCCATTGAGCTTAGCGTCACTGATTTGTGGAAACTTTTGAAGAAGAAATTTAAAAGCTTGGCCTACTTTATTAAGGGTTTTGACATAATTTTTCATTATGCAAAGGTTTATATGCAGTGGAGGGAGAAGTACTTTTTGAGAAGGCACTAAAGGTTCAGCTATCACATTGTTTGATCTAATTCTAAATGCTTCTCGTGGAGGCCAAACCTTCTTCTCATAGTGCATACTATCTGCACGACTGTCCCATAAACATAGGAAACAGGGATGCTTCGTGTAGCCTGTTTGCGTCCCAAGCGTAAGAGACACTACCTGAACAAAATTTAGCACGGTATGTAAATTTAGTGTAATATTTCTAAAAACAAATTCAAAGTAATATTTCTTAAAACAATAAGAATATGAATATGTACTGAAAAATCCTGTATGCCGATGCATTAAATCATCGTATTGGAACTAATTGGATATATGTACATCTTATTTTGAGTTTATTGAGTTGTGTTGTATACCTTCTCAATTAGGATAAGTTCTCCATTAACCCAATGGGATGCATTAACCTATAGGGACACACTTCAACAAAAATTATAACTCAAAAATGACTCATGATTTCCAGATTTGCATTCTTGTAAAATGTAAGTTGACCAAAAGGTGTATACAAGTATTAACAATTAAAAATGAAAATGTCAATATCAAAAAGCTTAGAAATGCCAAGTGTAAAATGATCTTACCTTTAAGTCACCACATATCCTCCACTTATAGCTAAAGTAATTTATTGCATCCAGCAATTTTTTCATATTTTCATAACTTTCAGTAAGTTGGATTGAATGGCCTATAGGAACGGAAGCTATCTTGTTACCAATATTTAGTAACACAGCTTTTAAACTTCTACTGGAGGAATCTATGAACAGTCTCCATTCTAATGGGTTGTAGGGAATTCCAAGGGCCTCAACAAGTCCTTAAATATTGGCGCAGTATACTAAAGAGATGGAAGAATGCTGTAAAAAATAGCTTCGAAACTCTTGTTCTCTATGTCTGTACCCCCCTAAATGTTGCTTCTTAAGCGAGAAGATTACTTTCACGAAGTCGAGAGCCAAGAAGTTGTGTATTCGCCTTTGAAACCCCCAGATCCCTGGTCAGTTCATTTAACTGAACTTGAGTAAATGGTTTTGCGACCATATCATGTGTGGAAACCTGATAAGACTCAGATGTGTCATAATCTGACATGTACCTCTATATGTTCAGGGGAAGAAGGTATAGGAATTCCTGGGCCATGGGGCAGGGGTTTGATGGCAGAAGGAACATCCGGATATGCTACACTATGTTTATTCTTCTTATTTATACGTGTGAAAAATATAATTGCATATTACATAAGGGAATTGATTTGGAGTTGCAGATAGTACATAAATGCTTAGTAAAAGATATGTTCATGCTGAAGTGAACTGTTAGTTTTTAATTTTATGCTAAGTCTTTGCATAATAATGACATTTTCAGGAGCCAGTATAATACAGAAAGCTTAAATACTTGATACAATGCTCACCTTTAAGATTGGTCATGCAAAAATAGCAGTCCGTAGTGTGGTCCTTGCCATCTCTCCACATCATGGGAACACCAAAAGAGAGGGACTTCTGTTCGCCCTGACTCCAGCGTCTTAAACTTATGTAGCATCCCTTGCGGCAGATATGTGGTGCAAAACTTTTATCTTGATTTTTTAGCCTTACTCCAAAATATGCATGATACAAAGATTTAATTACAGGAGGGATTGTACTTTGCTGCTCGGGAAAATTCACTTTGCCGCAAACATAGCAAAATCTGTCGGAGCTATTCTTACATTTTCTGTTCATTTTTAACTCAACTACTATTATTATTATTATTCTTATTATTATAATGCTAAGCAATTTTTTAACGTGCAAAATATAAACCTATTTGCATAATTACTTAAAATGTACACAAAATTTACTGCGAATAGAGCAGTGCAAAAACTATTGAAATTTGATGTAATATAGGAGATGTATAAACTATAAAATTATTATCACCCCCTGTATCGCCAAAAACTGAAGGTGATAGAGAAAAACGGATGACAGATTCGGACTTAGGAGGTCAATTTTATTAAGAAACACTATAGAAAACCTAAGGTACATTTTTGACGCAGACCAGTGTTATATGAGGCACTTACAAAAATTTAATTGAATAAAAAGGATAGAAAGAAAAGTGGAGGAATCACTGTGAGAACCACAGAGATGAAGCAGTATGAGAGAAAGTGAGCGAAAATAACTTAATACGTGATAGTAAGAATTAAAAGGCTCTTTATAGGCGGTTTTTTCAGTTATGTAAGAGTGATTTTGTGTTAGACTGGGACGGTGGGAAGGAGGGGGCAGGAACATGCAGCGCCAGTAAGGAACGTGATGCTCATGATGTAGTTTTACTTATGTATAGATTAGTGTTGGCTGTGAGAGGTCAAGGAGGGCTGGTAATCTTAGCGCCAACGCAGCGTGTTATCTGGCATATATGTATATGGGTCTATATGGGGCCTTTTGTGACTTTCTCAACCTGACGTGTTAGACAGGTATGTGTGGATTGTGGATGTGTTTAGTTGTGTGAATTTTTTTTTCGTGTATTGTAAACATGGGTGTGTAACGATGATAGCGTCATGGGTATTTCAGAATAGAGTTATGAATGCGGTGTGCAATAATTGAAGAATGCTAGAATCTATATGAACTAACTGACCTACACGTGCCCCACTTCGGCAGACATGTGGCAGCTTACGGGCCACAATAATATGTCCCTTCACTTTGATTAAAAACAAATCAAGACATAATGCATTCGTGGTTACCAAAAAATGTAATGTTGCGTCCGTTTCTTATTAAAATCTTCCACACAAACCCATCAACATTCTTTACATAGTGGATAACAAGATTTTAAATTGTTAAATTTATGCATCGTTTACTGGACATTTCTTTACTTAAGACGCTTATATTTGTTAAGTTTAATGTATATTTCGGTTATATCTTATACCATAATGAAAACTAAAATAATAAGATAATATTTATCTTGGCTGCTTTTGTTTCCTTTAAAAATATCTACAAATGAGATGTTGAGGGATCTTTTTCAGAAGGATCAGTTCTATCGTGCCATAAATTGAAATGTTAGATGATTCATATTTCAGGTTTTCATCGAAATCGCTTTCATATGAAGAATATTCAATTATTTGAGCAACTTGATCTCTTTCTTCATGATACGAAATGTTACTATGACAAATGCTTATATAACTTGCTATTGTATTAGCCCTTTAGACTAATTTATCTACGTAATGTGGAAAATGCCTTGGAAATATCTATATATCCTTAAAATGACTTCCAACGTTGCACTCAGCCTTGAGTCCTAGCAATGGATCATATCTTCAAAAACCGAAAGTAAGTTTTGTTGCAGCTCAAAGGATGACGTCGTCAGCCGGCAAGCATTTTGAGAGTAAGTGAACAGGACACAACATTTTTAATTTAATTACTCTCAGAAAATTAAGCAAGTAAGCATGGAAAGACATGGATTAGTACTGTGATCCATCATTGGAAGGCAGCGTGTATCGCAGGAATAATTGGGATGATCCATCGTATAGCGAAAGGGTAACTATCAAACAAACCCTTGTTTGTATTTTAAACATTTTTAACATTCTTGATTTTACCTATTATTTATGTTAAAGACTTGGAGTGTTGGATGATTAAATGCGTTTATTGAATTCATCAATTCCTCATATGATTGAGCTTACCTCAGAACTAACTTAAGGTGAGACCAATAATCAAATAGCTGAACGTTATAGAATAGTTAGCTGTCGAATATATTTTTTTATTTTATAAAAAAAATAATAATAACTTTGCTAAAATGTATACATTCAAATTTTCTATCTACCAGACAAAGGCTAACCACAGCAAATTCTCAGCATACAATCTGAGGAAACTATACGTTTTTCCCTTTTACAGTAAACAGCGCAACAATATTATACACGTACTATAAAATATTTCAGTGCCGTACTGTTAATTTTACATCGGTATATTACAGGGCGATTTGTTTTTCCATCTACATGAGCTTTATATATATATATATATATATATATATATATATATATATATATATATAATGTATGCAATTATTATAAATCTAATGTGCACATTATATCTATTTAAATTTCAATGATACAAACAGAAAAAGAAAGATTATAAATCCTTGTGAGTTTCTGAAAATGAACCGAAACGTTGTGTTCCGGATTGTTTCTTTCGTTCTGAATGCATCAATTCTTAATATATGGATGGAAGCTGGAATTCTCCAAGTTGATGGGCATCTTTATATTCTTCCATGGTCTTATGGTATGTTTGGTTTCAAACAGTCTTCTTGTTGATTATACAGGATGCACGATAAGAATGGGATCTTAAAGAAATTAAATTCAATAAGAAAAATAATTAAAAGAATGAAAATTTAACTTTAAAGGTTTCCTAATGTTTAAGAATTTTGTCTCTTAAATAACTCCATCCCGTCTATATTACGAAAGTGGCCGAAACAAACTTAAAGAAGTTTTTTAAAATCAAAGTTAACGATTTTTACAAATAGTTTAAAAAAAAATAGTAGAAAAATGGATACTAGTGGTAGAAACCAATGGAAATTATATTAAATATGGAATAAATACTGTTTAAAATATAAATCAATTCAAAGAGTTGTTTGATTTCTATCCATAAATTATAGATAAACATGGAAATAAATGGGATGACCTACTATTTGGAAATAGGGCTATAAATTTAATTATAATAAAATTTTTTACGGATTTCAGTACCGATCTGCACTCATTTAGATGCATTTTATTTGCTATGGTCAATAATAAAAATGCTATGAAGTGAGCGTATCGTAGTAGGCAGATAATTCTACATCGTGTAAAAATTTTAAAATTTTTAAAATTAATTATAAATCAATCTAAAGAATTTTACATTTTTAGCACTTTTAATTGCTCCATTTTACTTTCACTGAAATCTTGCAAACTCTTTGAGTTTGGCAGTTAACGTGCAGTGTATGCAACGGTGGTTTGTGGTTACTTTGGTTACTCATTTTGACACATATTTAGTCAAAACACATCGCCAATATTTTGTGTATCTTCCTTCCATTTATACTGAGATTTTGGCCATCATCTTTACAATATTCTGATACATTACGCATACTATCAAATAGAAACGCAAAAGACTGACTTTTAGTTAAATATTAAAGGAAAATGGGCTATCCAACGATGCCATTTTCATCAGTCGCTAGATAATGAGGTAAAGAATGAATAGATCCAAAATTAGGAGTGAAGAGTGATTACATGTATATTAAATCTCTAATACCAATATGAACAAAGATGCTCGATCTTACGTATTTATGTTATTTAGAAACGCAGATGGACACATAACTCCACTCCCTTCTATACACATATACCATCTAGTAGTAGTGTGAAGAAATAAAACATGACTTAGGAAAATGCGATGAATATATAAATCTACACATACATGTGGACACCTATGCAATCATACACATCCCAACACACGCACAATTTTCTTAGCGTGGAGAAGACGGAAGAAGCTGTTTCGTTCATTTTCTGTAATCGCGCTGCGGGATTAATCAGATGAGCTAAAAATGACATCATTAGCATATAATTGGCCTGCTTCTCGGCATGAGCCGGATTAATTAATGTAAACTCTGTTAACATTATTAATTTAGCAGGGCCAGGGAAGAGTGGAGTGGGAAAAGGTGGGAGGGAAACTCAAAGGCTGAAGTAAATGAAAGATGTGGGGAATTTTTTCTAACCGTAGAAGATCCTTGAAATTGTTGAGTTTTGTGTGCTCGAGTTCGATGTTTTGCGTTTGTGACACAACGTAAGCAGAAATTGTTATTTTATTTCGTATTATTTATACTACTTTTATTCTTCGTTTATATAGTTTCCAAATATCTACTGGCTCCTGAAATGATTTCTACCCCCCACTTTTATGTAGAACATCTGACTTGGTTCCTAGTCGTGATACCTCTCTATATTAGAGAGGGTGCGACTCCTTCAGAGCCAGACATTCCTCTGCGATGCGTTTGCCTTTATATCCTCTATAGAGCAAGCTCTGTTAGTATTTCTGGTTGTATTTTGGATTCCAGAGGTTTTGGGTTTCCAGGTAATCGGTGATATTTAGTCACTGAGGTTGGTTTTCACTAAGACCCTAGCCTCTAAATAACAATTATGATATATGTATATTTTACCCTCCAGTTCTGTACTATGTCATGCATCAGTGGTTACCACTTGTATATCTTCTCCCGTTCTGTTTTATTCATTCTATAGTCATTAAGTCATTTGAGAAACGCACTTCGAATCAGTGAGGTCTTGTTTTCATTCCTTTCAAAGCAGTATGTCTGGTATAATGGCCGAGATTTCAATGTGGGTGGATGAGGAGATTATTTTATTATAATCCATGATGTATCATTGCTTTTAATTTTTTTAGGATGAGTTTCGACTGTTTGGAGCTGCGATCTAAGCCTAGAGCATTTAGGATTTCTGAGTAGAAGTACTTGCATATCCATTCATGGCGCTTTGGATAGCGGCCATTCCCAAATGGTGTTTTACACACCGAAATGGCATGGTTCACGCTTACTGAATGGGGGAGCTAGAACCTACATCTGTCGTCCGCAGGCCTTATGGTTCTCTTTGTAAAGCTGCTCGTTAACATTCTCTGCACTGCTCTTGGGCCCCCATCATAACCTTCTACGCATCTTCCAGCTTTTTTAAGGTTCGTCCACTCTGCCTATTTTAACCTATTTTTCGGCATCTCCTACCTATTAGTGGAGATAGGGTGTTTTTATTGGCGACATCTTCCGTTGATCAGCCAAGCTCGGGAATGGTACGTAAAAAGGTAAATTCATTCGTAACTTGGTCAAAACGAACAGGCACTATGACATAAGATCAGAATAGCAATCGCGTGTGAGACTGAAATCACCAGGTTACGAAAAATATTATGTTTTTTTACAACAACCAGTGACCAGTGATCAGGTAGGAATCTTCGTCACCACGTGATAAAGATAACACGTTCTGCGCCAGGTGTATTTGGATATAACCACCCATAAGCAAGATTCCTTGGAACACAGGAAGAATAAGTGTGTTCGTTTTCCTACGAAGACAGGAGAGTAAAAACAGCGGTGTTGTAAATAGCGTTATATGTCATGCCATATGTAAGCTCTTCCTACCTTCACGGGATTATGCCAAGTACGTACCCGAATAGGGGGCCAAACCTCCATACGCGATGACATTTATGTCTGCTGTCGATTTGGATCGAACATGGCACCTCGACGATGCAAAACTAACTCCATATTTACTAAGCTAGCGATAGCTTGGCTCCAGAGTGGTTGGCCGATTTTGTAATGGAAGTTCTTTTCAGAGAGCAGAGTATCTTGAGGTTGCGCTACTAGACTGATGATGTGGTATTATGAGCTCTTTAGTTATTGCACAGTTTATTATACCGCATATGTGAATATCGTTTAACTCAAATAATACCATTCTTTCCATGAGATTTTAGAGGAAAAGGCTTGTTTGGAATTTAAGGAGCTATATTACATCATTGGCAGTTAGAAATTATCTGATCTTAATATAATCTTTTACAATTTCATCTTAAAGCGAGGTTATTATGCCGATACCATAGCTGAAGACTGGAGTTGAGAAATGGATTATTGGGAATAAGCTCGTTCTTCATTTTTAATTTGTTCTTCACATCGGAATATAGTTTCGGGTTATCCATGAAGAGCAAGCATTTGGTTAAGTTCCTTGTCTTGGTCTTTTCTTCTTGTTTGATTTATGTTGTAGCATTAAAATGATTGATGCGTAGACTAGGTAAATGTGAAAGCAGCCAGTAATCATATGTGTGCTACACTATCAAATGCCTTTTGATAGTAAACCCATGCCATGCTTATTTGATTCTCTTACATTTAACATTAGTGCACATAGAGTTTCCTTGCATCATTTTTGTTGGCTGGTTTAGATTTTTCAACGCTTCAGGTGGCTATATCTGTTGTCTCCTCATAGCCAGGTGAGAATTGTATATTTTTTTGTGTGTAAATTTATTGACTTTCATGTGGATTTTGAGTTCATTCCTAACTATTGTCTAGTCTCGGATGGATTAAAAGTAGAATTTTGTCTAACTATTGAATCTCAGACGGTTGAGTTAAATCTTGTTTTGGTTTTGAATCTCTAAGTCTACAAATGGATTCTTAGTTGACTACTGAATCCAGCCATTGTTTTAAAAGTTCAGGATTCAGGGCAAGCAGATTTTGATAGATGATTGTAGCTTAGTTTTCGCTGTCCTTCGCTTCTTTTCAATCGCCTGTCCTATAATTTTACGAAAGATGTTAGCAACAAGAACTTTTTGATTCATGCTTGTTTTAGGTTAGTAAACAAAAGTAATGATACAAAAAAACTTTACCTAACTTCAAATAATTTTCTGAGCCCTGCTTCCTTTACGAATATTTATGACCTGCTGTTCTTGGAAGATAGCGATGATTAATATAATAAATACTGTCGCCATGATACAATTTTGCGTGCATTCTATCTTTAACTTTTTTTCTCTTGATATCACATTTACTTTCGTTCTTGAATATCTTTCGCATTTGATAAAAAAAGAGTGAATCTAAGTCTGTTGAAATTAAACTGATTTGTATGAAATGGAATTTTTGAAACGCTGTTTAAAAAAATCTTACCTCGCAAAGATACCTCGCATCTGTGAGAGGTAAGACTTTTTCACTTTCTCGCATCCACCTTTACCCAATTCGTCCCTTTCTTCCATTCAGGAAGTAATAGAAACCGGAAGCAATGGGCAACATGTTTCCGGCGGAAATACTTCAAGAAGACAAAATATCATGGTGAGAAAACTAAGTGGTTAGATAGTGGGTGTAGAAATAGCTGTTATAGATGAGGTGAATTGTTTAGAAGCAAAGAAAATCTAAGAGAGGAGATTGTGAATCCAGAAACAGAAAAGGTAAAGATGAAAATTGATGGGGAATTGCATTGACAGACCTTTTAATTAACACTCTTTCACAAACTGTGAGTGAATGTGTGTTAGTTGTTATACTTAACTCTTCTTAATGATTTAATCTACGATTTTATCTACTCAAAGAGTAAACGTAAATCATGCATTTAAAATCCTTTCTATATAGAAGATTTTCCATACACGTAGCGTTTAATGGCAATTCCTAACATACACTGCAACACAACACGGTAGGAAAATTATTGCGCAGCCAGAACAAACTTCGATTAATTCATGTTTTAATATTTTCACAAAATTCATCCCAAAGTCAATTCTACTTTCGAATAAAAGTAATAAAAATGCATCAATTTTCAACTTTAAATTAACTTTTGTTACATTTCTGTGAATATTTTGCTAAATTTATGATTGTAACTTTAAGGGTTGATTTTAAAATGGTATTTAAAAAGCTGAAAGAGTGTAGCAAGTTTATTAATTCACATTTCGGGATGTTATTCCTTTTCACTTTCAACTAGGAATATATATAGTTTTATACCGCATCATTTTTGCAAGGTTCAGTTCGATACTAGAGTACATGATTATATACTGGCTATAGAAAGAAGTCTACAAATTGAGCTACCGCAAGGAATAGATTAGAAGGACAGTATAAGAATCCACCCTAAATATAAATTCCCCCTGTCTTCTTCTCTAATTTGTGAAGTCTATTCAATATCATCTGGAAAAAGAACATCCATCACCTATTAATCAGAGAAGCTCAAATTTTCTCAATTTAAAAAAAAAAAACAAACTAAGAATGACCAACGCATTTCCGAATGCGTACCTTTTTGACAGGTTTAATCGCCTCTTAATCTTCACATATGCATATTTATTTCTTCCTTACCAGACTAATGTAAGCATGAATAAAGTTCTCTACCTACAATGGAGCCTTTCTATCCTACATGCGACGGTTGATATTTGGCCTCTGAAGTAGAATGTGTTTCATCATTAGTATAAATTAGCTTGCGACTTGCTTGGCCTGTTATAGATCTCTGCTTTTCAGGACCTCGACAATGACAACAGCCACATTTTTATTCATAATAATTTAGACTCACTTTCGTGAACGAGAGTAGTTTGAAATACGTGCATGAATCATAATTACCTTTAAAAGGGGAATATCAATTTATATAATGGAGTATGATTCAACTCCTTTTGAGGCCATATTATATTAGTGAATTTCTAAAGAATTCAAAGTCATATTCTAGCTAGGTTCACTATTATGCTTTTAGAATTATTTTTCTTTCTTGTTTCCTTACCGTTAATATTTTCTATCTTCATTTGTTTGATTAAGTAAGTCATTTCTTATCTTAATTAACTTACATATAAGGCAGTTTATCTATAGATACATAAAGATATATATTTGTTTTATTTGTGCAACAATATTCCAGGTTAAAACACTAAACAGCTAAGATAGGTTGCGTTAAGTGAATTTCATTGGATGGAGTTGTTCTGAAATTCTATAATCCATACTTTTTATTATTAAAATTTCAATTAGGGTAATAATACCATTAACATTAATTGTTATTATTATTGATAAAATTTTCCAAGTGAAACTGGGTTTAATTTAATGGGAGACGTTCAGATATTAAATTAATTTATATTTTCTAGTATTGTCAAGTCAATAATAATAATTATTATTAATTAATAAATACTTCAAAAATGGATTTTCAAAATTTAATTGATTCATAATATTTAGTATTGCGAAGTAAATCAATAATAATTATGTTAATAAAAATATTTCTACTATTGCTAATAAAACATATTACTTAAACATTGCGGTCATTTTTATGTGACAAATATACGCGTACATTACCATCTCAGGTTTGAGTAAAGATCGGAAATTGGCGTAAACAATGAGGGCATTTTCACTTAAAGGAGAAAAGGCGAAGAATAATATTAATAATAAAAATAATAATTAAAGAAAGCAGTAACGTAATCGCAAGGATTGCAGTTTGGCCTGACACTGCTAAAGGGATCATTGGCAAATTTAGTACCGATGGCTATAAAATGTTTAATAGGAACCGAATGGAGGTGAAAGTGTTGCTTTAATTTTTAAAACAAAGGAAACTCAGTAATAATAGATGTGGAAAGAAATGGGGAGGAAGAAGTAACCCTGGCGAAGTCTGTCTACATTAAAGTTAATAACGAAGTTGTTTACAAGATGCATGCTCGATTCGAAAACGATGATAACAGACAGTTTCTCTCTCTCTCTATTTTTACACTAATAAAAAATAAACAAATTTTGCGGAGATTTTAACTTACAAACTTTAAATTTATGCAGAATAAATACATTGGATAAAAAGAGGAGAGAGCGCTAAGCTTTAAAAATACAACTTTTGCTTTGAAAGATTCGAGAGACCCACGGGCGGAAAAAAATTCCCGGGATTAGAAAAATCTCTTGAGCGCTCTCGTCGGCTTCTAAACAACTTGCTGTCATGGCAATCTAATCCTCCTTATTATGATGGAAAAGTTTTCACGGTCGATCCGGGCATTAATAAGCAGAACAACTGCGTGGTAAATTTCGTCAAGGACGTCTGAAAGATGCGCTACATGTCTGCAACCAAGCAACCGGTCTCCATGATGATGCTCGGTGTGCCGGTGTGGTTCGAGGCCGTTCCAGGCTCACCACGGCCGATTACCGGGCCATCTTGTCCGCGGATGTCCTTCCTGAGATTAGAAAGATGACGAAGGAGGCGGAATACGTCTTTCAGCAGAACGGTGTCCTGGGTGTGAAAGATCATGAAGAAGGCGTACTACGTATTTCAACAGAACGTTGCCCCGGCCAACAAGGTTAAGACCGTACAAGAGTGGTTATGGTTGAAAATTAACTTCTACTCAAAGGAAATTTAGCGGCCACAGGAGCCCGACCTTAATCCCCTAAATTGCAGCCCCTTGGCGCATTAAGAAGGCAAGGCCTTCAAAGTCAGTCACAGAAACATCGATGAGCTGAAGTACTCCATCAAACGTGTGTGAGCCAGCATGAGTAAGGACTTTGCCCGCAACGTGTACGCAGGCTTCTGGTCTCGCCCAAAGTTCCTGCTCGCCGCCGAAGGTGGCCCCTTTGATTAATATTACAATTCAAGTATATATTGATCTGTTTAAACAGTAAAAACGTAAATCCATCAGAAATATAATTATGTCTTTTGTTGAGAGCGTCTTAATAAGCGAAACATGGCTTTAGCAATACATGGTAATCCAAACTAAAGGAGACCAGGCGTCTATCTTTTATTAGGATTTTTTGATTTTAATTATTTTAAATCTATACTCCAACGAAAAGTAAATAATAAATGCTGAACAAAATTATTAAAGATGAGAGAAATAGAGGGAAGAGATCTATAGAGATGCAGGTAGGACAGAAAGAAACCGCGATCGGCTTCTTTTTGAGGTAACTTCCGTTTTATAAGACGCCCTATTACCAGTCTAATTGTAACAACAAGAGGTTCCGCAAGATGGCGTGAAGGTCTAAATTTACGCAGAGACTACCACAGTCCTCTAAATTAGCTTTCAAATCGTTAACTGCAGGTTTTCTTAATCGAAGCAAATTTGGACTGGGCATTTAGCATCTACCGGGTTCACTTTTATCCCTAATATAAATCATTGACGGTCACAATCATATAATTAATAAAATTTCGAAATTCAATTATGATATGGACCTAGGATATTCGTTTTTACACGTAATGCAGCGCATCAACAGTAGGACATTGCTAAAAATTTCGATTCAGTATTTAAAAGACAAATTTTAACCTTCCGAAATGCAAACTTATTTAATTAAGGGGCCAAAATTTAGCCAGAGTTAGCAAATTAACCGACACATTCAAATGTTGATTATCTTAGAAAGAGACATCTTAGTTTCAGAAATCTTCAATGTCTCGAATTTATATGCTGAAGATAGTTAGAATGCTAAGAGCAATTTGAAATGTTTTTGTCGGAATTTTCCGTTTACTTCGAAAGACTACATTCTTCCTCTAAATAATTTACTTATCTATCCACTTCTTTAAGTATGAAGGTCAGTTTCGGTTCATCTAGCAAAATTAAGACACTGTAAGATCGGGTGTAACGTGGGGAAGTAACTTAATTTCTGAGCATAGTAAGACTTCGATCTTTAAATCTATTATCACTTGCAATTCTGCGATTACGCAGCCAACTTTTAGAGGTGTTTAAAACAATACAGGTGTCGTAGAATGACCATTGCTTTGATCACTTTACGCTTTGACGCCCTTTTAGTAACGGTATACTTTAAGGGGCGTGAGTTACTTCTATGATGAAGTAGGCTTTGTTCTAAGAGTGCTATTTTTGTGGTTTAGTCCTTAAGGAAGAGCTATTTTTAAACACATAAGGATAAGAGGAAACACCAGAATCTACCAAAAAATAAACATGTATTTTAAATTAAATATTACAAACCAACAGTAAAAGCATTTCTATATTTGGCCTCAAAGAATTTTGAATGACAAAACATAAACAAGTAGGCTTTCAATAAACAAACTAATTGCCAATTAGTATTTTTATCACGACCCTATTTGTTTAGCATAAAACATTAAATTAATGTACTGTCATCTACAAACACATATGACCTAGGTTCAAGAATAATGGTTTCTACGCTCCTTTAAAACGTGGGACGTACTAAACTTCTACTATCGCAATAGAGATATAAATGTTATTGTTAACTTACAGGTAGGTATTAGGGATTGCCGGATGTCGCTGGAGGACTTATCTCTCGCCTTGAAGTGTGGTGGCCGAAGGTTGAAATTTCGTCGAGGAGGGGGGTGATTCTTCAACGTGATTAAAGAACGGGAGCTCGTTGGGGCTGGGTTCTTCTCCTCTCACTCTTACGGTGCTTGCGATGTAAGAATCACTCGAGTGTGAGCGGCTTTGCTTTTCTTCAGTCGGACTTCTTTGCAGACGGAAAAGGCTTCTTCGGTATGGCACCGATATAAAACTTGACTATTTAGGTTAATACGGCCCTGAAAGGGGGGGGATCGATTTTCTCAATCTGATCCTATCGTTTCTCACGGAAATAGTCTTGTAGGGCTGAAGGGTCGATCTTTACGAATTAATCTTTCTTCTGGCGAATCGACTTCTAATAATCTTCTTGTCTAGCCGATGGATCGATCTTCACGACCTAATCCTACTCTGGCGTATCGACTTCAGATAATCCCTCTTCTCTTTCTTTGCGGGGCTTATTTATAGGCGGATTGCCGCCCCATCTAAAGGGGGAAGTGACCAGGCCACAGATGCAAAAGGGGGGGAGCGAATGGTGGGTTAGCATCTGGGAAGAGCGAGAATTCCTGAGGTGGCACTGGGATGCCCAAGTCAGCTCGCAAATTATAGGCTCGTAACCACACCGCTCCTTAGCGTGCCTTCTGACTCGCACCGTTTTTTTTTCCTAACCACGGGTTTATGGGTCTCGTAGGTCATACGATCGTTAGAGCGTCGTTTAAGGACCTTAGGTGGTCGCCTTCAAACATATGTTAGCTCCAACTGCCCACAGCGGCGAGGCGATCACACATGGTAAGCATTTTCGCCGGCTACCTTTCCCACGCTTCTCCTCATGAAGGGAGGGGGGGCTTGAATGTGTCTATACTCCTCCAGGAGGCTTAATGTAGCCATTTCTCCACATCTACCTCCATTCTTAAGAAAATAACGGTAGGGATGGGGGTTCCAATCCGACGCTTACAATAATATACATGGGTAACTTACGGAACATTATATTATACAATAAATTCTAGTTCACTCGGGAATGCCTCGATAACATTTCACCTGACCTTACATTAATTCCTATATTACTGTGCCATCTTAGAATTTTCTTACCTACCACTCGGGTTACTCACCCCTACTTACTTACAATTCTACTGATTTACACTTAACTTTGCTATAATACAATAGTTGGGCTGCTCCTTACTCGTCGACAGGGTTCCGACTTAACGAGTCGGCCATACAATTGTTGGACCCTTTTATGTAGTGAATGGAGTACTGGTACTCCATCAAGAGTAAACTCCATCTCAGGAGTCTTCCATTCTTACACTTATTTTTACCTAAGTATGACAACGGTTTATGGTCGCATTCCAACTTGAACTCGCGCCCTATTAGATAATATTTGAATTTACCTATGGACCATATTATGGCCAAAGCTTCGATTTCGATAGTAGCGTAGGCTTTTTCTCTACTCAACAGTTTCCTACTGACATAAGCTATGGGATAGGCTGTTTCGTCATCTTCGTATTGAAGCAATACTCCGCCTAGCCCGTCCCGACTAGCGTCCGTGCGAAGACCGAAGATCTTGTTGGGATTTGGTAAGCGAAGAATGGGCGCAGTTACGAGTTTTCCTTTTAGAATCTCCAACTGAGTTATTGCATGGGGGTTCCACGTGACAGGGTCTGACGCTGTCTTTTTTAACAAATCATTCAGTGGGGCCGCAATGGAAGCGAAGTGTGGTACAAAACGCCTATAGAACGAGGCCGCTCCCATAAACGATCGGAGTTGTTTCTTTGTTTTCGGCCGGGGCATCTTGACTATGGCGTCCACTTTTTCTTGCTGGGTAGTCAAGTGTTTTTGTCCTATTTTGAATCCCAGGTAGTCAATGGATTCGTAGGCAAAATAACACTTGGTCGGCCCGGCGGTTAGACCTTGCTCCTTCAATTTCTCCAGCAATGAGCGTAGGGCGTGTAAGTGTGACTCCCATGTACGGGTAGCTACGTACACGTTGTCGAAGTAAAACGACACGTCGCTTAGTCCAGCGATAATTCGCCTCATCATCCTATTATAATTGCTACCGGCTGTAAGTAGTCCGAAGGGTAGCCTGGTAAACTGTAACAGACCTCTCTCGGTCGCAAAAGCCGTCAGTTTTTTGGACTCCTTAGCGAGAGGTATTTGATAGTACGCTTTACATAAATCCAATTCGGTGATGAATTTAGCGTCTTCAAATAAATGGAGATTTTGATCTATTAGTGGGATGGGCTCGGCGTCGAAAACGGTCACTGAATTCAATTTTCGGAAGTCCACGCACATCCGAAATGATTGATCAGGTTTCTTAACCATTACTATGGGGGAGCAATAATCGGACTCCGATGGCTCTAAAATTCCCAATTTTAGTAAATTCCGGACTTCCTTATTGAAGGCTTCTCGTAGGTGGATTGGTAAAGGATATGGTTTGCTCCGAACCACTGAATTAGTTTTTAGTTTTATTTCATGGATAAAATCCTTGGCACATCCAGGGTTTTCAGAAATGACTTCTGGGAATTCCATGAGCAAGTTCAACATTTCCGCTTTTTGTTGAATTTCTAAGTGGGGATTTATCTTTAAATCCACCCGAGGGTCTTCCGGGGTAGGTGAGAGCGAGGGAAGTTCGTATTCCTCGTCTTGTTCCACACACACGGTGTGTATGACTTGCAGGGGCGTACCCGGGTAAACGGCATCCATCGGTTCTTCTTCGTCTAGAAGGGTAATATTCTTTATGCACGCGCGGCGGTGATATTTTTTTAGCATGTTTATGTGATAGGTTCTTCGCCCTGTTGGGGTATCTATTAAGTAATCGACTGGACCCCGTGCCTCGATTACTTCAAACGGTCCCTTCCACTGGGCCCATAACTTATTATTTTCGGTCGGGAGTAATAATAAGACTTCATCTCCTGCCTTTAATTTTCGAGCCTTTGCTTTCATATCGAAATAGTCCCGGTATTTGGTTAAATTTTTCTCGGCGTTCTCTCGAGCTAAGCCAGAGCAGTATTCTAGGCGCTCGCGCATATCCATCACGTAGGCGTAAGACGATTTGATTTCTTGCTCGAGCTTCGCGTTGGAAAATAATTCCTTAAGAATACTCATAGGACCTCGCACATTTCTCCCGTATAATAGCTCAAAGGGCGAGAATCCCAACGTCCGATGAGGTATTTCTCGGCAGGCGAAAAGGGCAGCAGGCAGGAATCTGTGCCACTGTGTAGGGTTGTTTTGACACAACTTCTTCAATATATTTTTGAGAGTCCCGTTTAATTTCTCGCAGATTCCGTTAGCGGCTGGATGAAATGGACTCGTAAAAATTGGCTTGACTAACAGAAGTTTGTTAAAATATTCCATCAATTCTGAGGTGAATTGGCGCCCTCTATCAGATAGAATTTCTTTAGGCAGGCCTACTCGTGCAAAAATTGAAATTAATGCTTCCGCGCAGGAAATAGTGTCAATCTTCCGTAGGGCCACGGCATCTGGGAACCGGGTGGCACAATCCACTAGAGTGAGGATGTAGGAGTGTCCTCCACTTGAAGGGGGGTGGATTGGTCCCACCAAATCAATTGCCACTCGAAAGAATGGTTCGGTTATAACGGGCACCTTTTGTAAGGGAGCGGGAGGTACCCGTCCTCTGGAGGGATCCTTCTGACACACGTCGCATGATCGGCAATAGGCCACAATTTCCCTTGCGGCCTGGGGCCAATAAAAGTGTCGGAATATCTGCTGCGCCGTTTTGTTGTGCCCAAAGTGTCCGGCTAATATTCCATCATGCGCGGTATTCAAAATTCTTTGCGTGTATTCTTGAGGTACACACAGTGCTTTCTTGTTCTCCTTATCCTCCTCGCTGATAGTACGGTAGAGAAGTGAGTCTTCTACGATATACTGGATCGGCTTCTTTCCTTTCACTTGGAGAATTTCACCTTTAATAGCTTTCTCCCATAGAGGTTTAAGAGTGAGGCATTCCTTCTGAGCACTGGCGAAGGAAGTCAATTTGAACCCATTGTCTTCGAGGGTAATCCTCGGGGTCAACTTAGCAGGTTGCTCTTTCCTCTGGGCTTCTTGTGCCCGGGTGACTACTTGTTGGGCCACTTCTTGCTGGGGAATTAGGGGGTTTTGTCCGATTAGTACTGCGCAGAACTGAATCGGGGCTACTACCACGTCCGTCCAACCGGTGAAATATCTGCATTGTATATGACATCTCACGACGGGGAATCGATTGTCGCGTCCTAAAAAGTCGTGGACGATTGCGAATTTCTTATGGGCAGGGTTTACTGGGGGCAGCAACTTGTCGGATACCACTATGCACGTGCACCCGGTGTCTCTGACTAAAGTGGATACTCGGCACCCATTAACAGTGCCCTCTTCAAATTGTAGGCCGCCTGGCGAACTTTTGTTGAATAGAAAGTTTACCTGTTGCTGGGGCCCTTCGGATGTTGGCGCGGGGACGTAGGACGAATCAGCTTGTCCTGCTGGGATCGCGGCAGTCAGGTTTTGCACCTGTTGTCTCGAGGTCTCCCTCAGTCGGGAGTTCTGTGGGCACTGGAAACTCAGGTGACCTATTATCCCGCAGGTATAACAAGTGACGGGCTTCCTGGGATACGTGCCGGTATTAGGGTATGATCCTTGTGGAATCCTAACTTCTTTTTGATTTTTTTCTCCTCCAAAATTTGGTTTATAAGTTCCTTTTGCTGCTGCGAACTTAAAGGGCTTCTTCTGTAAATGCCTGGGTGGCGGCCCATTTTTCTTTGGGGAGGGAGCCTTCTCTTTCTTGTACTCCCTAGGATATAACCGATGATTTACCGCGTGGAGGTCAGCCTCGTCCAGACACTCGTTGAAGGTAGAAGCTTTTCGGTCCTTAACGAATGCACGGATTTCCTGGGGTAGGGTACTTAGTAACTGATCTCTAAGCATGAAGTCGACGACCGCAGCGACTTCATTCTCTACCCCTTCTGACTCCATCCAAAACTGTAGGCTTCGACGAAGCTCAAAGCCAAAATGTTTGTACGTTTGTCCAGGTCTTATACGAGACTGCCTGAACTTCATCCTATATTCTTCCGGGTTAAGGTTTGTAGCTGAGAGAAGTTCGGCTTTGAGAGTGGAATAGTCCACAGTCGCTTCTGAGGGTAAAGATACGAATATCTCTCTCATCCTACGATTGAGTAGCGGTAACAGTCTGGCGACCCCATCTTCTTCTAGGTCCCAATTATTGACTTCAAATATTTTCTCAAAATGGGAGAGATATGAGCATAAATCTTCTTCGTCCTTGTACTCCGGGAGTTTCATGCTGGCCGCTGGTGATACTCCTGTTTTAGATGACACTGACTGCACCTCTAACTGGTCTTTACTAAGAGCTCTTTCGTGGGCCCTTATCTTCTCTCTTTCATCAGCTTCCATTTTCGTCTTTTCTCTTCTTTCTTCTCTTTCGTTTCTCTCTTTCTCCTGAATAAACTCTCTTTCGTTTCTCTCTTTCTCCTGAATAAACGAACTCAGCTCGGTTCCTTGTAGTCCGAGGCTTTGACCTTGCTTCCGATAAAGGTCAAACAATGCCATCGCGCTTATGTCAGTCATCTACCTTGTTTTTAATCAAGCCTGACCTACTCCACCACCGAAACTTACCACTTGGCCTAACAATTACCTTTAGATGGTATCCACCTCTAACTTTACCAATTTCCCATTCGTCAAATATTCTATTATTCCTGGTGTTCCTTTTATGTGTTAGCTCTTCCTTAAATAGCCACTGCTGGGTTCTTTCTAATATAAAACCTCTAGACCTGACACCACTTTTATAATATGTCGTAGAATGACCATTGCTTTGATCACTTTACGCTTTGACGCCCTTTTAGTAACGGTATACTTTAAGGGGCGTGAGTTACTTCTATGATGAAGTAGGCTTTGTTCTAAGAGTGCTATTTTTGTGGTTTAGTCCTTAAGGAAGAGCTATTTTTAAACACATAAGGATAAGAGGAAACACCAGAATCTACCAAAAAATAAACATGTATTTTAAATTAAATATTACAAACCAACAGTAAAAGCATTTCTATATTTGGCCTCAAAGAATTTTGAATGACAAAACATAAACAAGTAGGCTTTCAATAAACAAACTAATTGCCAATTAGTATTTTTATCACGACCCTATTTGTTTAGCATAAAACATTAAATTAATGTACTGTCATCTACAAACACATATGACCTAGGTTCAAGAATAATGGTTTCTACGCTCCTTTAAAACGTGGGACGTACTAAACTTCTACTATCGCAATAGAGATATAAATGTTATTGTTAACTTACAGGTAGGTATTAGGGATTGCCGGATGTCGCTGGAGGACTTATCTCTCGCCTTGAAGTGTGGTGGCCGAAGGTTGAAATTTCGTCGAGGAGGGGGGTGATTCTTCAACGTGATTAAAGAACGGGAGCTCGTTGGGGCTGGGTTCTTCTCCTCTCACTCTTACGGTGCTTGCGATGTAAGAATCACTCGAGTGTGAGCGGCTTTGCTTTTCTTCAGTCGGACTTCTTTGCAGACGGAAAAGGCTTCTTCGGTATGGCACCGATATAAAACTTGACTATTTAGGTTAATACGGCCCTGAAAGGGGGGGGATCGATTTTCTCAATCTGATCCTATCGTTTCTCACGGAAATAGTCTTGTAGGGCTGAAGGGTCGATCTTTACGAATTAATCTTTCTTCTGGCGAATCGACTTCTAATAATCTTCTTGTCTAGCCGATGGATCGATCTTCACGACCTAATCCTACTCTGGCGTATCGACTTCAGATAATCCCTCTTCTCTTTCTTTGCGGGGCTTATTTATAGGCGGATTGCCGCCCCATCTAAAGGGGGAAGTGACCAGGCCACAGATGCAAAAGGGGGGGAGCGAATGGTGGGTTAGCATCTGGGAAGAGCGAGAATTCCTGAGGTGGCACTGGGATGCCCAAGTCAGCTCGCAAATTATAGGCTCGTAACCACACCGCTCCTTAGCGTGCCTTCTGACTCGCACCGTTTTTTTTTCCTAACCACGGGTTTATGGGTCTCGTAGGTCATACGATCGTTAGAGCGTCGTTTAAGGACCTTAGGTGGTCGCCTTCAAACATATGTTAGCTCCAACTGCCCACAGCGGCGAGGCGATCACACATGGTAAGCATTTTCGCCGGCTACCTTTCCCACGCTTCTCCTCATGAAGGGAGGGGGGGCTTGAATGTGTCTATACTCCTCCAGGAGGCTTAATGTAGCCATTTCTCCACAACAGGTGTTAAGTAATATATATTACAGTCTACTCTTCTATTGGTAAACATGCGCTTCAACATGATGATATCTCAAAAGTACCTTGTAATAAATTAAAATAAACCAGGAGTAGTCTAACATACCAAGTAATGGAATGTACCTGAATTATTGTTTAAAATCAACTTGACAACTATTTTTGAAATGTAAATATTGCGTAAGAGTAAGCATAGATGAGGACATCTACTGATAGAGAATGAGGCTTAGCAAGGGAAGCAAAAGAATTACAGTGATTATTCCTCTGAAAGTCATGTGCATACATGTATCTTTTTCATATCCCTGTCCTCTTTCGTGGTACTGTATTTTTTTCACCATTAGCAAGACAAGGCCTGCAGGAAGAAGAAGAATTTGCATATTATTTCCTATTTTGTGAGTTTGAATTCGAGAGATTGGAATTGGGTTTGGGTTTATTGCATTCAACCTACATGAATCATGGGTAGACATGTAAGTAGGTGTACATCCTTCCCTAGACATACCCCGAAAATAAAAAAAAAACCATGATTATATTTTTTTACATATGTAGTAAGTACCTATAACCAGTTCTCTACGTAACTTTAGAATAAAAGGATGTAAGTTAGGAGCTCTTTAATGAATATTAACTAAAATAGTTAGTCTTCCGATGTATTTTGCCGTGCAGTTTGTTTCCTTACAATATTTACAGGTGAATGAAAATTTTATTTAATGAGTTATTAAGGCGACGGAGGAATCTGATTAGTAGTGTAAATTAAGAGCTACGGACTTGAGGAAGATCATTATTATGCTTCGGCCGTTTTCAAATCTATACATAGATAATCGCGATATATCTCACTTTCCATGGGCACCCCGATTGGTGCCCATTGGAATTTTGTTTTTACTACACTCAGTGCGCGAACATTAATTAATCTTCGGGTGGCCAATCTACAACTCAAACAAACACTAAAGGAAATTAAATCAATATGACCACACTGCGACACAAGAAAGATGGTTTTCCGCAACGGCTTCACTGAAACTAAACTGGTCAAAGTTTTACATACCCCCACTGCATCAATACAAATAAGCCAAATCTACGGGAAGCTGAACTTGAGTTTCACTACTTTACCATTCGACCGATTCAACTCGAGGTTCACCTTCTTCTCCTCGGAAATGGGCTCAGACAACACTACGAGTGCCTTCAGCTACATGTAGAAACGGTCAAAACAAAATTCCCCTGCTGATAAGCGGCAGCACCTAACTCTCGAACTCGACGGCCTCATCGAATCTGTTGAGGAGAGAGCTCAGGAACTAAGGAACTATAAAATTACAAATCATCGACATTATTGTTCACACCATTCTTCTAGAAAATCTGCACCTCCTAATCTCGCAGCCATATCCAACATCGAGACGACTTCTATAATGAGTAGGTGCTGAAATCTCGCCCCTTCCACCAACAAGGCATAAAATGTGTTTTTCCTTGCAAGTCGCGATATTGAAGATACAATCACTCCGATTTCGCATACATTCAAGGGCAGTATAGGTTTCAAACCCATGCTTTTTTTAGGTCCAGACGGCATCAGTGATTGAATTTTATGGATTAGTGCAGTTTGACAGCCACTATCTTAACGGCGTCGTAATTTGACATGAGAACACCTCGAATAGTCTCATCTCTACTGAAGGTATTAGATTAGCCAATTGTGTTTATCACATGAACTTTTCTCTCTCTCATTATATAACTTTGGAGTCTCTCCTGGCTATTATTATAGCAAAAGTAAGTCGCCTTATCTTAGAGACTGATTTTTTGCAACATTTCTCATTATTCTTTTAGGTAAAAAGACGTCCTCTCAAAGAACTCGTGTTTGAATGCTTTATTCATAACACTGCAACTCTCCATACACCCCGTTTTACTCTTACCGCGCCTATTCAGGGACCTGGCTCACCAATTTAAGAGTCAATCTTTCTGCGGCTTATCCCATCATTCATAAACAATACACAAAAAAACTATTCACATTCTTCTCTGAATTTACCAACCTTCAGGTCGGGCAACCATTTACATACTCTACTAACGAATGGTCCGCCTATTCATTTCAATCCACATTTGGTGCCGCTGGAAAACAGATGGCTACCAAAGAAAAATTGTCGAAGATGAACAGAGACGGTATTAATAGGCGATCTTGATCCCATGGTCGACACTTTCGGAACTGCTTTCAAAGAAAGATGGTATTTACATTCTGCAGTACATTTTGTTACTTCCTCGTCAGAAACAATGTAACTAAGGCAGAGAAAGATCAGGTTCCTGTTTTATTTTACATTACTGCACTTATTGCAGTTGCAAAGTCTAAAAGTGTTTCATCCAATACATGTGGAAGAAGCAAACGTTGGTGAAATTTTACACTGCACCACGTTGGCTCCTTTTCACAACTCTTGGTCTGATATCGTCACCCTAAACTTTTGTATGATTCGAAACATAGTTCTAGAATCTAGGTGATCCTCTTTCATTGACGACATTCTTGCTTATTCAGCCAACGATTGCATCTCACCGCTTAGTGAAAAGGTAGAGGCCATAAAATAATTTCCAATTTGCGAATGGCTAATCTCCTAAGTAGTTTTAAGGTTTGGTATATTTGACTATAAACACATCAAAGATTTTACACAAATTTTAATGTCTCTTAAAGATCTGCTTAAGGGAACCCAATAACGAAGCCATCACCTCTAAATTGGTCTAAAAAGGCAAACGACAACTTCAATGCGGCCAAAGCTATAATAACTAAGGTGGTAGAATTACAACTTCCATTAACATCCCCTACCATAAGAATTCTCGTACATACAAGCACAGATGGGTTTGGAGATGCGCTTGAACAGCTATAAGGAAATAAATAGGAGCCCATTAATCTTTTTCTGGAAGAAATTCACAATTGGCATAATAAAGGTCCACATTTTGTTGAGAGATCTGTGCAACATTTTTAAGTAATTAAAGGTTATATGTATAAATTCACGGTTAAAATATGACCCTTTATTTTGGATACAAGGCAATTGTGATTGAATCTCCCAGCTGAATCCACCTTCGACTTAACCCTAGGCATTTGGATTTCACTACTTAATTTTTAAATGAAGTAATATTTTCATAACTGCAAGAGTCGAGTCTACTGATACTCTATGGGGAACCGCAGAATAAAACGATGAGAATATTATTTTTCGAATGGATGTGAGGTAGTAATTAGTTCTAATCTCCTCACCAACAAATTCCCTCAGGCCTCTGAACAGGATGCCTCTGACCACAGAGAGCTTTTACCACCATTTTAGATAGTTTGAATCACCATTGTAGTGCCTTTGGTATTTAAAGAGATTATTAATTACTTCTCACTTGCCACAAAACAAAACGCTGCCCCATACATAGACAAATTTGGGGGGTCAAGAGCGTACAAATATAAATATTTTTATCACTTTTTTTTCTAATGCGAATAAAACAATTTTTGTCGATTGATCAATAGGTAGATCTCGAGTGCTTATTAAAATCCCTTTAAAGAAGAAATTTTCAAGCTCTTAAATGATGTATCTACTTACACGCTGAACCACGCTCGATGGTTAGGATTTCTGGCTTTTTTATAATTCATTTTGATGAAACTTTTCCCAACTTTTATGTACAAAGGGCAACACTATTCTTATAGTTCCATTATGCTGTGTTAAATCCTTAAATTTTTATTTCAGCTTCATCGTTTTGGAGTGAACCACTCTAAAATCCTTTATCTGCTTTAATAACTATGAGAAGTTACAAAGACCTCGACGATGAAGAAAATTCCTTCATCATCAAAGGTTGGTCCGCCATGTGAACACACTCAGCAGATTTCTGAAGGACCTTTGGCTCATGGTTATGACCTCCAAAATTGTGACTGCTAGGGATTTGAGGAATATAGGCAACCTGTTAAGTGGAAAACTAGGACAAACAAGCAAAGTTACTTTCTCCGCAGCTGGTCATCCCAGAGACCATGGCTTCCCTGCGAGATCCCCAGAAACTGCCTCATTTAACCCTTCGTCACAAGATCTTGAGGTTTCTATGGGTTGGGGAGTACATGACGTTGGACATGAGTTACCGCTTCATCACATACGAGACCAGAGCTACCTTTAACAGACCTGACGGTTTGGTAAATGGTTTGGTCTATCCCGTAGGTGAGTTTCACCTACGTTTGTGGCGTCAAAAGCAGGGAGAAGGTGTGATGTTTGGAGAGTATAATTTGACACAGCCTTGTTGCCTCTGTCAGGGTGCCTGATAAGGATAAAATAATCGCAGCTGCCCTCTTTAATCTATTGAAGGAGCTCTTGGATCCCTGGCTAAATGAAATACCGGTCAATTCTATGGACTCAGGTTTTCATGCTGGGCAACGCTACATCCCACTCTCCCAGGGACACCCAAGCGTTCTTAGGCTCTTACAGCATACAAGGTCCGCCGCCTCTCTTGATCTCAACCCAATCGGAAATTTGACATCCATTATTAAACAAAATGCTTATGCTCATGGGCATTAATTTTCGTCTAAGGAAGTCTTATGGGCGAACATCAAGGCTGAAAGAGATTGAGTTAAATCTACTAATATTAAGAAATTGACAGATTCCATGCATGATGGGAATTTTTAAGTCATCTTTCGAAATTGCGCTCACGTGGCCAAATAATTCGTTCTTTCCATCAATCTTGTATTAGAATGATAGTATTCTTTTAAATATATCAGCATGTTATGCTTAATGTGTATAATTCTTCTTCGTTTTCTGCCGCAAATTTCTGGATGGGCGAATTTCATTCAAAAGCTATTAGCGTGGTTCACCACCAAAATGACGAATCTGAGGTAAAAATTCATAGACGAAACACAGCATAAAACGCTTCATCAAAATCCATTTAAAAAGAACCGAGAAATCCTAAAGTTCCTTACCAAGGTATTAGCCTAGTTTAGGGTGTAGATGCCAAGGCGGCAATCTTTCATGTAAGTAAACACGCTGTTGACCCTCAATGCTTAAATATATCAGCTATCTTTTTTCCGCTTCCATATTTTGCCAGCAAACACTCAATAAACAATTAAAATGCCACCTTAAAAGAAATTAATTAGAGCAGATACACGCTTTTCTTTCATTCACATAAAAATTTCCCCTTTTTACCTAAATTTCTTGGGTGATTTATCTCTGGTTAATAGATAAACCAAATGCCTGGAAGTTATACCTGCCCGGCATCTATTTACAGTAAAACATATAGGGGTGATGTAGGACGTTTGTATCTCTCACTTTGGTGTACCTAAACCTATCATTTCAGAAAATGGTAAAAGATTTTTCTCTAATTTTTCTCCAGAATTGACGAGTCCCTACGCATCCAACAAATCTTTACTTCCACCTACAGCCTCACATAGTGTGAAATTGTATCATTGTTTCATGAAGTGCCCAAAATACTTTTGCTTGCTTGTTCTACTCTGTAACAATAGTACCATTGTATCCTAAGTACTAGTTGCATAAAGTTCACAAAGTGAAGCCGATGGTTATATATCCCCAGCCAAAACCATAGTGGCTGATATCTGCGCCTACCGTTAACCTTTTATTCTGATCCTAATGTCATTTGTATACCACCAAGTGAATTTTCGGAAATTCTAAAGAGACATATGGAAGACCTGTGGGATCTTGATCCGCGAAACTCCACGTCTATCAAATTTTCACGTCCCTAAACACCTTAAATTTGTTCTCACCTCTTTGTGAGGAATTTAAAACACTCCCAAAAGTTCAATAACCAATGTCCTGGATATTATTCAGTAAAGAGAGAGAAAAAAATTTCTTTATGATTCATATTAGCAAAAATTCCCTTCAAAAAATAACTATTAAAAAATTTAAGCCAGTAAGGGTTCCATTTTTTGTTAGCAAGCCTATCTCTTTATCGATATTGACGAAGCCTTCAGCGGGTGGCGATGAACAGACATTTTAATTCCCTTTTTAAAAGTTTGATTTCTTTTTTGAGATGAATAACACTTTCTATATTCACCAAAATGATCCACACTATTACAATTACATTCACATAGATAAAACCAGGAAAAAATAAATTCACACATATTTTCAGTATCTCAGTGTCTTACTCCTCTTGTGGAACTCTTATTAATGCTTCCTTCTCTTCCATATTCACCGAAACTTGCATTTATTTAGCTAATTCCTAAATACATACGTTCAATGCATAAATGCCATGGAGAAAAGGATCTAATCATATACTTCATCAAATCATAATAAATTCTTCAAGACACGGAACCATTACTTTGTTAAACGATGAAGGAGCATTCGCAATAAAGACTAGAATTACTTTGCAGAATAAATAATTTTTATATATAAAACCTTTTGTTACTCATTTATTTTAAATAAAAACATTAATTTCTTGAAAATATTATTAAATTTTGTATGTCTGTGTAATGATATTATAAATAAAGTTGAAAAAATGGATCGTAAGTACTTCTTTTTTATTCCTTACTCTATCTCGTCGATATGCATAAGTATAACCTTAATATAAGAATGTGCATTTGATTTAGATGGTGTCATCTAGCTATTCAGTCAATTCAACAATGTTCATGTATACTACCTAGATATAAGTAGGTTATTGTGTAAATAGATTGTGCCCTACTTAAGGTGCTTTGTATTTCCTTTTTAATAACGTCTTACAGCTAAAATATTAAGCGAAAAGCCTCGAAACTTCATCTCATATCTGAATAAGAAAATATTTTCCCAGGGCTCTTACTTATGTATCTTGAACCTATGTTCACTTAGACATGTGGACCAGACTCATGAATCATCTAAGAAAATATATTAATGAGTTATATTACTGTGTGATTAGTTAATAAAGATTTTCGTTTTTAATCTTCTAGTAACCAGAAAATATTTTCCTCTATGGAAAAAAACATGGTGCTAAATTATAATAATGCAGAATATGGAAAAAGTGGCTAAAAACAAAGGGAACCTGGTTATTTACTTAAATGTTAAGGCCTTAACGTATGAAAAAGTACCACAAATTCTAAATAAGACTAATGAATCTCCAAATAAATGTCACTATGCTAAATATTACAACCCATTTAAACTTTATGCAAATGGGTACTTTTCATTAATGGAAGTAATTTAATGACTCAACTTGCACCCTTTCTAATCTGTGGATTATTCGCTAAATGATAATAGCGATTTGAGTATGCCATTTGGGGTGGATTCTCAGAGGGAAAACTAAAAATTTTAATGGGATGAATGCAATTAAGTATTTTAGTTGACTGGGGTAAATTTGAAATGAAATAGTGTTGGATGCATTGAAGTTTTTTTTGTGTTGAGGGTTAAGATACTTAGAATGGCTCCAGAGAATCTAATGAGACATGAATTGCCGTGGTGTGATATTCTGCGCAACCACGCAAGGAGTGTCCGAAGTAGTCTGTTATACATGACACCTGGAGGAGAGGCAAGCCCAAACGGGACAAGTAACCCTGGTTGGAGCAATGAAGGGGTCACTCTTTCCCTTTTGGATCGGTTGTAGGATAACATGCTAGCATTTTCCTCCCCCTTCTTTTCTCTTTATATTGCCCACCCCCTCTTAATTTTCTTTACTTCTAGTTTTACCCAAATTCCCGGTAGCACGCTATGCCGCAGGCTGTTTAGCCACCAATCAGGAAAGGTGGTCCCAAATGGTAGCTATCCTGTCTAAACAGTACCCTATGCACATGATCAGGATCAAGCTCCTTGGCCAGGTGAATAGCGTTTACCAGCTGACTTATAAAATTGTCCGTGTTGCTGATAATGAATTGAAACAACAAAACAACAAGGTAAAGGAAATTTCACCTTTTCCATATGTGGTATAGATGCTACTCCTATGCTGCTTCCGCTCGTGCGTCTAAATCTCTACCACCAACCTTTGCTATCTTAATAATAACTTTTAAAGAGTAAAAGAGCTTGAGGATTCCATACGCTACCGTAGAGAGGACCACCCTTAAACCTGTTACAGATTTAAGATCCATGGATTGTTAGTTTTTTTGCATCCGGTGTATCAGCTCCCTTTTGACACCGGTGCTGCAGCATTCCTGTACTTAGAACTAAACATAGTGATGATCTAATTGGGTGTGGAGGGGGCTATCCCACCAGATCCTTCGTCGCACAAAAGGTTGACATATGTCTTATAGCTTGCTACCTTTAAACGTTTTAAGCTTATCTGCACGGCTGTTGAAACATGTGTGCTTGGGACAAACTGGTCATTATTAAATATATAACTAAGGGCAAAGTATTTTGGGGACGGAACCCTTTAGGCTACTGTCGCCAACCCAGCGCCCACACTAATCTATCGAATGATCTACACAATTGTGAGAGGGTTATCCCCGCCATCTACCTTAATTTTGTAGAAAACTTAGTATATGCAACAGAACTGCTATTAAATCCATTGAGGACGTTACTGAAAAGATAAAGGGCAGTGGGTAAATCTTCCTTATGTTTTAAGAAATGATCTTTAAATATTTTCTTATCAGTATGCAAAAACAAATAGAAGCAGTCCTGAATAGAATAAGACATCATTTTAAATATTGACTGTACACGTTAATTGATTGTATTTATTAATCAAATGAGTTGGGAATCTAAAAAATGTATATTTCAGCTTCGAATTATCTAACAAATATACTACAACAAAATGCAACGTTAGATTATTTCTATTAACTCCCTTATATGAAAAAATATAATTGTTTCAAAGCTTTGGCCCATTATTATATATCTCGGTGGAAATGCTTTCGCTATTTACCGCCATGACAAGGTCTCATAGTAACATTCGGAGGCATTCGATCACGTACAAATGAAAGAGACTCTTCTTTGATGAGTTTCAAACCCTTTCTCCGGATAACTTGACTCCTACACCCTAAACAAGGGAATGGCCGATAATGACCGAGAGAAGTGTCCATTAAAACCCCATTTGATCGTTGCCAGCGTCGCGATCAAAGCTGTTTGGCAGCGAGTGACGGCAAAGACGAAATTAGAATATCGACTCATAGAAACGGGAAATTTCAAATGGGAAGAAATCTGATGGGACCGGAATGAAAATTGGAAGGTCAAATTAGAAGTAGGAGAGATTGAGTTTAATAATTAGTAATAAATAAGTATAAAGAGAGAGGAATATAAATGAATGGGTGGATACAGCGCGTAGAAGTAAAACTACAATATCTTGCAGATAATACAGCCGGAATATTACATGCTTCAGTGAATTTAGAAGAAACGATACACACTAGTACAGTTTCATTTGTCCCTTTTGATAGCCATAAAAGTAGCAAAATTGCTAGATTAATCAAGCTGTATTTAACAAATCAAGAAAGATTCTCAGCTAAAAATCCAAATCTATACAGCTTAAATAAAACCATTAGTTAAAATTAAAGACTATCATAATAATCACGCAGGAATGCACACACATACACGCACACGCTTTACGTATGATGTGGGAAATAACTATAAAGTTATGTGGACGTTGGCAGGATTGAATTGTATGGTGGAAACATTGGCAATGATAACACAGCATGAATGCCTTCACGTAGTAGCGATATCGGCTAATACAGTATAAAAAATTATTGTTTTTAATAAATTAATGATGTTTAATTTTTCTACAAGGTTTAGGTTAGCCAAACCTTTTTTCAAATGTACCTGTCAAAGAAACTATTGCTATTAGTCTGAATTTACTTTTTTACAATTCTGATTCTTTACACGCTTTCGTTCGTTAAGACGTAAAAACAGTTATGAATTTGTTTTTAATTAAATAAAATGCGTACTAATAAGATTACAAAGTAGGGAATGGATCTACTAAACTCCTCATTGGTTCAAACATTTTTATGCTTCATCTTGAAAACAATTTTTTGAAGCTATGCTCTTCAAAAATGAAACATTTATTTTATTGTGGATATGTTTACGCTTCCTTTAAAATTTATTTTTTTTTTATAAATTCTTTTAATCGCGACATTAAATTTTCCAATAAGATAGAAAGCACGATAAGCTTCCATTATTGTTCTATGTATTCATTTATCAGCCGTTGTGCCATGTCATAATTAAAAATAATTTTTGCCCACCATCTCAGGTCGAAAGATTTAGCAACAATGTTTTAAACAAAATTTATTCTCCCTTTTCGCCTCATATCTTGTTCCTATAATTTGAAATGAATTATCTTACTTAAATGATGCTTTTACATAAATTATTTATCAGAAACTGTAACGAGTTACTTAAAAACTATTTTCCTCAAACTAATTTAAAATTGTCTCGGGCACTTGAGAGTTTCTTAGCGTCAAAGGACAAAGATCTTCTGCATATGAAAAGCCGTGATGTTTATATTTTTACTTGATCCTGTTGTCTACATGGAATGCATATTAGAAATAGAGTTCACACGCTAAAAGAGAGATTTTGTTACTTAGAAATCAATGTACCGAAGAGTGTTTATCAGGAAAGGAACCTTCAGCTATTTTGTCCCAGCAATACAATGTAAATATTCTTTGAAAAATACCGAACTAAAATAAAATTGGAAATTATAATGAAGAATACTCACTTTGACTTTTGGAATCCCTAGTTTGAAAAAAATATATATCGAGACTTAAGTTCAATAATACGGTTGCTCTTTGTCTCATTTCTAGATGATGCTTACCTCATTCATAACCAACTATCACAACTTATTTTACCAACCAACACATTGACCTTTCTTCAGGACATTTTTTATTTATTTTCTTCGGTTGTTGTTCATACCAGGCTCTCACAGGTGAGCGGCGCTGCATTTGAGCTTTTTAAACACAAGATTTTCTTTTGTTTCATTAATGTTTTTAAAACGAAAGCTTTTATTGTTCAATTTATATGGTTTCTTTTTCACTTTTACAATATACACAGAATACATACTTCGTATATTATTTTTTATGATATTTTTATGATTTTTTTCCCTCTGTCCATTTGAAAATAATAATTACATTTTATTTCAAATTTATCATTTTAATTTTTTTACTAATTTTTAATATAAATTAAGTGTTTGCTGTCATTTTAATTTCATGCTTTAGATTTAGATTAATTTTTCTATCCTTATTCCTTATATAAATATATATATATAAGTAATATATATATATATATATATATATATATATATATATATATATATATATATATAATATATATATAGAGAGAGAGACAGAAAGAGAGATAAAGAGCAAAGACAGGGGGCGGCAAAACCAATTGAGCAGTTTTAAGGAGTTATAAAAAAGTAAGGGGGGTATATAAAGACGGTACGCCATATTTGGGTGGTACATTCCCGAGGGGAGCCCTGGAGGGCTTTGCCCAAGGGAGCCCTGGAGGGCTTTGCCCAGGGGAGCGAGCCATTCCTCTGAAACTGGCAATGGGACCCCTCCCCCGAGCATTGACCCCTCAAAACTGCTCGATCGGTTCTGCCACACCCTGTATAAGTTCTGCGGATCGCGTGGTAAAAACCAGGAAGTTTTCACAATATTTAAATTATGATAATAAACTCCCGAAGTTTATTGAAAACTAAAGATTTGTAGTTTAAGAAAGTGAGCAGGAAATTAATGCACTTTCCAACAAGATTTTATTACACTGACTCGTTTTGATTCGGCACGAATCATCTTCATAGACAAAGTGGACAAATATTACAAGATATGGGTTAATATATCATATTATGAGGTTAAAGACTTACTAACAAACAAAAACATAGAAACGTGTAAACTTACTAATGTTCAATAGAGCAGAAGGGATGTGGAGTGTGAACAGTTCTACAGTGTAGAACCGATAGCTGAAGAGAAGGGGGTTGAGGTTAAGGTCTGTTTCCATGGTGATTAGAAGTTTGTGTGAATAGGTTAAGCGCCACGTTGCTCAGTTCTCTCCTCTTGCACTTGGCTGCCTTTCTTGATATAAATATATATATATATATATAACAGGTCATCACATAACTTCTGTCCGATTTTGATTTATTTAAAAGTTAACATATTTTGGAGACAAGTAATATTTATATGAATTTAAACACGTTTAAACTAATTAACGTTCATTTTGCAGGTTTTTGCCATTAGAACTTCACTAATTATAGCCCTTATAACATATAATTATCTAAGGAGCATTTAAGGCACATAATGTTTTATGAGTTTCACAAAGGGAAATCAGCAGCAGAAGTGACTCGAAATACTCACTCAGTTTATCAGAAGAGTGCCGGAATGAAAGAACTTGCAAAAAATGTTTTACAAAATTCAGAGATTGAGATTTCAGGCTTGAAAATAAACCCAGAACAGGACGTCTAGTTGAGTTTGATGAAAAGCCCGTTGTTGTATCAGTTGAAGAAGATCTTTCAGTAAATACCTATTATTATTATCAGTTGAAGAATTGACAAGGAAGCTTTGCTCAAAACATAAAATTGTTCACTGTCATCTTCAACAGCATGGGAAGGTTCCATAATTCGGAAAATGGGTGCTTCATGAATTGTTTGAAGCAAACTGCAAATCACGAGTTAAGATCTGCTCTTCTCTTCGTTCTCGTGAACTAATTTCACCCTCTTTGGATAGCCTTGTGAGTGGTGATGACAAAAGGGATCTTTTATCAAAATGTTTAATGTTGTAGATTCTTCTCTCAGTTTGTTGGGATTTCAAAAGATTAATTCACTTTGAGTTGCTACCAACCAATGGAATGATCAATGCTCAAGTCTCCTGTCAGCAATTTCATCATTTTAAATTTAAAACCCGGAAAGTTTTTATAGGATGACAGATGTTAGTTGGCATCCTCCTGTCTCGGAAGACAATGGAGATTGCACCATGGTAGTCCGTCTGTGGTGGAACTGCAGCGCGGGCTATGACTATACAGCCCGATCCTTGAACTACAGGTCCTGTTGCAGTTGTTGCATGTGAAGACGGTGTCATCCGAGGACGCTGACAACTCTGCTCTCTGTCGTCCGCAAGACCTCTCCAGGGCGCCGACCTGAGCGTTGGGTATGGAGATCCTGGGTTGCCCATTCGTCAAGATCACCCTCTCCGCCTCGCCGGCGTCATCCAAAGGAATGCAGAGCAGAACGTTTGGCATCAGTTTGGCTGCAGTAACTGACAAATTCAGTAAGCACAGTGCACTGGTCCGCCTTCGAGGCTTAACTCCTTATTTGGAAGGTTTAATCCCCTACACTTGGTCGTTGGATCAGTCGAGTATCTCCTTTTCCCGGCTAGCCGTTGGCTGCTAGAGGCATCTCCTCCTCCTAGCTTGGTTGTGCAGTGTAAACACCATCCCCTCACGTGGTTTAGCCGGCCGGCTGAGGCGGTGTACCAGGCGATAAGTTGATAACCCACCAAGGTTACATGGAAGTGAAACCTAAACACTGAACACAAAAGCGCGCATAAATTGAGGAAATTTATAGAAAATGGAGCCTCCTGGTGAAATATGGAAGTTTTGTGCCCTGCCGGCCACAATGGCAGTGGTTTTCTCCCACGAGCCCATCATTTTCCTTACACGTTTCTCCTCTTGCTCTATAAATTCGATTACAAACGGGTGCAAAGGTTGTACTAAACAAATCAGTAAATGGGAAGTCAACGAGAGAAATAGATGTAAAAGACCCGTAATTACGTCTAAAGTCATTTTCTCATTGAATTTATCAAACGGTGATAAAGACTAAAACGAAAACAATTCAACTAATCAATTCCTGTGGCCAACAGCGTTTGATTTCTCTCCTGGTCATACTCATTACTTTTGAAAACACGATAAATCACCGCAATTAAATTATAAATATTTTGGTGAAATTACGTTAAACAATAAATTATATCTGCCTAGGGTTTTAATAGTCAATCAAGGTATATTAATTACAAATTTCAACACTTTGTTTTACATTCAATTTCATCTAATACAGAACAGCTCTTATCCTTTCACGAATTTGCAAATATATCTATCTATTCTTTAGGGTCGCGCAATTTTCTCTTCACTAACGACTTTTATCCGTATAAATTTTTTTATTGTTCGGTTTAAAGAGAATTTATTCCTATATTTTGTTGAGTGTTTGAATTTACTAATTTCACTACCACCTCTATTTACTTTCATAAAAATTTGACACTCCTCCCGTCATTCTAGTTTGGTTTCAGCTGTTTCCTCTAAATATATATATATATATATATATATATATATATATATAAACTGGAAAGCACAATGTATAAGCAACACGTTAGACGCTCAACAACCCATAGGAAAAATGAACGATGCATACAAAAACAGATCTCTATTTTCATAGGACAAAACTAGGATCAAACATAATTAAGAAAGAAGGAAGAGAGAGAGAGAGAGAGAGATAACAAACTAAATGAAATAATATAAACTCTTTTACTCGTTAAAGGAAATGTAAGAAGTGTAGGGTTCGGACTTAATTTCCTCATCTATATTTGGTTTGTTTAGACTTAAGAAAAAGACAAGAGCGCTGTTGTATCATTCTTTCATTATTCTTATAATTAATTTAGCATCTACTCTATAATGTGGCGTGTGCATTGTGATTTCCCGTTCCTATATATTTATATATATATATATATATATATATATATATATTTAAATATATATTAGGCCTCTGAGTACTATGGTAAGGGGTTCAGAAGATTACCCTATATTTTTATTCTTTGTATCGGCCCAACGGCAAATACAAAGAAAGAAAAATATATGCAATTCTTTCGGCTCCTCTGAAGCGCTTCAATTAGGTCTACAGCAATCCTAGTTCAACCCAACCCCGTTACCTTAATAAATCACAATTACCCAAACCTCAATCGGCTTCTTGTACTCGCTTTCCCATTGCTATATTCATAACTTCTATACAAATCCAAGGCAACAAAATTAAAAAATAACTAGTTTACCCACTTTGTAAATAATTTTTTTTAAAATTTTAGCTTAGTAGATTACAATATATCGAATAGGATCTAAGACCTTTTTTCTACCTGGAAATTCTTTAAACAAATGCAAAGTTTGACTTTAAGTCTTAAATTATCCAAATACTAAACACAACTAAAGTCATTTTTACATTGCTTAGCTCTAAAAGACAATCTTAATCATCTTTGACTTAAGCTGATCCAACAGTCAAATACGACTGAGTCTTTCGATCGCCCCCTTTCCCACTTATATAACTTTGAAATTTCTCTTTGTTCCAGTATTTCTCGGTACCATACTGAATTGATTTGTAAATGCTAGTTTAAAATGTACAAGTTAAATTTACTCCTCTTGAGAAAAATAATTTAGCTGGATATTGACAGTGGTCAACTCAAATGATACTAAAGGTGAGTAGGAAACGGAATTAATGTAAACCCCTGGGTCGTGGTTAAACTCCGAGGCAAAAAGCTTGATTGGCTCCGTCCACCAGGTAAAACTAAAGGAAAGGTGGGCGATGATTATTTGTTTCTCTTTCCACATCAACAAACATCCTAAGACATCTGTTCATTCACACACTATCCCAAATATATTCAATATGGAATATCATCAAAACACTATTCTATAATCGACACCTACGAACTGTATACCCCTATAAAAATTACATTTAACCCATATACCCGAGATGCAAGAAGATGAAGAGACCTAACCTTAATCACTAGGTATAAGAGAATCTCAATAACTGCAAAATAAGAGTATCTGACATCCAAATCCTAAAAGCTGACATTAAACACTTCAACTAAATGATAACAAACAAGCGATGCATACATCCCACAAACCTGCAGAAAACGTTATAACCAAAATATCAGGTTGAAAGTACTTAGAAGATCCCATAAAACAAAGAAACTCACTCAAAAAAAATAAAACACTTGCTGGAAAAATCGGCTAGCAAGTCAACAACCATAACACATATTAAACGCCTCATCTACTTCCAGAAAAGCTCCAAATGTGGAACCACTGCACCGAAAGCCTGAACAACCTAATCCACAGAAAACCTAGAAAAATATCAAATCACTACCAAAAAAAGAAGAAAAAAGCCCACTCTAACCCAGGGAGCTCTCCTAACAAACAAAGGTAATCCTTTCCTACCAACAACCGTCTACCACCTTAATTAAGCACTAAGTAAAAACCAGCTATTAACCAAATTCACTTTTCAGCAGAATAATAATAAAAATGTCGGGATGAAGCCATAAAGAAACCGCATTTCCCCCTTTCAAAACAACATTGCAGAATAAATCATCAACTCTCTTTAAAACTACACAACTAGTGACTCATAATAATCTAAACCATACATATACTTTAATCTCCTAGACCACAAGGTAACTCAAGACCTCACCAAAATATTCCACGACCATATTCTAACCATTAAGAAAAAAAGCAAATGTGGCAATTCTTAAACCTCCTAAAAACCTACACCACCTGCAAAACTCATACAAAAACATATAACACAACACATCCTACGAGCACTTACTCAACAGTCACTACTACTACCTTCTTCAAAAACATGTCGTAAGACATCTCAGACGGATTCAACCAAAATTCACCCATATGTACTCAAAACCTCACACAAATCAACACTCGAATCGCACTTAATAAAAAATAGCCAACTACTCGGCCGTATGTTTAACACTCAGATAATCTCACAACACAAGCTGTACATACGGAGAAGTTTAAAAATGTGATACACTCGAAAGTTTCACCTGGTCCAACTTCAGCCCCCAAAACAACCGTCACACTCAATAGGCAATAAATACTTCGTACAACACTCAAGAATGCCTCCTCAGCCTGAGACCCAACACTATTTCAAATGTGTCAAACGGTTTCGCACTCAGCCATTAAAAGATGCACAGAAATATAAGATACTGCCCATAAGCACTACGCAAAATAGGATTAACTTACTACTCCTAACTAAGACACAATACCCATCACACCGATGCTATGGAGTAAAAAAGAACCTCATCCAACCCATACTATGGAGTCAAAACCAAACCCCATCCAAGCCATTCTATGGATTCAAAAATAAAAACCCATCCAACCCATACTATGGAGTCAAAACAAAACCCCATCCAACCCATTCTATGGAGTTAAAACAAAACCACATCCAACTCACTCTATGGAGTTAAAACAAAACCCCATCTAACCCATTCTATGGAGTCAAAACAAAACACCCTTTCCAACTGATTCTATGGAGTCAAAACAAAACACCATCCAACCCCAGACAAGAATACCACACCCTTTTCACCTTCTTTCCACATTCTCTCCGCACTACATCTATGAGCTTCCCATTTATTGTGAAGTTAATACACAATGTTTTTACCTGCGGCGAAGCACCAGGTTACGGCGTTGCTTTTTTTCAAAGGAATAAAGTTCAATTATACCCATTTATAACAATGAAATGACCCATATGACCATGGGATATATGGTTATTCACCCTGGAGGGTTCAAACTGCCATCGGGGCGCTGGGTGGCATCATCTAGTTGCAGAAGCCTCATTTAGCCATTAACCCATTCACAGGCACTTGTAATTGACTTGAACCATGCGAAACCATCAATGCAATAACTATTTATCATCTTATCACAAAACGATGCAGGTCGTTTTGCATGGCTATGAAATTTGCTGAATCAGCCCGACCGATCAGAATCCAAATTAAAAAAATGTTAACGGTGGTTTTGTACATTGAAAATATGTGCATAGGCCAAAGATTGTGAGACCGGCAAATTGGTGGCTGCAACAAAACTTTCAGTTAATTTATTCACACTGATTGATGAATTATGAGCTAAACACATATGCTGAAAATCCTCCATACTTCCCAACATGGCTCTGTGCGATATTATGATTGTTACACAATCTTAAATCTAGGAATTCGGTTTAAAAAAACCCACCTGTTAGAAGATATCTCAAAATTAAATAATCCTTTAACTACTTTATACAACCACAACACAAGTGAAGTAACTACACGTGCTCCACAACTATCTATACCATTATCCACTACTAAAGTCTTTTGCTATAGTTCATGAACCGTTTATTGTACGGTAACAAAATTTAGTAAGATTGATCGGAATATATTAATTGGCTCAAAATTTTAAAAATATGATCGAAACTAAAGGAATAATATCAATTTAAAGAAAAAATAATTTACAATTAACACTAGTTATATCTAAACAATTTGATAATTAATAGGCAATAGATTAAACTTTTTGTTTAAATGACACCTTTCAAAAGATCATTAAAATTTTGATTAGGTTCAAATAAACTCCGGATGGAATTTTGTCTCACTTTTTTTTGCAAAACTTCTCGAATACATCAATGTTTTATTGGTGCCTTGCATTGAAGCAGGCCTTTAGTTGATGTCATAGATTTTATATCTAGTTGATGTCTAGTAACTGTAACGGTATTCCAAACCGCTTATTTTAGTTTCCGTCAACAAGAAAGAAACCAATTTCGATCTGTGTTGGAGTTATTATCGTGTTTGAAACCCATCTTCTTCCTAGACCAAGCTTGCAACCAGCAGTGGTCAGATAATCTTCAAGGATCTTTATAAGTATTCTTTATTCATCCTTTTGTAGATTCAACGAAGTTTACCTAACCTTGTTACAAAAAATGGCCCCATAATATAATAGATTCACCTCGATGTTTAACTTAGGGAAGATTGTTTTTGCACTTTTACTCCTAACATACCTGACATCATTTATGCCAAACAACCCAACCTTTGTTTCATTTGACCATAAAAAAATGGTTACAAAAATTGAGCTCTTTCTCTAAATGATCAGTGCCGTGCTTCCAAATGAAGGTTTTTCAGTAAATATATATTCTTCAGCAAACGTTCATCCGTTTCAACGTTATAAAACATACTAGATGCTGTTTTAAAACTAACATCAACGCCTTCCTCTCCTAAATTATCATCCACGTCCCTTTTAGTCATCCCTAGGTTATTTGGAATTGATCTAAGGATTCTCCGAAACGCGCAAAGATGAAGTTTCCGAAGACAAAATATAACTGCCAAACACATAATAACCGTCATTATTCTTGCCTGTTTCTCTTATAATAAATCGAAAAGCATAAATGAAATAAAAGTTTTGAGTTCCAATCTTGAAGAGATTGAGGTCGTAAGTTAGGACTGAAACACGAAGGTAAAGAACTTTTTGATCAAGGTTCCCGGAAAACCTTTCTAAGCATTGAATTAGTAAAATTAAAATACGGGGAGTACATACATTATATGACGAAGTATCATTTGATGTTAATACAGGATATAAACCTATTGTTATTAAAGCATTTGGGGAAAATTTACCAAATCGTATCCATAGGCTTGGGTTAAAAAAGGCAAAGGATAGGCTTGCGGCGTTAAATGTAAAAATAGCCGATCCATCCACGGGTGAAACCGTTAATGGTATTTCATCCCAATAGGAGTTGACTCCCATTTCAAGTTCATTAGAGTAACAAGTGAGAAAAATGGCATTGCGTATCTCGAATCTACAGTTAGTACCATCCCGCTAGAGTCTTATCTTTTGAAAAAAACGATTTTATCTCCAATGGAGTAGCCGTACTTAAGGCACCTTAGGTGAAACCTATGAGGTAGAACACATAAATGCTATTTTGCCTAAGGATGATATAAATACTATATGGAAAATGAATTCATTAGGTTTGATCCCTCAGCATATGGCATTTGAGGATAAAAAGGTGTCTGATGATTTTAAATCGCGATCGAATTCCGTGACGGAATGTTTGTGGGGGCCGACCATAACAAAGCATCCTAACTTATGTGACAATTATGCAATTACTAAAACTAGGCTGTGTAGTATGACAAATCGAGTAAAAAAGACCTTCCATAATTAAGCATTAGATAAATCTTTAAAGAGCAAATGAACAAAGAGTACATAGAAGAGGCAAATCTAAGGAACCCTCATATAGAGGGATCTAAGTTACATTATTCGGCACACCATGGAGTTAGTAAGGATTCTTCTACCACTCCCTTGATGGTAGTTTTTATTGCTCAACAGGTAAAATCCGTTTGAAGACTGCTTGTGTCCGGGGTCTTAGCTTGTTACTAATCAATTCCATATTTTAATGAGTCTTAGGCAATATTTATTTGCCTGCATGGGCGATATAAATAAATCCTAATTACAGATACGCTTAAAGGACGAGGATTGTAGAGAAATAGAGTCTAATATGATCTGGAGGTCTACCTTGATACCTTAGAAAAGCCATGTGGCCTTAACCTTGCAACAAAGTGCTGAGAAGCAACGAAGTAATTGAGTGAACACGACTTTATCAGACCATCTGTGTTTATCTTACGAGATCTATTTCCCGCGAACGGGGCGATTTAATCTCCCATACTCGTGACGCGAGAAAGAACCCCAAGGGCCATTCGACTGGCTACTTATCTCGGACCCCCCCACCCCCATCCGGAAGCAGGCGACTTTAAATCCCAGGAGAGAACGCTCGTCCGCGCACGAAGACACATTACGTTCTCGATTCGGATCCTCCGTGGTTATTCGGGTACCGATGGCTAGAATCTCTCCGCCGTAGACGTCACCCCAGTCAATTGGAAGCTCCTCATAACCGAGAACCTTGAGGTAAAACCAGTATTTTATCACCATCCTGAGGTAGAACCAGTACCTCCCTGAGTTACCTTTCCTTCGACGCTTAGGCCCGTGCAAGACACCAACGCTGCGGATCTCGTAATAATCCGGTCTTCCCAAATCAATTGTAACTATTTGTATTTTGGCTTAGTGTAGCCTCTTTTGAGACTTCGATCCGAGTTAGGTAATTAACCGCTTTAATCCCTTGGATTTGCCCCTTTGCTGGCACCGGGTGTGTCCGTTACTTAATTGATCACGTATCTCATCTAAACCTCCTTTGTATATATGTAATATTTCTTTTTTGTTATTAAACTTTATTTTTGTAGTATTCTTTAAATAACCTTGAACGATTCCGCCATCACTAGACCTTTACAGCCAATCTGCACTCTCTTATTTTAAAAATTATTCCCTACACACTAGGGGACGAATTTATCCCTATTCTCATTATCTCCCTCCCCAACTGGTCGCCGAGCTTATATATAATTACTATGCCACGACATATATAGTTATTATATATATATATATATATATATATATATATATATATATATATATATATATATATATATATATATATATATATATATATAAATCTATATATATATATATATATATATATATATATATATATATATATATATATATATATATTATAGAATCTGGTGTCAGGTTCAGTAGGGTTTTTAAAATGTCTTTAAAGATGTCTTTTAAAACTTCTTTCTATTTCTTTTTATTCTTTTAAGGCTGAGTAACGTTCAAGTTACTTTTAGCTTCGTGGAACGACCCTTCTATATTTAATTGTTGTGTGTGTCTATCTGGATCGTGAACGATTTTTTTAACTCGAATTGCTGAACACCTAGCTTCTCCTTTGGTCCTTTTAATCCCCAAGAAGGTTATTAGTACCCTTAGCCCTTCTTAACCCGTTAAGGCTCAAAGTTTTGATTTGTGTGTATTTTTGGTTAGTGTCGAGTTTATTTAGCGAAGCAAGGCTCCCGCGTCTATTAAGTCACGTTCTTTTCGTCTGCGTATTTTGCGCTTATCCAGGTCGTTAACCCCGTCGCGTACCTACGGTTAATTGAACTTTCGTACAAGATATCCTCCTTCGACAAATTTCAATTGCAAGGCGAAGCCCTCGGATTAACCGACAAAGAACTCAGCTCATACGTCCAGAACGTGGAGAGGAATGAAAGAGCAGAAAAAAGATTACGAGAAGAGCAAGAAAGAGCAGAAAAAGAGAACGAGAAGTAAAATTAAGAGCAGAAAAAGAGAAAAAAATAACAAATGAGAGCTGAGAGGAGAAAAATTCGAGAGATTTTGACAGCACAAACTTGATTTATATCGCTTACAGTCCGAGACCCTTTCCATTAACTCGCGTACGGAAGATCCCAGTCTGTGTCATTCTAGCTTCCCACGTAAAAAAAAGGTGAGGACTTTTGATCTTATCTCACACACTTTGAGAAAATATTCGAAGTCAATCATTGGGACATCGAAGCAGTCGGTGTAGCCAAATTACTTCCCCTTCTCAGCTTCCAGCTCTGGAACATTTTTCTTTCCCCTTCCTTCAGAAGCAACCATCAACTATTTCGCCCTCAAGTCTGAGCTGTTGGCGGCTTACAACATGACCCTAAACTTTTACCGTTCAAAATTTCGAAAATCCAGGCAGTGTCCTCAAGTGCCCCCCCAACCTGGTGGCTCAGCCCGTTGTTACGCGGGCCCAGACACAAGCTCCACTTGAAGCCCCCTGCGATGCTCAGTTTAGCAGCATGAAGAGTTAAGAATTCGCTCGAGCGTCGAAGGAGTGCGAAAGTTTCCTTTTCCTGTGGGAAAAAGCTCGGAGCCACGAACAAGATTTTACCCGCGGCCACAAAATAGTCTCTTACCCCGTAAAAGAAGGCCTTTTGTACCGCGCCTGCTCGAATGGCAATAACTCCGAGGCTCATTCGCTGTGCGTCTCCCGCCTAGACGTCCCGCTCTTTCTTAAGATCGCACACGATAGTGTGTTTTTGGGTCACTTTAGTCATAACAAGACTGCGTTGAGGATATACAGGTATTTCATTTGGCCGGGTGGTGCTGTTGACATCTGGGAATACTGTCAGTCTTGCGACATTTGCCGGAAAACTACGGCAAAGGGGCGCATCTAGCTGGCACCATTCAGAAGGGACCAATAATCTCATAGCCATTCTCTCGCGTAGTAATTGTCTTCATAGGCCCCATCACACCCTTTCCAGTGAGGGTCATAGTGATGTCCTCACCCTTGTGGACTTTGCAACACGCTTCCCAGAAGCAATGCCTTTGAAGTGTATTGAAAGCATTACCTGCGCCGAGGCTCTCATAGCCATTTTCTATCGGGTATGAATACCGAAGGAGGTATTGTCCGACAGAGGTAGGCAATTTACCTCCGAGTTAATCAAGTATGTAGGGAAGCTGTTAATGGTGAAGCCACTGTCAACCACCCCTTTTCACCCCCACCGCAAATGGAATTTGCGAGAAACTAAATGGGACCCTGAAGTCTATACTGAAGAAATTATGCGCTGATCAACCCCGAAAGTGGCATCGCTATTTTTCGGTGGCATTATTTGCATATAGGGAAATTCCCCATTGTACACTGGGATTTGCCACCTTCGAGCTATTCTACGGGCGCAAGTACGCGGTCTCCACAGTATTCTTAATGAATTATTAGCTAACCCTCGGCTCGTCAGGGAAATTCAGTCTTCTTAATCCTATTTACTGGCTCGTCGACGAACACTGGAAACGTGTGCAGACATCGCTTACCAGAACGCGGACCTTAATTTGGAAAAATATAGGACCTACTTCAATATCAAATCGAAGGAGAGGAGGTTTAAACCCGGCGACGAAGTTCTGTTGCTGCTGCCCACCGAGAACAACAAGCTTCTTAGCCAGTAGTAGGGCCCCTTCCCCGTTCTCGAGGTTCGAGGACCTGTGAACTACCTCATCAGAACACCTACAGGAGAGAAACCATTCCACAACAATATGTTAAAGCGGCACCACCACCCCGCGTGCATAAATAACATCGTGACCCTCGATGAAGAGTCAGCTATAAAGGCTGGTTACCCCGTGGACTCCTTTAATGTAATACAAGTCGTCTGCGTGGAAGAGGATAAGGATTATCCTCTCCCTACCTTGCCCAACGCCCTAAAATTTCCTCTCACTGGATTAAACATTAACACATGACAGACTCCCTAACAAAATAGTCAGTTGCAACACCTTTTAAATAGCTTTGGAGACGTAATCTCTGAAGTTCCCGGTTGTGTTACCCAATTTGATCATGATATCACTCTTACCACCCAAGAGCACATCCGTTCGAAGCCGTATCCTCTCCCTATTCACTTGAGGCAAGCGTTTAACTCGGAGATTGAAAACTTGCAGAAGCCTAATATCATCCAACCCTCCAATTCCAGTTACTGCTCCCCTATCGTGATGGTACGGAAGCCTGATCGTACATACCCATGTGCGTCGATTTTCGCAAGTTAAATTACATGACTCTCTTCGATGCTGAACCCATTCCCTTAATCGACCAAAACCTCATCACTTTGAAGAGGCCAAATTTATCTCCGAGTTACACATTTTCAAGGCCTATTACCAAATTTCCCTTCGTAAGAGCGTACGAAAATATACGGCATCCCGACCAATAAAAACCTTATAAGGTTCCGTCAACTCCCCTTTGTATTAGTAACGGCCTGCAGTAACTATAATAGGATGATGCTTAGAATCCGAATCGGGCTGTCAAACGTTACCTTTGATTTCGACAACATATACGTTGCCACCAGCAATTGGGACCAGCATTTAGTCTCCCTCCAAGCACTGTATAGTAGTTTACGCGATCATTTCCTCACGATTGGCCCTAAAAAGTGCCACTTAGCCTATGACACGATTAAGTATCTGGGTTTTAACATTAGAAAGAACTAGATTGGGCCCCAAGAGGATAAAGTCAGGGCCAGAGTCGATATGCCCCTCCCGTGTACTAAAAAACAACTCAGATCATTCATGGGATCCACCTCGTTCTACAGGTGATTTGTCCCTAATTTCGCGGCCCTGGTCTCGCCCTTATAAGAGCTACTCCAGAAGAAGTCTCTTGATCGCATCGTGTGAAATTGGAAGGCTACTTCCCACTTTCACCAGTTAAAGGGTAAATTAGCGTTCGCCCACATCCTGAGAGCGCCGAACCCAAATAAGACGTTCGGAATAAGGACGGATGCAAGTAACGAGTGCATTAGTTGTGTGCTCCTGCAGTATGGTAACGACGGCGAAAACTACCCTGTTGCTTACGCGAACCGCAAGTTATTACCTCGCGAAAAGAATTATGCCATCATAGAACTGGAAGCTTCGGCTATAGTATGGAGTGTCCAGAAGTTTAGAATGTATCTGATAGGGAAGGAGTTCATAATCGAGCCGGACCACTGCCCTCTGGCATACCTTCGTAATGTCAAAAACAATAACGGGCGCCTTATGCGCTGGATCCTACTCCTTAAGGAATACCAGGTAAAAATTTGGTACATTAAGGGATCTGATAATTTTGTAGCTGATAGCCTCAGCCGTAACCCTTTGCCCAATAACTCCAGCTAAATGGCCTAGTAGGAAACAGCCCAATTGATTATTCTATATATAATTTTTTTGCGCATAGCCATGATGCGAGAAAGAACACGAAGGGCTATTCGACCGGCTCCTTATATCGGATACCCCCTCCCCTCTCGCTGAAATCCGGCGACTTCAAATCCCAGGAGAGCCCGCTGTGTCCCGAGGCAATTTCGCCGCCTGCTGACCACCCAAAAAAAACCAGAGGTTTTCCGCTGGATAAGAGTACAGCTCGCCCGCGCACGAAGACACATTACGTTCGCGAGACAGACCCTCCGTGGATTATTTGGGTACCAACGGCTAGAATCTTTCCGCCGTGGACGTCGCCCCAGTCAATTGGCAGTTCCTTACAACGGCGGTTCTTCCGTGAATTCGCGCCAGTACTCCCTCATTGAGAACCATGAGGTAAACCCAGTCCTCCCTAATCAGCATCCTGAGGTAGAACCAGTACCCCCCGTTCCGTATCGAGAATTCTGAGGTAAAACATATTCCCTTGTTGCATCCTCGCCTCCCTAAGTTACATCACATTCGACGCTTACCACGTGCAAGACGTCGACGCTTCGGGTCTCATTATAATACGGTCTTCCTAAATCAATTGTTATTATTTGTATTTGGGCTGAGTGTAGCACATTTTAAGACTCCGATCCTAGCCAGGTAATTAACCGCTCTAATTCCTTGTATCTGCCCCTTTGCTGACATCCATTGTGTCCGTTACTTATTTGATCGCGTATCTCACTTAAACCTCTTTTGTATAGATATAATATTTCTTTTCTTTTTTTATTAGTTTTTATTTTTATATTATTCTTTAAATAACTTTTAACGACTCTTGGCCATCATTCAACCATTAAGCCAATCTGCACTCTCATTTTGATAATTATTACCCACATACTAGGGGACGAATTTCTCCCCCATTCTCATTATCTTCCTCCCCAATTGGTCGGACCAATTGTCCATTATATATATATATATATATATATATATAATTGCTATACCACGACAAGGATCAAGACTCTGCTTGTTTTTTTTTATGATGTAAGTGCCTATGGATGGAAATAGCCCTCTTGTACTTATCAGTATACAGTCGTGTTTTGAGGTCAACCAGTAGTAGCAAATTTTTGTTTAACACCTAACTTCTTCAGTTAATTTAACAAAATGGCACAGGTTATTCGGAGTTGTTAATAAGACCATTTATATCGATAATTTACTTTGTTCTTTTGCTAGATCGAAAGGTATATTCAATTTTATAAGACATCAAAAGCGATTCTGAGTCAGGCGTGATTGAACCTGGGAAACTGGTACTCTACTTCATTCAACATTAATAGTCTTTTTAAGAAGCATAACTAATTGTCTAAAGAGCCTATTAAGGCTCTTAGTCTGGGTTGAAATACTCGGATTGATGAGCTCTATTAATCCATTCCCAACATGCAATTTATGACTCAAACCAAAAGTAAGGTATTAAGGTGTATAGCCTGAATAGATTATCCATTAGGACATTTACTCCCATTAATGATACTAACGCGCTTCTTTAGGAAAAAATTGTGGGGAAAGAAATTAGAATGCGACCAGGTTTTAGAAGAGGAGAGCCAGTTTCAATTGCCTCATGTAACACCCAATCAAGAAAATACTTAAATATATTATTTCTTATACAAGTTAGTTTTACCCTCAAGTAACCTAGAGTTTCATTGTTTTGTGAATCTATCCTAAGGCATATGGGGTCGGTCTACTCCGTATTTGGTGTTAAGGTTTGTTTCTTTAAGCTTAAAGCAAACATTAGAATTAGCTGACGGTCTTGTAGTGGCTGGCCTTTTTACATGAAATAAAAAAGCGTTCTAGATCGATTCTTAGGCAAAATTTAGCTCTGGTCTTATAGTAAAATTGTCTCTCAAAAGTTTTGCTCAGAGCCATGTAATAACCATACCTGAAAGTCAAGTTGTGAGAAATTATAGAACTCTATTATAACTATAAATGGCGTCATTTAGGGTTCATCTTAACCCCTATGATCTGATTATCATTCTTATTTTTTTGCTTTGAAAGGTAACATTGTTCCTAAGATTTCCTCTGAATGATCCTACTGTCACAACATCACCACGAAGGAATGCGAAGCCGCGATGGATTACTGCATAAAGGAAGTCCTAAAGGAAAAATACGGAGAGAAAAAAGAACTTTTCTCCAAGGCTAATGGGTCTACCAGCAGAACTCTTTGGCTACGTTGGTTCCTTAAAGCAGGTATTATTCGGTGTAAAAGGAGAATTGATTTCGCTAATGTGCCCTACAAGAATAGGTTCTCAGTGATGTTGGCAGGAGACCATCGCTTCGTGGAACTATTACTACTGCATCTAGACCATTCCTACGGGCACTCATAGATTGGTTAACTACTGTTGATTCTTGGTAGTAAGTAATGGGTGCCACATGACGACAGGTAATCAAAAGGATAAGCAAAAATATTACAACTGGGATTGGTATCGAGTAAAAGGTTACGGGACGCCAGATGCTCCCCCGTACAAATGGTGCCATCATTTTTTACTATTAGTATTAATCACACTGGGGCTATCCATATAAATGGAAAAAAGGGGGGGTCTATAATCTATATTATGTTGTTCATTTGTGCCGCTACTTGTGCCAACCATCTGAAGTTCATAGACTTCAAGGGTTTTGCTCGATACTCTCTCCCTAAGTGTATAGCGATAATGTAGCTACATTAGGTCCAGGGGCTAAATAAGTGTTTTAAGGGAATCTGGTAGATGTTCAATCCAGTCAAAGCTTTCAGACTCTTTGTGGATCAACACTCGCCAGGCATAGTCTAGCCTTCGGACCCAGCTTTGGATCAACTCTCACATGGCATGGTCTCGCCTTTGGACCCAATTGCTAATCAACTTTCAGACGACACGGTCTCGCCTTCGGAATCATTTGCGGATCAACTCTCACACGGCATGGTCTCCCCTTCGGACCCACCTGCGGATCAACTCTCAGACGGCATTGTCTCGCCTTCGGACCCACTTGCAAATTAACTCTCACACAGCATGGTCTCGCCTTCGGACCCAGCTGCGGATCAACTCTCACTCAGCATGGTCTCTCCTTCAGACCCACTTGCAAATCAACTCTCACACGGCATGTTCTCGCCTTCAGACTCACCTGCGGATCAACTCCCGCTAGGCATAGTTTAGCCTTCGGATTTACCTGTGGATCAACTCTAATGCGGCATTGTCTCGCCTTCCGACTCGCCTGCGGAGCAACTCCCACAAAGCATGGTCTAGCCTTCGGACCCACTTACGGATCAACTTTCATACGACATGGTCTCGCCTTCGGATCCACCTGTGAATCAACTCTCACACAGAATGGTCTCACCTTCGGATCCACCTGTGAATCAACTCTCACACGGCATGGTTTCGCCTTCGGACCAACATTCAAATTAACTCTCACACGGCATGATCTCGCCTTCCTACCCAGCTGCGGATCAGCTTTCACACCGCAGGGTCTCACGTTTGGACCTAGCTGCGGATAAACTCTCACACAGCATGATGTCGCCTTCAGACCCACTTGATAATCAACTCTCACACGGAATGGTCTCGCCTTCGGACCCAGCTGCGGATCAACTTCCTTCAGGCATAGTCTACCTTTCAGACCTAGCTGCAGATAAATTCTCATACGGTATGGTCTCTCCTTCGGACCCAGTTGCGAATCAACTCTCACACGGCTTGGTCTCGCCTTTGGACCCACTTGCAAATCAACTCTCAAACAGTATGCTCTCCCCTTCCGACACACTTGTGTATCAAGTCCCGCCAGGCATAGTATAGCCTTCGGACCCAGCTGCGGTTCAACTCTCACACGGCATGGTGTCGCCTTCGGACACAATTGCTAATCAACTCTCAGACGAAACGGTCTCGCCTTCTGAATCATTTGCAGATCAACTCTCACACGGCATGGTCTCACTCTCAGACCCACCTGTGGATCAACTCTCACACGGCATTGTCTCGCCCTTGGACCAACTTACAAATTAACTCTCACACGGCATGATCTTGCCCTCGGACTCAGCTGCGGATCAACTCTCACACAGCATGGTCTCGCCTTCGGATCCACCTGCGAATCAACTCTCACACGGCATGGTTTCGCCTTCGGACCAACATGCAAATTAACTCTCAATTGGCATGGTCTCGCCTTCGGACCCAGCTGCGGATCAACTCTCACATGTCATGGTCTCGCGTTTGGACCTAGCTGCGGCTAAACCCTCGCATAGCATGGTCTCGCCTTCAGACCCACTTGAAAATCAACTCTTACACGGAATGGTCTTGCCTTCGGACCCAGCTGCGGATTAACTTCCGTCAGGCATAGTCTACCTTTCAGACCTACCTGCGGATAAATTCTCATACGGTATGGTCTCGCCTTCGGACCCACTTGCGAAACAACTCTCACACGGCTTGGTCTCGCCTTCGGACCCACTTGCAAATCAACTCTCACACAACATGCTCTACCCTTCGGACACACCTGCGGATCAAGTCCCACCAGGCATAGTCTAGCCTTCGGACCCAGCTGCGGATCAACTCTCACATGGCATGGTCTCGCCTTCGGACCCAATTGCTAATCAATTCTCAGACGACACGGTCTCGCCTTCAGAATTATTTGCGGATCAACTCTCACACGGCATGGTCTCGCCTTCAGACTCACCTGCGGACCAACTCTCAGACGGCATTGTCTCGCCTTCGGACCTACTTGCAAATTAACTTTCACAAGGTATAGTCTCGACTTCGGACCCAGCTGCGGATCAACTCTCACACATCATGGTCTCTCCTTCAGACCCACTGGCAAATCAACTCTCATACGGCATGCTCTTGCCTTCGGACCCACCTGCGGATCAACTCCCGCCAGGCATAGCCTAGCCTTCGGACCTACCTGCGGATCAACTCTAATACGGCATGGTCTCGCCTTTGGACTCGCCTGCGGAGCAACTCCCGCCAGGCATGTTCTAGCCTTCAGACGCACTTACGGATCAACTTTCATAAGACAAAGTCTCGCCTTCGGATCTACCTGTAAATCAACTTTCATATGACATGATCTCGCCTTTGGATCTACCTGCGAATCAACTCTCACACGGCATGGTTTTGCCTTCCGATCCACCTGCAAATCAACTTCCACACGGCATGGTCTCGCATTCGGACACGCCGACGGAGCAACTCCCGCCAGGCATGGTCTAGCATTCGGACTCACCTGCGGATCAACTCTCACACGGCATGGTTTTGCCTTCGGACCCACCTATGGATCAACTATCACACGGCATAGTCTCGTCTTCGTCCCATTTGCAAATCAACTCTCACACGGTTAGTCTCGCCTCCAGAATCACCTGCGGTTCAACTCTCATAAGGCATGGTCTCGCTTTCAGAGCCACTTGAAAATCAATTCTAACGCGGAATGGTCTCTCCTTCGGGCATACCTACGGATCACCCCCGACAGGCATAGTCAAGCCTTCGGACCCACCTGCCGACACACCTAAGGATCAACACTCACACGGCATTGTCTTGCCTTCGGACCCATTTGCAGAGCAACTTACTCCTGGCATGGTCTCGCCTTCACACCCGCCAGTGGATCAACTCCCGTCAAGCATGGTCTCGCATTCCAACCAACTCGCGGATGAACTCCCCCTCGGCATGGTCTCACCTTCAAACCAACCGGTGGATCAACTCCTCCATGCATGGTCTTGCCTTCGCACACACTTGCTGATCAATTTTCACACGGCTTGGTCTCGTCGTTGAACTTACCTTCGGATAAACTCACGCCAGGCATGGTCTAGGATTTGGACCTACTTTCGGATCAATCCCCACGTGGCATATTGTTGCATTTGGACCCACCTACAGTTCAACTCCTGCCCAGCATGCTCTCGCTTTCAGACCCAACAGCGGATCATCTCCGCCCAGGTATGATCTAGCATTCGGACCATTTAGGATCAACTAAAAACAAGGCATGGTCTCGACTTCGGACCCACCTGCGAATCAACTCATACGGCATGGTCTCGCCTTCGCACCCACTTGCAGATCAACTCTCACACGTAATTTCCTCGCCTTCGGACCCATCTGTGGATTAAATCAAACGTCATAGTCTCGCATTCGGACCCACCTGAGGATCAACTCCCGCCAGGCATGGTCTCACCTTCGGACCCACCGGCTGATCAACTCCTGCCAGGCATTGTATCGCCTTTGGACCTACTAATTGGTCAAAAGCTGCCAGCAAGCTTGCTCTCATGTTCAGCTCTACTTGGGGGTCAGCTACTAGCAAGCAGAGTCTCTCTCTCCTATAGACCTGTGGGTCAGGTCTGTTAATGTCTTCGACCAAGACATCTAGCCAGCTGCTTGTTTGGATTTAAAAGGAATAAGAGAAATATTGAACTAATTCAAAGTCTGATTGACCACTGGGTGCCTACCTTTTGGTTAGGTTGCGCCAATATAGGTAATGCTAATCTTTTCATTTAAATGGTACTGCTTTCTCCGCTTCCCAATCTGTCGGCAAATATACCTTCCAAATGATATTTATAATATAACACAAATTTAAGTCATTTAGTAATAAGCCTTACAATAAATTAATGTTTTTAATTGCGGAATATAAGTCTTTTCTTTTAATTTATAAGGGTTGGGCAATAAATATTTGTTTAGCTAAGTTGATTATGTCGGGGAAAATTGCCCCTAGATTCTTATTATTCACTTTAATTCAAACCTTGTGATAGAATTCAACCTTTGTGGTTGTCTGTAATATCGCTCTCGCTGTAAAAGAATTTATGCTTTCTTTCAGGATTGTTCACTTTTCATATTTATTGCTGGTGTGGCAATTATTGAAGCTGCAAATATGCCGAATACCGTTCGAGTGTAAGTAGTGTAGATATATTAATTTAATATTAGCGATTATACTCTCTAATTTACAGCCTGGTAACGCTGTTATTAAGTGATTACAACATTATTCTTTCCGCTCGGTGGGTACAATAGAGTATTTATAGAATTACTTCAAGACAACATTATATAGATCATTTTATCAATCATCCAAATTATAAATAGGTGATAGAAACTATTCATGTGACTTCGAAACTGTTATAACTTAAATTATTTAAACTTCAGTTAGTTTGTGCAAATACCATACAAATACATTTTAATGGCGAATTTTGGAAAAAAAAATTTAATTACTCCTTTATTTTCCAGCAAACTTATGCAAATTTTCTGGCTGTCTATATAAACTTACACTTATAGTCTACTCTAACACTAAAAATGTTAACCATCATGGAAAGTTCTTGAGAATCCGGCAGATAGTGTCCTCTAACCGTACCAGTAAGTCTCTTTGGAAACCTATACTTACCTTCAACTCTAACAATACAAATGTGAAACCTCATGGAAAACATTTGAGAAACTACAGATAGTGTACTCTAACAGTAACAGTAAGTCTCGTTGAAAAGCTATACTTACAGTCCACTCTAACGATACAAATGTGAAACATCATGGAAAACACTTGAGAAACCTAAAGATAGTGTACTCTAACCGTAGCAGTAAGTCTTCTTTAAAACCTATACTTACAGTCCACTCTAACAATACAAATGTGAAACCTCATAGAAAACACTTGAGAAACCTAGGGATAGTGCACTCTAACCGTAACAGTAAGTGTCGTTGGAAACCTATACTTACAGTCCACTCTAACAATACAAAGGTTAAACCTCATGGAAAACTCGTGAGAAACCTACAGATAGTGTACTCTAACCGCAACAGTAACTCTCGTTGGAAACCTATAAATACAGTCCACTCTAACAATAAAAATGTGAAACATCATGGAAAACTATTGAGAAACTTACAGATAGTGTACTCTAACCGTAGCAGTAAGTCTCTTTGGAAATTATAATTACAGTCCACTCTAACAATAAAAATTTGAAACATCATGGAAAACTCTTGAGAAACCTACATATAGTGTACTCTAATCGTACCAGTAAGTCTCTTTGAAAACTTATAGTTACAGTCCACTCTAACTATACAAATGTGAAACCTCATGGAAAACACTTGAGAAACCTAAGGATAGTGTACTCTAACTGTACCAGTAAGTCTCGTTGGAAACCTATAAATACAGTCCACTCTAACAATACAAATGTGAAACCTCATGGAAAACTTTTGACAAACTTACAGATTATGTACTCGTATCGTAGCAGTAAGTCTCTTTGGGAACCTATACTTACAGTCCACTCTAACAATACAAATGTAAAACCTCATAGAAAACACTTGAGAAACCTAAGGATAGTGTACTCTAATCGTAACAGTAAGTCTCTTTAGAAACCTATACTTATTTGAGGGGGGGGGGGAGGCAGATTCAGGAGAGTTGTGTACTCCCTCTATCATATAATATACTTACAATTAGTAAATGTTTCACGGCGCGCCCCCAGCAGTTTATGCACATGGGTGAATAATCTTTAGTTATGAGCGAACAACGTTGTTGTTCGCAGGGTCAGATCGAAGATCAAACGTCTTATAGATACCAATAACATTACTAGTGCAAAGGGTCCTGTGTGTCTTTTCTAATCTAGACTTATACTGCTGTGTAACCAAATTTATTTTGAAACCTACAGTTAAAGTATACCTCAACACTGCCAGTGCCAAGCTGAGTGTAAGCGTATTTTTAACCTACAAGTTAAAATGTACTTTAATCCTACTAGTATAGAACGACATGGGAGACTGTTGAGAGATCTCCAGTTACTGAATAATCTAAACCTATAGATGTAAATTCCCCTTCAAATCTCTAGATAAACATAAAGTTCCAATCTACTATAACCCTACCAGTACGAAGTATTCTGTACGACTCTTTAGAAATCTACAGTTACATTATTCTAGCCGTACCCAAGTGAAGCGTCATAATGAGCCTCTTCAGACACCTGTACTCACATATACGGTTTTCAAACAATACAATGCGAAGCGTGTTGTAAACTCTTTAAAAATGTAAAGTTACAGTATCCTCTACCCCTACCAGTGAATTAGCGTCCTGTAAGCATCTTTAGAAAACTACAGGTTGAAGTTGCATCAATCAGCTGTGCAAAATAGAGATATTAAAACGAGCTCTCCAAATACTCGAGTTAACTAAAAGGGAACGTAACAATTTAACCCTCTCAACCTTTCTTAAATTAAATGGATCTACAAATAACAAAATGCAGATTACTTCAAAAGAACTTGTTAAATTCGAAATGAATTTCAAAATTTCAAATTAATTTTAATTTAACTGTCGTCTCTGTATTTATTTCAGTAAAATTTGGCTTCCATATTTCAGAACTCAAATTCCATTTATTCGGCTTTCATTAATTTAAATGATAGTAAAATCGGAAACTCCTCTAATATATATATATATATATATATATATATATATATATATATATATATATATATATATATATATATATATATATATATATATATATATTTAAAGAACCTTTCAGTAGATTCACTACTAGTAGCATGCATTTATAATTAAGTTTTGTCTAGAATCTCTCCTATGCGTAACCCCTCAATTGAGGGATGCGAAGGAAGGCTCGTGGACAACACTCCTCCCTTCTCTTTTAGGAGGTAAGTAGATCTGAAGAACCATATGTGTACCCGCCTGTGCATAAATATTGATATACAGTGTAGGTACTGATTTAATTGAGTCGTGGCTTCGTTATGTTAATTCTTTTATTAAATCTAATGCCATTTATAATTAGACCACAGGTTTCGAGTTTCCTTGAAAATTACGAAGAAAGTTTCTTAAATTGCAAACTGACGCCGAGCACCAGTTGACCATCGACCAAACCTATTTTCCACACAAAGATATATTTGCTTCTGGTGAGAAATTGATTTTCATTATTTGAATGCCTCGACAACTTGGCCTTGTTTATAAGACTTTATAATTAATTATGCAGCATTTGTATGTGTTTGTTCTTTTATGCTCTCATGTGTTATTTATTCAATGTATGCGTGTACAATAGAATGTGTATATGTTTATAAATCCCTGTTAAAATATTGAACGTGTATATGTGTATTGTTAAATTTTCTTATATAACATTTTGAAGACTTGTACGTTTGTTCATGTATGGGAGTGTACAGCTCCTTCAGTGTATGCCAAAAGAAAATTACTTTTCACCTTCTAAATTCCTTCGAAACTTCCTTCTGGAAACGATCCTAAAGTTATCCTCGCTGTCCAGCGAAGCCAAAGCAAACTAACTCATCTTTCCTATCGTTAATAATAAAGGCAAGACGACCAATAAATGCAAATTGAAAGGCAACAATTACTACTTAACATTATTACGTGACGAAATGGCCACTGGTTCGCGACCAGGTCTTAATCAGCACTGGACAAACTTAAGCGTTTGGTGGGTGTTTAAATTGGCGCTGACCATCAAAGGGAAATTGTCTTCGCTAAATTTAGTGTCCCACTAATGCTGGCAAATTGCATAGATGGGGTGTGTTGCGCTAATGAGTAGAGGGCGGGCACTTTGCATGATGCATTCGTTGAATTTAGGTTGGAGAGAAGATCGGAAAAGGAAATATGTGAGGGAGAAGTTGGCAGATATCGAGAAGAGTAGAGGATGTAGAAAGGAGGAGGAGGTGAAGAGAATAAGATGAAGGAAAAAATATAAGAAGAGTGTAAAGGCGAAGAGGAAGGTGAGAAGTGAGTGTAAATTTAAGTCACATATATTTAGCCATCTTTCTTTTTTGAGATATTTGTGTGTTTATGTTATGATTTCGTATGAATTATCAAGTGTAATAATGCTTGTGTGAAGGTGGTTGGAGGTACCTGTGTTTGTTTGCTTGTGTACACGATTAAATGGTGAAAGCATTTTGTTCTTGTAATTAGCATTATTCTTGCGTGTGTCTCCATTTATATTTATTTCAGGTTTGAATATGTAAAAGATAGGAATAGAAAAAACAAAAAAAAAAGGATTTGCGGAAGGGAAGAGGGTGTGCGCAAGGAAATTAAAGAAAAAAGAAAAAAGGATGATAATATCTGTTCAAAAGGAAGAAAATAAATGAACGAATTACATTTATTCTGTGGCATCTCGATTATGAATAGGGGCGGGGGAGAGCGAGAGCATTTGGGGACCGATCTTAATATAGGGAGAGAAACAAATAAAATAGAAGATCGAGTAAGAAAGAATAAAAAACAAGGTCTGCTGACCAAAGTTGCGTTCCCTCACTCATTCTGATTTATTACCTTACGACCTTCAAAAATTTCAATAATTCCAGGAATAACCTTGTAAAGACCTTGGTAATTATATCATTCGAAATTGAATGTAAAACAACGTAAGGGTTTCAAATTTCGTTAAAATCTTCCGAATAGTTACAATATTATTACGAAAACAAAAAAAAGCAAACTGACTGGCAGTGAAATATAGAGTCGCACTCGACGAAAAGTGAAAATATGTTTTTACAATCGGTAATAACGGCGAGACAATCATTAAATGAGGGAAAATAAGTTGACAGAGACCAAGTCATAGACGAACATACGTTTAACAGACTTGCCCCAATCTTAGTTTTGAGACATGCAAAATGTAACAATGAATTTACGTCCATGTCCGTTGGTGATTCGCCAAAAGAGTGAATAATATATGAAACAGTACGAACTTGTTTGTGTAAGTAACTAAGGCAATCAAATATACGAACTTGCTTGCGCAGGAAAGAAAGTTGTTCGAAAGTACGGACTTGTTTTTGTAAGGAGCGAAGTTAATCAAACTTACAAATCTATTTTTTTCAAGGAACAAAGGTAATCAAAATAACGAGCAATTTCATGCAAGGAACAAAGATAATCAAAAGAACGGCAATTTCGTGCAAGGAACAAGGGTAATCAAAAGTACAAAACTATTAGTGCAAGGAATAACGGTAATAAAAAGTACGTTGTTTGTGCAAGGAACAAATATAATCAAATGTACGAACTTGATTGTGTAATGAAGAAAGCTAGGAGGTTTTTGTTCAAAGCGCATATTTACGCTTAATTATGAACTTGAAGTGCAAGGAACAAAAATAATCCTAAGAACGAACTTGTTTGTGCAAGGAAAATGGTAACCAAAATTACTAACTTCTTTTACAAGGAACAAAGTTATTCTAAAGTACTAGCTTGTTTGTGCAGTTAACAAAGGTAAATAAAAGTAAGAACTTGTTTCTACAAGGAACAAAGCAAATCAAAAGTCTGAACTTGTTTGCGAAACGAACAAATGTTATAAAATTACTAACTTGTTTGGGCAATGAACAAAGCTAATCAAAATACGAAGAAGTGTGTGCAAGGAAGAAAGGCAACGATATTACTAACTTTTATGTGCAATGAACAGTGGTAATCAAAATTCTAATTTGTTTGTACAGGAACAAACGTAGTAGTAGTGGTTTGCTAGCCTAACTTTATCCAAATAGATCTCGACCGGATAATGAAAGAGACATAAAGGTCAGTATGACAATCGCTGGTATGAGAATCGTCTTTAGTATGTAGCTATATACCCATCGGCAAGATTCCTTGGAACAGAGAGTATGTGTTGTGCTGCGAAGAAGGGAGAGGAAAGAAAACAGTGTTGTAATTGGCTCTGTGTGTGATGAGAAGTGTAAGGGCTGAGCACAGCACCTTCACCAATCGGTAGACAGATCTTTACGTGCACTGACATTTGTGTCCGCTCTTGCAGGCATCGAACTCTATAGCAATTCCTATAGAGCGCTGTTAGTATTTATTATTGACGAACTTGTTTGCATAACTGGATAATTTTTTTAAGTAGAAATTTGTTCGTGCCAAAGTCAATTTTACTGTAATTTTCGAACTTTTTGCACCTAAAATACGTTGGCAAAAAACCGAATTTGTTCGCACAAAGAGCATAATTCATCAGAAGTACAAACTTGGGGTTTTAATTTTCTTCTTCTCCTATTTGTTCTTTCGTTGTTCAATCACTGGGACTTTTATTTTTCGTTTCATTTGTTATATCAGTTGTTCTTCACTTTGTTCTTTCGTTGTTCCACCATTTGTCTTTATTTATTTCTCTTAATTTTCTTTCTTAGCGATATTCCTTCACTCCTTTCTCTTGCTTGTCTATCACTACTTTCTTTTTGCTGTCCTCTCCAATTAAATTAAAAATTTGCGTTCGCATTTTGGAGTTCCCTTTCTCATTTGTACGAACAAATTCGAAATGTTTGAACTAGTCTAACCTCAAGATCTACATACCCAAAGGGAACAAGTTCGTACTTTCGAGTGGCTAAAATCTTTGTACATATTTGTTGAGATCCATAATTCTTCTCCAGTAATCTTAATTTTCCTCCGTATTCCTTCTACACTCTTCTCCTTGATTTTCTTACCAAATTCTTCTAATTCTTCTATTCAATTTTTCTTTGTAATTCTTATTCCCAGTTGATCATAATTCTTTTAATTTTTCCTAATTCTCCTCTGTAATTCTTTTTCCACAATGTCTAAATTGTTTTCTTAATTCTGTCACATTTCTTCTTAAATCTGCTCCGCAATTCTTTTTCTACGACTATTCTTCTTAATGGTTCTCCCTTAATTTTCCCTTTAATTCTTCTAAAATTCACCCTTCAATTCAACTCCACTCCTTATTTCTTTTCGATTTTACTCCTTTAATTAATTCTTCTCAATTATCTTCTACGTAATTCTATCCCTCAATTCTATTTCTTTATTCTTTTAATTTTCTCCTGAAATTTTCTCCTTAATTGTTCTACTAAATTCTTCTCCCGAAACCTTATTTTCCTCCTTCCTTCTATTCATTTACTTTCCTGGAGAAGAAAAGCCCTGATGGGGTACTAAAAGAGAGGCCTCGTTGGTTTTCGTTTATTTTTTACAAAATATTTACTCGTAGTTTGGCCCCCTGAATATTATGTTTTTTCATATTTTTCTTAAAGAATATTAACTTGGGTCTAGGTTTCCCTTATAATAGAGAATGTTTATTAACACTTGAGTTGGAATATTTCGTTCAATCCCAGTTTTTAACTGAAAAATATGTTATCTTCCAGTCTTCAAACTCGATATTACGTTAGATGCCAAGATCACCAGTGAATATAATGTTTACTCCTAGTTTTATCTATTAAATATGTCCAATCCCACTTTTATACTTTAATATTATTTTCTCAGTTACCGGACTGAATATTATATTCACTGACATTTTCTACGCTGAATATTATGCTAGCGCTAAATAACCTACCCGTTATTGTGTTATCCTAGAATTTGGGTGATGAAAATTATATTCAATCTAAATTTTATTAAGTGTTCCCTTCCTGATTCTATACTGAATATTTAGTGTTTTTTAACACTACGAACGCTGAATACAAATAAATTTCCAAGTTATCCATTGAAAATTATGTTTATCTTTAGTTAAATATTCAATTATGTTTTCTCGCAAGAGAATTACTGAACATTATGTTTGTTTTCAATTACCCCTGAACATTATGTTAATTTTCCTTTACCTACTAAATATTATGTTCATTTGCAGTTATAGACTAAATATTATGTTCATATCTAATTAAGAAATTCAATTTTTTTCCAATGAACCCTATGTTCATTATTAATTTAGTTGACCTTGTCAACATGATGCTTGCTTATTGTTTTCCGTAAATGAATCAATTATGTGGTCTTGCAATTTCTCAATTTAATGTCATGTATCTTTGCACTTTTCCCACTGTACATATTTTTTTATCACTCTACTTGTCGAATATTCTGTTCATTCATTTCATATTTTACTCTATCGGTTAAAAAGTAACTTGGAAATTTATTTGTATTCAGCGTTCGTAGTGTTAAAAAACACTATAACAAATCGATCATGTTCTTTTTTAAGTTTACCCATCGAACAGTATATTCATTCATTGTTTAACCTCTGAATATTATGTTCATTCGCAGGTGTTATCATAATCAATACCTTAAATAAATGGTTTGAGATAACGAATCAATTATATTTTCTCACAGTTTACCAAGTGGACATTATTTCCTTTACAAGTTTCATCATCCTGTCAACAAGATCTGAAACAAATCGATACATTACTGTAAGGTGAAATTTTAGGCTTAGGGCTTCGTACAGTTACTGTCTACTAACTATGAAAAGGCCTAATAGAAGAGATGGATCTTCAAAGCAAACAAGATGGTTCAACATAGTAGAAGAAATTTCGGAGAGAGAACGATCAGCTATGCAGCACAAAAGAGTACAAGGATCAACGAGTAAGAGGCCAAATAGGGGACATATAGCTCTTAAGAGCCTGGGTAGGCGTTTACGAACTTATATGCAAGGAAAATTAGCTTGGATGTGATTCTGATTTGAATGGGTAGTACCTGCAGCTCTCGGAATACGGAGATATAGAGATAAACCTTTCCGGAAGAGAAGACGCTGTGCAAAGTTTTGAACAAGTTGAAGAAATTGAAGAGTAGATGTATGGAATCCAGCGAGAAGGGAGTCACAGTACTCAATGCGGGAGCTAATAAAATCAAGGCTGTCATTCTCGAAACTATTATAATTCTAAAATGTTGCAAAGGTGAGAATGAGGATGTGTAGGGAATAGCAATATGCTAACTGAGCGATAATTGACTATCGAATGTGACGCCCAGATTTCTTAGGGTCGTTAAAGATAACCTGTGGGTCACAATAATTATGAAAAAGAGCAATAGTTTTAATGAGAGCCAAATCCGAAGTAGTAGACAACTGTATTACATCAGTTTTGTCATCGTTGAGTTTTAGAAGTTGTTCATGAGTCATTCATTAATGATGTTGCAATGTGACAGAAGATTTCGAAGAATTAACAGACCGGCTAGAGTGAAGGAGAGATAGGTTTGCATGTCATCAGCATATAAATGAAATGATAGATAAAGGAAATATAAGTATGTATAAAAATACTAAGGGGAAGAAAATAGATACAAAAGAGCAGCGAATCATTAATCAAGCTTTGCGAAACACCAAAAAGCACCTTCAGCGGCTATATTACTTCTAATGTGAACAGATTGAGTGAAAGATGGTAGGTACGAAGGGATCCAATCAACGTCAGTTCCAGAAACACCCAGGAATTTACGAAGACAATGAAGAACCACAGTGTCATCGAGAGTATCCAGTGCAGTTAAGAGATCGAAAAATACTAGAAAGAAGGGCAGACCAGCCTTAAACTAATTGGCTGAGTTACATTTAGGTGAATTGATTCATTGGTTTGTCAACACTTGCAGACTCTCGTGGTACAACCACTCTATACCATACACTACTCCTATATTATGTGAGGGGTGACTTAATCACTTACTGCAAGGCGAACCATTGAAGGACTTTTCGCAGGGATTAACGACCGACCTAGGTCACACTTGAGACGTTGAGTTTCAAATCCTTAATAATTAAACAGAGTGCATAAATGGCTGGCGAGATTTACTTGAATAGGCCGAGAGTATCGTTCAAGTTTAGTTAAAGATGAAACAACAAAAATATAATTTAATTTACAAAGATCAAAATAAGAATAATAATAGGCAAAAGGGAATTATTTAAATTGAGAGTGTCTCTTGATAATTATGAGAAGGGATTCTCAAATTGAATTAATTGATTAATGTTACTAGGCTCAGATCAAAAGGGCGAAATGACATTACAAATAATGCAAGGGGTCTCAGTCTTTTTGGTGTTTTGCAAAGCTTGATTAATGGTCCGCTGCTCTTTTGTATCTATTTTTTTCTCCTTGGTATTTTTATACCTACCTATATTTCCTTTATCTATTATTTCGGACCTTCGAGGTAGGTCCTTCTTGCAATGAGGCGAGTGGAGAACGATCCAATAAGGAAAGTGGGGCACGGTCCGAATGAGGCAGGTGGGGTACGAACCGAATCAACCTTCCGATGAAGATGGCCAAACTTCAAAGATGACGTTCCTTGAAGGTAATCGATGAAGATTTTCTTCGGTTCGATTAAACGATGGGAGACTGTTGCGCAAGTTCAAAGGCCTGCCGTTCACAGAATCTACCAATTGACTTGGGTAGAATCACGGCTGAGAAAGTCTTGCTGTCTGACGAACGCTCACGGGACTTACTTAGACTTGAGACGATGAGGTCGGCCTTGAGGTGCTGGCTGGGCTCTTCGAACTACAGAATAACCTGAGTATTTGTTTGCCCGATTCTGAGTGGGAAGGGTCAATTTGGAGAAAAGAGTAACAAGCTCCAGACATCTTAATCCGGAGGCGGAGTCGATTAATCATTTAGCAGCAAGGGCGAGACAGTGCGGCTCTTTCTCACCTCGTCACCGTGGGGGTGGGGGAGGCTTAAGACGAATTCGCAGGATTGGGAAATATATTCCCGACGTGCTCCGAAGTCGAAAATTCGTGAATGTTCGAAGAGGAAATGACGTCTTCCTTGGCGGGTTACTATCGCACGTGGCCTCGAATAAATTGGGGGGGGGGTGAGGGTCAGAGATTGTTCTTTTACACAGACAGATGGGAAGATCTTAGCAATGTTGATAGAGGATAGGCGTTCTCGAAACTGGACTGATATCCTCCTCTCAAGAACGTTAGAAACGAAGTTGAGTTACGAGATTGGGTGGTAGTTGCTTGGGCTTTGGAGTTTAGGCTAGGATTTCTAATGATTAGGCAAACAGTAGTTTAAAATCAGAGGCTAATACACTAGATGAGATAGAGACTAGAAAGTTACCATTAAGGTAAAGGATATTAATAGGGAGGAATCGATCATAGATATTTGGAGGAGAGGATTCATGATGAGAATATGTCGTTAGGTCTTGAAACAAGAGGATCTCGGAGCACCAGGAGGCCTCGGAGGTGTTGGTTCTTGGCCCACCAACGTGTGAACACGCCCTGGTCCATAACTAACTCCTGAGCCACTGCCTTGCCGATGTCTTCGATTGAACAAAGACTACGGAAGTCAACCTCTAATGCAAAACCTGCTGTGGCGACCTGCACTAGGCGAGCGTTATTAGACCGACCTCTCGGCAGTCTCCTGCAACACTCCACAATGGCTGGTCTTGTTTGACAACCTTGTCACCAGACCAACTATGGAGTGCCAAGTTAGTGGGCTTATGAATGCACACCCCCTTCCCAGTCGAAGCATCATTTGTGCAAGTTTCTCTCTATGCTTGACATATTCTTTTTGAGGACAGGAAGTGACGTTATCGCCGAAATCGACGGACAACTAACTACTACTACTACAATCTATAATAATAATAATACTCGTCATGTATTTATTTATAATTTTTTTGTCAGTAACGCTCGAATCTACTTATTTTGAAAAATATTTGTTATTTATATTCAACGACTTGGTATTATATAAAAAAAAACAGGCAATGAATGGCTTGCGCTTCGCTACTAAGATTAAAATTAAAAATCTAAAAAAAGAGCAGCCATGGTTAAATTTTCTGAACTTCGCCAATTATTTTAATTTAAAAAAGAAATTCTGAACTAAATTTTAGACCTTTCAAAATATCACGTTGCTAAAATATAGAGTTATAGAAGAAGAAGATATATAAAAATAAATTTTCTGAACTTCACCATTTGTAATTCTTTGGGTTTTAAAAATTCACTAAATTTCAATACTTATATTTATTTCTGGACTTCACCATTTTGTTTTTTGATATTATAAAAGAATTATTAGAAATCACTTTGATTGAAAAACATAAGTCATAACCAAACTAAGATGAAATTATTATTCAAATACTCAAAAGAAAATACTCTTCTTAAATTATAGAGTTAGTGATGATGATGATATACTTTTTATGAACCGATGTACCACAGTACCGCAAAAAGTACCATAAATATCCACTTCTGCAGAGCAAATAATACAAATAGAATTTATTCATTTCAGGTCTTATAGAATATTGGGATTAATAATGAGTTGGGCAAAAAAGATATGATAAAGACACTGAAATAGATTTATATATGTCATGTGATTTGCAATTAGATATACAGATGTATATTGATTTATTATAGATAGAAAGCGGCGGGTTTTTTTCATTCAAAAACAGTTTTCACGAATAAAGATATAAAAGAGTTAAACCAGAAAGAAGAATTACCAACTAGGGACAAACAAGGTTTGAGGGAATCCAAGATCAGATGAGAATTATCTTGTTGCAGATAAATCCAGAGAAGTCGGCAAGGGTGGTGGATAGGAGAGATTGTTGCGTTAGGGAAAGAAAGAGAGAAAGAGAAACTTTGAACTGTGTGTGTGGATGTTTTTTTTTATCGCTGAGTTCACGGCAGGCAACTGCGGATAGAAGGTTAGGATGGTTATGAAGGAAAGACAGCCACGGCGAACAGACCTAATTTCTTAGGTATGATAAAGTGAGAAATAAATTATGTCTTACTTCTAAACAGAAAGCGGAGGTTAGAAATGAAGCAGAGGGGGAGATGGGCTAAGGGGATAGAGAGTAAATTTGATAAGAGGGCAGGAAGTTTTTGGTCAAGGTGATAGAACACGAAAAGTAGGATCGGTAAGGGAAGGAGTAAGTATGGTATTCCTTTCAAAAGAGATTGAGTAGGGTGGCTGTGAGAGAGAACTCCCTGTGTCTTGTTGGAGGTTAATATTAAATTAAGGGATATGATTTTACGAAATAAGGTTCAGGTGACTTAAGGCTTTAAACAATGCTAGGAAGTAGAAGATAGTCTACTGGGCAAAATTAAGTTAGGAATTGGAGAAAATTGTGTATGTTACGGAAGATATTTGCAGCATAAACTTTTTACATTTAGAGAAAAATGTGAATTAAGTCATTACAAGATACAAGTCGATTAACAATAGATGAGATAGGCAACACAGTATAATTATGTTTCTAAGTTTGGTAACTCAATACCATGTATGTCAAAATGAGACAGTTCATCTAGAAAACCTCATTCAGGAGACTAGTTTCAGAACTGCGTAGCCTCCATCTTCAGTTCTAGAAAAATATCACTTTCGCATCTGTCTCTTGAATAAAATTTTAGAGAACTCTCTCTCATTTTCATATTTACAAGGATGATACGAGTGAATCACCTTCATCTTTCGATGTATATTATGCCTGTATTTTTTCAGCTAAATCCACTAAACATTATTCCAAGTTTACCAAATGAACATTATGTTCATTATCAGATTACTCACTGAATAAGATATTCTTTCCATTTCCTCAGTCTTGTCAAGAAGTTTAAATCTTGGGTTAATTTCATGAATCTATCATGTTCCTTCGCTCTTTCACCACTAAATTACCTCTGCATTCCCATTTTAATCAATCAATTATGTTCTTGTCCAGTTTATTGCTCAATTCATTGCCACTTTCATTATATAGATCAACAAATTAAAAGCAGTGGCTTCTAACAAATCTACTTATTATTCTCTCTCGCAGTTTCAACAATAAATACTATCTCCATTCCCAGTTTTCACACAAAACATTGTGTTCATTCACAGTTTCCTCATTCTAGCCAACCAGTTGAATGGATGGTTTCCGTTAAAAAATCAATATGTTTTCATGCTATTCCACCACTAAATACCATCTATATTCGCATTTTATCCACTGAACATTATGCTAATTCTTCGTTTACTTACGGAATATTATGTTCATTTACAGTTCGCTCATTTATGTGAAAACGTTAAAACCTTGGTTTCCCAAGCTAGAAGCTCTGAAAATAACAACCAGTTTTACACTTATTTATTTAATATTCCCAGTATTCATTTTTTGCTATAACCTATATCCATATTCTATCTTCCTTATATTTGATTCAAGTGTTTCCTATAATCAAGATATTTATTTTACTTTTCCATATTCATTAATAATATTTTATAAATTCATATTCATTTTGAGTGTTTTCAATATTCCATATGATCATTTTTGTTTTCCTTATATTATTTTCACTCTTTATTATATTCCCTATCTGTATATCTACTGTTTCACATATTTATATATTATTTGCATCTATTCATCTTTATTCATGCATATATTCATTTTTACTGTTCCTATACTCCTCTTTAATGTTAGCTATTTCCGTGTTATTTATCCAACTATCCATTATATTCTCTCTAATCATGTTTATTGTTTTTAACCTCATTTTCCTTTTCTTTCTTCTGCTCTACCTCGGCCATGGGTAGATTAGCAGACATGGAACTGGAACGAGCTTAAATCTCGTAAAATTAAGTTCATATAAATCATAAAGAAAATTTTCAATACGAACATGAACATTTCTTGCAGGAGTAAAAGTAGAGGGATGTGGGATGTATGCGTGAAAGAACAGTAGGTGCTCAAATAGAGGAGAAATTTTGCCATACCAAAAATGCGAAAGTGAACAATTTGGAGAATTAATAACCAATACCAATTATTTTATATACAGAAACCATCGCAACTCGCATTTCATCCTCTTTCAGTAAGAAGAAATATTCGAGACAGAAAAAGTTAATCGTGCTCCACCACGTATACAATGCATACACCCAATTTACCCTGATCGCTAAATATCAAACGAGTAATGAAAAAGAAAGACAAAAACACGAATGTAGTGTTTCTTTCGGACCTAAAGTTTTCTTCCTACATTTTTCTTGTGTTGAACAAGGGAAAAAATGGCAAAAGGGTACATGAAGACCATAATTTGTATGACTCTACTTTTATTATCAGAATTTGATTTGCAATTGAATTTAATAATGAATGAACTAATTCCATTCTGTCTTACAACTGAAATGAGAACGCTCATGAATAAGAGAAGAGCAGCCAAAGTACAGCAAACATACGGCGTTTGAAGTATATATTATCATAGTATTGATTTATAATTACAGGGACCTTTAATGGAGGTGAAAGCCAAAATAAAAAGATTAAGGGAGTAATAGCAGAGAGGACTGTAGAGGAGAGGTTGAGGTTGGTTTTTAAGTTTTACTAGGTTTTTAGAGACATTTTTTGGCATGTAGTTCTGTAGATCTTACCTCTCATGATTTTAATGATTGGATGTTTTTAAATTCGTCAACGAAAATCATTTAGAGAACTTAAGCGCCTGAGAGAAATAAGCTCATTCTTAAGTTAGTTAAGCTGACGTGATGGAAGATATAAAAGAGAAACTATGGTAGAGAATGTAAATAAAATACAAGAAAAGAATACAGATGAAAGATAATGAATCAGAATGAAAACGAAATATAAGAAAGTAAAATACATCAAAATTTAAACAGATTCAAATTACCACCAATATTTCTTTCGAAATCTCTAGAAATACAGCCTTATAAAAACTGAAAAATTAAGATAAAAGATCGCAATAGGCTTTACTCCTTTCTACAGACACCCATATCCTTGAATATAAAATTTACTCCAAATATATCAATAAAAAAACAAAATCTGAATCAGTATTTTTAAAAGAAAAACATATGTCGTAATCACATCGACCTTTATCTCACCTCATCCGAAACCTCATATCCAAAAAACTTAATGAACGAATACTAATCTTCGAACAACTTTCAAACTCATTTCGGGTTATATATACATTCCCGTCGTGTTAAATATTAATGAAAAAAACATTATTATACATCCTGTTATAATTACTTTTTTTATTAAAGGCGTCATGAATTCTAACACTCATTGGAACACGAATTTTATCACTAAAAGTTTACAAATTAATGTTATATCTACTCTGTCTGACATGACTAAAAGGTTTTTAGAGAAGTGTGCTGTGAAAACCAAAATAAAAATTGCATAATTTTATTAAATTTTATAATATAAGGTATTTACTTTCATCAGTAATTCTCCGAAAATTTCATATTTAAATTAAAAATTTCATGGTTATAACGGAAACTATATGCGAGGGGAGCGTGATGGAATGAAATATGTGGGATTAATATCCATATATATATATATATATAAGGAAAAAGATCCAAGACAAATTGGTACGGTTAATGTAGTGGCATTATTAGACAACTGATCTACTTCAGGTCCTGCGTGACATCCTTTTGTCCTTGGATTAATAAATTAGCGTTGTTAATTTATTATTAATAATAATGGTTTTCTATGAAGGTAAACGAGGATACCATAGAGGGGTAACTTTGAAACCAGTTTTTTGGGACTGGTGGATGAGCTATCCTATAATGTGGTCTCCCAATTCGAGGACGAAAGGATGTCACGCTGAACCTGAAGTAGATCAGTTATCTAATATTGCCACTACATTAACCGTACCATATATATATATATATATATATATATATATATATATATATATATATATATATATATATATATATATATATATATATATATATATATATATATATAATTACAAGTAGGAATTTCACATGAATTAAATGAAACTTAGAAATTCTAAAGTCTTAAAGACTGTTCAACTCAAGTTGTGAAACAGATTTGGAATCAATTTTCTTTATGCTAATTATGGTGTAAAATGGATACTATACGATAAAAAGAAGAGGTTTGATGAAAAGCTGAATCATAGTTACATTTTGATACAATAGTCAAAGACTCCTCTTTTTGTGAAAATGGCAAATAATAATATTCTAATCGTAGTTGAGAAAGATCGCTGAAATTCATTGAAGATTACTCATCAAACATCCTGCATTGATCATTCGAAATGGATAAATACTGCTTTAGGTCAATACCAGTCTCTACCCTTCTAAAATGGCAATGTTTAAACTTATAGAATTGGCATATAAGATTTTGCGACATCTTACATATTAATTTACCATTTCGTTTACTAATTATCATCTTTTCAAGCAATTCGAACTCTATATTTGCTCCTTCCCCAAAAAGGGAAGACAAAACTTGCGTCTTTACTGAATTTAGAAAAAATAGATCGAAATCATTTGAATTAAATTGAATATTATTATTAGACGATTTATGGCAAATGATTATTGACGCAGATTAAAATATGATTAAATATTTTAATCCTCTTTTATATGCCATCTTCAACTATTTAAAAGACGAAATTCCCTCTCAACCAAAGAATACTTCATCCGTTTAATGGATTCGTATAGAATCGGTAAACTATTTAAAGTTCCGCATTCAATTCACGAGTATATACGGCCAAATTCGTTAAGTGGTTAAGAAGGCATTGATAACAATTATTAAGCTAAAGTGGTTAAGAAGGCATTGATAACAATAAATGAGCTAAAGTGGTTCAGAATCATTGATAACAATTATTAAGCTCAAGTGGTTAAGAAGGCATTGATAACAATTATTAAGCTAAAGTGGTTAAGAAGGCATTGATAACAATTATTAAGCTAAAGTGGTTAAGAAGGCATTGATAACAATTATTAAGCTCAAGTGGTTAAGAAGGCATTGATAACAATTATTAAGCTAAAGTGGTTCAGAATCATTGATAACAATTATTAAGCTCAAGTGGTTAAGAAGGCATTGATAACAATTATTAAGCTAAAGTGGTTAAGAAGGCATTGATAACAATTATTAAGCTAAAGTGGTTAAGAAGGCATTGATAACAATTATTAAGCTAAAGTGGTTAAGAAGGCATTGATAACAATTATTAAGCTAAAGTGGTTAAGAAGGCATTGATAACAATTATTAAGCTAAAGTGGTTAAGAAGGCATTGATAACAATTATTAAGCTCAAGTGGTTAAGAAGGCATTGATAACAATTATTAAGCTCAAGTGGTTAATAAGGCATTGATAACAATTATTAAGCTAAAGTGGTTAAGAAGGCATTGATAACAATTATAAGATAAAGTGATTAAGCTAAAGTGGTTAAGAAGGCATTGATAACAATCATTAAGCTAAAGTGGTTAAGAAGGCATTGATAACAATTATTAAGCTAAAGTGGTTAAGAAGGCATTGATAACAATTATTAAGCTAAAGTGGTTAAGAAGGCATTGATAACAATTATTAAGCTAAAGTGGTTAAGAATCATTGATAACAATTATTAAGCTAAAGTGGTTAAGAAGGCATTGAAAACAATTATAAGATAAAGTGATTAAGCTAAAGTGGTTAAGAAGGCATTGATAACAATTATTAAGCTCAAGTGGTTAAGAAGGCATTGATAACAATTATTAAGCTAAAGTGGTTAAGAAGGCATTGATAACAATTATTAAGCTAAAGTGGTTAAGAATCATTGATAACAATTATTAAGCTAAAGTGGTTAAGAATCATTGATAACAATTATTAAGCTAAAGTGGTTAAGGAGGCATTGATAACAATTATAAGATAAAGTGATTAAGCTAAAGTGGTTAAGAAGGCATTGATAACAATCATTAAGCTAAAGTGGTTAAGAAGGCATTGATAACAATTATTAAGCTCAAGTGGTTAATAAGGCATTGATAACAATTATTAAGCTAAAGTGGTTAAGAAGGCATTGATAACAATTATTAAGCTCAAGTGGTTAAGAAGGCATTGATAACAATTATTAAGCTAAAGTGGTTAAGAAGGCATTGATAACAATTAATAAGCTAAAGTGGTTAAGAAGGCATTGATAACAATTATTAAGCTCAAGTGGTTAAGAAGGCATTGATAACAATTATTAAGCTAAAGTGGTTAAGAATCATTGATAACAATTATTAAGCTAAAGTGGTTAAGAATCATTGATAACAATTATTAAGCTAAAGTGGTTAAGAAGGCATTGATAACAATTATAAGATAAAGTGATTAAGCTAAAGTGGTTAAGAAGGCATTGATAACAATCATTAAGCTAAAGTGGTTAAGAAGGCATTGATAACAATTATTAAGCTCAAGTGGTTAAGAAGGCATTGATAACAATTATTAAGCTAAAGTGGTTAAGAAGGCATTGATAACAATTATTAAGCTCAAGTGGTTAAGAAGGCATTGATAACAATTATTAAGCTAAAGTGGTTCAGAATCATTGATAACAATTATTAAGCTAAAGTGGTTAAGAAGGCATTGATAACAATTATTAAGCTAAAGTGGTTAAGAAGGCATTGATAACAATTATTAAGCTCAAGTGGTTAAGAAGGCATTGATAACAATTATTAAGCTAAAGTGGTTAAGAAGGCATTGATAACAATTATTAAGCTCAAGTGGTTAAGAAGGCATTGATAACAATTATTAAGCTAAAGTGGTTAAGAAGGCATTGATAACAATTATTAAGCTCAAGTGGTTAAGAAGGCATTGATAACAATTATTAAGCTAAAGTGGTTTGAAGGCATTGATAACAATTATTAAGCTCAAGTGGTTAAGAAGGCATTGATAACAATTATTAAGCTAAAGTGGTTCAGAATCATTGATAACAATTATTAAGCTAAAGTGGTTAAGAAGGCATTGATAACAATTATTAAGCTAAAGTGGTTAAGAAGGCATTGATAACAATTATTAAGCTCAAGTGGTTAAGAAGGCATTGATAACAATTATTAAGCTAAAGTGGTTAAGAAGGCATTGATAACAATCATTAAGCTAAAGTGGTTAAGAAGGCATTGATAACAATTATTAAGCTCAAGTGGTTAAGAAGGCATTGATAACAATTATTAAGCTAAAGTGGTTAAGAAGGCATTGATAACAATTATTAAGCTCAAGTGGTTAAGAAGGCATTGATAACAATTATTAAGCTAAAGTGGTTAAGAAGGCATTGATAACAATTATTAAGCTCAAGTGGTTAAGAAGGCATTGATAACAATTATTAAGCTAAAGTGGTTAAGAAGGCATTGATAACAATTATTAAGCTCAAGTGGTTAATAAGGCATTGATAACAATTATTAAGCTCAAGTGGTTAAGAAGGCATTGATAACAATTATTAAGCTAAAGTGGTTAAGAAGGCATTGATAACAATCATTAAGCTAAAGTGGTTAAGAAGGCATTGATAACAATTATTAAGCTCAAGTGGTTAATAAGGCATTGATAACAATTATAAAGCTCAAGTGGTTAAGAAGGCATTGATAACAATTATTAAGCTAAAGTGGTTAAGAAGGCATTGATAACAATTATTAAGCTCAAGTGGTTAAGAAGGCATTGATAACAATTATTAAGCTCAAGTGGTTAATAAGGCATTGATAACAATTATTAAGCTCAAGTGGTTAAGAAGACATTGATAACAATTATTAAGCTAAAGTGGTTAAGAAGGCATGGATAACAATTATTAAGCTAAAGTGGTTAAGAAGGCATTGATAACAATTATTAAGCTCAAGTGGTTAAGAAGGCATTGATAACAATTATTAAGCTAAAGTGGTTAAGAAGGCATTGATAACAATTATTAAGCTCAAGTGGTTAATAAGGCATTGATAACAATTATTAAGCTCAAGTGGTTAAGAAGGCATTGATAACAATTATTAAGCTAAAAGTGAGCTTAATGAAAAAATAATGCGTGCATTTATTTAAAATGAAAAACCAACGGGGGGATTTCACAACGAAAGTTTCTAAGTGTGGGTTATATGGAAAGTATTGAAGTTAGGGTAAGTGATTGTGTGTCAAAGGAAACGCTTGCGAATATCAGGCCGCACAACTCTCCCTTGTGATGGTTAAATTAATTGAAATTAACCCTCAACGGGACCAGCGCTTGTGCAAGATAAGACGGTTAAGAAGAGTCGTGTGCTTTGTGCCGACCACATAGATGAGTTACTCGTTCTATGTGCTCTACCCCCCACCCCTTCATATTTTCACTCCTCCTTATTTAACATCTTCCTATACGAACTTCTCTTTTTGCATTTTCTGCCCAAGATGCCTTCGATGGTTTCTTTATCTTTCAATACAAATAAACTTTAAATTATATAAAAAATGTAAAAAAAAAACAACCTAAAACAACTTACCCTAACCTAACTTAAACTAACACACCTAACCTTACCTAAATAAACGTAACTTCACCTTACTTAACCTAACCCAAACTAATTTTAATTTAACCTTACCCACCCTTAACTAACCGATTACTACAAAACCTAACTCAACCTAAACTCACCTAACTCTACCTAATCTAACCTTACCCAAACTTACCCAACAAAACCTACCTAACCCAAACTAACCTTACCTAACACAACTTAACTTTACTCAACCTAACTTAACTAGCCTAACCTTCCCAAATTAACCATACGTAACTCAACCTAAACTCACCTAGCCCAACCTAACCTAAAATTCCCCAACTTTACCCAACATAAGCTACTGACCCATTCCAACCTTACCTAACAGAGCCTAGCCTCACACAAACTAACTTAGCCCAATCTAATCTTACCTGCCAAAACCTAACCTTACTCAACTTAACTTACCTGCAGATCCTCATACAGGCATTGCGACTGGGAGGGAAATATATGGGTATTGAGGAGGATAGAGCTCACAATCATCTAGATGTTGGCCTCAGCAAGGTCGCTCATTCTGCACCTGACATCCATTTATGGATATAAAATGTACCATTTCATGTTATGGTTCAAAGTATTCATGTACCATCAGTTGAAAATATCCCGGATCATGTCCATTAAAGCTTACCATGTCAAAGAACACCCCGCCCCCAAGGTATTAAAACTTGTATGGTTGTTGGCAAAGGAGTAGATACGAGCTACTACTTAGTATGTTGTTTATTGAGGAGTGGACACTTCATCTACTAGTAAGTGGGGTATTTATCAAAGGGATAGACATTAGAGTTCATTATGTTATGGTATTTAGTCCATCAATTCAAATGTAACTAACCCGTAAACAGAATTGCAATTAAAAAAAACAAAGAAATTTGGTATAATTATCACTACTTATTTTGATTTGGTAAGTATTTAAACGGCGAATGGAGGTCAAACACATCGAAGACAACGTCTCCTCCGTAAAATTTGAAACCTCGAAGGTACTGGGATTAAATCTTAGCTTAAGGTGCTGTCACTAAGAATCGAAAGGCTTTGAGAACATCAGTGCCAGAAAGATCGAAAGGAGAGATCTGTAAATAAAAGAAAAATTACAGAATTAAGAACCAGCAAGGACACCGATCCCCACTCGAGGATAGTTCAAGAAATAAGGGAAAAAGAGTAAGGCAGAATTGAAGTTAAAAGGGAGAGAGGATATGAAGAAATATTTAATTTAGGAACACTTGTGTCTATCAGTTATATTTAAAGAATTATTTAGCAAGGTCATTCTTAAGCATATTAACTATAGTACTTAAAAATACATTTTTAGCCAAGTTAGTTTTATCTTATAAGAAAAGAAATTATGTTTTATCGCAGTGCTAAATATTTTGTTTAATCAATTTTACCTGTTCTGGTCAGCACACTTTTATCTAGTTCAAATATTAAATTACAGTTTATATTAGTAAGCGACCCAGCTTAGTGTTTAGAATATGTAGATCATTGGCTTCACAGATAACGATCTTCCAGTGACACTAAATTGAAATTCCTCAGACTATCTTCATACCATTTATTTCTTAGTTAAGGACTAAATTGTGTCGTTTGCTGCCGGAGGCAGTCGAATATTGTACTGTTCTTTCGTAAATATGTCGACAAGAATTGTAGCGCATACTTCAAATGAACTTTTACAATCAATTTATTTAAGGGAAGGAAATGATCTTTCAATTTAAATGCAAAATGTAGCCTAGAACCATATTTATCCTTTGTAAAGCTACAATATATTGTTTTGTAAATTTCAAACTAATGAAAGTAAGACATCGAAATCGTTTTGTATGTTAATTGTCTTTAAAGTTTGACCACCTATACTAATCTGCGTAGATTAAATTGCATCTGTCATTATTCAAATCACTAAACTAAACTATCGGTCTTTTTGCAATTTTTCGCAGTTTTTGTTATTTTATCTTAGTACTGAGGTTCGTATTATTAGAAAATTTTGAAATTTTACATATATGATAATGTCGGGAGGTTTCTATATATTAAAAAAACAGGGGGCCGAGTACAGATCTCTGAAGAACGCCACAACGAACTATTTCCGTTTTCAAATCTTTGTCTGCCCTTTACCAGCGGCTTTAATCCATTTGAATAATTTGAATTTTATTCCGCGAATGGAAATGGGCGGAAATTTCCGAGGATCACTATTTATTAATTTCATAAATTCATGTGACTGTTGCTTATTTAAACTCTGCACCAACTAGTCCCTCCCTAATGCATTTTGGGAAAATTATACAAAGGGATTTTTAACTGCGGCGAAGCAAGCTGGCCTGTTGGTCGTGCAAATCTCGTGTTGTTTCCATCTTCTAGTTAGCTCAATGTAGCCATCAAAAACCAATGCCACCAAAGGTAATTGAGGTCACTGAGTTCAAATATGATATAAGTTGATTAAAAGGTGGCACCACCTAGTGACTAGAGGTACTAAATCAGCAATTTTCGCCACATATTCACCAGATCATGTCCCTCTAGTTATAGATCACTTTCCAACTCTTTTAGATGGATTGGATAAATGATTTTATTGGGAGCCAGTGCTTCGCAAATTTTAATAAATTTTAATAAATTTTATATATAAATATTTTTTTATTTTCAATTATGCCGAAAATTGAAAGTGTAGATTCCTCATTAAAATTTATTATCTCTTAAATTGTAGTTAAATTAATTTTATCCTTCAAAATATTTACGAAATCTTAATTTAATGTCAACATTGCGTAAAAGATATACAGATTTTAATCCCCGTCATGGTGTTGGCCTTGGGATGGCACACAAATAACTAGATGTTAGCTGCACTATGGCTACCATTGGTACACCTCGCATTCACTTACAGCATAATGGGTAGTGCAAATTATTATGAGAGGAAATGGACCAATTTAAGTAGGGATATCTCAATTTTTGTGTCTGTTGCTCCTTCAGCCACTTTTAAAGGTAATAAATATCGGTAGTTTATTTTCTTAAAATGTAAATCCAGAAAAGATGTAATAATTGACCACTTATGGTGTTTTTGTGTCAGTCCTTGTTTCGTCGTAGAAGATAAATTCATATCTCTTAAACATTATTTGTCTTAAAGTTCAAATTCATTTCACTATCTGTTTCCTCGCTTGTACTTCTCTTATTTAACATTTTGGTTTTCTGTCTCTATCTCTTTATCTTTCTCTCTCTCTAGTCTTTTAGTTGAATAGGTATTCTTTTCAGATCATCGGTCTTGGTCTCTTTAACCTTTTCTCTCTATCCCTCAGTCTGTCTAGCTTTGTCTGGCTCTTAGTTATTTTTTTGTGTATCGTTATGTCTTAGTTTTTTATTTCTCTCTACTAATCTTACTATCTCTCTCCGTTTGCAGTTTTTCTCTTATCTCTTTATTTTCAGTAATTATTTTCATAATACCAGTCTGTACGTCACTGTTTCCATTTGAATCTATATGTCTTCGGTCTCTAAGGGAACCTCTACTTAATTGTCTCGCTTCACTCACTATTTTTATAAATATAAATGTATCCATAATTCTTGGAACCAGTTATCAGCTTCTGTGTTACAACCTGCAAATTCCATCCACCACAACACAGCCCTGAATCGATCTGAATGAACTAATCCCACTTCCATATCAGACCAAGCACTCTGTATTGAACTTCCTTGCATATATATGTCCACTTCCATTCCCTTATATCAAATTAATATCTCAATGCTGCGGAACATACACAGAAGGGGAATTTAATTAACTTATTAATGATTAGTAGATCATTTAATTAAATTAGATCCTTTATTAATAATATCGCTTGTGGGCAAACTGCGCGGGAGCAGTGTCTTCATTCCTCTTGTTAATTACATCATGTAAGGGGTTAATATGAGGATTAGGAACCAGGAATTAATGTCCAATCTTGGACAATATATATATATATATATATATATATATATATATATATATATATATATATATATTTATATATATTATATATATATTTTATATATATATATATATTATATATATATATAAATATATTATCTATATATATATACTTTCGAACTTTACTTTGGCCAATCAGGTAAAGGTTGAAAAAAACGAATTTCTCAGCATAACTATAATGTCCGTCGTGGCGAAGAAAGCAGCTCATTTTATGTTTATATGTCATATCTTAATCACAATATTGATTGGAATTCTGCTAAAATCATCTGTCATAATAACGATACAATTTCCCGAAATATCATTAAATCAACCTTTATTTAGTAAATTTCCAAATTTTAATTTAAGTCCTGGCTTATATAAACTTGATGGCTATTTTTTAAAATTATATTCACAATGTAATGTCGAGACTTTTAATTTGAGACCCAATATTTATATTAATCTTAGTAAACAATTTAATTTTATTTTGTGTACATCTATGTATACTTATGTTTTTGTCTGTATTTATTTCCATTTGAGTCCAGTCTTTAGAACATTTGTACTTATTTTACCTTAGTTTTTAAACCCTGATCTTTGGGGTTAATCTCTCGTTAAGATTCTCTCCATCCTTAATTACCTAGGTGGTATTTTAAACCTCTTGTGAACTTTTAGTCTTTTGAATTTACCTTTTTTAATGATGTTATGTTGTCTTTATCTTTGCTCCTCACCGGCCTTTTATAGCGACGCTGTGCTATGTGCTGCAACGTCAGTCAGAATTTATCCCCCTAATAGATCGTGCGCTATCTGCTGTAGCATCTCCTTCAGTAGGGGTCATTCCCCTCAGATGGGAAAATGTGAGCTGTAGCATATCTTTCATTCAAGTTTGATTCCAAGTCAGACAGGATGATATGCATTCAATCAGCATGTAGAATTAGGGTCATCGCCTGGCAGCTGTGCCGTTCTTTGCGACAGAGTGCCATCCAATCAGAGTTCACCCCCATCAGATGACTATATCCACACCTCTTATAAATAAACACTGTTTGAATACCTATCATATAAAAACTTATAAATAACCTACATTTTATAAACCATAAACATAACTAGAAATCAATATGAAAGAGCTTGAACTACATACATCTGCCACTAAATGTTTTTCGGATGCCTGTAACTTTTTATGATTCGTATGTCTATGAATAGTTTGGTATAGGTTTGCATCTGTCCAATGGCAGAATTTCTCTGTATATAAAGACAGATGCTAAGAAACAAAATTTAGGTGGTGACAAAAGAATTTAATCAAACTAATAACATGCGAGAATATTGTTTTAAACTAAATAAATCTTATAAAACTGATGAAAAGGCTATGATTAAAGATTCGAGTAATTTATAGAAACGAAACTGATGTAAACTGCCTAATATTAGCCCTGTCATTCAGTGATAAAAATTTACAGAAGAAAAACGTTTACTTTGAGCAATGCCGAAGGTCAAAGAAGTTTCTACCGCTATTGGACAACAAGCATTAAACTTCAATTGAGATGGATTATCCTATCGCTCTCTTTCTGAGCGAGTTGAAGTGACATGTAATTGTACGTTCTATAACTCGAAAGCATCGCAAGTATGGAATCACCCCAACTGGACAAGATCCGGTGCTCCTCGCAAGATTAACAATCGCTCTCGTTGTTACATACTTCGAAAACTAAAGAATTTTCCAATGCTTAGTATGACAGATCTCCAAAGCGATCTGAAATTGTCAAATATTAAAGTTAGTAATAGAAATATTAGTAGAAAGCTCCAAGAGAACTCAATTTCTTAATAAAAAAGGTAAGACACCGTTTAAAGCTTTCCAAAAGAAACTTGAAAGGGAAAGTTAACTTTTAAACAAGGTCATATTGTTAGATGAGGTTAAAAGAGAACTTTCTGCCAAAATTATGTTCGTATCTAACCTTTTTAGGGTAGAAGGAACTGCCTATGATCTTAAGTACACGATCCCAAACGTAAAACACGGATGAGGTAGTGTAATGATTCGTGGCTTCTTTACTGCACATGGCACAAGAGCCTTCTACATCACTGATGCTAAAATGGATGGTAATACGTATCTAAAGATACTGGAGGAAAAGCTATTGACAACTTCGAAAAAGTTAAACAGTCAACATCAATGGATATTTCAGCAGCACAACAATTCTAAGTACAAAGTCAAATTAACTTAGGGATGGTTTAAGAAAATAAAAATAAACTTCTCTTATAGCCAGGTCAATCGCCAGATCTTAGTCCTATTAAATATTTTTAGCGAGTACAAAAGGCTGCAATCCCAAAGTTAAACTCATAGAACCTTGCCTCTTTGAGGGAGATTTGCGTAGAAGAGTGAAACAAAATTGCAAGAAATGATTGCGATAGGCAATTATCACCCTTTGAGAATCGTTTTCCTACTGTAATTGCAAACAAAGCTTTTGCCAAAAAATATTAAATGACTGAAATTAGTATTGGTTCTATAATTTTAACACCTGCGAAATTTTTTTGATTAGGAATTGTTATTATATAAAACGAATATCTTTTCTATGTGTAGTCTTTTTTTGTTATAGATATGTTTACTGTGTTTCCTATTAGTTTTAAAATCGGACGAAAGACGAGAGACTTTAGAAGTATTGAATATTTAAGTGGGCACATAGTTGTGTCACATCACACACTATATATACATACATATATGGAGAGAGAGAAAGGCAGAGAGAGAGAGAGTTAGAGAGGGATCAAAACACTATGACAGATGAACTAGTGCGATATAAAAAAATAAAAAAACTGTAAACCTGTAAACGAAAAATATTATCACTATTCTACAAAACAAGTGGATAAATATAAGTTGAAAGCACCTCAAACAATTCAATAATAAAATGATGGAATTAAATAAACAGATAGAGATCAAACCAGCGATAGGCGCTCTTGTTGTGTCCAATAAATGAATCTTTACACAATAATAGAGAAAATCGGAGATAAGGTCCGCCATTATAAAATTTAATAAAATGAGAAATAACTTAAAAAAACTGCTTTTCAAACATTAATAAATACGAGATAGCTGTATCTGGTCATCTGAAGCAGCTATATAAATAGGAGGGTTCTGGCCATGGGCTACTAGAAGGGTAAGAGTATGGCAGAGAAGAATAGTCCTTGAGTGGGCTCCGAAGAATTGTTCACAGAAGAATCTCGTGGAGGACTAAGAGAGAGAGAGATAGATAGAGAGAGAGAGAGAGAAAGAGAGACAGGTTGAGAGAAAGATCTGAGGGAGCGAAAAGCTGGTTAGAGATGGCGGTTTGAGAGAGAGGAAAATTGTCTGAAAGAGCGGAGCCCGAGAATACGGAGCGGGAGTCTGGTCATCTGATTGTCTGGAAGGTAAATAAGTTGAAATGCTCTTTGAGGATGTGAAGGAAAGCCAATTTAGCCTCTCTGGCAATATTAGGCAGACATCTTCATTCTTCCAATTTATAATTTACCTTCTTGAAAAATAAGAACAAGCACCAACTAAAAGTTTGAATTAGTAAGAAATGAAATAATGATTGAAAGAGTTTGGCATAAAAATGAAGTGAGAAAACAACGTGAATAGTTTTATTTTTTTTTACGTTTATGAGTACTAAGTACCAGATAGTTGTGGGGAAAATGGATTAGCCTAAGTCCATACAAAACGCATCAATAGAAAGTACACAAGAATACCCCGTTAATCGTGGTTCTTGTAGTGTTTAGTTATTTTAAATTAACCTCTATTTTAAGCTACTAGAAAATTCTTTTTATCAATATAAAACTATCTGATCCATCACCTTTTTTAATGTGAATTTATGCACCTGTCCCGAAATGATATCTTTATTAGTCTTTGTAAACTAATTTCGCACTTAAATCGTTTGGAATTTGTTTGTTTTCAAAAATGTTCACAATAGTGTTCACAAACGATACTCTATACGAGAATGGTTATGGATTTTTATGGGGTCGCTTTATAAAGAGTACGAATATTTGTATTAATTAAATTTAGTCAATCATATAAATAATATTTTGTTCTGAAAACCTTTTTTAATTTTATTGGTAAAAAAAAACAAATAAAATTCTTGGAAAAGTTAAGGATTGCTATGTAAAATATATTTAGCTAATATCCGACCTCTCCTTATTGAGTGACTCCTGAAGACTTGGTTAATCTAATAGAGTTATTAAATAGAACTAGGCTAGCCTATTATAGCCTAACTAGGCTAGTCTACTCTAACTTGTCGGTCATTAGGAAGAGCTATTAGCTCGAAATATTTTGCATAGCCACTCTTAATTTTGTTTCTTTTTATTTAAAATAATAAAATGTGGAAAGGTTTCAGAAAATAAAATAATTAAATAATTAATTATATTTTAATAAAAATTAAGATTTTTTTTATTTTACAAATTCAGCACGAACTTTCCGGATTACCTATTATTATATACACCATGAAATTTGTTTAACTGTTAATTTGTTTGCTATATATAAAAAAGGAAATTTTGATCTGTTTATTTGTTCGCCGCTATATTTAAAAGAGTAAATTATTTATCTGTTAATTTGTTAGATTTATTTAATAGCGGAAAATTTCTTATCTGTTCATTTGTTCGCTACGTTTAAAAGCTGAAATTTGATCCTCTATTTGTTTTTCAATCAATTAAAAATAAAAAAAATATTATTTATTCATTGGTTCGTTATATATAAAAGAATAAATTTTAATATCTATTCATTTACTCGCTATATTTAAAAGATAATTTTTTAACTATATTTGTTTAGTATATCTAAAAAAAGAAATTGGTTTATTATTTTATATCTTCGCTATACATATTTATAAAAAGATATTTGTTAATCTGTTTATCTCTACGCATTATTTAAAAGAGGAAATTTGTTTATATTTTTAATTGTTCGTTAGATTTCTATGAGGAAATTTTATTATCTATATATTTGTTCGATATAGAGAGGTACATCTCTAGACATATTAACATGAAATTCTTCTAGAAGGAATATATCTTTAGCAAGACGGTTTAGGCTACGCTCGCTTTCGGTACAATCGCATATATTGCCCGCATCAGAGTGCTTAAAACATCTCATTGGTCTGACGGCCACAGAGATGCACCAATTGAACTGAAATTTGACATAGGGGACTCTCTGTAAAAGAATTATTAAAAGCCATGTTAAGTTCTACTTTACTTCATATATTACTTGCTTGTTGGAAAGAAACTCATAGCAGGAGCAGGGATTAGACAACCCTTGAGAATATTGCACCAGATAAGATAAAATCTGACCTCCCTAACGACTATAGACCCTAGCAAAAACAAATACCCTTCTGTTTTTGAAGCGTAATGTTCATCCGTCCAACACGGTGTGAGTTGGCTAATAATGAACAAATTAACCTAATTTCCTTAGCTAAAGACCAAGGAACTCAAGTTAGTTGATATGACGTTGGATATCTGACGTAGAGATTAGGGTTCGATACCAATGAATGTACACATAAAACTTACATCGGCATCAAGGACAGTCTGTCCATAGTGAAGATACATTAATACTTTGTCTTTCTTGGGGGGAGGGAGATTAGATCTGCATGCACCATCATGCACAAAACCAATCACAACCCAGATAGCATTTCTCTTCTCGCATTCATAGTGCAACATTTGTACTTACTCTCTCAGTGAGTACTCGTCTCCCACATGGATTCACTCCTATCCACATATCCCTGAAGTGGAACGAGAGATGAAGGGTTCACCATTTCTGCTGCCACGAAAGGATTCTTCATTGCTGGTTGCCCCCCCCTCCCTCCCTAAAAAAAGCAAAATGAAGGTACGAATTTGATATTTCTTAAACGTGTAAATAAAATCACAAACGATTCCTTGCGTAAATAAACAAAAGGAGATCGATCCGAGATTCCAAACGACCATTTGGAAATGACAGTTGAAAACTGGTTAACGACACAGGAAGTATTGTCATTGTTATTATAATCTTTCTTTATATTTTAATAACCAGTCGGTGAATCTGGTCACCATGTAAGGAGCAAATTGCGCTGCTTATTTAGCGGACCCTGGATATCCCTATGAATTAAAAATCAATTTATCCGAATTCTGCAATTATTATAGTGATGTGTAGTTTTCTTCAGGCTACATCGGGCACACCTGGAGGACGCTCTTATTTCACACAGTGTGAATGTGGCTATTCATTGTTGCTATACTAACCGCAGACGCTCAATTTGTAAATTGCAATTTACCTTATATTATCCAAATTGTGGTTGATAATATGGTCATAAGCTGAAACATAAAAGAAGGTACTAGTGTTTGTATGTTTTTCTTTCTATCTTCTATCACGCTCCCTATACGCTTCATGTTATCCATAATCCTATATTTTAATTGCGTGATTTTATGGAAATAGTTTTTTTTCTTAGTGGACAAGTAAACTCTCCCCCTTTTACCCAAATCCCCATCCTATCCCTCTCTCCCTCCCCCTCCTCTTCCCCTCCCCCCTCTCTCCTTTCACGCCTCTTCTTCCCCTCCTCTCTCTCTTTCTCCCCTCTAACTCTCTCTCCCTCCCTCTATTTCCCTGTTCCTCTCTTCTCTCTCTCTCCCATCTTTCACTCATCCATTTATCATTGCTACACACTCTCTCTCTCTCTCTATATATATATATATATATAATATATATATATATATATATATATATATATATATATATATATATATATATATATATGTTATCCATTCTCCTCTCTCCTAGGAAGTGATTGGGGTAGAGATGATCAAAATAGTTTGGAAACATAAAAAAGGCCGAAGTCCTGGTAGCGAGCGAAGCAAAGCGCAAGCTCCCCTCGTAGAGGGGGAGTGACAAAGCCATGGTTTTTCTTTATAGGTTGATAATTCGCTGGCCAACACCAACTTTATCGTCTGATTTTTAGTTGAAATAGGACAATTTTGAATTAGTAAATTCGTAATCACATTTGTTTTGATAGATTCACGTCAACTTTTTGATTTATCACCACATGATTTTTTTAACGTTTCTTTTTTTTTTTAAATAATGGAATTTTGAAAAGTTTACATGCGGCAATCTTTGACTAACTTGTAATTTTACTTTGCAGTTGAATGAAATAGATTCGGTCTAAAGATCTTGCAAAAATATGCCCGATATATTCTGCTACATCTGCGGCGAATACACTGTTGTTCATAACAGGAATCCAGTCACAAACTTCATAAAGCATGCTTACCATTCTTTTTTTTATATGAAACTTGGTGACCAGGATAAAGCTTGGGCACCACACATGCTATGCAACACATGCAGTGAGTATCAGCATCATTGGACCAAGGGTAAGAAGAGTTTTTTGAAATTTGTAATTCCCATGGTTTGAAGGGAGCCGAAAAACCATGGCACCGACTGTTATTTCTGAGCTATTGATTTGACTCAGATCACCAGGAAGAACTGGAGCAGCTTCAAGTATTCTGACGTTCAAATCAGCTCGTCGTTCTGCATCGCATTGTAATGAAATTTCTGCACCTGTCTTTGGAGAACTTCCTGGCATTTGTGACAAAGATTTCTCCAATGTTAAAAAAAATGAAGAAGATTAAGTGTTTTTGACGTGGTTTCTCCACTCCTTTTTTCCAAAATGAAGGTAAATGATCCAGTTCGAGATCTAAGCTTGTCAAAGTGATCTAGCAAACAGTTAGCATCCAATTGAAAGAAAAAAAAACTCATTTCTGACAATGCGCCTATCATCTTCTACCGCAACAGACACCAAGAGTCTCTCTGTGATATTTTAGAAGAGGAAGACTGGGTGTAGTGTATAGATATTGCGTGACTTTTGCACAACTTTGACTACCAGGGTACCAACCCGAAGATTGGATCCTGCTCATTTACAGTAGCAAGCGATCGCTGAAATGTGTTCAGCTGAACAATGACAGCTGGTTTGCATTTGTACCCCTCACTTACTTGACTAAAATGAAGAAAAAGCATGAAGCGATGAAATACATGCTGAAAAAATATTTTTCTCATCAGCATGAGTGATGTATTTGTGTTAACCTGAAGATAGTAAACTTTTTGTTGGGACAACACTCTGGGTTTACCAAGTACCTGTGCTTTCTGTGCATGTGGACAGATACAGAATACTCCTTTCACTGTTCCACATCAAGTTCAGAATGAGCAAACAGTTCACCAAAGCTCTGGGCAAGGGTGCTGGCTGCTTCACATGCTTGTGCCACGTTCTTCCAGGATTGACCACGTTAAGTTGAAAGCTGATATCTTTGACGGTCATCAACTCCCTCATGTCATCAGACATCCAGAGTTTAAAAACTCAATGAACAAAGTTAAGGTGAAAAAGGGTGGAAGACTTTTATTTATAGTCGTGAAGAACATTTTTGCCAGCAAGAAGGACATGAATTACATAGAACTTGTCACCCAGGCAGTCGCCAGAGCGGCTCTTAAAAAAAAACTTTTCACTAATTTACTGACTGATTTCTGAAAGAAAATTACTTATTCTCACATATGGATTGTTTTCATGAGTATCTGGGATCAATGAAGGACGAGCAAGGGAAGTTTCCATCAAGACCTGAAAGAGGTGGAGACCAGCTATCAACGATGCTGGGATGGAGTCATGATGGTTGATTACTGTTGTACTATGAATAGAGACATTCCATCGAATGAACATTATAGGAGTTCGAAGAAACGGCAGTTCATGCCGTGAATTCTGAACAATAATGAACTAATATCCAATTTACATGAACTTACGTTTATCAATGTTTACTAAATGATGCCCATTGATCAATTTTTAACATTTAATTACGAAATTGGGTTAGAAAACAATGTTTTTATCTTAAAAACCTATTTCAGATCAGAAATATTGAGAAATATCAAACGAAAGTGCCATAAAAATGCAATGGATTTAGTTATAAGATCGGATTTATAAAAATCGACTAAACACCTAAATCTGGCCAGATCAGAGAAAACGAATGTCATTTTCGGATTCAGCGGTGCAAAATTGTTCTATGTAAATCAATTGAAAAAAATAGAAAACTTAAAACATTTTTTTTTAACTAATGTAATGAATTGAATATGTGAAAGAGTACGTGAAAGATGTTATTTTTTTCACAAGGATTTTCAGAATAGACTCTCCCATGTACACGTCTATGTAGCATGGATGTATACATATTAGCGTGTGTAATAAAAAATTCAGGGATAAAAAAGAAAAGAATTTCCGCGGACCTACATTCACACGACAAAATATATTTAGGACATTAATCTTTGATTAACAATATAAATGGTAACTCTACATCAAGAAATTATCGATCAACAATTGGGTCATTATTGTGATCTTGGTTTCTCAATCGATGACTAAAATGTTATAATATTTTATAACAACTAATTAATCTCCTTATTAATTGTATAAAGCTAATGTATCTTACTGTGTAAGCAGTAGGTATAAAACAAGAACTCTTTGTTCTTAGAATATTTCAAAAACCTTTTCTTCTCTAAGCAGCCTTAAAAAACTTTTATCTTATGTAAACAGATGTTAGAAAATAGGGTTTTTGTTCTTATAAGGCATCAAAGCTTTTTCCTATCTGAGCAGGGGCTATAAAACAGTTATAAACAGGAATTATCAAACCCTTTTCATATGTAAACTGGTTGTAAAAACAAGTCTTTGTTCTTATAAAACCTCAAACCTTTATCCTTATCTAAGTAGTGGATGTAACAGGGTCTTTGTTCTTATAAAACTTCAAACGTTTTTTTGCACAATCTTTTCCATTTGTGTTTTCGTGGGTGCTATTTTGTTCGGAGTGGTAGGTAATGTTCACTTTAGGTGCTTGATCAGTTAGATGTTGGGCCGTTTGCTAGAGCAGGTAACTTGGAGCAAATTAAAGGTTAGTTGTTGTTTGGTTAAGGACTTTAACCAACAACTTACACTTCTTTGCTAGGGCGAAAAAGAGGCTTTAATACACGATTTACAATTGTTTTCGGGAGGGTACGGTACTTACTACCAAATTGCAGGAACTTCAAATTAGACTTAAATTGGAAATTCACTCAGCTTATGATACACACCCGCTGTACCTTAACTTTGCATAAGAGGCTGTGTTTATTAATACATATTTTTTTCATAAGCATTGTCATAATACGATATAGCTCATATTGCATGGTAAGCAAGTGAGTGCATACTCATATAATATACCATTGAACAGGCTTGGAGAGATCTGTTTTAGTTATCTCTTGAACCTTCATTTTTGCCGCCACAGTAAACGGAGTTGTTCATTAACATGTGCGGCAAAACTAGGCAGCTCTTTAAGGCGGAAAGTGACATTTAAAAGTGCAAGTTAAGGTGTTAAGCCAATCTTAATGCCAGACGGAAAGAATGAAGGCGACCAACAGGTAATAGTTATAATAATTATAGAGGGTTTTGAGACAGAGATCTCTACAGCATATGGTAGCCTCTACAAATTTCATCTAAATCGTGCTTTCGTTCAGCAACAATCAATATCCATTGATCCCTTTAAAATATATTCATAGTATTTAGCTAATATATAATCATTATATCTACAATATTTGATTTCATATAAATCATATATATAAAGAATTTAAAACTAAAACTGCATGCAATGATTAAAGACATTAATTGCATAATGATTTACTCTGAAAAACTGTTTAATATGATTTCCATTTTTTCAATTCATTTCAACTCATTCTCAAAATTAATCGATAGAACTATCAATTTCGTACTGGGGAATGTTGTTCCATTTCATAAACGATCGCTTCATTTAGTTCTGAGTAATGCGATGAACACTTCTGCTCTAGTAAGTTCTTAGTTTATCTTCTTCTCTTAAAATTAATTCCTCTATTTCTTGTATATTTTCTTCCGTAAGTGCACTTCTTGGTCTTCTACTCTCCGGATTTCTTCGATTGATTGAGTGGTATCGATATTTTTCAATAAATTGTCTAGTGTGTATCTTCTCTATCCTTTATTAGAAAATTATTTCAGTAGTTTCTGACTTCCAACCTTTTTCTCAACAATATATTGATTTATAATATTTTTTTATCCTTTACTAAATATTACTTACAATGGGTCTAATGATTTAAAAAACATTATTAAATAAATATAAAGGATGGATGAGATTTGGGCAGAGGACACCCTTTAGCTCTCAGGTGAGTGTCAAAACATTTGTTTCAACTATACTATGTACAGAAAACCCAACAACTCGAATGCCTTAAAAAGACAGTTTCGAGACATTTTGCAAAATAATGTAGTTCCTTTAGGCCTCAGGGATAGACGGTAATAGAGGCTGGTGTTGTAGTACGCATCAATGCCTCATGCTGGTAAAGAATCAAAGAATAAATAAAGAGTGCATTTTCATTTATAAATATTAAACAAAATGACAAGTAGTTTTAGAAAATATTCTCTCGTTGTCGTTGCTAGCCTAGTCTATTCCCATTTTATTCGATGCTTTGTACTTTCTCCTCACTCGTTCGTGTTAAATTCACGAGTAACATTCAATGGAGGGTGTTAGCTAGTATATGAAGTCCATGATCACACTAAAACATTATATTATCCGAATTTTCGATACTTTTTTATTGAGAATTTAGTCAACTCAACTCAGAAAGACCAAAAGTTACACCTCTCTGTTAGCAACGCACGGAATAGAAACTTTGTTAGAATTCATTTTTAACTTGCTTCCAACACCGCGTCAAATTTACATGCAAATAAGTATATTTCATTAGTCATAACTTTTTTTCAAATAAGAGAAAGCAAAGTGCGCAAAAGAGATTAAAATTTGTTCAAAGAAAAAATAAGATAAAAAAACTTGACTATGAGAAACTATAAAATCAATTACGCCACGGAAAAAAGGAAAAGAAAATCATGTTGTGAAGGAAGAATTCATTTATTTTCAGTTTGTGTTGCGTTTGGGGTAAAATTAGTTTAGGAAGTGGTTGTGGATTGGTAATTTCTGCAATTTAACTTTTTTTGTTCACTCGTTCTGTCTGTTTCTCTCTCTGTCTCTCTCTCTCTCTCTCTGTCTCTCTCTCTCTCTCTCTCTCTTTCTCTAGTCTCCATGCGGCGATAAGGATCTCTCCACCTATCATGGATAAGTCAACTGGCACGACTTAATAGTAAAATACCTTCTTGTTGTAAACTTGATTTGCGTAACTATATATCTTATTGTATGAAATTGTAATTATCTTGTTTATCTTCTCTACATCTTAATTTAATATTTTCTAATTTCTTTGAGGCAGTAATTAATTTCTCATTGCAAAAAATCCATTAAATATTTAATCTTAGTTATGCATTTATATTTCCTTTTTTTGCAATAAAAACTATGAAACTAATGTAATTTATTAAAAATGGAGATAGAAAATCTATGCCATGATTTTTCAACCCTTTCCTTATTGTTATAGATCAATTCTAAACTTGAATACACTTTCATTCCCACAGAACTTGCTTCGTTCTTTTTTAATTAATGACAGGTCAGGTCGGTATTCAATGAAACCATCCGTTATAAGTATAATAAAATTAATTTATTAATAATACCATTTAAATTCAATTATTTAAAATATTACCCCACATAGTGCGAATTTGATTGCCTGGCAAAAGGTGAGTATATGGCAATCTACATAATAGGACCACCTTGAAGGCATAAATTATCGAATTATTATCCGGTGAGGTGATTTATCTTGTTAACTTTTTCAGTTCTGCCACACCGTTTCGCTCTTTCTTATCATTATTGAAGTAGTAGAGTAAAGTTTCTGATGGAATTATTTCGCCTTTCTTTGTGATTTCCTGTGACGTCAGGATAACAGCACGAGCCATTATATGTTGTCTATTTTACTATCTAGACTGTCTAATTAATATGTTAAATTGATTAAAATTTTGCGACTCATTTCTTGTTATTAGGACCAGCATGTAGGATTGATGCAGTTTACTATTTCACTCTCATCTTTAATCATTTTTAATTCTCCTTGGTTTTTTATCTATTTACTTGCTTCATTTTCCTCCGCTTGCTACATACCTTAGTCTTTGATTACTATAATCTCCGTTTTTTCTTAATTAAAAGTTATAAACAAATCCGAACTATCAAAAATTAAAAGAAAACAGATGATTAAACAGTAATGGTACTATGTAGGAAACGGAAAGAACGAAAAAATTAAATGAGAGGATGGTAAATAGGAATAGAGGATTAAAATAAGGAGTACTAATCTAAATAGCATAGAAACAGATCACTTAAGAGTTAAAATTTTAATGGATTCTGATACTCAAAATCATAAAAAATAATGAACGCATTTAAAAATATAAAACCTGAATACTTTTTCCGAAATGAATGAATTTGGAAAAGAATTATACACTTTTGCTACCTAAAGTAAAATTATATGAACAAAAATAGTTAATTTAATTAAACGAATTATGCAGCCTAATATTAATGATTGTTAAATTCCCTCACAGAGAAAAGAAATACAAGTAAATGACGGCTGTTGTGATTAAATAATTAAAAAAATAATATTTGAGGCGCTCCTAAAAAATTTAAATGAGCCAAAAATAATTAATAAATATGTGAGTTGTTAAACAATCTAGCGAATGAATTTTAAAATCTTTTGGCAACAAGGCACATCAATTTTACAAATGAAGCTCTCCGGAATGGATTAATGTAATGTAGAGCACTGTGTTTTGTGTGTTGATTGTTTTTCTGAATCTAAATCTATTACAACAGACCGTCATAAATATCTACTGCTTTAAAATGCCCTAAGAGTGTAATGATACAACATTGTCATTGATGACTCAACTCAGTTCTAATGGTTCGGTTGATTTTCAGGTCCTGCCCACTTTGCTAAAACACCACAGAGTACTGAGTGCATTCTTGAATCACATTCAAAGGCGTTCTACCAAGATAAGAACCTCTTTTCTAAATTTTTACAGCCTAATTTGTTCGCTTCTTGATTTCCCTTAAGTTATATTGCTACAAAATATCAATTTTCCTAAATTAATTTACCAGTAATGAAGTAACATAGGCCGTGGAATGCAGAAAAAGCAGTCGCAAAGGAGTCGGACAAGGATGGAGCTTCCGAGATTGTGGTCCTGTCGTCCTGAAAGACAGAGTTGTGGTCCTGCATGAACTTGACTTGAATCCTTTTGAGACACTTCCACACCTCTGCAAGTGGGTCTGCCCATTGAGGTATGAGATATGCACACCTAGAAGAGCATCAATTGTACTTCTAAACCACGAAGCATGGCCATTGCTCGAAAAACTTTACCCAAAGTAAACTCTTTTGTGTGGCGCTTACAGCTCATATAGGCATATCATTTCTTTCTGAAGGCTGTCTCACAATAGGAAAAGGATGGTGTGCAAAACCGCCAGAAGTTCGAGTAATGGTAGTCAGCCTCGCCATAATGAGCGTGCTTGAGAACAACTCAACGGCCTGATTGACCGACTTAAACTCCATCGCCTACATAGAGATATTAGTTAGTTCCTTGAATGCAGTTCACTGCAAGTGCTCCAAGCACTAAGACTGTAGCTATTTAGGCACCAGCCGCTCAGTATAAGATATTTGGATGGGAATTAATGGCTACCATAAAAGACATCGACCCTTTTCCATCCAAAATCATTGCGTGCGTTAGAAGACAACATGGAGAGATAGAAAATGAAGCTTTCTCGGACAGTGATAGGTAAATTCAACCATATTAAGAACACCGATATATTGCTATTCAAGTAGGTCCACCAGGGCCTGGTCACTGTGATTGGTTGTGCAGTGCTCTCAAAGGGGGGGGGGCAGATACCGTTCAAAACTCCGAGGAAGAGAAAGGGACTTGGTATTCATGACAGGACATGATGCAAGTCCACCATATCGAGGTCAACTGATGCAGTAATATACACCATAACAAGAGAGTGCTTAATATCTAGGTATTATTGACCGTCAAACTTGAAATGTACTATTTAAAGTCAAAGAGAGAGCAGAGAAATCATTCCATCTGTAAATTACCTACCCATCTGCTCGGCACCCGTTTTTTAGGGTTGAAGTTGCAAAACCTTTACCTATACTCCAGGAAAGTGGACAGGGAATATGCTACTAACATGGTCATCTGAATACAGACTGCTAAAAGAGAACGCGAGGAGACAAGCCAGGAATTCACTGTAATTTCAGTAAAGGAAATGTCTTACCCGGAATGGTCGTAGCCTTCATCGGGAGAGAAATTCAGGGAGTTTTGGATACGGAAAGCTCTTAAGGTGTGCAACTGTCAAACAACGGCTTAAGGAAGGATGGGTGCTTTGGCATATGAGCCTTTATCTTCTCTTTCCTAGAAAACTTTTGCTGGTAGGCGGCTTTGGTGGCGAATTTTAAGGAGTTTTATGGGTGTCCAGCCTCGGAGAGAAGTGAGGTAGCCGACGCTCCCTTGTTGCTACCATCTTTTGGTGGGGCAGACTTTAGAAGCCCCGAGGGTGGTTTCACCACCACTCTCCGAGCTTTGACCTCCGTGTGTCTTATCTATCAGTAGAGATGCGCGGTCCTTTTGCTTTTCACGAATGGGTAGCGTGGGTGTGGTAGAGGCTGAGTTTAGGCAAGGTGTGGCTTGAACAGGAATGGTGTCGGCTCTACCAATATAGTGGCTTGGGGAAGTAGAACTGCAGAAGGGTTTCTACTGGGGGCGGTAGCTCTCGTGCTTGTAGGCATGGCCAGACTAATATTAACGTGTGCTTTCAACTTGGGCGTAGGACGTCTTAGGATCCGCAGGCTAGGTCAAGACCATTTCCCTAGCCTTTCTCAGGGCTGCCAGGACCTTTTTTTAAGCAAATAAGGATCACATTGTCTCAAGGAAGGAGGATATGACTTGCCAGATTTCACTCATTTTGCCTTACATAACCTAGATTTATATTCAAAGCCTTGAAGTAATTAACACTGATTTCGAATTGACCCGACTTTGCACGCCGAAAAGACTACTTGTGTGTTTGAATCGCTAGGATAGGTGAAATCTATGCGGAAATGCCACGAAGGTCTTGAAACGGTAGCGGTACCAAAAAGTTCTCACTGATTCATGTAATCTTTCAGGGTCAACATTACGAAGAGTGTCGGGGTGAGTCTTGAGTCTCTTTGCTGTTTCATCATCACATGCACATACTTCACAGCCCCGATATCAGCCAGCTCATTCACGATGTCTTCTAGGGACAATTCAACGAATTGCATCGCATAGCCTAAAAACTTTGACGAAGATCTAAGAGAGTGTAGGATTACCTGTACGAGCGAGAAAACAAGCGTGTGAGGAACACGCACAATGGCCGTCTGAGGAGGATCGGCCGCATTCAACCAAAGAAGTCCGTCTTAGAGTCAGGTGACCTTCAGCTCCCTACCAAGAACCCTAGCTGATAATCCCTGACAGTGGAAGAACATGTCCTTCCTGAAAGCATACTCACATTAGCAGAGAGAATTACTAAAAAAAACATTTGAAACTGGAACGCGTCCGTTCTCAGAATCTTTACTCCTGCTGGAGGGGTAGTATCCCTTTATTCTTCATATTTTTATATTTTATTTTGAAATAAAGGCAGGGAGCGTGCCCTCTTCTCGCAGCCCTAGAAATAATCCCGAAGCCGGACGGGAGGGACTCGTCCTTTTCCTTACTCGAAAATAAAAAAGGACCTGGGCACCTGTGAGGCCCGATAAGAGAGAGGAGAGATGTCCTCTTCGGAATCCCATGTTACCACAAAAGGATCTTGCCATGAAACGGAATTAAGTTTGTGGTTGATTTCAACCCATTTAGTGTCCACTCACCGGAAAGAACCTTCCGTCTTGTACGGGGGAATGTTTGGGTCTTTGCCAAAATCAGGATGCAACTCCATCTGCAAACTTCCTAAAAGTATTTAGGGCTCCCGACCGGACACTTGCTACGCCTTTGAAATTAAGGTATTATATACGTTATAGGGGGCTGACGTACCGATCTCAATCAGGAGAATTGAGTTAGAAGGTAGCCCCTTCTTCGATAGCTGAAGTTTGAAAGGACGCCTAGTACAGCAGAAAGGCAGTTGCGATAGAGTGGAATATCGTACTTAGTCGTATTATTTATTGATAAGATGGCTAGAATCTGAAGATCTATCATGTAACTGCCCCAGTGACAAGATAAGTGACTTTTAGTAGGTCAGGCAGCCAATAGGGAAGTTTATCCCGCCCCCATTTGTAGTTGATGCTTATTCATCCTCAAAATGTGGCAGGAGCGGTGGGCCGCCTATTGCACGCAGTGAAGCAGTTATGGGACGAAACAATAGATCTTCAATCTTCTTCCTTTATGTTGTCGATTGGTGGGCTGCTTCACCTGACGTCCATTGAAAACTCAATCTTTTGACCCACGTCCGGTCCATGCAGATGACATATGATTTTTTCGGAAAGATAATTTTTCTCATTTAATCTTCATTTATGTCTGGTTAGGAATGTCAATTTGGTCCTATTCCTAACGGTAGAAAATTTGCTGAGAACCCTACACTTTGTTTCTCTCGGGCCCAAAGTTGCTCCATTAGCTTGTAAATTTTTTTGTTGCGAGTATGAGGGCTTTTAGCCAATTATTCTTTCATTGGAGCAAGATCTCTAGGAGTAATAGCTCTAAATTCTGGTTGAATCCTTTTCTTTCTAAACTGCATGTCATTCTCTAACATTTTTCAAAGTCGGATAATTATGCATCGAATCTTTTGAAATTAGCAAAGAAGACTTTCCTTTGCCTAATTACTTTACAATATTTTTCTTCTCTTACAAAAAATATCTAGACGATTGTTGTAATTTTAAACTTCATAAAATCAACTTTAAGCTAGATAATAGCCGAGATGAATATTAGTAAATCTACTAAATTGCAAGGATTAAATTTATAAACTTATCTGAAACAAAAAAGTTCAGGAAACTTCTTACGAATGGGTTCTGGCATGGACGTGAACTCTCACTTTACTTCATTAATCTTTTATCTGATTTATGTCTAGCCACTGTAATAGAAATTGTAAAACACTTAGATAAGCTTCTTTCATCAAGAAAGAAACCTATTTTGATGTGTGTTTGGAGAGTTGTTGTGTTGTACGTCTTATCTTTCTTCTTAGATTGATGAGACGTTAAAGCGATATATAGAATCTTAGTTACAGTTAGATTTCAGAAAAGCATTAATTCATTTTCTTAATTCAATAGATATATTCATTTAAAAAAAGTAACAGTGATTTCCATTTGTCTATTGTAAAAATTGAATCACCTGGGACTGATAATTTAATCTGAGATTAGTTAATATGAGAATATCATTTATTTTACCGAAGCTTCCAACAATCATATAAAAGTAAAGTTTTGATTAAAATAAGAGAAAGAACACAATATTTCAAGTCTTTTTGTCTTAATTAAATTAAAATAAAATATTAAGGTTGTAAATCTCTTTATTTTGCATATTGCTAATATACATCACTGAGTTGTCAATAAACAACTATTAAAGTTTATTATGAAGAGAATCACAAATAAAACGAACGATAATTAAAAAAATTATTTAGATACAAAACTAAACGTTATTTCTATTTTGTGCTCATAATGCTTTCTCAATTAAGAAAACAAATAAGTATACTCAGTGCAACAAAATCGTATATTTCTATAACTGTATCGAGAATTCTCTTGAATTTTCTCTGTACAGCTTTACATTTGTTCCCACTAACTTAATTTCAAGTTTACCTAAAACAGAAGGAGTTAGAATTCCACTCCCTATCTCCCTTCACATCCTCAAATTGCATAATCTTTGAAAGGAATAGATTTAGACTCTAGAGAACCAATAACAACGCCATTAAAAATAATATACCCGAGTCCAGCATAGTTGGCGTAACTACCCAACAAACTCGCTTACACTCATAATACTGTCTAGCAGAAACGAAATAACGCATCATTGCTTATAAGTAGAATTTATACCACGAAGGAAACGAAATCATAAGAGGCGGGGAAGTAATAGTCAAATCATGGAGGCGAAATACCGAACACCAGCTATCGCCATCCTCTCCTGGCGGGCTGTGAATAGGAGAAGCCTTTCTTGTGAAATTGAAAGTAGAATTGGAACATTTCTCTAAGATCGAGAGAGATAGCAACCACATATCTCGCGCGCTCCCTGCCTTTGAATGCAAATAATCTTGACCAGCGGCGAGCAAAACGAAAGCAATCGTACACGGGATTCTTGGCTGCCTCCATTATTGCGGTGCTTATGAATTCGGAAGGGGCTTTTTACTTTAATGGTCGGATTTAGATACGACGCGCTTTTATTTAAATGGAAACCTCTCCTTCCTATATTGCTTCCAATTTCCTTCCCTGCGTGGCTTTCGCTCTGCACCTGTTTACTCTTTCTTCAGAGACTTTCTGATTAGAGGACGAATATACAAATATACGTCTTTGGTCTTATCTCTCGGTGCAGATATTCAGCAAACCGTAAGGTCTCCTAGGGTACTTTCTTTCCTTGTAACTACTATTCTTTAATCAGGTAAAATAATTTTCTGAAGATGGTAATGAAGTGGAATATATAACTTTAAATAAAAAAAATAAAATATTAAAGAATTAAGCAACTTTTCACTAAAATTTAAGTTTCTATAAATTTAGATTTCATTGCTAAAAATATATAATATTGTTTCGCATTTATATTTTACCCTTAAATACACTAATTAGCTTTTTAGCGTGAATTAATAACACAACTATTTATGGATATATTACATCCATCTACAAGTCTACTAGTGTTTCTTCATTCTACTTCCAGTTCTACACATTATATAGTAAATAAATTCTAAAGTACTATTGATTTCAAGTAGCAATTACACATAGAACAAGTTCAAAGCTAGATATTTTCGTTGCGAACATCTGTTTACAAATTTCAGATTTCATTGATGTAAAAAATTATTCCCCTTTGTAATGGAAATAAAGCCAATTAAATCAACAAACCCCTACAACCATTTCAATTTCCTTCCGACCTAACTCTACAAATGCAAGCACGATCTGATAACATCACTCAAAATGGACGCATCGGGATGCAAGTGTCAAAATACGATGTATGATAAAATTTTTGACAACATCCTTATTAATCATAAGCTGTGTTCATCACCCAATTCCAATTGGCGCTTACGTTTGGCACTAAAGGCAGGAAGAAGCTCTCGTAGGAGCAGGAGACATACAATAGACCTATAAAATAGAAACGTCAAGCTACAAATAGCAGGCAAATTTTCCTCTCCTATATACAAACCGCCTTTGAGATCAGATTGGCGGGTGAAAGAGAATGCGTTACAGAAAACTGTGCACAGAAGCTTGCACTTTTTGCAAAAGAAATAGCTCAAAAGCTTAGTTGTAGATTTTGGCTTGCAGTTTCATCATAGATAAACTGTTGTCTTTTTTAAAGTTTCTTTGAATGTGAGGATTGGCATGATTGTATTTTGAGGAGATAAAACAATAATACAATTGAGTAAATGATTTAGCTAGAAAGAGTCATTGACAAGGAGGAAAAGGTGGATAATTTATTCGAGAAATTAGGAGGTTCGATCCGAAGAAATTTCAATATGAGTTCTTAATTTTCTAATAGTTCCTGAATATTTTATTGTAGAGTAACGAAATTTGGTGGCAAAAACAGGATTCTATTACTTGACAAACTCCAGCAATTTTAACAAGTTTGATAGAAAAGAAAAAATAACCCTTTTTTACCAAAGATAGTAATAAAAGAAATTCACACCCTATTAAATTTTATAACTTTTAAGCATTATTATAACTATTTTGTTTCATGAAACTCCTCAAATGATTATATTGTTTGACTAATTCAAAATAAAAACAACTTCAAAATGAAAAGTTTTCCACTCCATCTTTACAAGACTTCTCCGATTAATCGATTTTTTCGAGGCGTCTTGCATAGACGTGATTTATGTCTAGCGACTGTAATAGACATTGCAAAACGCTTAGATAAGCTTCTTTCATCAAGAAAGAAACCTATTTTGATTTGTATTTTGGGCCTTGTCGTGTTTTACATCTTATCTTTGTTCCTAAACCAAGCTTGCGGGCATCACTCGTCAGTTAATCTTCAAGAATCCTTTGCAGCATGATCATTATTTATCGTTCCGTTGATTAGATGATGTATACCAAATTGCCACATAAGAATAGATCCATTTCCATGTTATACTGTTGAAATAATGTTTTTCGCAAGGCAGCAAGATAAGCCTCATTATGTTAACGCCAAATATACTAACTTCATTTTTGCCGAAGAACTCAATCATTTACCATAGCAAATGGCTCCCAAATAAAAATATTCCGCCAAATCATGGTTGGTCTACTTTAGACTGGTTTTGAAATATGTATTTGCTTTTCAATAAAGGTGACTTCCTCGGACGACGTCCATTCGTTTCCGCTTTAATTAACATATTTGATACTGCATTTAAATTACCATGGGCGCCTTCCCCTCCAAAATAATCGTTCATTTCCCTTCTAGTCATCCTTGGCCTATTTTTAACAGATTTTGGCATCCACTGACCCGAGGTGAGTGCTATTTTCCGAGGACGATCCGGAAGAGGGAGATGTGAAGTTGTCCTTAAGTCCTTAAACTTACTTATGAGTAACTGGGTTATTGATTTAGGGACACTTCATTCTTAAAAATATTCTTGTATCTCATCTTAGATTTAAATTATGTATGTATTTTCTCAATCTAATGTCGGAAGACAGCTTCCTACCTTTTTTCATGATGATGGTTGCATATAGATTGCATGTAGTTTGCGATTCTAACAAAGGTTTGGGATAACGTTCTAGTCTATTCCTGACAACTTTAGCTTTTATCGTGAACTTGGTAGGTTAGGTAAAATTATTAGGAGTTGTTTTAGACACAAATCAAAGCATTATCGTGAACATGCATCTCATAAACTATTATGGTTATTTGGAATAGTTAATGATATAGAATGTTGATGAGAAACTTATCCTCTTGAGAGTCACAAACGATACTGAACATATGACTAAGAAGGCGACTCTAGAGAAAGAATGAAATTTACAGAGATGAAATATTCATCCACTAGATAGAAACTACTTGCAATTTTCTAATAATATTCTATTCTAAAATCTAAAATGCTTCCCCTATTTGTCTAATTTCAACATCCCTAATATTAATAATGGGTTCGGAATTTTTTAAATCAATAATATGATCCTATTTTTTACGATGTTTCATCTAGCCGACTCCTCCTAAACTAATTAACATGAAATATAAAAAAAATCCCCACAGAAGATATATATATAGTCTAAATTAGATTAAATAAATTAAAATCTAAAATACAAACACCTAAATATCCCAATAGGCGGAGTCGGATAAAAGTAAACTGATCCTACTTAAATATTGATCGTTTATATGGATTTAAGTTGGGGTCTTATATTTATTGCACACCTTACCTATTTATTTGATTGATGAGCCAGCATTAACTTCGCACCCTGTTGTCATCTTTCCCCTCTTAACTTCCTGCTTCAATGTTAAAAACTTTAAACATTTTGGCTTTCTGGTTACCCTCGAGAACGAGGGAAGAACCGCAAAGAGGGGAAGAAGGAAGGAGAAACAAAAATAGACGCTAAAATGAATGATGATATATCGTGTCTTCATTGGCTTATCGTATTAAGGTCACGGATCTTATGAATGGGACGAGACACTCTAGGAAAAATGAGAGAGAGTAACAGAAGAATGGCAGAATCAAAAGCTTGAACAGGAGAAAGAGAGGAAGAAAGAGGGAAGTTTGTAAAAGAATTAAGTAAAGATTAATAAGAAAGATGAGAGAGAGAAGGGGAAAAAAGAAAAAAAGGGGAAAACCCTCGGGAGAAATATAGAAATAAAGGCAGAAAGGAGAAGGGAGAGAGGAATTAGTAATAAATAGAAAGCGGGAAGGAGAAGAAATAGGTATGTATGGGACAGAAAAAGGGGGAACTCTAATATTTTCCCATTAACTGCAATAATTAAATCTTGTCGTTTATGTTATGACCACGAAAATATTTAAGTACTAATAAATAATATCATTAAAATTATTCTGAATGACTTGTTACTATTGCAAGGCATCGATTAATGGAACTTCAGATCTTAACTCCTTAAATTCGTTTTCATTTGGAAATCCTTTTCCAAAATAGACTAAGTAGATATTTTCATCATAATATTCGTTTTTTTGCTGGCAGTTAAGGTTAACATTCCAGTCTATTACGAAATAAATTTAACATAATATTTCTTTGCCGACGATCAAGACTATCCCATACAAAGAGACTTTGTGTTAATTCTAAGGTAGTTTATCCACTTTATCAAATAGTTCGATTTTAGTCGTACTCTGTCCCAATTTTCTTGAATGTTCATCATGATTTCCTAATACTTTATTCTTTTTTATTATCATCCTTTTCTCTATTAGGGTATCCTTACTTCAGCAATTATAAGTTTTCTTAAAATACCGAAGAAATCCACAGGATTAGGTCATTTCTGAGGTATATTTTTATCCTCTTTACTTTTATTATTTTAAATGCTAAATAAAAAAAGTGATCACAATTTTATAATCAAATTAAGTTTTTATTGAAATATCTTCTTTTTTTTACAGATCATAACTACTGTGCTCGAATTATAACATGGCTATACCAAACACCCTTTTCATGTGTCTCTAGGGTGAATGAGATGACGAGCAGCAATACAAACAACGCGACTGGCCAGCAACACCTAAACACGAACCAGTTTCTTCCAATGTTTTCTCACGTGAGCGGTTTGTCATGTAAATAAACAGAAATTTCTGTTTCTACCAATACACATAAAATTTGGAATTATAAGGAATTTTTGAGAGCACTTAAGACTCTTTGAATGGACCGTAAGGTCTCCTAGGGTACTTTCTTTCCTTGTAATAACCATTTTTGACGTTTCTGACAAAAATTTCAAAACTGGAAGTCATGAAAGGCATTCATCCAAGCATATTGTCGCAAACATTCTAGGTAATTACCCAAGTTAAAACTGTAAACTTGTCGAGGATTTTCAGCAAAGATTCCAGTATCTTGGTGCAAGCATTAGGATACAGATACATTTTATAAGCTCACTTCTAAAGTACTTTATAAACAACTGCGGTGATTATAGCGAGGGCCACGAAAGGGTTTCTATCAAGCTGTTCAAGTAATAGAAGAGAGGTAGCAGGGTTGCTGAGATGTAAACTTTCCTATAAACTGCTGCTGTTGAATCAAGTGAGATATTTCAACTTCTACATTATTGATTGGAATTCATTCTGCTACCATTCAAATATAATATCTTCCATATTTGTATGTTAAATAAGCCAGCTTAGTAAAATAGATCTGGTAATTTCATACTCGCTGAAGTTTTGCAAATTGATGTAGAATAAACAGCAGACCCCATTGAAGAAAATTCGTATTATATTAAAATTACACTCGTCAGAGTTCTAAAAATTTATTTAAGAATATCATAGCTCCATCAAATAAATTTTCAAATGCAGACCAATCTATAAAACGGAAAGATATCCTAACCTAGCCATAATTCTATACGTTATCGTCCAGTCACCTGGATATCTACATTTGTACCAACAATCAATCATACATCAAAATAGGGTCTAACAGCCAGGCGGAGACCGATATATTGCGTAACAGTTAGTAAGACTAAGCATCCACATTATTTCTAGTTATTCGTAGAGAAACATATTTTGTCTACCATTCTGTCAGATATTTCTATCCTCTCTCACAGGACCTAGATATCTATATCCTATGCAAAAAGCCTCCAGATGTCCATATCTTCACTATACATTCAAATACAGTCATGCAGTTGGCATCTTCTAACCATTCAAAGTCACTACGCGGAGCATCATCACGGAGGCAGGGTGCTTAGTCGTAGATAAAAGTTGACCTTAGAAACGTCCTGACCGTGAGGGTATTTTTCATAAGAAATAATGAGAATTCAATTGCCATGAGTCTTCAAGTCGTTGAAAAGGCGCTCTCGCATATCGTTGGAGAGCAGAGGCCTTTCCACGGACTTCAAGCTCTTGCCACTCTTTTCCTTGACGGCGCTGGATATTGTGGGCACCAAAATGTTCTTCTTCTTCGCGATCGCAGTAATTTTGAGCTTTACAGCACATTTAAAGTTCTTTCACGCAGTCAAACGGTTAATAACTTGAAGTTTGTCTGAATAATGACAATCTTTCAGATCTTTCCTGTCTTTGAGCCTCTCCGCGACCCTGTGGACGGTCATCTCACTGACGTTGCGACCTTTGGCAATGTTGGACTTGTTGTGACTCGCGCGTAGGAGAGCCGAGAACTTGACTCTTTTCACCCTCATCTCAACGCAGCTACCTACAATTAAAAAGAAGCGTCAGTGACACATACTTCAAAGGTAGAATTTTAAGTTTATTTCACATAACATTTTTTATCACACACCAAAACATCTCGAAAAATAAAAAAATTTTGGTCGCATGCTCTCACTTATTCTGATTTAGCACCTTACGATCTTCAAAACTTTTAATAATTCCCGGACCAACCTTGGGAGGACTTTGTCAATTATATCATTTGAAAGATAATCTAAATAAACTTAAGAGTTTCATAACTCGTTAGAATCGGCCGAATAGTTACAATTTTATTGCTAAAACAAAATAATTTCCGGGCTAACCTTGGGAGTACCTTGGCAATTATATCATTCTAAAAAAATTAAAACAACAAGAGGGTTTTAAATTTCGTTAGAATTAGCCGAATAGTTACCATTTTATTACTAAGACTATTAAAAAGCAAAACAGTGACCAATGGACCGACCGACATAGTGAGATATAGAGTCGCACGTGGCTAAAAACTTGGGTGTAACAGAACTTTTGAAAAACCAAGTAAGGGGAAACATGATAAAAAGAAGTTGGAGATAATAATAAGAAGTAAGAGCAAAAGGATTGAAGAAAATATAATAATGAGCAGGAAGGAAAGGAGACTGAGATATAATAAAAAACAAGATAATTAGGAGATATAAGAAAAGGTATGAAGAAAAACAGTAAGATATAAAAGCAGCATGAATAAAATTAGGATGATAAGATAAAGCAAACGGAGATATAATAAGGCGCATGAGAAAAAGAGTCGGAGATATAATAAGGCGCATGAGAAAAAAGAGGCAAGAGAAATAATAATGACTGCTAGTAAATGAGCCTGGTAGATTTTAAGGAGTTTTATAATTAAGACTTTGAGATAAATTACGAAACATGAAGATAAGGAATCTGAGTCTTATAAGGAGTGTGGGAAAAAGGAGTAGAGGATATTACGAGCAAGAAGCAATGGATCGTAAGATATATTAAGAAGCATGGCGAGTAGGAGATGGAGATATAAAAAAGGCATGAGGAAAATGTGTCTGAGAGATAATAAGGATCATGAGGTAATAGAATCGGAGATAGAATATGGAACATGAGTAAAAGTACTTAGAAATATAATAAGGAGCATGAGAAAAAGGAGTCACTCATATAATAAGGATCATGACAAACAAAATAGGTCGGTGATGAAATAAGGAGCTTGATAATTAGTAGTTGGAGATAACAGAAGAAGCATGGCGTAAATAACTCATAGAATTAATAAGGAGTATGAGAAAGCGGAATTGCGGATATAATAAGGAACATAATAAATAGGATTACAGATATAATAAGGTGTCTGAGGAAAAGGAGTTGTGGTATATATAATAAAGAACATGAGAAATAGTAGTTTGAGATTATTAAGGAAAATGAGGAAAAGCAATAAGAGATTTAATAATGAGCGTGAGTAAATAGAGTAATAGATATAAATATGAGCATGAGTAAATGGAGTCAGAGATATAAAAATGAGCATAAATAAAACGAGCATAAAGAAGAAGCGTTGGAGATATGGTAAGTTGCAAGAGAATAAGAAGTCTGAGATAATATAAGGAGATTTACAAAAACGGATCACATATTATAAGTAACGTAAGAATAAGGAGTAGGATATTGATATCATAAGAAACATGAAAACAAAATTGTTGTTAAAATAAAGAAAGTGAGTAAAAAAGGTACGGCATATAATAAGGAGCATGAAAAAAGAAGTAGAAGATATAATAAGTATTTTTAAGATAAAAAGTCCGTGATATAAAAGGAACGTGAGAAAAAGTTTTCGGATATATAAGTGAAGCAAGAAGAAAATGAGTCAGAGTTAAAATAAGAGGATGAGAAAATGGACTCGGAGATTTAATAAGGAGCATGAGGAATAGGAGTCAGAGATTTACAAAGGAATATGCGAAAAGGAGTCAGAAATTTAATACAGATCATGAGAAAAAGAAGTTATTAATATTATAAGGAGCATTACAAAATGAGTCAGATATAATAAGGAGCATGAGGGATTAAGAGATATAATAAGGAGCTTGAACAAACTTAGTCGCAAATATAATAAGAAGCATGACAAAAAAGGAGTCGCTGTAATTGAAATCTGGAAATTATGTAAAAAGACTAGAAGATAATGGCCTGCGGAAAAAAGAGCAGGGGATATAATAAGCATCCTGGAGAAAGCTTAGAATCAAAAATTCTTCTATCTTAAGTACATTGAACGAATTCATTTGATTCAAATATAAGCAAATGTCTTCCCAAAATAGTGATTTTATCCGACTGCTTCTAATTTTAGCTAAGCTGCCGACTACTACGACATGTAACTCACACCATAGTAATTGTATACATCACCATTATCAAAAGATATTGGGTATGAGTGATTGATAATCATGTTTTTTTTCCGAAGGTGATTTGTACAAAAGGATAGCTCTCGATAAACTCAATGGAATCACTCGACTTTGGTATAGCCAACTTTTCTTCCTGCGAACGAATGTCAGCTATACACAGTAAAGACAATCATCCTGCAGCTGACATTTGGAGGATGACGAGTGCACCCGTAGTTTAATATGCAACTATATACATAAGTTTAGAGGAGGCGGGTCTCTCCCATTCTCTAGACTTTTTTATGGGGGAGCGATGCCCCCCTCCGGCAACTGATCGTGTATTTTACTTTTGATTGGTTTGTTTTTTACTGCCTTTGTTATATGGTTCTTAGTTTATAATTTTGTGTTAGTTATTTTTTTTTTACATTTACTTAGCCTCTCTCGAGACTAAAATGTATAAGATTATGACTCGTAATTTTAGCCACTAGTCCCTGCAGGAAATCGCTAGGTGAGAAGCCGTAAAATTAAAGAAAACCTGCTGCTATATTTTCATCTTCCACACATTTTCACTTTTTTTTCTTAGTTTAATACGATTTCTGTAAAGTCTACAGAATAGGTTGGCCTAATCTAAGCACAATTACATTAAAATACGTTTTCATATGTATTAATTTCGAATAACTTTAAAAGCAACAAACAATGTGTTGTAGCAGCCTATAATGGGAGCAGACCTTTGACTTACATAGCCAGAATTTTTGTATTTAAAACGAAAGATATTATTCTACTCTTATAAAAAGCACTTGTCAAACCTCACTTGTGATATGCGGTTCATTGTTAACCTCTAAACCTTAGAACGCATCCAAATTGGAGCAAAGAAATTAATTGCTAAGCTTTGGAATAAATGATATGAAGTCAGACTGAGGGATCGTATGTAGTCTCATCGGGAAAACTACGCTAAAGCTGGCAGCTCTTTGAGTACTATAAAATATTATATCGTTTATTAAATATAAAGTATGATATTTCTGTTTGTGTTAGATGATGACCGAGAATTCACTAGAAACAAATACTTAAAATTTAGAAACAAAAGATACTGCGAGAGAGAGAAGATTTTCTTGTACGAGCTTACTCAGAAAAGGAATAATTTACAATCTTTTAAATCACTTCAGTCGACACATTGAAAATACGTAATTGATACATATTACTATAACATAAAATCACTATAAAGAATAAAATTGCATTCGGCTGGTATATAATTTTTATCCTCCTTTACTTCCAATGTGATAATCGCTGCTCAATTCTTATGCTTTCTTGGACTAGCCTCGAACATTTCTGTAAATCTGTAAATATTCCCCAACTTCTTCACTTATCCTAAAAATCTGTCTGGTAAGTTGCTCTCTCGAGCTTTTGCTTCTTAGTTTTAAGTAACAACACACCAGACTTACTCTGTTTCTAGATATGAAAAACCTTAGATGCCATCTTTCATACTATTTCCCTTCCTCTTTCTTTTACTTTTACATTTTTCTACCATTGAATGCTCCAAACCCAAGGTAAACCCGTTCTGGAATAACCAGGGATGCTGGTTATTCCAGATGCACGTGAGCTTCCTCTTAGGAGTTTTCTTTCTTTTATCTGTTGTTATTGTTTTGTTTATTAAATTATTCATTATTTTAACTTATCATATTGTTTATAGTCTCCCTTTTTCCTCCTCTTCCAGAAACCATGCCCTCGTCAGGGGCCGCCTGAGAAGTGGAGTAAAATCGAAATAATATTACCTTTGCCAAAATCAATTTCCTTATATAACGTTAAAAAAACGAGACGCGTCGAATTTAGCAGACGATTAAAATCCCGGTTTCTTAAACGCTTAGAGGAGTTAAGAATCAAGGAGTATTATGATGAGAGCCACACTCACAGGGAAGAAAGCTTCAAGCCTACATAGAGTATATGTATAAAAGGGCAAGAGAATTAGGATGTATTTTTGAAAAAATAGTGTGAAGATGGAATATGGAACGCAAAGTTAGAAGATAGAACATGATTAGAAAAAAGAATAGGGAAAATAAAGGGAGGGAAATGGAATATAGAAAAGAAGTTAAAGGATAAAATATAGAAAATAAAGGGAGGGAAATGGAATATTGAAAAGAAGTTAAAAGGTAAATATAGAAATTCATTTTAAGAAGATAGAATATGGAAAAAGGTGCAAAAGCATGGAATATTTCACTTTGAGTTAGGTAATATTCTGTAAATTTACAAACCAAACAAAGGAAATGGAAAACAGTCAGGATTATTTACAGTATCTAAGCTCCCAATCAGGTGTCTCAAAACCATTATAACTATGGGTCCGTAGCTAAGATTAGTGTGAAAGTACACTTACGATCCTGCCATGGAATTATTATTTTAAATTCATTTCTAAAATTATTATAAGTCAAAGCTTTTTATATACAAGACTCGCAAATGAAAGAATGCTTGATGAAAGAATTGTCAGAGCTCGAAGACCCTGAAAGCCATCTAGTGTTTTCTGATATAGTAATTACAATTATAATAAATATCTTAAAATGTGTCGCTCAAATCAGTTTTATTAACCAAAATATACTATATCTATTTTTTCACGACTAATTATTACCTTGTAAAATAGTTTAAAGATAAAAAAACTACTTTTGCCGATCATAAATTTCGACTAAAACGTAAATTGGAAATTTAGTATACCTTTGGCAAAGCCTAGTGATGTTGTTACTAGTTTAAAAAAAAGTGTTTTAAACAAGTTAGATAATCATAAATGAATTTATGATAACGTTTATATAATTAAAAATTTAATGATTAAGGCATCAATACGTGAAATGTTACTAAAATGTGTTTATTTAATATTCCATATTTCTCTATCAATGACTTAAGCTCCTAAAATTAATTTTCAGTTAATTTAATTCTAATTAATCTAAAGATTATTATAATTAATCACCATCTTTGTATTGTTCCTGGAGGTAATATGATAGGATGCAACCCACAAATATTTCGGTTTGTTATATAATAGTGTTGCATTTAATCTTTGTTTTTTTATTATAATGTATTTTACTTACCCTGGGTATTTTTTAAACCAGAGTAATTAAATGTCAAGCTAAAATGTCTGCCCAACTCTCGATATATAATGGAAATTAACACCCTTTACCAAAAAAACTTTAATTAGAAAACACACTCTACATGATTCACATTTATTTATAAATACTCGACTATTAAATATTTTGACTTCCTTCATCTTCACCAGTTTCTCTACAAATTTCCATGTGTGAGGCCCTTATTAGTTTTCGCCTTAATTTTCGAAGAACTAAATCATTTAAATTATCGTTTATCTTTGCTTTGGATATTATCAGGATTTTTAGTCAAAGGCATTCATAATGACGACCTGAATAAAAAATAAAGTATGAGAAATTTTGGATTCCCTTCTCACTTAAAGAGGTACCTCCCATTTACGAAGGTTTTTTACTCACCCAGGAACATAAATAAAAATAAAAATACTAAACTACAGTTTTCACTCTTCAGCCATTGTGTGTACTACTAACATGTATAATGGTTGCTTAATGATAATGAATTCATCTAATATTTTCTAAACGAATTAATCCCCCAAATAATCACCTTTGCATCACTCATTCTTTCTTTGAGGGGATCTCTTTCACACTTTTCATATAAAAATCCATGTTTAATAACTGATTCCCAAACCTATCCACCCATACAGTTCGACAGAGCACAGCTTCTACTGTCTATTATTAAATATTTATCATATAAGCAAATCAAAGGAATAGGGATAGATAAAGAACAAAAGAATTACGAAGGATAAAATTATTCTTTGATATAATCAAAGAAGCTAATCATTTTTTTAGAGTTTAAAAAATCATTTAGCTACTCCCATATACTAACATTTTATCTTCCAATTTTGTTCTTTTTTTCTCGCTCTTTTTTTAATTTTATACTCTTTTTCATGCACTTGGTATTCTTTTTTTTTTCATCGTATTTTTGGGGCGTATTTATTTTTTCGAATAATCTTACAGCTCCCTGCACACCATTTTCGATTAAATTTTTATGTATACTTGAATTTAATCATTAAAACTAAGGTATTTTATAAGGATTTTGTTTTCATTTCCCATTTACGTTTTTGGTGCTATGCGTCTATGTATGCATTCTATGTGAATCTATTATTTTGTTGTTATTTATGTGTCTTATGGTTTTACAATAGTGAATATTTACTGAATTTATTTTTCCAACGGCTGTATGATTGCATATGGTCTTATATATGCAGTGATTACGAACATACAGTTAAACATATATATAATTATGAATATACACATGGACAAAAAGATTGAGTGGCCATTCGGGAATTCAAATAAGCGGCCTCTAGACCATAATAAGCGGCCATGGTTCGAATCTCAACAGATTCAAGATTATGTTATATTCACAAGAACTGTTTTAGCATATATATATATATATATATATATATATATATATATATATATGAAGCGATCCATAATTAATTATCAAAGTTTGACCAAATCTAGTTAGAGGTATCACCTGAAAAACAATAAATCTTGCTCTCCCTATAGTTGGGCTAATGTACTATTGTTTATCTATAATTGAAATTGTTCAACTATATTCTAAAAGATTAATGCTCCCATTAATGGTTTTTTTTTTTGCTCATTTGCCTTTAGGGATTGGTTGTCGCACGCTGCATGATGTCAAAGAACTCATGAAAACACACGCAGTCACCAGATATAAACGCGGCTCGATAATATTAGTTAGCTTCAGGAAGGAGAGAAAATTCCTTATGTAGATTATATCTTTTTGTGGCTATTATCAAAATAAATATAATTTTCATTCAATATATTTCTATAAAAATAGGCTAAAACGATGGTTGAAATGCATTTAGATAAAAAAAACACCGAAATTAAAATAAAAAAAGATTTTACCCTCATCCAATCAAAAAGCATTGAAGGGGGAGAAAGTGAGAGAGAGAGAGAAACCAGAGAGAAAGACTGGGAGGATGAGAGAGTAGTTACTACATACGAAGGGTGCTGGTAGAGAACCTGAAATGAGAGAGAGAGAGATAGAGGGGAGGAGAATGGGATTGAGGGGGAGAGAGAATGATGTAAGAGTAGAGGCAGACAGAGAGTTTAGACTCTGCCATGCTTTAGTGGAAGGAGGAATGCTCATGACAGAGAGGGGAGCAAAATTTTGAATATATATATATATATATATATATATATATATATATATATATACGCCATTTTGCGCTTTGCGTTATTATGTGGCACTCATCTCAAAACACATAAAAAAGATACTTTTATATAAAGTATTTGAACCTTTTAGGCTTTATTGTTAAAACTATGATTCAGAATTTGAAAACAGAATAATATAGCAAAACTGAACCGATGAAGCAATCATTTTCACATGAGAAATTACACACACAAGTGGAATTTATTTATATAGTATTCATACTGGAAAAGAAATAACCACAAAGCATTCACGACATGTGCTTAGTACCAGTTTGAAAGCGCCAGTACGTACACACAGGTAAAAAACTCCTATACTTACAAAAATGTAACATTTTATCTGAATACTAAACTTTACAGTATAAGTTTAGGACACAAAAATATAGGGGGGGGATTTTGATGTTACGCTATTTAGGGTGATTTTACTGGTACGCTATTTAAGGTAACAACTTAAAATAATCGCATAGGTGAAATTTAGTGTATACACTAGTAATCCTTCAAGACAATAACGTTGAATTATTTGATTCACATTGTGTCAGCAAGAATTTTGTGTATACATCCATCATTCAGGGTTATAAACACAGGTGGAATCTGGTCTATAGACCAATTATTCGGCGCACGAATTTAAATGATTATATATAAAGATTGAATTTCATGTATACATTAACCATTCAGGGCAAGAAATTAGAATGTTACATATGCAAGACACTTTTCTGTATATACCAACCATTCTCAGAAAGAACTTATGACCAGATTAAAAACGATAAAACGTATACGAGCGGATAACACAAACACACGTACACAAATGTAGGTGAAATACCACAAAACTGTGTACATGATCTAGTATTTAACGATGTCTTAAGGGTAACGACTGTAGTTTCTTGCCATGAATTTGCTCGATCGAATTCAGGCTGAGGCTATTTTCGTATGGATAATATACATGTCAAACCAGGCGCACACATGTTCTTTCGACCGTGGCTCCATCATATTTTGGCTAAGGGTAAACGACCTCTCGTGATCAATATTCTCGAAGCTTCGCAAAGTTTTTAACAAAATCAGGTGATTGCAGAGTTTCCTTGTCTCTAGCGAGAAGAAACCGAGCTCTCACAGTCGCGTTGACTAATCGACGGGATCAGCTTTGTGGCCCTAGCCTGTAAACATTCCCGCCGCTCGATGTCTTTTCGATGTCTGGGTACGGAGAAGAATGTGACCTGTAAATATTTCCCAACATTGCCCTCTTCAGTGGGTCTATATTGTGAATTTTAGCAACAAGATATTTTGAAAGGGGGGAAATAGTTTAGAGTTCCTTTTTAAAATTATTATAATTGGTGAAGTTCAGAAAATTTATAAGAATTTAACCATGGCTGCTTTTTTTTAGATTTTAAATTTTAATCTTAGTAGCGAAGCCATTGCCTGGTTGAGATAGCTTTTTCGTAGTGTGCACGAAGTAGAAGAAATTGGTGATATGGAGGCAGAGGAATTTTCCTTCTGTGCTTTACCGATACTCTACACCATCAGTAGATATTCGATGTGTTTTCCTATTATTTGGAATGACTTTGAACTTGTTTTCATTTGTTTTGATTTTATTTCCCTTTTTCTAGTCGTTGTTTTTTCACCTGCTGTTTGTTGCACTGTGTCTCACATAGATCCGAGAAGAAAACTTTAACAGAGAACTACTTAGACAGCTATACGAGACATGGAACGAGTTTAAAGAATTCATATCTCACAATCAAAGTGAATCATGGGACATGTTCTACAAGGACTCGATTTAGAGAACAATTCCGCCAACTTTTCACAAACAATTAAGTGATTTAAGGTCAACTATAGGGTTCACGTTGAGCCAAAATAACATTTGATATAGGGGAATCTCAATGGATAAGTGCTCTAAGAAGAGTACCGTTCCCCTATCGAAAATATCTCTCTTTTTGGAAAAGTTAAAAAAGACAGTGGTCAGATGACCATTTTTTAGTCTCGTGCAAGCCTAGTCGCGAACGACTCTGCATCTCACTATGTCGGTCGGTCGGTCGCCCGTTTTGCTTTTTTTTTTGTTTTCGTAATAACATCATAACTATTTGGCCGATTCTAACGAAACTTGAAAACCTTATGTTGTTTTGCACCTTCTTTCAAATGATATCATTGTCAAAGTCCTCCCAAAGTTAGCTGGGAAATTATTTTGCTTTGGCTAAAACATCATAACTATTCAGCAGATTCTAACGAAGTCTGAAACCTTTATGTTGTTTTACACTTTCTTTTGAATGATATAATTGCCGGTTTTCTTCCCAATGTCAGCTCGAAAATTATTTTATTTTAGCCATAACATCATAACTATTCGTCCGATAGTTTGCTAGACTAGACTAGACCAGGCTATAATATGCTATACTCTGCTAGGCAAGCCTAGATTAGGCTATACTATGCTAGGCTACTATAAGCTAGGCTATACTATGCTAAGATATAATGTACAAGAGTAAGATATACTATGATAATTTAGGCTATAAAATGATATGCTAGGATAGCATATATTATGCTAGGCTAGACAATATTGAGCTATGCTTACCTAGGGTATAATAGGATACTATAGGCTATAATTGTCTAGGATAGTTAATGCTAGGCTAGGCTAAGCTATGCTAAACTATACTAGGCTAGTGTAGGCTAAAGTTTAAAGGCTAGGGAGGGCTATGCTCTGCTATGTTAGGTAAAACTATGTTAACCTATGATAAGCTAGCTAACAAAAGGCTATAATAGGCTAAGTTATGCAAGAGTCTTCAAGTCTAGGGTATGGTATGCTATACTAGTCTAAGATATACTAGACTAGGCTATAATATTATACGCTTGGCTCTATTATATGAGGTGTGCTTATGCTATGATAGGCTATAACAAACTAGTATATATTATGCTACGCTAGTTTAGCGAATGCAAGGATATATTGGCTAGGCTATAGTTTCCTATTTTACTTGGCTATACTAGGTTAGGCTACTCTAGGCGACGCTAGGCTAGGCTCTGGAATGCAATGATAAGCCATACCTGGTTAGGCTAGGCTATCCTATAGTAAGCTAGGCTACACTAGGCAATGCTACGCTAGGCAAGGCTATATAAGGCTAGGCTGAGCTAGTCTATACTATAATATGCTAGGTTATACTAGGGTCTACTAAGATAGGGTAAGCTATACTAGCATACGATAGGCTAGGCTATACTATGCTAAGGTATGATAAATTAGGCTATACTATGCTAGGTTATACTAAGCTAGGCTAGGATAGGCCTGGCACAGCCAGGTAATTCTACTTTAGGCTAGTTTTGAACGAAATTTGAAACCCTTATGTTATTTTACATTTTCTTCCAAATGATGGAATGGCCAATGTCTTCCCAAGGTTAGTCTGGGAATTATTGAAAGTTTTGAAGGTCTTAAGGTCATAAATCAGAATAAGAGAAAGCACGTGACTTGATCATCAGCTGATCTTGTTTTTATCCCCTAAGCTGGTTGGATCTGTGCAAGCCATATAATACTACAGTTAATTATACAAAACTACTAAAATAATAATAAGTGCCTAAAGAAAATGCCAGACCCCTTAAAGAAATGAGAAGAACTCATACAGGGTGCTTAGGAGCGATAGTTCTGAAACTAAGACCATCGTTTTCCTGAATTTCAACTCTCGGCCCAAAAAGTAATTAGAATTATTCATTTTCCTAACAGTAAATATTGTGAACATTATAATGTATATATATAATAACGTTCAAAGAATAAAAACTAAATCATTGTTTTCTTTCTATTAACTCGAGGAACTCTCTCATTATTTTTTCAAAAAACAAAAGACAGGAATATAATAACTTTAATAAAATAATTGAAAAAATCAGTGTAAAATACGAATTAATAGTTATAATCCCATTTATTTTGTATATTTAATATAAATCAAAGTTAATCGATGATTAGAAAGAAAAATTTGTCTTTGGAGCACGGAAATAAGAGATATGGTGGCATTTAGAAATTATTGAAGGGATGTTTCCAGACATCACTACATCGGCTAATTTAATATTGAAGTGTATCCCTTAAATGACTTTAATTTTGTAAAAATCAATTAATATAATGACTTTTTATTTTTAGAAGAATTAATATATCTTTAATTAAAATCAAGCCATATTCAAATACACTGAACTCCCCAAACTTCTATTTAAATGTATTAAACGCGTAAATATGAATTGATTTTGTTTATCAAAGAAATATTATTAAAGGAAACTATCTTAATAATTACTTGTGCGTAATTAAATACCAATTGTAATATTATATAATAATGGTAAATCATTATAAAATAAAAACATGTAAGTAGAATGTACAAATTAAATCTTATTTTGAATGCCTATAGAATGTACAAAAAATTAAGTTTATATGTATCTGTTATTTACTAACGTATGTACTGGCCCTTTATGTTAAAGGGAAATTGGAAACTACATCAAGATGAAGAGTAATACCTAAGAAGAGACACATATAGAAAGAGATTCCCCCAAAGAATTCCCAAGTTCTCGCCAAATAAAGAATTCTGCATCCAGCACCGAACATTTATTTACCCTTTAACAAATCCCTGATCCCATTTACCCATCCCCTCATTAAGAAATAAGACAATTATAGCCCTTGGAGTCACTGCCTCACATAAAAGGCACTCCCCAAAGAATCGAACCGGTAGACACCAAGCTGAGCCAAGAAACCTATCGGACTACCCAGGAATGGTACGAAAACTTTGTGACAAATCATCATTGGTAACCAACTAACTGCACAACTAGTCTCAGGGCTTATCCTATAATAAAAAAATCTTATAATTGTCTCTGCAGATATTGTTTAACTTTACTTAACTGATGGTCTGCAAAGAAATGAATAAATAAAGCTATTAATAAGCTGAAACCTAGAAAACTGGCACGTTCTCTCGCCCACAGTGCCTATACCGATTCTTCTTTAAATTTGCTCTATTTTACAGCAACCAAATTTCTCTCCCGCTAGTGAGGAAACATTAAAAGGTTTCAAGACTTATCCTTACAATTACCCTCATGTTTGAGTGCGACAGACTCATCGAGTTGGTGCAAACTGGTTGTTATCGCTATCGCATAAAGGCATTTGTGCCCCTAGCGCTGATATGTTAATATTTTTCCCGCTATGACCATAGGAGCAGAAATTGTCGGTGTGCAAAGAAGGGTCAATCCCCAAATTGTGTAACCTATCCCACTGTAGAGACTGTATATTAAACAACCCAGCAGTATTTCACGTCTCTTTTCGAGAATCATGTCTTGTCTTTTCAAGTTAAGCACTAAATTTCGCATTCGGATACTATGCAGGAGATGCTATTCAGGACTAGATTCGAAGAAAGAGTTTCATACACTGACCCAGCCCTCCTCTTTTAAGCCCTAAAGGCAACAGCTTCTTCATCATTTTCTGCTTTTCTGCTTTCCCTTAGCCATGACCTATGAACTTCATTTTGAGTGTCTTCATATCACATCAAAGAAGACCATTGTAGCTCCTTATCAGTAGACCCGCGGGGCACTTTCTTTCAATGGTATTGTCGTAAACTCTTCGCTAATTTGAAACACACGGAAGAGCTATTCTATTCTCGTTTTCCAATAGCTCTCTGCCTTCTGGAGAATGTTGGGTGTGTCCACTACCAGACGATGGGGTCCAGGAAAACGGGTGAGCACTTTATTACTCACATAATGCCTCTGTCTGCGTGACAGATAAATACCACCGTACATGCTCTTGGGTTGAAGATGCACATGGTAAGGAGGTATTCTTTTGCTTCTTTATATATTCACCCCTGTTTCAATATCTAAGATGGCTGCTGGGTCCCTTTCTAACCATCAATGAGTTGAATAGTAGGCAAGTCCTCTGGCAAAACTAAAAAATAAGTCCAAGGGTGTAGGTTTTAGTGAACCTGAACAAAAAAAACTACTTCATTTTCTTATGTTGATCTGTCACTCTGTTTTTCGGAAGCAGAATCGGAGAGTAGAAAGGAAATGATTGACTACCTTCATGGGAGCGAGCACTTTCTGTTCAAATAACTTTTGTTGGGTCGCTAAAGCTAGTGAGGCCACCTTGGTGGTGTCGAGTTCGGGTACAGTAGTCCTCTATCGAGAAAATTACTGAGCTCTCTATCTCAGTTGAGGAGTTTATGTCGGTAGATGCGGCCGTAGTGATATTCTTCCCTACCTTCATAAATGTCTGCTTAGTTTTCGTTCCCCGAGCGTCTGACCGGTTTGCATGATAATTCTATGCTGATCAACTGAGTATGAGACGACCCACAGAACGAAAGAAGCATCATGCATATGTGTTATAAGCGCCATGAGAGTTCATCTTCAGTGAATTTTGCTGGGTTAGTACCAATTTCCACTTCATTACCAAGCACGATCACCTTTCTTCTTGGTAAGCGTACATGTCTTCAATTAATTGTGGGACTCTTCTTTAGGAGGTTTGCAAGCCTGAAAAAATGATTCGGAGTTAGTTCTGTCAGGACCCCCACACGTTCTCCATAATGACGGGGCTACTAAATCGGACGCTGTTTCCCGTGGAAAATTCGTTCTCGATAGTTTTCTTTGCAACAACCGGCCGATATGTTACTTCACTAGCATTTAAAGCACGCCATTAAATGCCACAGTATCGACTTCAACTCAAGAGAGGAGAAATCTTTTAATAGCCTATTTACGTTAAGCGATCTGCGTTTCGCCCTCGCTTCTTCCGCCGATTCGGCGCCTGTTTCGGACAATGTCCCGTATACTATGCTTCTAGACTTGAGTGCCCAAGACATGGTTTGAATGTTAGCTTTGTTCAACAGGTTCTATGTAGAGCTTATCTTCATATATTCACTGTGAATGGCTACTGTGCTCAATCTTTGCATGCCGGTGAGAGATAACTCTCTCCCCGGCTGCTTTTCGCCCAATTTGAATAACTCTCTGCATTTGCAAGTTAAGGGTTGGGTTCAGCTACTTTTACGTCTCAATCATCAATGGTTCTTATTTCGTCCCCGGTCGATTTCAATTGTGACTATAACGACTTCCGACGCCGATCATACACTAAGATATTCAGGTTTAAGGCTAGGAAATTCATTCCAGCTGCATGGTAAAGAAGATGGGAAACGAGGGACCGCAATTTGGTTGCGTTTCATTGTGCTCTGATATTTCTTGTGGACCTACCTCCCGAATGCTTTGACAGTTTCAATTTATTTTTACCGCCTCCGAATCGGTAACACTTGCGGGATGCAGGCCCATTTGATAGAAAGCTCCTCTAAACCTTTCTTTCAACTCTGTTTCGTCCCCCAGAATGAAACATGTTTTGGTTGAATAATATAGTCTGGGAGAGATGCATGAAGGTACTTGTTCCAGTACCGCGACACGCGAGGGTATCACTGTTTGCCCCTAGATCTGGGTAAGAACACATGCACACTGCATTGTAATGCATTCGACATTTGGAGGAGCAGACCTCATCCATAGTATTTAATTACTTGGGCTGTTGGTTGCATGTTCAAGTCCCTGAGGAAAGAAGGCTTCACCGTGGTAACTCAGCATGTTTTTTTTTAAAATCTCTTAGTCTTTGTTGGTTTTTGACGTTTTTCAGGATTTATTTATTAGTCTGTAGTTTTTTTAATTATTTTTTTCTCCTTTTAATTATTATAGAAACTAATTATAGGCTAGTTTAGAATTTTTTACAGTTGTGCATTTGGTGGCATTAGCCAATTGAGACCATAATTTTTATCAAATTCAAAGGTGCTTAGATGAGATTAAAAGGGAATTTCGCTGTTACTGGTCTCAAATATTCTAGATCTATCCTAAATATAAAGAGAACTTTAAGATTGACTTTTCAAAAGAGATTGTGGGCCAACTAGATGCCGTCATCGAGATGACCTATCATTCCAATGACGTGTAAAGTGATCGACAAATGATACAATTATGTGCAAGAGATAAATTTCTTAAAATGACAAAAAGCTTAAAACATTTTGTTAAGGAGCTTTAGGGCTTTTAGCCTTGACAAATCTTAATTTTATTAATGCTTCCACTGACAAATCTTAATTAGCTAGATAAAATATGCCAGCCACAACCTTAGGGTTATAAAATGACTTTAGTCTTTAGTATAGTTTGGCGCCGAGATTTGCAGTTTAAAATACTACAATCAAACCTTTAACCGATTTTCGAGAAAAAAAGGTGTGCCTATGTCATGAATACTAGATAAGATCCCATTTCAACTAAAGAATAGGCCTTTTTAAGGGTATTTGCCTTGGCGCCCTATTATTTATGATCTCCACTATCGACCTCCCCGTGCCAGTCATGTAAGATTCATTGTAAGTCCAATTGCTCGCCGATGAGATAACTTATATCGTTGCTTCTCCTTATAAAACGAAGGATTAATGCTAAGAATAACAACGCGAGACCTCTCTAAAATGATCCTTATACAAGAAAAATTTCTACAAATTCCGCTAAATTTACCTTTCACTCTCTCGAAGGGGTTAAACTGGAAGCTGTAATAATGGCTGATACTATATACCTTATAGTACTGATAATACCATAATTAAATGGCAAGTAACAATAACAGGCTTGTAAAGGACATTTAGCAACTACCCTACTAATTTCATCTTCAAAGGCTAGCCTGTTACAAATCCAACAATTACAAAACAAGGCAACCCTAATAATAACTAAGACGTTTCTGAGAGAACACAAACGACGGCTTTGGTTTTCCGCCCATTAAGAGTAACTTCATCTTCCACACACTAAAAAATTGTGAATGAACAGATTTTTAAGCTCTCACCAAAATTAGTCCAAATGAATTTGAACTGCTTTATTAGTGACAGACTAAGGAGAGGAAAGTTCTCCAGTAGTAGATGTGCTACCCTACTAGAAGGCACCAGCAGCCTCATAATTCCTCATAATTCAATAATTAAAATAAATGTAAAAATAAAAATAAAGACGAATAAATAAAAATAATAAAGTTTTAGTGAGTTATCAAAGGTCTCAAAAATCATGTTATGAAAGCTATGGATATAATTTAGATAAATTAAAACAATGCATTCATGCGAATTATGGGATAGCCTCTTCATCAGGCAACTTTCTCTTATCTCTATTCGCATTTCTAAATTTTTACATTTTCCTTTATCGGGCCAGTGATCAGATCTGATAACTCAGAGTTGGCCCTTTTATTGGTACCAGTACGAGGTAAATAGTCTCACTTTCTGAAAATATACCATTCCTAACTTCTTGTGTTCATTTTCTATAAATATCTTTTGACTAAAGATCGAAGCCGTTCACTTCCGAAACTAGTCCCCTCAGTAAAGGTTTTAAGGAACTTTTCCTTTTCTCATTTATAAGGTCGACCATGAGTGAATGATTTTTAAATGAAACTCCAACGACCACGTTAGGGTATATGAAAAGAAAAGAGATTTGATGGAGTTGTGGTGGAAGATTTTTATAATGATCGATTATTTAGCCAGGGCATTAATGATTTCACTCTTATACCCTCTCCCTCATTCCACCAAGACTCGATGTTTTTCGAAGCTTCCATTTTAACAGTTCTTATTGTTTAATTTAGGGGAATAGATCTGACTTTTTATGCTCATTAAAACATGGTCGTAAGAGTTTATCCTAACGAGCTAAGAAATAAAATTCGTGGGCTTTGGGTTATAAACCAACTATTAAAAGCACAAACTTCAATAATTACATAGGTGTAATTTGCTGTATACAGTAACAAGTTACGGCCAAACTATAGAATGATTAAATGCATTTAAGGCATTTTACAGTTCATTTTATATTCCTGTCGTATATATTAAATATCATACATCGAATAAAATTAAAACCAACAGAAACTCAATGGGAAGAAATCTCTACGTTCAAGAATATTCGTTTAAGTATTCCTAAACCTTTACATTTTAAGTCTAAAATCCGTTCGTAAAACTACGCTAAAAGCTATTTTAATGGCCGACGAGGGGGAGAACCGCTGCTGAAAAGTGCGATAACGATTAATTCAGTGACCATGCCTAGCAGGACCATAGGAACGAATGAGTAAAGTTACGCAGAAAAGTTGGAAATAAATGTTTGTTTTGCACCAACGTCAGTGAATTTACCGGGTTTGTTCTATTTTCTATTCCAATTTACTTTAAATTTTATATCTGCTTGAATAGAAGAGGGTATGAGAGTTTTAGATAGGCTGAGGTCACCTGAATTATTTTAGGTTGACGTAAGTTTAGTTTGGTTAGGTTTGATTTGGTTCAGTTGCATGAGAGTTAAGCAAGTCTCAGTTAGCTTAAGTGTAGCCTGAAATGGGTTAGGATAAGTTTGTCTTCGTTTTGTAATGTTAGGTTTGATTGGGTGAGTTTAGGTTAGATGTTAGGTTTGATTTGTTTTGGGTGTTAGGTAAAGTTAGGTTTGATTTGTTGTGGTCAATTTAGGTTTGGTTTAGTCGGTTGGGCTAAGATAAATTGGTTTTGTTTAAGCGACATTCGATTTCAATCGCTTCATTTTGTATTGGTTTGGTTGGCAGCGTTTAGGTTAGTTTATGTTTGGATTGGCTTGCTTTGATATTTATTTATGTTTGGCTTCCATGGTTGACCTAAATTAGATTTTAATTTGTTTTAGATACGTTCAGTTTGATTCACTTCGGTGGGTTTGATTTTTTGGGTTAAATTATATTAGGTTTGGTTTGGCTGATTTAGGCTTGCTTAGAGTAACTCCAGCCGCGGCCAAAGGTTTTCAGACACCATTATTTTTTTTCTTCCTGGAAAACAAAAGAAATGTAAAAAATACTCTAACCTTCTTCAAATATCTAAAATGGCGATGCACTTGAAATTCGTGAAAGCCAGTTATCAGTATGCGGTATGTTACAATTAAAAGTTCTTCATATAATCACACATCATACTCATATATGTTGATTAATATTTTATTCCTTGTCGTAATGATATAATAATATGAGAATAGCAATAATGCGTAACTTTACCGTGGAAGAATGATAACTAATATACATGCTGCACCACGAAGTATTCACCTCTTTATAAATAGCCTGGAAGATTGGCTGATCACATTCTGGTGGTGTTGCAGCACTGTTTGAAAAGATCAGAGAAAATGGCAGCATTCAAGACAGACCTCGTTCTGAACGGCTCATGCGACTCTTAAACGATCGGGATAGTAAAAAAACTGCATCTAACAGCAACTTAAGTAAACAGGGGGCGGACAGATTAATACATCCTTCATGACAGTCCGTCCCATACTTCTTTCACAAGGTCTAAAGCTATCAGACGCCGTTAATTAACCCTCAGCAGATGCAACGTCGACCAGATTGGGCAGCTCACCGCAAATGGACCATGTGTCAGGTGAGACGTGTCTTATTTTCAGTATTTCACGACCCCATGCAACGTTAAAGTTACAAAGATACCAGGACTTCAGTGTAATCCAGAGTATATATTGCCAACAGTAAAGCATGGTGCCCTTTCTATAGTCGTATGGCATTATGAAATTGGAGAAGTACCAAGCTGTCCTTATATATTACTTGTTGCCCTCATCCCGATACTTTTCCAGAAATGCCTATGCCATATAGTGATTCCAAGAGAACAATATCATGGTGATGGATTGGCAACCTCTGTCTCCGGATATGAATCCAATGGAAAATCTATGGAACGACCTGAAACGTTGTCAGCCAGCTTCCAATTCGCAACTGAAAGCAGGCATCAACGAGGACTGTGCCATCATCATGCCCCTCAGATATCGCACCGTTGTGAAGAGCACGCCTCGAAGAATAATTAATGATCTTATCAATGCCAAGGGACTATCAACACGGTACTGGATTTCCTGATTCAGTTTGGTATTATTGTAATATGACAGAGCTTCATCTGCTTATCTATTATAAGTTTTGGCAAATTTTGTATGTTGCTAATTCTTGTTGATTACTTGCCGCATATATAACTTATTGCTATTTTCTTCATTATCTAGCTGTTTTATTTATATTTATATACAAATAAAGATGTAGAGGTATCCGAAATATTTGGGGCGTGAATATAAGCTTTGGTTAGGTTAGTTTTAAATTTGGGTGTAATGATATAATAGGTTTAAATGCACTATGTTAAGATCGAAAGAAAACTGATTAGTACTTATAGTGATAGTTTTCTAGTTTGTACAATCAGATAAGTTGTATGTTGTCGAAATGCTAAATCATTAATGCTTTTTAAACCTCGTTCGGTAATGTTATGAAATTTGTTAAAACCGAAATGCATGTAATAGTTAATTGATTTTCGAAATCATCTTGAATTTTTAAAGGAAAGTAGCTGTTAGAATATTTTGCAACCTACATTACTCCAGATGTTATAAGCCACTAAATAACTATCGATCTGTCATTTTTTTGATAAATTTTGACGAAAATTATTTAATTTGAACATATAGAAGCAGGCAGAAATAAAATGAAAAATCCAAGTGCCTCATAAGAAAAGAGCGAGCAGATGTTATTTACAGGAACTTGGGCGCCAATGGGTTATAACACTGGTATAGGTGTAGGAATCAATATTTTTTCATATATATGAATAAAAAACTGAACTTAGCTTAGTTTAATTCTTCTTTTTTTAGTCAGGAAAATAAATACATTTTTCTTCTAGGAAAACATTTGGTAACTGGAAGAACTGCATGTCTTCCGGCCCGAGTACAAGGTAGAGAGGGCCTCGATTTGTGGTTTTCCATCAGCCTTTGACGAGTCTGGTGTGCTACCACCTCGTTCCTTCTCACCTTACTTTTTCTACGACTATTCCCTCAAACTTTTGTCAAAGCGCAGAATGGTAGATAACGTAGCTCAGGGAAAATCCCCTTCCTACAGCTGAAACCTGGAAGAGTAGCACGAACTTAAGTTCAGAGTGAACCGCAGAGAGGTACCCAAATTTCTTCCTGGAAGAGAAGTTCGTCTTCTCAGTCTCACTGGCCGCAAGGATTGACCCTTTAAGAGAGATTTTCCGTCTGGGTCAAAGTCTAAGAAATCCTGAGCGTTATATTGCTCCATTTATGCGTTTTTCCATTTAAACTTTTCCCTTCTGTACCTCTTCCATTGGCTCCATCTTCTACTCCCCGAACTGGATGTCGGGCATGGTTACCCACCACTACAAGGACTGTCACTAAGCCGGATCCACTACTCCACCATGCCGACCCCCCCTTGTGTACAATTTGGTCTGGGGGTTTAGGAGAGTGAATGTGATGGGGGATAATGCCCCCGTCAGAGTAGGGCCACCGCTGGCAGGGGTAGTTAATAGAAAATCAGGCAATGATTGACTATGTCTCCATTCAACTCCCTACTAAAGCTTGGTGAGGGGGCTCTCCCCTCTTCACTCACTACTGTCTCGGTTCTCGCCCCTCCTAGTGGGGGCAGGTTAACCACCACAACACTTTGTAGACGCAAAATCCTTAACTTTGAAGTGAATTGGCATGCCCATTCCCCCCCCCCCATTTTCCTAATGAAGGCCGGCCCAAATCACGTTTTTTACGGGCCGCAGGACCTTTGATTTCCTAGAAGTGATACTCGACACCTTAGGAGGAGTAGCCTTTAAAGGCATTCCTGATGTGGAGAAGCTAGCAAACGTGTTTAACCCCAGATGGCAGGGTCTTTCCTGTCGGAGAGTTTATATTAGGTCGTAGATGATACCACACTTGAGTTCGACCTAGTGCAAGATACCACTGAGGCAGTAATGGACCTTGAGGTTTCACAAGAAGAGGAAAGACCTCATTTCCTTACTTGTGCCCTCTAGTTAGCTGCGGCTAGAGCATAATGTGTGCTCTATTTTTAATGGATATTAGACAAGACAAATATTTATAATGTGAACCAATTTTAAATATATTAACCATGAAGGTCTGGCGAATCTTTTTATATCTATTGTGTATCGGACAGTTTACGGTATTCAGTGATAATTAGCAAAAGTGAATGCGTGTGCCTGGAATGACCCATATCTCAAGTTTGTTGACATGACGAATAATCGAAATTTAATGAACTTAAGTACTCTTGTGACTTTACAATACTCCCGAACAGAACTATTGAAATTTAGATATTTAGATATTTACAATTCAAAGAGTGAAAAAATTAGGTATTTTTAAGAATAGAGGAAGACGAGCAGGAAGGAGAACCAAACGAAAAATTGTGACACGTGTGACGAAGAGAAAAGAGAAGCACAATACTCAGTATCGTTCACAGGTGTTATCAGCGCCATCTATTATTCCGAAAGTTAACAACAACAGTATATGCACGCCACCTACACGCTTCCTCACAAACCCTCAAAGCCTCACTAATGTTTTTGAGGAGTTATTTGCACGAGTGACATTGCTTAATACTGACGTCATTGTTGTAAGTGAAACATGGTTTTTGCAAAATAAGCCAGGAAAATTTTACACAATACCCGGGTATGAACTATTTAACAAGGATCGCGAGTCCAGGGGAAGGGGCGTGTCCCTGTATTTCAAGGACGTTTTTACCATACGTAACATTAATTCAGTGGTTCCATATAATTTAGAATGTGTATGGGCAATGCTCGATAGCAAATTTTCCCGTCATATAAACAGATTGGTTGTTTGCTGTCTATATTACCCACCGTCAGCACCTGTGCACTCTTAGGGCATATTGTGAGCACAGTTAACCAACTACGCGCGGAGTACTGTGATTTGCGAGTGGTAATACTAGGAGATTTCAATAACCTAGACGTATCCTACATCACTTTGCAACTTGGACTTAGATGTATAGTGAGTGAACCAACACATGTTAATTCCATTATCGATTTGATATTGACTGATGCAGAATTTTATACGTACAGCCAAACACAGCCACCCATTGGACTTAGTCGCCATTTGTGTGTGGTGAGTGGACCAGATACTCACACAGATTCAACACCTCATTGTGTGCGGACTTACAGACCATTTTTAGGCTGGTCAGTGCACTAGTTCGGCCAGTGGATTACAAGTGAGGGGTGGGAGAACGTGATGGAGACGGAGGATGTTGACGCGGCGGTGGGTATGTTGGAGCGAACACTAGTGGGACGGTATGAGGCGGCCTTTCCCGAGCGACGACAGCGGATGCGGAGGGATAATAAACCATGGATCACAGCACGGATTTTTTGCCTCATGGACGCCAGACGCTGTGTTTATAGTCATGAGATGATGATCGCTGGAGAACGCTGTGCAATCAGGTCAAACAGGAAATTAAGAATGTTAAACATAGAATAGGCTTGAAAATACAAGAAAATGATACTAATTCCTCGAATTTTTCAAACAATTTAAAGTGCATATTAGGAACTCAAAAGAAACCACTTAAAATACCTTTCCTCAGCCACCTCACTAGTGATGAAATATGTGATGAAATTAAATCGCATTTCACCAATATTTGCGCACACCTACCAGCCATGGATCTTATGCAAATCCCCAGTTTTTTGCCAAGTTATGAATTTCCTGTTATTGATAGGATTAGTGTGCACAAGTCGTTGTTAACAATGAAAATAAGGAAAGCATCTCCACCTAATTCGTTACCCAAAAAGTTTATACGTGAGTTTGCATACGAAATTAGCGAGCCCCTTACCTATATTGTTAATTTAAGTTTGTAAACTAGAGCGTTTCCAGATAGATGGAAGGAAGCAACCATAACGCCCCTGACAAAGAAGACACCCATAGCTAATTTGGGTGACTTGCGTTCAGTTTCTCTCACACCTGATATAGGCAAATTGTTAGAGGGTTTTGTGTCAAATCTTGTGTTAGAGGACATCCGACCCAACCTTGGCCCTAACCAGTACGGTAACCTGAGGGATAAATCCACCACACATTATCTTGTGCACTTACTGGATACAATTTTGAAAGGGCTAGACCAACCAAATAAAATAACACAAATTGTTCTTATTGACTTCCAAAGAGCATTCGATTTTGTAGATGGTACTGTGGCAATCACAGAACTTTTCCACCTTGGGTGTCGACCTCCCCTCTTAGCATTTGTAACCAGTTTTTTATCAAATCACCAACACATAGTCAGATGTCACGACTCCATCTCGGAGTGGGACAGCCTCACCTGTGGGGTTCTTCAGGGGCCCCTGTTGGTCCCAATTATTTTCCTTGCACTAGTCAATAATTTATGTAGAAATGCAGGAATCTCTGTCAAATATGTTGACGACTTGACTCTGGCAGAGATTGTCGATGTTGATCACAATATAAATTTTACATTACCCTATGCTTTAAATGATTTATCATAAGATTGTTGAGCCATCAATATGTCCCATAACCCACTCAAATGCGAACTACTGATCATCTACCCCCTAAACGTCTCATCATATTTCCTGCACTGATTTTAGAAAACTCACCCCTACCAATTGTAAATAAGTGTAAACCATTAGGAGTACATATCAATGTAGATTTAAACTGGAACAATCATGTTGCACATATGCTGTCCAAGGCCAATCGATGTATTTTTATCGTGTACCGCGCCAGACAATTCGGTTTCAACCCTAATGTAATGTTAACATTATATCAGTGGTACATTAGAACCACACTGGAGTATGCTGCACATGTATGGCACTCGGGACTCACTTAGGGCCAACATAGTCTCATTGAACGTATGCAAAAACGTTGTTTTCACATAATTCTTGGACCTCACTAAATTAGTTAAGAAAACGCCCTAGAACAACTTCAGTGCAAATCCCTATACCAAAGACGTGAGGATCTCACTTTATAATTTGCCAAATCTATTTTGAAATCGCGAGAACATAGACATTTACTGCCAACATATTTGCAGGACATTGATGGGAGGGAAACAAGAAGAGGCAGAGAATTGCTACAATCCATAAGGTGCAGAACCAATAGATATAAGAAGTCCACAATACCCTATATAGTAAAGAAACTCGACGATAATATTATAGTTTAGATTATTTATGAACTGTAGTAATAGCCAAAATTTTTAGTCTATATATATATATATATATATATATATATATATCACAGTAATGTATTCGATTCAATTTCGCTAATGAATAGATAAATAAATGTATTTTTGTGCATATATATTTTATCTCAATTAAGAATTTGTAAACCAAGACATCAGGTTTTGCACTATGTATATTGTTTTGTAAAACTTTCTTGGTTCAATAAACCTTTAATTATTATTATTATTTTGTAGCCTTTGAGACATTTCCTTGATTGGAGAGAAGTGGTTTCACTCCCTGTCCTCCTGTTCTAAGAATAATAAGAAAACAGAGTGCTCCGGGGATAGACGAATCCACAACCATTTCGTTAGGTGACCAAGTCAACACCGGAATGTAAAGCTCTGAGTCGCCATCGCTAAAATGCCGAGAAGAGGAACGTTTCTACTGTGGCAATCGGAGTTTCAATGACGTCAGGGCTCCTCATTGGGAGAATTTCAGACGTTTTATTCATTCCACTCATGGCAGAATGTGTGCCAAAGTTCACATATTCCATCAGGGGGTAGCAATACCCGTAGTTAGGCTGATTGGTAGAGAGCCAAAGGTTGCAGGTTTATCGGAGGGGAGCCATCTGGCGAATGCCTGGAACCATTCGAATGCTGCCATTATTAGTGCTCTTAGACAGTCACTGGTTCGCCAGTGCAGATGATATAATACTTTACCATAAAGTTTGTGAAAGGAATGATTTATGCGATTGAACTCGTGTACTACTTCTAAGAAGAAAACAAAGAGAGCAGTCCGATCAAGGAGCGCTCAAGATCCAGCTTTTGATGAGGAAAAAGTGGAGGGGGATCGAGCGCCAACTCTACATTCTTAGTAACGTCTAAACGTACCAGGCTCCGTGAGTCGGTGCGTGGTGATTGGTTTCGTCACTCTATCAAGGTATTCGTGCTACTTCCGCAAAGGTGCGATTACTTTCAGCGCTTCGGCCACAGGGGTTTATCATATAAGCGCGCAAAATCGTGCCGACCCAAAGAATAGTTGAATTTTTCTCAACCGTACACGATAAATCCTTATTGCTTGTGTAAAGTATGTGTATTGCATATAGCCACACCCTGCTTCCTCGAGGCAAAATATTTTCTCCAGATCTACGAGCAAGGTCACTTCCGCTCCAATTAGGAACTCTTCTCCGGGGTTAACACTCAACGTACTCCTATGGTAAAGATTGTGGCACAAATGGCTCACATCTTTCGTAAGTTAAAACCAGAGCCTCCGCCATTTCCCTTGCTTGACTGTTTCTTTTAAGGCAAAATGGCCGCGCACCTACGTCGTATCATACAACTCACAGAGGGCAACACCACTGAAGGTGGTCGTGAGACCTTCTTCGGGGATTTCTAGGGTTGTCTTTCGAAAGGACAGCACAAAAGGGATATTCCGCATCTACAAACTCCCCCATGGTTAGATGTTAAGATTTAGAGAAGTAGGACCGTTCAGGAAAAGGATACCAACCTTTAGCCGCGTCGTGGCACGGTTGCGAAGCCTTTTATACTAATCAATGATTTGATCAATAGGCAACCATTCGGGAGGAGACCTGATCAAAGAGTTAGAAATAGGTTTCCTTTATCTAGATTCGTTTCGGCAGCACTGCTTTTGAACAGCTTCATTTTCTTGTCTTGATATGTTCTTGTGCTCTCCTGATATTAAGCAGGGAAAAACTGATATCTCTTTCTTAGTCGAGTAGTTTAGGTCGGTTGATGTAGCCGTTGACTTCTTCTTCGGAACCTAATCACCGTGATATTTACTACTATTTCTAGAACATCTGACCCTTGTGCACGCCCTCCGCTTTCTTGGTAGTCAGTTGAGAGTAAGACGCCTTTCAGGATTCGAGGTAAGTTCTGGTTAGGCTTCTTCGCTGGTCTCCAGGAGAACGGGATCACCATCTCTGCCCCTGTGGCCGTGCCAGTGTCTTTCACAACCGCTCTCCCTACGTATTCTAGTCAAAAAGCCGATTCACCAGATTTCAATGCACGTAGTGATATAGTTGATAGCTGCTGCCTAGACTCTAGAGGCTGAGAACACCAGCGCCAGGGTTTACACCGACTGAGTTTCGTTCCGCTGTCGCATCGAGCGTGGACCTTGTTCTTGGTCTGGGCGATTTTCTGTTTGCAAACCTTGGACAACTTTGTGATCTAGGCGTGTCATTTTTGTTAGATTTTTTCAACAAAGTCTGGAAAAATGATATTTCCGAGACTCTTAGTGAATGGCTGCAATTTTTATAACCTCATGAGTTGATGGGAAATTTTGGAAATGTTAGATTAGACTTTCTGGGCGGCAGCGGTAGCTAACAGTTTTTATATGCTTGGCTGCAGGTGGAAAATACTATTTCGATCTAAAGAGGTCCTTTGATACCGCATAGAGATAATGTATCATGGAGACCCTACACACTATTAGGGCAAGAGTACCCCTCCCAATTTTAGAATCTAAATTCCTACGAGATCGTTGACTGTGCGTAAATATAGGGGGAGCCGTTTCTGGCTCGTAGAGGGCATCCCGCAGGAAAGTATCTTCAGTGCCACACACTTTGTTCTGAGTATCACCGATATTACTTCATTGATGCTGGAAGATGTTCTCGCTACATTCTACGTAGACGAACTTTCGATCTCTTTAGGTGCGGCCCAGATGACATCTCTGCAGGCTGGACACAAAAGGCATTGAATTGCAGTTCTTGCTATGCTGAAGTGCACAGGTTTCGATTTCCATGACCAGGGCTAAAGTATTGACTTATCTCTATCCACGGTTTCACCCAGAACTGGACTTCTTCCTAAACGGAGTTTTTTTGGTAATGTTGAATTCGTACCTTTACTTTGGTCTTGGTTTTTACTGACGCTTCACCTAAGAAACCCATATTTTCAGTATTATATTCTCCTGTACCCGCGCTATGGACTTTTTCCTTCCGTGAAGGTCAGGCCTTGGGGTTTAGATTAGGCTAACACTTCGTTTATTTACTATCCTTTGTTTGCTCAAAGTTTGACTAGAGATGCATTTTATGCATCCAGGAGCATTTCGTTAGAATTTTTTTAGCATACTTCGTGTCACTCTGGAACCGCAGCAAAGAACACGGACGGCTAAAGTCCAAAGAGGGGGTCAGTATCCACGCCGTATTGCCTCTGTTTGAGGCCAGCGTTGCTCTAATATGGACAATTTATCTTCAGGGCTCGGAACTTGTAGTAATACACAGATCGATATGGCAGATATCGCATTATTCTAAGTTTGGAACCGATTGAGATCTATAGGGACTTACAAATCGTTCTCTGGTCATTGGAATCTCTGCACTCCTTAGTTCACGGCATCTTTGAAGCCACGGTCACCGTAAGCCAGCGGGATGTCGAGATTAGGCATTTTATGCTGGATCATGGACGTTTAGAGATAGCGTTGACTGACGAATCAGCAAGGAATGGGCGACCAGACCAGCGTTTTTCTCTTCCTTACACTGAGTACATGGCATCAATCAGATCCGACCTTCTGGATTCTTAGCAAATAAAATGGGAGATGGTTAACAGGATCACAATTTGCGCGCGATCATCTGGTCCCTGTTTACGTAGACCTACCCCTCAATGCCTTGACAGGTTCGAATTGCGCACACTCGCAAGAAACACCGTCATTTCAAAGAGGGTTTGCCTGCGTCTGAGGGCGAGAACTGCGTTCGCCTACAGACTGTCCTTTATATTCTTTTTGAATCTCTCAGTCTGGAGTATTTTCGTGCATGTTATCTTTTAAGGTACCAGAATCAGCGGGTCACTGCAGTTTTATTTTTGCATACACGATAGATTTGTGTACTCCTAAAGTCGACTACCCGGCCTTAAGGAGGAGGCTGGCTTCTATACTTTTATTCACTCACTAAGTGCTTCGGCACAGAAGAGATGCGGGCAAACTCCCGTCGACGGAGCGTCCATTTTTCCTTTTTTATTGTTTCTTCTTAGTTTTTTGAGCTCTTTTGTTTTTCCATTTTCTCGTGCATGGTTTACATTTTTTCTATTTTTAATGCTGCCTAAACAATAGGCTGAATTTCTTTGCTGTAACCATTCCGATGTATGCAGTCACCAGATGAGTGCCTTACTTTGAGATAAATATCCTGAAACGCAAATTAAACGATAAAATAAAATTAAGATAATTTGAATTACAGGTATAACTAAAGCGCGCGACTCTCCTGCAGCGCGAATTATCCATAAGTAAAGCAAGACCCACATACTAAAAATAAACAGTATACTAAGTACATTTGTTATTCATTTCTGGTGATAAATCTGGGGGTTATGGACGATTAGATTCTTCCCGGCATTTACAAATATCGAGCAATATATATATATATATATATATATATATATATATATATATATATATATATATATATTGGAAGTAGTTACTTCTGGCTAAAGTTAATTTAATTTTAAGAATAAATACAAGGACCAAAAAGAAAGTAGATTCAATTAAACTGATTCTTTAATGACAACGTTTCAGGCAACAAACCTATCATCAGGTCGGACAAAGAGAAATGAAGAAATATTTAAATTCTGTATCAATAATTAATATGTTAGAATTCAAATAATTCTTCATTTCTCTTTGTCAGACCTGATGATAGGTTTAGAGCCTTAAACGTTGTCATTAAAGAATCAATTTAATTTAAACTACTTTCTTTTTGGTCCTTGAATTCATTCTTAATATATATATATATATATATATATATATATATATATATAAAAGATATATATTGATATTGGAAACTCATTTCGTTTAAAATAATTATATCACACCTTTTTTTTATAATAAAGCTCACCCATATGAATGACAATATTTTTGACAATATATTTAAATTGTCAACCTCAATTTTCCCCCATAATTGCTCTCTTAAAATTATGTACTTCCTTAAACAAGAGAAGAGGAAATCTTTTTTTCATATAAATTAGTATTATTATCTACATAAACCTCACCAATCCTTCTTCTAAGCCATGGATTTAAAAAAATAAAATTAATCAGAGACAATAAACGAGGGCATCTTGACAGAAAGTTGTATACAGAGCTAATTATATAGAGTGTGCGATGAGTAATTTGCACCATTTACAACTGGAATTCCCCGCATGCGTATTGTCTGGCGTCGGTTCCCTCTTCCACCTATCATAGTAGACTCACTTGTTCCTCGTCAGTGAAAGAACAAATCTTATGGCTGAATTCATTCTCCAAAAATTTCGAAAAGACAATCAGTGGTATTTGGGATTCAGGCCAGGAAGGAGCTCCAATGCGAAGATCTTAGAGTCTTTGGGTGTCAATCTGAGGAAGGTGCAGAGGATCATAAAAGACTTGTTTGATTTAAGCTGTGGTTACGACGGTACCACGGCTCACAACCTCACTCTAAGCGTTCTGATACGAAAATAACAACGATAGCCGCAAAGTTAATGAGGTCTATAGCGATGGATAAGGAAGTGTCAGAGTCTCTTATCAGACAGTTATTGCTTGATAACATCCGCTCTAACCCATATAAGATGAGAAGGGGCAATTTTCTACCGCAGCCGACGAAGGAAAGGCGGAACGAACGTCCTGCAGAACTTCTGAAGAAACAGAAGCATCTTCTCAAGCCTGGCATGCTTCGGTTCGTCTCAGACGAGAAGAATTTCTGCCAGAACCAGTTTAGAGAAAGACCAAGTGCTCATGCACCACCAAGGTGGAGCTTAGGTCCAGGTTCACCACAGTTTTCACTGAATTAAACAGGAGGACCGTCAAAAAAGCATGCTACATGCTCCAACGCCGCCTGGAATCCGTGCTTGAGATCGACGTCGATTTTATTGATTAAAATTAACAGTATAATCATATAAGTCTTTACCATTTAATATATCTGGTAAGAATATCTATATGAATGAAAGTGACTTATTTTCTTTTATATTGAAGTTAGGCGGAAAATTACCCACCGTAACATGAAGTGGGCATTTTAACGTTGATCCAAGCATAAAAAAAATCTATTTTAAGTAGTTTGTTGATGTATTATTGTCAGTTTCCTTTGCTGATGTTAGAAACTGGTTGATTTTCATCGTCTCACGATCTCTTTGTCGATGCTCTCTTTGTCCGCTACAAATATTCAGTGTGCGACCACTTTCCTGTCCTCAATGTTTTCTAAACGTCAAGTGTACCTCCATGGCAGTAATGATAATACATTTGACTGTTGAACTGTTGAAACTTTACTAAAGATGATAAGTAAAGATATTCGAATAATATTACAATGAAGTTCTGTATTGCAACTCTCATAATGGATGTCACATAAGTCTATTGAATGATAGTTTTTTATTTCCTCTTTGCTTCTTACTTCTGAGGAGATTCGGTTACGTCATGTAAAATCTCCAAAGGTTGGGTCAGGTTGAAGTTATCTTAGCAAAAATCTAAATACGGCGTCCTCGAAGAGTTTTACTTTGAACACTATCCGGCAAACCCAGATTTGGAAAGATATAGGAAAATATAACTTTTCGGAATCATAACTAAAAGTTTAAACAACTGTATTATTGTAAAACTCTTGAAAAAAATTCTTACTTTTTTTACAGTGATTTGAGAGTAAAACCGTGTAAAAAACCTTTGGAACACAATATTTTCTAAAGAATAAATTTTTTTCCTGTCCGCAATTAACAGTAAATCTAACCATGGCAAAATATCTGAGATTTTTAGCGCTAAATTTAACTCTTCTTTAGACAACTGCAAGTTATAGCAAAAACTTGAATGCTTTGATAAAATATTTGATGAACAATGTTAAATGTGAAGTTAATACAGAATCCCTCCTCAATTAATCATTAGAATTAGTATGAGTAACCTTCCGTGGCTTTAATTCTTTCTCTTACTAAGTAATGAGGTCAGGAAGGGGGAGATAATCTCTTCCCTGCACTTCAGCTTTTATCTCAATGATATGTATGCTGGAAATAATAATATCAACTCAATTAACCTGTCATTTGGGCATCTATTATTATAATATACTTATGATGCAGTAGATAGATAATCTTTTGTCTCCCTTCTCTTCTCACAGGCATTGAAAAACCTTAGAAATAAAGCTATTCATTTTAGTGGACAAGTTTGGACCTAATATAAAGTCGATTTAATGTTACTGTATCGTATTCTTATACCAATTTACGAAATCATTAAATAATTGTAACTTTAGTGTGGGTAACTTAAAGTTAAATCTGTTTGATCATGTAAAATTTAAAGTACTTACTCTTACCTTTGATATAAGTCATAACTGATATTTCGCCAATGAGAGGTTTCCTAAAATCATAAAAAATGCGTAAGTTCTCTAAAATGATTCAACAAGTTTTGATTCACCTTTATAAAACTTTAGTCTTTCATTCTCTGAGTTTTGTCCCTCGAGGAATCTTGAAAGTTTCTCTATCAATTTTCGATCTTTTGCGATACAACTCATAAAACTAAAGAGTTTATTCAATTTATCGACAAGAGAAAGTATTCATTGTTTACTTCTTAGGATTTTTTTAGCGTTTAATCTTTTAATTTCATTAATAAATCCAAGTTTGGCTGGGTTATTAAAAATTATAAATCCAGTTAAGAGCTTACTACAGGTATTTTGTAATTATTTGATTGTGATAAGTAACTCTTGAATATGATACTTGGTGGATAATATTAATTGTTAGTCTGCCATTATAAACTCAGTAAATTACTTTATTAAATTTAAAATGTAGGTCTATCAATTCTTAATTCGATCTTCCATTGGAATAGAATCTTACATACTCATTCTTATATCTTCTATAATTGTCACTACGATACTCTCCTATTTTTCTTTATAACTGTTTTGATAGTACATTCCAGCTTCTGGCTTATTAAACAGACGTCTATCTACCAATATATTGGTCTACCATGAAGATTTCTAATTATCAAGCCTTCCTCTGCTGCAAATCACTCGTAGAATTACACGACAAAAGTATTTCTCCGTTAATTAAAATTTATTCCACTGAATTGAGTTAAATTTTCTTAAAAATTAATTGTCTCATCTAATTTTCATTAATTGTCCAATTTAATCAATGCATTGAAAGAATTTAATGAAAGACAAATAGAAAGTAGGAAATTAATATATATATATATACATATGTACTTACTTTAAAAAAAAAATTATGAATTATTTAAGGAATTTAATTAGAGGTTAGTGACCGATCTATAATATGCGTGTTATCTTATATATTATATAAAGTATAGGATAACATATATTATTTTTAGAATTCAAAGTTTCAGAATCACTCCAAAAAGTAATTTCTAAAATTACGAAAATTATATGTATAAGTATTCTAAAAAAATATGATGCTAAAATTCTGAAAGGAAAAATAAGAAAAACACTATTTAAAGATTATTTCTCACGTGTTACACAAGCATATACGTACAAACATAACATTATTTAAGATAATTTTTGTTCTTGGTCAGAAGGTGTTATTTTTCAACAATTTTATTGCAAAACAATAGAAAATATCCATTTGCCTTTGATGCTTGTATGATGAAATATTTTCTGAAAATAGGCAAGTCTTTTCATCCATTGTAGGCCTAAAGACCAAACCACATTAAACAACTTTATTGAAACTTTTACAAGACATATATAAAACAATTTATAAAAGTTAGAAGTGAACAGATTAACTCAATATCTGTTTGTAACATAAATCACTTTGCCGTACAAGCCCCCCAAAGTAGTCTCCCATCATGTTTGCTTTGTATACTCTTTGGTATATCTGTTCAAAGTTTGTATATTTTCATGGAACCCTTTCCTTTGCTATTTTGAGTATCTCCCTATATTCTCCTTGAACTTCTCAAGAGAGGCATCAATGATGTGCACCTTAAAGAACATCCGGCAGCCAATTTAGCCAAACTCTTTCACTAAGTTCTCAACGAGTTCCACATAATTGTCAGCCCTGTGGTTGCTCAAAGATTCCTGATACACCAAGACGAAATTCTTCCAGGATTTATCCTTTTTAGTAAGCTTTACAGGGAATTCTGGACTCTATGATTTTCCTGATTTGGTAGTATGGATTCTTCTCAATAGCCATAACTCTGATATTTTAGTCTACAGTACATCTTCACTAATTATTTCAGCTTCTGAATTGTTGTTTTCTTCTAAGGGTAGCTAAATCCTTTCTAAAGGGATAGATACAAGAAGATCAGAGCTGTGTGTTACTAGTGCAATATAGGATAGAAGATCGAGATACGAAATAGCAGGTGCTTTTTGTCACTTGACGTTTGGAATAGTCCACCATGCAGAAGTAGCCGTTGCTTGAGCGCTCAGTGGGCCCATACCAAATCGTGAGAGTTTCAAACTTCATGGCTCTTCTTTCCCCTCTATGTCATCCTGAAAAAGTAAAAGTTATACTTTAATACTCCTTTGTCTTAAAAACAAATATAATAACTTTAATACTTTGGACATTCAATACTTTATATCTTTATAACAAACAATTTTCTTACCTTACAAAGTACTCTTGCAGTGTTCACAAGCAAAATTAGGGGCCCAAGAGTTTGTGTTGGTCTCCAACTGGTATGTCAAAGTAACCTTTGTAAGCTTCAACTGTTCCCATTGATCCTGCCACGCTGAACTTTTTTATTATTTTATTTTGATTAACTGTCCCCAGATATCACAGAATGCATCTGTAGAATGATTGCAGCCTATTAGTGTCATTTCTCTTCTGATGTATTCAGTATGGTAGCTATAACTGCAGTGAAGGCAAATCTATGAATCCTTGCATATATATATATATATATATATATATATATATGTGGAAAACTCACAAAGTATCATCGCGTGAGTAAGCAATAAATGGGCTTTGTTGCATATATATATATATATATATATATATATATATATATATATATATATATATGTATATATATTTTTAACAGAAATCCCAAAGCAAGGAAAATTGCTGCTGAGATATATTTATTTATTTAGTGGCGACGTTTCGACCATAAATAATCGAACAGTTCAAATACTTCAAACTAAAGAAAATTCGGCAATCAAAGATGACGCAATCAAATGTAAAAGTGATGAAATCTCTCTTGAAAATTTCGAAATCTTAAATTCACAAAAATGCCCAATTACACTTCGAATCGTGGAAACATTATATATAAAACAGCTTAACCCAGACTTAAATAGTGATTTGTCGTCGGTTCCGCTCCTACCTAACTAAATTAAAGTGTTGCTTTTGAAAGTTAATAGTGCTTACTATATCGTTTAATAATAATGTTTTTAAAAATAGTTCAATATATTAAATTCATAATCCTACTAATGAAATTTAAGTTATGCAGTCACTAACAAATTTTTATTTTTTAAAAATCTGTCTTCATCATCATCATCATCATCATCACTAATTCTTTAATTTAAGAAGGGGATTTTTTTAGTATATGAATAATAATTTCATCTTAGTTTGGTTATGACTTGTTTTTTGATCAAAGTTTTTTTTAATAATTCTTCAATATTATCAAAAAACAAAATTGTGAAGTTCAGAAATAAATATAAGTATCGAAATTTTGTGAATCTTTTAAAACCGATAGAATTACAAATGGTGAAGTTTAGAAAATTTATTTTTATATATCTTCCTCTTCTATAACTCTATATTTTATCAACGTGATATTTCGAAAGGGGAAAATTTAGTTTAGAGTTCCTTTTTAAAATTATTATAATTAGCGAAGTTCAGAAAATTTACCAAAATTTAACCGTGGCTGCTTTTTTTTAGATTTTAAATCTTAATCTTAGTTTTGAAGCGCAAGCTTCCCCTATAGGGGGAAATGGTGAAGCCATTACCTTGTTTTACTATAAATCTAAACTCTAATTTTAGAAATTATTTAAACCCTAATTTTTCCTATATTTTCTATCAATGTTATATTTCTACCTTTAGAAATGTGCTTTAGTATATATTTTATAGGCCTAAGAAGATGACCATATTATGGTCGAAACGTCGCCACTAAATAAATAAAAAATTATCAGCAGCAATTTTCTTTGCCTTGGGATTTCTATTAAAAATTAAATACAGGCTCTCTAGAAGCAATCCTCATCACTATATATATTATCTTAAGGAAGCAGAGGGGTTGCTCGTTGCCAGGCGTAAACGTATTTTTAGGATAAATAAGCAGGATAAATTTAGGAAGTTCATTATTATATTATAACTTCTTGGTACCGACGTTTTAGGTAGGAACCCATTGTCAAGAATATGCGATTATAAATATATACAAACAAGAATTTTTTAGATAAGTTATCAGATATTTATAAATTAATTATATAGGAAAAGGGGAGCAGCAGAGGTGGTAATAATCAAATTATAAAATTGCAGGTCTTTTAACTATTAGGGTATATGAAATATGTTTTTGTTTTTAAATAAAACTGAGATTAATTAGTTTTGGGTGTCTTCATTGTAAAAAGGCAGAGATAATAGAAATATTTGAAAGATTGGGGTTGTTTTGGGGGGAGTGAATTTGGCGTGTGTAATTCGTCGGTGATTATAGTTGCAGTAAAAGTGAAAATGAGCTTGTGTCAGAGTTTAAATTGGGGTTATTAAATCTAATATAAAAAGATTCCAGTGTACGTAGTTGGTTTTCGTTTTTTGCTGTACCTTTAATTGAAAAAATCATTTAAGTTTGGTTTACGGTGTGGATGTCTGTTTTCGTAGTGTATTCGGATAGAGGGAGAATTCGGGAGTAGTGAGCGAGGCTCCAGTTCTGTTGCTGATGCCTAAATGTGCCCAAATACGGGTATGTAGTTTGCGCTGTGTCGATCCTAAATACACATCGGAATTACATCACGAGCAGTTGAATTCATATATGATAGAGGATCGAAGCAGCGTTGGTATTTTGTCTTTAATGTTGAAAAGATGTTGTACTTTGCGTGTGTTTTGAAAAATTGGTATAAAATGTGTTGCAGGAAATGAATTTTTAAGAAATGGTGAGAATTTGGCCCAGAGAAGTGAATTGAGGAGTCCTATATATGGGAGAGGTACAAAAACCTTTTATTTAGGGACATTGTATCAGGGATATTTCGGGGTAGATATTTTATTGACAAAATTAGAAGTTTTTGGTCGTATAAGTTTAAAGGATATCCTTTTTGTTGAAAATAGTTAGTGAGGGAAGTGATCTCGTTGTGGAAATTGAGGTAGGATGTGGAGAGATTGTAAGCGCAAGAAAGTAAGATTTGATGGAGTTTAATTTGATTTTGGTGGAACAATGACTAAGAAAAAGGAGTCCAGAGCCAGTATGTGTAGGTTTTCGGTTAAGGAAGTGGAGAAACCGTCGGTTGTGCGTGTTATTAGTGGGTGTAAGAAAGGAATGGAGTCGTTGTCTTCCTTTTCTTGAGTAAATTAAATATTTGGATGTAACTGGTTTATGTACTCTAGGAATTTATCAGATCAATATTTAGAGCGGAAAAGAGCAAAATTGTCGTCTACGTATCTCCTGTAAAAGATAGGACGGAATTGTAAGGGGCATATGTCAAGTGCTTCTTCTTCTAAGTTACGCATGAAGAGATTTGCGAGAGGGGCGGCAATATGACTTCCCATTTCAAGGACATCTATTTGGTGAAAAAAGTTTCCATTGAATGAGAAATAGTTTTCGTGAGAAAATGTCAGGAGTATTTTCTTTATTTGTTTTTCATTTAAACAGTGAAAGAGAGAATTGGGGGAAGGGAATGCACGAGAAAGAAAAATATTAATAGTTTCTAAAAGTGGGACACTAGTGTATGGGAAGGATATGTCAAAACTAGCCATATATAGGTTGGAATTTTGTTTTGTAATTTCTTCTTTTAGGTGTATATAATTTTAGGCAGTGTATTGGCTTGTGGCAAAGGGGGTAATAAGTGGGGCAATGAATTTGGCTGTTTTATATTTAGAGAGATTATAGGTTGCTAGAATAGGTCGAGGAGGTACATTAGGTTTATGGATTTTTGGGAAGCCGGAGGGTTGGCCGTAGGTGGAGCCTGTAGAGTGGAGCTGTTTGTAGGTCTCTTCGCCAAAAGTGTGCGATTTTTTGAGTGAAATAAGAAGCCTATTGACTGGGTCGTCAAGTCGGAGGGAGAGTTTCAACGGGTCTTCTTGGACTGGAGAAAATTTGGATCGGTCATCTAAAATCATGTGCATTTTTCGTTTATATTCTTCTTTGTTCATTATAACTACACCTCTACCTTTGGCAGGTTGGGTAATGATAAGGTTTTATTTTGAAGATAGTTCTCCTAACAGAGTTATATCATCTTTATGGAAATATGAAGGGAAATATAATCATATTGGGTGACTTTAACTTCCCACACTTCAACTGGTCAAATATGGTAGTAAACGGGGGTACTCTCGATGAGAAGCAACAAATAAGGGAATTATAAAAGATTGTAAATGAACACTTCCTCACTCAGTGCATAAGTCACCCCACGAGGAGCAATAATATACTGGATCTCCTATTCACCAACAGCCACAGCCTAATTTACTCGTATGAGACCAACGAAACCATCATGCCCGATCATAGGATAATCCAAGTTAATACATGCTTAAACCAGTTGACTGAACAACAGGAGGACAAAAGGAGAGTGGAAGACACTGTTCAGCACTAGATTGAGTGGCAGATTGAATCATGATATTACTGCCCAGTTACATGCCATTGAGAAGTCACATAGCTTTAGAACAGGAAAGCCTCTTTCCAGATTTCTTAGAATCGTCCGAATAGTTATGAAGTTATTGCCACAAAATTACCCGGCTGGCCTTGGAAGGACTTTGACAATTATATCAGGCTGCCAGTGTGCTGATCTCTCGGATTGTAAGTGTGGAAAGAATATGAAAGTGCCACATCAAGAGCGTAAATATCCTATTGACTGGGCGTCACATGAAAATTGAAGGAGTGGATGTAAAAACAAGTCAAATGATTAAAAAGAGGAAAATCATAGAAGATCGAATTCAGGAAAAAAAAGACGTCATAAAAACAAGAGGGAAGAGAGAACTATAATTTCAGATGAAGCCTTGCATGAAATAATGGCAAACCCGATTTCCCAATATCCGTCTTCATGAATGCGAGAATAAGATTTTATCATCTCGTTTTCATTTTTCACTTTGTCTTTTAAATTTTTGATAAACCGATACTAATTCTGTATATATGAATCGTTAAGTACGAAATCGTGTTTGTTATAATCGGTTAAGTGTAATTTGCTTAAATCTGTAAAATATTTTCTAAAATATTTTTCTCTGTTTTTTTTTTGTTTCTAAACTTTTTTCAAAGAATAAACAATAAAACTAAATCCACTAAACCCTATCAAATCTGTGCACACGTGGACATTCGATAAAAGATGTGAGGAAATATCCATCCTCTCTTCAATTGTTTTCGATAAAAAATTATTATTTTCGAGTAGCTGTCCGGGTCCAAAGTTTACAAAATTAACATATAACATATGCTTTAAAATTGAATTCAGATACCTAGTGTCTTTGGAAAATAATGGTTGATCAAGTTTGTAATGGCAAAAAAAAACCCGGCCAGTTTTTAAAGTTTATCTATTTCATATATGTTGGATAAACACCATTTTTGAATCAAAAAGCTGTTTTCGATTATAAGCAATATTAACCGTAAACTTGGAAAATCGCCCCTTTTAAAAAGTTTGATTCATTTCATCAAAGCTTCAAAAATGGCACTTTTTGACTAATTAACAGAATTTCTGATTCTGGAAATAGTTTATTGGTATAATATGCAATATTAACCGAAAACTTGGAAAATCGGCCCTTTTTAATGCACAGATTTTCAAACTTGTCAAATTATTGTTTTCGATTATAAGCAATATTAACCGTAAAACCTGGGAAAACGGACAGTTTTTAAAGTTTATCTATTTCATATATGTTGGAAAAACAGCATTTTTAATCAAAAAGCTGTTTTCGATTATAAGCAATATTAACCGAAAACCTGGAAAATCGGCCCTTTTAAAACTTTTATATATATATATATATATATATATATATATATATATATATATATATATATATATATATATTAAACCACATTGAAAGAGAAAACGGAATAATTTTTCCTTGCAGTAATATATTTACTACCTTTTTTCGAAAAATCCGTGCAGGGAAGCGATTCGAAAAAAGGTAATAAAAATATTACTGCAAGGAAAAATTATTCGGTTTTCTCTTTCAAAGTGAGAAAATATTTCTTAAACACCATAGTTGAATCTCTTCGACCTGGTTTTGATGCATTCAACACCTGGGACTTTTCACACCGATACAGGCATCTGCACCCGATGCTACAATCTAGTTACAGCTCAACACATATTAACATAATACTTACAAACTTAGGACAAAATCTAGAGATACACTGTGTACTGCCCAGTTGGTGGATTTGATTATGGGCGCTCACCTAAGAGAAGAATCTTAGCCAGTAGAAGAATTAGTAAAATAATTAATCGTAACCCAATTGATTTTAGTCTTCTATCAGCCATCTTAATGTATGTTCTATTATCATTTGACATACTCCCTAGATTCACCAAAGTTGACAAAATATTATAGTTCATTACTTATAATCCTGCTGATGATGAAAGAGTCAACAAATAGGATATCTAGGGCGAAAATTTCCTAAAAAACATTAATCTGGATATTCGTGTAACTATTTATAGTTGAACATTCGATTACAGAGTGTATGGGTACAAATTTTAAGAGTGGTTCAAATTTTCGTGAATGTTGATTGAATAAATGGTCAAAATCAGCTCAAATATAATGAAATGCTACGTTTAAATCTACTTGATGGAATTGAAGCATTATGCATATGGTGGCGCAGCATTGTAATAATCGCATATATGTGAAAGAACATAGTAATATTGTAACGCGTCAAGGGTTATAATGAAACTAATTAATAATATTAGAAATAAATCGTTTCGAATTTATTTCTATAAATTAAGACTCAATATTTAAACTAAAAACCGAGCAGCGAATAGAAATGACTCTTTCAGGGTAGTTAACAAAAGATCTAATACTGCGATAACACAAAATTTATTTTCAGAAAATATAGCCAACTAGAAATAATTTGACTAGGAATTGTTAATGAAAGTAAAAAAGTAAATATTTTTAACAATATAATCGCCGAATATTATTTTAATATATAACTTTACATTAATAACGTTAAGTAGGACTAAATCCATCAAATATCGTCTCTTCCCTGCTGTCTTTAACCTCTGACCTGAACGAATTCTTTCTTCCTTGAGCTAAACTCGAGTCGATCTTAGAGCACTATTCTGGTTTATAAATTTGTAATAGTGCGAGTACAAAACATCTTATTCGTTTATACATTATTTGATATTATAATTAATATAATTTTCTAGAACAATTTTTTTTCAAACACTCATTTTGAGAGACATAAGCAGGATATATATATATATATATATATATGTATATATATATATATATATATATATATATATATATATATATATATATATATATATATATATATATATATATATATATATATATATATATATATATGTATGTACCTTGCCCCAACAGGCAAGGTACTGTCAGATGTCCTAATTGAACACCTTAAACCACTCGCTGGAAACATCATACCTGAGACTCAGTGTGGCCTTAAGCCCAACAGAGGAACCACGGAAATGATTTTCACTATGAGGCAGCTGCAAGAGAAAAACAGGTAGCAGAACAAACCCATATAGATGGCCTTCATAGACCTGAGTAAGGCCTTCAATACTATCAAGGGAGATGGCCTGGAATATCCTTGCCAAGTATGGCTACCCACCAAAATTTTTAAGAATGATGAGATTGATGCATGACCAAATGCAGGCTACAGTCGTGATCAAAGATGGGGATTCAGATCCGTTTGAGCTGAAAACTGGAGTGAAACAAGGATGCCCCAAGGCTCCCACATTGTTTATCATCTTCATAGCAGTTGCAATTATCTTTGTCTAACTGAGAATATCTAGAAAAATTGAGATGTTCTATAGCCTAGATTTCCAAACTAGGTGCCATACAGCAAATTTTAGGAGGCCACAAACTGAGGCTATGTACATATAAAAATCCCAAGCCCCACCACACTAGAACAACCAGTCAGTAGCTGGCCAGAGAAACAGGTGCGTCTGTACTCGGTATACATTTGAACAATGCCTTGCTGCCAGACGCATGAGTAATATGCCTCATTCTTTCTCTTTCAGTGTAATTTCCTTTTTATATATGATTTTGTGTTCTTGATAAAATAATTTATTGGGATGCATTTCGATACCAAACAACTTTCACTCAATAACTTATTTAATACTTCCTATACTTCTGTATGAAAACCTGGTCTTGAATCTTGAGTATCAAACAGTCCAGAGTTCCACTTTAGAGGCCACAGTTAAAAAAGCAAACACTTTGTCCATGTGTCGCTCCCTCAAATAATCTGTTTGCGCCAATTTTAGTATTATTGGGACTTAAGCCACCTTCAATGCTAAGTAAGCTTTGCATCATGAAGTGTATTAAGAAGAAGGCAAAAAATATCTTTGTATTTTTGCACAATTGATGGAATGTTTTTGTTTTGTGAGAGTTTAGTAAACTGAAATTTTATTTTCTTCCAACTTCTCATTGTTATGAACCACTTGAAAATGTTGTTTAAAGACAGTTTTACTCTTTTAGAAAATTAGAACATTAGGAAACGTCAGATAATAAAAAGCCACTAGTATAAGGTCTATCGAGGTAATCTGCTTTCAAAAAAATAGTGATTGGTAAAGTAAGTTAATGAATGCTATCTTCTGGTCAAATGGTAAAGTCAAATTAGCTAACACCTGCAATAATCTTCCCTCTCATAGGGTAGTCCACTGGAATACCAAAGACATTATATTAAATATAAAAAAATATAAATATAAACACAAATCAATTGCAATAATCTTCCATCTCATGTGTAGTCCACTACATACCAAATATTCATGTATTGTGAAGCTTCATATTGACCTTTTGTAGGCTCATTATGAGTGATATTATTTAGCTATAGCAGTATTTCTTTCGGCTTCAGACCCCTCTGTGATGGCTTCTAACAAGAAACAGAAATTCGATGACAGCTATCTGGATTTTGGAATTACAAGCATTAATGATAAAGGTGTAGTGAAGCATCAGTGTGTGATTTGTCACAAAATACTCTCCGCTGAATCACTGAGGCCTAGCAAGCTTAAATTACATATTCCCAACATGTTGGTAAGGATCGTTCTTTCTTTGGTCGACAGGAATTGAATATGAAGAGACAATGACTTGGTGCCAGCAGTTCCATTCACCAACAAAATGCTGCATTACTGGAGGCATCATTTTGGTGTCCCTTGAAATAGCAAAGAAAAAGTAACCTCACGCCATTGGGGAGGAGTTAATTTTTCCATGTGCCAAAACTATGGTCAAGCTTGTTTTGGGTGATAAAAGTGATGAAAAACTGAGTGCTATTTTCCTCTCAAATGACGCAGTGCAACGCCGAATATCTCTTATGTCAGATGATATCAAAGAACAGGTGATGTAGAAAGTTAAAGAAGCTGGATTATTCAGTATTCAACTCGACGAATCCACTGACATCCAGTCCTGCTCACAACTCATGGTTTTTGTTAGGTATGTTCATGGTTAGGAGATGAAGAAGGAATTCTTGTTTTGTGAAACTCTCGAGCAATCTACAAAAGGTGAAGATGTAATGCAGAAACTTTCAAAATTCTTTGAAGCAAATGGTCTCAACCGGAGCAATCTCTGTGGGATATGCACAGACGAGGCTCCAGCCATGTTAGGTTCTAAGTCAGGTTTTGTGTTAAGAGTTATACAAAAATCACCAAATGCTATACCTCTTCACTGCATGATCCACAGACAAGCTCTTGCTTCAAAAACCCTACCCTCAGAATTACAGAAAACCCTGAATACCATTATAAAGACAGTTAACTTTGTAAAAGGTAGTGCTCTAAACACACGCCTTTTCAAGAAACTCTGCCATGATATTAATGCAGCTTATGAAATCCTTTTATTTCATGCAGCAGTTCACTGGCTATCTAAAGGAAATGTAGTTCAGCGTGTATTTGAGCTCAAAGAAGAGATCCGGCTCTGCCTTGAGGCACAAGACAAGCAAGATTTGTTGTTAGCATGGTCTGTTTATGGCTTCAAAATACAGCTAGCCAACCTTGTTGACATATTTAAACAGTTGAACACACACAACCTTGAACTCAAAGGGAAAGGAACTTTGATAATTGATTTTGTGGACAAAATTAAAGCTTTCATTCGTAAGATGGAGTATTGGAGGCGGAAAGTTGAAATGGAAAACTTGGCAATGCTGGAAACAGTGTCAGACATTGCAGAGGAGTGTGATACTGCTACAAAGAACTTGATTGTTCAACATCTTGAAGCTTTAGTGGAGGAATTTAAATTCCCAGATATCCAAAGCCAAACCTCTTGGGTAGTAAGGTTCCCTCCCCTTCACTGCAACAGTGACATGCATACCTGATGATAATGATGATGGCCAGACTGAACTGCTGACACTTCAGGAAGATACAGGAGCCAAAATGAAGTTTGAAGTGGAATCTCTCACTGTATTTTAGTCATCAATAGCAGCTTCATACCCAAACTTATGTAACTTAGCTTTCCTCCTACTCCTCCCCTTTGCATCAACTTATTCCTTTGAGGTTGCATTTTCTCAACTTTTGTATATTAAATCAAAATATCGCACTAGACTTGATGTGAAGCATGACCTACGATGTTCTTTGAGTAAAACAAAGCCAAGAATTAGGATGATGGTCGATGGCTTTCAACATCACCCTTCAAATTTAGTTTAATTGGAGTTTGAACAAACAAACTTGCACATGAAGGTTCTTGCTGGGAAAAGAGAAGGTGATGTTTCAAATAAAGGACTTGGTTTTGTTATTTATGACTCCCTATGATAGGACTCCGTTCAGAATTATTAAATTTGTGATTAAAAAAATGATAAGATTGTTTTTGATTACACTTTTTTCTGCAGTGAAATTTTTTTTTCTACTTTTGTATATTGGAGAAAGGTTTTTGGAAATTATTAGTTTTAATTACAGGTAGGCCTACTCTCAAATTCTAAAATTATTTTATGTGCAGCAAATTACTTCTTTAGTATCATTGTAATGTTTATTTAAGATTTGACAAAAAGTAAATTGCAAGTTTCTATGACTCAATATTTAAGAAAAGAAAAAATATGGGATTGAATGAATAAAATTACAGGTATCATCGGAGTTTTTTCATAATGGACCTAAATAAATGTAGGGCTACAGACAGTCACTGTTGTCACAAGATATGGATTGGGGAGGGGGTCCAAGGATAAGGATCATATATGAAAGGTGGGTAAAGATCAGAAAAGTTTGGGAATCACTGTTCTATAGGATGGATGGGAAACTGTCCAATTTGGCAAGGCTGAAGGCAATAGGAAAGTAAATAGAACAGTTGTGTGTGAGCTTTAGTATGCTCACGATAATGGCGTTGCTGGACAAATAGAGATGTATCTGCAAACTATCCTTAATGCATTCTGCTATTGGTACTTCAAACTGGGAACTTGGCCTCAAGATCAATGCAAAGAAGGCTCAGGTGGTTTACCAGCCAGCACGCCATGATAGCGTAAGAAATCAACCGGCAATCAGAATCGAAGATAATATGTACACTGGCCAATGTATAAAACTTCCATTACCTGGGGACTTTTATCTCATCATATATATATATATATATATATATATATATATATATATATATATATAGAGAGAGAGAGAGAGAGAGAGAGAGAGAGAGAGAGATATGCACAGGCAAACCACAGAATCGAACAAAAAGCTGTTGCTTTAGGTTAGTTGAAGAGGGAGGCTTTCAAGATTGTGACATCAGGCTGAATACTAAGATCATAATCTACAAAGCCATCATAATCAATACTCTGGTGTATGTCTCAGACATCTCATGCTCCCCTACTGCAGGCACCTAAAATCACTGGAAAACTTCCATCATCGATATCTGTGCCCTATACTAAACATCAAATAGCACGACAGGAGAAGCAATTTGAGTGTTCTAGACCAGGCATGGATCTCCTGCATGGAGGCACTCCTTGTTCAGAACCAGCTGAGATGGACATGACTAAAGACTGACCAAGCAAATTTTCTACTCATAACTTGATGGAAATAGAGATGTTGGAGGAAAAAAGAAAAGTTACAAAGGCAATCTGAAGGCTAACCTAAATAAATGCAAGATCAACATCAACAACTGGGAATGTATTGCAGAAGACAGAAGAGCCTGAAGAATTCATATCAAGACTGAGGTAATCAATTTTGAAGAGGAAAGAAGAACAATAATAGAAACTATAAGAGAGAGGAAACTGGACAGTAGAAATCAACCAAGGATAGAGTTACCACCAGTGTTGGTCTACCAAGTTTGCCACAGGGTGTTCAGGGTCCAGCTGGGGCTCTGCATTCACTATAAAACACTATATTAAACAAAAAGTTATCACTGACGGACGTCTGACCCCAATCTTCTGGAAAGAAGTTGAGCTAACGTGGACGACTCTTGGTCCTGAAGTTTCAGATCCATGCTTATTTTCTAAGCCTAAAAGCAAGATATTTTTGTATGGGAATTCTTTTGATATACGGAAAAATAATCCTCAGAGCATTTTTTCATTTATATTGGCTTTTATACAAAAAAAAAACAGCCATACCTTAATTTTAATGCATTTTCTGAATTTCACGATTCGTAATTATTTTTATTTTTTTAAAATTCGAAAAAAATATATAATCATATTTATTTGTTCTAAACTCTTAGAAAAACTTTGATAAATGCTTCAAGTATACAAAATGCCATCCTTAATTTTAATAGTTTTTGAAGATGTCTGTATCTCATTCTTTTCCAGATGGACGGTGTTGAGATGCTTCCACATCTGCCACTAAGTCCCGATGCTGTTCCGAGTGACTATGGCCTATTCCGCCCACCATCAGATCCCGATGAACCCGGCGAACATAGAGAATACTGCGGTAGTAACACCGTTTGGATTATGGGAGTATATGAAATTACCCTTTGGCCTCAGGAATGCACGCTGCACATTTCAACGTCACATGGATAACCTGTTTCGGGGATTAGAGTTCGTTTATGTATATATAAACGACATACTGATATTTTCGGACAATCTGGACGACCATTTGGACCATTTATATCAAGTAATCAAAATCCTGGTCGAAAACAATTTACAGGTATCCGTTGAGAAATGTGAATTACCAAAGGAAAAGATTGATTTTTTAGGGCATCATGATTCGCCCACGGGAATTTTCCCACCGGCTAAGAAAATAAAGGAAATTGCGGACATGCCATCGCCAAAAGTCTATAAGGAACTGCGACGATAGTTGTGAATGTTGGAATACTATCGAAGGATGATTCCAAATTTTGCAGCAATTGCAGCCCCGCTGACCGAGCTAAGCACGCTTGCAACCTAAGGCTTATGAGCTGAATGGAACGATGATGTAAGAGAAGCATTCAATAATACTAAATCAGCTTTGATCAAATCCGTCAAGCTCTGTCAACCGTTGCCCAATGCCTCACCATATAAACTGGTGACGGACTACTCACAATACACGGCAGGTGCTGCCCTTCACCAGAGGGCTAATGGTTCTCGGCAACCAGTAGCATTCTTCTCGAGTAAACTAAGCACGACATAACAAACATACTCCACATACGACAGAGAACCCCTGGTGGTGTATCTTACTGTGATCCACTTCAGGCACATGAGTGAGGGTCGACATGTTATTTTATGCACATACCACAAACCGTTAGTATCTGCTTTCTCGTCACCGTTGAGCATTAAAACGGACATGCAGCGACGCCAAAGGACGGTGATTTTGGAATACATCAGCAACATCCCCTTACGTGCGTAGTCAAGACAACGTCGTTGCTGACTGCCTATCGAGAAACGTCAATTCGGTTTACATTGACTAATTTGACCTCCAAGCTTTGGCAGCGGCGCAGAAGAACTATGCAGGAATATAAAAACTACGGTCGCGAATAAATTATTTCCTTTCTCCTGGAGAAGCTTAACTATTGTGTGAAGTAACATCAAGATTACCACGAACGTTCGTCTCAGCAGCTTGAAGCCAGACTATCTTCACTCAATTGAACAATTTGACCCACCCGGGCATTAAAGCACCCCTTCATTTAATTAAGTCTTGATATTTTTGGCCTAATATGGATATTGGCATTCGCTCCTGCGCAGGGGAATTCCTCTCATATCATTCCTCTCAAAGCGATCGCCGCACGAAATTGCCAATCCTGCCCATTAATATTCCTTCGTCAAGATTCGAAAACGTGCACATTGACATCGTCGGACAACTTCCACCGTAAAGGTTGCCTCGGCGTTCCTACCCGTCGTATAACCGATATCTCCTATTGTGCATTGACTGGGCTACATGACATATTAAAGCATTACCGATTCTGGACATAAGTGCCGCAACGCTTTCTTTAGCCTTCCTAGACTGATGTATTTACAGATTTAAAGGCCCGTTATACGTGATAACCGACTGAGGAGATAAATTCGAGTCCGAATTGTTCAAATGATTATCAGCTCTCGTTTGTTTTCACTGTCTCCGAATTACGGCGGATCGCCCATCTACAAATGGGATGACGGAAAGAGCACACATAACTCTGAATTGCTCCAGAATAGGGCCATCGACAAAGTTGGCTAAAGATTCTTCCGATTATCCTTTTGGGCATTCGCTCCCTACGTTATGAGTCAGCTTTTTTGCCTTTCACAGCCGTCACAGGGACCTCAATACTGTGCTCGAAGCCCTTTGTTTCATATTTATCCTCGAAAACCGATTCAAAATTCATTAAGGAATTAACCATAATCATGGACACGTATCTGAAGGACACCTGCAATCGGTACCGAAGCCTTTCCTGCACGAAGCTCTTCGTGAGGCAACCCATGTGTCGTTCCGAATTGATGGTTTTCGTAAAACTTTAGAAGGGCCATATGTTGGGCCTTTCCCGGTGGTCGAACTTGACGACAACGTCTACAAGTTACAGTTCCATAATAGCAAATAAGATACTCTCTTAATAGACAGGTTGAAACCGGCGAAGCTTCCTCTCTCGTATAATGGCAATGTACTGAGAAATCAGCGACACCCGAAGACTCATGCAAGAGATAGAAAAACCACCTTTTGCACTTTTCGCCATGAAGTTGATGAGACAAAGAACAATGACGTCAAAGAAAATCGAAGAAAAACGTCTCCACGCACCGCGAAGACGAGGATAAACCGGACATTTTTGCGCGACCTGAGAGACAGGTTACGTTCGCTACAGATCCATCATTCTTCTAGTTTTAGAAATGGTTGCATATTAAAATAGAGTGATAAAGAAAATATGAACGCGTTGATTTCATTTCATGTCCTATTATAATAAAAGAAAAAAAGGCAAAATTGTCCCGAGACCTCAATATTTTGTACATTGTGACAGAGTCCTTCCTTCTCCTAAGTTATAAAAAGTTATCTTTCGTGCCTAGCCTGAGAGCGGATTATTCGTTAAGGACATTTGGATTCAGACCAAACCCGACAGTAAGACCTTAACTACCTTCGCCCGACACCACACTCTGGTAACCTATCACCCCAAAAGTGGTGACCACCTTCCGTGAACAAGTAAAAAATCGTCATACCACCATAAACTGGTAACCCATAAACACACCCTAATAACAGGTGACGAGCAACTATACAACTACTCGATCTACTGCGGTCCTCAACTGTGATCTTTCTTCTGTTCTTTATATTCATATACGATTGTTCTGAAGGAGAGTAACTGGTTCTTCCCCTGAGAATAGGTCTTCAGGAGAGACCGGTCCACCCAAACTGTTGTGAACATCGTTCACAACATCATGCAAAAACGCACGACAAGCACGACAAAAAAACACGTCTTCATCAGCAAGCATGTGAAAAGGAATTTGATAAGGTGTTATACAAGGCACTTACTTAGAAACTAGCCAACAACATGGATCTACCACTCTGTATCAGAAAGCTTCTCTCCCTCTACCATACCGACAAGAGGTGTGACATAAAATACAACAATACAACATCAATTCACTTACACCACGTACCGGCGTCCCCTAGTACAAAATGCTAGCGCCTAAACTACACATAATATACACAAACGACACCCCATGGCCACCGAGAAACTGCACACCTACATTATTCTACACTGAAAACGAAATCATTCTCGTTTCAGGACAGGGCTCAGATAGAATCACTTACTCTGTACACATGCACCAGACATAAATTACTCAGACCCCAAACTTACTTGCAAACCTCACACATAACTACTCCGGGTCACATTCGATATATACAAGAGCAAAACACGCAAAGCAAATACGCAGGTCGTACTTACCCTGCCAGCCGCAAACTACAACTACATATATATAAAACATTAGCTTAACCTCTTCTAAGATATGCACCAATTACGCTCATAGCCGCGAGTCACACATAGAAGAGGAAAGCACAGCGCATTCAGAAATGTGCGGTAAATTCGTATGTCGCTCTCCTCGATACACACTCGTGTTCATACTACACAAAAACAACAAACTCATAACACTGAATACATATACACTCACACATACACACTTAACACGACAGCTGAGGAAACTTGCAAGAGAGCACACATACAAACAAATACACGCCAGACAGCACGCTGCTTTTGCGTTGAGAAACCCAGCAGCTCTCGATTACACACAACCAATACCTATATATACCTAAGTTAGCAGCACTATGAGATTCGCGTTTCCTTAATGCGTGCCTCACCTTTTCATGCCTTACTGCCGGCCCCGTCTAATACAATACAACTACCTAATTTTTTCCTGCACCATTTTCTTCTCTTACGACCCAATTTCTTTGGTTCACCACAATCATCCATCTGCTTTTATTTCTATTCACATTATTTCATTTATCAGAGGCTAGTCTCGGCTAGGAGTTCCCATGTTTTATTGAAGGCCACTACTAACTTATTGTTAATTGTTTTCTTTTTGAGTCTCTCGATTTGTCTTATGTTCCGATTTTGGTCTTGGATTAACCCATGGATTAGTTGACCAAAATTCATTCGAAAGTCGTGAGGCACGAGGTAAGATAATTGGTTCACTAAGCAAAACAAAGTTGTTTATTGGCCTGAAGCGTTTCGATATATACGCATATCATTTTCAAAGTCTACACAGTTGTAGTTAGGGAATAAGATACAGAACTATATATATGTGGCAAGCTGCGTTAACATTTATACAACCACATTTATAGGAACCGAGGGCCAAATCTAACACTCAAGCAAAGAACTCAACTGATACATGATATACTTGTAAAATGGGACACCATGAACTCAAACCTCATTCATATATCAGAATGACCAAAACATGGCTAACACGAAGAATGACCTACCACCTGATCAACGGTGCTCCCAGGGAAAACACGTTGGAAAAGCACGGAAAAGTATTGGACCTGAAGTTGTTTGAAGAGAATACTGAAATCTTAGCACACATTTTCTATAAATGTGTCCGTATAAATGTATATATCGAAACGCGTCAGGCCAATAAAACTTTCGTTTTGCTTAGTGAACCAGTTTTCTGCCCTCGTGCGTCACGACTTTCAAATGAATTTTAGTCAACTAATCTATGGGCTAAGCCAAGACCAAAAGTGGAACATAAGACAAATCGAGACACTTGAAAATAAAATAACTAACAATAAGTTAGCAGTCGCCTTCAATAATAATAATAATATATATATATATATATATATATATATATATATATATATATATATATATATATATATATATATATATATATATATATATATATATATATATTTATTTATTTTTTCAGTCACATGGACATTTTGGTTTGGAAGATGATGGTTGCTTTTCTAAATACTTCTCAGCCTAGAGCGATTCTGAGTTGGATTTCTTGATTTTTTCCTGATGACATTGTAATCTGTTGACCCAGATAGATACATTTTTCTACCATTTCAATCAATTTGCTCTTTGTAAATGTGATGTATATAATGTCGATGCACTTCGTTTGTCATCACTTTTGTTTTTCCAAGATTTATTTTGAGCCCGACATTTTTGCTTTCATGGTTAAATTCTTGAAGTATTATTTGAATTTTTTGTAGTTTATCAGCTATAAGTATAATATCATTTGCGAATCTCAGATGTCTTTGTTTTGACAGTTTAAATTCTTGAAGGTTTCAAGAGTTGGGAAATCGATTCCTTGCGACCCGACAAAAGTTAGCTCGCAATAAACAATCATTATTTGATTGTTCCTCCTTTCTCAAACAAAAACTAAACCATTTTCAATATAATTGTTAGAATGGATTAGTCCTGGGAAAAAACAATAGTCCACCCGAAACATGGAAGATTGCCTTGTGCGTTTGGCGAAATTTGAATGACAATCCCTTTTTAGCTTCTTGACCAAAATCAGACAAAAGAGGTTTACTGTTCTCACATGGACCATTTACATGCAGCAATTTAAGAAAAAATGCCAGAATTAATCAATAGAGAAATTGGGCTCTCTCATCAAAACAACACCTGACATCATATAGCAAGATATACCATACAAAAGCTTAACAACTTCGTGTAATAGCTATTAAGTCATCACTATACTCCCTTGGCTTGGGACGACCAAATTACCGAATTCCTCAAGAAAATGAAGATGTCAACAAATGAATAGGTCGAAACAAACTTAAAGAGCGTCTTTTAAATCAAAGTTAAACGATTTTTACAAACAGGCGAAAAGTCAGAAATAGCCTCTAGTGGAGAACCACACCAAGAAAGCGCCCCACAGGTGTGATCCATGCAGTGTGCACATGACTACTCATTGCTATACTAACCTCAGTTTCCTTACTATTAATATTACTTAGTAAATTAATAAATAAGTGTTTATTTCATTATAAATAATTCCAAAGAGTTGTTTGATCGCTAAGGATAAAATAATGAAGAACATGTAGAAAATGCCGCAATATTTATAGCATGATCTAATAAGTCCCATTTTTAGTCGCGAGCAACTGCACATCTCACTGTTTTTATAATAACATTGTAACTATTCCGCCGATTTTAACGAAATTTGAAATTTTTATGTTGTTTTACATTCTCTCTCGAATGCTATAATTGTCAAAGTCCTCCTAAAGTTATTCCTGGAATTATTTTAGTTTGGCAATAACTATACTAGGCTAGGCTATACTATAATAAGCAATACTATGGCAAGCTTTACTATCCTATATATGCTAGGCTGTACTAGGCTATGTTAGGCTTTACTATAGTTTCTAGGCTAAGATAGGCCATACTATACATTCTCTGCTAGGGTAGTCTAGATTAGTCTAGGTTAATTCATACTATGCCAGACCAACTTATATTATGTAAAGCTAGGCTATACTATGTTAGCTACGCGAGAGTATGGTATGGTAAGTTCTACTATTATAGGGAATCATGGGCTTTACTTGGTTATACCAAGCTAGGGTAAGCTAGACTATGCTATCCGATGCAAGGCTAGGCTATACTATGGTAGGTTATGCTATGACATAATCTACTCTGTTATATTATGCTATGAAATACTATGCTAGGCTAGGCTAGGAAGGATTTTTTATGTTAGGCAATCTAGGTTAGTTTATACTATGCAAGGCTATATTATGTTAGTTGAGATAATGCTATGGTAGGCTATCCTACGGTAAGCTAGGTTTTGCCAGGCTACTATTTGAGACTATACTAGGCTAGGCTATAAAATTATACTATTCTAGAGAATACTAGATTATACTAGGATATTCTATGCTAGGCTATACTATGCTAGAATATATTATACTACATATACTATACTATATTATACTTTAGTATACTATATTTTGCTATGGTATTCTATACTAAACTATTTTATGTTATAATATAATATGTCATGTTATACTATGCTATAATATGATAAGCACCACTATGCAATAATATGCTATGTTATGCTATGCTATAATGTGCTATACTATACTATTCTTGATTATGCAATTAGCGGTATGACCCTTTTTTCGCCTCTCCAATTCCATAAATGAGGTATGACAAAAAGCTAAGGCCAACCATTTTAATTAAAAAATATATACTTTAATATACTTTATTTTCTGCTTTTTTATAAACTTCTAGAAAGTTGTGACATTTTAGTCGCGGTCGACTCTACATCTCACTATCTCAGTCGGTCCACTTTTTGCTTTTTATTTAAATAACATTGTAACAATTCAGCCAACTCTAACGAAATTTGAAACCATTATGTCGTTTGACATTCTCTTTCAAAGGATACAAATGGCAAAGTCCTCCCATGTTAGCCCGGGAATTATATTGTTTTGGCAATAACATCATAACTATTCGGCTGATTCTGACGAAATTTGAAACTCTAATGTTGTTTAATATTCTCTTTCGAACGATAGAATTGCCAAAGTCCTTTCAAGTTTAACCAGGAAATTATTTTGTTTTGGCAATAACATTATTACTATTCGGCCAATTCTAACGAAATTTGAACCCATTATGTTGTTTTACATTCCTTATCAAATAATCTAATTGTCAGAGTGACCTAAGGTTAAACAGTGAATTAGTTTTTTTGGCAATAACATCATAACTATTCGGCCGATTCTAACAAAATTTTAATCCCTTATGGTGTGTGCATTCTCTTTCGAGTCATAGAATTGCCAAGGTCCTCACAGGGTTACTCTTGGAATTATTGAAACTTTTCAAAGTCGTAAGGACATAAATCAGAATATGTGAGGGCACGCGACTTTTTGGTCAGCAGACCTTGTTTGACAGTACCAAAAATTGGGAAACGATCACCAAGATCTTGTGTAAACACTTTTATCTTATCACTTCTTAATGTTTTTTATATTTAGAGAATTAAAAGCAGCAAAGATCATATAATGTAATCGAGGCTAGTTCAAGAAATAAGGGAAAGGCTGGAAATCATAGGTGGCGAACAGGGTAAATGAATAGAGAATAGGGATAAAGAATTAGTTTTAGTCTTAAATCTGTTGAGGAAAATTTAAATGTATTATTTATTTATATATTTTATTTAAAAAAAATAAAATAATAGTGCTAGTGGTCGCTAAGTTTTCTAGCTCAAATATTGATTTTTAATTCATATTATTAAGCTGGTTTAGTATTTTAACATTTAATATAAAGTTGCTGGGCTGCGTAGATAGAATCTATTTTAAGCTATACAGTTTCAATACTATGCAAAATTGCTGGTGAATTTGATTAATTTAATTCAAATTATCGCTTTTATCAAGTCAACTTGGCATCATCATCATCATCATCATCATCACTAACTCTATAATTTAAGAAAGGGATTTTTTTGAGTATTTGAATAATAATTTCATCTTAGTTTACTTATTACTTATGTTTTTTTATCAAAGTTATTTCTAATAATTATTTTATAATATCAAAATCAAAGTGGTGAAGTTCAGAAATAAATATAGGTATCAAATTTTGGGAATTTTTTTAAACCCAAAGAATTACAAATGGTGAAGTTCAGAAAATTTATTTTTATATATCTTCTATAACTATATTTAAGCAACGTGATATTTGGAAAGGTGGGTAAATTTCTTAAAATTTACCCATGGCTGTTTTTTTTACATTTTAAATTTTAATCTTAGTAGCGAAGCACAAGCTCCTCGTAGGGGCGAGTGGCGAAGCCATTGCCTGGTTATTTATAAAATAAAATTTACTAAATTCGGTTCGACGCTAAATGCAGCAAATATAATTAATCTTGAATACCTATCTTCAACACATCATATTTTACAATGTGTGAACCTTGATTTGGTCTTGTTTACTTTGTCCTTTTGACGAATTTCACATTTTTGGAACATATTTTTAACTAATTTACGATCAGATGAGTCATTATTATCTCAGGTTAACTGATTCTGGGATAAATCTTGATTTTCGAGAGTTGCCTTATTTTTTTAGGTAACCATTGTATAAAACTTTTTCTTGAAATACCTATTTTCGGTGACAGCTTGATAGGTAGCCCAAGCATTTATATTAAGAACATAAGAACATAAGAAAAGAAGGAGACTGCAAAAGACCATTCATGGCCTACACTTGGCAGCTCCATAGATCAAGACGGTTATCGAAGGCTTAAAGAAGCCAGCGTCTTGATGCTGCATTTGATCAAGGCTATCGAATCAAAACTTGTTATGATCGGAATAAATTACTGTTTTAGGTTACTTCCTTTTACTCGAATCTATTTTTACAGATTCCTGTAGGCTACTTACTCATTAGAACTTTCTTTTTCATCTTTCCTTGATAATTCATATGAGTAATATTGTTTTAAGATTGATGTGTTGAATAAAGGTTTGAGGAATAAAGAGTGCATTCCCACCCTCCTTGAAATGATGACTGATTAACTGTTTGGTAAAATAATCTAATGGGCCTACTGAATTCCAATTTCTCTTTTCAATATCATATCAAGTGATGTCAGCGAGTCTTCCCTCTATTTTAATTTAATTTACGCGGAAAATTATATGTAAAACAGATCGTAAAAACCAAATAGTAGTTAAATACATTTTTATTATATTGTTTAGACTAAACATTCAGAAGTTAGAGAAATTAATCAAAATATAGTATTAAATGTTGGTTTTATTATTTAATAAGGAATTGGTCTTCTTTTGGCAGCATTATGACAGTGATTAGAGGAAGTTTGTACAATTTTTGAACAAAAGTCCATTTAAGTTCTTTCTGCAAGCCTGCCGGTGGAAAACCGTTCTCCCGCTTTTGTCCCACAATACAATCTACAGATGTTCGATTTTGTCAAAATCCTGAAAATTTAGAGGAACCTCCATATGGTCCCATTCTTTATCTTGCCCTCTCGCTCATTCTTTAACAATTTTAGCAAAGTAACTCGATGCATCACCAACTATTAAGAAACAATATGTGTACTCTAGGGTATACCCAGTCATTCATAACTGATAAATCTTTTTAGTGTTTACCTTACAATCTAGAACTACAACATAACCAAGAAAATTCTATGATATGGATGCCAAAATATCACTGTTTGGCTGTCATGCTTAAAGTTAGGGACCAGGCAGTCAGGATTAAAAGCTTCTTTTGGTTGCCTTCGAAGTAAACAAGTCCTTAAGATGAAAAAAGTGAAGAATGATTCATCAGAATAAATTACATTCCCCCATTATTCCATTTCTTTTTTGGTTATTAATTCAAAATTTTAGTATTTAATAATGATATCAGAAAAAAGAGTTTTGGAAATACCGCCTCCATCGATGGCATCCGTGTGCATGAAGTTCTACAAGAATTTTTTTGTCGACACTAAGTCTCTGAGATGGTATTTTGATCTCAAATCACCCTTGACAGCTCTGGTTTAAAGCCTTTTTGGGCATAATTTGTGGTAATGCTCTGATGAGATCCAGTTTGCTGAATTTCACTTTCCCTCCATAGGTACACCTATCGGAGCTGTTTTAACTTGATTAAGTATGGCAACATTACTTCAGACACAGTTTCTATTGAATCATAGAAAATTTCTGCATTTTTTGTCATAGAGAATCCAGTCCTCGGCTCTTTAACAATTTTCCCTCTTTAAAAAGCTGAAAACCCTATCATTTTTCACTGCATTAATAAATAGATTAAAAAAAATTAGTTTACCATCAGGTATGAAGTGTATGCAAAACATGTAGGTACAATTTGTTGATATTTGTGTTTAAATTTCTGAATAATCGATGCATAGAATAAATATATTTAATATTATACCTTCTACCATCGTGTCTTTTGTGAGGATAAGTTATTCCAACATGAATTGTTAGAAACAGTAAATGAGCTGAGTATTATTTGTAAGTTGAAACAAATGAAAGAGCTGCTTCTAAGACCTATGTAAATTTCGGTTGGAAATAATAAGAAATAGAGGTTTTCCTTATGATTTCTAAGTCATTTTCTGAACACTACAAAAGTGACCACCTGAAAATACTGAGAGGGTAACAAAAAATTTTCAATCAAAACTCATTTGGTTGATTACGAAAAGAAATGAATTATTTGCAAATATGAGAGAAAATATTGAGGTTTGGGGGCAAAATTTACAGAAATAGGATCAGCTAGACCCTCGTGTCCAAAACGATGCTTTTTGATAATGGAAAGCTTCAAGGGAAATTAATGAGCGAAAGATTCTTTTCTACGCTTTAATACATATCGTATTTTTTATAGTTGTTTCAAATATCAGAACATGTAAAACAATGAATTAACTCATTGCTTTATGGAGCCAAAACAATAAAAATTTACAATAAAAATTTTAATATTGACTTTCTGAAAAAAGTTGTATGGGACATTACAAAAATAACTTGAAAGTCTGAGGGTCAGAGGCTTATGACATTTTAAATCAGATACGAATAGTTGATAGATGTCTCGTGCTGATGGAGATAAATAGGTTTGATTTACTCTATATATAGCCCAACAAAAGCTCATTAAGGTAGGCTGTTACACAGACCGATGCAATTTATAAAATATTAACGAGTTTATATCAAATAACAGCAAAATATGTAGTTAAATGCAAATAAATTATTTTTTTTCTCACTTCTTCTCACAGGATCTACTCAGTAAAATGCACAGAATCTTAAAGACAGCTAAACCAAAAACAAAGAATGGGCAAATCAACTTAACAACCATCAATCAGTTCACAATCTAAAATAAGCAGCCAGCTTATATCCTTCATAGGCAACATAGCAACAACAAACTGTGACACAGCAACAATAGACCACTACTGACAACCCTGAGGGAATTCATAACAAACTGATCTCTCCTCTAATTGCCAGAAAATGCAAATATGAACCAACAAAGAAAGAAAACCTTCACCACAGTCCTACTTAATCACTAAAAAGGTTGAGATAGAGATTGGGGGTCAGGAGCAACTGTGGAACACCTCCTCACTCTCCAAGTCTGATCTCTGGTTGCTATTACATCCCTTCATGATCTAAAGATAAACTACTTCCCACATTACATATTACAATTAAAGCAAACAACTAATTTATAAATAACAGAAACATGACAATCATACAACTGCGACCTAGTTAAGGATGTAATCCTTTGACCACAATGGACGCTGCCTTACACTTGTGGGGTGCCTCGGGGTATCAACATGATCCTGCCGTCCAGCAACACTCCCCTAATTTATATCAACTACCTGAACTTCGTTAAAAGAGGTGTCACCTTCATTCTCCTCTGGCTGAATTACAATTTTTCTGACATCGAGAATATGTCTTTGCACCCTATCTACAGAAATGTTGTTAGAGGAGTTAATATCAATCACTGCACCTCTCCTCCAATGTGAAGTACAGCGCGCTATTGTAGGCTTCAACCAAACCTCTTTCCCAATCACTACTTCAGGAGAGTTGCAGTTCCGTGCCACAACAGGCTCCACTTTTTGGTGTCTGCACTCATACCTGTATACTGACTTATGGGAGAACAGTACTTTAATACTGTCCTGATTGTGGCGTCATATTATAACAAAAGACCGCCTCCTGAGGTGTGATATTCCGCCTCTCTGCAATATATTTTATACTTCGGTGATTGCGCTCTACTATGCAATCTTCCTCTGGCCTATAAGGTGCTTGATAAAATCTCAATATATTCCACTTTCCACAAAATTATTCAAATTCCATTGATTTAAATGCGGTAGCATTATCCATTAATATTTATTCAACCGGTCCTCTTTTTAAAAAGATTTCATTCAGAATAGTTGCAATATGCTCAGCAGTTTCTAATTTTAGTTTCCTCTCCAACATTAACCGTCCTGGACCACAATAAACCATAGATAAATAAGACTCGTGTCTAAAATTAGTTACCTCGAAAGCTAACCTTTTCCAAATTTCACTTATACAAATTTCACCTACTTTATGAATTGCTCTATTGGATTAATCATTTGTCATCTTTCACATGATCTCATCATCCTATGTTCATCCTATCTTTTGACATTTAGATCAATTTTCTTATATAGGTAGAATATGATCGTTCATTGACAAAATGATGCATATCATTTTCCATGAAACATAATGACGCTCGTATGACACATAATGTATTTAATATGCTCATAATCATCCTTTTTCCTAACCACGTAGCATCCTCAACACAAATTCCGTTTAGCTCAAGTAATGCACCAAATGCAATACTGCTTGCATCGCACCATACCATCGGCTTTCACAGGATCATTTATCTTGACCTTATCTACTACCTCTTTAATCATATTCAGAGCTCTATCACCAATATAATCTTCCCACCTAGCACCATCTGCATTTTTTTTTATGAAACTACAAGCAACTCTCAACTAGCTAGAAACTGGATAGTGCCTCACCTATTTTCCGCATATGGAAAACAATTCTTTTCTGGTAGAGTTTTCAGCAACATTTGGTACTTCATTTCCATGGGTGAAGTTTATGTTCCCATGTGGACTCAGATTTAGCCACAACCCCAGGACTGCTGCACCCTCTAACTTTTCGGGTGGTTTGATAATAAAACCAAAGTTATTCAAATGCTCCTGGAGCTAAAATATAGATAAATCTGACACCTTTACCAGTATATCATCAATATAGGAACTGGTAGCTCTTTTCAATTTCTCATATTTTGATAAAACACATTTTAAAATTTGGGACATAAGTCGTGGGGCACAATTTAATCCCAAACCAAGGCTTGTGAGACAATAAGTTCCGCCCTTGTACTTCCCAAGCTGATATTTCCACAAATTTTCCTGCACCTTAATTTGAAGATATGCTGGCTTTAACTCCATAAAAGCAAGCTCTTCATCTACCTCTCGCCATCTCTCATTCTTTCATCACACAATCAATGACATCGTCGCCCGTATGACACATAATGTATTTATTTGACTCTCTATAGTCTATAACGGATCTTATCTTGTTCTTTGTTGGCTGTCCCACTGCCATGAGGGGTAAGATAACACTTACCACTTTATTTTTTCATGGGACTAAGATGCCTTCTGCAGCACCCAACGGTCTATTTCTTTTTCAAACTCTTTTTTTTTCTGTCATAACAAGAAATTATATTTTTTAACATAGGCTGTTCATTTTTTTCTGAAAACCCATTCAACCGTCCAATGAGTGCCATCAAAATGTGCTTTAAGATCCTTATCTAAGATGGTGTCTTCGGAATGCACTGAATTTTTTTTATCTGATTGTACAGTTTCAACACTTGGAGCACAATGCAGTGTGCCAAATGTCACTTTATATCCTACATAGACATACACCACCCATTTAATTTATTATGCCCATTCCTAATATTACATCAGTTCCATTTACAATAGTGTCACTCACAATTGCCTCCACCTCTAATTCAACAGTGTTCACTATCCCCTGAATGACACAACACCCTCTACACCTCACTTCATGCCCATCAAAAGCAATTAAACTTTCTTCTCCAGAACAATGATTAACTAACCTATTACAAATTAGTTTTTGTGCAATCCGTATCTGCCAATGCTTTCTCCAATCTCGACATCAATTACAAGCATGTGTGATGTCATCGCCTTTATACTATGTGGAGGGAAACTGCCGGCGCAACATTCACACTCTACTCGTTTCCCTGACTAGTGCATTGAGTTGAAATATGTCCAGGATTTCTGTACCTAAAACAACTTACCTTATTTCTACTTGAACAAGAGCGAGCAATATGATGTCCCTCGCAAATGAAATATTAACCTTTGAATCCTTTGTTATTTGGTTTTCCTTCCAATTTATCCTTTTAAACCTAAGATTCTTAATACCCAGGCATGCTTGATATACCAGAATTACGAAAAGTCCTTACAATAGAGGCAATCTTTTCGATGCTACATATATTAGAGGACATAATTGTAGTTCTAGCCATTATTTCAGTCATAGACATATCGTCAATACCATCGACTTGTTGTAGCTCAATGACTACACTTTCTAGCAGTCCATTAACAAAAGTCAGTTTAATAATATGCTCCAGCGGAGCTGACTTAAAACCAGCCATCCCTACTAGCTTCCTAATATCATGGGAATAAATATCTATTTGTTCTCCCCAACACCATTTTTGAACCAATTTATCATATGCTACATGCATTCTCTCTGTATAGGCAGAAAAAAAGCTTTTTTTTCAATTTAATCGACATCCCTCTGTTCATCTTTCGACATCTCCAAATACATTGCCAATGCATTACCTTCTAAGTACAGTCGACGAGAACTAGTGACATCAGATATTTTCTGCAACTTTGCAACTAGTCTTACCTCTTTCACCCACGCGACAACATCACCTTCACCATCGAATAGTTTGATCATATCTGAAGAAATCTTCGCTGCCATTTTAAAGCCTAGATAGCTTGTAGTTAAATAGAAATAAATGAATCTTTTTTTACTCACCTATTCTCACAGGATCTTCTCAGCAAAATGCACATAATCTGAAAGACAGCTAAATCAAAAACAATGAAGGGAAAAATCAACTTAACAACCATCAATGAGTTCACAACCTACAACAAGCAGCCGGCTCATATAATTTACAGGCAACACAGCAAAAAAAGACTACTACTGACAGCCCTGAGGAAAATCATACCAAACTGGTCTCTCCTCCAATTGCCAGAACAATGAAAATGCAAACCAACAAAAAAAGAAACCTTCGCCCCAGTCCTACTTAATCACTAAAAAGGTCGAGTTAGAGATTGGGGGTAGGAGCAACTGTGGAACACCCCCTTACTCTACTATGTCTGATGTGACAATGCCAGAACAGTTGATGTCTGGCTGTCATTACAAAATACAAGAAAGTAAATATAGGCAGTAAGTAGAACGGATCGAGAAGGTTAAGTACACATAAACACTGGTTGGATTATCATAAACCTAGAATCTATACTTCACTGCATAAAATCAGATGAAAATAAAGAAAAATAAGTCGAAATCATTTTGAGATATTGGAGATCAAGAAATACGATGAAACCAAGGCTAAAACCCTAATATGAAATGACGTTCAGAGAGCACTTGGGCAGAATGAGCAATGATTCATGCTACTGAGTCTAAACATTGCAGTACGTCACATCTTGAAAATCGCCTCAAGCTGGAAATTTCCTTTAAGTAAATGAAACGTTGGTTCACCCGGAATGCTGTGGTGTCGGGGCCGACGTCAAGAAAGTGGTTTTGAGTTATTTCAAGCAATCGACTTGTAAAACGCCCACAGAAGAGGACTAGGTTATATCAACAATATGTTTCTCTTTTTCTCGCTCATTTCATCAGAGTGTAATTGGCCGCCGATGAAGAGAGAAAGAAGTGCTCGTCGAAACAATATAACAGTGAGCAGCGCCAGAAGAGGCGTAAATAATGCGTGCAAGAATGTAGGTACTGTTGTTTGCAGAAAACAACATTGTGACAGCGCTGATTCTGCATGGCCAGGGGCGAATAAAATTTAACCCCTCAGGGTCAGAATGGCCCCTCTGAGAAGTAGCGTGGATACAAGCACACTCGAACGAAAAGATTATACGTGGTAAGGTCTTGTTGATCCCAGCTAATATTCGGTAGATTTTAAGAAACGTCACTTTCTCTTCACCGCAACGATCGAATGATGACGCAGATTATATTTTCTTGGTTCATCTACACTAAATCTTATTATTTGAGATGTCATACTGAAGGCCAAGATGGAGGATATATTAATGATAAATGGTATAAATAAGATGAAGCAAATATATTATCAAACTTTAATGATTATTGTTATCATAGCAGGATTCCGGGATTCCACTCTAAAAATAACCAATTTATCATTACCACCACCAATTAATATACCTCAAACATATCCGATCTCTCATTATCAAACACATTCACTTAAAATTCAGACAAAACTTATCATACCAATCGACACCCTTTTTACACCCCAGACACCCTTCTTATGCCCAAATTCAGTGTAATTTAAACATGCACACATCTCCACTCACAAACCCTTTTATTTACCACAAGATGATCCTCCCATTTTACCAATACTCTTCATCTTTTATCTGCCCGATAAAGATACCAGATCACCATAGCTTTTTCTCAAACCATACGACTCCCCTCATTTGCCACTAACTCAAAAATAGCTATAAATCCAGGACTCTGTTCAATCAATCCAACCATCACTCCCGTCTTGTATAAAATTTTAGATATCCATACACACAACTGCTGTAAGCGACCGCCATTCACCATCTATCATCTTTAGTGAAGGGGAAATCTTGTCTATTATATTATCTTTCCATTTCGCATCCTCACAATTCGTGATACGATATATAATGTCTCTCTGACAAAACAATTTCTCGTTGAAGTTCTGAAATATAAATATGCGAAATTTGTAGAGTAAGCGAAAAGTAGTAAGTTGTAAGAACGTGGGAGATAGAGTGCACGCATAAAGAGATCAAAGAAAAACGTTTATCAATGAAAATACGAAAAAAGACAAACATAAAAGAGCGTACGTGATATATATATATATATATATATATATATATATATATATATATATATATATATATATATATATATATATATACATATATATATATATATATATATATATATATATATATATATATATATATATATATATATATATATATGGGTAAAAATCACGAGAGGTAACACGTGAATAAGTATAAATATTTGGTGGTACCATGTAGGAAAAAAAAGAAAGATTGATTGGAGCTAGTACTTTCGTTATCCTAATAACATTTTCAAACTCACAATGGTTTATGAAATAGAGAGACACTCTATTTATACAAAGCAATATTTTCCCTATGAAATCAGATGGTCATATTTTTATGACCTTTGATAATTTTGATTTGAGGAAGAAAGATAGGACCCGATCTAAAGAAAACAAACCGGGGCTAATATTTACATTTCTCTCCTTTGTGCTGGAGATTAGGAACGATTCAAAGATATTTCTGCTAATAAAATCATTTATATGCATTATGGTATCTGCTTTTGATCAGTTAATCTGGTGACCCATCTTAAGCCTGTGGGACCACCGTAGCATTATTTGTATATCCCTTAGATAGTGCATTTTGATGTTACTTAATTCTTACAGATATATTTTTAGAAGTTTGACCTACATTGAATAAATTACAATCCAAATAAGGTATACTATATATTACATTATTATCGTTCCTTGGACTGTGTTTTATTAACATATTTTTTAATGTATAACTGTATTTAAAAATTACATTTATGTCAAGTTGTTTTAAGATTGTACTACATACAAGAAATTATCATGGTAAGGTAAAAGTAATATGTTGTGTAAATGTTCTGTTTTCCTTAATTTGTGGTTATAGAATGTATTTTTAGCTTTATACATGCAGTTTTCCCCCAAATATTTCGGGTAATACAGATCGAAGACACTTTCTTCAATTTTTGTAAATTCTTAGTCTATATAGTCAGGACTACATATTCTGTGTGCCCTAAGATACCTGGAAAAAAATATTGATGCTTTAATATTTTTAGAATGACCTGAAAAAAATGAACATAGAATAAATTATTTGTAGGTTTCCTGGGAATAGGAAACTTAAACCTGTCCAGTTTTCTAATTATTAGAACATTTAAAAAAGGAAGGCTATTATTTTCTTCTTTTTTTAAAGTAAATTTAATTGATAGAACTAATGAATTAATAAATAAAGAAAGCCATCGTGGTAAAAATCATTCTTTAGAATTTCCAGGACATCGTCTACATAGTGGTACCAAACGATTTGAGTTGACCAAACCGGTGAAATCAGCCTCATTTCAAAATATTCCATATATATATTTGACAATAAGGGAGATAATGGATTACCCATAGCCATGCCAAACACTTGTTCGTAAAACTTGCCATTGAAACTAAATTTACATTTTTTAGTGCATAAACAAATCAGTTGAATGATCGAGTTGGAAGGTAAAGGCAAATCATAAGAATTAAGAATACCAGCTAGGCAATCCAATAAGGCATCAATGGGCACTTTAGTGAATAATGAGGTAACATCAAAACTGACTAATCTCAGGTCTGATGTTACATTCATATTCTCGAACTTATTACAAAGATCAAATGATTTTTTTATATGTGAAGGTGATATGGATCCTAAGATCAGAGAAAGTGAATTTACTAAATATTTTGATAGTTTATATTGGATTGACTCACTTGCACTGATGATTGGTCTTATTGGATTGCCTGGCTCTTGGGTTTTTATTAGGCCATACAAATAAGGTAATGATGAACCACTAGAAGAGACTGAGTCAATAGTTAATTTGTGTTTTTGAAAAATATTTTTTATGCTTATTAAAATTCTTAATTACATCATCTAAGAGATCGCTTCTTAACGGTACCTATGTAGTAGAATCAGACAACAATGAGGCCATTTTTTCTAAATACAATGTTTTATTCATTATTACAAACATATTTGATTTATCAGCTTTTGTAATATGCAAATTCTTGTCCATTTTTATTGATTTAAGTGCTGTTTGAAATCGTTTTGGAAAATTATGTAAACTCTTATTCATAATATTCACTACTGAATAAACAATTCCATTTGCTATGTCTATATGGTTTTGTGATATGTTCTTATTTCTTTTTAATCAAGCAAAGGCAGTGGCAATGTCCACACTTTCAGGTTTTTTGTATATTGAGAACAGGAGTCCATATCCTAAGCCACGTACTCCCTCATTGAGAACCCTGAGGTAAAACCAGTTCTCATTTATCAGCATCCTGAGGTAGAACCAGTATCTTCCCCTAACAAGAAATCTGAAGTAAACCATATTCCCTTGTTGCATCCTCGCATCCATGAGTTACCTTCCCTTCGACGTATTTTGCGCTCTTCCAGGTCGTTAACCCCGTGGCGTGTCTGCAATCAATTGAACTTTCGCACAAAATGTCTTCCTTCGACATATTTAAATTGCGTCCAGGACGAGGATAGGAATGAAAGAGCAGAAAAAAGAGAATGAGAAGAGCAAGAAAGAGCTGAAAGAAGAGAACGAGAAATTCGAGAGAGTGAAGAGATGGAGAGAGTGTCCGACAGCACGAATCTGATCTACATCGTGCCCGGTTTGAGGCCCTTTCCATTACGAGTAACTCGCGTACGAAAGCCCCCCCATTCAGCGTCAGTCAAGCTTTTCACGTTCAAAGAAGGTGAGGACTTTTGATCTTATTTCACTCACTTTGAAAAAAGATTCGAAGTCAATCATTAGAACGTCGATGCGGACGGTTTAGCCAAATTACTTTCCCTTCTCAACTCCCAGCTCCGGGATATTTTAATTTCCCTTCTCTCAGAAGACACTATCGACTATTCTACCTTCAAGTCTGAGCTGTTTACGGCTCACAAAATGCCCGCCGACCTTTACCGTTAAAAAATTCGACATGCCCACGATTATGAATCTTTAGTTGACTTTGTCCTTAAGGATCAGTTATTGGCTGCTCTGCCCACAGAAATTCGTGCATTTGTGAAGGACCGTAGGTGCTGCACCTTCAAAGAATAGATTGAAGAAGCGGATGTCTACGCGCCAAGCCATAACCTCTATCCAAAAGACAATAAAAAGACTGCCCCTTCATCTCCCAAGTCCAAGATTAATAGCTCACGATTTGCCACTCGTCACGCCCTTAAGTTTGCTAAGGTATTAAGTCCCTCTAACCCAGAAGTTTTCCTCCAATGCGAGATCGTGACGGGGGGGGGGGGAGAATAAATTGTTGACGAGGATGCGATCAATTTTATTCTCGTACTTAAAAATAACATTTATGTTCAAAAATTCACCTCCCTCCCCCCACCCAACTTGGCATTGTTTATTCGATAAGCTGCAACAACTGCCAGAAATCTCATTAGGGATAAACTGGGCAAGAACTATAGATGCCCGGGTTAAGCAATATCAAGCCAATGTACGTAATCACAGTAAACAATCTGCGCTTTTTCTACATATGTACAATCTTAACTATAGCATTAACTGAAACAGTGCCAAACCACTCATAAAATGCAATAATTATATCTCGAGAAATATATTAAAATGTATCTCCATTAATGCGTTCCTAAATTTTAACATTAGCCCTGGTTTGTACATGCTTGACCCCATTATCACTACATACATAAAATCTCAAATAAAGTTGTTTCAGGATTTTATACCCCATAATTAAGGTTTAGAGGTGAGTAGTCTAATTCACCCTTCCACTATTCAAGGCAATGTATTTCCAGCCTCCTTTTTATTGGTTGAAATGTCTTTAAGAATAAAGACGAAAGCGCTCGGAATCGTTTTTCACTTTTTCTTCGTGAAAGTGCAAAGTGCACTTTGTGAGTTTTTTTCATATAAATATATATATATATATATATATATATATATATATATATATATATATATATATATATATATATATATATATATATATATATATATATATATATATATATATATATATATATATATATATATATATATATATATATATATATATATATATATATATATATATATATATGTATGTATATATATATATATATATATATATATATATATATATATATATATATATATATATATATATATATATATATGCATGTTTTATTAAAGACCAGGTCTAGTTGAACCTTGATTAGCTTCTTTCTTTGCTTTTCTAATTTCCTTATTATTATTTTATCGTCTTGCCAAAGGTTATAGATAAGTGTTCTGATATTCATGGTTTATTTAGCTAACTGAGCTTTCGGTCACGTTTGACCATCTTCAGAGCGAAATAATTTTACACTGGTTAAACATTTAAAGGCATTACATTTATATACTAAAGATAATTTAGATAATGAAAAGATGGTGAAATGTGGTTGACAGGAAGTAGTTAGAAAAGATACATTTGAGAATGGGATTTCGGTCATTATTGACCGTTATTCCATAAAGAGTTTTAAGGTTCGCTGGATGGCGGTCAATTGGGCATTAATCTTCGGTTTTTCTTCTTGGATTAGGATCGCTTCCAGGATATGAAGGCGTGTGCGGTCACTTCTCCTTTTGATAATGGTGTTTTGTACTAAAATTTCTCGTGTTAGTTGAATTCCATGTTGTATGTAGTAGTACTTGATGGTGCCGTTTTTTAGATGCATGGTAAGTCTACGAGATAGGCATGTGGTTGTTATTCCAATGTATTTATTTGAATTATGAAGCTTGCAATCTTCATGCGGACAGCTGAATTCATAAATTACATTGGAAGTTTTCAATTCTTTTTTCGTACTTGTGTCGTTGATAATGAGGTGATTACTTATTTTTTTGGTTTTATAATATAGTGTGACTTCTCGATTCGTGCATTTTGTATTTTGGTGTATAATATATTTGATTGTTCTTTCAGCGATTTTATACGATTCACTCATTTGGTTCATAGAGAAGATATTTATTGGGTGTTTCTTATTGTCTTCATTTTTATTATTGTTATTTTCATGTAAGTTTTTCAGGAATGTATTTGTTTTTTGTCCCCGATAGTGTTGGAGAAACCATTATTAATGAGGACTTGCTTTATTCTTTGAATTTAGTTATGGAACAATGCCCATGGCGAACTGCAAAAAAAGAATAGAATAATAAGAAAATTAGAAAAGCAAAGAAAGAAGCTTATCAAGGCTCAACTAGACCTGGTCTTTAATAAAACATGCATAAAAGAAAAACTTTAACCTAAATATACAAAGATATATATATATATATATATATATATATATATATATATATATATATATATAATATATATATATATATTGTATATATATATATATATATGTATATATATATATATATATATATATATAAATATATATATATATATATATATATGTATATATATATATATATATATATATATATATAAATATATATATATATATATATATATATATATATATATATATATATATATATATATATATATATATATGTGTGTGTGTGTGTGCGTGTGTGTGTGTGTGTGAAAGATAATGGTAAAACACAATATTTGAATCAAGATTTTATTTAGAAATATCGGACTATTTTTCGGCAAGTTTTTAACTAATAATGAAGAAACTAGGCAAGGAACACAGTATATATAAGGTAAGCCACATCCTAAACAAAATAAAACAGCAGGAAACAATCTGGGAAAAACTCAAGTGTATCTGGGGCAAATGACAAGCTAAACCAAATGGTCCGCGGAGATTAGCAACTTTCCAGATTGTTTCCTGTTTCATTTCAATGATTGAAGGACTAATAAGTCAAAATTCAAATTCATAAACGTTGTGCATGGGATTTGCGTTTGAATCTTTTCTCAGGATTATCACGATACAACATCCACCAATGATCTCCCATCATTCGCTCATTCCAAAATCCTCTATAGCGAGTTTCCATGGTCTTGATATCCTGGTGGAAACGTTCACCTTGCTCGGCACTTACGGCTCCAAGATTTTCTGGGAAAAAGTCTAAGTGCGAATGCAGAAAATTGAATTTAAGTGACATAAGGCATCCCATTTCTTTATCAGATTGAAGAAGGGTTTCCACGCCATTTTTGTAGGTAGGTGACTTTTTGATGCCCAGAAATTTGCACATAAACACTTGAAGGCTAGCCATGTATTTAGTTCAAGAGGAGTGAGGGTCTTCTCGAAGTCAGGGTCTGCTAAAACCTCCCTGATTTTGGCCCCACAAATATGCCTTCTTTGAGTTTTACCACGCTCAGTTGTGGAAATCTTTTGCACAGATATTGGAATCCCTGAGAATTGTCCTTAATCATTGCTTTCATAAAGTTTTTCATTAGATCTAGTTTCAAATGAAGAGGTGCCAGATATATTTTCTGGGGCTCTACCAGGGGGACAGACTGAACACTGATTATTCCAGGCTCATATGTAGATTGAAGTGTCCAGTCACGCTTGTCATAATGTTTTGCAGTGGCACGGCTATCTAACAGGCAAAGGAAGCAACAGTACTTTGTGAATCCTCCTTGCATACTCATTAGCACGCCTATGACTTTTAGATCACCACAGATGTACCACTAATGGGCTTAGCTTACGGTATTTTTACGCAGGTCGACCCGCTTCGAGACTACCATTTTTGTCCTAAACTTCTGTAACTTACCAGCCTAATTTGCGTAGGGGAAGCAACTCATCCCCTCCCCTTGTGCCCCACTTCCCTTTTCCACCTTCCGAATGAAGGATATAAATAGGGCCGTGAGGCCTTTTTAGGTTATTCTGTTGCGAGAATTCTGCCTTGATTGCTCCGCTGAATCATTTTCCTTTACTTACATTGACGTTGTTAATTTTTGGAGACCCTTACTGGATTCCTTCATGCAGCGAGGATTTCTTGCCATTGATTCCTGCCAGCGTTGTCGCTGCCCCTCTGTCAGCTGCACCGAGTTGTGCTCTTCCAGTTACGTTTGCAAGTATTCTCCTTTGGGAAGCCGTTCACACTGGGCATGTGAAAGCTCTCGCCTAGTCACCTCGTCATCGCCTCCTTGGGGAATTTTGTCATCTCAAATTCCTTTTCTCGGATCGTTGAACCTTCGAGTCATCGTTCCTCGGGGTCTCGACGCCTTTGGCCCCGATATCGCCATCTGTGGGTTTCTCCTCACCGAAGACCGTCACCGCATTCACCCCTGTGGAATTGGGTCGAATTCACTCATCGTCGCCAAGCCTCTTTCTCTGGGTTTCCGACGTGGGTTTTGGCCTTTCTGCTCTGCTATCAGGTATTTTGGAATATTTCTTTCTGCTTACGTCCCTTTTAAATTATTTAAGTTTCATTCATGTAACTTTGGGCCTTCGGGTAAGGGACGTAAGACAGGAAGGTTATTCTGGGAACACCTATCACTAGAGTAGCGTAGCCTATTTGATCTTCAACCCCGCGTGTCGTTTCGGCTTTAAGCAAATTATTCCTAGAACCCAATTTTGTATGCGCGAATATCTATTTTGGTTAGAACGACTTGTGGTCATTAGATGAAGATAAGCACTTGTGACATTAATTATTATTTTATGCACCCCCGTGTAATTTGTTAGCAGTCAATTTATTTCATCTTGATTTTTTATGTAAATAATAATGTAAATACTTTATGTGTGTATTCATTTAATCCCTTGTGGAGACCTCGTTTTTGAGCACCATCTTGATAAATTCTGGTGAATTTCTGGTAGGCCTTCAGATCCATGGTCTTCCATCAATTTCTTGTTCTTGTTTTATTTCGACCGTGTGACCTGAGTTCTTCGATAGCCTTTACATCATATGTCTCCTTAAGGTGGACAGAATAGTAAATAGGAATGGAACGCTTTACATTGCCATTGTGCAAGAGGACAGCTTTCAGACTTGTCTTAGAAGCATTAATAAAGAGACGCCAGTCAGACCCCTCATATCTCTGTGACAAGGCTTCAAACAATCCATTTATATCATGGCAGTAGCAGAGAGGCCCATTAACTGTGAAGAATGAAGTTAAGTTACGATTACACTTTCTAAAGTAACTCACATACACATTTTTCTCGAGTAAGAATTTTTCCTGTAGTCAAGATGCTAGAAGTTCTGCTTTCTTTTTTGACAGTGACAAACCTCTCACAAGATCATTCAAATCTTCCTGAGTAAATAACCTCTGCTCAGAGTTAGCATCCTCATATTCAACATCCGCATCTAATGTGCATGCACCTCCAGTACTGCTGTCATTACTGATATCATTAGGTACGAGGCCATCATCAGGTGGAACTGGAATTGGCAAAGATACATCAATTGGAACTGGTCTGCAGGCCGAATCCATAGTTGGATAAACAATTTGGTACTTGTTCTTTGCAGAAACCCCTTTTGTGGTCACACTGCAGAAAAAATAATCTTCGAGATTATCTCTGGGCTCTTTTTATATAATAGGGACAGCGAAGGTATTTGAAGCTCTATTTTTGTTAATCCAGTCAGGTAATTCATTAGAGCAGAAAGTACAAATTTGGTGTGGTGCCCCTGTTTTATCTTGGTCACTCAGAAGGCAACCGAAGTAGAGTTTGTACATTTTCTTTTATATTATTTGTGATTGTACGCTGCTGTGATTTTGTTGTAAAATGCACACATACATAGCAGAATTTATCAGGATGAATTTGGGGCTCTCGAGGCATTGTTACTGCTTTGTGGAAATATTTGGAAGCCTCTTATGATCAACGCAGAAGTAGCATCTTAGAAGCTTCACATCACACGAAGAACCTGAAAGCATAAAACAGAATTATAAATAATTGCGCAAAATATGAATGCGGGTTACAAATGTAAATTAATTCTTTTTTATACCCGTTTAACCAGTAAGAACTCACGAAGCATCTAGTTTGTTCATCTTAGCAGTACAATAATGATGCATGCAATAGAGCAATACCAGTAATATACTATATTTTATAATTGCAGGTGGTCATTTTGAATCTTTGCCATATCTTAAAAACGGTACGTGCTAGATTCAGATTCAGCATGGAAAATGCATTTAGAAAAGTATAGTCAGGTCTCTGATTAAAAATGCATGTTGATCAGTGTAGTTATAAATAAAATGTTGATTCAAATATTGTGGTTTACCACTATCTTCACTGTATATATCACGCTAATGTGATAACTTCCAATATATATATATATATATATATATATATATATATATATATATATATATGGATATGAGAACTCACAAAGTAGCGCGTGAGTAGAGCAATGAATACAAAAACACACAGAAAAATGAAAGGCGGATTCCAAGTACTTTCGAACAAAGGTGGTATATATATATGTGAAACAGAAGAGCAATGCCTCGCCCATGTACAACGAAAGGACTAAAAATAGAGAAATAATATCAAAGACAGATATGAAGTATGAAACCAAATAGATAAGGTCTACTTCCTGAAAATACCAACCTGTGAGCAAATAATGTAGACATTTAAGTGATTAAACTAAGTACATACATACATATTTTTTTCTATTTTGGGTCCTTTTTTTGTACATGGGCAGGGCATTGCGCTTGTGTTTCACACACACACACACACATATATATATATATATATATATATATATATATATATATATATATATATATATATATATATATATATATATATATATATATATCACCTTTGTATTTTTTTTCGTTATTCCTTCATAATGAACTGAAAATGAAAGGAGGTAGATTCTCTTTGTAACATATTTTATTGAAGGCGATCGCGAATTTAGCGTTAATTATTTTCTTTTCGAGTCTTTCGATTTTTCTTATATTCCGCTTTTGGTTATGAGTTAACTCGCGGATAAGTTCGCCAAAATTCATTAGAAAAGTAGTAACGAACGAGTGCAACAAACTAGTTCACTGAGCAAAACAAAATATTTATTGGCCTGACGCGTTTCGATACACACCTCTATCATTATCAAAGGTTGATATTGGTAACTTAAGAAATTGAAGGCAAAGCTTTATATACATCATTATTTAGATGTTAACAAATATATGATCATACGTATAAGTGTGTTCATATATTTGTTAACCTCTCAATAAAGATGTATATAAAGCTCTGCCTTTAACTCCTTAAGTTATAAATATCAACCTTTGATAACGATAGAGGTGTGTATCGAAACTTCTCACCTTTAAGCCTAAGCAAAATCATTCACGGCACGCCAAGGGCTATGTAGACAAGCAAGTAAACTATGGGAGAAGATTCTCTGGATCGTCGAAACGAAATGGGCGCTTTTCGGCCAATAGGTTAGCGATACCTTTAAAGGCGAACGAACGAAGCATAGAAGGAAAATATCACTATCCCCTGTAAAACACGGCAGTGGATTCATAGTTTGGGGGGGCTTGTTTTGCTGCATCAGGGTCTTGAAAACTTTACCTGATGACAAAAGATTTAGGCGTTAAGTGAAGAAATTTGAGTTCTGATGCAAGTGGACACTCCAGTAGGATAATGATTCGAAATATACCTCCAAATATAGGAAGGAGTGGCGGAAGATTAAGATAGGAAAAGTGTTTGAAAGGCCATCTCAAGTCATCTGACCTAAACACCATTAAAAATCTATGGTGCTATCTGAAAAAAGCTGTTCATCTACGCAAGCCATAGAACCTAGTCGAATTACATAGAAACCCATTCTACGAGGAATAAAATAAATCCAAAAAGACGATGCCAAAAGTTTATAAATAGTTATAAATTACGGCTACAACTTATGAGTGCCAATGGGTGTTGAACCAGGAATCAACCATGTCTGTTTAAAAGGTGTGAACAATTTTGACTTATGGGAAATTGATAAAAGTGGTATGAATTGTATTACAATTATAGGCAAGCTGTAATTTATCACAATAAACTAGTAAATGTGATCCCCTTTGTTTATTTTATCTGAAAAAGTGATGGTATACATATACAATTTGTTACCTAAATATTTAAAAAAGTAAAAAATAACAAATTATAACAAGTTTACCTGACTTATATGAACTAGTTTTAAGAATAACATTAAAGAGAAATTAGATGAAACATAATTTTAAATTAGAACTGTTTTAGAGCTTTGCGACAGGAATCCTTCTTCAATATTAATTTGAAATATTTTACCTGGTGATGAACACAAATTTTTATGCCTTCAATGAAATCATTCTTTGCATCATCTTGGACTCCTTCATTAAACTGCCTGCCATCTGCGTAACCTCTTTTTCAAGATGCTCCAAAAGTTTTCTCTTGTATTGGCAAAACTATTCAACTCTAGCCAATTCTTAGAGAAATCGGAAGCATGACTAGGATCATTATTTTGCCTGAAGACCAGTGGCTTCCTTATTCTCACTGTCTGTTTCTTGAAAAGGATAGGACGTTTTTTCTTCAGGAACCCACATTACGCATTCGATTCCATTTTGACGCTATCATCCACTTTGAAACATCCTACTCTCCTGTTTCCAACAATAATAACCTAAATCATAAATCCTCATGTTCATCCTTGTTGTCACTTAGTTAATGTTTCACCAGACGTACAATGACAACCCGGTCTATTGCCCAACCACCCTGAGTGAAGATAACGTTGATAAACTCAATTATCACATATACATGGGCCTAGAACATACATTATTTTGTGTTTCGAGTTAGCAAAGCCTCTACAGTATCATTCTAAGCAGTGCAAAATTGTATGATACCCTTATAATTTGTTTCTTTCGAGACGAAGATAGACATAGCAGCTTGAAAATGGCTCTGCCGTTATTATGAGTTGATATTTTTCTTGGGTGAATGCCATTCTCTACAATTTTATTCGCAATGCGAAAATCGCGCTTAAAATCTTTGTAAATTTGCAGAAAAGTTTTCCTTTACTTAAAGCCTTCATGATAAATTGCTTCTCTTCCTGGGAAAGTTCTTTTACCTGGCTCTTTTATCATTTATTTCCTCCCGCAAAAGCTCTATGGACAATTGTTGTAATCGAATTTAAGAAAATAGACTATAAACTACTTAATACCAAGGATATATAGTGTAGTCAATATCTATTAAACTGTATTTATTACATACATTCCAAAACTAATCTCAAACAAAATATTTCGTATTCTTTTTCTGGAAATTGATGAAATGCAAAAATGTTTTACTACAATACTTATTTGAATTTTCAAATCATCCAAATAAAATAATTTAAAATTATAGTCTGAACATTTTACTCATGAGATTTTATTAAAATAATTCATTTTCTATTTGAGTCCCCATCGATCGCAATGAATTCTCGTTATCCCTTCTCACAGTAGCAATGAGTCTGCTTAAGACTTCTTAATAAGAGAGACAAGACAACGGCTTTGCCACTCCCCGCTACGGAAGGAGCTTGCGCTTCGCTACTAAGATAAAAATTTAAAATCTAAAAATTATAAAAGAATTATTAGAAATAACTTTGAGAAACAAAACATAACTAAGATGAAATTATTATTCAAATACTAAAAAAAATCCCCTTCTTAAATTATAGAGTTATTGATGATGATGATGATGATGATGATGATGATGATGATAAACAAGAGAAAATTTCATGGATATCCCTATTAATAGGGGTGGTTATATTTTATAACTTAGCTATATCTACCTCATACCTTCAGGCCCAAATATTGTAGATGTATCCAGTAGTTATTTTTTCCTCCCTTATTCGATCACATATAAATGATTATTTGAATTCTGCTATATAAATTCATTGCCCAAAATTTCGAGACTACTATATTTTTTCATTTATGAAAATTAATAGAACTAACTAAACGTTGCATTTTGTCTTAGTATGCTGTATCTTAATTTGAATGTAAAATAAATAAAAAAATTAGAGCCTAAACCCTATTTATTAATAAACACTCTAAATTGATGCGTGCAGTGATTATAAAAAATGATGTCCATTTTTTTCGGGATGCTTCATTTCTTTTTGGCATGCTGGAGATCGAATTGCGACTATACTTTGTTTGATAGTGCTCCATTTTTGTTTAATAAGCACCCTCAAGTATTCACCAGTGGATAGCTTCTCTTTATTAACTACCAGTTTGATTATCGCCCACAAATTCTCTATCTGGTTCAAATCTGGCCAATTGCCGGGTCAAGGCCCTAAATGTTCGATGTGATTTTCATTCAAGAACCTTAACATCGCTTTTCGTTCCTGACAGGGTCCTCCATCATGCTGAAAATACAGTTATTATCCACAAATTTGTCATGAACCTTGGAAAAAGTTGCCAATGTAGAACATTTTGGTACCATTATGAGTTCATGGCAATATTCTTGGAAAATTGTTGTTGCCCTAGTTCTTTGAGTTGAGAAGCAGCCCGACCCTCCTCAGACAGGTATAGTGTCCGGATGCCTCACAATAGGCTCAGGACTCGTGAAAGCGGCCCCATTTTATCTTTCTAACGAGAGAGATCTTCCAGAAGCTCCAAACAAGCGGAAAGGACCTTCATCACTTTCACCCCAGTGTTCAGAAAAATTCTTCACAAGAGTGAACCCAGTCTTTTCAAAGTCATTAATAGTCCTAAAGATGGTGCTCCTTGATGCGTTATCCCTATCAACTGTTATCTTGCATTTCAGGCCAGTTTGGTATAGAGCAACAATAGTTGCAGACTTTTCTTTAGAAAGAGTCATATCTGGAATTTAAATAGACTCAAACATTTTTTTTACTGAAAAAATATTACGAAATATATTATATGTAATTATACAACATTCATCTACCCTAGATTTGTCGTAATTTTACAGTAAATATCTAATAGCAAAGCTTCAGAGACATAACCTCACCTCCTAAAGGTCCAGGACTAAAGCACGATTGTCGATTCACTGAAAGAAGACAGTAAATTCTAATTTATTTTTGAAATCTTTGAATACTTGAACAATTATTCCTATCACATAAGTTTAAAAACGAATGAAAAATATATATATATATATATATATTTATTTATATATATATATATATATATATATATATATATATATATATATTAGTCTGAAAATTATGTCAATGACTGTACATACATGTACATATATGCACATGCGAGGTGACTATTGTGATATGTGCGCACCCAATACTTTACTCCCAATTCCTCAGTTACCCTATTTAAGATCTCGATAGATCAATCGATACACTATAGTGTATTTAAATGTATTTATCAAACAAAGTATAGTGCATAAGAGAGATGATCCCGATATTTTACTTCTCGCGTTCTTCGTGTAAAAGCTTTCTAGGGGAATAAATTATTTCAGTCTAATCCACATCGTTATGAATCGAGATACGAGGGAAAGCAATAGATCGCAATTCGGTTTTATTTTTATTATTAATTTATCATATTTTGGTCATTATATGTTTATTTGATTCAGATATAGGAATAATCGAAGGAAGATTATGGAGGCAGACATAAGCTAAACACATTAAGGATGTAAGATGGAGAATAATTGAGTAAATTAAGTCTACTGTTTACTCATCTTTATAAAACATTATATCAGTACTGTATTGAGTTTCAATACTTAGGGTTGTTTTGTAATCGAATATTAAAAGAAGCTGAATAATAATGTAGGGGAATCGACCCTCTCCCTCCTCTCTAGGTTGAGACACGGGACGTTGACCGCGAAACAACCGGGCCGTGTAGGCACCTTGGGTCAATCTCATAACCACAGCCCCTTTCCCTCGTCCCTAAGAAAAGCAGGTAGAATACGTGAGTCAACGAGGATACGAAGTCCCCGGCAAGAGGCCGGTTTACCAAGAGAAGGGACTAAGAAGCAGCTCATCCTCGAGCTAGTTCTTGGTTATCAAACCAAACTTTAAGTTAACTTGTTCAAGTTCAACTTACTTTCGTCAGAGAACGCGTCCCCCCTCTATCCTGGTGTATCCCAAAGCAGTGAGATAGGCTAATGCCTTTGAGGAAGACTGGAACTAAGAAGAAGCTCATCCTCGAGCTAATTCCTGGTTAACAAATTGAACTTTAAGTTAACTTGTCCAAGTTCAACTTAGTCTCGTCAGAGAACCCGACCCCGCTCATCCTGGTGTATCACAAACCAGCTAGATAGTCCTCGCCCTTGAGGAATTCCGAAACGAAGAAGAAAAAGCTCCTTCTCAAGCCCGTTCCCCGGTGGTCACACTGAACGTCAAGCTAAGTGGGTTTAAGAACCAAGTTCAACTTAGTCTCGTCAGAGAACCCCACCCCGCCTATCCTGGTCCATCCTAAAGCACAGGCATAGTTCTCGCCATTGAAGAAGATCCCCCCTCCGAGTCCCGCGTGGCTCCCTATCTGCCACACCCGCCAAAGTCCCTTGTGGCTTTCAAGTTATTTGTCCGCATCAACAACCTCAGATGTGTCGGGTCCTTCCGATACTACGACCTAAATGCTTGGTGTCAGGTTTTATGGGTATTGGAAGAGCTCAGTAGAAGTTGTATCTTGTATTCCCTTCAAGAATAGTAAAGGTGCCCTAAGCATTCGAGGAAAGATTAAAACATAACAAGGTCGTTAGATAAATTTCTGTGATTAACCTGTCATAGTTATTAATTAATTTCTTGTCGGAGTGGTATTCCAATCAGCATAGTATTGGGATTAAGGGGAAGTTAGGCAGCGCGCTACCTGGTGAGTTGTTGCATAAGTACCTTTACCATAGCAGTGAGGTTTGGGATGAACGGACAAACACAAAATGGATTCGGTCGATAGATTATGCCAACAAGCCCAAATTCTTGGACTTGAATGCGTCGATATGTATGCCTTCGCCCTCTCAGAACTAAGAATAGAAATGGAAGAAGAAACAGAAGAAAGAGGAATACAGTGGGAAATAGAAGACAAATAAAGAAGAATACTAAAGGGAAGTAAAACAAACGAAAGAATAATCTAGTTGAAAAGAGAAGCAAAAGAATTAAGAATGAGGATAGAAACTGAAGCTGAAGAAAGAAGAATAAAGATGAAAAGAGAAGCCGAGGAAAAAAGAATATAGAGGGAAATAATAGCAGAAGAAAGAAGAATAAAGATAAAAGTGAAGTAGAGGAAAGAAGAATACAGATGGAAAGAGAAATAGGGAAAGCAGTAAGAGAAGAGAAAGAAAAAAAAAGAATGCTCGCAATTGAAAGGGCATCTATCGTGAATCAGATGGAGGTCGAGGCAGTTGATGTAACCATCAATATAATGTCAAGTAGGTCAAGTCAGAAAGCCTTACTTAAAAATTATTGAAGACTGTACCGTATATTTAAGTCGTAATATTTCCGTGGTTCATGTTTATTTTGTTTTTGTGTTTTAATTAAAGTTATATTTTGTGTTAACAATTTTTTTATTCTATCCTTGAATCGCTACGTTGGCACGCGGAACCTTTAAAGTTTAAAAAAGTCAAGAATCAAGATAATAATAATGAATCATATATACAAAGTTATTCTTAGAGAGATATAACGTTAATCACGGAGTAGTACGTAAACAACTCATACGTACGAACATCTTTCCATCACTCGGTCCTACCTATACCATGACAAATAACATATTTGTCAGCAACAAGAAAAGTTATAAATATTTTACTCCTCTGGATTGCAATTTGTTGTTTGTTATATAATTCCTTGCAGGGTGGGAATTTTGAGTTGTTCTTATTTTTTAATCCAGGAGAGGTCTCTCCTGTCGGTTGTCAACAAGATCATAATTGCCAGCAAGTGTGAGGAAGCTTATTTTTATGTTTATTTAGCATGGGTGGTCTCACACTCTGCCGACCAACAATGAAGCAGACGGTGTGCAAAATGTGTAGACATTCAATGAATAGTAGTTAGGTCTACACCTTAGATCAAAGTCCAACGAACTTATAAACCAACCTAAACACATATCCAAGCAAGACAAATGTGTTTTATTTCATAGGAAAGGGATCATTCCTATGCAGGTCATCGAGCAACTCAAACACAAAATGAGGCTTTGCGTCCTGAGAGCATAGAGATGGATCTAAGCAAGAAAATGAATCGGTTTTTGGACAGTACAAAAACAACTTCCAAATAAAAAACAACGTTCTTTAGCTATTTCATCAGGTCTGACCTAGCCTCTGGGGTTGATCGAGTAGTGTCCCCAGTGGGGTCTATCATTCAAATCACTCAAGAGGAGAAAGCCTTTGGCGGTGGAACTTACAGCGAATGGCTGAAAGGAGGTATTTAAACCAAAAAAGTGAACAGAAACATCATTTAGGGTGTTAATTGCGCTGCCACCTCTACGATTCCCATTATGTGGCGATGAAATTGCCAAAACCTTATACCTCGGGAGAGTAGGCAGGGAATACGCTCTCTACCTGGTCTCCTGAAGACAAATAGCTAGAGGGGTAAGGGAGAAGATGAGCATCCAGAGCTATTCCCAATTATCCCGTAGCCAAAGGCAACTATACTAAAGTAAACTGCCTTCTAGAGCTGGTTAGAATGAGCTTCGAGGGCCTTCTAAGAGGAGAGGTCTATCGTGGAAATGGCATTAGCCGTTTCTCAGTCAGAACTCCGGAAGCTTTTGACTGCAGAATAGGCAGAATGCGCTGCTGCCTTTAAGGGCTTACTGGAAGACGCTTGGCCCGACGTAAGAAAATTTCTTTCCTGCCTCCAACCTTGGCTTTGTTGGTCAGTTTTAGGGCCTGCAGTTTCTCGTCTTTAAGAGGTTTGCAACATTTCTATTCGACCATTCAACCTAGGGCGGTGGCAAGTAAGCTGATGTTCTAATCTTGCGGCCCGCTTTTTGAATGGCAGACTTTGGATATTACGAGGATGGCCTTACCATCAACTCCAGAATTTTGAATCATGTTAGTCTAACGACGAAGTGGAGGCACATGACAGCATTTCTTTTTGTGAAGGGGATCCGGTGAGGGATGAAGGTGACAGGGGTGGCCTGGTTTTAGCCGGGTGGGAGGAAAGCCTGTTTTGGCGGCAGTTTACTTAGTTGGCTTACGGGGTAGGTGTGACAGGCAGTAGATTATTTAATAAGCGCAGTGGTTACCTTTTGCGTAAGCCTGGATTGGCAAGGAAGCAAAAGCTTAATTTTTAAACTTAGCAGGTCCTAGGTTGCACATACCATATCAGAACCAATTTTTTGGCGTTTAATAAGACATTCGGCCCGCAAGCTGGATGGCTGCAGACGCCAAAGTTCACACAATCGGCCTTATCGTTTTATTTAGCAGTCATTTTCAGTTGATCAGACTATGCAAGCCAAAATTTTTTTATTGCCAAAATGGTGGCAATGGTAAAATCTAGGCAGTTATGGCATGAAGAGGAGCTGCCGAAGGGTGGCTCAGAAGATGGTAATAGAAAAACCTAATTTTCAGTTAGAGACGATAGAAGTGCGGTCTTTCTATCGTTTGAAGAGGTATCTATGACCTTTCAAAGATTTGACAGTTATAGAATAATATTAATCATAGGATTGAAAACATCCAGAATGTGATTTACACCTACTTGGTCTGCGAATGTGAGCTAAGGTAGGCCTTGACAACCACATTCGCAGCCCTCTGCGACTTTGTCCTTGCGCTTTAATCCATAAATGATGTGCAGGTATAGTCACCTCATAGCTACACTGAAAATAGTGAAGAAACTCGGTAACCCAGGACACCCTGTACCTAATTCCTCCTCCACGGATCAGTCTTACGGCCCTGGCAGTACGTAGGGACCTCAAGAAGCGGCTTGCCATTTGGATAGGGCTCTGGATTAAGGCCACTAAAAACTCTCCGAAGAGTAAGAGGAAAAGTTGGAAAGTGGTAGACTATGGTATGTAATAGAGAAGAATAGGGACAGGCGGATGCACTACGGAGTAGGATGGGTTATCACATACTATTATCAGACTACCGCACTAGTAACAGGAAGGTGTGTCTGTCCTTTAGATTTCTGTTGCAGCAGGGCTGTTTCCTCCGTGAATACCATCCCACCCATTAATAGTTATAAGTGAGAAAGGATAGATCTGAAATAAAGTTTTGAATTTAGATAGGATCGAAATTATGAAAGATAGAAAACCCCAGGTCCGGCAAACAGTGGAGCAGGGAGGATCCACAATAGCGAGAACTATCAGAAGTTGCTTAACTATGGGATTTCGGGCCAAGTGCATACCCCGCTCACCCAGGTACCAGGTTTAGCAGGCTACATAGGGTACAACCCTTGTGGATACAGTGGTGGAGAACGTTTACACTACAATGGTCGAAGTGTAAATCTATTTATGTTGTGTGCACATAAAAGAAGCCATGTCCACTTTTTTTAAATTTTAGGTTGTTCGCACTTGTACAGACTTGGTATATTTATTCGATACAAGACATTAATTAATAATATAAATGATAAATAATACTGTGAAGGGTAAGCTTAAGATTATGATTAGTCTCTAATATTAAATATTCTTGAGAAATTTTAAGCTTTGGATTGCTATTTGGTAACCATTTTTACACTCCTGTAAGAGGTTGTCGGGTGTAGTATCGGCACCATGCTGAAGAATTGGGTGCGTTCGTGTAGTCGATGCCTCAAGCCTGAACCCACCTAGTTGCGTATCCTCTTTAATGTCAGTAAGTCTATCTCTTGTTATATTTCTTCCACACATTTTTAATTATTCCGTCTTCACTCCTCTCAATTAAGAGCTCTCTTTACAAATTTTCTGCGGGAGATGCCATCGGTGGTTATTCTTTTAATTTAAAAAGTACTCGTTAATGAAGAAGTTATGTAGACTTTCACTTTGTTTCAACGAAGCTAGATTTCAATGTCAAATTCTAACTCTAGTTCTGTTTATATTTTTATTTTTAATAACGATAGCAGAGAACAGAATTTAATACGCCTCATTTTTTTATTTTATATCCAATAAAATTATTAATAATAATTAATTTATCTATAATTGTATTAATTAACTTAAGTCAATATTTTAAGAATTATACAATAAAGCGAATAATAAAAATTAAGTAAGCAACTAGGTCATAAAAAAGATTTGGTTATTAAATGAGTATAAGAGAAATGAACTGATTTCCTTCAGTTGGGTGGAATATAATTGAGATTGCTTAAGATTACTTTTATTTTATTCACTCGTGAAGATTCACCTCAAATAATAATGCTTGAGTAATTCTAGCCCCTATAATATTTCGTAACACATGAATACTCGATTTATAGTAGACTTGATTAGATAATACGAGCTCAACACTTACCAACATAAGGACAAGCAAAGACACCAAGATTTATTTGATGTTTTTTCAAGAAGGGAAAAAACGCGCCGGGAGAAAATTAGTTTTAATGGAAGGAAAAAAGGTAGATAATATAAATCGAGGATCAACTCACCGCAGTATTACTACTTCCTGCTACTAAAGTTAATATAATAAAGAGTTATAGATTGACTATTTATCAAGGAAATAATCAGGTCAAATTATTTTCTAAAATCAAATCAATTTACGAGTATTACCTAAGGTCTCACTTGAAATAAAATTCTTCATTGCTGCACCTGAAATTGTCCAATGCAAATCTGGTCTTGCGAAACTAATAGATCCATTCTTGTTTCATTTTTTTTTCTTATATTCACAACATAGCAACATAGAGAAATAAGTTCAAGCATACCACCTACGAATTATTCAATTTTATATTTTTGTGCTCCAAATGGAATTCATTTTCTTTATGGATTCCCTAACATCTATCCCATAACTCAAAGATCCTCGGAATTACAATGGTCTACCCACAATTGGTAGCTTATTGCCTAACACGAAATTTTATTCTTTACTTTTGTATTTGCAAATTTTTCTGCACTTTCATCATCATTTTCATTTTAAAGAGTTTTATTAGTGTAATAACACGTCCAGAATGCACATAAATGCAAACACACCTGCAAGCTCTTTTGGTGCCGAAAATGATGTGGTTGGTTTTACGTTGAATTGGCTTTTCGTTTGAACTAAAGAAGAAATTAAAATTAGCGAAAAGATAAACGAACGGAAAAAAAGGTTAAATCTAGTGAAAAAGGAAATAACATGTGTAAGAATACAAAAAAATTGAAATAAATTAGAGAACATCCTTGTTTGATGTATTTGAATTCAAGGCAACTGTGTTGAGCTGGATATTAGTAAATGACACTTTTATTAGAAAATGATCGCATTCTATTCCTCTAAATCACGTTAATACGACTGTAGGAAGAATGAGAAATAAGAAGCAAATAAATTCTGAAATAGATAGTAAAATAATAAGCAGTGAGACATATCAGTAATGGAAATGACTGTTCCAAACCTCACTTAGAAAAAATGGAAAACGTGTCAAATGACATTGAGTTAAAATGACTTTAGTATGAAAAGTATTTTTCGAATAACGTAAAGAAATAAATATTACTGTTTGCTCTCAAAGCCTAATTTCGGATGTTGAGCACTACAGCTAAATTGAAAACAACTACATACTACAAACTTTTTCATTTATTTAAAAATCGAAGAGATAATTGCTATTCAAGCCATTATAAATGGCCCTAAAATGATAATTTTTCATTTATCTCATCTTAAAAATCTAGAACATTTTGTGTTCATAGGAGCAATTACCCTCTTAAATTATCACTTTTTCTGTAAGACTATATTATCGCTTTGTTACATTCTTTTATTCATTACTTAATTTTATGGTATTTCTTTGCAATTTTATTACTAATTGCCGAATATTTGCCTAAATTAACAATTTGCATGTGATAATAGAGATCATTCTAAGGAAAAAACATTTCTTTCGTGAACTTATGTCGCTCCGCTGCAGAATTTTATGACATGCGAAGCAAATTACCGAAAATCTAAAATAAACAGAAAATACGCAATAATTATTCATGATTTACATATTTATTCATTTACGCGTATTTTACGATATACTCCATGCTTAACGAAGTTTAATTTAATTAAATGCTGCTTAATTATAGAACTCCAATTAATAATACCTTATTAGCTTCATAAAATCTATCGTTAATGCTCGAAAATACGTGCGACTAGAGTGCAAATAACTATTTACGTGAAAATATCCTGCTATTAAATTCTATTAGAAGAAGAAGATAAATAAAACAGGTAACCATCCATCTTGAATGAAATATTCATTTTACTTCGTTTGATACCTCTGTTAAGATTGCATAATTGCTTATTATTAAGTCCTAATTGTTCACGTGAATGCGTGCTGGATGCAAGCAACAAAACAGTTTATAATGACTAACGAAATGACGCATAAATATACATATATATTATGCATATATACAATATATATATATATATATATATATATATATATATATATATATATATATATATATATATATATATATATATATATATATCTATTTATAGAAAGCATATTATTTATATGCGAGACTTGTTTCGGTATGAAGTTTGCAATACCATCTTCGGTCGTATACTATACTGAGAGAAAACAATCATCCATACAGAGATATCTCTTATAGACCAATGGCACTAATCTGAAGAATGGTTTTAAGGTCATTATGAATATCAGTAGAATATATATTTTGGACAAAGCATTTACATTTACATTCCCCATCCGAAATGTTAAATTTCGCTATTTCTCCAAATAAATTAGATTCAGCCTTTTTCTTTTATAAAAATTATTACAAGTGTAAATTAACTGAGACCGAAGGTAATTAATTACATGGTTTAAGTTCTTCATATGAGTAAAACTAAATGATGCAGTACTCTTTTGTCTGACATCGCCTTTGTGTTCAGATATTCTTTTTTCTAAGGATCTGCCAGTCTCTCCTACCTTGAGGGAGGAGTAATTAATAGATTCGGAAGGAAATAAATATACACCTTCTTCATTGGTTTTCTCATTGTGTTTGGTTGAAAGAAAAGATTTCAGGATAGTAGAAGGGTATTTGAAGGTAGGTTTGTCTGGTGAGAGGACATCGCTTAATCGTTTAAGTAAAGGTGATAATGAGAGGGATCTACAATTGATATTAATCTCAGTCTTTTTATCTTTGGAGGAGTAAAATATTGACCTGGCTTTAAATAAACTCGCGTTAATGAGGTAGCTCGGATACTTAAATTAAATTAATATACAGTTGAGGGGGAGAGAGGAATCGGGGGAGATAGGGAATGGGATTTAGGGTGAGGGAGGATAGGATGAGGGGTGGGAGGGAGGAGATAAGGAGGGGTAGAGAGAGAGATGGAGATTTGGGAGGGTGGAGTGTGGAGAAGGTTGAGAGGTGGAATAGGGGGAGAAAGGGAGAGGCGTGAGGGGGAGAAATGTAGAAAGAGGGAGGGGGGGAAAGGGGGATGGGTAGAAGGGGATAAAAAGAGGAGGTAGAAGGGAGGGGGTATAAGGAGCGGGGTAGAAAGAGCGGGGTAGAAGGAGCGGGTTAGAAGGAATAGAGTAGAAGGAGGGGGTAGAAAGAGTTAGTTGGAGAGGAAGAAGGGAGAGAAGGAGGGCTGGAGAAGTAGGAGGGGTGAGAAGGAGGAGGAAGAAGGATTGCGGGGAAAAGAAAAGGGGTTAGGATGGGGGAAACGGAGGGATTAATGGTATGAGAAGAGGGAGGTATGATTGAAAGGGGTTTGGGGAGAGATGGAGGTGAAGGAAAGCGGTGAGAGGTGGAGATAAGGAGGGGAGGAATGAGGGAAAGAGGGAGAGGGAGAAGAAGGTGGAGGTAAAAGGCGAGAGCAGGAGTAAAGGAAGTGTAGGAGGGAGGGGAGAGAAGGAGGGGGAGAGGGAAGATCTCTAATCTTTTCTCATTCTTTATTCATCTAATCTCAAATAATCACGTTCTTAATATATATATGCTAATTTGTTATTCTCTCATATCCACACACACATATATATATATATATATATATATATATATATATATATATATATATATATATATATATATATATATATATATATATATATATATATTTATATATATATATATATATATATATATATATATATATATATATATATATATATATATATATATATTTATATATATATATATATATATATATATATATATATATATATATATATATGTGTGTGTGTGTGGATATGAGAAAATAACAAATTAGCATATATATATTAAGAACGTGATTAGAAAGAGACGAGTAAGCCCACGTGAGATGCCCTAGAACAGCCGTGAAACCCACGTGTACATACAGCGCATGAAAACTGGTGCACTTCCGGTGCAGATAACGAGAGTGTTCGAAGCAAGACGAGCTCCTAACCGATCGGAAACGCCGAGCGACCGTGAAAATCGACATAGGACGCGCCTCCTCTGATAAGACCCGCTCCCTTCCGACGCCTCGGGGGATGCACTTCCGCTGAGGCCATCTAAATACTCAGACAAGGGCCACCGGAAATCAGTACAGTTGCGAGTACAGTTGTGGATAGCATTACCGTGCAGACCCCCTGCGTAGCACCCCCATCCTGTGACCGCCAGCCCCGTGACGTCACGAGCCACTCTCTACTCTGTCTCACTTGTAGCCGGAGACAATGGTTCTCGCCAGATAGACGCTAGTCAACAGATAAACATCTATCAACCTCGGGTCAGCTCCGTTCTTGCCTGGCGTACTCCATCGTTCATCTTCAGCGAGGTTAAACAAAGTGTTTTCAATCAGACATTGTAAACCCCCCTCGGCACCAGGCCCAAACCCATCCGATTTACGTCAGTCTTACTCGGAAGTCAGCCTACCTGTTTTTCCTCAATAGTTTGTTCGTACGTCCAGTGAACGAGACTTAGCGAGTCCCATTATACCCCGAGTCTCTGTGACCTTGATTTTGTACTTCCGTATTCCCCCCGTAACTTAGTGTTGTTTATCCATTGTAAAATTACTTATATCCCTTAGTTTTGTATATAGTAAAGTATTTTTCTATAATCAGTTTCTCACAACCCAACTATCGCCTTCAGTTTGTTATTGTTTTTCCACGCGCTCAGGGACCCCAATTGTCCCCAATATTTTGACTCCCGACTCCTGTTCCGTCTGAGGAGAGTCAGTACAAGGTCACCCAACGATCTTGACTCTACGATATATATATATATATATATATATATATATATATATATATATATATATATATATATATATATATATATATATATATATATATATATATATATATATATATATACATATATATATATATATATATATATATATATATTGTGATAGAACGAGTTGAAGCTGCGTTAATTTCAAATTCTATCACATATTATTTAAAACCATGATGTTGCCTACGTGCATCTTCGATTCGGAGCTTGGCGCCTTATCGCAGCCACCGGATGTCAATGTTTAAACAAGGAGGTTATCGTCCCCCCGTTCGCCCCCATACGCCGACCTCGCCAGATTGAGTTAGGCTTATAAACAGATAAGGCATTGTTCTCCGGCTCGGCTGTGCGTTCCCTCGAAGCTCCCACTCCATTGTCCCCCACGCCAAGGAGATTTCCTGGCTATTTATACGGAAACTTTACCACTAAGATCAGATTGGAGATCCAGATTTTCGTGGCGAAACATCACCACGACCCTCTCTCCCTTTGTGCGCCAAGGGACCTCGACCTCGAGACTCACCATCACTTGTCCAGAAGGAGGACAATATTCCTTGAGTGCCAAAGGTTCGAGCCTTTCGTGACGCCAAGTCCCGAAGGCTTCCCACTCGTGTTCAGAAGAGAACAACGTAAAACAGCCATTGTTCTTTTGGGCCTTCACCAAGAAACGGTTCTCACCCTTCCCTCTTGTTGTTCAGAGGAGAACTACATTAGAACAGCCATTGTTCTTGAGCCCGTAGACAAGAGACGGTTCTCACCCCCCCCCCCCTGTTGTTCAAAGGAGAACAACATTAGAACAGCCATTGTTCTTGAGCCCGTAGACAAGAGACGGTTCTCACCACCCCCCCTTTGTTCAGAAGAGAACAACGTAGAACAGCCATTGTTCTTTAAGCCGTTCGTCGAGAAACGGTTCTCATTCCCAAGACGCCACGTCAGGATCATTTTATTCCCCCCCTTCAGCTGGAACTCGCCAGCGGACCGAAAATTCCTTCAAGCCACCATCCACTGCACCACTAGTGTAAAGTTACGTGAGCCAAACGTCACCTTTGAGTACTTAACCCTTTTGTCAATTCTATCCTGTGCTTTAAATGGTTTATCGAACCATCCCATCTCTTTAACTCTATATTTGTTTTACCTTTTAAAATCCTTTAAATCCTCGGACTAGCCCGAGCCCCCACGACCCTTTCCATTCTCTGTTTATGTCAATATTTTCCGTCTTGTGTTTGTTGATAGTTATTATTAATAAAACTCTATTTTATTAATGATAGCAATATTATTATCCTTGAGCTCAGTTCCACTTCTTAAGCATATCGAAGATACATAATATCGGCCGACATACATTAACGCACTCTAAAGATAAGTAAGGAAGTTCCCTCAACGAATAGTGATATATGGTATATCGTCGGGAGTCATTCTACGACATATATATATATATATATATACTATTTAAATTTGGTATCAGGTGTGTAAGGTTTAACGCTATATCTTTCGCAAACACTGGTCTCAGGTGAGTAAAGCATAGTGTTGTTCGTTATAATAATAGAATATAGTAGTTTCCTTTTGTTTTAACGATTGCTATCCCCTTTTTTTAAACTTAAGAAGCTGGAGTAGCTCAAGGAACTGTGTTCATAATTTGTTTGTGTTTTTTTTGAGATTTTAGTCATTGGAGATTTATATCGAGAAACCAAGTACGAATAGGTCAGTGCCCATATTTAGGTAGGCTAATTTCTCTAGAAGGCAAAATTCTTGTTGTAAGGAATTTTAGTTGGTTGACTAGTGCGCCCCAAGTGCAAAGATGACTCAGTCCGAAATCTTTAAAACGCAAGGAGAATCCTTGGGACTTTCCGGAAAAGAACTAATTGAGTATGTTCAAGAGGAGCAAAGAAAAAAGGAAGAAACAGTAATCCGACGAGAGGAACGAGAAAGAGAAATACAACGAGAGGAACGAGAAAGAGAAATACAACGGGAAGAACGAGAAAGAAAAATACAACGAGAAGAACGAGAAAGAGAAATCCAACGAGAAGAAAGAAGGAAGGATTCGCGCCCCTTCCCAGGAAAGCTGACAAAGTTTCCGAGCCCCGTAAAACCCCAAAACTTCTTTCCCCAAAACCAACAACGGGACTCCAAACCTCCCGTTAAGATTTCTCCTCCATCTCTCTTCCCGAAGCGACCAATCATATGCTTCACCTATGGTGTAGAAAACCACATGAGCTGGAATTGCCCCAAAAATTCTAGGCTTAAAAGCGAACCAGCCCACCAAGTTCACCAGATTAATACAACCCCGGCTCCCCCGGTGGTACAGATCCAAGCAGAAACTTCTCCCCCTCCGTCAGGCCACAAGGTAAAGTTGATTTTTGATAAAAGTTCATCGGGAACTTTGAAATATTAGGAGGGCAGCGTGGACGGCTGCCGAGTATCGACTCTCGTCAGGGACACAGGATGTCCGTGTTTCATCGCGTCCGACGAACTCCTCCCAGTGGCCTCTAACCACGAAAAATTTGCAGTGGTACATGACCACCTTGGGCAGGCGAACCGATTCCCCGTCGTCAGATGTTACCTGCAGTGTCAATATTATGATGGCTGGGCTGAAATCATTACAGAACCCATACAATTCTGTTCCGTACTTATAGGACAGAGCCCCCAAGTAAGTTTTGACCCTGTGTTTCAGGCCGCCCTTCCTCGAGGCCGAGATAAGAAAGAAGCCCAGGAGCCCATCCCCATCAGAACCCCGATAGAGTCTGATTTCTCGGAAACCCTAAACCAGGACTTTAGGACGGCACAAAAGGAGTGTGAGTTACTAACACCCTTAGGCGATAAGGCCCAAGACAAGGACACGGAGACTGTCCGTGGACCCCAAGAAAAAAAGAACCCCCAACGCGCCCATGGAGATACCTTCGTAGAACTGGACGAAACATCGGCGCTTGAAGAAGATTGCCCCACGGAGTCCCTTAATGTAATACCAATAGTGTGCACCCAACCTGATGCCGATTACCCTCTTCCTTCCCTACCAGGCGAGTCTTTGGAACCCTCTGACCTGGATAGTGACGCGCAGCTGACACCACGTCAGAAGAGTCAGCTACAAGAGCTATTTGAATGGAGTCACCATTTAACCACCCTATTAGCTCTTTTCGAGCGACTGCGCTAAAATGGCCTCACCATTGGCCCCCGCAAATGCCATTTTGCCCACGAACCCATTAGATATTCGGGTTTCAAAATAGGACAAAGCAAGTTAGGTCCCCAAGAGAACAAGATTAAGGCAATCGCCGACATGCCCCTCCCGATTACAAAGAAGCCATTAAGATCGTTCCTAGGATCAGCTTCTCACTATCAGCGATTTGTTTCGAAATTCACTGCAATTTCGGCCCCCCTCATCCCCCTTCAAAATGAGAATTCCCCCGATCGTTGACGTTGGAATGATGTCGCTATTTCCCATTTTAATCAGGTCAAGAGTAAGCTCATTTCTGCCCCCATTTTAAAGTTGCCCAACCCGGAAAAATCCTTTGGGATTAAGACAGACGCTTCCAACGAGGGCATTGGAGGTGTACTCCTTCAATACGAGGATGACGGCACGAGTCATCCAGTTGCATATGCTAGTCGCCAATTATTACCACGCGAAAAGAGATATGCCACTATAGAAAAGCAAGCTCTATCAATTATCTGGGTCATAGACAAATTCAAGATGTACTTGATAGGTAAAGAATTTCAGATAAAAACCGACCACCGTCCGTTAGCCTATATTAGGAATGTGAGACACTCAAACGGCCGCATCATGCGCTGGAGTTTACTCTTGCAAGAGTATCAGTTTAAAATAAATTATATAAAAGGTTCCGATAACCAGGTCGCTGACGCACTCAGTAGGAATGCGTTACCGAATAGCGTAGAGTAAGAGTATTCATAGGATTAGTATCTCCATGTAGGTATATACCGTCTTGTACGACTTAAATTAAGATTCTCTTGTAATATAATTAGTTAATGTATATGTCTGAATTTTGTAACGCTCAATGTCTAATTTTTTTTGTATGTATATATATTTGTACCAATTAATTTACGTATAAATTATTTTGTCCCGTATGTACTAATTTTATATCATTTGATTGTTCCATGCCCTTTTTTTTCTTTGATTAAGTTGTATTAAAGGTTATTTTCCCCTGTAATCTAAAGATCAAAATAATCATATGTATTGAGGTAATTCTAGTTAGGTGCAGGAAGGTACGGTTGGTCCCCTCAACGGAGCTATATCGTTGTCCATTCTCTCTTTTTTTTCGAAGTGACAACTTCCCCCGGAATGGAGGGGTGTGATAGAACGAGTTGAACCTGCTTTAATTTCAACTTCTATCACATATCATTTAAAACCACGATGTTGCCCACGTGCATCTTAAATTCGAAGCTTTGCGCCTTATCGCAGCCACCGAATGTCAATGTTTAAACAAGGAGGTTATCGTCCCCCCGTTCGCCCCCATACGCCGACCTCGCCAGATTGAGTTAGGCTTATGGGCAGATAAGGCATTGTTCTCCGCCTCGGCTGTGCGTTCCCTCGAAGCTCACACTCCATTGTCCCCCACGCCAAGAAGATTTCCTGGCTATTTATATGGAAACTTTACCACTAAGATCAGATTGGAGATCCAGATTTTCGTCGCGAAACATCACCACGACCCTCTCTCCATTTGTGCGCCAAGGGACCTCGACCTCGAGATTCACCATCACTTGTCCAGAAGGAGGACAATATTCCTTGAGTGCCAAAAGATCGAGCCTTTCGTGACGCCAAGTCCCCAAGGCTTCTCCTCGTGTTCAGAAGAGAACAACGTAGAACAGCCATTGTTCTTTTGAGACCTTCGCAAAGAAACGGTTCTCACCCTTTCCCCTTGTTGTTCAGAGGAGAAATACATTAGAACAGCCATTGTTCTTGATCCCGTAGACAGGAGACGGTTCTCACCCCCCCCCTGTTGTTCAGAGGAGAACAACATTAGAACAGCTATTGTTCTTGAGCCCGTAGACAGGAGACGGTTCTCACCCCCCCCCCCTGTTGTTCAGAGGAGAACAACATTAGAACAGCCATTGTTCTTGAGCCCGTAGACAAGAGACGGTTCTCACCATCCCCCCTTTGTTCAGAAGAGATCAACGTAGAACAGCCATTGTTCTTCAAGCCGTTCGTCGAGAAACGGTTCTCATTCCCAAGACGCCACGTCAGGATCATTTTATTTCCCCCCTTTGTCTGGAACTCAGCAGCGGACCGAAAATTCCTTCAAGCCACCTTTCACTGCACCGCTAGTGTAAAGTTACGTAAGCCAAACGTCACCTTTGATTACTTAACCTTTTTGTCAATTCTATCGTGTGCTTTAAATGGTTTATCGAACCATCCCATCTTTTTAACTCTATATTTGTTTTACCTTTTTAAATCCTTTAAATCCTCGGACTAGCCCGAGCCCCCACGACCCTTTCCATTCTCTGTTTATGTCAATATTTTCCGTCTTGTGTTTGTTGATAGTTATTATTAATAAAACTCTATTTTATTAATGATAGCAATATTATTATCCTTGAGCTCAGTTCCACTTCTTAAGCATATCGAAGATACATAATATCGGCCGCCAGACATTAAAGCACTCTAAAGATAATTTAGGAAGTTCCCTCAACGAATAGTGATATATGGTATATCGTCGGGAGTCATTCTACGACATTTATATATATATATATATATATATATATATATATATATATATATATAAAACTCAATAATGGGTGAAATAAATGTTATTAAAACAAAAAAATTAATTTAGCACCATTTTATTTATCTCCACTCAATTATTAGAGTGGTAATTTATATGCATCAAAACACCTAACCAAACTTAAGTTTTAAGTTATATCTTACATTACTGTAAAATGTGAAGCACTATAGAATCACCAGGACATCCTCCCTTAAAAAAGCTCTACGGCGAGGATTTTAATTCCCCATAAATTACTGTGAGCCTATGATTCTAGACAGCTAATTTTAGCTAATAAACATAGCTAAAATTAGTGGTCTATAAACGCATTGTCTTAGTGTATGGTCTACAACACAACTTAAGCTAAGGTAGGCTAGCTTAGGTTAAGTTAGTAGCATAGTCTTTTTTTTAATTAAATATCCTCCTCCTAAAGATTTCAAATAATAGATTACCATAACTTAGGCTATATTAGTTAGATAACTTACACATCTTCCCCACAGTAAGCTTTATGTAAAGGGGGGGGGGGTCAATAAGAAAAAATTAGGAGGGGGGATGGTCAAATGGTAAAGTTGTGGTAAAAGATATTGAGGTAGTCAGCATATGTTCAATTGTTCTTTTGTGAGCCAATAAGTTAAAATGATCATGGATGTTTGATATTTGTAACGTCTCTTAAGTGCAAATTTTGACAAGATTTAATTTAGATACATTATTAAAAATGAGCGATTGAGAGAAGTTCTTATACCATTAATTGGAGTTCATAAAACACCAACGAAGATAAAGAAGTGTTAGGCGAGCTATGGCATGTCCTCTCATACAAATATTCTAGTTGCTTCCCTGACCATTTACTGGTAATTTTCTGCTTGCGCATATATTACTGAAGCTCTCGCATAAATAAGTATTAATAATTGTCGTATCCTTTCCATAAAACACAAATTATTAAACCAATTTGCTTTAGTCGTTTTACTATACGAAAATGAACCTTGAACACTGAGTAAAAAAGTAAGTTAGAAACAATGTTAACTCAGAAATATATAAGAGGCTTCATTTTGCGAATAACACACAAATAACTTAAAATAAACCTTTTGCTAACAACACAAAAATTAGTCGCAGATGCATAAGATATAGATAAAAAAAAACATTCTCTAATGAGGATGGGTGGAAAAAACTGACAGAAGAAGATGCAAGAATGATATTCTGAGTTGGACGCCCTTTTACAAAAAGAGACCCATAAATTATTCTTCCTACGTTTTGTCATTCATCTGGCTTTCCCTACCTATTAAAGATGCAATTTAAAATTTCTTTTGTTTATCTCCACTCATTTCTTTCAGCAATCCCTAAATCTATCCTTAATTGACGATTGTTAGTAATACTCAGTAAAAAGTGCTTAAATTATCAAAATACAAAGTTCACTTATTGAAACCTGAAAAACTTACACTAATCCCATTTCTTTGCGAGTTTCAACATTCCCAATAAGACCTAACAAGTTTAGGAACATTACCAATTAAAAGCAAAACGAAATAATTCCTCTACAGAAAACTAAAAAATAGCATTACTCATGTAAATAAAGCACGCTTTTAGAGTGCAACGAGTTTAATGGAAGGTAAATAATCCACTTGAACACTACATATAAGCAGCTTGAGCGAGGGGGCAGAAATTTGAGAGAAACAGAGGAATATTAGAATATCAATGTGGAGAAAACAACCCGAAAAATACTGTAAAAATAAAAATTCAAAGAATAATCAGAATGTAGAAAATATTTGCTAGTTAGTTTAATATTTTACCCACTAATTTGGTGATTTATTAAAAAGGGCTAAAAAGTAAAACTGAAATCCTTGGAATTGTCTCTAATCGAAATTTGAATTTATTAGATTAACTTTATGGGAGAATGAAAAAATCAAAGGTTCCTCTCATGTTCAACCATGAAATAAACCTGTTAATACAAAGATCGTAAAGAAATAACAACTAATTTAGAGTCAATTACAACAAAAGCTACAGGGCTATAGCAAAATAACAAAATTTTCATTAATAAGGGATAAGTGAGGTTTATATAACTTTACGTTCATAAATCTGGCACAATTATTTTTAAAAAATCTACCGAAGGAAAAGTTTAATATATATATATATATATATATATATATATATATATATATATATATATATATATATATATAATATATATATATATATATATATATATATATATATATATATATATATAAATATATATATATATATATATATATATATATATATATATATATATATATATATATATATATATTATAATGCAATATTTACTTTCCTAATTTTTAATATAAATCCAGGGTTAATTTGGTTGAATTCCTCTAATCCATCTTACTCAAGTCTCAAGTTAAAAATCTCCTTGATTTTTTCTCGCTTACCTACGTTTTGGAGGAAGGAAGGCCATCTTTCTCTTTTATATAAGTTCATCTACTTTGCCTCCCTTTTCATTTCTTGAAATTGTTTTAACAAATCTCCTTTCATTTTTCCTTGATATATATATATATATATATATATATATATATATATATATATATATATATATATATATATATATATATATATATATATATATATATATATATATATATATATATATATATATATATATATATATATACATATATATATATATATATATATATATATATATATATATATATATATATATATATATATATATATATATATATATATATATCCCTAACTATATTTTTAGAACTTGAATTTTTTTCTCTCTTGGTTTGGATATCCTCTCTAGATTTTATTATTATTAATAGTGGTATATTATTTAATTTTTAGTGTATTTATGTATTTTTTTTTAATTTAGGGAGATTAGGAGGGTGTTTAAAAAAATAGTTAAAACCTTTATGAAAGTGTGTTGAAAAAAAAACGGTTTGAAAGCCAATAATTTAAAGGATTTCAAAGATTGTCTAATTAAAACTTTATAATATCATTTATTTATTAGAAAATATATAAATAAATTTCTTTTGAACTTACAAAAAATGTTAGTGTATTTATGTATCTTTTTTCTTTTTAGAGAGATTAAGGTGGGATGTTTAAACAAATTATTAAAACCCTTACGAAAGAGAGTTGAAAAAAAGTGGTTATAAAAGCCAAAGAGGCAGGAGGCAAGCAGCCCGAAGGGCTAATAGCGAGCGCAGCACAAGCTACCCCCGTTGGGAGGGAGTGGCGAAGCCATGGCTTGTATATATATATACAGTGACGTTTGCTTCGTTAACTTTAGTCTGCATCCTCTTAGCTTTTTGAACACCTCTCTCCTCTGTAGGCGTAAGGCGAGAGAATGGGATGACTAGTGGCATTTCTTTATGCGCCAAGCGCCTTTCGACCCATTCTGGGAGTCAACGTTAATGCAATCTGTGTGGTATCTTGCAATCTGAGGAAAAAGTGGTGAATTCTAGTGAAAGAGAAAAGTGGAGCTGATTTACGAAATAAAAGAGTAGAGAAGTGTGAAAAAATAGAGATTAAGCATAGGATACCAAGATGCATAAGATCATTCTTCTAGCTCTCTTTGTTTTTGTTTGTTTTTCGTTGTATTGTGTATGAGTTTATTTATAAGGCGTCCAGGGAACTGTATTTAGTGTAATATTATTTGGGTATTCTTATATTTGCACTGTCTTGTGCTTTATAGTGGATGCATTTTTTATTTTCTTTAATTATTTTTGTCCTTTTTTGTTTTGTTTTGTTCCTATTTGTTTTCGTGTAGGTCATGTTTTCGTTCTTTTTCAATAATTTTCTCGGGTTATTTGGTCATTAATGTAGTTCGTTTGGTCAATTTCAGGTCATTTTTCCTCTTTATTTTATTTGATTAATCGAATTATATTTTCTGTTTGTTTAGTCTCATTGTTTTTTCGGGAGTCCTTTTTGATAGACTCCCTTTTTTATCTATAGATGGCTGCCTCCTCGCCGCTTTCCGGTTTCTACATGCATCTCGGATATCTTACATCGCTGGTAGCTATTATGTTTTATTCTATGTGTTCTTATTGAAACTTCATTTCTCATTAATTTTTCTTTTCTTTCCTTTACCATTTGTTATAATATTTTATTAATTGTTTCATTTTCATTTTCCTGTGTATATCTTATTTTCTCTTCTTTTCATTCTTCTGGTACCTGTAATCAAATATGTGCATTTTTTTCACTCTCTTTGCATCTTCAGTTACCGCATTTTTGGAACGGGTAACAATGTGGATGCTGGGTAGATCATTGTTTGTCTCATCATACCAAGATTTATTCTTCTCTTGTATTCTCGCCAGTTTCTTATGAATATATGGAGAGCTCTCATTGCCTGTTTTTCTCTTCCAAATCCGCACTGCGACTTGCTTTCTGTAGCCAGTTGTTGTAATCATCCCCGTCAGTAATTGCATTCTTGGTGTAGGGATAACTTTTATCCCACACGCTTATATCTGATAGTTTCCTATATCCTATGGGGGCCATTTTAAATTTACCATTATTGGTGCGGATTTCCTACTTGTTTTCATAATCGTTAATGTTTTCTACTCAGCTGCAATCTTTCGAGCTTGCATCCTTCCATCTTTCCACTGGCGCTGTATTATCTGACTGATGTCGTCCGCGTATTGGAAATTGAGGCATGGGAGATTCAAAGGGTTCTGCATATCTACCTTGGGGAAATCTAGGCCAAAAGGAAAATTTTAGTCTCTGTGTTGGCCCTATAATTATAATGGCGTACCTTTACATGACATCATCGCAGAATATCTTCTCTAAGTTTTCGCCTAGTCCCAGTTGTCAGAGCTTGTATTGCATTATCCCTTGCTATAGCATGTTGAATGCTATGGCGACATTATGACATACTACGTCCACAAAGGTCCTGATTCTTTCTGCTTCAGTGATCATTTTAGCGATTATACTGATTGTCACATTTGCACTTCAGATTTTTTCTAAGCCATTTTGTTGATTATTATATAGGAAGTTTTCATTCAGGTGTTCCACGAACTTTTGTTTAAGAATCTTTTTAAAAAGCTTTCCGCTAAATTCCAGGAATGAAATTAGCCGGTAGCTATCTTTACTCGTGGGAGGCTTCCCCTCTTTGACTATGAATATCAGTTTATCCGCTTCCAACTATCAGGGTTGTAACAGATAAAAATGCAGGCATTAAATATTTTTTTCATTCCTTCAAGAATGAAGCCGGGGGCCTTGGTTCAATTTTGTTTAGCTACTCTGGTGTGCCCCGGTTCATTTCTGTTCGAAGGATGTAAGTCGCTTTCTATTTCTTCCGTTATTGTTAGTGCCCCATTGCCTTCCATCAACTTTCTCCATTGGTCAACTTGTTTGTTGGGATGAGTTCTTTGTATATTTTTATTTAGCTTGTCGATAATTCCGTTTTCGAATTTTATATAAAACTGTTCATTTTCTATTTCAATTTTCTGGCGCTTTTTTCATCCTTTTAGTTTTTTTCTATCATTTTCCACAATGCCTTGGTAAAGCGTCCTCGTCTATTTTTTTATATCGCTTCGACATATATTCGTTCCTGTTGTTCGCGTATATTTTAGACTAGTCACTGCTTTATTTCTTGCATTCTTCTTAATGTTACCCTATAATATCTTATTATCCCGTTTCTCTTGAAGAGATCTTCTAATTCACGCTGTAACGCTTTCATGTGTGTTGAATATTTGGTATTGTGAGATGGTCTTTTTTTAGGATTTCTAATCTCTTCGCTGTCTGAATTAAACATGGCTTCTTTAACTGTTGTAGAGCTTCATCTATTTCCTCGAGGTTTGCATCTTCCAGCGTGCTGGGGTTAAGAGTATCCCTGCAGCATTTCGCCCTATTATTTTTGCCAGTTGCTCTGAAATGTCTTTTTCTAAAGGATGATGGTATCTGAATAGGGTTCCTATTAATGGTAAAGGAAGTAATTATATGGTCGTTACAGGGAGAGATCTCTAGTTTCATATAATAATTGATTGCGCTGTTGAAGTTGGCTAGACCTATGTCCGGTTTCATGGCTGAACTTGCCGAAATGATTATCAACAAATTTGGGCCAATACGTTGGACGATGCTTATGTCCATTAATATGTCTAGGCTTCTCCCAATCTCGTTTGTGGTTCTCCGAGTTTTGCTTCCTCTAGATGTGTTAGATATTATTTCTGCAGCAGTTCTCTGTCCCTTTGCCTATCTGCTCTAAAATATTTTTTCTTGTGGGTAATGGTTTCTGAATGGGGTTCTTATTTATGTTAGAGGAATTACTACGTGATCGCGCAGCAGGCAATCTTTGGTTTCATTACAAGAATTGAATGTTAAGTTGTGTAAGGGAATCTCCACGTGTAAGCTCTTGAGCAGAACGGAACTCCCATGCGTGGCAGAACGCCCAGTTAGGCCTAAATTGGTAAGCATACCCTCCCCCACCCCAGCCTTCCACAAGCGGTAGCCTCGAACCATGTCCACCACGACTCACTTTTATATGGGCAGAATAGCCTCTGCAAGATGATTCGAGGCCATTCGAAAGTAGAGCTGTGTCCCGCTTACCGCCCTTCCCCCCCCCCCACTCCAGCAGAGCCTCGGACATAAATAGCGCTCGACTCCCATGAAGAGACACAGAGTTGAGAAGTCTCGGCCAGACCCCAAAAGATTCCCCATGGTCCCAAGTCAAGAGCTAGCAACGAAGCAAAGTGACAGCTGGATTATTTTGTGTAATTGGAATTAGCCCCAGTCAGGAGGTAATTACACTGAACGATCGCCCCCGAGTGATTTTTCCGACTTTTCTTATCAACTCCTGTCGAAGCCCTCCTCATTTCAGGTATTTGAAATACTCTCTCCTGGACCGGAAGTTAACCTTCCCCCTCGATTTGGGAGAACCGTCATCACTACAACCTCCCGCTCAGAAGTTCCGAACGGCCTCACCTCACGTGCAGAAGATATCCATAAGCCAACCCCTCTCCTCCCTTCAGTAACCCAATTGAGTTAATCCCCCCCATTTGAATAGTCTCCTTCTGGAATACCTTATGTTCTAAATTCATGGCCTGATTTATAACTACAATTCCCCCTTTCGTTTACTGATGTGATTTTGTCTGTTAATTCTCTGAGGTAATTTTACCCATCAATTCTCTCACTATTTTTGTGTAAATAAAATTATATTTTTTTGTATATGCCTCGCGGTTTTCCGTCCCTTTTGTCGGTTCGCTTTCAAGTTATTGGTCCCTCCCTCATAGATATAATATTGTATTGATATAATGTAATGTCATACCACGAAATATATATATATATATATATATATATATATATATATATATATATATATATATATATATTAATATACATATTATATAAATCTGGTGTCAAGTTTGTTGTTTTTTTTACGACCCCGTGTCATTTTAATTTCGACATAAGAAGTTCACTTGTTATTCACGTACATCCCTTTTTAAAAATTTTTGTATTGTACTGGCAGAAGGCAAGTTCAAGTTATTTGAAGAGCAGTGGAACGTTATCAATTTAGATTTTGTGTTGGACCCCAGGTAATTAATTTTTTCTTGGTGTTTAAATTTTGGAGACTCTCCTGGTTATTAATCCAAACGAGTTAAGGTCTTTGGTGTCTTAATTCCGGTAGGACCATTTTTTTTCGCTTAGAAACAGCAGAGGTAGGTAGCTGTATTAATTTTTTTTGTGAAAAAGCCCTTCACGAATATTCAAGTATTCGTTTCGCGTGGGTCGTGTCCTAGATCGTTCGCGTGTCAGTGTCTCTTAGTTAACTGCGTAACAATGTCATTCTTTGAAAAATTTAATAGTTAGGGTGAAATGTTACGTCTTTGAGGCAAAGACCTGCTAAATTACGGGCAGGAAGAAGAGAGGAAGGAACGGGTAGAGCGAAGGGAAAGGAAGATGGAGGAGAACAAACTGAAGATGGAGATGGAGGAGAACAAACTGAAAATGGAGACGCAGGAGAGCAAACTGAAGATGGAGATGGAGGAGAACAAACTGAAAATGGAGATGAAAATGGAGGAGAACAAAATGGAGATGGAGAAGAACAAAATGGAGATGGAAGAACGTGAACAAATTAGGCAGCATGAGCTGGAAATGAGCCAAAATCAAATGGATTCTCAGTCCATCGGTTCCCGGGCTGAAATTCACCAAACTCCTTCAGTCCACCTTCCCGCTTTCAATGATGGGGAGGACTTTGGGTCATTTTGGGGCTATTTTGAGAGAATCTTTCAGATCAATAGATGGGATCTCGAAAATGATGGCGTCGCTCGCTTACTTCCGCTCCTAAATGCCAAGTTAAGGGATATCTTCGTATCCCTTCCCCCGGAAACAACTCTGGACTATTCCACGTTAAAGACCGAATTGTTAGCCGCTGTTCATATGAATAGCGAATTATACCGCTCCTAATTCCGCCAGAAAGGATTCGCCCTGGCCAAACCTTTAGACAACACGGGTACATCCTCCAAAGAAACCTTCAGTGCTGGCTGGATGCGTGCAAGATTCCCAAGGTCTACGAGTCCTTTCTGGACTTCTTCCTTATGGATCAGCTTTTAGCTGCCGTGGCTCCCGAAATTCGCGCCTTCATTAAGGATAAACGTTGCGCCACTTTCATGGAGTGCTTGGAAGAGGCCGATGTTTACGCGGGTAGTCACGATTTATACCCTTAGGATGTTAAAAAGGCTCCCCAATCGCCCCACAAAACTAAATTTTATGTCCCTAAGACCCCACTAAATTGGTTCCAAGATTTCCTAAAGCTCCTAGTCCCTCGAAGCCAAGAAACTTCCACCCATCGGAACAACGAGACGTTAAGCCCGTAGTTTCTTCTTCCCCGGTTGTGCCGTACCAAAAGAACCCGATCGTCTGCTACACCTGCGGAGTTCCCGGCCATTACCCCACGAACTGTCCTCAAAACTCCCGATTCGCAAACTCTCAGTCCCACCAAGTACAGCAAATCTGGGCCGCCCCTGATTCTCTTCCGTCGCCTCAGAAGACTCCCGAACCTCCCTCGCTCGCCAAAGACCCGGTCCATCAGGTAAACTTTCTCTTTAATAAGAACAACCCTGGTGGATTGAAGTTTGAGAACGGAACTGTGAACGGTCGCCGAGTATCCATCCTCGTCCCTGACACAGAGTGCACCTGCATTATAGTGTCTAAGGACCTACTTCCCCCTGTTGGGCCCGACCACAAGAAATTTGTGGTGGTCCACGACTACCTTGGCCGGGCCAGTCGTTTGCCAGTAATTCGTTGTTACATCGAGTGTGACTATATGTCCGGTTGGGCCGAAGTGGTAGCGGCCCCAATCCAGTTCTGCTCCGTTTTATTCGGTCATAACCCAGTAATTCACGACCATCCCGTGGCCCAGCCCGTGATTACTCGTACACAAGCAGCCCTGGAATCCCGTGCACCTGTTCCCCTGGAAATCCCTATCGACCCGGAGTTCCAAGCCTTCCGGAGCGATAAGTTTTCCTGCGCCCAGAAGGAGTGCGCAACTCTACCCTCTTTCGGGAGAAAACTAGAACCCTCGAGCGTGAGTCCATCCGAGGTAACAAACGAGTCTCGTATCCCGTGAAGAAGGGCTTATTAAGAGGTTTGAGACCTAATTGGACCTTAAGTCACGAAAAAAAAAATTCAAGCCTGGTGCGAAGGTGCTGGTGCTACTTCGCACGGGAAGCAACAAAATCCTTAGCCAGTGAAAGGGACCCTACCCCGTCCTCGAGGCTAGAGGACCCGTGGATTACCTCATCGATACTCCGGCAGGGTCGAAGGTTTTCCACGTGAATTGTATATATATTATCTCATTAATGTTCCTAATTATGATTTTTTTTTTTGGGGGGGGGTCCACTAAATGGTTAAGTTTTTTTTGGCCGATATTTATGCCTCCATTTAATTGTATCCTTTTGTTTGGTTCAACTGAAATGTCGCCAATGTTCTCCTGTGATTTTTCTTTTGTTTACAATTGTATTAGTTAAATTCTCTATAATAGACCTGTTTAAGGCTTATGTCCGTAAATTCCCGCTGAGCTAAAATTTACGTTTTTTTGTATGTGTACACCTGTCGTAGCCGGTCAGAATTTCCCTAGACCTTTGATAATTCTAGTTTGACAGGTTGGGATGATCCTTTCCTAGGCAACTGCTCTGTAAAGCATCATCTTTTGGTTGGGAGATGTGTGAGGGAATTCCCACGTGGAAGCTCTTGAGCAGAACGGAACTTCCATCCGCGGCAGAACGCCAGGTTAGGTCTAAATTGGTAAGCATACCCTCCCCCCCTTTCCACAAGGGGTAGCCTCGAACCATGTCCACCCCGACTCACTTTTATACGGACAGAATAGCCTCTGCAAGAAGATTTGAGGCCATTCGAGAGTAGAGCTGTGTCCCGCTTACCGCCTTTCGCCCGTCACTCCGTCAGAGCCTCGGACATAAATAGCGCTCGACTCCCATGAAGAGACACAGAGTTGAGAAGTCTCGCCCAGACCCCAGAAGATTACCTATGGTTCCAAGTCAAGTGCTAGCAACAAAGCAAAGTGACAGCTGGACTATTTTGTGTATTTGGAATTAGCCCCAGTCAGGAGGTAATTACACTGAACGATCGCCCCCGAGTGATTTTTCCGACTTTTCTCATCAACTCCTGTTGAAGCCCTCCTCATTTCGGGTAGCCGAAATACTCTCCTCTGGACCGGAAGTTACCCCCCTCCCCTCCTTGTTTTTCGGAGAACCGTCATCACTCCAACCTCACGTGCAGAAGACATTCGTAAGCCAACCTCTCTCCCCCCTTCTTCAGTAACTCAATTGAGTTAATCCACCCCCCATTTGAATAGTCTCCTCCTGGAATACCTTAATTTCTAAATTCATAGCCTGATTTATAACTACAGTGGCGGCAACAAAAAAAGTGACATTGAATATTGGCAATAGAAATCGATACATAAAATCGCTTTCACGATTTTACTTGCCAACAAGCCAATGAAAAGGGGCGGGGCTTATGCCACGAGTGGATGACTCTCCTGAGCTAAGACAACAGAACTGCACTTTATTGGTACTCACTGTCTCGTTTGAGCTCGTACAGTGAGGTTTTGGTGTACAACGCTCCAGCGTGCTGATTTCCTGCATTCGTGCCTACATTTGACGTGCTATAACTTCTGTGCAAGTGGATACAATGGGGCGGAAAAAGCTTTCTATGACAGAGAAAAGCCGTGCCTTGACCCTATTAGAGCAGGGAAAGTCTTTTATTGATGTAGCAGCAGATTTAGGAACCTCAAGAAATACGATTTATCGCCTAAAACGGGCAGCTGAGTTATTGCCACCAGGTACCATACCAAAGAGGAAGGAGGGCACTGGTGCAGCTAGGAAGACATCTCCAAGGACTGATAATATCCTAAGGCGTGAAGTGATGTCAGACCCTTCTGTAACCTCCGCTTCAATCAAGAAAAAACACCCAGACCTTCTCCAGAACGTCGCCCTCAGGACCATCCGTCATCGCTTACAGAAGGACTTAGGCCTACCGGCTCGCCGCGCTGCCAAGAAGCCACTTCTTACCAAGGCTATGAAGATGAAAAGGCTCAATTTTTGCAAGACCTATAAACATTGGACAGCTGCCCATTGGAAGAAGGTGATGTTCAGTGATGAGAGCACCTTTAGGCTGGTCAGAGGAGAGTCAAAGATCGTGCGTCGTCCCAGCAATGTGTCTCGGTATGACCCAAAATATACCGTGAAAACTGTGAAGCACCCTGATAGTGTGATGGTGTGGGGTGCCTTTAGTGGAAACAAGGGCAGAGGAGGTCTGTACTTCCTTCCCAAGAATGTAACCATAAGGGGGACTAACTATCTCGAAGTTTTGAAGCAGCACATGCTGCCATTTTGGGAAATTCATCGGTGTGAATTTTTCATGCATGATGGTGCCCCTGCTCACAGGTCCCAGTTAGTAAAAAGGTTCTTCAATGATAATAATATTAGTGTTTTGGAGTGGCCTGGTAATTCCCCGGACCTAAATCCTATTGAGAATGCTTGGAATCTGATGAAATCCAAAGTTCAAGAGACAGCATCCGGCAGCATCAAGGACCTGATAGAATCACTGAAGAAGATCTGGGTTACGATCGACCCCACCTACTTCGCAAACCTCGCTGAATCAATGCCCAATCGACTCAGAATGGTCATCAAGTGCAAGGGCAACATGACCAAGTATTAACTTTCATGAAATATTCATAATAAAATATGTAAGTTACATTTTTCTGTTTCATTTTCCCCGAATTGTCACATGTCACTTTTTTTGTTGCCGCCACTGTACAATTCCCCCTTTCGTTTACTGATGTGATTTTGTCCGTGAATTCTCTGAGGTAATTTTACCCATCAATTTTCTCACTATTTTTGTGTAAATAAAATTATATTTTTTTGTACATGCCTCTTTAAATAACCTTGAGCTTCTCCATTGTCCATAATTTACCTGACCTTGTTGCACTCTCTCGCTATTCAACCCGTCTAAACTTTTGTCGGTTCGATTTCAAGTTATTTTTCCCTCCCTCATAGATATAATATGGTATTGATATAATGTAATATCATACCACGACAAGTTGCAATTGGCAAGATATATGTCCTATTTCTTAACCAAATATGCCATGATGAACTATTAGAAATTTTGGCAGAGACTGTGAACGATGTTTATGTCCATTAACATGTTTAGGCTTCTACTTATCCCATTTGGGGTTATATATCTTGAATCTTGACATCTTGTATTGATGTCGCCAAAAAAGATGTTGGGACTACCTTGATTGAAAATGGAGAAAAACGTGGGAAGAAGCAATTACAAGAGCCTGGATAGTTGGTACCCTGTAGCAGTTATCAATGCCCTGAGTTCCATTTCCACGTGTATCGCCAATCGTTCTTGGATATAATTCGTTCTAATAACCTCATCCATAATTCTATAATTTAAATGGGGATTTTTTCGAAATTTATAAATGTTTTTTTTGCTAGGTTGACAAATGACTTGGGGGGTTTGGAAATTCAAAGGATTGAAATAGTTAAAAAGATCATGAAGAAGAAGAAGAAGAAGAAAAAAAAGAGGAAGATGAAGATCAAGATCAAGATCAAGATGAAGAAGAGTCTATAAAGGTGATTAAAAAAAACGGTTAAGATTAGCAAATAAGGCCGTAAGCTACAACCCCGCAGGGGTGCCTGTGTAACCAAGCTCTTCCTGTTAAGGAAGAGCTTGTAATTATATATTTTTATCGTGTCATTTTGTGTGATAATACCATATTAAGAGATAAGGAGAATATCTGAGTCAAATTCACTGAAAATATTTACCTATAAGGTTATGTATTCTGGCAATTTGCGTATATTGGCGAGTTTTTCAGCTTATTTCTAAGCATATTCGTGAGTGTATTTATCTGTTTCCTCTTTGTCTCCTTTAATGGAGGAGACTTCTCTTTAGGTTCCTCTTGCGCTTCCTTTCCTCAGTGTTCTCTTGTTAACTTATGTGATGCATTGCTATGGAATTTTTTCCTTAATCCTGTTGTTTGTGGTTGTTTACTCTCCTATTTTGACTCTGCTGTGGGACTATTGTATCTGGTGAGTAAAAAAAATTGAAATGAAATGAAAAAGAGACAAAGAACTGATCGTCGACCGAGGTGGGGAAAGGAGTGGGCGAGGCACAGTACTACAATGTAATCCTCCGCACCATCGCTACCTAAATCATCAGTAGATTCAGAGTATATTGGATGCAGAAAGAAGGAGTGACAAAGAGAGGAAGAATAAATGTTCGTACAAAGAAGAATGAAGCATAGTATAAAAAAAGTGAACCTAGGCAGTAGTAATAAGGCCAATGGTTTTACTTTCGGATCCGAACCACGGTATAAATCATGAATACTCTATATTTATTATTTCTTCGTGACTACGTTTCCATTTGTTCACTATAAATCCCACGTGTGATGGGCGAGAGCAATAATGGTGAAATTTGAAGGAAAGTATAGATTTGAAAAGGGATGCTAATTTGCCTGGAGGTCATGTTAATCTCTCAGTAGATCTACCGTTTATTTTCAAGTTAAGATTTCTACCTTGTATCATAGTCCTAGTCCAATTTTCTCTTTATTTATTTTTTTCTATAACGTGTTTTTTGAAACCTGACATTGTAATGGTCAGTCAAAGAACCTTGCAGTGAGCATCATAGCTGTATTTTTCTCCTTCTTTCTACATATACATTTGATGGGTTTCATTTAAAAAAGTACAATTTTAAATTGATCTCGATTAGATTATATTTTACATTTTTTCGTAGTCCTTAATACTTCTTATTCTTTTGCCGTTATTCTAACCCGCATCTCCCTATTGCTAGGTGATATCGTAGGCGAATTCGATGTAATAGTATGCCTCATTTCTAGGTGGTGGTACATCTGCGGTGTAGATTGAATAGAGTATGAGTACTTTTGGTGGAGTTCTTGATGGTTTCTTTTATTTTCCTACTGTTATGGTTGCAGCCGTTCCTTCGATGGTGTTTCTTTCTTCCTTGACGAGGTGAATCTTCTGAATTGCTGGATGGTCTTGTACGAATTTTGGTGGATAGCTTTCTCATCCGCCACTGTAATTTGAAACCTAAAATGGAATATGTGAAATTAGGTTCTAGACGTTGTTTTAATCCTGGTTTTATCAATATATTGAGTTATTTTCGGGCTCAATGTGTCGATCTTTATCCAGACGCTGAACAGTGTAGATTTGAAATCGCAAAGTGAAAATGAAATAAAATGAAAAGGGAAGTGAAAGACAAAGAACAGCTCTCACAACCCTTTAATCTTTTCCCTTGGCCGTCAAAAGAGAAGTCAAGGAGGTGGGGGCGAGGCTCGATACTCGTTTGTAGTCTCCACAGCCATACTGTTTAGAGCCCATAGGTATGATGGATAGGAGTGAAAGAAATGGGAAGAGGAAACTTTAAGAATAGGACAGCGAGTAATTATAGTAGGAGATATAAAAAGTACTTAGATAGTCGCGGGACTTACTGGTTAACGTGTAATCTGAACCACTATGTGTAGCTTCTATCTATTCTAGATAGTTACTGTTTATCGTGACATCTATAGCAAGTATCTACTTTGAATCTCGAGTGTGAATGTGATAGTGAATGAAGAATAGTTGATGAAAACTGAAGGAAGTAAGAGGTTTGCGAAGAGATGGTAATTTGCCTGGAGATGAGGCTAGTCTTTGTCCATTGTAGGTAGTTATAGTTAGCGTAATAAAGTTAAGTGTATTTCTCGTGAGAATCACGCATATTTGTATCTTTATATTTGTATTTGTATCTTTGTTTATTTGTATCTTTGTCAGTGTAGTGTTTATTTATATAAAACGTACAAACCGTTATTAGTAATTATTCTTACTAGCTATTATTTTTTATTCCTATTCTGGTTATAATTGTCCATAAGCTATTCACTATTGAAGCTTCAGTTATCTAATTAATCTTAGTCATCGTAGAATAACCTTCTCCTTCTCAACGTGTGGATTTCTTCTTCCCTCTCTTCTACTCTTTCGTCAATCCTGGAGAAACTTCGGAATAATCTGCGTGTTCTCCACCCTTTTCTTTGAGCAATTTGGTTGGTTAAATCAATTCCTATTTAATTTTGTTTCTTATCTATGATTTTCATGGCTGTTTTGGCTTTTAGTCTGTTGAATTGCTATATCGTCGTCTAAATATGAAGATCTCACTGTCTTCTTAGTTCTAATCTTCTAGCCTTTGTTATTATGTATAAAGCTTTTTTCTGTACTCTTTAAAATTTTATTGTGTTGCTTCTCGAGATCGTGTGCATCGCTATTGCTTAATAAATAATCGTGGATTGTGTTATGGCCTGGCAAATATTCCACCTGTTCTTCATACTACAGTTTCTTAACTCGTAAATGAATACCAGTCGTTTTATTCCCAGACTTACCCTCTCCGTAACGAACTTTTTTGTAACGTGAGGTGGTAATGCTTAGCCCAATGATCCTCCACTCTTTGTCGTATCTGCAGCACTCTCCTTTTACATATACATCTGAGATGTTCGTACTACTATACACAAGTACCATCTCAATTTTTTTCCTATTAGTTTTAACTTTCCATTTTTATTCGTATATATTGATACTTCTTATTTATTGGGGCGTAATTCTGTGTAATTTGCATGGTTCCGTTTCTATAAGTGCAAACTATCAGCTGGCCGATGTCATTGGAAAATTGAATGTCCGGGTTGGTAGCAGATTCTCCTCGTACGTATATAGAGAAGTTGGATCCTAATCTGTACATTATCCATCTATTTATGAGTGTATTAAGTTGTTTTCCGAATCAGTTTGTATATTTATACCCAGATGCCCCGCAATTGGCACTTGAATCGCCTAGCAAGATGACTGACATCCTATTGTTGATTAGTTTAGTATAGTTAGGCACCGGTAATTAGGGGTGCCTGGTTGGCTGGTATCCTGTGGTGACAATGAGGTTGCTGAAATCCATTTGAAGTTCTATAGCCAAATAGGCATCTTCCATTCCTTCTACTGTTTTGCCTCTCCTGAAGGATTTTTGGCTATAACATTGTTGTCCATATCTTCATTATCTTGTTTTATGTTTCTTCCATGTTCTGATATTAATATAACATTTGGGGCAATATTTATGACTGAGTTTTTGTACAATTTCTTTGTCTTTCCATTCGCATGTGTTAATTGGTTGTACTTTTAACTTCTTAATTTCCATATTTCAATTGTCCATTTTGTTCGTTTAGTCGCTTACCGTGGGATATTTTAACCGTTTAGCTGAGTTATTGGTGTTTCTTTTTCTGGTTATTTTTTAGTCGCGTACGTGCGAATCTTATAAGTTAGTATGTGGGATGGTCAGTCGGTTGGTCAGATTGTAACCATTTTACTTCTCAATTAGTTTTTGAAAGTTTTGAATGTCGTAAAGTCAGATGATATGTTTCTTATTTAATTAATTTGTTAATTTTTTTTTTCAAAATTATTGAAATAATTGAGAGCACGAGACTTAGGTCTGTTGACCGAGTTTCATTTCGCCTAGGTTCACCCTCCATTGATTGTGTTCGAGGGACCTTCAAGCGATTCTTCTTTGGGAAATGGACTCATTTTTCGGAAGGATTTAGATTTCCTATATCTTTGGGTTTTCCTGGCAGTAACCTGTGTGCATCCTTGCAGTGTCGTCAGAGGTATTTTCCGTATCTGTGTCCTCGCTATTTGTGTCCTCTTCTGTTTCCGTTTTTGAATCTTTAATTAACGCTGGGTTTGTTTTTTCTGTGTCAGTGATTTTAAATATGGGCCAATGAGTCTATATCCTTGAGAAATTTCATTGTTTAGAGATCATTTTCTTTTGGGATACTGTTAACTCTAGTTGCGTAATTGCCCTGATTTGCAATGTCCATCACATGGGTGTGTAGTATCCACGTAAGTATTTTCACATTGAATGTTTCAACTTAATTAATCTGCGTTGTCGGTCTTGATGCGTATGATTTTCTGTTTACCTTACCATTATTCCGGTTTCTCTCGGTTTCTTTGCTCTCGATAATCTCTCTTTGCTTGGAACAGATCATAACCATAATTCTGTGTCCCCCTTTTTATTGAGTTGTTTTAGTTGCGCCAAGAATGGCCGTCTGTTCCGCATCTGAAAAGATGATGAAGTCTTTTTTAGGGCAAATTTGTGTCGTGTGATCCTCCATGCCATAACATCTGAAGCATATCTGTATGCTTGTAAAGGCGTCTCTTTGAATGCGTGAAGTAGAATTTTCATGATGAATGAGAAAAGTCTTTTGCCAATGATCTTTTAAAGCAATTTCAGTAGATTCACAAATGACATTGAACACGTGAGTGTGGTTTAACTTTTCCCCCCTCAGATGCGAGTATTTTGAGCCCTTGCTGCGTCTTCTGCAGTTCTTTTTGTAGTTCTTATCATGGATGTTCTCCTAACCATGACTCTATCATTTGACAGATGGCGCTTATATTAGCCGTAATTTGTAGGGATATTCTGTGTTCTAAATCCAATTATTTTAGTATGATATATCCGGCTGATAAAGGCCATTTCTCTACGTCCTTGTTTTCCGGACAAATGACTGTGTAACCTGATGAAGTTTCTATAAATATGATGAACGGTATTGCTACATCTAAGAATATAATTTTCTCCTCATCCTACCTAAATCTCTTCTTTCTGTTCGGTATGAATTTAAGGAGTAGCCTTTTAAAGTCAGCACAGTCCTGTTTCCGGGGCGGCCTTCACCCTCTCATAAGAGAGGTGTTCTTCTTAGGGGCTTTAACAGTATAGAAATTTTCCAGTCTCCACCAGTGTGAGGAGACCCTGTGTCTGTCCTAATTCTAGCTCACCTACCTTTTGAATGGCATACTCTCCTTGAACACCCTACCCATGTGGGTCCAGCCCTAACAGCGGTGCACAGTTAGATTCTGGCTCGTCACCGAGAATCGGCCCCCTGACGGGGTCTTTTTCAGGGGTTCATTATACTTTACCACCAACTATAACTAAGTCCTTGCCGTTGACCAAGTTATAGTAGTTCTAATGAGAAATTAGTTAGAGATAAAAAAGTTGTGTTGAAACGCTTGACAATTTAGAATGGGAACTACTCATTGACCTCCATACTCTTTCGACTGAGTCTCATCAGATTACTTCTTTTCAAGAGTTTCACAAATCCCCTGAAGTAAGGAAGATGTCAACATCAAAAGATTTTTTTTCAAAGTCATACTATTTTTACAAACCTGGTTTTGAAAAGTTAGTAGAAATATGGAGAGTATTGTTAGGAACTCATGTAAATTATATTACTAATTAAATTAATAACTTCATACCTATTTAAATATAATATTTTTAGAGCTGTTTTATTTCTATCCATAAAATAATGAATTATAAAGATGAAAAATGCCGGATTAGCTAAGGGATGATCTAATACTTTGCCATTTTGTTTATAATTAAGAGTAATTTGCGTTTAGTTTTTTTAGTCTTCCCTGTTTTTTAAGTTTCCTTGTTGTTTTTTTAGTTTTCCCTGTTTTTTGAGTTTTACCTGTAATTTAGTCTCCCCTGTTTTTTGAGTCTTCGCTGTTATTTTAGTTTTGCCTGTTTCTCCCTGTTTCTCCCCCCAAAAAGTATAACGTGTATGTTTGATTCTATTTTTTGTTTTATTTTAATTAGAATTTTAATTAAATTTCTCCTTAAAGAATTGGTCATTAGAGCAGCTACTAGGTCTACAAGACAAACGCCCCCAGCTGATTTTAATTCAAGTATCACCAGCATTCTCCCCAGCCATGTTGCCTTTTGTTTCTGGTCTTCAAGTGTGTGCAAGATTTGGTCATTCTTTGCCGGTGTGGTTTCATCTTTATTCATTCTGAAGTTGTCATATGGAGTTGTGCTATCAATTGTTATGATATAGTTCTTGATAGAATTTTCCAATGATCTTTTCTATGTTTGTCATTTTGTTCATCTGTTAACCCTTTAGGGTAATTGTTTGCTATTGGCAAATTATTAGGAATTGTTTTATTTTTTTAGGAATAGAATTATAGAATCAATATCAGCAAAGACCCTTTGATCCGTTCTATGGCTAGTCGTAGATAAAGAGTGGAAGGTAAGGCAAGGAGGCAATTTGATGTCCTTTAGTGTCACCGATATCAATTATATAGGTAGTATTCCAATTAATTCTTAAACGTGTTGATTGACGTGTTGTGAAATAAATTAGCTGGAAGAGAGTTCCAAGTGGCAAACATTTTAAAAGTAATAAAGTTCCCCACGATAGTCTTCTAATAGCGCTTTAATTTCAATTTGTTCGCGGGATGTTTTCAGCACGTTCAAAAGTAAATCAAAGCTTATATTATCGTAACCATTCAGTATTTTGTTATTTCTATCATCGGCCGTAAAAAGTACATATCTCTAAGCAAGAGCAATTTTAATTCTTTAGGTCTGTTGCCATAGGGTTTGTTTCGCAGGTCTGGAAAGAGCTTTGTCTGCCTTAGCAGTACTCTCTCCAATGAAGTGATATCCTTATGCAGAAAAGAAGACCAAAACTGGGCTGTATAGTCCAGCTATGGAAGTACGATTGATTTAAACAATTTAACTACTATTTCTTTGCTCTTATATACGAAAGTTCTCGTAATAAAACTGAGTGCCCTATTTGCTATTTTAGCTATTTTGACACAGGGATTAAAAAAATTGAAGTCACTTAAAATTACTTCAGCGATATCACGTTCTAACACGTTATCTAATCGATACTCGTTAAATGTATAATCAAATATTCCATTCTAAAGCAGATGTGGATAACTTTTCACTTATTGAGATTAAAATTTACCAGTCCTATAATTGACTAATTAAATATCGTTTAAATCGTCCACAACCTTGGCAATCTTGCTTAATATTCTTGCATCTAAGTCATTAACGAATATAGTTAATAATACAGGGAACAATACTGACTCCTTGATGTTCACAGCTAGTGACTTCGGCCCAATGAAACGATTGTCCATTTATCAATAGTCTGTAAGCCAGTTCCCCATCCATTAAAATAGTTTACCTCTTAACACATGCGCTCAAAGCTAATATTAGCTATCTTTTAATAATCTTCATGAGTTGATTATATGTGGTTGGCCAGAAAGTCCAGACTCACTTAAGAAGTCGAAAGTAAACGACAAAGTTTATGGAGCAACACAAAGATTAGGTCTGGAAATTTGCGATACTGAAGGAGAAGACACAGTCAATCAGGCAAAGGTCTCGGGAAGGTACAGATGTTTCAACTCCGGGAATCATACCTTTGATGATCAACCACGTTTCAGCCGACCATCGACCTTTGAAAGCGAGGCTTTAGTGGCAGCATTGAATGTTGAATCTTCTGCAAGCAGCCGTTAACTTGCAAAAAACTGTTGTAGTGTCATCCCATCAGACTGTGCTGAACTGATTGCATCAAATGGATTTTGTTCACAAGAATCCCCGATTGGATCCATATGACCTCACCAAACCACAAGCTGCCCATAGAGGAGAGATTTGCAGCCAACTTCTCAATAACTCATTGGGCGACTGATTCTGGAGGCGAATTTTCACATCAGATGAAAACTTGGGGTACTTGGTTAATCACGATTTGGAGAGAAACTGGCTTCCGTGAGGTGAAAAACTGCCATCAGTTCCACAACGTAATTGGTTTGACAAGAAAGAAGGTCATGATACGAGAGGCGGTCAATAAGTTTTGCGAATCAGCAAGGCAAAACAGAGGAAGGGAGATGGCTGTTTGTGGGGGTGTTAGGACAAGTTATGACAAGTCAGGACCTGCAGCGCACGCTCCTGCCTCGCCTATTTAGAAGAAATAGCTGATCGCAGATCGTCAGTCACAAATTTTTCAACAATGGAGAAGGTTGAGCACCGCGCAGTGATCAAATTTTTGACCCACAAAGGCAAGAATGCAAAAGAGATCCATGAACGCATGGTTGCAGTGTACACCGACACCGCCCCTTTCTATGCAACCATTGCCTGCTGGAATAGGGAGTTCCGCCATAGTCGTGAGTCCCTTGAAGATGACCCCCGTCCAGGACGCCCTTTAGACGTGACCAATGAGGACAATGTGGCCCGTGTGGAAAGAATGATCCTCGAAAATCGACGGGTGAAGGTCGAAGAAATCGACTGAGAATTTGGAATATCACATGGAAGTGTTATCAGCATCATCCCCGACAATTTGGCCATGACCAAAGTCTTTGCCCGTTGGGTCCCTAGAAACCTCACGAAACCTCACGCTCCAAGATCGACTTCAATGTCGTCAAAGTTCGAAGGAGCTGCTGCTCCTGTACAACCAAGACCCGGCGGGATTTGAGTCACTCATATTGACAGGTGATTCAACGTGGGTCCATAACTGGGATCCCGAGACCAAGCTCGAAAACATAGCCTGGAAGCACAGGGGCTCTCCGACCCCAAATCAAGTTCCGGACCCAAACCTCAGCCGGGAAGATCATGAGCACCATCTTCTGGGATTCTTAGGGAGTGTTGATGGTGGACTATGCGTCTCGTGGAAGGACCATCACAGGCCAATATTACGCCGAGAAACTGGTTGGGTTGAAGAAGTGCATCCGTCAGAAGCGGCGGTGTCCTGCTCCTTCACGACAATGCCCCTGTCCACAAGGCCAGAGTTGCACAAGGTGCCCTGCGTGAGTGCGGATTCGAGGAGCTCAACCATTCCCCCTACAGTCCAGATCTTGCCCCTAGCGACTATTTTTTTATTCCATCAGCTCAAGGCTTCACTGCGTTGACGCCGGTTTGGGGACGATGAAGATGTCCAGCTCGCCGTCCAGGAGTGGATTGAACAGCAGTCGGGAGATTTCTGGTTTTCGGGAATTCGAAGCCTCAGGGACAAGTGGCGCAAGTACATTGGAGTCGAGTGTAGTTATATTGAAAAATAATAAAACACTTTTCCTCATATCTCGTTTCCTTATATCCGAATTGCAAAACTTATTGACCGCCCTCATATTTCTCTGGTTGAATTTTTAAGGAGTACTGCAATTCGAGCTTGCTCCACATGGTTGCTGGTTGCACTATCAACGCTTAACTGTATTATCAGCAGCTAGACCGCATGCACGAAAAACCTAATAAGAAGTATCCTACATGATATTTTAATTCCAACATAGTTTGCTCCCATTGGTTTATATCCTCGGTCACGTGAAACAATTAGTTGTTCTTAAATGACACTAATATCCATCATTTCTGCTATGAATAGTTATATGTCTGCATGAGAAATCCTACGGCACCTTTACCTATTTTGGCTCTATCTTTATAAGAAATATAAGATCGCTTTTCAATTTTATTATCTCTTCTTCTCTATTCTTTACATTGCTGAGCTCAATGAGGTTCCATTCTATTCTCTTAATTTGTGTCAATGAATTTTGGGGTCATTTGAGAGCAACTGAATGTTTCACATGACCGAGGATATCAACCGATGGCAGCAAGTTCCGTAAGCCTGGAAACTCTTAACACTTTTACTCCCGAGTTGCCTGCTGCTGTGGGCAGCACGTTCGCCTACTGTAAATAAGCGCAGGGCTCTAAGGGGTATCATCATCAAGGTTATGGGAGAGAAAAGTCACTTGCTATACGAATTTCAAACTGTGAAGGATTCATTCCTCTGTCTCAGGTGGAGAGCAGTATGGAAGATGAGAGGCTTTTTAATGCTGCACCTAATATCCGCCACCTGGTGTATACTTAGTGTGTTGACTTTTCGTTTTTCGTATTTATTACTGTCCAATTTAATATATATTCTTAACTAAAATTAGATTCAAATTAAGCAATTGGTGGGACAATGCTACACCCGAACACTAAATACATACCAACGTTGATCTACACGAACACAAATGCATACAAGTAATCACACTCACTCAAATCACAATTACAAACACCTACAATCACACACTTACTCAAATTACAATTATAAACACCTACAATCACACACTTCCACAAATCTACACATATAGCCGCACATTTAATGTGCATATGTGTATTCACAAAACAATATACATACACTTACCTACATATAACGATCAATACACTAACTTGCACGCACCCATACAAACGCTCTTACGCATACATAGAAATATCCACATTATACAAACAGACATAGTTACCCACATGTACAAAAATCCCCGAATGTATGCTTGCGCACACGCTAACCCTACACATATATAGACAAACACGCGCATTACAGGTAAACAATTAGTTTCACCCATTCCGACATCACACATACACTCACACCAGACAAAACCAGATATATGAACTTTGAAGTTTCCGAGTCGTAAAATATGAACGCCTATATGTAATGTATGTGTGTGTATTGAGTCAGCTATAGCATGCAACCCATGTTGCAGCTGACATTTGTAGGATTGCGTGCCCTCTCAGCCCCAATATCTTCCACATATTTTCACTTCAGTTGACTTCACACTACAGAGCTCAACTTACAACCTGCTTGTTGGAAATACCCTCGTTAGTTTTCGCTTTAATTCTAAAAAAATATCGGAGGAGCACATTGCATTTAATCACACTGATCAATTCCATAGTTAATTATTAAAATTTCCCCTCACCTCACATCAACTGTTTACTCCGCCGCTTCCTGAACATCATTTATTTTGCGGATCGAATTTTTTCAAAAATAAGCGAGCGATAAAAGCGATATCTAATCAACTTTCAAAGATTATTTAGACAGATTATTTAAAAAAGTTTATTTAGACAGAGAGCTGATAGATAGCCCTACCAGTCCCCAGCCATGCACAAAATGAATGCAAAGTAAAGCCATGATTTCATATAAACATTTGCATATTATAGATGGATTAACTTGAGCATTCCGGTATAAAAGAGCTATAAAATGAAAGGTTGCCTAAACGATGAATGTGACATGATGGCGAAATGAATGAAAATCATATATATCAGCATCTTATATTGTGTAATCCTTTGAATAATGAATGGAGATTTGAACGTTATTAAATCGTTATTTTCCTGAATTCAATATAATATTTTTACACTTATTTATATGTGTGTATGTGCGGAGGTGACTTTCTAGTGGTATTTAGGCTGCTAAATATTATCGGGTGAGGCGAATATCAGGAAGAGTTGGTAATTAGGCGAGAATGCAGCAGCCAATGTGTCAAGAGAGAGAGAGAGAGAGAAAGAGACAAGGAGAGAAAGAGAAAAAACAAATGATGATGAAGAAAGAAAGAGACAGGAATAGAACGGAGCACGCGGAGGAAAAGGGATTTAATGGAAATATTATAAAATCTTAAGGAATTGATATTTTGGAAAAGTCCTATTAATTAAAAAGGGTGACGTGTAATTAATTTGAAAGTTTTTCATGCTTTTAAAATTCAATTAATAGCGACACAAATATAGTGAAGGGATAATATTAATTAATCTAATATTTAAAGCTTGATTACATACTTTATTATGATTTACGCATTGTGTATTTCAATATGCCGCTTTGCAAATTATCCGCTAATTGACATCAATAAAATGAAATTAATGAGCAGAGTAGCGTATATATATTATTAATGCGCATTTTTATGGTTAAATTAAATTGTTTTGCCAGAAATGCCATGTTTTTAAAGAGTAGGTTAAAGATGGCATTAAAAGAAAAAAATAGGAAATATCTAATCTAAAGATTTATGTCTTTATACCAAAATCGCATTTCTATGAATTTTTTCAGGTCATTAGTCAAAGATTCTGTAAAAACACGAATTATGTTTTCCATATTATCGAACCTTATTTTTAAAATATGAAATTCATGGTAGATGAAATGTAAGGTGGATATGAGAATACTACAACTCCCCATAATCCTATCTCTAAGCTAAAACAGCCTGGCTGAGAAGTGTAAAGCTTTATACTGTTATGCATAAATGCAGTATTGGTCCATGTCTATTTATCACTGCAGACTGGTTAATAACCCAGGCATTTCACCAACTTATAAATAATATGGTTTAACTGTTATTGTTTTACTTGGTTGAAAAAATGCAAAATAGATGATTCATTTACTATTCCACCAAACTGTAGCTATAGTTATTTATTTTAGTTGAACAAAAGCTTTAGCATAGAATATTTCTCTTTATTCTTGTCTAGCTATTAAACAAACCTCTTCCTTCTATCGTATTGGAGCCATTATCCATCGCAGGTTATGATTTATTCTTTGTAAAAATCAATCCCTCTTTCGTATTACAAAATAGCATAAACAAAGTTTAAACTTTGAAATTTCTAAATTTCATTCATTTCATGTTAAAACCACTTTTCAAGTCTTTTTTTAACCAACCATAAGGTTTCCAATGCTAGTAAGGGAAGATCTCTGGTAGAGTTTGAGCTGTAGTAAATGCGAGGGGTTTGAATGTGTAATGTACCAAAACGATGCATGAGAGTAATCTATTGTCATTGTTGATGTATGGGAGTCATAGTATTACATGGATCTCAAGGGACATAATCTAGTGGACTTACGGCTAAAATGGACAATTTAGCACCTCTAAACACTAGGTGGTGCCACCTTGTGGTCAACTTATATCATACTTGAACTCAGTGACCTCAATTACCCTTAGTAGCATTGGTTTAAGCTGGCTACATTGAGCCAGAGGCTCGTTGTGGGCAGGAGGTGAACACAATGCGAGATTTGAGCACCCATAGACCTGCTTTTGCTTCGCCGCAGTTAAAAAGAAGGAAGGATTTCGAGTCTGCGGCTTGCAAATGGACAATTTTAGATGGATGCTTTTTGAGCGAAGAGGAGATAGAGTGAAGAAGTTCCGGGTAAAATGTGTTTATGATAAGAAGAAAGGTGAGAACAATGTTGTGAGAATGTTCTGAAGTGGTAGGGCAATATACTAAGGTGGGTTATGTGAGTGTTTGAGAAAAAGAGGGATAACTAAGGAGAAGGTGTATTGAAGGAGGTTGTGATGGGGGGAGGCTTTTGGAGGGGCCTTCTTTCCCAGGGCGATCTATGAGTAGACGAGATTCTGTAGCAGATAGTACCCCATCTCTATGATGGTTGGCTCTGTGCTTGATATGGTATAAGAAGATGGGCATGTAGTTTTACTAGGGTTGAGACATGCAAACCCCTTTGTGAGAAAATGGTTTAAGTTGGTTTTAGCCTAAAAAACTACCTTGGAAACAAGTCCGTCTCAGCTCCGATTATTTTGCTTTATATTTCTAAACTATTTTTTTGATTATATTATAAACAAGCTCGGTTTTTCACGTCTTTTGTCACTAAGCCAACGGAGCACTGAAGTTCCTTCTCGTTTTGTATATTTTATCAACTGCGGCGAAGATAAAACAGGTCTATGGGTGATGCAAATCTTGTGTTGTGTTCATCTTTTGTCGGCAACGAGTGGCTGGCTTAATGTAGCCAGCTAAAACCGTTGTTACCAAAGGTAATTGAGGTCACTGATTTCAATATGATATAAGTTGATAACCACGTGCCGCCACTTACTAGCTAGAGAGGCTAAATCGGACATTTTTGCCGCAGGTCCACTAAATCATGTCCCTCTATTTCTCTATACTTCTTTTGTTTTGATTTCATGAATTTCACCGGTGTGAAACCACTTCACCTACCTTTTTCGTTATCTTAATAAGTTCATGATGAGTTCAATACTGCTGAAAACGAATCTGGGATAGTCATACCTGGACAACTTATAGCAGGGTAACTCAATCTCGAACAGTTATATTTACATACAATCTATGCCAAAAGTATAAAGTACCCCTTCATAGATTTATATATATTTAACATATTCAATCAAACCCTTTAGATTTTATAATATTACTAATAAATATTTACGATAATGTGTATTTTGCTAATAGGTTTGAATATTTTACTAACTATTAAATTACTTAGTGTTTTATTAAATAGTCTGTAATTCATAAAATGGTATCTTTTCTAAACTTAGAAGTTAGCCTACATATCTTATGCTTCACCTTAAATATATAACTATTTTGCATTCAAAATTGTTCGAAATAAGTGAAATTATTAAAACTAAAGAACTAACTGAAACACAAAGAGCAGAACTACTTCTCCATACCCAATGTTCATGAAATGTGGTCTAAAAAACTCTCAAACAATATCAAGAAACCAAGAGTTTGTATCAAGAAAAGGAAGTGGTAGTAAACGTCTTACAATACCTAGAAAATACATCTTTTATTGATTCGGGTTTCGCTATAGAAGCGCAGAAAAACATCTAAGTTTTTGAGAGTTCAATGAAGATTTAAGTTTAAAAATACCACCCAGAACAGTTAAAATAGGACTAAAAGTTCAAAGGCCAAAATGATACAAGGCAAGAAAGAAGCCATTGATATCTGAGGGCAATAGAAAAAAACATCTTTAGTGTGCCACATATCACAGATATTGGATGCATGAACAATGGTCTAAAGTTATATGGTCAGATGAAAGTAACTATTAGCTATGTAACTATTGTTGTTTTACATGCATTTTATGTAATTCCATTTAAATATATCTTAAAATAAAATTATTTAAAACTTTAACTATTTGTAACAATTGCTTTTGTGGTACTGACTCGGATAGGGATTCATGTCTTGATTAGGTGCAGGGGAAATGTTTTTATGCCATAGAAGAATGAACTCTACAACTTATAAGACTATGTTGTTACACGTTTGAGAGGTTTATCCAGAAATTGCATAGCACAACACGGAAGAAATGAGGTTATATTTCAGCAGGAAATGCCCCACGCTATACATCCAACCACACTAAGAATTTTCTTTCAGAAATTGGGATCCCAGACTTAAATCTAAGAAATTTCGTAAATAGTGAAAAAGCAATCAGAGTATAAATCAAAAAGAAATGTATGAAAAATTACAGGATGAGTAGGAAAAGATAGCGTGAGATTTTTGAAAAATTAGGCGAAATCCATGGCAGGAAGAATTTTGGTGCGGTGTAGGTCATCAGATACCTATGTCATCTTATACCGCGGAAAATATAACTAACCTAACTTAAACCCGGGAATCTAACTTAAAATATCCAAACCGGTCACAAACTTAGCCCTCTACTCAAAAGGAGACAAGTTTCTTTTTAAATTCATCTTGGGTATTTTCATTTTTTTAATCATTTTGATTATGGGCATGTCCTACTTATTGTATTGTCCGGCTACTGCTATATATCGACCATCGCCCAATAATCTGGAATAATGAAATTCTTCCCAAATCAGTTCATCTTCTTCTACACAGACATATACATATATGAGTATATATTTGACCAATTTTTCCACCTATAACATCGTTTTCTTACACAAACCCTTCTTTCTTTATACCTGAGAATATTGTTATCAGGTTTTGCGTTCCCCTTCCACCACTTAAGATTCATCTGAACATGGAATTTTTTTTTACTATAAACTACATCAAATAAATGGATCCAGTTTTCCTACCTTAAACACTTAAACCATTTATTACTAGAGATTGCCTTTGCTTATGAGTACTGCTTGTTAATTTTAACAGTGCTTATCTTTCAAAGAGTACTCGTATTTCTGACACGATTAGTTAGGATCACTTGTTCAAAAAAATTAGAACAAAACTTTGTTTCTACTTCATGGTTTATTTACTTCAGAATCACAAATTAGCTTTTTATTAACAAACAATGTTTCTCTTTTTTTCAAATAAGGTTGAGAGATCTTTACTATACAAATTATCAATCATCGTGTGTTTTATACACACCATGAACGTTGATTGATTTCGCCTTGCTAGCCTCTTGAATACTCTTCCTTTATTTTAAACTAATGGAAAATAGATCCTTCCTTAGTATGTTAGCAAGGTTCTCCCATTCATTATCTTTTTTCGTAACATTCAATACATTCTTATATCAAGGGGCCGGTACCGAACTCAAAAAGCTTTCAATGTTAAATTAAAGTTAGTAGATAACACCTTTCACTAACGTGCACCATTTTGCCACAATTATTTTAACGCCCTGCCATAAATGGGACGAACGAATTAACATCTCGCTTCTCTTTGGCTTCAATCCCAGCCATAATAAGAAATCAGCAACCAATCTTCTATTGCAAGGAAATAGAGTTTTGGTGTACAAACTCCCAATTTTATTAATTCTGGGAGATGTAACTCAAGAGAGTGAAATTAATCAGGCGACAGGTTCGGAGAACGGAACCATACCTGCATGAATAAAAGCTGCCTGAAAATACAACAGTCGTATAAGAATCCAGATGGCTCTGTTATCCAGCCACAGGTAAAGAGAAAAATGCTATTTAACAAAGAGCAGTGATAAATGAGGATAGTTGGCTGTAATGCCTCACCGAGAACCATCCATGCCTCCTGATGAAAAGGAGTAAATGTATAACAATGATAAATGCCTATAATATGTCTATATATGCATATAGGTATAAAAATGTGTCAAAATTATGTATAAAATGTCTATTGTGTATAATTGTGCAGTAAATGTATAAAGATTTATATAAATATAAGAATTAGACTCACAAGCAGCACGTGAGTAGAATCTGCAATACATTTTTATATCTAAAAAAATAAGGAATGATTCCGAGCGCTTTCGTCTTTATAATTATCAAAAATATCCTTCTTTAGGAATGAGAAAATGGTAGTTTAGGAGGGTATATTATTGAAAGAAGGATTTGCTCATCTGTCTAGGTCCTCCTAGACCTCTTCTCTGTTTTCGACTCCATCGACTACACTTTCCTCCTTGATCGTCTTCACACTTTCCTTGGTCTCTCGGGCACTGCACTTGATTGGTTCCGCTCGAGCCCGCGCCCATTCATTATGGGGTGCCTCAGGGCTCAATCCTTGGTTACCTCCTCTTTCGCATCTACTTACTTCCTCTTGGCTCCCTTCTTTGGGATTTGGGCATGTTCTTCCAGCTCTATGCTGATGACACTCAGATATACCTTTCCGCATCACCTGTGTCCTTTTCTCAGTCAATTACTAAGCTCCTTTTAGCCTACACCTCCATAAACGAATGCCTGCCTGTCGACTTTCTCAAACTTAATCACGATAAAACTGAAGTTCTCCTTGTTGGTACCGCTTCGATGGTGGAGAAATCTAAAACTCTATTCCCCTCCCTACACCTTGGGAAACCAATGTCACCTTATCTGATACCATCAGTAATCTTGGTGTTATTTTCGACGAGTAACTCTCGTTTAAACCTCACATCCATCGCGTCTGTAAGTCTACCCTCGGTTTCCTCCGCAACTTTTCACGTGTTCGATCCCATTTTGATCGACGAAGCCTTGAGACTGCTATTCATGCCTCCGTCACCTCACGCTTAGACTACTGCAATTCTCTTCTAGTGAATCTCCCTTATTCGCCACTTCGCCCCTTACAACTAATTCAAAACTATGCTGCCTGGCTCCTTCTTCTCCGCCCCCGGTTCTCTCCTTCGACGTCTCTGTTACAGTAGCTACACTGGTTACCTATTCGCTTCTGTACCCTCTATAAAATTCTTTTCATCACCTACAAGTTTCTAAACCTCGAGGCTCCACCTTATCTCTCGTCTGCCCTCTCCCGTCGTAAAACTCCTCTGGCACTCCGGTTTAACCTCGCTTTCCTCCTGAACACTCCTTGTTCTATCCTCTGCTCGATGGGTGACTGTTACTTCTCCGTTTGTGCTCCTAGATTCTGGAAGTCCGATTCACTCCCTCCCTTGCTACTTTTAAACGTCTCCTGAAGACTTATCTTTTCAGAATTGCGCTTTGGGGCTAACAGCCCCGAAGCCCGCATTATAAATACTTATTATTATCACTATACTATAAATATGTTCTGGGTTTTGAAATTTGACCCTATAGATAACAAATATGCATAAATGGGCAAAGGTTCTTGAACTGTGTCATATATTACCAGAAATACATACCTGCAAACCAAAATCTTCTTTCAGTCCTCAATCCGATACACATTTCATTTTGGCCTTACTTCGCACGATACTCTCCTCAGAGGAGGTTATAGATGAGAATCTATATTCGTACATACCTTCTTCTCAACTAGAAAGAATTACATATATAAAAGATGATCCTTATTCGAATACCGACTCATAGGACGCCATCATTAAAATATTAGAAGGCTAGCACGATTAACAATGCTTGGAAAATGGTTTATATGTAACGATTTGCCCAATTATATATATATATATATATATAACTTAAGAAAATATTAAGAATTCTAGAGGAATACAAGGGAGAACCATCAAAACACTCACCTATGTTGGTCTGACTCAAGAAAGAAATGGGGAGGGGATTGAACTGGACATGGGTAAGATTGTATTGGTAGTAGAGCTATGTCATAAGTAGGGGGGTAGGGGACGAGTCACAATTAAGACTAGGGGCACAGGATTTAATATAAAGGGATTCTAGTATTCTTAAGCTTTGCTCATTGTTATCTTGATCAATTATTGTAAAATTATATATACTTATATCCGCTTTGCATTTGATTGTATTTGCTCTGATAAGGGATGGTTCTTTACGATTAAGTGGTTTTTCAGTACGGGCTCTGATGGCCATGTGTGAGGAGAACCTTGCTCTCAGTGAGCGAATCGTGCTGCCTATGTATCTTCCTTGGAGAAACCGGGGACAAGAAAATTCGTAAACAACACAACTGCGTATATATATATATATATATATATATATATATATATATATATATATATATATATATATATATATATATATATATATCCTGACAAAATAATTAAAAAAATTACTTGTAAACATTCAAATTGTCTTTAACCATCAGGAAATCTTTGCCTTCCACCAAACCGCTAAAACAGAAAAAAGGCTGTTTTTTACTCAATCTCTTCTAACCGCACCAACTCTCCTTTATTCTAGATAGGAGAAACTGGGAGGTCATTAGATAAGCACATTATTGAACATAGTGGAGAGGTTAGGAGAGCAAGCGATGCCTCAACTATCTATAATCTTGTTAAAAACCTTAACCATGTTATGAATTTCTCTAGTGCACAAATTATTTACAATTGTAACTATTTTAATCATAGAAAATGATTGAATATTCATTAATGGAAGAAATTCCGAATTTCAATCTCTACTTAGTAAGGGCAGTTTGAATGTAGCCCAATATCTTCAACCTAATCCAAAAAGATGTTGTTAATGCCCTTAAATTAACTTCCCCCAGATTAATGTCGGTTGTTCGTTCTTCGATATTCGTATGATTATGAGTTTTGATAAATTTTCTCAGTTTCCAGATGAAGTTGATATGAAAAACTACTTGTCAAAACTAGTCTGGTCTAAATAAACTTTATGCTCTGATACAGCAGCTTATTTTCTACATAAATTTACTGTTTTATTGAGTAAAGAATGTGTTTATATATATATATATATATATATATATATATATATATATATATATATATATATATATATATATATATATATATATATATATATATATGATTAAGAGCTCACTAAGTAACACATGAGTCACAATTTTTAAAAAAACAAGGAAAAAAGAAAGGGATTCGGAGCGCTTTCGTCTTTAATTGAGAAAATCTTTTCCTGGAATGAACAAAGAGGCAGAATACATGATCTTATATAGAGCAAAAGAATGGCTGGCCTTCGTTTCCCACAACCCTTGTAAGGGAGACAAAATCAGAGAGAATCTTAATTTGAGACCTGATGTACGATGTGATAATGGGACCTAATGAAACTAACCCTGGGCTCAAATTAAAATTGTAGAAATTCTAAATATATATAACTTATAAAATATTTCTGAAAACATAATTATTGCATTTAATGATAGATTTACTGCAGTCCCACATGATTGCGTTATTACAATTTTACATATGCAAAAACAAGGCAGATTGCTGACTATGGTTGCGTACATTGACCTGATGTTATTTTAAACGTATCTGAATTTCTCTCTCCGTTTGTCCATAAAAACGCTTAGTACAATTATCAATACCCTATAGAATGACTTAACCTGGGCAGGTGGGGGAGTTCTTAACAAGCATGCGATTTGGCGATGACTTAAATTTAAATATGCCATTTATTTTAAGCACTTGTAAGAGAGAAGTAATTCTACTGAGAATTTTGTTATAAGGTAAAGACAGCGTATTTTGGCATCAAACTCATACAAGGTTTCAAATACGAAGTATACAGAAAACCCTCCTCTAAAAAATCATTCATACACTTTATCCAAACCACCACAATAGTATAAAACGTCGTGTTTTTACTCCCAGGTTTCTCCTTGCCTGACGAATAGTGTCCTCTGAATACAGATATAAGAAAATCGATAATATTTATACTAGACTCGAAATTAGACATGGTAAAAGAAAGAAAAGGCTCTTGTTGCCTCCACATTCATTTCAGGTCGTAACAGACGCATATCACTTGAGTCTATGCCGAATTATTTCTACCATGGGATATAGGCGTCTGATGAGTGAACTTCTAGTTTTTAGCGCTGATTGTTGGTTTTAGATGTGGCGCAGACTTTATGTGTCTGTTGGTCTATTTTTTTTAATTTGGAAAAGTCACCATACGCTGCCAGTGGTAGTTATAACATGAAGTGTAGTGTGTTCAGATGGCTTGGCTTAGATACGCTGGTCCTCATTATCGCGTTATTGGGATATAGCACTGGTTGAAAAAAATTTGTATCTAATGATACATTTCATGTATACTAACAGCGATGAGATACTCAGACAGATAATGCATCCAGTCAACCGTCCCAAGTTGCAAAGAATTCGTTTCAGAGCATTCTAGAGAGATCCGATGAGGGGTGTGGCCACCACGTTCACCTCAACCTGAACCCAAGCGAGCATTTATTTGACGTGAATGCCAAGTTAATTGGTAACCGAGATCATGCAGCTCAAAATCTTGAGAAATTGTAGTCACTATCGAACGACAAAGAAGAGGTCACTCTATTCAGGCTTTCTGATGATTGAAATTTTTCATATTTTAAAACTCTACGAAATAAATTTCACAAAAGAAAATCTATTTATTCCTTTATAACAAATCAATCTCAGAAATGTGACGAGGGTTTGTTTGTTTATATAATATCTTAAACCTGATTGCCAGATCAGGAAAACCTCATGTAATTGGAGAACAACTCATTTTGCAAGGTCTAGAGGAAGCACTTCGTACAGTAGTATATCATCCTTTTCCAAATGGAATTATCAAAGAGATTTTACTTAGTAATAATTCTGTATCAAGAAGAATTGATGAAATGGGCGAAGAGTTCATTTTAGTTTTTTTCTGCGCTAATCTGGCGACTACCAACTAGGCATTTGAAGAAATTAATTATAAAGATTCATAATTTAAAGTTTAAACATTGCTTCATAAGGCCTCGGCCTGCATCCTATACAAAATATGTGGCTAGGTTTTTTTAATGAAAAGGGCGCTTCAACAAAAGAAACTTAATTTTATGTAAGTGAAGATAAACATTTGTTAGCATTAAGGCAAGCAAAATTAACCGAAAAAATATTTAAATTATTGTTTTTATGTTTATACATCTAAACTTTTGTTCTTTAATTATATTATGTTAGTGAAGTAAACTATTTTCAGAGTCGGAACGCTTTATAATATATTTTTGTAACTAGCTCCCTTGGACGGAATGAGCAACTAAACCCCTTATTAGGTATATTTATATTTCTGTTGCAAACTATCTCTCTCTCTTTCTCTCTCTCTCTCTCTCTCTCTCTCTCTCTCTCTCTCTCTCTCTCTCTCTCTTCTATATATATATATATATATATATATATATATATATATATATATATATATATATATATAAAGAGAGAGGGCGAAAGAGAGTGTTATAACATTATTTTCCCTTTCCCAGTGGATTTCATCCCTTCCTTCTCTCTCTTTGGCTATAGCCTACTCCTTCAACCCTGAATACTGGAAGCACACCTATCAAGAAGACAAATGAGGAGGGAGTGACCGGTCGTAATGCACTGAATAATATTGAATAATGCTGAATAATATTCTCAATCGAGGAGAGACGATGCAGAAGCACAAGCCAAAATGATTTCAATTCATCTCTGCTCGAAACGAGAGATCGCAACAGCTCGAAATACTCTAAGAAAATTGATCTTGGAATTGAATGCTGGAAATTGGAGGTGGACGAGAGGTCTTATAGCGATAGTGGTTCATGTGCAAACCTATTTACAATTTATATAGAGATATAGGTCTTAGTAATGTTGGGGGCCTTTAGGGATTCTTTGCATTATTTTTTCCATCATTGATCGAATATTAATTTAATTGTCGTTAAGCCATTATGGCTTGTTTACCTCATAATCTTATTATCCTTTCCTTGTTTTCGGCCTTGTCAGGCCTATCCGCTTATTCAGTTCCTTAATGGAAGTGTTGGTTAAACCCCCAAACACTATTGTGCCTTACAATATTTGGGAGAGAAAAGTGAATAAATCTCCCGATGGATTTTGAAGAACCTCCTGACCATCAAGTGATATATGTCTTTTTATTCTGAGATCAGAGGATGATGGTGTGGGCGAATGTTATAGATGGAGCTAAGACCTCTAGTGTAGCATAATCAAATTACTTATGCAAAAGTTCACTATTTTTTTGTTAATCGAGTTAAATTATGTCCTATATTTATTGAGTTTTGTTTGAGAATTTTATTTGAATAATGATATTAAATGCATATGTTAAATAATAGTTACTTGTTGGATAGAAAAAATATTAATTGTGGTACTCGACAACTTTCTAAAGCGAGGAGAGAAATTTTTCTAATGAAGGAGGTGAGTGTGTGGTCTGAGCACCGTAGAAGAGGATGTTTCTCCTAATTCACTGAAAAGTTGGATATTTGCTGAAGTTCTATATTGTTATGAGTCAAAATATTATTCAAAAAACGAACGTAGAGATTTGTGTTAGCAAAACTTGAATTTTCTTCTATGGTATGGGGTTAGTAATCTCTACGTTTCCTACACTAATTTGTTGTAACAACTTATTTCTTCAATTGAAACCAGTTTCCGGATCGCTTTTATACCTGGAGAGGGACCTTAACTTTGCTTTACAGTTTACACGATTATTTTACTCTTATATTTACTTTTAGGTAAAGGGTTTTGGAATTTATTTTGACCTTTTAATTCACTTACAATTTGGTGGAATCGTCAAATTATTAGCCTGAGTTGTAATTGAGCTAAAAAAAAGTCCCTGTCGAGGTATGCCTGTGAAGACTCGCTCGGCGCAAGGGCGCATACACAAGCACGGGCAGATAGCCGACCCTAGGCCGCCTGTGATATGCTTTGGGGTAATTAAAGGAGTGGGGGGCCGCCTCCTTGATTTTTATACAGAGTGAAATTTACGGTTGACCGGGATGTATCTAATGGCTGCCAAGTTGCAGTTCAAAGGATATATAAAGAACAAGACCCCAAAATATAATTTTAATATATATAATAAATGGGGCAAAAAAGGAAGAAAAAATTACTCGATAAAGATAGTTAATTGGATTGTGATAATTTATAATATGACAGAGTTAAGCGGAAGGAGTAAAATTAACGTTGACTCGAACAAGATATATTAATTACAATTGAGCGGGAAATCAATTCAAAAGTGGATGCGGGTGACGATTGACGGGGGTAATCAGGGGATTACAACACAAGATCGCTTTACCTTCAAGCGTGGTGGTGATCTGAAGGGGGGAAGACCAACGGCACAGGTCTTCGAGAAGATACTTTTGGGGAGTCTGAAAGAGGCAGACTTGTAGATAGGGGTTTTGAGTATTTCTTGTTGAAGAATGAGATTTTATCTGTTCCAGAAATATGAAATCTCAAACAAGAGATAGTTCTGAGGCTGGGAAGGGAGTTTCAGACACGAAGGAACGGGAGTCTTGAAGGGCGTCCTAGATGATGGGGGCCACACAGTTCTCCAGGAAGAAGGTGGCTCGATAAGTTTACTCTGAACAGGGGCCAAATCTTCAGGAATGAAGATCTGATGGTGAGATCTTAACGACTTAGTGGGTGAAAATATAAAACGGTCTGAACGGAGTGACTGGCAGACTCTCAATCTCCTCAAGGAATGGCAGACTCAGGGTTCAATAGCCAGGTGGATGATCCGATAGATAACCCCAGGGCATGGCCGTCCCTACAGGATTCTCGACGTCAATCTATGTAAACTTACTTCGAGATAACGAGTCGGGTCGGGCAGCGAAGTTTGCCTCATGATATTGGGGTAGGGTTAGTACGGCTGCACTCGTAGGGTAATAGACATGCCGGGGAAGCATGGAGGTGAGAGCTCGGCGTTATCACGGGAGAGGGTGGGAACGAGGAGCTTCAGAAAGCAAATACAGCTGGGTTGGGTGACTCAGCGCGGGACTGCTTCTTTCTCGAAGATTCTAAACTTCCCACGCCAAGGAGCACGTGGTTCAGAGCCAAGGGCTGAAAGGGGTATTCTGAGGGGGGCTTCCTCTCACGCTCGTCCTTCGAGGGCATCTACTCACAGTCACTGTCGGAGTTTTGGAGTTTCTCAAAAAATTATTTTGTACTCTCAGTGATTTCCCATATTTTTAAACTGTTATTAAAATATATTTCAATTTTGGACTGGATTTATATCTTAGGGTTAGATGTAATTGAATTTGGCTCTCATTGTTTCAATGAAGCTTAAAACATTTCGATAATCTGTTAATAAATTTTAAGGAAATGTAAAATTTTCCCTGAGAAGGAAGACGCAGTTCACGGAGATTTATGCACAAAACCATATAAAATTATATAATTATTTACTTAGAAGAGATGTTTCGGAAGTGACTAATTATGGAAGCGATTCAATTCCGAAATTTGTGTACTTATTAAAAAATTATATAGCTATATATTGAATTATACAATAAATGGTATATAATCAGTCTTCTGTCTCATTTAAAACTCTATACTGACTTAAAATAGTGAACTTTCCTTGCTTGTGGTTTCCTGCTTTCTATTTTCTTTGGCCTTTAAGATTCAAAGTTTCTGGAGCTCGCGTCAAAGAGGATAGCGTTTGAATCAGGTGGTTGGAATCCTAAAAAGATTACTATTGCATGTCTTGGATTAATTCAAGGAATTGTCACCAGGATTTTGAATACAACTGCGTGCCAGTAAGACCAACATGTTAGTAACAGGCATAGTTTTTCAAAACAAGTTGCTAGTGTCAGGTAGCGTCTTTTCGGAAGAAATGTTAGGGAAGGTAGCCGATTTCGAAACAAGTTGGTATATATAAGAGAAGAAATTTTTAATGAATTTGAAGGATAATAGTAAAATTAGGGCAAATTGGATTCAAAACCATTTTTTTTCCAAAAGAGACCGTAGTATTGACAATCACCAAAACGTGATAGAGCAAAAACGTAACGGTAAGAGTCAAAAGATAAAAAGGAAGGCTGAGACGACTTAAGAGATCGCTTAACTAAAAGAACAAAATGATGATCTACAAAACAAGTATACAGTCAGCAATGATGTACCGATAATTCCAATGTACACCATCTCAAAATCAAGCATTATATAACTACAAATAAAACAGAACAAAGATACAATATTTATCACCAAAACAAGAAAAGGAGATAGGCAGAGTCAAAGTGATAGTAACTGAGAAAATGAATTAAAACCGATGCAAAAAATAATAGAGGTAAGAGCAAAGTAAATAGTAGAAAAAACAAAGAAAGATAAGACAGGAATTTACGGCACATATAACCAAGAGGGCTGTGGATAAATAAAGATCCTCCCCCCTCCTCTTCCGAAACTATACAACAAAGATTAATCAGGAAGAGGAAGAAATATATACATAAAATATTCAACTAACAAGGAGATAGTCACAAGGGAGTAGCAATCTTACTTAACTAAACCTACGATTTACCTAAATGTGATTAAACTAATATGCGTAATTTTATTTAGATAATTTTACTAATTACCTGAATAGACCACACCTAAAAACATATAGACAGATAAACAAGGAAAAAAGAGTGAAGAAAAAGAAAGCTAAATCAGTAATAGACAGAATAAGAAAGACGCTTTGAACGTCTAAAATCAACACAATTATGATACAGATACACGCTATAATAATGAAGGAGAGCCTAATACTCAGGAACCAACTGGCTAACACTAGATATTTTTCAAATTCTTTACTTTACTAAACACAAAAAGATTATCATGACCTCGGTGCAACCTCGCATTCACTTTCAAACCTCCTACATACTTCCTTTCATTTCTCCCTACACTTTTTATACTATTTTTCATCCTCTACGGGAAGAACACTTTACACACTAGACTGGAGAAATTAAAGAAATAATGAATTTAAAAGGTCCTAGTACGCACCATGGTTTGGATCCTACGTAAAGCTATAGTTCCACTGAAATCCTTGCTAACTTGTCAACCCTATTCGTTCACTTTCAACTTTGCGTTCCTCCTGCCTGAGCGTGCAATAGCTCGGCAAGAATTTCTCAATCTTTTACCTCACCCATTTCCGTGCATTATATTCAAATTTCATGTATTTAATACATCTATTTCAGTAAACATATATATATATATATATGTGTGTGTGTGTGAATGTGGTTAGTATATTTCGATTATGGCACGTTTTAATTTTCCACCGGTAAATAAGCCTACCAAAGTTCATTAGAGTCTGATATTATTAGTTGCAAGAAGGTGAAAGGAAATTAATGCACTTTAGCACTTTCCTTTATTATACTGACGCGTTTCAATACCACAAGTATCATCTTCAGAGTTAAAATGGGAAATTAATACATGTATTCCAGTTTATATGTTATAAAAAAATGTGTTAAAAAAATGACGAACAGAACGTAGACAGGTGTAGGCGAACTAGCAGGCTGAGGAGGGGCAGGTAGGGACTGGTCGAGGAAGTGTAAGTGAGTGGCCGGAGAGGAGGGAGGTTAAGTTGCTTGCCAGACGTGATTATCGGCTAGAGGCAGCTGTCCTAAATGTACCTGTTCCCTCGATTTCCTCGTCTTGCAGTTTGCAGGATTTCATGGGTGTTAGATCGTATATTCAGACTTGGTTGGTTTTCTTGAATATATATTGCTTCAAGTAGGAGTAATTGGTGTTTGATGGAGCATAGTCTAAAATTTTTGTTTTCTTCCAATACGAATCCTACAGCAGCATGAAGATACCTATCGTACCAGGACCCTCAAGAAACTAGCGCATATAAATGGAAGCCCCTTTAAGGTTCCAAAAACCCCTAAGGCATACATCAACCTATTAGGGTACCAATTAACCCAGGAACAAGATGATCTCCTTAACCTTGGAATTAATTGCCACTCTATTAGCAAGCCGAGGGAGCATCAAAAACGACTTCACGAATAAATGCTTCCTTAAGACATACACAAGCTAGAAGATGACAAGAAAATCACTACCACACCCACTCTTACAGCTGAGTTATAAGTAATATTTAGACTTGGTTGGTTTTCTTAAGTATATATTGCGTCAATGAGGAGTAATTGGCATCTGTTAGGAGCTTAGTCTAAAATAGATTTTTTTTAGTTTTCTAGCATTTAATTAGTAAAATATTTTGATTTGAATTAAGTAATTCACCTACTTGCTTGTTAATGAGTACAATTATATAGTAAAATTAATTATTTATTTGATTTATGAAAACAAATCTACAAACCAATTGAAAAGGTTTTCTCATAATCGGTGAAATAAGGGGTAGTGAAAATGTATGTAAGGCTTATAACCCAAATAGTGTACATAGTTCGTGGGAACAAAGGGGAGTGCAATTCTTTGCAAACTGCCACAAGCTAATGCAAAGGTACTAACATTGCATAGTAGGAACTGTAATCTGCATCCTTCGGAGACCCTCAAAATCATAGGTAAGCATATGTCACCCTCCCAAATATTGCCCTCGTTGTGGTTTTCTTTTTTCCCCTACCTTCGCATGATTTCCACCTTCATTAATAACTCCCCCACCTTCTTCCCTGCTACCCATTAATTCGCGGTAAAGGATGAAATCGATCAAAATGGAATGATTTCCTTCTATCCCCACATCTTCTCCTCGAGAAAGGCAGCTTAAATTCGCCTCTAAAGTGTATCTTCCTTGCAATTGGAATCATTACCTAATGGTCACGGTCACCCTGCTCTAGCTTATTGACCATGAAGCTCGATATATTGCAAAGACCGATCACGCCAGGCTTGCATATTGAGCCCTATTGCTGATATTCTCAGCTCAAGGCGTTTCTGCGTGTTTAAGGTACTCGTAACTTCAATAATAACGCGAATAATGACCTGAATCCAATTCAACCCACCTCCATTCGCCTGAGGTGTCTGGTTTCGCCAGAGAGAGCGAGGACGCCTTAGCGATATTTCCGAGGTTCTAGATGGAGGTGTGCGGGGGCGGTTGAGTATGCAAGAAGAGTTTGGGAGGAAGAACTACAGAACTACAGAAACAAGGGCCAGCAAAGCCTCTAAGGTCCGCTCAAGGCTAGTACGGCTACACAAACTGTGTTAAACTACCATTTTCTAATGTTGGTGTATCGTGTTTTTGTTTTTTTGTTTTGTCTTTTAACATGCGTTTTTTTGTTTGTTTTTAATTATTTACATTCCGCGTTACGCACTTACCTACATGTGTACCCAGAAGTTGGGAGTTAGGAGGAAGAAGAGTTATGCAATAGTCATCCTAATTCTTATTCTACTTGTTTTATCTCTACGTCTCCTTTATTTCTTCCTCTTTTTTTCCTTTTTCTTCTGCTTCTTAGATTGGGCTCGGGATGATTTGCTTTTCAGTTTTGCAATAGTCTCTAAATTTTCTTCTTCTTATGTTTCATCCTTTACTTCTTTTCCTTCTTCTTCTTCCTAGATTGGAGTCGAGTGATTTTGTTAGTTTGCAGTTCCTTTATTCTTCTTCCTTATAATTACATAGTAATGATCCTAAGAATAATAATAATAATATTCTGTTTAGAATAGTTTTCACAGTGGCGGCAACCAACGAAGGCATCACAGAACGAATATGGCATTAAACGATCCAAAGCGACAAAGTAGAATGATCTCAGCTGTGCTTAGTAAAACATGTCTAATACGAACGCACACATGTATACATTGTGTGCGTTTTCCTGCATAAGAATAGGATTCATCTAAAGAATACATGAAATAACTTTGAATCAGAACGGGGAATTGTGCGTTTACGTCCTGACTTAAATGAGGGCGTTCATTTACAGTTCTCTTAATATCTCTCATCTCCTATTTGGTATTTCATACTATTATCTCCCTTCATGGTTACCACCCAGTGAAAACTCTCCTTACGATTGAAGTGAAGCTAAGCCACATCGGGTGTGTTTGTCACTGGATGGAGGCCCGGCGTGAATCGGCTTCACGGCAGTTGCTAAAACGCTGTAGATCAACGCGATTCGGATCAAGATTAATCTCCCGTTATCACTAGGAATTAACTAGAGGGAAATGATCTAGTGGACTTGCGGCAAAAATCAATCGGATTTGGAGTCAGAAACCTCAACTCCCCTTTGTGGCATTGGTTTGACCTTCATATCTCTAAAAATGTCCGATTTAGCACCTCTGGCCACTAGGTGGCACCACCTGGTGGTCAGCTTTATCATGTTTGAACTCAGTGACCTCAAATTACCTTTGGTAGCATTAGTTTTAGCTGGCTGCATTGAGCCAGCGACTCGTTGCGGACAGAAGATGAACACAACAGGAGATTTGCATCACCCATGAGTGCGGATTTCTATTAAATTCTAATACATGTTTTCTAACTATTGTTTGTATTCTTCTACTACGTATTTCTTACTATTATATCTTATCTTGTGCAATGTAATCCCTACGGTAATCTATTATTTTTTAACGCATATTTCCTACTATTATCTACTCTTCGACTACCTGGGTATTACTATCTCCTATATATTAATACGTAGTCCTTCATATATCTATTATTTTCTAATTCGTATTTCAGAGTATTATCTCTTATATTCTATTACATATTTCCTACTATTATCTACAATCTTATTGCAAGTATTTATAACCATTATTTCCTATATTCTACTACGTATTTCCTACAATTATCTACTATCTTCTACTAACAATTAACTCATGTATACTACGTGTTTCTTAATATTATCCCCTACCTTCGTTTACCTACTCCCTACTATTATTTCCAAACTTCTACTACGTACTTCATATTATAATCTCCTAACTTGTACTAGGTACTTCCTACCATGTATCATATTATCTAGTACAAATTTCCTACTATTATCTACTTTCTTATACTACTTATTTCCTCTAATTAAGTAATAAATTCTCCTACGTCTCTTCCTCTATTATCTGCTATCTACTTCTATGACTTTCGTACAATTAACTACTCTCTTATACAACAATTACTTATTATTATCTCCTACACTAATATCTGTTAACGTGTACTCCGTATTTCCAACTATTATCGGCTATCTTCTGCAACATAATTAAGAAAATATCCCCTAATATCTACCATGTTTTTCCTACTATTGCAGTCCGTATTCTTACTATTATATACGTTCTTCTACTAAGAGTTCATACACTTACCTCTTATTTTATATTACGTATTTCTTACGATTCTATTTTATCTTCTCATACAAATTTCTTGGTATTATTTCATATCTTCTCCTACCTACTTCATCCAATCGTATTCTATTTCCCACTATATATTTCATGGTAATATCTCCTAACTTCGTTTACGTATTATGTACTCTTTTCTCCTAACTTCTACTACGTGTTTCTTATTATTATCACTTATCTTGTAGTTCCTATTTCCAACTATTATCTCCATATTCTATAAATTACTTGCTACTATTATCGCCTTTCTTCTACTAGGTAGTTCGTACATTTATTTCTTATTCTTTACTACAGATTTCTTCCTATTTCGTTCTTATATATAAATCTGTTACTATCAATTTCCTACCATTATCTCCTATCTTCTTCTACGTATTTCTTACTATTATGAACTATCTTCAAATATATATTTTCGATTATTATCTCATCTTCTATTACGAATTTTCTGCTATTCTCTCCTATGTATTAAAACATAATTCATTATTTTATTAGATATTTCCAACTATTTTCGATTATTTCCACAGCGTATTTCATACTATAATTTCCTATCTTTCACTTGGTATTCCTTAATACTTTGTTTTATATTCTTCTACGTTTTTCGACTATTTTCGCCTGAACTCTACAAGTACTTCCTACTATAATATACAGAAATATCTTACTATTATCTACTATTTTCTCTTATGGATTTCTTACAATTATCTCCCATTTTCTAATAGTTATTTCCGCTTCTTTTTTCCTATCTTCTACTACTTAGTTCTTATTATTATTATATCCTATCTTCTACTGTTTTTTCCAAATATTATCTTCTATCTTCTACTGCTTTTTTTTTAAATATTAAATCTTATCTTCTACTAAATATTTTTTACTCCTCTCCTATCTTCTTCTACGTACTTCCAATTATTATCTCATCTCTTCTACTAGATTTAGCTTCTATTCCCTATTAACTTCAACAAGGTATTTCTTACTGTTATCTATTATGTTCATCTGATAATTTCCTACTATTCACATATAGTTGCCTACTTATTATCTATTATCTCCACTCTGTTACGCTTCCCACTACTTAGTATCTATTATATCCACTCTGTTACGCTTCCCACTACTTATTATCTATTATCTCCACTCTGTTACGCTTCCCACTACTTATTATCTAGTATCTCAACTCTGTTACGCTTCCTCTTGTACTCGGAACAAATTCGTGCTTATAGAATTGTGGACAATTTGACTTCATGGACGAGGCTAACCTCCTCAATTTCATTTGACTCTCATTGGTGTTGGTCGCTTGCTCCTTTCTGCTTCTTGTTTTTTTCTTCTTGTTTAGTTTGTTTTGTTTTTCTTGTTTTTATTTCTGGTGTTGTATTTGTTATTTGTTTAGGAAATGGGGGGGTAGTTTTGTTTTATTTAACCTACGATTAGGTTATAAGATAATTACGTGATTTTTAGCCTTATAGGCAGTCGCCAGATGGACACCAAAATAATCTGCTCTAATAGTACGTACTTCGCAATATATCTCCTATCCTCTACTAGGTATTCGTAACTATAATCTACCATCTTCTACTAAGAATTTCTTACCCTTATTCCCTATATTCCAATAAGTATTTCCCAATAATCGCTCATATTCTCTATTATCTACTTCATACAATTATCACACATTTTCTCGTACTTATTTATTACTATTATCTCGTATCTTCTACTAAGTACTTCCGAAAATTCTCTACTCTCCTCTACTACTTATTACCTATATTATCTCTTATTTTACTACGTATTTCTTACTAATATAGACTACCTACCTAAACGTCTGTTCTACTATTATCTACTATATTCTACTACTTATCTTCACCTATTATCTTTTCTATTCTAGTATGAAATTCCTAGAATTAACTTCTCTCATACTATATATTACAGAATATTAACTCCATTTATTTACTACAAGTTTTCTTATATTATCTTCTACCAAATTTTATTTATTTCCTACTGTTCTCTTGTATTTTCTTCTCTTTCATTCTTACTAATTTCTCCCCTTTTCTACTACTTTTTCATACTAGGTTGAAACGAGAGTAATGGGTAATTTTGTAGAATAATGTTTTAGATAGATGTTGTAATTATGAGTTTCATAAATGTGTCAATGCAAATACAGCAACAAATTCCATTCAAAGCACTTATGAAGATGAAGCAATAAATAGAAGAAGTTGCAAGAGGTGGTTTTACACGTTACCAAAGTCTGGAGTTAAGTCTAAAAGACGGAATAAAAAATGTCGTCCTAAATATTTGATTTCGAACAGTTGAAAGCTGTTGTCACAGAAAATCCTACTGCCACTTCTAGGAAATTCGCGTATTAATTAATGTAACCCAAACCCTTGTCCTATGGCAACCGAAAGAGATTGGAAATGTTGCAGTGATTGGAAAATATGGGTCCTGCACAAACTATCCACGGAGAAGCTGCAACAGCGTATTGCTTTCTGTGAATCATTGCTTTCACGACACCTGCAGGCACCATCTTTGGGCAGGTTTGTTACTGGCGATGAGAAGTGTATTCTTTGCTAAAAGGGTAAACGCCGCCGTTCGTTGATCAGTCGAGAAGGTAGAATTTCTCGACAGCCTGGGGTACTTAATTCCCCCCAAATCATGTAAAGTGTATCATAGGATATTGAAAGAATTGTTCCTTGCAAACTTTGATAAAAGGATCAAACAATTAATGCTACTCTCTACTGTAATATACTTCGTCGTTTGAAATCCACTTTTGAGCAAAGATGACCTTCCATAGTCAACAGAAGGGGTGTCATCTTCCATTACGATAATGCCCGTCCTCACACAACGCGAATGACCAAAGATCTCTTGGAGAAGCTCAGTTAGGAAATATTGCTTCATCCTCCATATTCTCACCACTTTGGTCCTTCTCATCATCATTTGCTTATGGGACTACAGAATAATTTGGATTTTCATAGGTTGACTGCATGAGAAGTTAGGTTGTTGATTAAATATTTTTAATATATACCGTAAAATCAGACATTAATTTCCGGTGTCTCTCCCAGAGATCCACCGGGTCCAGGTCTGTGTGTGTCCGTGGGCAGTAAAAGAGATGTGTTGTGTCCTGTATCTGTGTTAGGCATTTGTGGCAGTTTTGTATTCTATGGGAGGTGGGAAATATTTTGTGCATCTATGATGTCAGGAGTGGTGATTTGTTTGTTCGTATATGTGCTAGTGCCCTTCTGATCTGATTTGTGAGTGTTTGTTCTGAGTTGTGTAAGGTTGGAGGTGGTGCACTTAATATTTTGTTGTGGGTTCTGTATGTCGAGTATTTGTTGGATTGTGTCTGCTGTTGTTGTGTTAGGGTCTATGTCTAGGTTGGTAGTGTAGTTGTTGTTGTTCTCGAAAATGATCTGTTTTTTTTTGTCGGTGATTGTGAGGTTGTCTGGTGATGTGGTGGAGGGGATGATTTGGATGTTGCGTTTTTTGCCTGAATTGTGATGTATGTAGTTTTAGATGATTTTTGATTGGTAGGATGTTCATCTCGTCGTGTAAATGTTGGATGTTTGTGTCAAGAGTGCATCTTCTTGCAGTGCGTAGAGCTGGGTTTTGTATAGTCTGTGGTTTTTTGGTCTTTGTTTCTGAAATGATTGGGCACCGAATTGTGTTGGCGTATTCAAGTACTTTTCTTGTGATTGTCTTGTATGTCTTAATGAGCGTTCCCTTGGTTTCCCGCCAGTGTTTAGTTGTGAGTACCTTGATGACTTTTAAAGTTTTCGTGGCCTTAACTATTGTGTTTTGAGTATGTTAGTTTGGGGTCGAAAGTGAGGCGGCAAAGGATCTTCGTTTCTTCTGTAGTGGGTACTGTTATGTTTTTGTATGTTTAGATTTAGGGTTGTGTTGCATACTGCAGGGTCTGGTGGGAAGAGAGTGGTCATTGCTTTGGTGGCGTTTAGCTCTAGTGAGTTTTGTATTTTCAAGGTGTGTATTTTGTTGAGGTAAGGTTGTATCGGTTGTGCAGCAGTTTCTGGTTTGTTGTGTGAGGAGAGTATTGTGATGTCGTCTGCATAGGTGACAATTTTTTCTGTTTGGAGTGGAGTTGGTATATCTGAGGTGTAAATGTTAAAAAGTGTTGGGAAAGTAATCCTCCTTGGGGAACTCCGGATTTGTAAGTCTATATTTTGATTTTTTTTTGTATTTGGGTGTATTAGAGTCGTCCCTTGATGTAGTTTGCTATGTACTTAATGAGGGTTGTGAGTATGGTGAGTTTGTGGATCTTGTTGATTAGTTTGTGTAGGTCTACTGTGTCGAATGCTTTGGAGATTTCAAGGGCGATTGCTATGGTTCTATGTGGTGGAATTTACTTATCGAATCCATTTGTGATTATGTTGTTTATTGTGTGTAATGCTGTGGTGGTTGAGTGCATGGGTTTGAACCCATGTTTGTGTAGTGTGTTTGGGATGTTGGATGTTGCTATGGGAGAAAGCAGCGCTATTTGTCTGTAGGAGTTTCCTTTATTTATGTCTTTGTTTGGTTTGGGTATTGGGATTATTTTTGCTACTTTCACTGTTTAGGTATGTTGTTTGTGTTTATGCCGAGGTTGTAAGTGTGCGTCAGGAGGTTTATTTCGTTTTGCACTGGGCGTTTGAGGTGTTTGGTGTTTATGTCATCAGGGCCGGTGGAATTATTGTCTCTCGCTTGTTTTATGACTCTGATGGTCTGTTCTGTTGTGGTTGTGAATTGTGGTTTGGCTTTTTTTTGTATGTCTGTCTATTTTCCTGTTTTAATTTTTTGTTTGGTGTATGGTTGTTTTGGGGAATTTTTGTTGAAGTGTTCTACTTTTTGTATGGGTATTGTGGCTTCTTTGTTTCCGAAGGTGATGGTGTTGTTTGTGGCTGTGTTGTTTTTTTTTGTTTGTGAGGCCAACAATGGTTTTCCAGAGTTTGTGTGTGTTTGTTTTGTTGTCCGATTGCTGGTCTAGGTAATATTTCTATAATTCTTGTTTGTGTTATTGTATGGCGCGATCTATTTGTTTGTTTTGTTCTATAATGTTAGCGTCTGATGGGTTTTGTTTTCTAGTGTTGTTCAATTGTTCTATGAGGTTTCTAATTGGTTCAGGGAGTAGTTTTTGTGTGTTGTATATTTTTCCACGTTGGATGTTGTGTTTGTCTGCTTGTAGGATAGTTTTGGTTAGTATTTTGTTTGCTGTGTTCACATCTTTGGGGAGTTGGATATTCGAGAGAGCTTGTTCAAATTCTTTTGTATTCTGTCTAGTTTGCCTTGTGATAATTTGTGTATGTTTCGAGGTTTTGTTCTATCCTGGTTTGTCTTTGTTTGATGTGATTAAGATGTGGAGATGGTCAGAGGAGAGAGCGTGTGTCGAGTTCCAAGTGAGGTATCTTTGTAGGGTGTTTGTTGCAGTGGTGATGTCTAGCGAAGTGGGATGTTGGTTGGAGTGTGTGGGCATGTGGGTTGGTATATCTGTGTTTAAGGTTATTTGAGTTGAGTTTTGGATGATGGCGGCGATGAGTTCTCCTCTGTGGTCTTCTGTGGGTGAGTTCCAAAGTTCTGAATGCGCGTTGATCTCTCCTTTATGTTATACTACCCACTTCATACTATGATATCATATTTTATACTACATATTTTCTGCTAAAATCTTGTATCTATACTACGTATTTTCTAATATTATTTTTTAACTTATACTACCTATTTTTTTCTCCAATTTCCTATCTTCAATTATGCAATTCATACCATGATTTTTTATTTTCTTCTAGGCTTTACCCAGATTCTCTATTAACTTTTACTATTTCCCAATAGTAAATGTTCTACATATTTTATAGTATGTATGTAGTATCTAATATCTTCTACTACGTATTACTTACTATTATCTATTATCGCTACTGCATATGTTCTGCTCTTATCTTCAATCTTCCTTTGGAATTTCCTACTATTACCTATCTTTATCTACTAATATTCGAATATTATCTCTTACATATCTTATGAATTTCCTACTATTAACTATCTTCAGCTGCTACCTATTACCCCAAATTTTCTCTTATAATTAACTACGTATGTCGTCCTATTATCTTGTACTGTCTATTCTCGCCTATAATCTCCCTTCTTCACAATTAAGCAATTCCCTTCCATCTACCAGGCTCTCTCGCACGTCATTCAATAAGTCCACCAAGCTAGCAAGAAACAAATTCTTAGAGGACTCATCAAACTTTTCAACCTATAACTTTGCACTGCAAATAGAAAAACCTCATAAGACAACGAATCACACGAAAAGTACACAGAGCACCCAATGACGAGCAAATCCACCAAATCTACAACTGACTAGCGCGTTCTCATCGTGAAGACACTTTACCAAAACGGAGAAAATGCAACGCAAACAGTTCTAAAACTTCATATAATTTTTAGTAGAAATGAAGCACCCAACGTTTCTACGGATACAGACTAATGAAGGAGTTTAAAACATCTGGTTCAGTTGCAACGGCCAAATCGCCTGGGCGGAATCGTTCTTGTTGAATAGAGAAACAAATTACTGTTGCGCAAGACAGTTTCACCCTGAGTCCGGGAGAATTGATTCGCCGACGTTTGCAGTAGTTGGACATCTCGACCACTTCGTTACATTGATTTCTGCATAAAGATTTCCATATGTTTGCGTACATAGTTCAACTTACGTTTCATCTTTAGCCACCTAACCATGAGAGGCGGAAGCAATTTGCTGACTGGGTTGTGAAGAGACTTGCAGCGGACGAAAATGTCACAAAAAAGTCATCTTCAATGACGAGATCCACTTTCCACTTGAGTCGATTTGTCAATAAATAAAACTACTGGATTTGAGGGAATGAAAATCCTCCAATAATGCAAGAGCGTGAAATGCATCCACTGAAAGCGAATGTGTGGTGCGGTTTTTAGGCAGGTGGAGTGGAGTGCTTGGACCGTTCTTCTTTGAAGATGATGAGGGGAATGCAGTTACCATTAATGAAAAACGCTACCGAGACATAATATCCACTCATTTATGGCCAAAATTTGAATATATGGAGATTAACAACCTCTGGTTTCAGGGAGATGGAGTGACCTGCCACACTTCGCATCAAACGCTTGCATTACGCCACGAAAAATTTCGGCAAAAAATGCAATCCTTGCATGGTGACTAGAAATAGCCACCGAGGGCCTGCGATCTTACCCCTTGTGATTTCTTCTTATGGGGTTATGTTTAGTCACAGGTATACACAAACAAACGACGTACAATTCCTGAACTCAAGGCTGAAATTAGGCATGTGATTGGAGGCATCGAGCTATACATCTGTGAGAGAGTTATTGGAAATTTCGAGGAGCACATAAATATATGCAGACTAAGTGCAGGTTAACATATGGTCAATATTGTATTCCATACCTAAACAGGAGACATAATTCATTATAAATACGAGAAATGTATAACCATGCTCATAAAAAGTTCGTTTTAATCACTCACCTTTCAAAGTTAACGCCCTTTATGGAACACCCTGTAGCTGCAAAACATTATCCCCCTTCTACCTCGATACCTGCATAAATCATCTTAATTCTCAAACCAAAGAAGCCCACCATCTTTTCCACTTCATATAGTCTTATTTTACTCCTGTAAATCAATTTCTACACACTTGAAAACTGAATTTTTAATAAAATTAAACCAATTACATTACTTTAACACACCCACCACAGTTTCAGAGAATTTCACTTCACAACCACACTACTCACCTCTCTAACAAATCATATCCGTAAAAGCTTCGTCCAAAAACCGTCGAGCACTTCGCACAGTGATAGCAGCAATTGGCATCAGCAAAGCTTTCAAACAGTCCCCAGCCACACCTTCACAAAAATATACTCGACACTCCGTACCACACAAACGACAAGAAAATGCATAACCATCCTCTTCTCCAAAAGACCTGGTCAAGTAGTACAGCACGACTCACGATCAAGGATCCAAAGACTCCACAATGGGGTCTCCTAGGGCGATAACTTCACCCCCCTCTTTAACTTTTTCATGTACAACGTACTTTCTCTCCATCATACGATCAATACGCCTGAACATTGACACCGATGAGTTGACTATCACACTCTAAACACGACACACACATACAATCTCCATACAACTAAACATTACCTCTAACAACTATTAAACTGGCTAAAACTAAACAGAATAACCACCTTTCCTCCAAAATCAAAAGTCACACTCTTCACCTTCTCATATACATGCATACAACCGACAACTCCATATCATACTCCGAAGCCAAGCCATCCACCCTAACCGTACTCCCACCCTACTGGACATTACTTTTCACCCAGGCATGAGCTTTGTTTCACATACACTTAACATCACTATCAAGGCCATATAAAAACTAAGACACTCTTAAATAAAAAACTCGGGCAACTGAAAGAATCACTTAACATATTATCCAAACAATTCATCCACACCTCCCTAAATTACCCAGCACCTGCTTAACCACCCAAGCTCCATATCCCATCCGGCTGCACAAAAAGAAATCCGATACCCACCTACACCCAGAAACCAAAATCTTACTCAGCAGTGACCACCTAGGCATGGTGGACACACAGTTCTTCAGTGAATAGCGCCACCCCACACACCAGCTACACACCCTGTCTATTCCAGTGCCCAACCCATGGGACCTTAGGACTAACCGTTTCTAAATAAGATACACGAGTAATACAAAAGAACCTAAAAAAAGCACAGAGAAAATATGTCCAAATTCTCCAAAAGCAAGGATTATCACAAGTAATAATTGCTAACAAAATCAAGATATGCTGCCCAAACCACTATAAAACAATATAAAAAGAGGTTTCTATCAAGTAAAAGAAGGAACCGTGAACATTTAAACATTTTACAACAGCAGGAAATAACATCTACCGTTCTGGATTCAGTACATAATGGCAGGAATACAAGTTCTGAACTAGCTGAGGAGTTTAAATGTAGCTTCAAGTTCTAAACTATATGAGGAGTTCAAATCAATCTTCAAGTTGTAAACTACCTGAGGAGTTCAAATAAAGCTTCAAGTTGTAAATATCTGAGGAGTTCAAATGAGGCTTCAAGTTCTGAACTACCTGAGGAGTTCAAATGAAGCTTCAAATTCTAAACTACCTGAGGAGTTCAAATGAAGCTTCAAGTTCTAAACTACCTTAGGAGTTCAAATGAAGCTTCAAATTCTAAACTACTTGAGGAGTTCAAATGAAGCTTAGAGTTCTAAACTACCTGAGGAGTTCAAATGAAGCATCAAGTTCTGAACTACCTGAGGAGTTCAAATGAAGCTTCAAGTTCTAAAATATCACCCAGAACAGTTGGAAGGAGACATAAAGATCAAGGGCTAAAAGGATACAATGCCATAAAGATGTCATGTATATCTAAGGTCAACAGAAAAAAACGTCTTCCATTGGCCAAAGATCACATAAGATATAACCTTTGTAGCAATTTTGCAGATTTCCAGCCTTATAGGGCTACATATGTATGTGAGATGAGTTGGGGAGGCATTTCACCCTTCTTGTGTGATATCATCTGTGAAACATAGAGGTGTTTCTAACATATTATAAGAATTGCTTGTCTTTAGTAGGGCCAGGAGACATTGTTTTATATCTAAGGGAGGTATGAACATCGCAAGTTTTGTTGCCACCATGTTTTCACAAGTTTTATAGCCATCTATACGAAATTTGCACACCACAGCAGCAAGGAATGAAGATATAATTGAGTATGACAATACCCTACGATACACCTAAAAACACCCTAAGAATTGCTATGGAGAAATCGGGATCACCCGAATCGATGCTGATCACAGAGCCCAGATTTAAATCCAATAGAACACTTGTAGGGAGTTCTTAGAACATCAATAGGAATTACAAATTTGTCAGGAATGTATGAAAAATTATAAGCTATGGAGAAATATATCGTCAGAAATTTGTGAAAAATTGCTATAATCAATGTTACGAAGACTTTAAGGCTGTAAATAAAGCAATATAGATCCAGGTAAGCATTAAAATAATTTTTAAAAAAAATAAAAATATGATATATACCGATTTTTTCAAAAGGTCTGTTACCCTCATTTTTTATCCTTATAGAGGTTAGAGATTTACGTGTGTGATAGATAAAGTTCCTTCATGCAAACCTTATGTTCTACTTTACCAGTATGTCTCATTAGCACCTCTTTTCCAGTGTATGCATGTGTGTCGAAGTGGAAGTGAGAAGAATCGAGATCTCTGCTCTTCTACGTGCAGGCCACAACAAGTGAGACATTGTCAAGCGTCTCAACATCAGCCGGATGAACGTCCACAGGGTGTCGGAAGGGTAAAAATAGGGAAACAGCTCAAAGATCCACCTTGTACAGGCAGACATCAAGTTGTCAACCGTTTGTCTGTAAGAAAGGTCTTCGAAATTGCTTCGAAGCTCAAAATGACTACGCTAATGAAGAAGGAGAACATGCTGGTGGCCACAGTACCCAGAGTCATCAAGAAGGAGGGTGGCAAGAGCTTTATGTGTGTGAAAAGGCCTGTAATCATCGAACGTATGCGAGAAAAACGTCGGAAGCGGTGTGGTGATCTTCTTAATTACATGAAAATTCATAGCAATCGAATTACCATTTATATATAGGTAAAACCTTTACGGCCTATCTGATGATCAACAAACAGAACGACGGCGTGGTGAGCTTCAGCCAAGCCGTCTCCAAGGTCCGCTACGTTTCCAAGCACCCGGTCTCCGTGATGAGGCCCGGTGTCATGGCTTCACTACGGCCAATTACAGGGACATCTTAGCGACTAAATTTCTGACCTGTGAGAGAAAGATCATGAAGAAGGCGAATTAAATATTTCATCAGGACAGTGCCTTGACCTACATGGTGAAGGCAGTGCAAGAATAAATGGCGCCGAACATGAACTTATACTCGAGCAAATATCTGGCTGCCACCAATGCCCAACTTATTCCTCGTGGATGCGCATGTTGAGAGAAAGGCCTACAATATCTGCCACAACAATGTTCTCCAAAAACGGCGTCTGGGTAAGCAAGAGGAAGCACATCGTCCGCAACCTGTGCGCGACCTTCAGATCTAGCCTGGAGCGCGTGCTCGCCGCTAACGACGACCAAATTGATTAATATTACAATCTAATCGCATATTTATGTTAAAACAATAAAAAGTCGTCTATTTGCATCATAAATATTATTTTTTTCTTTGTTAAGAGCGTCGTAACGAGTGCATCAAGACTTTTGCAATAACTGGTATACTGAATTCATTTACCACAACTGTCTAATCACATTATATAAAAGATTCCATAGGCTGCTTTTTAATTTTGGCCAAAGTTGTCTACCTATTAAGTTACGAATGACTTATATATTTAAAAAAAGTTAGTTTGCGATAAAATATCACTTTTTATATACAGGGTGTTTCAAAAAATTTGATATCATTTCAGATGTAAATATCACAGAAACTACCTAGTAAAGTTGAATGAGAAAATCAAAGTTATATGGATTCCATGAACGATTTTACAAATGATCCATATGCGTACCGCCTGAGACACGGCAAACGTTAAGTCGGTAGTCCAGCTCCTCCCAAACACGTTGCAGAATGTCTTTGGTAACAGTCTCCAGTGCGGTAGTGATTCTGTGCTGGAGTTCATCTAGGTTTGCAGGAAGACAGGGGGACATAGACTAGTCTCTTCACATAGACCAGAGAAAAAATTGCAAAGTATCAAGTCAGGTGAACGTGGCGGCCACTTTAACAACACATTGTCTTCATCACCAGCACGCTCGATCCATCTCCCTCGCAGATTGTCATTGAGATAAGCCCGCACAGTAAGCTTCCAGTGAGGTGGAGCCGCGTGCTGTTCAAAAATAAAGTTTTCTTGTTCATTTTCAATGAGCTCATCCATTAGCCAGTTCTTAATCATTTGCAGATAAACATGGCAGGGCACATTTCCCTCAAAGAAAAAGGGGCCATGAAGATGGTTCTTGGAGATTGCACAGAATACATTCACTTTCGTTGAGTCCCTCACTTGCTAACCTGTGGTATGGGATTTTCTTCGCCCCAAATGCGAACATTATTCTTATTGACTTTGCCATTTGTATGAAGTGTGGCCTCATCACTGAAAACTGGACGTTCCTTGAACTCGTCTTCTTCAAGTTTCTCTTGCATATCAACACAGAATTGTTTGTGCTTTCGCTTGTCATCTGCCGTTATGGCCTGAACTAGCTGCAGCTTGTAGGGTTTCATTAGCAAGCGTTTCCTCAGGATGCGCCAAACTGTCGTTAGAGGAATCTGGGTTTCGAGACTTGTTCTTCTTATTGACTTCTTTGGGTTTCGCAAAAGTTTTTGGCGAACCCGCTCGACCGTCTCTTTCAATGTTATTGGTCGTCCAGATCCATTTGCCCTGCACAGACAGCCTTCCTTTTTGAATATTTGGTGCCATGTCCAAATCTGCATTGCCGTTGGTGACTGTTTAGAGAACTTTCTGACAAATGCACGCTGCACAGTCTTTTTCGACTGTGTTCGAGCAAACTCTAACACACAAAACGCATTTTCACTTCAAGTGAATGGCATTTCTATACCTGTAGATATATAAACGTGAAACATTAAACATAAAACTTAGACCTGTTTTCTACACATGCTGTTAAAATTTAAAGTCATTTGAACGGGAACTGGCAAAGTTATTAGATTGCAAAATGATATCAATCTTTTTTAAACACTCGGTAGATTTTTAGATTATTTTTCTTCAATATATCCAAATATTCATAGAAATAGACATACTAAACTAACTATGGTTAATACTGGTTTTAACAAGTTTTTGTGTTATAACTTAAGTGGTACGAAAGCCTCACGTGGTATTTGAACCAGCGGTCATTAGAGGGACGGCAGTTAAAGGTCGATGCTAATTGAGATTCTATCCATCCACTAACATTAACCAGGGCTTAATTTTACCCACTTCGAAATCAGTACTAGAATAATATTTTGTACTCTATCAATATATGGTGATTTTATTCAATTAACCTCACTCAATAAAATAATTTCCATTTATCTAAATAGACAGTACCATTACATTGATATCTATCAACAAAATTAATTTTCTATTGCTATGGAAAGTTTACCACTGTGCATAGAATAACTTTTAGTTAACTCATTAAAATGTTATCCCTTTTTAGCATTTTTGATATTTTAAATGCCAGATTCAAAATTTAAATAATATCATCTGTTAGAAGTTAAAAAATCCATTTATGCTATTTAGAAAATTATTTCGATTAGAAGGTCTTATTTGCAAATCCAACTATTACTAATAAATTTTAGAGTTTACCTAGTATTTTACTATCTCAATAATTTTTATGTTTATAATTACATAGGAAACTTCAATTTATTGAATAACGAAAAATTAATTCATAAAATTGATTTAGTTACACAGTAATAACTTCACTTACTTTCATGGCATCCTATAATTTTGTTTACTCTTTAGGTCCACTGTCCAAAATGTTCAATGTATTTAAATAAACACTCCAAGAAACTTTTATTTAGGCGGTAACGTAATGATTTTCGCCTATCTTAAGTAAAATGCAGGAGTTATATACAATTATGTGCTGTTAAAACTTTAAGTAAGATTCAAGGAGTGAATAGATGTGTCAATAATACATAAAGGTTTACCCGAGCCTTTATTTGAAAAGTGGAATCGAAATTTAGCTTAAACAATGGCTACAGTTGTAGGCATCGATCATATTTCAGTTCAATCCATTCTGGGTTAAGAATTAAGCTACAAACAACGGGATTGCTGCTTAGTTTCTTAGGCATATATTGAAAGATACAGCATCTATTATAATAAAATCATCCCTCAAGTAACCATAGAAAACTCGTCTTTCAAACTGGACATTGTTCTTTAGAACAATTTCACCAAGGCTATATTGAACATCGAATTTATTGACACAAAATGACTATGAGCTTAACAGAGCTGAACGGGAGAAGATATCAAACGCGCACCTAAAGCCTATATGTTACATACATCATACTTGTCCTCATAGGAATTAGGGGTAGAGTGAAATCAACGTCACTGATTACCCATCCTTTATCATAGGAGTACCAAGGCTGTAGAAATCCAAGTTTAAGCACTAATAGGAACAGAGTACAAAGCAAGAAAGTGAATGAACTAAGGCTAAGCAAACTTCCTGCTCGACAGGTCCGGGAAGAACTTTAAAGAGAGAACTCTGAACAATTTTGCCATAAAACAATCCCAAAACAAGTTTATTAATTACTAAAAGAATTTGATCTATTATAATAAATCGTAGTTAGTATTAAAAAAAATTCTTAAGAACCTCCATAAAATAATTTTTTTTTTTTTTTTTTTTTTATGAGCTCATCTGGCGATGCCATAAAATAATACAACCTCACCAGGCTTCAAATATAATTTGACAGCAAAATAAATCCCCTGCATCCAACTACAAGAGTTAAACTACTGAAAAAATATTTTTTCAAGGTTCAAATAAATTTTCCACGAATGCTCAAGATAATTAACTATAATTTTTCTCACATGAAAATAAATGGGCCGGCGAAAGATAGACAAAGTAAATTATAACCAAACGTAACCTAATCAATGGTTAACCTCTCTTAGATTAGGTTTCCCATTCTTTAACAAAAGAATAAATTGAAGTGGATTATCTTTTAAAAAGAGAAACAGTGTTTCATACATAACACCACACATGACAGGGATTTTTTTTTAGAAGGTTTTATCTTGTAAAATTTTGGGTGGATATTCTTCCCACGAGCAAAAGGACCGCAAAGGGGAGGCAAGAATAGAACAAAAATCAAATTTGGGAACAAAGGAACTGAAAAAAGGGAAGATGAAGCTACCACAACAATAGTCAACAGCCCTAAAAAGAGAATATCTAGAGAACAAGAAAGCAGAGACACTCTCGTTTTATGAACAAGTTAAGAAGAAACTCAGCATACAGAGGAGAGTAGACGGAAATCTGACGTCCTGATGACCATAACCGATGAGTCAGAAATTCCTGTCGCTATCATACTTACCATTCTTTAGGAGTTCACCTTCGATTTAGGCAAAATGGAAAAGAAACTGTTACACATCCCTGAAATCTTGCTTCACTCTATAGACTCTACTTCCTAAACTTTTTGTATTTATCGTTTTGTTCAATTGTGTATTACATTGTCCTTTTCTTAATAATAAATAAATGAAATTCTATTCAGTCTGAAGTAAAACATATCCAAGGACACATTCAAGTCCCTCGTGTTCTCTTTGGTGATTGAGTATTATTTGCCTCTATTAATTGTCTTAAACTGCACAAACTTTCAAAATTGAAGTGGTTAACGGCGATAATAATATGAACTAGACGAATTACGCTCAAACTAAGGATTATTTGGTGATTTTACCGAATTGGAATATGCAGAAATCTGACATAAAGATGAAAGCAAGGCTGTAGAAGAGGAATCTTTCATTTTATGTGGTCAGACCGATTTCTTAATAACGTTTATGAGAATCCCGAAGTGATAAGTTTAATAACATATTCTGCCTCAATAAAAATAATATGTATGATAATCATTTTACTCATGCAAGATAATGCTGTAAATTATATACAACGCTAAAATGAAGGGTAGGAGAGGGATATTCTCAACATGGTAACCTGCTAAGTGCAGATTCTTTATTTGGCAACCTGAGGGATGTGAGGAGAAATTTTTCAGGTAATCCCTAAATTCTAACTTCCGAAACCTAAAATTTTACCGATGATGTGATTGAGACTTCCAAATTTTATTAACTTCAGATAAGCATCCCTAAAATTACACTCCTGAAGAAGAGCGCTTTAGTTTGCTTATCTTCAGGCGATCCCCTTTGCCCATAGAAAGATATTTTGGTTAGTCTTAAGGAAGCCAGTTTGCTCAAAAACCTCTTATTAAAGTACTTGGTGGTAACAAACTGAAACTACGTGTCTTATATTTTGGGGGTAACAGTAAAATCTGAGAGATAAATGTATTGGAAAAGAAGACGAATAAAATTGGTGGACGATATATGAACACGGCATAATAATTCATAAATCAATTCAGAGCAAACGAATTTATATAACCATTGGTTTGTATATAATTTTCAATAGAGTTTCATAGTTTTTAATAACTTGCGTCCATTTAAAAAGAAATCAGATTTCACTTTCTTTTTAAAACATTTTTTGCTTTTTTTAAAATTACAAATTGTAAACAATACTTCGATTCGAAAGTGTTAAAATGAAAATAGACAAATTATACAATTCCATTACACTAAAGTGTTTACTTTGCTCTAACAAAAAGCAGTCAACAACAACTGTAGCAATAATAATACAAAAATGCAATGAAAAATCGAGTTATATATATGCATTTTCAACATATATGCAATTATTTTTCTATAAATTGCTATATACATCAAGTTTTCACTTATATAACGGAACCTGACAGCTTCTATGCCAACTATATATATATAAAGGATAGCATCACAGGTATTCTCTCTAACTAAAAATATGAAATATGTATTTCTTTATAAAAATGGGAGTTAAACCTATTAAGTTCACTATAAGAATAATAAATCAAAATAAATACCCATAACCATACAGACACTGTATTTTGCCATATAAATTAAAACACAGCAATATCGGGTAAAATGCCCGAAAACTATGAGCTACAAAATACAGTCGGAAAAAGGTATATAAAAAACTTTATTCAAAGGACTTAAAATATATGAAATATACAAAAACTCTAACTTAAATAAGTTAGCATATGTAATATTTTTATTCGGGAAGTGTTTCGTATTTCAGTCTATGACGCAGCGGCGTCATGCAAACAAAATGTAGTATGAGCCATGATCAGTGGGAAAAAATCAATAGACTTTCCACGATAAAGGAGCAATAATTTAATTCACAGACGAAACTCCGAACGGGGGATGTCAATAAAAAGCCCTTCAATGCCTACGGAAGCGTTGTTAGTGTGCATTTCTCTTTATGCAGTATTGTGGTCGTGTATCAGTAGGTTTAGATGATGAGCTGGTTGTATAAAGGTGAGTGCATGTCGGCAGATTTATGCGAAGTGGTTTTATCAAAGTGGTTGTATGTCGATAGGTAAAAAAGTGAGACTGATTGTTTCAAAAAAGTTGTATATAATTTGATTTAATTGAGAGATTATTTATTATAATTGGGGGATTTTAGTGAGAGAGTAGGTGTATCAAAGTGGTTGCGTGTCGGCAGACTTAAGTGCAGGAATACCTGCATAGAAAGAGATGTATGTAGCTGAGTAAGTGAGGCAGTGGTTGTAGATCGTTAGGTTAAATAGTGAAATTTGTTTATCAAAGTTATATGTCATAGGCTTAATGGTTGGAGTGTTTATTAAAGATTCTCTGTATTAGAAAGTTCGGTGGAATGAAGTGAAAGTTTTATAGACATGGCTTTATTTGTTGACCGAATTGTTGATTAAACCATACGGTGATAAGAAAGTGAAGTTGTGTGGACAATATCGTCTTGATAGAACCTCTGTCTGTCGATATATATTAATTCTTTCTGCTGGATTTGGTGTGAAGGTTATAGTGCAATTTGTTTATTAACATGGATTAATGTTGAGTTTAAGGTTTAGTATTGTTTGTAAAGTTGGTGTCTAATAAAGTTGAGGTAGTAGGGTGGTTATTGAACTGTGAGTCAAGTTTTCAAAAGGTGTTTATAAAAACAATTAAGAATAATTTTGCTAAAACTTCCTTTGGCCCTCCTTCTCCCCTTCAGTCTTATCCTATTTTGTAATACTATGTATCATGCACTATTGGACTGCCCCAACCAGTCCCTACGAAGGATCCATTTTAAAACTCCTGATTCCGGATTTCTCACAAAATTTCATGGAAATCCGTCTCTAAATTTGGACGATTCTCGTGACATTCAACCAACTGGATTAGACACTAACTAGACTTCAAAAATCTTCCTTCCGGATATTCTATTTTAAACACGTCCTTATATAATTCTGAATATGTAAACATGTATTAATTGTAAGACTACTCGGGTGTTGAAAGATCTCTATCAGGAGTTTGTAAGGAGAGATATCTATAAGGAAAGTGATAAAGAGAGAAAGGAAAATTGTATGGAAGATATATAGTAGCAGATCCTTCTGCATTGAGGTCGGGAGGGCGCACAATCATCCAGATGAAATACGCAGCAAGGTTCCCCATGGTACGCATGAGATCTCATTGCGGGGGTGGAGAGGGATTGATCAGAAAAATAAAAGAAAGAGGGGATAGTAGGAGGAAGAAAAGGATGGAGTAATTCAAGCATGTTAAAAACCACCTCCCTAATTGAAGCCAAGATAGAGGAGAGACTAGTCCTTCACCCATGAGGCCCCAACTAGAATTAAATGGACAAACACTGGTCGGCGACTATCTTGCAAATTTGAGCCGCCAGCAATGAAAATAGGTAAGAAGCAACTTGCAAAGAGACTTCCGGAGAAAAAATTTAAATTAAAATGCCTAGAAAGAATAAAACCCAAGTAGTCTTAATCTAGTTTGAGAGAGCTAAGGGCACTGAGGTTGGAAGGGCGCGCCGCTCCTACACACTGAAAATCTTTTCATGCAACACTAATTACTGCTTGGAGAAGAATTTTGCCGAGTTCTAGTTAATTCATCTAATTAACTGGAACTCGGCAAAATTTATTTATCGTTCCAATGACTATAAAAAGGAATATCATTGAATGTGCTTTTATAAGGCAATGTGATAATTTTAACCTTTCCCCTGGTTTATATAAAATAGATGCTATAATTAAAGGACTAATACTTAAAGAAATTAGTTCTGACTTTTGCCTTTAGTTTTTTATATACAATCTTTAGTTATGTAGCCCCAATTTTTTTACTTTTTTAATTGTCACTGCTCTGTTATTAACATTGTATTTTACCCACTCTTTCACTCCTCGTGTCTTATAATCTCCTTCGTTAGGCTATCTCCATTTCTTTTAATCTGTTACCCTTTCCGTCTCTTCAGTTTGACCTTACTACCTGCTTCTTGTAATTCTTAAGGTGAATCTTTACCTTCCCCCTTCCGTCTTCTTCATTGGTGATTTCTTGTTTTGAGGCGGTCTTTCATACTTTTCTTTCGTATATATACCTCTAATATAATATTATTTCTTGTAGTTATCCTTGCTAAGGAACTTAATAAAGTTCGAAAGTACTTGGAAACACCATTTCATTTTTTCCTGCGGGACATTGCATTCATATATATATATATATATATATATATATATATATACATTTAGGTACGAGTTTTTATTTTATGCATGTTTTATTAAAGACCAGGTCTAGTTGAACCTTGATAAGCTTCTTTCTTTGCTTTTCTAATTTCCTTATTATTCTTTTTTCGTCTTGCGAAAGGTTATAGATAAGTGTTCCGATATTCATAGTTTATTTTAGCTAGCTGAGCTTTCGGTCACATTTGACTATCTTCGGAGCGAATTACTTTACACTGGTTAAACATTTAAAGGCATTAAATTTATATACTAAAGATAATTTAGATAATGAAAAGAAGGGGGAATATGGTTGACAGGAAGTAGTTAGAAAAAGTAATTTAGGAATAGTATTTCGGTCATTATTGACCGTTAATCCGTAAAGAGTTTTAAGGTTTGCTGGGTGGCGGTCAATTGGGCATTAATCTTCCGTTTTTCTTCGTGGATTAGGATCGCTTCCAGGATATGAAGGCATGTGCGGTCACTTCTCATTTTGATAATGGTGTTTTGTACTAAAATTTCTCGTGTTAGTTGAATTCCATCTTGTATGCAGTATTACTTGATGGCGCCGTTTTGCAGATGCATGGTGAGTCTACGAGATAGGGATGTGGTTGTCATTCCAATGTATTTATTTGAATTATGAAGCTTGCAATCTTCATGCGGGCAGGTGAATTCATAAATTACATTGGAAGTTTCCAATTCTTTTTTCGTACTTGTGTCGTTGATAATGAGGTGCTTACTTATTTTTTTAGTTTTATAATATAGTGTGACTTGTAGCGTTTCTTCTCGATTCGTGAATTTTGTATTTTGGTGTATAATATTTTTGATTGTCCTTTCGTCGATTTTATACGATTCACTCATTTGGTTCATATAGAAGATATTTATTGGGTATTTCTTATTGTCTTCATTTTTATTATTGTTATTTTCATGTAAGTTTTTCAGGAATGTATTTGTTTCTTTGTCCACCATAGTGTTGGAGAAACCATTATTGATGAGGACTTGCTTTATTCTTTGAATTTCGTTATGGAACAATGCCCATGACGAACTGCATTTGTATGCGCGTCTAATGTATGTTCTTATGACACTTTTTTATATCTTTCTGGACATTCGCCATCTCCATTGAGACAATTCCCAGAATTTTTTGGTTTAGTATATACCTGGGTTGCGTATTTATTTTCACTTGCTGTCACTTCAATATCAAGGAACGGTAATTTCCCGTTAGAATTGAGTTCATACGTAAATTTTAGTATATAGTGCTCTTCCATTCTTGTTTTAAGTCTTTTTAGTTGATTCTCATCTTTAATTACAAGATATATATCATCAACGAAACGGCAGAGGGTTGAAGGTTTGAGATGATTCTCCGTCAATATTTATTTTTCTATGCGACCCATGTAGAAGTTTGCAAAAGTGGGTCCGAGTGGTGAGCCCATTGTAACTCCGTTAATTTGTTGGTAAAGTTTTCCGTAAGGTGCGCAAAATGGTGCTTCCATTGTGCACACCTTCAAAAGTTTTTTCAATATGTTGGGGTCTAATTTAGGAGCAGGTTTGTTCGAGTTTTTATATATTTCGTCAATTATTATGTTTATTGTTTCTTCGGTGGGTACGTTTGTGAAGAGGCTTTCTACGTCCAATCAGGCTATGATTCCATCTGGTTTTGTAATGTGAATTATATCAATAAATTCATCTGTTGATTTAATAGAAGATTCATTTGGGATGTAGTCACTGATAATTTTGAGGATTCCTAGCGATCTTTAGGAGTACTTATCTTTACTTGGTCAGTGCTAAGAGTACTTATCTTAATTGGTCAATTTATTTGAGTAATAACCTTAATTATTGGTCTTCAAGGGTAATATTTATACTACTGGTTGTCCTGAATCCTTATCTTTAATTTCATTCACAACAACCAGCTATTGTAGAACCATTTCTTTGCCCAAGAACCGCGAGGAGAGGCACCCATTCCGTGCTAGAAGTATGTGTATATAAGTAGGCTCATAAGAAATACTAGTACTTTATGGCACGGTTCCAAAACATAGAAAGGAGAGTGTGTATGTTGTGCAGAGAAAGGCAGGAAAGGAAATTAATGCAGTGCTATGATTGGCTATGTATGCTATGTGGCTATATTGCTATGATAGCTATCTATACGATGATGCGCTTGTAGACACCTATGTCCGCGAGGGTAAATATCAGCGTACTCGCTTAATGAGTGCCAGCTCATGGCACTCTGAAAATGAACCACTGCCTCGTCGTCAAAAGTCTAACGCCACATCTATTAGTCTGGCGAAAACACCGCTAGAGGTCGTTAGGAATGGCTATCTTTACTTAATCAATTTTGCAGCGCTCGTCTAAATCTACTAGTAGTTTGGGATAGCTCAATTTTACAGCGCTCGTCTAAATCTACTAGTAGTTTGTGATCGCTCAACTTTACTTGGTCAATTTGGGGAGCATTCATCTTTAATAGAAGTCAATGGGTGCGCTTATCTTTAGTTTCTTAGTTTTTTGGATTACTAATCTTTAGTAGTGGTTGGTATTGTTAGGAGTATTTATTTTTACTAGGTCAATTTTGGGAGTCATCTTTACTAACAGTCTTTAGGAGTACTGGCAATTTTAGAGGGCTCTAATCTTGACTAGTAGTCTTTGGGATTTTTTTCTTTTCTTGGTAACTTTAGAGATTGTTTTTCTTTACTATTACTCATTTAGGTGTTATCTTCTTTAATTGAGTCCATTTTTTCACTCTCTCATATATTTTTCGGGTTTTTATCTGAGGCGAAGCGCCAGGTCTAGGCATCGCTTTTTTTCAAAGGAGTAAAGTTCAATTGTACCCATTTAGAGCTATGAAATTACCCATATGACCATGGGACATATGGTTATTCGCCCTGGATATTTCAAATCTGCTATCTAATTTGGTGCTAGGTGGCAACATATAGTGGATGAATCCTCATTTAGGTACTTAAAGGCACTTGTAAGTGATTTGAACCATGGGAAACCATCGATGCAATGACCATTTATCATCTTGTCACAAAACGCCGCACGTTATTGGAGTGACTTTTCCTCTTGTTACCAGTGGTTGACACTCATTTAGTTGTTTTCTTTTTACTATAGTTCTTTATTAAGACTTTTCATGTAGGTAAACCCCCAACTTTCCCAAAGAGTTTTCAACCCTCTAAGTTTGACTATGAGTTGACACTTCAAATTTCAAAATATATCTTCAAAGAATAAATACATTGTATCTATATTTAAAGTGGTAACAATTAATTAATTTCCTGGATGAGTCAATAATAATGATATGGCAATCCCATTTAGCTTCTTCTTCTTTAGAAGAAATACTGTTTTGTAAAACCATCCACTCTACTTACCTTAATCTATAAGTATTTTTAGTCCTTGAATTTGGTGTATTTTATATTTTAAAACATAATAAGTTTAAATTAGGTTAAGTGTATTAAACCATACTTACCTAACTTAGATTAACTTAAAACAATTAGCATTAAATACAAACATAAAAAAATCACGATGAGACCCATTAAAACCAAGTGATTCTATTTTTCTATTCATCAAAGTCTGTCTCTGTTGTCGTCGAGAATGCAGAACCATTCAGCCATCCTTGTGGTATCCCTTTTGCACAGTTACTATTGATGTTTCCATTTATGTGTAGTACGAAGGCTTTAACGACCAGTTATGTCCCCTTGGCAATGCCATGGGCAAACACAAATGCCCTATTAGTGTATCACTGTGAGTCTAAAAAATCTGCGAAAGTTGCAGGGGAATCCCAAGCGTAAATTCTATTCTTTTGTGTGCTGTTCAAAACTGGGCACAATATACACAAATTGAAGTCAAATATTACCAATTTTACTGCTAACTTTACCTCTGGTTGCTTGCATATATGAAGAGAGGGGAGATTCCTGGTAGAGAAGAATAGGTGTACAAAACAAGAAAAGAAAAACAGAGTGGGAAGAAAGAAAAGTTAGCAAAAATGAAACAAATAAACGAAGAACTATGGCGATATAAACTTGGTACATAGGAGCAATTGGATTGTTCTTTTAGGTTACTTCCTCCCTTTTGAAGAAGAAATAGGTGGTAATCAATTGTCAGTAATTTATTTAACTTGACACTTATAGTACAATTGGACGAGTGTTCGACTACGTAGAAACAATACTTTACAACTACTCTAAACCTATTTCTTAGTTACTTTAGCAACCATAAAATTAATGAAAATTACTGTTAGTGTTTTGGGTGTTTACTGAAATTTTTTCGATGTTTTTTGGGGGGTAAATTTCACTAATAATACACTGTTTTAATTCTGATTTGAGTATGTATTTATCTTTGTTGTAAATTATTATTTTTAAAGTTAAGTTATTTTATTGTACAAATAATAATATTTAAAAATAACAAGAATATTTCTCACATTTCAAAATGATTTTTGATTTAATTTTAAGTTAAAATATTAGTTTAACACTTTAATTCAGAAATACACCGACGGTGGATAACGGAAGAATTAAACTCGGAAAACACCGAGCGCCACTGATTCGAGCTACTATGGATTATTATGTCCTTCGAATGCTTTCAGCGGCCTAACTTACATTTTAGTACGGAATCATATTCCAGGAACAAACTGGTCATATCATTCTCGTATCTCAAAGCAGACCAAATTAGGGGAGGGGAGGTTCCACACGCTATCCCGTCTAATCACAATGCTGAAAAAGATATTATTATCAATTTAAAATCATAATTTAAAATTTAATTTTATAAGGTAAACTAATTAAATCTTCTAAAATAATGATTTCTCCCCCAAATAAATACATCTTTAAAATTAGTTGTAAAATTTACGAAACATTTTACAACGTCGACCTAATACATAAAACCTAATGTCACTAACTTTTAGCTATTATAGAGATAATTATTTTATACCAATATTAAAAAAAAGACCTTAAAATGGAAGAGGAAAATTATTTTTATCATAAATACCAACTCAGTCATCTTGGTGAGAGGGTTGTTAAAACACTGTTCTTAAAGAACGTGCAAAGATTGAATAAAGTGAAAATGTATGAAAAACATATGTAAATATAATGCTGAGACATGTTTAGTTTGCTAAAAATATAAAGAATGCATTGAATTTGTTTCCGTCTCGCATCAAAGACTGTTCTAAGGAAAAAAGCAAACATACGGATTAAACGAATGTACATATATATCGGAATTTAACCATAATTAAATGAACTAAGAAAACATATTTCATAACCTTTTGAAATAATTTCGTATAAACGAACCAAGAAACTGAATAATAAGAAATTTACCTCAATTTTATATTTATGCTTAGAATGGCTTAAACCTTTCATATTTTACTGGCCTTCTTTAACAAATGGACTTCCTCAAATATCCGTCAAACTCCGATTATGTTCGGCGAATATACACATCGTGTGGCTACCCTATTTCCCCTAAACTTATACTAGACATGTAAATCAGTAGGCATATCTCTCAATCAATATCCACACACAAAACTGATCCAGTTAGCATCTGTAGTATTTTTAGGCTTATTTCCAAACAAAAGCAGAGAAATGAAAAATTACTGCAACATATTCAAATGAAATTTGATACATAAGCTTATATCCTTTACTTCCAGCTTACCCCAATGAAAACAATGGAGGTCCGATTATAAAAAAAGAAGGATAGGCTCGAAAAGCAAAAAAATAGGCCTCTATAATGGAAATTGAATTGATTCAGATTAACATCGTATTGTCCCGCTAGCGTTCACATCGCTAGGATAAATATTAAGAGACATACAGCAGAATTCAATGAAAACAGCTTGAACGACGGTGTCCAGGGAGCGAAACCGGCAAGGTATACTTGTACCAATTAATGATAGAAACCAAAACTAGACGGTAGGAAATAGAGTTTAAAATCTTCATCTTTTATTGTTAAAGTTTTCATATTATATTTCTTAAATCCCAACAGATTAACCAAAATAATAGATAGTAGACAAATGATCAATCGGTTTTACAGTTGGAAAATATTATCACATATATTCCCAAAATAACTTGAAAATTTTAGTGATTCTGGCAATGTCATCATTGATTATTCAAATGAACATTAGCCGAGATAAAAGTTAACACGAGAGAAAGGCATATTCGTAAGGGCATGTACATAATTTTACTATACATATGTATATAAATGGAAACTTTGATGAAGGTGTCTTTTGTATAGAGTTCATTTGGGGGCTTATTAAAAGACACGTTGTTTTAATAACATCACACTAAACACTAAAATGAAATCTTTTACTGCCCCTAAATCAACTAATGGAATTAATGAAAGAATATAAATATAATTCTACAGCAGTATCTGTTGCTCTCTGAGATCATATGGTATGCAGGAAATATGCGTTCTTCTAAAATTGTAATAATTTTGAAAGATTAAATTCTACAGAAAATATACATATTGTGTTAATAAAATAGAAGATTTAAATTCTATATGAATACTTAATTATAAAAGAATTATATATATTATTCATCCTTGATCACTCCAGTATATTTATATACTCTAATAACCCCTCCCTGGCATGAGAATGACGTCCAAATGCGATGAATTCTTGAACGAAGCTAACAACTCCTCTCTGTTAAGTTGACATATGCATGTTTTAGCATAAATATATATAACATGAAACTTATCATATTAATTTTTAATAATATACAGGGTGTGGACAGCATTCGTTCGCATGATGACTGTCCCAGGAAAGAATAAACGTGTTTACGTATTTTGAGATAGATTCATCAAATTTAGGTCAGTTTGTCTTCATGATGATAGCTTCAGCACGACCTAGAAACAGACCACAGGCTTCCGTCTCTATTTCCCATTTTAGGCTCCTAAAGGGGCCATGGTGATCCTGGCCCAAACAAAGGAGTCGAAGTGGTTGCAGTCAGGCGAGTTGCGTCACCAATTATCAGTTTCTGTGCGATTGGTGAAATTCTCCCACAGCAAGGCCTGGGTCTTCCTGCTAGTATGTGCAAGGCGCAGTCTTGCTGCTACACGCACTGTTCCCTGCAGCTACCCAGACGATCCAGGGCTTCACGACCCGTCGGTGTTTAGCCTCAAGGGCCCAGAAAGGAGGGGGGTGATATGACGTCACCTTCGCTGCTGATGACACAGAAGACTATGATTGTTGCTCGGAATTTCTTCTGCATAATTCTGAGCACTAACTCGGTTGAGACAGCAAGCCGCCTTTTGTTCCGGTAGTTGAGCTTTTGACCTCAGTAGAAATTAATCTCGTCGGCGAACTACGACAGCCTGTCTGGCTCCAACGGGTGTTTCAACTTTTGGATTATGTGCTTTGTTTACTTAAGTCCCTTTTCCTGCATCGCCTTGGACTGAATTTGTCCCTTCTTCATCTTGAATGAAAAATAGCGAATGTCCTCATGCACAACCAACATAATGAGCTTTTTATCCACACCTTTCTTCCTTATAATGACACGCATCGACTTTATCGGATCATTGTTGTTCTTCTCTTGGATTTAAGAAAAGAAATTTAGCATTCTGATGGAGTCAGATCGTAAATCATGAGTTTATCTGTTTGCTGCATCCTCGTAGTTAAATAATGATTCTGCGCGTTACTTTCTGAATTTTTACCTCATCCTTCTGCTAACTTTGAGGAGGTCTTAAATCCTCTCATTTCGCCTCCAGGTGTGGATTCCAAGGACTTCACAGATTGGGGTGTTTAATATTTTTCGTAGTCAATAGTTCTGAAAAAATGAAAAAGAAAACAATGTTTATTATTTTTTAAGAAGAGAAAGTCCGACAACGAAGGTGAAATATATGTGAAAAATTAAAAGTTGAAATTGCGAACGAATGGCGATCGCACCATGTACGAGTATATGCTTATTTATTAACAAATTATTGTAATTTCGTGATCCTTTAGTGAGCCGTCTGCAACCCAACCACATTTACTCTATTGTGTACAGTCTACAACAGATTCAAACTTAATATATAATGGGTTTTATTGTAGACCTTAAACTAAATAATAAACATGTTTTCACTTCTCACACTAAATGAATGAAAAAAGAAGTGAACATGTTTGCTAACCGCGCAACAGAGTAACAAGGATCTGTAGGTGGTTTAAGTTAAGCTAACCAGTGAAATGTTTATTTTTAAGAAATAGAGAAATTAGATCTTGCATAGACTTAACAGAAGTATACAAAATAACAATACTATGGCTAAAATTAAAATACAAATAATTTAATAGCAAAATTTAGTTGAACAAAGGATTAAAATAGGAATTGTAATTCCTAAAGATATAAATAAAATTTCCACTTTTATATTCTTACATACACTTGATATGAGCTTTAGCTTGGCACAATAACTCTCGATATGAGATTTATGATTGCCCCAATAACTCTTGATATAGGTTTTTTTGCTATTTGTTTGGGCAAATAACTCTTTATATAGACTTTTGTCTTGGCCTCAAAACATTCGATGTGGATTTTTGTTTAGCCCGATAACTCTTGATATGGGCTTTATGCTTGGCCAAATTACATTGATAGGGGCTTTTACTTTTACAAGAAATTTTTATATAGGCTCTATGTTTTGCCGAAGATTTTCAACTAAAGGGGGTTTAATTATATTTTCGGAGGCTGAGCGATTCATAATTTAAAGATGCGTATACAGCAAGTAAATAAATGATCACTATGTCCATATACAATCAAATAAATAAATTCTTATAAGCGCTACAAAGGTTAACTATTTTGAGCCTCTGGCTCAGCTTGTAAAGATAATCAACCATAAAAATAAAGTAAAAATAGGCTTCCAGTGAGTACTCTGAGAAGACTAATCTTTATAACGTTTAGTGTAGAGTATCCTTTCATAACCTTAATCGCTCTGTATTACCATTGTTATTTTTACATTTTCGCTCCTCCCACCTGGAAATTGAACGGATTTCTTTAGTTTATCGTTGGCCAAAAAGAACTCTTTGTCACCAAAGTTGATTTTCTTGACTGATGTACTTAAATACATATTTAGTACCGAGATGCAGCTATTTTTTAACACACCTAACTCTTTTTTAGATTATTTATCTTTCACTTTTTATGATTTGAAATATAAAACATTCCTTCCATAATAAGCATGTATGAAACATCATAGTAAAATAAAGCCATGAGAAAAAATTGAATGTATGCAGATGCCACATAGTCATTAAGATTTTAGATGGAAATTTATAATATTGGTGATAAAATAGAGTCATTGGGAAAGAAAGTACGTAGCCAGTCTGTTTTATTTAACATCCAGTTCAGGGTAAATCCCAATATATTCTCCATAGCTAGAAAAGAAATCCACGGATAAATAACATGGTGTGAGTTGCCTTAACCATCCATCCAACTTATAGAACAGACAATCTCCTTTTGTACGACATCATCTCCATTTTTATTAAAGAGAATAACCGCAAATTGTATTGGCCAATGTGTACTCTCACGTCAGCCCATTTCACGCCATATTGTCCTCCAATCACACACTGCCTTGCAGTTCTGGATTGTTATATTTCCTGGAATGATATCTGCTTGCCAAGAAGTCTCAGGTTTGGACCTTAGGATCATGTTTTCTTTCATAAGTATTGGTTTTCTTGCATTTGCACATATATCACATTTTTACTTTGACTAAATTCTTTAAAAACCTAAAAAAATACCCGGCTAATATGCTCTCGTTTTTTTATTTACTAAACTTTCAATCCTTTTATCCTTAGCTTTCAAATTCAATTTTCCTTGTTCTTTCATTGTTGAGGTATGAGTCAACTTAATTCTGATTGATGACTTCATTCTCTCCTTATTTCTACTCACGTCCTTTATTTACTTAGGTCATATAGTTTCCTGCTGACCTTGTTTGAAGACTCGCAGGGAGTTGAACTTATCAAATTATACCAAATTTCTCTTTTTATTATCCCAAACATTCCTATTTATCTATCTTTTGCCCGGACTATAAATTCCTGGCCCTAAAACCAAGACGAAAATCGATATGTCATCCTATGTATTTGAATTGCGAGAAATAAAGATAAAATAGCGAGAGACAAAATAGGTGTTACAAAACGCCAAATCCCGTCTCTTTCCTCGCGTGCCAGGCCAGATTCCGCCATACTTGATGAATTGAGATGAAGTCAGAAAATGTGATCCATCCCTACTATCCTATGGTTGGGTGCAAAAGGTATAGAACTTCTGGTCTCACTCAATTATAATGGCCGCTATCATGCAAAAGCAAGCTAACATGAAAGAGGGGAAGCTTTCAGATAAAAAGATGGATAAAGACAGATCTAAATAAAGTTCTGTAGAAGGTAACAAACAATAGGTTGTTGATGACCTCGAAAACAAGACAGGAAACGAATAGATGCTTCGGGGACATAGCTGTCTGACCCAATTCACGAACCAAAAATTGAACAAGGTAAAGAAATTTCCAAATTGAAAGCACCATGAAAGATTAAATAATATATATATATATATATATATATATATATATATATATATATATATATATATATATATATATATATATATATATATCACATTAAAAATGATTTTCCATGTAAAAATTAATTTACAAATCACTATTAATATTTACATATACCAAATAATTAACCCCTTATGTACCTGCGTACATCTAGACATGCAACCATCTTCACATTATACGCTCTTGTTGATAGTTCAGGATGAATCATTAGTGATTATTTTCCTTACAATTGATCATTATTAAATGACTTGGTCTAAGAACGAGCGAAAAGTCTAAGCACTAGAATTTTAATTTTGTCTCGGCCTGTCCTTCATTCCGGCGGATTGTTAAAATCTTGTTTCTCCCCATTGTGGTTAGAAAGCTTTACTTAATTCAACATAAAATTAAATATTGATGCATATAAGTGTATCGTAAGGAAATAGAAATTTCAATAGACAGGGCGTAACAAAATACGGATTGTATAAGTTGAGAGAACAGCGATATTCAGTTTTGATTATATTTAATTCTGTTTCCAGTAAATTAAGCCTGATATCTTTTGTGCCTATGCAAGAGAGGATAGGTAGATGTTTAAAATCGATTAAATAAATTTATTGGCGATTAACACTTCGTTATATGACAAAAATGTATTAATCAATTATCCCTTATAATAAAATAGAAAAAAATAATGAGAGAGAGGGAGAGGAAGAGGGAGAGAGAGAGATAGAAGGAGAGAGAAATAGAGTCTGTGTGTGAGAAAGTGTGTGATAGAGAGAGTGTGTCTGTCTGAGAGAGAGAAAGCGAAATTGTCAGTATGAGAGAGTTCTTGTGTTAGAGAGCGTGTGTGTATGAGAGAGAGTATTTGTGTTATATATTGTGTATGTGAGAGAGAAAAAGATTTTCTTCGTCGTTGCGGCATATAATATATTTGCCATCTACTTTTGGCTTTCTGCCGAAAGCTACTTTCGTGATAACGCAACCCATCTCTAGAAATGAGATAGGCAGACTCTTCCAATTTGGGGACGAAATATTAAGGCTTACAGAGAAGCAGTTCAGATCACTCCTAAACAGCTCATTCCAGTTCAGTCAGATCCTCCAAGTTCTTTTACATGGCGAGAAGACTTGATGTTAGCTTGCCTTCCGAGACACTCTCACCTCTTGTTGGCATCTATAATAATAGTTCTTTGGTAACCGGTAAGGTTTATACATAAATTTTATTTACTTCACCTAACTCAAGGACCAATGAATTTACTTAACGCGTTAAGATTAATATTAACATATGGTGCAAAGCATATTTATAAATTCATATGTAGTTTAACAGCCCAAGGAAAGGAAAGCGGTAAAAATAGTTTCCCTATTTTCTCCGTTTCTAAGAAATCCATTTTCTTTCATAAGCATTTTATGGTTCACATAATCTATTCCACAGAATTTTACTTGTTTGTGATGGTATGTGGTGAAATTAAAACCTTGTGACAATGTAAATTAATTTATACAGTAAAGACTTGGGCTTCCTTTTGGATTTTGAAAGTGTAAGCGCTATTGTTTTTCGACTCCACTAGAGAAGGAAGGCCTAAACGGATGCTCCTTGGATGTTTATTCACTTGGATAATCCCCCGTAAGAGGCGTGGTGATATGCCATCCTGGCCGCCGTGCTGACAGAACTCAGCACCCCGTCCGACCCTAGCTTAGCCTCTTCATCTTCCGTCAAAACACTTGTTTCCTCACTTTTCATACAAACTCTCCCACAACTTTATCCGGTCAGCCTCTAATTTCACAGGGTAGATGCTGACCTTCTTCTAAGCCAACCGTCCCGGATCGGGGCTGATGGGGCAGGGGACAATGTTCCCTAACCCCTGAGTTCCGGTCCAGGATGTTTTTTTTTAACAACCTGCTTCATCCCCTCTTCACACTCTATCAATTTTACGCCGTGTCTAAGCTGGAGCCTCCATGCCGATGGACTGGCAGGCCACCAGGCGGGAGGGGTGGTCCTGAATAGTGGCACCTGGCTCTGCCAGGCCTGTACGCACCCCTTGCAGGGTGGGCCACTGCGAGGGGTGATGAGCTATTGCATCCTGTGGAAAAAATAGGGTCACCATGCCCATAGATGAACAACTAAAAAAACCCAACCCTCAACTTCCCCTGTTCCATCGACGGAGCCGCCCTTGGGCAGCTCCACAGGAAAAATGGAGGTTCCCACCCCCTGTGCATGCGCAGGGGACCCTCCATATTTCTCTAACCAGAGAGTAAGCTTAATCCTCTCCTTCGCCAACCGGTGTGGGAGACTCCCCCTCACCCCCTTCTCTGGAGGTGCTTTCGGGCACCTCCCTTTTCCAGCGGCAGTCCCCTCTTTTCTTTCCAAGGGGACTGCCAAGAAAGCCAACAGGCAGCTCATAGCCGACCGCTCCCCAGCGAGGTGGCTCGGTTGGGCAAACCCCCTTAGGGAGGAGAGGGAAGCCAGGCCCCTTCGAACGCTTCCCTCAAAAGACCTGCTGGCAAGAATACTAAACCTTGCCGGGGTCAAGGCCTGTGCCTCTCCACACATGACTGGTGATGCTGCCACCCGGACCTGCGATGTCCTGGGAGGGGATGGCCAACTGGAGGCCCCTCCTGTGATAGACATGGTCATTGAGGAGACCCAGCCTCAAACGATAGGGCCTTCCATGGGAAGGAATACGGGCTCAGCGCCAAGCAACGAACCCAAATCCGCTACTATGCAAGATCCTCCTCAAACGGCTGGGGTCTCCGAGGCAGTACAAGGAGGGGAGGGATCTCCTCCAACTGGTGCTCCTGCGACCACCAGGACATTCTCCATCTCGGAGAAGGACGTGGCTGAGGCAGGGCCATCTGACCTAGGGGCTTCTGCTGGTGGAGGGGAGAAGCGGGTTAATTCCCTGCCCACCTCTCCCAAAATGAAATAAAATAAGAAAAAGACTAAAAAGCCTCGGGGGTCCTCTCTATCCACGGGGGCTGCGGGGACGGAAGAGTCCGCTGCCGCTTTGGTAGGCGACCAAGCCGAGATTTGCACATCAGGCCCCTCTGCCCCCCTCCCCCTGGTCCGGAGCCCCCGACTATGACCAAAACGAAAAGAGCGCAGGGCTCAGCCTCCATAACGTCGGGGCCACTCATTCAGAGGCTACCTGGCGTTTTAAAGCCTGCTGCCTTTAAACGCTTCCTAGTTATTCCCTCCACTGATGGCAGCATGTTGGCCAAGGGCAACATGAGGCATCAGAGGAGAGCATTAGCTAGTGTAATTGGTAGAGAGCCGAAGGTGACCCGTTTCTCGGACAGGAGCCTTCTAGCGAATGCGGCGAATCCCGCCCAGGCGGCCAAGATAAGTGCTCTTCGTGTCATCCCGGATAGTGTGACGCCGCACTCTACCATGAACTTTGTAAAAGGAGTAGTTTATGGAAGGAAACTCGTTGACTAGTCCATAGAGGACATCACCTTAAAGCTGGCCGACCATGGGGCGGTCAAGGTCGAACATGTGATAAGAAAACAGGGAGGGGCCTCGAGACCCACCCCTACATTCTTCGTCATGTTCGACTGTGACAAGCTCCCTGAGTCGGTGCGTGCCGGTTGGTACCGCTACCGCGTGAATGCATTCGTGTCACTGCCGCGGCGGTGCTATTACTGTCACCGCTTCGGCCATACAAATCGTCTTGTAGACGTCCAAATTCGAGGTCACCCGAAGACTGTGTAAATTCTCAAGGGCGCACACGATGAGTCTAAATCGTGTGTGGCCAAGTGTGTCAAATGCGGAGAGCTGCACTCCGCTTCTTCGAAGCAATGTGGTGAATATCTCTTTAAGAAAGAAATCCTGGCCGTTCAGGCCAAGGATCGACTCTCATTCCGCGAGGCTAAGGACTTGGTCCTGGTGCGCCCGGCTCTGCCTGTGACGTCTTATGCCTCAATAGTTAGAAAGGCACCCTCTGCTCCTGGATCATCCCGGCCAATGAGCACGGTTCTTTCCACGCCTATTCCGACCCCTTCTGAGGGCTCTACTCAACCCTGGCGCTCCCCTGGTAAAGCTGGCTGCAAAAAGGGTTCATACCCAGCCTCGGCTAAAACCAGAGCTCCCCCCTCTTCCCCCAGCGTGCCCGTTTTCCGTAAGGCGAAACGGCCATGCTTCTCCACCGACTCGTTAGACTCACAGGAGACAACACACCTGAAGTGTGACGCCATGCCATCTTCCGGGGTTCCTAAAGCTGTCCCCTGAAAGGAGGACATCAAGAAAGGAGCTTCGGCTCCTTCGCCCACGCCTAGTGGTGGGCTGAGTGGCTCGGAGGCAGTGGTTCCTCGAAAAGAGGGTCCCCCGCCTCCGAAGCCGCAACACCCACCTAAGGTTTCGAGGCGGAGGGAGGAAAATACTCGCATGGCGAGCCCAACCTCCCTCAATAAGTCTTCGAGGGCGACAGCGCGTTCAGCGCTTTGTTCGGCCAAGAGCGCCCGTGGTTCTTCCTCTGGGAAGCGTACGGCCATTCTCGTGAGGGGCTTCTGTACGTAGAGGGCCCCCGCGTCTCTTCCGAGCTGGGCCTGGAGGGCATATTCCTTCAATGGAATTGCCGTGGACTCCGGGCTAACTGGGAGGAGATGCGGAGGCTCGTCTCGTCCCGTTCCCCTCAACTATTTTTCTGCAGGAGACCATGCTAGGCGCGTGCCCGCTGCCCCTTCCCCTCCCGGGGTATAAGGGTCTTGAGACCCCACCACCACGGGATGGCCGGGTTGGGGGATGCGCGGTTTACACCCGGCATGATTTCTCCGTTCTTTCTTTCACTTTAGATACCTCCTTTGCGGCAGTGGCTGTGCACCTTCACCTGGTTAGGAGGTATACTATCATTTCTGCGTACATTCCACCGTCAGCTGACTTCGACGCGGGGAAATTCCGCTGCGTCGTGGCACAGTTACCAAGGCCCTTTTTCTTGCTTAGAGATCTGAATGGCAGGCATCCTCTCTGGGGAGATTACTTAATAAATCCCAGGGGACAAGTACTTGCTTATCTGATCGAAGAGCTTGAGATATGTTTCCTAAATGTGGATGAGTTTACGCATCACTGCCCGAAGACCGCGTATTTTACTTGCCTTGATCTATCTATGTGCTCTTCGGATGAACAGCCTGATTTTGATTGGGGGATGGTCGATGACCTCCATGGTAGTGATCACTTTCCAATTCAAATATCATTTTCAGGGCAACTGTCGCCTGAGAGCCCACGTTTGTGGGGCTTGGCGCTGGCGCGGTGGCTTGCATTTCAGGAAATGACTGAATTCTCTATCTCAGTTGAGGAGTTTAGGTCGGTAGATGAGGACGTTGAGTTTTTCTCCGGCAACCTAATCGCCGCGGGCCTGACTACTATTCCTAGGACGTCTGGCCGTTTTGCACGCCGACCACTCCCATGGTGGTCGGCCGAGTGTGAGACGGCCCTCAAACAAAAGCGTTATGCCTACATGCGCTCTAAGCGCCGCCCGAACGATTTCACTGTCGCTGAATTTCGTCGGGCTAGGGCTAGGTTCCGGTATATTTCAAAGCACGCCCGCCGCTCTTCTTGGTGGGCATACGTGTCTTCACTTAACGGGAAGACCCCTCTAGCAGAGGTGTGAAGGCGAGTCAAAAGGATTCGGGGCAAGTTCTCGCAGGACCCCCTCGCGTTCTCCAGGAGAATTAAACCGCAATCTCGGACCTCGTATCCGTGGCGGAATCCTTCGCGACTGCTTTCTCCGCATTCTCTAGCCGGGATGCCAATCCGCCAGCATTCAATGCACGTCGTTATGTCACGGAAGGCCGCCGGCTGGAATTTACCTCCAGAGTTGGAAAACCCTTCAACGACAGGGTTACTATGAGTGAGTTGCGCCTTGCTCTTGCTTCGTGCGCGGACACCACCCATGGTCCGCACGATGTCCCGTACTCCATGCTTCAACAACTGGGTGAGCGAGGCATGGCCTTTCTCTTAGATTTGTTTAACAGAATCTGGGTGGAGGGTCTCCTCCCAGATTTCTGGCGAATCGCTTCTGTGCTCGCCTTTCGCAAACCATGGAGAGATCACTCTACTCCGGCCGGTTTCCGCCCAATCTCTCTAACCTCTTTCGTGTACAATTTGATGGAGAAATTCGTAAGTGTTAGATTAGCCTTTTTCATGGACAACGGAGGAAATCTGTCGTCTGCACAGTGCGGCTTCTGCAAATTCCACTCCACGTCGGATGTACTGCTCCGACTGGAAAATGACGTCTGCGAGGCCTTCCTTCGTAGACAGCATTACGCCACGGTGTTTTTCAATCTGGAGAAGGCCTAGGAAACTGCATGGTGATACGGTATCAGGCGACTCTCCACACGATGGGGGCGATGGGACGCCTCCCAATGTTTATATCTGAATTTTTGCGAGATCGTCGATTCCGCGTATAGGTAGGGGAAGCCCTCTCCGGCCCAAAGGAGCGGCAAGAGGGTTTCCAGCAGGAAAGTGTCCTCTGTCTCACACTCTCTGCCCTGAGCATCAACCGAATCACCTCTGTGCTGCCGGAAGATGTTCTCACTACGCTCTACGTGGACGACCTTTCGATCTATTTTGACGCGGCCCATATGCCAACTCTGGAGCGTCGACACCACCAGGCATTGAACCGCGTTTCTCGCTATGCTGAAGCGCACAGGTTTCGGTTTTCTTAGGCCAAGACTAAGGTGGTGCACCTCTTCCGCCATCCACGGCTCCACCTTGACCCATATTTGTTTCTTAATGGGGTGCGCCTGGATTTGATTGAATATCACCGTTTCCTTGGTCTTTTATTCGACCGACGCCTCACCTGGGAGGCTCATATTCGCAACCTTAGGGTCTCTTTCTACCCACGCCATGGATATTCTCCGTTCCGTGACGTTCAGCTCTTAGGGTGCTGATATGGCTACTGCCTTACATTTTTATCGATCCTTTGTTTGTTCGAAACTTGACTACGGATGCGTGTTTTATACATCCGCAGCCGAGCGTTTATTGCGGAAGGTGGACTCGATCCACTACACCGGCCTTCGCCTTGCGACTGGTGCCACTCGCTCTACACTCGCAACACCTGCCTGTACACGCGAGCCTGGCGCCTCCCTCAGTCGTCAACAGCTCTCAGTGCATCAGCAAATGATCTCTACGGTGCCTATGCCGCCTAGCGTCGCCAGTCATACTCTAAGCCCTTTGGGTTTAGGGCCAGGAAACTCCGTCGAGAGCCAGGTATAGCTCTCGGGCCGGTGGCGCCTCTGGTTCTGCCTAGGACGCCACCCTGAAAGGTACCACATTTGGCTTTGTCTCCACGCCTCTGTTCTTAAAGCTTCTACAGTGCCGGGAGTATTGCGTTCGACCTCTTTGGAGCACACCTCGTGTACCGCTGGAACCGTGCCAGTGTATACGGATGGCTCCAAGTCCCAAGAGGGGGTCGGCTTTCACGCCGTATCCCCTCTCTTTGAAGTCAGCGGGGCTCTGCCAGGCGCTGCATCTGTTTTAATGGCCAAACTGGTGGCAATACACCACTCGGTACGAGATATTACGCGACGTTTTCGGTTCGGAGACCGGATTGTGATCTATAGCGACTCACAAAAGTGCCCTGAGTGCTCTCGGGGCATTGGAATTTCCGCATCCCCTGGTTCGCGATATCCGTGACGCCACGGTTTTGGCGAGCCGGGCGGATATCGAGATTATCTAATATCTTCTGCAGGGTTCCTGGACATGTAGGAATTGCGGGGAATGAGCGTGCCGATGAGGGCGCCAAAGAGTCCGCGAGGACTCTCCTACCGGACCAGCGTTTTGCTCTTCCTCACACCGACTACTTGGCAAGAATACAAGCAGCTCTTCAGACTGTTTGCCAAAGAAGATGGGAGACGGTCGAAGGGAACTTAAAGTTGTGTGCCATTGCGCCGCGACTGTTCTCTTGGACCTATCCCCTAATGCCGCGCTGGCTTCAGGTCCCTTTCTGTCGTCTCCGAATCGGACATACTCGTGTGACGCATTGCTATTTGATGGAGCGCTCGCCTGCGCCCTACTATGACGACTGCGTCGTCCCTCAGACTGTTAGGCACTTTCTTGTCGAATGTCCCAGTATGGGTGATCTTTGCGCACGTTACCTGTCCCGGTACCGGGATGGGCGGGGTCGCTACCGCCTGTCCCTTATAATCGGGACGAGTGCGTGTACATTGACTGGTGGACTTGTTGATTTTTGGGGGAAGGCCGGCCTTCTCCCTTTTATTTAATTAGGTTTTGTTTTTTTGGTTATTGGTTTTCTTTGTATGTCGCACGTTCCTGCGCCAGGGGGAGAGGGATCTCTCCCCGACGCTGGAACTTGCTTCCTAATTCTCATCTTGCCACTTTACCCGTTTTTTTCTCAAATTTTTATTTCAATGTAGCCTAAAACTAGGCTGTTTGTTTTCGGCAACTTATGCCCAAGTGGGCAGTCGCCAGATAGCCCTTTAAAAAAACAACAAAAAAAACAGTTGGATAATCTCCATTTGATTTCGGTGTCTCGAAATGCAATAATCCACGTTCTTAGTTATTATTTCTTCACTACCTCCTTTAGTTATATCTATTTTCAAATGTAACAAAATTTTAAGCTAACAACCGTATGACAAATGACGCTTCCGGTTCAAAAAATTAATTGTGTATATTATTCCATAAAGTTCTAGAGAATCTCAAAGTCTAGTAAGATGCAGAATAAGGATTACGTGAACATAAAGCTCAATTTCAATTTGTCTGAGAAAAATTTAACTGCTTTATGTATATATCCGACATACATGTACCAGATTGTGCAAAAGTTCTGTTACACTCGGTTTTTGATCTTTCAAAAGGTCTACGTGTGCGTAGAAAAAGTTCCGTCAAACAATCGTAGAGTTCTACTTTCACAGCACATCTGACTAAAAAGTCTTTTCATGATGCAGAATAAGGATTATGTGAACATAAAGCTAAATTTCAACTGTCTAAGACAAATTTAACAGCTCTATGTATATATCCGACATATATGTACCAGGTTGTGCGAAAGTTCTGTTACACTTGGTTTTTGATCTTTCAAGAGGTCTACGTGTGTGGTAGAAAAAGTTCCGTCAAACAAACTTAGAGTTCTACTTTTACAGCACGTCTCATTAAAAAGGCTTTTCCATTGTGTGCAGGTGTGTCGAGAAAGAACTGAAAAGAATCGAGATATCTCTTCTCCTGCGTGCGGGTAACAACTCCTATATCGCTAAGTGGCTCAACGTCAGTCGCATGATCGTCCAGACATGATCGTCGCGAAGATGCTCAAGAACGGGGAAGACCAAAAAATTTACCTTTTTCAGGCAGAACTGAAGTAGTCAAGCGTTTGGCTGTAAAAAAAGGACTTCGAAAGTGATCCAAGGTTAAAGGTGACTGCACTTACAAAGAAGAAGAAGATAATGGTGGTCACGGTTTCCAAGGCCGTCAAAAAGGAGGGTAACAAGAGCTTGAAGTGCGTGGAAAAGCCTTTGCTTTCTGATCGTATGTGAGAACAACGTCGAGTGCTGTCGTCGCCTTGGCAAAGACTTGAAGGGTTATGGCAATCGATTTCATATTTTTTTCTGATGAAAAAAACTTCAGGGTCATTTCGGTCATTAGAAGGCAGAATAACCCCGTGGGAAGCTTCAGCCAGTACGTCTCCGAGGTTCGCTACGTGTCCATTACCAAGCACCTGGCCTCCGTGGTGATGCACTGTTTCGTGGCTCCGAATGGAGAGAAGATGCCACCGGTTACAGGCTCACCGCGTTTGATTACAGGGACATCTCGCCCCAAAAGGTCGTGCTTTGGATAAGAAAGATCACATAAAAAGTGGAGTAAGACTTTTAGCTTGACGGTGCCCTGACCCATACGGCAAAGACCGTGGAAGAGTGGTTGGCGTCAAACATGAACTTTTGGTCGAAGTCTTTCGTCAATCGCGTGTGGGCAGCATGAGGCAGGACTTCGTCTGCAAAGTATGCACGGGCTTCAGGTTGCGCATGGAGCACATGCTTGCCGCCAAGTGCGGCCACATTGATTATTATTATAATAGAAACACATTTTCCTATGTTAAAACAATAAAAACGTGTTTAACTGCATCAAAACTATCCTTGTGTCATTTGATGAGTTTCGTAACGGGTGTAACAGATTTCTTGCAATACCCGGTATCTGAATGATTCTACCAAGTCCTGTAAACACACACGCACACACAAACACAAATATATATATATATATATATATATATATATATATATATATATATATATATATATATATATATATATATATATATATATATATATATATGTAAATTAACAAATCTATTTTTCAATCAAAGGTTTTTATAATAAGAAATATAGAAGAATACAAAAAAACTCTTTTAATAAGAAACATCTTTCTTTTTTGACGCTATCTCTTAAGAAATATAAGCGTGCTTCATTGAGGCAAATCTTATATTTCTTTCTTATTGTTTGTTTTCTGGAAAAAAGATTACTCTTGTCTTTATGTCTGTTTAGTGAAGTCCCTGAAATTGTAATCCAAAGATCTAAATTGCCTGAATTTTAAGCGTCCATGATTCAAGCTGGATTATTGGAGGCGTAACGTAAGGGCAGATTCATTGCGGATCACTGTGGTAAATTTTGAGGTCAAAAAGGAAATTAAGCGATTGAATAAAGTTACAAATTCGTAAAGTTATCAGAAATAATAAGAGGGTTAAAGAAGTTGAAAAGGATAAAAATAGAAAACTAAATAAAATAAATCATAAAGGGAAAATATATCGTTTTACAAGTAAATAAAATGTTAAAAATTGTAGGCAAATACAAAGATAAAAAGAGAAAAAACAGAAAGATAAATTCGTGTCTAAAAGAATAACCAAGATCTTTACATAGCGTTAAAACTTAATAGGAAACATACAAAATAAACGTGCTATATGGACAAAATGGGATTTTAAAACTAAAGACTAAGATAAAAGGGAAGACAGGAAAAGATTTTTAATAATAATGAGACAACTATAAGATTAACGTAAACTCACATAACCTAACATCACCTAACCATTTCTCCTATAGATTTCTTCACGACAAAAATGACTTGCAAATCGCACCCTATTTTGGTTCACCAAACAGCATATATTTTGTCTAGGGGCTTTGCGCCCTAGGCACTCCATTCCTCTTTTAAATCTTCTAATATTAAAGTAGTAAACCTTCTAATGATCTATCTATCAAAGCTATTTCAAGTAGGTGTGTAAATGCTGAAAATTCCTCACAGGAAAAAAAGAATTGATTCGAAACGTTTTCGTCTCTATCAAGGCATCATTCAAGGAATATTTACGTGTCAGTAATTATGTATATTTAAATCTATGTTAGTTGCATATTTCTTGCACAGAAATATATCAGAGAAACATGCGCCGTCGTGTATACTATTAGATACATCAAATGTGTACTTTTTTCACTTGAATATTGAGTCGAGCAGAAGAACGAAAAAATATCATTCTGCGTGATCGTCGGTTAATAATATTTACTTAAAAATTCATCTAAGAATTGCATGAATTAAAGTTTAAGTCTTGGATTTTTCTGTAGCCCTATTTTTCTTTTACATAACTTAAACCAATAACAGTGCACGAAATAAATGTGTGGTCGGTAAAATGTGAAATTTTCGGTTTCTATGACTAAATTTTAACAGCAGCCCAATGCGCACAGCGTTTTCTGACCTTACATCATATATTGGCTCGTCAAGGAATTTTTTTTTCTAAAAGGAGAATAAAACATTATTAAATGTATTAAATATAAGCTTTAATCATCAAATTAGTTGTTATCTTAATAACTAATGTCCTTTCAACTTCTTTATAGGCGATGGATGTTTGATTTAAAATATGAGCTGGTTTTAATGAAATATAAGCAGTGATATCACTCTTCACCTCTTAATACCATTTCCCATTGAAATTATGTTGCAGTTATCGAAATAATTGATATTCAGATGGGGCAAATTCTAGTGGATGACAGAAATCTTCCCATGCTCATGCATGTGCAAAGGAATTTAAAATAGTTCATATTATTACTGGAAATGCTTTTTCAGATTCTAGGACATGTTTATTGGTCGTCATATTCAATAAGATATTTATTCTTTACAACCTACAAACAAATTCAAGTAAAGGAAGTAATTTCTTCAAACGATAACTTTATTCTATATAGGTTACCTTAGATTGGGCCTAACTTTTGATAATTCCTATTTGAATAATGTTTTCTCTTTCACGCATGTTCTTCTCCACTTCTCTGTTTTCTTCTCTCTCTCTCTCTCCCTGTCTCTCTCTCTGATTGTGCAGGCATATGTATACTTAGGAAAGACGTCTGAATCCATGAAACACTATGCCATATATCTCAATATTAAAGGATCTCTCTAATACACGAATATCTACGACCGTCTTCCTAAGGCATCTCAGCGGCAATACAAGTCTCCATTCAAAAGACAACAATGAATTAAAAGCGAAAAAACGATATTTATATACCTAGAACAAATAAAAGAATAAACTCATTTCGCTGATTGGACTTCCGCAACCCCATACTTATCTCTTTACTCCACATACATATATAAATAAATATATATATATATATATATATATATATATATATATATATATATATATATATATATATATATATATAGGCTAATATTTTAAAGATGTTTGTTTTCTGCTTCGCTCTGATTTTTTAAGGAAACTTTTATGAATGGGGAACAAAGAATGGCAGAAATCATCTCTTAATTGTCTATTTCTGATGAATGAAAGGCCCACCTTACGATTGTTTTTTTTTTATATTACCAGGTCCAAGACACGGACACAAGAATACGTACATGAACTTTCCCTTAGATATCGGGACGTTCAACAAGAAATTATCAGCCTGTAATAATATACCTGCAGTGATCTTTCTACTCTTAATTAATCGCGAGAACTTCATGAGCCCTAAATTCGATTTAAAGAAGCAATGTTAACAGGATTCCGAAATATATAGCATAAACAAATTATTGAATGATAGAATGATAAAAATTGAAGGAAGGCGGAAAATAAATAAGAAACTTTAAACATAACGTAAACTTACCTAACCTAACATCATTTAACCTTAAACCTCATTTTATTCTGGATACTCTTCTAGACACTGAACTGAGATCTATTTTGTCACGAAAAAAACAAGGGATTTTTTTACTGCCATCCAGAATCACTCAGGTCCAAGTAGATTCTTCATTTGAAAACTTGAGTTGGTAACATTTACCCATTTTTACTTAACCATTTTCTGAAGATATAAGATCGAATAATAAACTTTGAAATAAGGGAGGAGATAAAAGAAATATGCATAACAGAATATTAACATTTTGCAGTATATTTTTGTGGTAAAATTATTGCTTAAGGAAAATTAAAATAAAAACAATGAGATCATTTTGTTTTGATTTTCATAAAAATATATTTTTTTATTAAATGTGTGCAATTGCCTTGTAATAAAACTATTGCATCTGTTGGTGTAAGTGATTGCCTCATATTTGGCTGCGTTTTTGTTGCCTATTACCTGGTTAATCATTGTAAGTTTGGCAAGGGATTATTATACGGCTTAATTTTGTAAGCCCTTGTTAATATATCTACTTATATATATCTACATAGCTCCTTTAAATCAAATGTAGAAAACTTTAGTTGTCTCACAGGCAATTTTAATGGAATTTGTCGTATTTTCTGTCTAAAATGGATAAGTATAATCATACACTCGTAACGTTTCAAAAGAGAGTCTAAATAAGGAATTTAAAACTGGGTAAGAATTTTGTTTCAAGTAGGCATTGACGGTCGTGAATGGCAATATAGTGAAGGTCAGTGAATCTGTGGTATGATCAATGAGCCAGAAGTTTTTTCAGTATGAAATGAGTTAGAGTCGATAGACACAACAGTATTTTAGTAAGGGAAGATAATAAAAAGAGAATTAGCGTTAAGGTTAGCCACCGAACCATCTGACTCGTTTATTTAATGGAAGAATGGCAAACGACGTCGTAAGGAAAAAAAAATATTGCATCTGCAATGGATAAAAACCAAAAAGTGTGGGCTAAAATATCTGATGAGTGGACATGGTTGTAAAAAGTTAAGATATGTACCTATGTTTAATTACTGGAAAACTAATAAATGACAAATAGGTGGCTATTTAAGATTTCAAGAAAATTGTTGTGCTAGTATTGGTTTAAAAAATATCTAAGGATTCAATTTTATTTTTATTGAGGCGGCTTCAGGGATGAATTGTTTAATTATTCAGAATGTTCTTTGAAGACAAGGAGAATATTTTCATACCCATTGCATCAATCGAACTTCTAACCTTCTCCCCAAATCCTGCTATGAAGGGTTAAATAAAATTAATGAATGGCCGCGCAATAGTAACAAAAGTTTCATATAAAGAATTGGAGATTAAAATATATTGGTTGTCACAATCTGTAGAGAAGGCTCAATCAAGTCATAAATAGCTTTAGATATGTACTATGGATCAAGAGCGAGACATATAAATGATCATTGCTGAGAAATATTACATTTCTAAGGGTTTTCTTCTTACGCTCGTAAATGATTGATATCTGCTCATTTGGAATTTTCCTTCTGAAAGATATAATAACTTAACAGATATTTAGCGCCTCGCTACAAAACTCATCCATTAATGAAAATCTTGCAGTAGGAAGAAAGACTTAGACGACTAGTTAGTTTATCATTGAAAAATAATTATTTTCGCTAGCAACTTATCTAATTTTAGAAACCATTTATTTAAGAAACTATAACACCCTCTCTCACCGTTTTTTTTGGTCTTTACAGGCTTGGAAATAATTGTGGGGTGGGAAAAATACGACACAAGAGAGATCTCCAGTTTCTCTTGTGGCATTGGCGTCGGGAAAGGGCGCTGCTCCTCCAATTTTTAAAGTTATAGCCGGGGGTATCACTCTGGTTCTACCTCCATTCCTTGCCTGAAAATCTCAATAAATTCAAAACTAAATCCTAAATTTTTTGTTTGATGGAGAGTTCGATGAGATGAATCAAATTTAAACTAAATCATGGACCTTCTTATTTAAATACTACGGACAACATCTTTAGTTTTAAACCTCTGCTAACTGGAATCATGTTCATTGAAACGTCTTTCAAAATAGTTTTAGAAATTCATTTAAAAATAGAGTTGTCACTAAGACTCGAACCTAAATTCCCTCAGGGCCATAATGGAACCTCGGTAAGTAAGGTGAAAGGTAGAAGGAAATGGTGCACGATGCAATTGACAAAAAATGACGCCGACGATTGGTTAAGATATTTACTTACTTTCCCGAGCAGAAGAAATACTTTATTTATCCTGGTCCTTTTAATCTTTCCTGGCAGTAGAATCCTTTATACTGCCAGCAGGAGGTATTTACTATCCTTTCTTACGATTTGAATGCATGCTTCTAGCACGGTATTATTTAGTAAACATGAAGATAAGTATATATCACTAGTTTCCACTTTGGTTCTTATATACTTATACTACCATCGAAAACTATATCAAAATCCATCAGCATTGTTAATATTGTTTCATATTACCATTTCATAGCAATTTGGCGATATTTCCCTCAGTCTCCAAATCATTACATTGGTCTGTGTCACAAATGTCCCTGAGGTTTTGTGTAGTGGTTCTTAATAAAATCGACCTTCTAAATCCGAAACTGGCATCCGTTTTGTTTCTATCAGGCACAGTTTTTGCGATACAGGGGGTGATAATAATTTTATAGTTTATACATGTCCTATATAGGTCAAGATTTCTATAGTTTTTGCTATAATGTATTCGCAGTAAATTATGTGTACATTTTAAGTAATTATGTTAATAAGTTTATATTTTTGCAGATTAGAAATTTCTTAGCATTATAATAATAAATTAATAATAATAATAATAGTGGTTGAGTTAAAAATAAACAGAAAATGTAAGAATAGCTCCGACAGATTTTGCTATGTTTGTGGCAAAGTGACTTTTTCCGAGCAGCGATGTACAATCTCTCCTGTAATTAAATCTTTGCATCATGCATATTTTGGAGCAAGGCTAGGAGATCAAGATAAATGTTTTGCATCACATATCTGCTGCAAGGGATGCTACATAAGTTTAAGACGCTGGAGTCAGGATGAACAGAAGTCTCTCTCTTTTGGTGTTCCCATGGTGTGAAGAGAGGGCAAGGACCACACTACGGACTGCTATATTTTCATGACAAATCTTAAAGATGAACATTGTATGAAGTATTTAAGCTTTTTGTATTATATTCACTCCTGAAAATATCATTATCATGCATAGAGTTAGCATAAAATTAAAAACTAACATAGTGACTTCAGCATGAACATATCTTTTAATAAACATTAATGTATTATCTGCAACTCCAAATCAATTCCTTTATGTAATATGTAATTATATTTTCCACAGATATAAATAGGAAGAATAAACATAGTGTAGCATATACGGATGTTCCTTGTGCCATCAAACCCCTGCGTCATGGTCCAGGAATTCATATACCTTCTCTCCCTGAACATATAGAGGTCTATGAAGAGATTAATATGGAAGTTGATCAAGCTTATGGCACATCTGAGTCTTATCAGGGTTCCACATATGATATGGTCGCAAGACCATTCACTCAAGTGTAGTTAAATATCCTGACCAGGGATCTGGGGCTTTCAAAGGAGAATGCACAAGTTCTTGGCTCTCGATTTTTTTAAAGTAATCTTCTCGCTAAAGAAACAACAGTTTTTTGGTACATAAATAGAAAACAAGAGTTTCGAAGCTATTTTTTACAGCATTATTCCATCTCTTTAGTATACTGCGCTAATATTAAAGGACTTGTTGAGGCCCCACAACCCATTAGAATAGAGACTTTCCATAGATTCTTTCAGTAGAAGTTTAAAAGCTGTGTTACTGAATATTGGTAACAAGATAGCTTTCGTTCTTATAGAAAATTCAATCCAACTTACTGAAAGTTATGAAAATATGCAAAAATTGCTGGATGAAATAAATTACTCTGCGCACAATCGGAGGATATTTGGTGACTTAAAGGCAATATTATTTTAGACTTGGCATTTCTAAGCTCTTTGATATTGGCATTTTCATTTTTAATTGTTAATATTATATACACCTTTAGGCCAACTTACATTTTACAAGAATGCAAATCCGGAAATCATGATTCATTTTTTAGTTATATTTTTTGTTGAAGTGTGTTTTATAGGTTAATGCTTACTTTTGGGTTAATGGGGAAATTATCCAAATTGAGAAGGTATACAACTTAACTCAATAAACTCAAAATAAGATGTACATATATCCAATTAGTTCCAATACAATGATTTGAAGCATTGACCTACAGGATTTTTCAGTACATATTCATATTCTTATTGTTTTAAGAAATAATACTTTTAATTTGTTTTTATAAATATTACACTATGAATTTACATACCCTGATAAATTTATTTTCAGGTTTCTTATATTTAGGATACAAACAAGCTACACGAAGCATCCCTGTTTCCTATTTTTATGGGAGAGTCGTGCAGATAGTATGCACCATGAGAAGAAGGTTTGGCCTCCACGAGAAGCATTTAGAATTGGATCAAATAATGTGATAGCTGAACCTTTAGTGCCTCCTAACAAAATACTACTTCCTCCACTGCATATAAAGCTTGGCATAATGGAAAAATAAGTCAAAACCGTTAATAAAGAAGGCTAAGCTTTTAAATTTCTTCCTCAAAAATTTCCACAAATCAATGACACTAAGCTCCGCGAGGGAATTTTTGATGGACCTCAGATCAGGAACTTGATGAGACATCAGCAGTTTGAGGCATCAATGACGGAAATAGAAAAAGATGCCTGGAAAGCTTTCAAAGCTCTAGTTAGCAATTTTCTAGGCAATAAAAGCAGCTCAGTATATGTTGCCCTGGTCAATCAGCTCCTAACAAGTCTCAAACATTAGGGAGCTCTAATTTCTATAAAGATACACATTTTACAGTCCCATCTGGATTATTTTCCCGACAACTGCGGGGAAAATAACACCCAGAGGTAAAGATTCCACGAGGACATAAAAATATGGAATCCAGGTACAAGGATAAATGGGACGTAAACATGATTGCAGACTACTGTTGGTGTTTGAAGCGTGATGCACCGGATGAGAGGAACAAACGAAAATCGTTAAGGGCGTCTTTTCTTGTAAATTAGAATTATTTTCTTTATTATGTTGTATTCTTTAATTTTTTTGTTTAAAAGGATTATAGTTTACATACGTTTATTCCTGTTTCTATGATATAACAATAATGATGCATTATTAGATAGAGAAAGGTTTTTGAATTTTTTTCAGGAAAAATGAGGTAATCTCAATGAAAATGGTGTATGCTGTACGGACAAAATCTGACCCGATTGAACAAAAATACATTCATTTTTGAGCTCAGGAGGTTTCAACATTAATAAAATACAAAGAAATCTTGAGAAACATAAATATTTTTTTCAAACGCAGGCCTGTGTTATTATTGTTGTCGATTGTATCCCATACAACGTATTTTCTATCCAATAATATTTATTACATTAATTTGTTTTCCTTGCAACATAAAATATTATTCGTGGCATTCTTTAACTTGTTCTCTAATTATTTTATCTGTTATTATAATAATTCGTAAAATAGGACTATAATTTAACCAATATAAAGCCGAGTATCTCATAGGCCATATTTTTCACTCCCCACTTATTGCCATATTTAAGTAAATGTTGATTTATGCAATTAGTGATAGATTCAACGTCTTACTTTTTAGTTTTAGAGACTACAAGGTAGTGGATTGTGTAAAATGGCCATTGTTCCTGTTTCAACTGAGACCGGGAGGAGCAGCGTGCTCTACTGACCTCAGTTTTTATGAGAAAGTGGTGCCCTGTCTCGTGTCGTCTTTTGCACCTCTTTTAAATCTCGTACTATATTTTCAAGGCCTGTTTAGATCTAACACTGAGTTAAATATGGCATTAAAATTTCTAAATAAAATAATATTAACCTATATGTATTGTTTGATTAACTTGCTGTAGAATAAATACTTGACTGTGCGAATGAAAGAAATTGAGGACTAATTTTCAAAAACAACTAATTTCGGAAGAAATATTATGATTTCTTTGCAAATGAAAGGTAGTTATATTTATTCTATTCAATTATTGCTGAATAAATAAGTAATTCAGCCGTTTTGTTTTATCATATTTTATAATTGCAAAATAACACTATGAAATGTGATTGAATTTCTATATGGATAGGAAAAAGGAGTTAGGGAGGAAAAACTTTTTTGGTGAATGTAATATTGCGAATTCAAAACTATGGGAATTGATGTGGAAAAAACTTCCAGATCTTACAAGGCTCTATATATGTATAATAGGAAAAAGATAGGGCAGTCCTTGTTGAGAAAAGGATTAGGCTCCGAGCTGAGTGAAATCGGGCAGACTCAGGATTGCGAGATTTTCAGGCGTAAATTGTGTTGGCAATACTGTCCTAACTGAATTGCAATTAGGATACGAAATGGCTTTGACTCTCTCTTTTACCAAAGATATTAGGAGGGTAATTCCGCGCATAACTTTTATATTAAAATATATAAGCAATTTAAAAAAAGTCGAATTAAAATAATACGTTACACACAGCTTGGGATTTCGAATATTTTGACCAATTGATTCCGTTTTAGAGGGGTTATCTAAAACGTTAGAGTTAGTGGTTTCTCACATGGCTTAGAGTTCCATTCATCAAGATCGTTAATAAAAGAGGAGACGGAAGGCAATGTTGGGCGTTGGGAACTTTTCATGACTCCTGATTAGGGGAATGGCATCGTATTTATCTCTTTCATACAGTAGCTTAATTTGTTCGACTGGTTACAGCTTGTGGTGATTGCTATTCTCTCAAAAACTCCACACTAACCAATGCCTTTAGCGGGCTGGTGAGTGAACTGATTCGCGGAAGCAACTCAGTGGGCAATATGTACCCAGGTATTCGTGCGTCTGTCGCTGGTAGGAGGAGATAGAGCTACACTCAAGAAACGCCATCTTAACCTCATTGTACTTGCTCAGGTCGAGTATGGATTTGGTTATTTCACGCACCGTTGGAGCCGCGGGAAAGGCAAAGAGGAGACTATATGTACACATTTAACCTACCTCGTCGTCTATGATCCGGTTTCCCCCTAAGAGAATTTCGCATTGCCTTATGCAGAGTTCCTTATCGCCTTCTTGATAAACGCGTAACGGGAAGTTATTTGCTCTAATGGGATATGAATATAGTGTGAAATAATTTTAATTTTGAATTTTAAGAACCGCGATAATCGATCTTTTAATTGTAATCTGCCCAAAAAGTATAGCTCGAACAATGGTCAACCAAGTATCGAAAGCCTTCTGACACCATTCTTTGTGTGTGTTAAATTTCAGGACCCTGGATTAACCTATAATAGGGAAAATATGAGCCCGTCTTTGGAGAGGGTAAAGTTAGTCTCTGAGCTGAGTGAAATCTGGCAGATTTATGATTGCGAGGTTTCTTGGCATGAAAAGTAGTGGTAATACATTCTTAGGGAAATTGCAATTCGGCGACAAAACGGTTGAAACTTTTCCCATTTACAAAGAAAATTAGAAGAAACTTCCCTCGTATGAATAACGACTCAAAGATTTATACGATAATATACTAAGCGTTTTACAAAACAACTGATTGAAAATAGAGCGTTTTCAAAGGTTACTAAGGTAAACTAACCTTACGCCAGATGATCGAGGCTTTGAATTTCCTTTGGAATTTTGCGTATTTTCATTAGTTAACTCTGTATTAGAGAGTATAGCAAATACGTTATAGTTACTAAATTATCTTTAATGACATAGAGTTTGGAAGAAAGATAAACTGAATCAAAAGGGATGAGGGAGGCAACGTTGTGAGTTGACAACTTTTCGACGGGGGATGGGTACGAGCTAGAGTTGGAAACCACTTCTCAAAAACCGAGATTTACCCAGATTTCAATTTTTACTTAGAACCGAGAACCGGTTCTGAGATTTTGTTTTGATTTTTTTTATTTTATCAGACCTTACCAGGTATAGTGATTTTATAAAAAAAACATTCTAGGTAGTTTCTAATGCAATTGATAATTTTCGCCTTTATACTTGGTTGATCCTTGTCCGGATTAGCGTATACCTCTTTCACACGATTCTGATTGGTCGATTATTACTTCCTACCCAATCAGTACTCAATATTCCAATTATATTCTCAAATGAGTTGTAGAAAGTTATTATGTCGTGTTTTACTCATGAAAATCAAAAATAATTAATAATATGACAACGTATATGATAAAGTGTAAGTTAATCATTATTTTATTTTAAGAAATTTCTTTACAAATAATCTTCAGTGAAAATTTCTTTCATTTAAATCTTGTTCGGTTGTTGAGGTGAAATTTATAACTGTTTTGAACATTCGCGTCGTTGTTTAGGGCAAAGTGAGGCGTATTAATTACTCTACCAATTTCTTTATATAAATTAATGTTATTGTTTATTTCATTTTCTTTATTACATTACTAGAAGTACCAGTGAATATACATATATACTGCGAATATAACTTGCCCAAAATTAAACAGTAATCTTGGTTCTCACCTAAGTTACCAAGTTAACCTATATTAAACACTAGGCCTAGACTTTTTGTATCCTTGGCTTTGACTAATCAGTGACCTAAGTTAAATCCGATATTTCGCCTTATCTATTAACTACTCTTTTTTAGATTTATTTCTTCCTAAATTAAAATATGTGTGTGCAAAATTAGCAAAATAGTCATAATTCAAAATCTGTTAAATTTCTCACATATATTTTTTCACTTTAAGTAAGCATAAGGTTCATTGTAAAGCTTCAAAATGTACAAATTTAAAAGCACACAGTAATTTGTTCAGATTTTTTCCTCAATGGTTGTTCTTCCAGGCAAGAATTTGAATATTTAATTACCCTCATTTAAGAATGGTAAGCCATAGTAATTAAAAAATAGTATCATTATATGGATAATAAGAAGGATCTGAATGAAGGCCATGTCATAAATTGATTAAGTCTTTAGATGGATCAACTTGAGGTTTGCATAAACATATAAAGTCAATAAATAATATCAATCCGTAGTCTCGTACTGATTATTATTATTATTATTATTATTATTATTATTATTACATTGTGATGAGGATCACTCAGTGAAGAGGCAAAAGTCTCTTGAAGACTTTGTTAAAAAATGATCCATAGAAGATGTTTCCCTCATGTTATCATTGTGTAGCGTATAGAAAGTTTTTCTCATAGAGCTTCCAGAAATTCAAGTATGATAAATGCTACCCGACAACTCATAAGAGAGCAACTTTGTCCTGAATTTAAAAAATAAAAAGAAACAAGAGCTAGCTCAATAGTTCAAAGATCGAGTAGATGAAGGCGATCGGTATTCATTAGCATTTGATGAGTATGCTCCAAAGTTCACTCTGAAAAACAACATTGGTCTCTCCGATTTATTAGAATATATGAATCACTAGACAGCAGTAAATGAGTCGAAATAATTAAATCAAAATTAGATGAATTAGGTTTAAATTTAAATTTGCACATTGTTGGTTGTACAAATGACGGTGCATCGGTTTTGGCGAAGTTTTGCAAAGTATCAATGCATAGCACACTGTATTCACTTGGCTGCTACATATGATTTGTATGCCCAAACCAGTGTTTAATGTAGATAGCTCCGTGCACTGCACAGATAATGAAGATAGTTAAACTGCTGGTAATTTTTTTATTTATTATCTAGAGAAAATGAAAATCATCGTAAAATTCCTTTGTCGGAAGAAGATTCCGCGTCAAATTATCCTACTCTTAAAGAAAAACACATTAAGAGCATTAACAAGATGAAAAGGATCTGCAAAATATTTCGAAAATCCCCTTTGATGAAAAATACTTCAAGACTTTGTCAGAGCAGAATTCAAAAGATGTGAAATGAAACATATTCTAGATTGTAAAACAAGATGGAGTACTCTGTACTAAGGCTCATTGAGTGATAAGTTCATCCTCCACGAGGACACAACTATGTTAAAAGCGGATATGTTGATGAACATCCTTCATAAAAGGTTTTCAGAATCCAAGCCCGTGAATCCAATATCAAGAGAACTTCTAAAATGTTTTATGGATAGGCATTCTTCGAGAAGCCAAAAAGATATTGTGGCACTCCTCGATACTTGGATAAGCCAAGTTCAATCCAAGACCAGCCTAACGAAATGTTTCCATTTCCATCGCGTCAAGTAACAAAAAATGTGATGAAAGCATTTTCTCTAGGCTTTTTCCTGAGATATATCCCCAAAACAAGGAATCAAATGAGTAAATTTTGGTAAATCAAGTCACTAAAGTAAAATGGGCTCACTTAACCGCATTGATCTTATGCAAGAATATAATAACGAAGTGAGAAAGATTGAAAAAAATCTTCCGAAAAATAATTCAGTAAGCTTTAATGTGACGAGTGAATTTATACTTTTTGAATCGACCTAAACAAAAAACAAGAATTTACAACTATCAAACCAACCATAAAGCAACTAATGTGGAATCAAAACGTTGCCTTTTCAGCTGCTGGCTTTCTTAACTAAGATAAGTGCAAAATTGTCTGCTTTCGAAAGCCTCAATGCTCTGGGTTTTGTAAAATCTTATTTTCTATATAAAAAATAGGAGGTTTCAATTAGGTAACTTAGCTTAGTTCAAGGGTATTATTTTTTATTCAATTGGATAAAAACTTATTGTAAAATCACTTATCTTATTTCAAATAAACATTTCAAATATTAAAGAGTCTTCTTAAAGTAATAAATGATCCTAAAGATGGTGTTTCTTGATCCAATAGCCTTAGCACTATCACCTTGCATTTTAGGCTACTTTGGTGTAAAGCAACAATGGTTGCAACGCTTTTCTTTCGGAGAACGATTTCGGGAATTGAAAAAAGATTAAAATATATATTTTTACAAAATAGATATAGCAAGATAGATCGTAATTTCAGAAAGTCATTCATTTAGCCAATATTTGGCATCATTTGACCCTTTGATCGAATTGAAAAGCTCCGAGGACTGAAACCAACCTCCTAGGGCAGCAGGACCAGAGCGTCATTTTGGATTAAGTGAAATCATACAATGCCATTAGGGCTGATTCTGATGCTGTTGTAATGCAGGAGGAATTGACCATTCTGTCCAATTGGGCCGAGAAATGGCAAATGAAGTTTAACATAGACAAATGTAGTGTACTTAGTATAGGTAGAAATAATCCATTGAATAGTTATAAATTAAATGGCAGAATTTTAGGGAGGACTGATTGTGAGAGAGACTTGGGTATTTTGGTAAGTTCAGACCTTCGTCCTAGAAAGCAATGTCTAAATGCTAAGAATAAAGCTAATAGGATATTGGGATTCATTAGGAGGAGTGTAAGCAATAAGAGTGCTGAAGTCATTCTAAAACTGTATCTGGCGCTAGTTAGGCCTCATCTAGACTATGCAGTACAATTTTGGTCACCATATTATAGGAAGGATATTGATTTGCTTGAGTCTGTGCAGAGAAGGATGACAAAGATGATTGGTGGGCTAAGGAACTTACCCTATGGTGAAAGGCTCAGAAAACTAAATCTACATACATTGGAAAGGAGAAGAGTCAGAGGGGAATTGATTGAAGTCTTCAAATGGGTAAAAGGATATAATAAAGGGGATCTGGGTAAGGTTCTTATACTTAGTGAACATGACAGGACACGTAGCAATGGGTTTAAGCTTGATAAGTATAGGTTTAGGAAGGAGATTGGGAGAAATTGGTTTACAAATCGTGTGGTAGATGAATGGAATAGGCTCACTAGGCATGTGATAGAAGCCTCCTCTCTGGGTAGTTTTAAGAATAGATTAGATAAATATATGGATGAAGCTGCTAGATGGGACTGACTTTTTTTTATGTACATATGTATATATTTTTCTAAGGAGTGGGAAGATTATATTTTGCGGTTGCATGAATGGACATAATCCTCTGGATGCATTTTATGTATATTGTAGATTAGATCTGACGAACTCCTGTTAAGGGTGACAATGTTGATGACTTTTCTCTGGTAAGAAATCTTTTGTGTGTTGAATGGAACAGGAGCTGCCAAGTGTAGGCCATGAATGGTCTTTTGCAGTCTCCTTCTTTTCTTATGTTCTTATGTTCTTATGTTCTTATTACTTTGGAAAGGCTAACTTTTTAACAAACTTAAAATATTATAAATATTAGAATAATTATTCCTAATGCGTAAATTTTAAAACAAATGAAAGAAATAAAAATACTCGTATTTATAAGTATCAAATATTTTGGTGATGATTGTAATTATGACATATATACATACATGCATTTAAATTGGAAAATTAGTTTTGCTAAATATATGATCTTCTCCCCTATGTTAGCCTAACAAATATTAGAAGGAATTCAATCTATTCCAAACAATGCATTCCTAAAATCATGAATTGTATTATTAAATAATATAGGGTGATCCAGGGAACTGGAACACAAAATAAAACCAATAATTCAAAGTATACGCTCCTGTATAAAATAATACAGATGATTCCAAAGATAATAATTTGTAGCTTAGAGAGAAATATAAGCAAGACCTTCAAAATAAAAAGCAGATTGAAGGCCACCATCGCCAATGAGTTAGGGGCACCGCACACTCTTGATAAAATGACGCAGAACTTCTATGCGATAACATTGGAATGCTTGTAAACGATGGGACAGATTTAAAGGGAGTAATTTAAAAAAAGAAAATCCGTGCTATTTAAATTTCACCTATATTCTTTTGAATGTCATATATAGTTTTTATTAAAGAAATAAAATATTAAGAATATAGGGCTTTTTAATATGGGTCCCATTTTACCGGATCATACAATATTTCCAGAAATCCAGCTAAGAGTTGTTAGTTTACCTGTAGTGACATCCTGTCCTATTATTATACCCCTGCTAGAACAAATTCTTTATTTCTAATTTATTTATCTTATTATAATTTTTAAAAAACTAAATCAGTTAGCTCTTTTATTATCTTCTTTCAGATGAATCCATTTTAAATGTCTTTAACTTATCTAAGTAATTAAGATGTCAATAGTAGGATATAATTTGTGTTGCTCTACTCTTTACTGTCTCAATAAATTGAATATCTTGCCTGGACTGCCTTTATATAATATTCCTAAATGTAACCAAACATACAACATTCAATTTACATATCCTGAGGATATGTTTTTTTCCTCCATAACTAATATTTCTATTAATAATTATATCTAGCCTCTATACACTGATTTGGCAAATTCAATGACCTATACCTTACAACTCATAAGACCTTACATGGAATTAAATTCCGAAATAATTAAAAAAAAACAAAAAAAACGTGCGAGTTTCTTCCAGTCTAAAGACTAACACACATAAAAGAGCGATTTTTTTATCCTTTGGAACCTATTTTGGTCACACCTCAACTTTAGCATAGAAAACGCAAGTAAAATGATACTTAAACTTTAAATGATATTTAATCGTATAATTCTTAGTTTTTCATTTCTGGATTTAATTTGAAAGGGTTGCTCATTATACGGTATTATAGTCTAATTCACATACTAAATATTAGAAAAGCAGGTTATAAGGAATATAAATGTCTCTGCTCTTTAGTTCCATAATCTTTATCAGATTGTTTCTTAAGTCTTATAAAGACAGTCATCACCCGCCATTTCACGTAAATGATGAGAAAAAGTCTTCCCGAGAAGTTTCTAACGATAAAGGGTCGGTGCTAGGTTTCGCCAAGTTACCCGTACTAATAAGCCTATCTTATCCTTCCTCCTTCTTTGCACATATGTGATTTCCTCTAGGAATCTTCCCTGACCATTTGCAGCTCGGAACATTTATTCTTTTATTATATGTCACTCTAGTTTGTACTGTTAATTATTTTTCTATGGTACCTATGGAATATTCTTTTTTACATTTCTCGACTTAACTTGTTTTCGAGATCAAAATCAGTATACTGAATCATTTAACCACTCTGTTGTAATACAATTAGAAAGTGCCCTTAAATACGTACATAATATTATTCTGACGAGTACATATGTATAGGTACATAGAGTGACTTTTAATTGGGATGCTCATAAACGCAAAGAGCTAATCAAAGAATTTTAGAAAGTTGTGTGCATCTTCCATTTTGTCTGTATGAAAGAGTCGCGAATCTTTTGTTGAAAAGTGACTCGTCCTTTCTTTGGAATCTATTTGTGCCGTATTTTAGAGGTAATTAAAATGCCTTAAGCTTCTTTGTGTTTAAAGAAAATAGAAGCATAGGACAAACCTGAGAGAGAGGAGTTTGCGAGAATAAACCAATGGAGCGAAGGAAACACAGACACTCACAAAAAGAGAGTAATAAATATACATACGCAAAATTAAGAGGAAAGAAGACAGAGAGATAAAATACAGAGGTATGACAAATAAGAAAAAGTGGAATGGGATTCAGGCAGAGAAATACAGAAATAAAATATACTGGGAGAGATGCAAAGAAAGATATAAGTAAAGAAAGATATAGATAGAGAGACAAATTGTAGATAGAAAAATAGACTATTGTAAAGCCTAAAAGGCAAAAAAATCATAAAGAATAAAAACATCGTAAATAAAAAAAAAAACATTTAAATTATAAAGAGAAGAGACCCTACAAACACATATAAGGGAAAAAACAACATACAAACAAGAAGGCAAAAAATACCCCTGCCTTAAAAGATATTTCAACTTCTACTCTTTTGTCATCGCCAAAACCTTTATAATATCCACCATAATTCCTGAAAACAAAAAATTACGAGTCTTAAAAAATAAAACACGAATCGCATAATAGAAATTCATTCCCCTCTGCTCGCAATAATCTGAATAGGTCAGTCTTAGCCCCCAAACCATTCGTAGCTTCAGGATTATAATCTATCTTTAAAGTAATTTGCTCTCACTCACGTGAATAGAACCAGTTTCATTAACATTATGAGCGCACACGAGTAATTAGCCCTGTATGGCGAAATTCGCCTAAATTTCTACTGCTGAATTGTCTTATTCTGCGAGAGTGGGGGTTAGACCATAGGGGAGAGGGGAACTTAGAAAAGGCCGGGAAATCGGGCCCATTAACCCTTTTGCTTTACTAGAAAGAGAAGCTAAATCGGAGACTTTGCATAGCTGTTTATTATTACCATTGTTACAACATAAGCTGGATGAATAGGAGGGAAAGAATTTTATTTTCAGTAGAGTAGTGTGTTTGTGGAAATGAGTACGAGTAAGGTGCAAAGGGTTGCTTGTTTGTCCAGAGTTGAACGAGTAAGGTGCAATACCAAAGGGACTGAAACCAGAGGATGGATTTAATAATCCTTACATCCTGAGACCATGTCGGGATCATTGAAGAAGGTCTTTAGCCTTGTTGTCCGGTTTTTTACCCTAAGAAGATTATTTACTCTAAGAGCTGGGGCAATTTAGTGTGTTATTTGTGAACTAAAAATTAAATTTTGCCTATTTTGTATGTGAGGAATTCAAATCTACTATTAATGTTGTTATTGCTCAACATTTAAATGGCTAAATCTACGTTTGAAAACTCCCTCATAAATTGCTCTCAGAAAGCAACATTTATTAAATCTGGCTTCTCATAATGGCATATAAGTCTATAGATATATAATTTATCTGCATAAAACATATTCCAGTAATCAAAACAAGGTATGATGACCAAAAAGTCGCGTGCCCTCACATATTTTGATTTATGGCCTTGCGACTTTGAAAACTTTCAATAATTCCCGGACTAACCTTGGGAGGACCTTGGCAGTTCTATCATTCGAAAGAGAATGTAAATCCCTCAAGGGTTTCAAATTTCGTTAGAAACGGCCGAATAGTTATGATGTTATTGCCCCCCAAAATTAATTCCCTGGCTAACTTTTGGTGACTTTGGCAATTATATTATTTGAAAGGGAATGTAAAACAATATAAGGGTTTCAAAATTCGTTAGAATCGACCGAATAGTTATGGTGTTATTGCTAAAACAAATTAACCCCCCTGGCTAACCCTGGGAGGATTTAGACAATTATATCATTCGAAATATAACGTAAAACAACATAAGGTGTTCAAATTTCGTTAGAATCTGTCGAATAGGTATGATGTTATCGCCAAAGCAATATAATTCCCGAGCTAACATGGGAGGACTTTGTCAATTGTATCATTCGAAAGAGAATGTAAAACAATATAAAGGTTTCAAATTTAGTTAGAATTGGCTTAATTGTTACAATGTTATAAAAAAAAAAAGCAAAACCTGGACCGACCGACATTGTGAGATGTAGAGTCGCCCGCGACTAAAAAGTCATAACTTTCTAAAAGCTTATTAAAAAGCAGAACTAAATTATATTAAAATATATATATTTTTTTAATTTAAATGGCGGGCCTTAACCTTTTGTCACACCTCTTTTAGGGAATTGGAAAGGCGAAAAAAGGGTCACACCCTAATTGCATAGTCTAGAATAGTATACCATAGGACATTATAGTATTGTATAACATAGCATATTATTGCATAGTGGTGCTTATCATATTATAGCATAGTATAAAATGGCTTATTATATTATAGCATAACATAGTATAGTATAGCATAGCATAGAAAACATAGTATAGTAAAGTATAATATAGTATATGTAGTATAGTATCTCCTAGCATAGTATAGCCTAGCATAGCATATCCTAGTATAGCCAGATATTGTATAGGATAGTATAACATTTTATAACATAGACTACTATACTCTCGAATAGTAGCCTGGCAAAACTTAGCTTACTGTAGGATAGCCTCCATAGTATTACCTCAACTAGCATAATAAAACCTAGCATAGTTTCGACTAGCCTAGATTAGGTAAATAGTAAATCCTTCCTAGCCTAGCCTAGCATAGTATATCAGAGTATATTATGTCATAGCATAGCCTAGCATAGTATGGCATAGCCTAGCATCGGATAGCCAAGTCTAGCCTAGCCTAGCTTAATATAACCAAGTCTAGCCTATGATTATGATTTCCTATAATAGTAGAACTTACCATACCATACTCTAGCGTAGCTAGCATAGTATTGCCTAGCCTTACATAGTATAGTTTAGCCTAGCATAGTATGACTTGGCCTAGACTAATCTAGCCTTGCCTAGCAGAGAATGTATAGTATGGTCTATCTTAGCCTAAAAACCATAGTAAATCCGAACCTAACATAGCTTAGTACAGCCTAGTATATTTTATCCTATCCTAGTTATCATATTCTAGCCCAGTATATTATATCATAGCCTACCTTACCCTACCCTAGCCTAGCCTAGTTAGTATAGTATAATATATCATAGTACTTCCTAACCTAGACTAGACTATTCGATCTTAGCCTAAGGTTGCATAGCATGCATAACATAGCCTAGCCTACTCTAGCAAAGCCTTGCTTATCCTAGCCTAGTGTAGCATAGCTTAGTATATTATAGCATACCCTTGCATACCATAGCGTAGCCTAGCCTAGTAAAGCCTTTCATGCCCTGCCTAGCCTAGTATAGCCTTTCAGGCCCTGCCAAACCTAGTATAGCTTAGCCTAGCATAGCAGAGCATAACCTAGCCTAGCCTTAACTATCCTAGACATGTATAGCCTTTACTATACTATTATACCCTAGTCAAGCATAGCTTATTATTTTCAATTATAACATATGTACTATATGCTATCCTATCATAGCATATTATAACTTAAATTAGCATAGTATATTTTACCCTTGTACATTATATTTTAGCCTAGCTTAGCATAGTATAGCCAAGCCTATAATATCCTAGCCCAGCCTAGCCTATTCTAGGCTTGCCTAGCAGAGTATAGCATATTATAGCCTACTCTAGTCTAGCAGAATATCGGCCGAAAAGGTATGATGTTTTTGCCCAAACAAAATAATTCCCGGGATAACCTTGTGAGGACTTTGGCAATTAGACTATTCAAAAGAGGATGTAAAACAACATAAGGGTTTTAAATTTCGTTAGAATCAGCTCAATAGTTACAATGTCATTACAAAATCACAATCAAAATGGGAATCGACCGACTGACCGACCGATCGACATAGTGAGATGTAGAGTCGCTCGCGACCTGACTCGCACGCGACTATTTTTGTGATTGCTCAACATTTATCTTAGAAAATCTATGTTGAAAAAACAAGTCATAAATTGCTCTCAGAAAACAACATTTATTAATTTTACGTTCTTAAAATGGGAGGCAATGCTATAGATATTTGTTTATATGCATAAAACATATCCCAGTAATGATAAAACATAATCTTGTAATAATGGAACATCAAAAAGTGATCATATCAGTAAATAATCATTAAATAAGTTTCATCAAGTCTTGCTTTGCGTTCATCGGCATTATCAATGCCTCTGTGACTTGTTTCACACCTCCCTATTGGCTCTGAATGACAGGGGCACTGTAGCACTTGCATAGGCTTGTGAAGAAACTTCTTTACTTCTGCTGGAGTAGTTTAAATGTCAGGGAAGGCTCGAATACCCTGTCAGATCAGTCTGTCAGCTCTATCAGGGAAAGAGCCCTGGGTTTGATGGGAGGTGTCTTCTTGAGAGTTACTGAAATATCTCCAAGTGTGAGATCATCTCCACTTCTCATGTCAACAATCTTTTGGACAAGAGCTATCCTCTCCTTAATGTCATTTGAACACAATCATTTCTCTGAATGAATACCATAGTAAAAGCTTCATGGTTGGCAAAACAACATCCACTACAGCCTTCTTTTGCAACTTAATTAGCCGTTTATTTGTGTGTACTACTCCAATAGGGGTAATACACACCAGCAATGTATTCCACTATCAGTCTTTGAGTGGTTGATGGTTCTGCCTCTAAGGCCATGTTTTGAAACCCATATGATGTGACAAAGCCTCTTTGGTTGTCAACCAGTTAGAATGCCTCCCCGGACCAATTTTAACAAGGGCCAGATCTGTGGAAAGTTCTCCGGTCATTATGGCGTGTGTGATCCTATAAAATTTTTTGCAATTGAGAGTTTAGTGAATGAAGGATAGATTTCAAGTTCGATTGAAGTCCCTAGTATATTACCAATATTACCTTCCCACTTGTTGTTAGACAATGTCTTCCCATCCAGTGTTATGATCAAGTGACGCAGGGGCGACTCGGTAGTGTGGAGGACACAACCCAACCAGATTAATTTACAGCCAAGCTTGACTTTTACTCCATGCCTGAAACCAACCTCCCATCAAGTGTTAATATCTTTAGAATCACTTGAAATGGCCTGCAGTTTTTTATCAATGGCCTTCTTCTTCATGAAATCTAAAAGATTATTTAGCAGCAATAATTTGAGCTGGATTATACTCCTTGAGTTTTCTTAAAAGTGAAGTGGTAGAGACATCTTCCATCTGGCTCATTGCATACTGAAACCTGCTCTTCTTTGATTATGCTGGGGAAACTGATGTTTTGAATTGTCCAATTTCAGCATAACCTTTGTTTTATCTTGACGGCCGTCACATAAAATACAATCAATTTCACCCTTCTTACAAAGTTGATCAAAAACCCGATCAAGAGATCTCCTAACTTTTTCTTGGGCCCTCTTGAATTTATTGTGATCAACTATAAGTCTCTTTACCTCTTCTTTGATCAAGCCAGCATCCATAAAGCCAGCAGTGGTGAGAGTAGCTCCGGCCCGCGGGCCAACACCATATCCGATGTTATTCAAACTAACATTACGTATTTCTAACATAAAGTAACATGTCTTTTTAATTGAAGTTGAAGCTGTGCTTGTTATTTTTATTGTCACTTCATAACTTCCATCCTTTTCATTTTGAGCATCAGCTATTGTCGTTCATTTTCATCGACAGAGAAAATTATCTCACTTGATGGCATTAGAATATTGACCTGCTCACTTGTTTGCTCGGGTTGATCTGGAAAGCCAATCTAATGTGAGTTTTGTTTTTGTAACCTGGGTAGCCAAATTCACAGCAAAAACAAATTTACATTTACAACTGACGATATTCAAAAGCTTGACAAATTTGACTATAAAAGCATCTCTGACGTGTGGCTGTTCTCTCCCAAGTAATATGTTTTGGGGCTGGTCCCAGTTCTCTTGGATTTTGATTAAGATTGCGACTCGTAAATTTACAATGGGAGTTTAAAAAAGAACTGTTCGCTCGGTCCTACTATTGAAGCACTTTAGGGTAAAGTTCCCTTGCAAGACTGGCTGGTGTGTAGTTTTCCACATCCTCAATACTTTGTTCTCTGAGCAATAGTCCATCTTCCATAACGTCATGTAGAGTTGAGACTTCAGCGTGCAACAAATCTGTACCATTTCCAATTAAGTTGCTGATATATGTGAATGTCGCCAGTCTTTTGCCAATTTTCAGCACACTAATGTATATGTTTCAAACTGTGAAATAAGAAAAATCAGTGAAATATAAATAATAATTATTAATATAATAACTGTCATTTAATCCCCTTCCCCATAATTAAAAAGAAATCGCAATGCTCAAGTAGCTTATTACCGAGCAGAACTAAATTATATTAAAACCTGGTAATGGCTTCGCCACTCCCCACTACGGGAGGAGCTTGCGCTTCGCTACTAAGATTAAAATTTAAAATCTATAAAAAAGCACCCATGGTTAAATGTTTATAAATTTTTCTAAACTACGCCAATTATAATAATTTTAAAAAGGAACCCTAAACTAAATAACCCCCCTTTCAAAATATCCCGTTTTTAAAGTATAGTTATAAAAGAAGATATATAAAAATAAATTTTCTTAACTTCACCATTTGTAATTCTTTCAGTTTTAAGAAATTCAAAAAATTTCGATACTTATATTTATTTCTGAACTTCATCATTTTGTGTCTTGATATTATAAAAGAATTATTAGAAATAACTTTGAATAAAAACATAAGTCATAACCAAACTAAGATGAAATTATTATTCAAATACTCAAAAAAATATCCCCTTCTTAAATTATAGTTAGTGAATAACAAAAATATATTTAGAATTCATAAACCTGCCCTAGTTTTTTAGCACCAATCATTTATGGAATTTAACAGTTTAAAATAATTCACAACCTACTAGGGCATTCCATTTTGTTTGACTTTGGGGAACTTAAATTTAATTTGGTACCTCCCCTGGGAGAGAAAAGGATGACCTCTCTTGGAGGTATTTGCGAAGTAGCAAAACGGCTTTCGGGAAGGTGTTATGACTTATCTCTGGATTATCGGCGTTTAAAAGTCTTCAACTCATCATTTTGATATAGAAATCTGTACTCTAATTCCATGCGATGCTGAATTCATATGTGATGAATAGTGGTACTCGTATTTGTTGCCAATAAATTGATCAAACCTCATTAATTCTCTTAGTAGCAAGGGTGTTTAAGGGGTGGGATAATTTTGTATAATAGTTATATATACTATTTTTACTCACCTGATAATGACAATTTATGATACTCCATTGTGATCCTCTATTTTGGATTAAAAAGTTGGCTAATATACTAATTGCCTACCATTATTTGTGGCTACATTCAGAGCAAAGATTTCCGGTACTAGAGAGCAACTATCACTATTCCTCTTTTATGTTTACGCCTTTGTCTACATATATATCATCTTATTCTCTTTCAAACTAGGGAAAATTCTCTTGGTGGATAAATCAGTTTAGACAAAGTTCAATTGAGAAACAGTGAAGACTCAAAAGCTTCTCTGATGATATCAGAATAGGGGCATAGATTACAGAAACAGAGATAACTAAAAATAGATACAAGAAATAAGAGAGAAAACGATACACCGACAAGTTCTAATACCCAACCATACCGAGAAAAACTAGGACACAGCAACATTAAAGACCGGAACTGCAAGACACAACGAGATGAAGAAAGACATGAAGCGCAAGAGTGATATATATATATATATATATATATATATATATATATATATATATATATATATACGGCACATAGATAGATAATAATATATAGAAACACAACGATATGGCACATAAAGACAACGAAACAGTGCATAGAGACACAAAGGCTCGTAACATAGCCATAGCTTAACATAGAAACAACCAAAAAGTTTCAAAGACACGGCACACAAAAACACAACTATACATAGAGACAATAGATAAAAACCTTCAGCAGTTAGAAACCATAAATAAAAGACACGAAATACGACTGAGCGGTCCGATGTTCATGAAATCCAACTAAAAGTGCATCTCGCGTCGGACTCTATGAATAATAATACAGTGTCACAATGGTCTAAAAATGAATCCGACCAGACATCTTTTAGAATAAAAAGGAAAAGGCTCAAAATGATTTGTTTACCTTTTTTGCAACAATTTAGCTACACATACGAGTATATCCTAATATCATTACCTACATGTAGCCCTGTTACAGATACGTTCCTACCTACGTACTGTTCACAAACCTACAATGACCACATTCGTTTCCAGTAGAACAGAGGAAATAGTACCATTTTCTTATATAGTTTGAGTGTGTTGATTTGCTTAAAAGTCCCCAAATAATAATAATATGATATATGAGTCTTTTGTAAATCTAAAAGAGTAGCTTTGCCAATACAATTAAGACATGATGAAAATAACTTTCGAATGAAGGGTGGGTGACTTGTTATTCCATAGTTAAGGGTACTTTAGTAATATAGTTAAAGAAGAGAGTCAACTTACTCACAGAAACAGAGTTAATACAGTGTACAAATAATTGTTTCCCTCAATATTTACAATCCACAATCAGCTATTATTATTTCGCGTGTTAATTCATGTTAAATAGTTTTTAAAATCTTTTAATTTAGCCAACCTTAACTAACTTTATTTTTAAAATTTAAATATTTCTTATTTGTCAGTAAGAATTTTTTGCTTGTGGCAATTCAAGATATTTAATACTTAATATTAGTCCCTACACTTCATAATCTCGTATATTATATAGTAGGTTACTTTGATTTTATATTATTTTTAAAGAGAATCTAAATTTTTCTTCTCAAGTTTATCATAACTTGAAAAGGGAAGTATTTTTTACTTAAACTATGATACTAATTATAAAATTGAGATTTATATAAACGCTATTAAGTACAGAAAATATTCTCAAAATAATATATAGTAAGTTATTTCATTGTAAATTATTTCAAATGAATAATTAAAGACATTTATCCCCCCAAAAAATATTTTTGATTTACAGAGTTGAAATACTTTTTTCGTGATGATAAATCTTTTTAATCCCCCTCCTCTTATTTTTTTATTTTTGCCTAAAATTCCTTTATTCATGGACTATACTGAATCTTTCAAATTCAAGCTGTATTGGTATGAATAAGCAATCGATGTACTTCGTTACTTTTATTGTTAATCAAAACGAATAGTGAAAACTAAACACTTATGTTTTTGTATTTGAGGTATATAATGAAGTTAACAAAGAAAAAAAAACACAACGTATATGTAGAATATTTTTACTAACATACACTATGAAGCAATAAACAAACGAGCATCTGTGGAAGATATACAACCACAGACGGCATTCAATTTTTCCAATGTCAGCATCACCATGGCTACACCTCATTGAAAGTTGAAGTTCATTTAAAAGGAATGTATTTATACAAATAATGGCTGTCGAATATTGAAACCGTTACATTCTAGATCAGGGGTCGGGTAACTTTTTGGGGTGTTACCTCAAAAGAATTTGTAGTAAAATGAATTTACCCCTGACTTTGAAGTATTCTGGGAGACAAACCAATTTACTTATAAAAATCAGGGATAATAAAGACACAAAAAAATTCATATTGTGATAATGTTTATTTTTTTATTTCATCTATCATTAGGAAATAAAAGTCCGTCTTTTTGGCATGGAAATAACACACAAGAAAAGATTGTAGTAAATTATATATTTATAAACAGAAATGAAACAGTCACTTTTTAACATTACATGGCACACAAGCAAAATTATTGACTATGTCACTATCATGTATTCAAAATTCGTACAAAAACAAAAGAGGAAAATATTATTGAATCTACAATTATAGGGAAAATTTTTTACCTTTTTTGGCATGAGAATGGTACACAAATAAAACTAATGAAAAAGTTATTGAAAACTTGAATATATCAGCTCCCTCAGGCTTTGGAAAAATGATACTGTTTCATCTTTGATACAACAATTTCAACATTAGAGATTTTTGATGTCACTGCTAGTTTGATGATGTCTTCAGGATCCAACCGGTTTTTGTATTTTGTTTTTAGATTTACAAGGGTAGAAAAACCTTGTTCGTAAAGGTAGGTTGTTGCAAAAGGTAGCAGCATTTTAGTTGCTTCCAAATGGGCAGTTTTATAAGCCTTTGCAGCTTTAGACATCCCAAAACTTGAGAGGTCATCCTTGATTTTAAATTCCATGCTTGTTTCACTGGTGGAACGCAGTTCAATAAGCTCTTCTGCCAATCCTTCAGGCTCTTCAAGCAAATCAGCTAGTTAACATTTAAAGGGATTTACAACCCAGCTGACAGTATGTGAATCAAGCTCTGGAAAGTAGTCACATAACCTATTCCTAAGTTTGGTCAGGTGACTTGTAACTGATTCCTTCATATCACTAAGAAGCTCGCTAACGTAACACCAATATTTAAAAAAGGCAGTAGATCTCTACCTAGTAATTATCGCCCAATTAGTTTAACCTCAGTTGTTTGCCAAATGTTAGAGACACTTATACGCGACGAACCCGTTAACCACTTGGAAGAAAATAAACTACTTAGACGCACCCAACACGGCTTTCGAAATAAACGCTCTTGTCTAACGAATCTATTAGACTTCTTCAATGTCATTTTTAATTAATACGATGAAAGTAAAGCAGTTGAAATAATTTACTTATACTTTCAAAAGGCCTTCGACAAAGTTCCACACAAACGTTTACTAACTAAATTAAAAGCGCACGGAAATGAAGGCGCGATAGCAAAGTGGATACAAATCTAGCTAAGTAATCGTAGGCAACGCATAGTTATAAACGCTGTATAGATAAATACTTTGAATCAAATTCCCGCCTAACAGCGTTTTTAGGGGCCTGTATTAGGGGCCTGTATTAGCACCAGTTCTTTTCCTAGTATACATTAACGACTTAGACTAAGGCATTTCAGGCATAATATCGAAGTTTGCTGACGACACCAAAATCGCGAATTCAGTACTCACTAACGCACAGATTAATTAAATGCAGAACAACCTCAATAAATTTTCGAACTGGGCGCTAACGTCGCAAATGCCTTTTAACACCGATAAATGCAAAGTGCTCCATATCGGATACCGAAATGTCAAAGCAAATTACTCACTAAATGGTACTCAACTCTTAAGCGTAGACAGAGAGACAGACCTAGGAGTAACAATATCGAGCGATCTAAAGCCCACTCAAGAATGCTCAGACGTCAATAAAAAAGCAAATAAAATAATTGGATTCATTGGTAGAGCGTTTGAGTATAAGTCCAAAAGTACAATCTTTACTTTCTATAATTCCTTGGTCCGTCCCAGTATGGAATACTACGTCCAAGCCTGGTGCCCGTGCTATCAGAAAGATATAGTGAAATTAGAACGAGTCCAACGAAGGCTCACTAAAATGATACCAAGTCTAAGGAACAAAACGTACTAAGAGCGACTTAGAGAACTGAATCTCTTTCCGTTAAATCACCGTAGATTAAGAGAGGACTTAATTCAGGTATTTAAAATTATCAAAGGCATAGACAACATGGACCGCAATAAATATTTCACTATCGACCAGTCAAATTACACGAGAGGAAACGGTTGTAAAATTATAGGTAATCATTTTAACTCACACGAATCTAAGAACTTCTTTTTTAGCCGAATCGTGAACTTATGGAATGGGCTTCCTCGTAAAGTAATAGACTGCAACACCGTAGATACTTTCAAACACTGTATAGATAAATACTTTGAATCAAATCCCCGACTAACAGCGTTTTTATAGCGAATAACTAACTCCCGATATTCAGGTGTCAGGTTAACCCAATTTCCCCTAAATAAATTTAACTTCGGGATCTCTCCCATGTTTCCTGTACAACTCTCTCTCTCTCTATCTCTCTCTCTCTCTCTCTCTCTCTCTCTCCCTGACAAGACACTGTGTTGATAAAGAAAAGAAAGAGCATGTTCTAAGCCTAGATGAGTAAGATAATTTGATTCTACATCTATATAAAATGTAAATACGTTTCTGTCATCTTTTTTAGAACCCATAAATCCTAGATATGTACATGAATAAATACATTTAAAAATATCCTACAGCAAATTTGCATCTTTAAACGGTACTAGTTTTAAGATAAGAACTGAAGTAGTAGATGGATCTAATCGATAATAAGCGTCAAAAATATAAAAAAATTGCATGTTAAAAAAAAGAAGAAAAAAAGAGCATGTTCTAATATAAGATTATTAAGATAAGTCATATTTCGTTTATTGTTTCGTTTATTTTTTGTATATATTAATGTGTTCCTGCTCTCCTGTTAAAATTTCGTGGTTGCGTCTATTTTCTAACACTACCAGGTATATATTTTCACTCTTCCAAGCCCGGAAACGGGGGGAGAGTTGGGTGGAGAGAAACTTCATTTTTGCTATCCTATGCCTTACACGAAGTATTGTATATAGTTAGAATTTAGGATAAAAATAAAGGTACTTCCATTCTAATGTACCGAACGGTCTCTTAAGGTAGTTACTATCTTCCTCATTAACTTTAATCTCAGGTAACCTAGTTTAAACCGCAAGGTCTTTTGTGGCCTGTTCATCTATGTAATTCTATTTAAGACTGCAGTCTTCACATTCTTCCAAAAAACTCTGCCTGGGGTTTGGTTCCAATACTGAAGCTTTGATAAAAATGCTGAATTTTTTTCCCTTGCTAAGATGAGATTGATTTTCTTTCCTTGCAATTCCTTGTTCAGCGCATTTACATGCCCAAAAATGTCAGCTAAATATGCAAGAAGAGCTAGCCAGGTTTATTTTCTGAACTTCTCTGCAAGTGTTTGTTTTTGATCACTCAGAAATATTTCAAGTTCGGTTTTAAGAGCCCACACTCTATTCAGGACATTTCCACGTGAAAGCCACCTCACTTCCGTATAAAAAAGAAAGGTTGAATATTCAGCCTCTCCATCTTCATATTAATCACGAAACATCCTCGTGTTTAGTGCATGCCCTTTTACAACATTGACAATCTTAATTACATCATTTAACACAGCTTCCACTTCTGGTTACAAATCCTTCACAACTAATGCCTGGCGATGTATCATACAATGAATTACCTGAATATTTGGATTTTGTTGTTTGTCCAAAGCTACAAAACCAGTGAGTAAACAAGCATTGCAGGAGCTCCGTCATCTGATGCTGCAATACAATCTTCCCACTTTAAATCAACACTTTGTTTTTTGATGTATGCATCAACCTTATTGAACACATCAATACCACGAGTTATCAACTCAAGAGGAGAACATAGCAACATTTTTACTTCAATTTCATCAGAACCCCTGTATCGATCGTATACCATCAGCTCCAAATTGCTACTGACATCTGTAGTCTCATCAAGTTGAATGGCAAACTCTTTACTCCTTTTTACTGAAGAAATCACTTATTCTCTCACATTTTCTGCTAAGATGAAAATTCTTTCTTTAATAACTCTTGCAGACAAAGGCACTGTATTCAGTTGTTTAGCTACTTTCTACTCACACATTATTTTTGCCATTTTCACAGCCGCCGGTTTGATTAAGTCTTCACCAATAATATATGGTTTCTTGTTTCGAGCAACCAACCATGCCACTTCAAAACTAGGTATGGCTGCTGAACGTTGGTCAAACGTTGCACTCTTGTTATTTTCCAATCTCTGTCTTTTGACTATTTTTTCCAAATTCTCAAAGTATTCCAGTGGTTTGCAAGACAGATGTGAATGAACCTTGTCCAAGTGTTTCTTCAGTTGATACTTATGAGAAACACTTGGCAGAAAGTACTTTCATACAGACGACACATTGTGGTTTCATTTGTCCTTTGTCCTCTATTTCTATGAAGCTATAATTAAGGAACTCTGTTCGATATGTCCTTTTCCTTGCTGATGCCATCTGAAAATGAACGACAAATCTATCACTTTTTTATGGTCTTTTGACTTCTATTTTTGCAAAAAAAAAATTATTTTGTGAATAATTTACAAGTTTAAATTAAAACTTCAAAATAACATAACATAAAATCAAACCACAACTCACAACCATAAAAATTAAAACAATAAGACTTAAAAAGAGTGCGCATTACATCTGTAGGGGCTGCATGAAATCTTCTTAAATATAGTTAAACTCGTTAAAAAACTTACTTTTAATATAAAATAATTAACTAAAATAAAAATAAATAAATAAATGAAAAATATAATAGTTACCATTAAAAAGTGAGAAACTAGCAACTAAACAGCTAATGGGCAATTAGGCCCCTTACGAATAAACTAAAATATCCTAAAGTCTAAACTAATCTTATATTTATATATTTAATTTTGTTGGATTTTAATCACAAAAGTCTATACAGAAACGTAAATATTATAGATTATATCATAACTCACCTTATATAAATAATTATTATTTCACTTGATCAGCTCTACTAATTCATCAACTACTCTGCAAGAGGCATGTTCAAAACAGGGCAAAATGCCACTTAATTAGGAGAAATGTTGCCAGATTTTACCGAAAAATAGAAGCAAGGCTCCTCGATGCATTCTTTTTCTCCAACTTTCATATTCCTTTCCCTCACTTAGCACATCCATTACCCTCCATTTTTTTCTAAATTACCCCATTTTGGGCAATTTACCACTGTTCTAGATGAATCCTTGGAACAGGGTTAATTTTCATAAACCTACGATAAGTGAAGTTAATTGTCTTATATATAATGTCACCTTCGCAAAATACGTAATAGACCAAGCTAAAGAGAACAAAGAGAACACCACGTCGACCACCCTGCTGCGCCTGGCCTCACTTCTCTTTAGTGACTAAGCAGCCACTAACAACATCACTTGCCAAACCAAAGAAGAAATAACCCAAAGAGACTCCTACCACACATAAAGAAAAACAAAACGTCGAAATTATTGCCACTTTAAACGCAGGGAGGTATTCTCATAAATTACAGTCTTGTTCGATGCACTCGATTCTCACAATAACTTCATTGATGCTGTCACATATACTGAGAATACCACTTTCCTGTCGTCAAATTGAAACTTTAACTCACATTTACGCCCATTAGTATGGTTTTCGAACTAATTATCCTCTTAAGTCTGTAATCTGCCTGCGTTATTTCTTTTTTTGCCTGACTTACTGATTCATCGTCGCCTCCTAGCTTGCCTGGTGACCATACCATGGCTTCTGTTTTGTGCAGTCATCAAAGAGGCAAGCCGAAGAGTTCATGACGATAGCAATTAGAATTATCGACGATATACAGTCTTTCCCACTATAAATAAAACCTAATTTTAAATTACAAGTAAATGTGTAATTATTTGTTGTTATTATTGTAGTTATAATTATTCTATTTGAATAATATAAGGTTTGGTTTCAGAACTTTAAATTAATACAGTTGCAATTATATGGTTGGCTAAATTTAAATTTTGCTTTCTGAAATTTAAATTACCACATGTAAATATGTTTATTTGTAGTTATTATTGTAATTGTAAATATTTACTTGACGCAATTTAAAGTTCAGTTTGTATTTTTTTATGAGACTTGCTGTATATAGGTAGTTTATGGAAGGTCCTCTAACTAATATGAGAACCAGCCATTGAAAATGATCTCCCATTGCATGTTTCCAGGTGACCCCTAAAAAATGGGCCTGCACACACTTTTTGTGATATATCCTTCATTCTTTCAGTAATCACCCTTACTTTGCCGGACATGGCAGAAGCAACGCTTATGAACACAATTAGATCCCAATGAGAGCTCTAGCAAAGAATATACTGCGTCAAACATTACTACAAGAGAGGCTCGTTGAAGAAAGTGCAGGACATTTTCGTGCATCAGTTCGAATGTGAAAAGGCCCTTGCCAAGAGAAGAATTCAGGAATTGGTGGACCACTTTGAAACTTTTGGGTCAGTGGAGAACCTCAATGCAGCCAGTGACAACCGTCTAAGCCATTTAGGACCCCCCCCGGAAACGTACAGTTGAGCTGGTCGAGAGCGTGAGAGAGTCAGTTCAGCGGAGTCCAAAACGATCTGTGCGCAAGCTAAGTCAGTCCCTCGGTATATCCTGTGAGACTTGCAGGAGAGCGCTAGTAATGGATGTATAGACCTACCCATACAGAATACAGACGAAGCAGACTCTTACAGCCTCAGACAAGAAGCAGAGAAAGGCTATGGCAGTCAAGATACTGGAGAAGATTCAGGAGACCCTAACTTTCCCTAACCTCCTTTTGAACTCAGATGAAGCTCACTTCCATTTGGAAGAAAAGGTTAACTCGAAGACAAATGTCTTCTGGGGGGCCTCCAGACCAAGTAAGGAAGCCATCAAGCCCCTACACTCCCCTAGGTGCACGGTATGGACTGCAATCTTAAACCAGAGTCATCATCCGACCATTCTTATTCGAGGATTCTGGCACGATAGTGACAGTCACCAAGGAGCGGTATGTTGAGGTGCTCAGAAGCTTCAAAAGGGAGATGCAGACCCTGGTCCCGTCGCTTATAGGGAAGTTCTGGTTCTAGCAAGATAAAGCAAGCTCTCACACCTCAAACCTGTCCGGAGATTGGCTGAAAAAGAATTTTGGTGGCCGTGTGATCAGTCTCAAGACTGATTTTGAATGGGCACCTCACAGCCTAGACCTTAGCCCTCCCCCAGATTTCTTTCTCTGGGGCTATCTTAAAGACAGAGTGTAAGCTGGGAGACCCAGGACCATCACAGAACTCAAGGAAGCCATCAGGAAGGAGATCAGAGCCATTACTCTATCGGTTTGTAAGGAAGTCATGGACAACTTTGTGCTGCGCCTCAAGAAATGCACAGAGCTAAATGGAAGTCATCTCGAACACGTGCTCTAGAATAAAGAAGAAAGGTCCTTCTCATGTTTTGATATGATGTTTTCAAATACAATAAACTAGTTGTCACCACCGTTGAATTCAATTCTTGAAAAAATTTAACAAATGAGGCCTATCGAAATTTGGGGCCCTTTTGGGGGGTCACCCTGTATTTAAAATCTTTCTGCAATATCTTTATTTTTCCAAAATATTTATACAAATTCTAAATATACATAAATAAAAAAAATCCTCGCCAAATGAAAATGTGAGAAAAATAAATTTTAAATTTGACCCAAATTTTCATGTTCATAAAATATGATTTAAAATTCATAGGCAATAGAAATAAAAAACAAGCCAACCCCAAGGCAAAAACGCATCGTAAGCGGAGAATCGTTTGAAATAAATTTTCTCGGTTTTTGTTCAATTTCGTGGTAGATTTTATCTCTTTATTTTGTTATAAAATATAATATGGTCCATTTTTGGTTCTCAAGAGCATACCTACATAGTGTTTTGATCCTAAATGCTACATTTCAATTAAAGATTGTTTCTTTATTTCTAGATTTGCTGGATTTTCTTTTATAGTGGTTTCAAGAAAGCGTAAAAATACGTGGAAAGGATTAATAGGGGAAGATTAAAAAAAAGGATGAATCAGGAGACAAAAGATGTTTATTGAAATTAAAAAAGGTTAGTTTTGGAGCATATAACAGGTCTTAATCCTTATTGCCTAATAGCAAAAAGTTGACTAATTGTTCTCATGGCATCTTGGAAATAAGAACAACAGCTCGGAATGAGTCTGTCCTCTCCCTACGGGATGAAAATACCTGGCTCTTTCATAAACTTTAACCTTTTAAGGGTTTAATTCTGCGGATCGAAGTAAATCCATTAGTCTTCATCGATTTGTAGCGTCGGCGTCCAATTATACAGCGTGGCTTCTTTCGGCTTCTTTAGTAGGAGGTTTGAGTGAAGCAAAAAAAGAGATATTAAAAATTATATGGTACCTGATTAGCTGAGAATTTGACTGTTTAATTATTATGTATATTAAAATGATAACAAGAATACAAGTAAACAAATCAATTACAAAAATGAAAGGGACATAGGGCACCCCCCCCCCTACTTAAAATCATATGTGGGTTTCAAACTTCATTTGTTTTGTTTGATTCGACACCGAAACCAACGAGGGCATTGAATGACTTAGATTGAAATGAAGAGATGAAAGTACAAGAGATGGAATATTGGTTCTTTATTACTACTACATAAAGAATGAATAGTATTGATTTATTATATGTGTTAGAGTGATATTATTTGAATGCGTAACTAGAGCTAACAATAAAGAAAGTTATTAATTGATAACACTGGACTGCATCAAATATGCAACAGAAATGACAATATCATTTTCCAGACCAATTTTGCGTGCTGAACACTGGTAGTATTCGTTTTGCTCATGAGGTTCTAGTTTTTGTGTAGAGCTAGGTGCATAGGCAGCTATGTGTGATCATTGACTGTGTCTTATGTTTATTTATTTTGTTGCATATTAACTGAAGGATGCCGCAGACTTGCAAGAACCATCCTGACTCGTTCTGCTACATATGCAGAAAATACACATCCTCAAAACAGAAGCGCACTATCACATCTTCAGTAAAACATCTGTGTCGTGCCTACTTTGCCATTGAACTAGAGATCACGACAAGCCATGGGCTCCTCACTTTGCCTGTGTGAACTGTATTTCTGGGTTCAGCCATTGGATTAAAGGGAAATGTAAGTCAATGCCATTTGGTATACCAATGGTTTGGCGTGAACCAAAAAATGACCATGATGACTGCTATTTTTGTATGGTGAAACCGCTGGGGAGGAATGCTAAAAGCATGAAACACATTAAATATCCAAACATTCCATCAGCTATGCCACCTGTACCACACAGTGATGACGTCCCAGTGCCAATATGTCCCGATAATGTACACCGTAGCAGTTCTAGTAACTCTTCAAGTAGTGACCGTGAAGATGCAGATGTGGATGAAGAGTTTTCCCCTGCCGGAATCCGTGGAAAAAGACCTCAGTTGTTTGAAAAAGGTAAACTAGATGACCTTGTTCGAGATTTCGGGCTGTCAAAAGAATCTGCACAATTGTTAGGCTCAAGATTAGCATAGGAAAATCTTTTGGGAAGCAGCACACACTTTGCATGGTATAGGTATCGAGAGCAGGAATTTGTGCGGTACTTTACTAAGACAGATGACATGGTGTATTGCCATGATGTTTCAGGTCTTGTGGGACACGTGGGCAAGGAATACCATCCTGAAGAATGGAGGCTCTTTATCGACTCCTCTAAAAATAGTCTGAAAGCCGTGCTACTTTTTAATGGCAAAAAAGTAGCATCATTGCCCATTGGGAATTCCGTCACCCTTAAAGTAACCTACGCTACCATGTCACTTCTTCTTAACAACATACAATATCAGGATCACAACTGGAGCTCCTAAGTATTTTGTTAGGGCTGTAGGGAGGCTACACAAAACATCCATGCTTTTTATGCTTATAGGACAGCCGTGCAGATTCCGTACACTACCGACAAGTGCAATAGCCACAACGGACGGAATTTGTACCTGGCCGCTATAACGTCAAAGTTCTACCACTTGTACCAGCGGAGAGAGTGCTTCTATCTCACCTTCACATAAAGCTGAGATTGATGAAGAACTTTGTTAAAGAACTTCCGAAAGATGGAGAAAGGTTTATATACCTGTCCCACAAATTCCCTTCTGTAAGTGATGCTAAAATTAAAGCCGGCATATTTGTTGGACCACAGATTCGTGAGCCTCTTTCAGATACCGGCTTTACTGAAACATTAACACCTCATGAAAGAAGTGCTTAAAATAGTTTTAAGTCAGTTGTAACAGGCTTCTTGGGGAACACAAAAGCCGATGACTACAAGGAAAGAGTTGGAAACATGCTTCAAGCATATGAGCCGGCTGGCGTACGGATGAGCATAAAAATGCATTTACTCCATAGCCATCTTGACTACTTTCCTGCTAACTTGGGTGACTCCAGTGAAGAACAAGGGAAGAAGTTTTCATCAAGATATATCCGAAATGGAGCACCGCTATCAAGGCAATTGGAGCGTGACGATGATGGCTGATTTCTGCTGGTCGCTTCAAAGAAGCCGGGCAACATCTGCTGATACACCGGCACACAAGAGAAAGTCTCGAACGCGTGCCTGTGAGGGAGAATATCTGGCCTCAACATTCAAATACAATGGTGATTTTCGTAAGCAGATATGTACATGCCTGTATGTGTGTAACGTACATTTATCGTGATTTTGTTTCTTCTCAATAAAATAAAATGGCCTGTCAATCTTTGTTTGCCTTTACTTACCTATATAAATTTACAGGAATTTTATAGACCTGGCTCAGACGCATTTCTGCACGATAAACCTGAATAATTTAGTGTTGGTTATTACTAAAAAATGAGAACCACCCTGAAAAAATGAGTATGATTTTGGATGTAGCATGCAAAACTCTAATGTGAAATGGTAATGACGTCTTTGTTGCAAAGCATTTTGTATGAAAATAATTTTTTAAGAATTCCGACATTTTAGACTAATATTAAATCACTGCACTTAAGTACATACACAACTTATGGAAGAAATGTCAGTGAGAATGCTCTGTTTGAGCTCAGTGACCTAGGAGTCTGAGCGACGCGATTAGGAAGAGAGAGTGAGATTTCACCTTTAGATGAAAAAATATCCGCAGAAAGCATCACCTTGGCAGAATTGAAAGATATCTTCTATGAGAGAAGTTTTTTGCATGTCCTTGATGCGAAATTTACTAACTTTCTTTCTCTCTCTTCCTCCTCGCAAAAGTGTTTTGTTTTACTGAATATCGCGGAAATCGAAGCGTTGCACAGCTTTGAGGCAATGCTATCATGAAGGTATGTTTTGTAGGAGCTGCTGGATACTGTATTTTATGTCATTTGACCTCTTTTTGGGGGGTTTGATCCAGCTCCATAACCAACGAGAGCATTGGCTGCTCGTAGTGAATTTGGAGGACGTTGATATAGTCTTTACTCTGGAGTATTGAAAGAAAATAGATTAAATTTTTGTATTTAATTAACAAACGCAATGAATGACTAATTAACGATATTAATAGAGTATGCAAAAGAAAACAGTAACATATAAAATACAGTATGGAATTATTCACTTAAACGGAAATTACTATCGATACTTAATTTACTACTTTTTCACCAAATATATTGCTTTACTTTAGGCATTGTGAAAATATTGTAATTATATGAATTGGTAACTACGCATTTTAAACTATATTAAAGTTCGTGATAACGTGAAGAGTAAATTAAATGTTTTGTAAATGGAAAATTTGCGGGCAATAGTGAAATAGGCTTCGAAGAGGGTCGCTACAACATAAGAGGAAAGAGGCAACATTGATCTTGAATTATAAGAGAGATGGAACGCATCTCGTGAGGAAGGTGTTACTATTCGTCGTCTCAGCCCTTGAGAGAAATGAAATGAGCTGACTGTCGTGCCACAGGAGAGGTTGGTTTATTCTTCCCAATTGTTTGCAGTCTGGTGTATCCTCTCTTTGGATAAAAATATGTTCTCATGGAAAATTGTTCTAGCGGAACCGGAAAGGTAATACCAACCATCTTAACTGGCTGAACACAGAGGAGGTTTACTTTTTCTCCTTCTTACCCAGCAACAGCTGAAACCTAGGCCGGAATTCTCCTTGGTCGCTCGAGCTATTATGTACGTTTGTGAAGGCCGGGAACTGTCGTCACCTACAAGTTTGTGTAAATCTATCGATTCTATTCTTCACTATAATGATTGATGTGTTTTAACAACTTTCGAGGTATTCCTTATTTGATTAATTCTATACAGAAGATGTCGTGGCATACGGCCGATTATGTATGTACGTTAGTTCCGTACATGAATAACTCCGTTCATTTTTTCTCTAAGAGTGCTATACTTTTATTTATCTTTTGTTTTGCCATATGCAGCGTTTCGAGGATATAATTAAACAACTAGGGCAAAAATATACTTTTAATTACATAAAAAAATGAAATATTAAAACTTTAAATATACTAAGGTTATATATAACAAGAGGAACTAAATAAAAATTAAAACTACCAATGAGTACTACGAGATGGTTGACACAAAGATTCACTTTAGTACGGAATGGTAACTAAAGAACATAAATAAGTTGGATTCCTTTTACCTTTACTTAAGTGGGAGTCTAGCGTGGGATGACGTTGATACGATGATTCGAGGCGTGAGGCTGAATCGGACTAACAGCTGTCCGTCTCGTTGCGCGAAGGATAACGTTGGTAGAGGTTATTCGGTTATAACAGCTGACTTCGAGGTAAGTGGGGAGCGCGTGGCGACGTTTCTTGACTTGACGATATAAGCGAGGGAATTGTGGATGTACGATTATCCTAATCCTTGGGTTACACTTGCGAGCTTCTCGATGATGAGACTTGATGATATAAGCGAGGGGATTTTGGATGTACGATTATTCCAATCCTTGGGTTACATTTGCGTGCTTCTGAATGATAAGACTTGACCAAGAGGTGAATCTTTTCTCAAGTGTAACTTCACTTTGGTATTCCTCAATGGTGAGGGATATTCCTGTTTTTATTCGAAAAACTGAGATAAGGAGTACCTCTGAACGAGATTGGCATGTGAGTGATTCTCTATACCGATGGTCTACTCTTCGATGTGACCAAAATAAACAGCCTCGGAAAGAAAATTCCCGCTCTTCCACTTCTTCTTGGTTCCTTGTTTTACTCAGGGACTGCTCTTCCTCTCTCGACTGCTACCTCGATTCTCCTCCTCTATTCTCCAGATCGAACTATAAATAATTCGATTGTCTCCTGGGGGAAGGGGATGTGGGATGAAGGCTCACCTTTAAGCCTTTCTCCTACGGCATCACTTTTCAACGTTGTGACCCTTCGATCTTCTGGTTTACGTCGGAGAAAGTGAAATTTCGTCTATTTGGCGAAAATAGACCTAAACAATAGGAGGAGACAGTGAGCCTGTTCATATATTTTTATGCTAAAGGCTATCCTACCCTCCTTTGTTTATATTAACGGACTACGAATTATGCTGATGGTAATTCTTATTTGAGATTGATATCGAGGATTGTTGGGCCAGTGGGGCGGAGGGAAGGGAGGGGGGTAAAGTATCGGACCATATGGAACGTAAATGTTGACGCTGTTTAACCAAACTAGCTTCTGTTTTTCCTCTTGCTATTGATTTCCCCACATTTTCTCCCTTCTAAAGAAGGTAATAAGGGGGAGAGAGAACTCAAGTGCAAAAAAATAAACGACAAAAAAACACATGTCTTGGAATGCAATTCCAAGTCCGACTATTACCGTGAAAACACTGTGGTCAACCATCCTACTAAACTAAGTCTTATTGACATTGTACGCACACGCGCGCACGTAAATAGGCAAGTCATCGGCGGACTTTAACCTTGCCTCGTAAGGCCAAGCAGTCCGGATCACACAACTCAATTTGACAAAAAAAACATCACTTACAACAAAGATCAAGAAAATAAACTGACTGTTAGGACTGTACATAGGCAGGAAATTTCTTACACAAATATACATTAATATCTACACGAAAAATTGATCTTAATATAAAGGGAAGTGTAATTAGCCCTCTGTGGGGTTTCGACTCAAGTTATCGGTTCTATACTTATCGGAGACTTTTATCTAGTTTATGTTAAATTGGTACTCGCTGAACAATAGACTCCATCGCATGAGTCTGTCGTTCTAGTTTTTGCTTTTACGCAAATATATCAGAGGCCCGTGCTTGAATTCCACGTTAAACTCACTACCTTCTATTCATAGAAATTGAATTTCTTTATCCCGTAAATTACGGCTAACGCTGCCTGTTTTATAATTGCATCAGCTATGGTACAAGGGGTATCATCGTCTTCATTTTGTACCCGGACACAACCGATTCCTTCAACACAGGCATCGGTTTAGATTCGAAACTTTTTGGGGGGATTGGGTAGTCGAAGGATGGGGGCTGGACTTAATTTTTCCTTCACTTGAGCGGACAATTGTGGATTTATGAGTGGGCCAAGGCGAGGGTTTAAATCTAACTCAGTAGACGAGTCGTCCTGGGGGAAGTCTACTGAGGGTAGGGGATACTTGTTGTCCGACTCTACGTACACCGTGTTCACCACCTGAAGAGGTTCACAGGGGTATAATGCTTCCATGGTTCCTCCTTCCTCCATCCTCACCATATTTTTAAACACGCTCGGTGGTGATACCTCTTGAGCATGTTTATGTGATATAGTTTATGGCCTGAGGGAGTTTCAATCACGTACTCAACGGGGCCACGAGCTTCTATGACCGGGAAGGGACCTTTCCATTGAGAGAGTAACTTCTTCGGCTTTGTAGGCCGTACGTAGTAATAATACTTCGTCGCCAGGCTTTAATTTTCGATCTTTTGCTTTTAAATCAAAATAACTTCGGTATTTTCTAGGTTGCACTCCGCGTTTGAGAGGGCCAACTCTGCGCATTTCTCCAAGCGTTCCCGCAACTCGATCAGATATGCGTAGGAGGATTTAACTTCTTCATCTAGTTGGGGATTAGTGAAGAACAACTTAAGGATGCTCATAGGTCCTCGGATGGTACGTCCGTACAACAATTCAAGGGAAGTAAAATCCAGAGTTCGGTGAAGGATCTCTCGGCACGCGAAGAGGGCGACTGGTAGGTACCGATGCCATTCTCGAGGCTGCGACTGACAGAGCTTTTTGAACACTGCCTTTAGGATACCATTTAATTTTTCCGACATCACGTTTGTGGACGGGTAAAAAGGGAGTTTTAAAGAGGCGTTTGATGAGTAGTAACTTGCCCATATATTCTATCAGTTCCGACGTGAACTGACGGCCTCGATCTAAGAGGATTTCTTTAGGGATGCCAACTCGAAAAAAATGGAGATGAGAGCTTCTGCACAGGAAATACTGTAAATTTTCCTGAGAGCAACTGCGTTGGAGAAACGAGTGGGGTAGTCTACTAAAGCCAGGATATAAGAGTGTCCTTCACTAGACGGGGGATAGAGGGGCCCCAACAAGTCTATAGCAACTCTGAAGAAGGGTACGGAAATGACGGTTTTTTTTTGTAGGGGAGCCGGCGGTACAGTTCGCAAGACTGGCAGTATAGGGCGATTTCTTTAGCGGCGCCGGGCTAAAAGAAGTATTAAAAAATACGTAGAGAGGTTTCGTTGTGACTGAAATGTCCATCCAATAATTCATGATGTGTGATTTTTCGTTATCTCTCTTCCCTTTCCGCTTGCGCCTGTTCTCTTTCCATCTGTATTCTTATTTTTTCTGCTTCGCTTTCCGTTCGTATTCTTCTTTATGCTGCTTATCTTTTCATCTGTCTTTTTATTTCTTCTGTCTCTCTTTCCAACTGTGATTATACTTTCTTCTGCTTCTTATTTCAATTGTATTATTGTATCTTTTGATATTCTTCCCCTCGGTATTCTTCTTTCTTCTGTTTCTATTTTCATCTGTATTATTATTTCTTTTGCGTCTCTTTTCATATGTATTATTATTTCTTCTAATTCTTATTTATCTGTATTCTTCTTTATTCTCCTTCTCTTTTCATTTGTATTTTTTTATTTTTCTTCTCTTTCTTCTCTTTCTTCTTGTCTATCTTCTTATTCCTGGACGTAGGCAATAAGGTCTTTGCCTGCTAGTCAAAGAATTTGTCCTTGATAGTGAAACCTTTTGAACGACGACATTTTACCTATGTTTGTCAAAAACTCACTGATATACGCTAAAAGTACTTATGCAACCACGAAACAAGTAGCGTTCTGCCTAATCCAACCTTACCACCCACACTTTCTGTTAATTGAAATACCACAAAAAATGAAATTAACACCATTAACGGGCTAACCACAGAAAATTAACAAAACATTATAGACTGACTTGATCCTCTTATTATGTTTAATTTTTCTCGAACGCTTAGGCCCAAATTTGTTACTAATCAATGGGATCCAAGACAATCAACTATTATAGAGTTTTTCAAAATACCTAAAAAACCTGACACCAATTTTATAATGTGGTGTCGTGCTGAGTATGTATGTACGTTTGTTCCATACATGAACACTCCGTTCCTTTTTTTTCTCTAAGGGTGCTATACTTTTATTTATCTTAGGTTTTGATTCTTTACCTAGGGACATTACTTAATATTATATATCGATTGCATATGCAGTGTTTAGAGGATTTAATTAAACAATTAGGCCAAATATATACTTTGAATTACTTAAGAAAATGAAATATTAAAACTTAAAATATTCTAAAGTTATAATAAGAGGATATAAATAAAAATTAATACTACCAATAAGTAACAAGGAGTAACAAGGAAAATAAGTACCCTAGAAGATCTTACGGTCCATTCAATGAAGGTACCTTTGGACTGACTGTCGAGCGGGCACATCCCCGTTCAATTTTCTTACGTCCTCCCTAAACGGCTACTTTTCCAGAGTTTGTCTAGTCTTGTCTTGAACTGGTCAACAGAATTGCAGTTGAGAACCTCCATCGGAAGTGCGTTCCAGCTACCGCAGATACTGTACGTATAAGATTTCCCACACAGATCACGGTTGTAACGCTTCAGCTCAAGTTTGAAGCCGTGATTTCTTGTTCTGCTCCCATTAAGGCTGAAAATATTCATGTAGTCCACATTGTCGAACCCTCAGGGTATTTTGAAAACTTTGATGAGCTGACCACGCAATCTACGGGTTTCCAACGGGAACAGATCAATTTCCCTTAATCTATTTTCATAACTTTTATGTCTGATAGAGAAAATCAGTTTGGTTGCCCTGGCTTGGATGCGCTATAATCTCGCGATGTCCTTTTGAAATGAAGGACTCCAAAATTGTACGGCATACTCCATGTGCGGTCGGACGAGGGAGTTGTACAAACAGAGTACTATCTTCCTGTTTCGATATCCAAACTGTCGCTTTATATACCCTAACATCCTTTGGGCTTTCTTCCCCACCTCAATACACTGTTTTGAGAGCTTGAGTTCACTGGTGATAGTTACACCCAAGTCCTTCTCAGTGTTAAGGGATTCAAGAGCAGTTCTCTTAAGGAAATAGGGTGATGGGGGTTTCGGTGGCCGATATGCATCATTTTCCATTTGTTTACGTTGAAAAGCATTTTCCATGTATCAGACCACTCCCCAATCTTCCGAAGATCATCTTGCAGACGGGCAGTATTTCCATCCTTTGCAACGTTCATATCAAGCTTGATATCGTCGGCAAAATTAGAAATCTTCGCAACCATGTCATCGTTTATGTCGTTGACGTAGATGATGAATAGTACTGGTCCCAGGACAGAACCTTGAGGCAACCCGCTAGTAAAGGGTACGCACTCAGGAGCCTGTCTATTCACCACCACCCTTTGCCGTCTGCCATTTAGCCAGTTCTCTATCCAGCCTGCTACTTTTCCAACTATGCCCAGCGCTCGCACTTTCAGGAGAAGGTGGCGGTATAGCGCCGTATCAAAGGCTTTCTGAAAGTCTAAATAGACCACATCCACCACCTTGTCCCGATCGTGCTTACTGAAGACGAAGTGGGAGAATTCCACAAGTTCGTCAGGCATGACCGTTGCCTTCGGAAGCCGTGCTAGCAACTCCTCAGTAGCAGGTTTGACTCTAAATAAAACGTCATTTTGTCCACCATGATGCTTTCCATGAGTTTACCGACTATCGAAGTCAGACTGATAGGTCGGTAGTTCGACGGTTGGCTACGGTCTCCTTTTTTGAAGATAGGAGTCACTTCCGAATCACGCCAGTCTCTAGAAACGCATTTAGTCCGGATAGACATGTTGAAGATTGCGCTCAGGTGTCGTGACACTTGATCGCGCACTTCTTTCAACACTTCAAGTAGAAACCCATCCGGGCCAGGTGACTTATTCGTCATTAGGTCAGCGATCTTCTTATTTATTTCTCCTTCGGTGAAGTCCATATCTTCCAGCTTTTCCCCCGATTAGGAATCCGTTGGCTGTGAGATGGGACCACACTCTTCAGTAAACACTGAAGAGAAGTAGTCGTTGAGGAGGTTATCATTTTCTGCATCCGGATGCTTTAATGTCTCCTCCTCATCCCTCAAAAGGCCAATCTTTCGACGGATTGGTTTACGGCTGTTTACATATCCAAAGAACTCGTTGGGATTCTCTTTACAAAGTCTCGCCACTCGAAGTTCCTCAGACCACTTAGCCGCCCTTATGCTGGACTTCACCCTCATGGCTAGCCTCCGGTATTCTTTAAAGTTACCCGAGATCTTCGATTGCCGGGACACATTTCTCTTCTCCCTAAGCAGTTGGCCGATTTTCCGATTAAACCACTTTGGTTGAACAGAAGACCGATGGGGGCATTTCAGAGGGATGAAACGCGATTGAAGTCTCATGAATGTAGTTTTGAAACTGTTCCACGAGTCTTCAACAGCCTGGCACACTTCTAGCCTCGCGTTAGTCAGTCCGGCACCAAGACCTGTAAAGTCTGCTCTTCTCAAATCAAGTTTCCTCGATTTCCTAGTTGCAGGCCCTGCCTTGGGGTCTTTGACTACAAATCTAATTAGTCGGTGGTCACTGCCATCGAACTATTCTCAACGATTTCATCCTCAGAGGTGAAAACCAAGTCGAGAATAATGTCTCTTCTCCTGGCTCTCTCACCTATTGAGTCAGGAACTCTTTGTTCGCGAACTCCAGTTGTAATGCGCTCTGGCCAAAGGGTTTTCTGGTTTCCCAGTCAACATAGGTATTGAAGTCACCCATTGTGAGGCACACTCTGTCTTTTACAAGTTCGTCCAACAGCTCGTACAGACTCCTGTCCTGTTCTAAGAGTTGGGCAGGGGGTCTGTAAAGCACCAGGGTCCTGTATCTGGAAGGAACTATCTCTCGGTCAACACCTAGTAGTTCATGGTCGGATACGATGTGGCAATCCGTCGAGTTGAGAGTATCCTTGACATACAGCATCCACAACCACCCTCTCTGTCTGGCCTATCTTTCAGGAAGAGCTGGTAACCGGAAATCGTGAATTCACCTTCAAATTCTCGGCTTGAGGTTTTTATCCACGACTCCGTTATGGCCATCATACCAGGTTCTTCTGTTGCTACGAGGCCACGGAGCTCAAGAAACTTGTTCCTGATTGACCTCGCATTGAACAGAAGAACTTTCCGGAAGGCCCACAGTGTAGGACTCCATATACTCTTCCGTTTCCCGGCTTGTTTATTTGTTTGGTGGCTCCCCTCTTTGCGCCCTTAGAGAAGATCGTTCCAGGAGTGACGCGGGCGTACTAGCGTACCTTCGCTTTCACTCTGGGCCTTTTACTACTTAAGGTCCATTCCACGACATCTTGTATCATGTTGCAGAGTATAGCCTTTCCTTTGAAGGAAAGATGTACTCCATCCCTTTGGTAGAGATCGTTTCTACCATAGAACGTGCGGTAAGGGTCCACCAATAAGACCCCCTCCGCCGTATACAAATCTCCGAGGTGTCGATTAAGGGAGGCGTTCTTTGAGTGAACGATCCGTGTTGGACCTCTTCTCGGGAGCATCCCAACCACTACACGTCTGAGCGTTTTAAGCCCACAGTCGTCCACAGCACCCATGACTCTGTTGAGAATCTTTTCTGTCGGGACTATTCTTCCTCCTCTGAGGTAGAGTGCGATGCTACTTACCATTAGGGCAATGACTGAGTTCTCATTATGCCACTGCCTCTCGGACCTCTCCTTTAAGGATGCAGTCGGTGCATATACTTCCCGGGTGGCATTTCGAAAAGCATCCCTCCGGGGAGTCTACGCACCACTTGTCCTTCTGGCATATCGCACATGTATACTTGAGTGCAGCTGGCCCTTTATTTCGTCTCATTTTACACACTTTCTCTCTCTCAAAATTTGCGACCAATCAATAATAAAAAAGAGGGTTGGTGGTTTTCCCCGTGTGAGTCACTCCTGCTGATCGATCGGAGACTTTCGGATCTTTCAGAAGGCACGCTCAATGTGTTACTGTTCATCCGACCGAGTCGTCAAACCTGGGCGTTCCGTGGCTCCCAACCAAGTAGCACTGACAGTCACCGAAGCGGCTATCCATTTCTCAGTAGGTGAACAACGGAGCACGATCCGTACAAAACTCCTACTACTTCCCTTCACGACGGCCAAGATCTCGGAGCAGCGTTCACTGGATATCTCGCCACACCAAGAGACTCAAGCCAAGTCTTTTTATTTGCCTGGCAACCAACCTGGGAAAAAAGGCCGTCACCTTGGACCGATCCTTCCAAAGGCACCCGTCAACGGTCACTACTGGGAATAGTCAATAATTACGCCCCAGGGAAGGGGTTAACGGGTCACTACCCTCATCCCATTCATCGTGCCTCAACGCCTAGGACACGTCTAGTCCTAGTTTCTCGCAACCAGTGAGCGTCGATTGGTGTTGCATGAGTTAGATGCCAGGTCCTTATATGTAGATGGAGGAAAAAAAGGGTAACAGTGACATGATAGGAGTAGGTTTTTTTTTTTTTGTATAATAAGTGGAAGAGATAAGATAAAAGTGAAAAGGAAGGATAGAATAGAAAAAAGTAAGGAAGGACGCACTTAGTCTGGAACCTCGTTTCCGACCAAATCGACCAGGGGTACCCAGAAGAGAGGTACCCTCGCCGACATAGCTCCAAGAGTCAAAGTTACACACAAGCTCTCTTCCTGCCACAAGGGGGCGTCACCTCTGCCTCTAGCTCTCTCGATGGTTGGCAAAAAAATTTACTTTAGTACGGAATGGTAACTAAAGAACATAAATAAGTTGAATTCTTTTACCTTTAACTAGGTAGAAGTCTGGCATAAAGTGACGTTGAACGAGAACCTCGTTGATACGATGATTCAAGGCGTGCGGCTGAATCGGACGCACAGCTGTCCGTCTTGCTGCGCGAAGGATAACGTTAGTAAAGGTTATTCGGGAATAACAGCTGACTTCGAGGTAACTGGGGAGAGCGTGGCAATGCTTCTTGACTTGACGATATAAGCGAGGGAATTGTGGATGTACGATTATTCCAATCCTTGGGTTACACTTGCGGGCTTCTCGATGATGAGACTTGATGATATAAGTAAGGGGATTGTGGATGTACGATTATTCCAATCCTTGGGTTACATTTGCGGGCTTCTCGATGATAAGACTTGACCAAGAGGTGAATCTTTTCTCGAGTGGAACTTCACATTGGTATTCCTCAATGGTGAGGGATATCTCTGTTTTTATTTGAAAAACTGAGATAGGGGATTTCTCTGAACGAGATTGGTATGAGAGTGATTCTACTCTTCAATGTGACCAAAAAGAACAGCCTTGGTAAGGAAAATCCCTGTTATACTCAGGGACTGCTCTTCTTCTCTCAACTGCTACCTCGATTCTCCTCCTCTTTTCTCCAGATCGAACTATATATACTTCGATTGTCCCCTGGCTTGAGGGGAGGGTGAATGAGGGCCCACCTTTAATCCTCTCTCCTAGGGCATCACTTTTCAACGTTGTGACCCTTCGATCTTCTGGTTTACTTCGGGGAAAGTGAAATTTCGTCTATTTGGCGAAAATAGACCTAAACAATAGGAGGGGACAGTGAGCCTGTTCATAGATTTTTATGCTAAAGGCTATCCTACCCTCCTTTGTTTATATCAACGGACTACGAAATATGCTGATGGTAATACTTCTTTGCTATTGATATCGAGGATTGTTGGGCCAGTGGGGCGAAGGGGAGGGGGAAGGTTAAGGATCGGATCATATGGAACGTAACTGTTGACGCTATGTAACCAAACTAGCTTCTGTTTGTCCTCGCGATATTGATTTCCCCATAGAAGACATTCTGAGCAATCGTAATGCAAATTGTCAGGTTAAACCACTCTATACCATACATTACTCCTATATTATGTGGGGGGTGAGTTACTCACTTACTGCAACGCGTACCGTTGAAAAATTGTTCGCAGGGATTAATGTTAGACTGACTAAGAGGTCATACTTGAGGCGTTGTGTTTCAAATTCTTAATGATCAAATAGAGTGCATAATTGGTTGGCGAGATTTACTTGAATAGGCAGAGGGTATCGTTCAAGGTTAGTTAAAGATGAAACATTAAAAATATAATTTTATTTACAAAGATCAAAATAAGAATAATATTACGCAAAAGGGAATTATTTAAATTGAAATACTTTCTTGATAATTATTATGAGGAGTGATTCTCAAATACAATTAATTGATTAATGTTACTAGGCTCTTTTAAAATGAGGGAACTTGACAATACTAATAATGGAGGGGGTTTCAGGCTTACAACTCAATGACTTCGAGGAAGCTCCTTCTTGCGATGAGGCGAGTGGGGAACGATCTGATGAGTAAAGTGGGAAACGATCTGGTTAGGCAAGTAGGGCACGATCTGATAAGTCAAGTGGGGCACGGTTCGAATGAGGCAGGTGTGGCACGATCCGAACCAACTTTCCGATGAATATAGCTAATCTTCCAAATGACGTTCGACAGGAAATGTGTGAATTCTCGTAATTCCACTGGAAGAGGAAACTTCTTTTCCTCAAAGTTAATCGATGGGGATTTTCTTTGGTTCGATTAAACGAAGGGAGACAGTTGTACAAATTCAAAGGCTTGCCTGCCGATCGGAGAAACTACCAATTGACTGGGGTAGAATCACGGCAGATAAAGTCTGTTATCTGATGAACGCTCACGGGACTTCGACGAGACGATGAGGACGGCCTTGAGGTGCGTCCTGTACTCTTCGAACTCCAGTCAAAACCGACTCTGAGGGGGAAGGGGGAATTTGGAGAAAGGAGTCACAAGCTTCAGACATCTTAATCCAGAGTCGGAGTCGATTCATCATTTAACTGCAAGGTGCAAGACACAGCGGCTCTTTTTCACCTCATCACCGGGGAGAAGGAGGCTTGAGACGAGTTCACAGGATTGGGGAATATTTCCCCAATGCGTTCAGAAGTCGAAAATTCGCGAATGTTCCCGAATAAGAAGTGACGTTCTCCATGGCGGGATACAATCGTACGTGGTCTCTAAAAAACATAAGGAGGTCAGAGGTTGTTCTTTTACACAAATTATTTTCTTAATAAGTTTGAATCCATTATTTATAATGCCTGCTCGATTAGCTAAATAAAAAAGTAATTTATACTTTACTTTAGGAAAGCCGTTTAGTAGTATTTTAATAATGGATATGTTAACTGCGCAAAAGACGGATTTTTATAAAATGGAGATTAAGGTTTGTCTGTTCTCAGGAATTAATTTTATCGAAACAATTTTAGTTTGTTCTGTCTATCTACCTATGTGACTACTTAAATTAAACGACATATTATAAATGAGGTATAACAAATGGCTTATTTAATGGAAGAGATCTGCGTATAACTATATCATACGGTAATTAAAATTGAGTAAAACTCGTAGATGATTTATTCAAGATAAACTAACAGCTTTCACTACATGACACACACCAAAGTCAATCAAAAGTTCAGCAAGACTCAGGTATATCCATGTGAATCGATATCATTCGAAACCACTTCAAAAAACTTGATCACAAAATACACCTGCTGTCAAATTAATGAAACAAAGACTCAGAGATGACTCGCTTTACATCTCTATCAACAAATGAGCTAGATTAAAATAATGCAATTAATTCATGATGTTCAGAAACGGTAATAAAAATTAACCAAACCAGGTCTTATAAATAAATATATGGCACAAAGAGACTGATTTTCATTTATCACAAGGCTGACTCAAGAATATGAAAATGTTTCGTAAAATTCTTTCATAACGCGAAATCTTCGGAATCTGCCTTCATATCCGCATGTATACAAAGATAAGAGGAATAAAATACGGTGTACGAGAATGAATACCGTGTATTTAAAAGGAGTTCCCGATAAGTTCTCGGCGCATTGACCGAGATAGAAAACAGAATTGTTGAAAGAGAGGATACGAAGGAAAGAATGTTAAATGGACAAAAAAGTAAAGGGGAGACATGGGTGATGAATTGGTATTATATATACGATAACGTAAGTAAGCAATAAATGTAGGGTGGAATAGAGAGAGAGAGAGAGAGAGAGAGAGAGAGAGAGAGAGCGACTGAGGGAAATGCGGGGGGGAGTTTGAAAGGGGAGGTAAAGGAGGTAAGGGGAAAGAAAAAAGGGGAAAAGTTAATACTTTCGCTTCGCCCCCCTGCTCCCCCATATGTACCAGTAAAAGGCCCCTCACTGCATGACGTGGATTGCATGGTCAGTTTGAAGAGCGGATCGGTCGAGAAGAGAGGGGAAAATAAAAGGGAGCAGAAGAGAAAGGGAGAGATATATAGGGGATCCTTCCTCCCTCTTATCCCTTCTATCGCCATGCGTAGGGTTGTGATCAGCTCAATAAACAATTATTTCCATGCTCTAAATTCGTATATGAAAGGATGGGGGAAAAGAGCTTCGCTGGAGCTGAAGGCCTTGGCTTCCGTTGCATTTTCGGTCCAGTTTTTTGCCATTTTTTTCCTCTTGCGCTGCTCCAGAACTGGTTACAAAACTCTTCCGAAATGCTGTCGGTTCTTCCCATTTAATCGTTTCATTAGAGGGGGAGCAAGGTAAACAGGCAGCGAGCATGTATACTTAATCCCGCTATTGATTTAATGAGCTTTAAGGAGTCAACCTATATTAGGATATTTTCATCAAGTAACATAGTAAATTTGATTTATATTTATAAACCACAAATAAAGAAAATTTTAATCTTATCTACATACAAAATAATTATCTACTTACACTCAAATAGGATCCTATTTCCAACCTTTTATCTAATAAAGTTTTCAAAGAAAAAGACGTTTCTACCATGCAAATTGCGATCTTTACATCACCGCCTAAGGTATAAGAAGTGTAAGGATATATAAATTATACTTGTATAATATTGTAAATTTACGATGATTGAGTAAACATTCAGTAAGCAATCAAATTTGCGATTGAATGCTAGAAGTTTATAAAGTTAAATTCTATAATGCTATAACTTTACTAGTATCAAGAAGAAAACACCAGAGAACCTATCTAATTGAGGTTCTAGTGTGACAAGAATACATAGTCAAATTTTATGGTGAAGAATAAAACAGTAATGAATCAATAAATCTAGCGCCATAATGTTAGTAGTTTAGAAAGTTCAGTCGGATAATGTTATATCTTTAATAAGGTTCAGAAGTAAATCTATCATTTTGGCGTTCTAATGACAATATTACTAAAAATCTAGTTTTAAAATAAGCAAGCAATACAATTATGACAAGGTGAACAATGTAATTTAAATAATAAATTGTTAAAAAAGGTTCAGAAAATATTAATATAAAATATTGTAAAGCATGTTAATTTATATACTTAGGTTTGGGGCTAAAACATCCTATCTAATGAGTAATCGTAAGTTGAAGAGAGAAATTAACCAATTTCTCAAAATATAATGATATTAATATTTTAGAATGTTGAACCGGCTAAAATAAAAATAAAATACTTAAATAACGATACTCTTTGATAGGAAACTGACAGCATATGTATATATGTAAACCAAGCCATATTTCATGATTCGGTCAAAATCGGATAATATGATATTTGCGACGTGGAATCCTCGCATGCATAAAGTACTAATTAAAAAGGGCGTAGGGGGAGCTTTCCATTCTGCCGCATGCCGCGTTGCATCATCTATTCACTAACGACGAAACTGACCTGAGGAAGAATGCAATTGTAAGCCGAGTAAAAGCCTGATTCTCTTTAGATGTTGGCTTTTTTAGAGACGGAAAATTATCCCGAAATGCTTTACGATGACAACCGAACGAAGTTCGTTTTAAGACTTTTATACGCAAATGAGTAAAGTTTCGAGCATAGGGCAACTAATCGTTCCTTCTCAGTTTTATTATTTGTAGATGTATAGAAATGAAAATATTGTTTACTGTACATATGTATATAGAAACAATTTATATCTCATAAAATATTATAAATATAATAAAAACTGTTTGGTCTATTCCAATATTTCATTAGTTGTATGGGGGAAGACTAGAATTGAATTTTCCAGGCGATGTGTGTATATTTTTATAATTATTGTTTTATGCCGTTCATAAGCCGAAAACACATTTTTTCACTTTTATGAATGTAACATGGCGTATACTAATATATATATATATATATATATATATATATATATATATATATATATATATATATATATATATATATTTATATATATTAGCATAAATACCAGTCGTTCCTCGGGTAAAATGTGCGTTCGGAAATAAAGTAAGACGGATTTGATCTTCTTTTTTTTTTATTCTTCACAAACAATATTTTCATTCTATGAACTAAAGTTAATCTTGTTCTGCAACGCTACAGAACTTCTTGGTACACAATATTCTTAGTTTGTCCTTGTTGAGCATATCCAAACAGATTACGTTTGCTTCTAAATCTAGAGCAATCAACTTGGAGTTGACCATAAGAAAATCAGGGTTCCTCTAATTGCAACTATGCCACTAATAGAGTCTCACCTTACAATTTTTTCTTAATTCATCTAAAAAAAACTTACACAGATTGTGAAATGTAGTCTTCTGAATGTAAATGGCAATTCTGATCCTGATTGATTTTTTTTCGGAATTCTGTGAATGAAGACATCCTCTCCTTTTCCACTTCCAGTAAGAATGGTTGCCTCTATGACATGTAGCATCAAATTATTTACCACCAGCCGAATGCCATTACACAGTCTTTTGGATCTAAATTGCACCACAACATTATTTAGATTTACTACGTTCAATTTAAGTTTGTGAGGAGGTATTTCAAGAGGTTCTCGAGAGTTTAGGAACTCTGTGGAATAATACTCGGCTTACAATTGGATCCTTCCTCAGGTCAGTTTCGTCGTTAGTGAATAGATGATGCGCATGACTACCTTAGATGGTAAAGAGTAGATGTTTATTGATTTTGCAAAGAGTGTTGTACTTAGGAGCTAATATATCTCTTTCACATAGCCAGTTGTATTTTTTGCAGTTTTGACTGAAGTTTGTGTAATGCCTTTGCCTTGAGATTATCAATGGTATTAATAACTATGCAACGGGCGAGATATTTCTATTCCACCATCAGCATCAAGGTGTACTTTGCCATTTTTCAGTGTTAGAAGGTTTTTGGCAAATTGTGCTGACAGTTGATCACCAAAGAGTTCTGCTGTCGTATTTGTGTTTAGAAACAGTGTTCTAATAATTCTACACAAAGATAATCTTAGGTAAGCCTGGATCTCATCTACTGTGGTTCATTTAGGGATCCCATGGAAGTGTCTGCCTGAAATCACCTTACAACAAAAGAGTGACACCTTCCATAGGAGCCTCACAATCAGAGATGTCTAGCATTGTCCTGCCTAGTGCTTCTAGGGGTCCCCACAAGCCACTGAATGAGGTATATAAGCAGGATACAGGCTGAAATTCTTATATTTATCAAAAATTATTCTTTAACCAATGCTAGGTCACAAACACTTCTTGGTAGACAATATTCTCCATCTTTACTTGTGGTGCATTGACAAACAGGTTGCCTTTGTTTCTCACACGTCAACAACGATGTATGGTAAAACTAAGCTGTCTCTAAACCAGGCTCACATTCCTTCGATCGAACATATGGGGCAGGTTTGGAAAATGGCACGTAGCTCCATTAGAGGGTCACTTAAAGACTCGGGACTACTTCCATTATCTTCCAAGGAATATTTTACATAAGACCCTTTTAGTTTTTATTTAGATTGTCTATGCTTTATTCCTATAAATGGACACACACACAGACAGACTTCCATTTTTATTATATATATATATATATATATATATATATATATATATATATATATATATGTAAGGTACGGACAGTATTCCTTTGCAATTATCAACTGCTAATATTCCTTCGTTGTGGGTCGTTTTTTCTTAAAAGCAATAAATATTTTTGCTTTATTTTTGAAGAAAATTTGTCTATGGAAAATATTGAGTCTACCCCCTCCCAATTTGTGAAAGAGTCGTGGTGGCACTACCTTAACCAGTGGAAAACTGAATCAGGACACCTCCATCATCCTGAGACTCTAAAACCACTGAAGATTGCGGATGGCTGAAGCAGTCATTATTCAAATGAAGAAACCGGCAATTAACGTGCAACTTCAGCCAGACACCATATTCTCGACATCTCGGCGTTTGCCAGTTGACTGCCGTTAAATTAGCACATTGGACATATAAAGTGGGGAATATAGTAGTAAAGGGTTTTTAGTATGAGAAGATAGTAGGGAAAAATGGGCAAATATATAGAAAAGTAGAATGAAAGACAGGTCCCTGGTAATAGAGCATCTCTGGCTTTTTTGGGTTTTGAAATATATTTTATGTTATTTATATATAAATATATATAGCAGGCATTAAAACCTTTGTAGCAGCGGGTTTTTTGTTCCCTACTGCTTTTTGTCAAGACTTTTTATCTTCTTATCTGAGTTGTTTACACCCTGATTTTAAACTTTATTTTATTTTGTTAATTTTATACTTTTTGTTGTTTTTGGTATTTTGATATCTTTGGCGAGTTAATCACGCTAAAGTTTTGGGGAAAATTTAGAAAATTAGCACTTTGCTAGTTTAGTGAAAGGTAATTTTGTATGGCTTTGTGTCGGTTGGGTATTGTGAAAATATAAGTGAACCTTGGGTCTACGTCGTCGTCAATGAGTAGTATGCTGCTTGTAAAGGGTATTGCGCATCCTATGCCTATGATGTCATCAAAGTCCATGTGCTCGAGTACAAACTCGGGAGAGAGGTGTCGATGTACTTTGTCCCAGATCTTGCTTGCTTTCAGGTGAAGCTCCACGTTTATGGGGGTTATCCGCAGTTTATCATGGAGCTCACTCTGCCTTCTCCGCTCTCTCCTTCGGGTTCCCGTTGTAATATAGACAGCCTTATTTTAGACCTTTTTCAGTTTAAGGACTTGGGTCTTGGAAATCGCGTTTATAGAGACCGGCGGATACAGGAGTTTTAATCGGATACATGCATTATAGATCTTTAGTTTGTTGGAGGTACTCAGGATTAGGAACTTGAAAGGTTTCACTAAGTCCCTCTGTGCATTTGATGTATTTTTATCTACATGACTTCCATATCCACGAGTCGTAATACGGAGTCCCACAACCGTGCTCTCCTTGTGGTATGGGATGCGTGCACCCCCACACAGATGTCTGCGAGGGTCCGTCGGAATAGAGGAATTACAAGGAACTTTGGGGCATTGGTTGATATCTTCCATATTCTCTCGGAAGAGTTGATGTTTTAGATTTCTACCGCCTTACTCTGTGCCATGTAATTCACATTCCGATAAGGTGTTGTACATATTATCGTTATATCGTGCGCAAAATGGACGAAAAACGAGCCTTCAGTCAGAGGTTCGGAAAGGTTGATGGTGTATATATTATAGAGCAGGGGACTTATACACCCACCTTGTGTCAGCCCGGCCTCGAGCTCAAACTCAGGGCCATTGAAATCTTAAATGATCAGAAACACACTCCTCTCCATTACGTAATTGCATAGAATCCTTTCACGTATGAGATTGAGGCCAAATTGTAAGATTTTTTATTGCAGGCTTCTCCTCAATACTTTGTCAAAAGCCTTTTTGACGTCACGGAGTACCAGATTTGCGTGGCGTCTTTCAGCTTTTACCTTTGCAAACTTCTCGGTGATCACGGCTAGCACCGTGTGCGTTCCTAAGCCACGTTGTTGGTTATTGTGAGAATTATTATTACCAAGGAACGTATTCACCCTGTTGGCCAATATCTTCTTCCAGACTTTCCCTGCAAATTATAAGAGAGATATAGGCCTGAAGTTATCTGGACTGTCCGGTGGTTTACCGGTTTTGGGAATGAATATCATTTTTGCTACTTTCCAGTGACCACGGAAGTAACCCACGTTCAGGCACGCATTCATGATATTCATGAGTTCCAATAAGATGTTAGGCGGGGCTCCAATAAAATTCTCCCTTGTTTCTCCTGTACGCCCTGGTGCTCGTTGACGAAAGGATTTTAAGGTTTTTGAGAGTTCTTCGGCAGTAATTATACCGCCGAGTCCCTCCATTTCCCTTTCCTGTGATACACAATGGTGAAGATGGGTTATGTGTATCTGGTGGTTCAAGTCGTTTATTATTCCGTCTTCGAAGTCTAAAAAAAGTTATCATTCTCTTCCTGTGATATCTTAAATATAGATGCCCAGAAGAGTCTGAATCTCTCTTCGATTTCTTTTGCGTCCGTTATTTCGGTATTGTCACTTGTAGGTTTTATGGTCTTTTGTGGCTGTCCATCTCTTAATCTTTTTACTGTCTGCTAGAATGTACGTGAATTGTTTTCTATATTTAGTCCTTCTATCGAATTGTTCCAAAGTACATTGTGTTAGTCCCTAATAAGAGTAATCGCATTGAGGTCGCCGGCAAACAGAACGGTTCTGCCGTGACAACAAAGTTGCAGGAAGTTGTGAAGAAGCAAGTACCCTCTCCTTGGAGGCTGATACCCTGTTGTTAGGACTAGGGGGCCCACTGCCCTACGGAACTCAACAGCGAGGTATGACACATCGAGTCAATTTATTGATCTGAAGTTAAGACCTCTTTTCACAGCTATCGCGCATCCGTAGAAACGTTCTCCATTGTGATTATTGGTTTACTTCGTAGGGGAAAATTGTATCCTATATGTGTCATTCATCCCATGTTCTGAGATAATTATAACGTCTGGGTCACATTGTCTTATTACGTTACCGTATAGTATTTTTTTGTTCGTCCGGACAGCCTTCAGAGTTAAAATGTAATATATTTAATGTCTCTATTGTCTAGTTCACTAAAGATTCCTGTGTGTGGTCGTGCTGTTTTTTAACTTATTCTCTTACGAGCTTAGGTCCTTGTGGAGTGTTTGGTAGCGTGATTGTTTTTCCTGTACGTTTTTTCCTGAATTCGCCGTCCGTTAGAATAATAAAGGTTTCGGGTTCCAGTTTGATCAAGCCTTGGAGTAAAGCCTCCTCGACTTGTTTCTCGCCGTAGTCGTCCGAGGTGAATTTCCATTTATATCTTCCGGATATTACTCTTTCTGATGCATCAATGACATCCATCTCCTTATGGAAAGGGGGCCTTTCACAGCGAATACCTTCAAGTTAATTTTTCTTGAATGGTAAGCGTGCCTGGATTCCCTTTTCCAAAAGGACAGTCTCGGACGTCTCTGAGGCTGTGAGGTTTTCCGTGAGCGAGGCGAACGTGCCCCCCCACTTCATGTCTCGCTGCCTCAGTCACCGTAGCCTCAGTATTCACCTATGTGTGTGTGATCCAGTTTGTATTTTGTGAAATTTGTGTGTTGTTCTGTTTTTATGAGCGTGTTTTTGCCTTCTTTGCTGCATGATCCTGGATCCTAGGATCTCTAGAGAGAGCAGGGGCACTGCTGGGAGTGGGGACCTTCTGGCAGCTAGTTTCACACTGGGGTTTGAGACTAATCTTAAGACTCTCCTCTGACCGTAGGTTTGGGGGAAGCCACATCTTCTCTATTCCATTATGCGTCAGCATTCTATTAAGTTCATCCGCAAAGCACCCCGGGGAGGAGAGATTTGCAATGTGAGCATAATAGATGCAACACATAATTTTTGTCGAGTTCTCGTTCTCGGCGTGGAGATATGTAAGATTTCCCTTAGACTCTGCAAAATCAGCTTTAGCAACTTTGGCGTAATGACTGTTAACTTTGTTTTCTTCTTCCTGGCTCTTTTGGTTAGTTTTTTCCTCAAAAGTTCTTTCTCGCCCGGGCAAGCCATGGAGAGCGTCTTATGATCTCCTGCGCAATTCAGGCATTTCATAGAGGTACTATTACAGCTCCTCCAAGAATATGCATCCGAGGAGTAGATAGAGCACAAAAGAGCGTTCCACATGGGGCCGATGGCCCTGGTGTGCTCCTTGTACTTTTAGCAATGAAGCGCATCGGGAATTCGATAAACTCCTCACGTTTGATCTGCTCAGGGCAGACATGGACGTTAAAGAGGAGCATACCTCCCTCCATGACCTTTACCGCCATTGCCATATCGCAAAATACTATTTTGAATACGTGTGTGAATTCTTTAAACTTTATATGCCCCCTCAACCCATGGATCAAGGCGGTGAAGGATGATACTTCAGTGATTTTTATCTACGGTGGTGTGTGTGGTTTAAGAAGCATGATCTGAGCCTTCAAATTTAAGTTTCCTGTAGCGCTTAGTTTCCACTTAAAAATTTCCCGCGCCATGATTGGCCAATTTTTGTAATACTTATGTTCGCGTAGAAATACTATATATAATGTAGCAATTTTTTAATAAATATATATGTAGTCCTCATCAGGCTAATTGACACCCCGACTGGCTATGCGTCAATTTGCCACACCATGGAGGATGTGGAACGGCTGGTCTCAAACGAGTCCAAGATTCACCTCCAAAAATCGGACTAGAGGCAAACATCCCACAAGAAATAGTATTGCAACGTATTGTTATTCTTCGGCGGCTGGACCCACTCTTCACTGACAACACCTGTGAAGAAATCAAGGCAGAGCTGTAAGCGAAGCAGACATGGGCCAACATTTTAAAGGTGGAAAATTCGGCAAAGGAAAGAGTATAGTGAAGATCATCTTCTCGAGCATCGAGATGGCGAGAAGAGCCAAGAAAGATGGTCTGCTTGGGTTTTACCTAAGGGTATCGATCACCTGAGCAAATCGAAACAGAAAGCTACATACCGACCGACTGCTGCTACAAATGTTATGCAGTCAAAGAGCATTTAGCAAAGGACTGCACGGCGACGGTAGTTGCATGCTCCAAATACGCCAAATCCGGGCACGGTCGGAAAGATTGCACGGAAGGGAAGCAAAATTGCGTCAACTGTGGAGGGGACCATAAGGCCTTGGCCATGAGGTGCCCCATCCGCAAAGAAGTCATCCATACAAAACGGGAGAGTATAAAAAAGGGAAAAGATGCAAGAACCAAGACCAACTACGCTCAAGCGGCGGCCCAGAAGAACTTCGTCACAACAAGTGCCCCGAAGCTGGTGATACCAGAGGCGGGTAAAGATATCATTACAATGATCATCTTTGCTCACATGGCTAACTAGGCTAACCTCGGCTCCTTTTCCAAAGAACTTAAACGTCTTCAGGAGAAGAACGGAGTTACCAAAAGACTCTGGTTCCCAGAAAATCCAGACTCGGCGGGAATACTTAATATCCAGTTTACCAACGAATCCAAACGGGAACATCAACCAAATGAGGAGCCGACGCAGTCCCCTACCAAAGAACCCAAAATAACGGAAGAAACTTCGGAAGGAGAGGGAGAAACGAAGAAAGGCGCCAAAAATAAAAGGGAAAAAAGGAAGAAGAAGAAAAAAAACAGATGAAAAGACAAACGAACAAAATTCGTCGGATCAAGAAGAAGCGCACGAAGAGGAATACACGGAGGTCCTCCTAACCGACAAGAAGGAAGTCCTCGAGAACGGTTACTTCTTCGACAACAAGAACGTGGGACTTGAGATATTTGGTTCTTTCCTGTGCCCGCCCCAAGAGACGACTCAGAATTTTTTTCTACTTGGCATTGCCTAGGGAGAATTCAAGTGGACCTTCGAGGGACCTTTTTCACCGGACGAAATAGCAGCGTTGATGTTGAATGGCACGGTGTTCATCCCACCATCGACGTACACGCCGTGAACATGTCAACATTCAAAGCAATAAAAAGTGGACAAAAAACGTCCGAAATAAAGCGAAAGTGCAAAATAGAAGTGTATAAAATATAACGATAAGCCCAAAAGTGAGTTAAATAAATAGTGATAAAATAATTGATAATATCAGTGATTTGGAAAAGTGTACATAGAAAGTGTGTTAATTAATTTACGAAATATATCGGGTATCAAATTATCTATTGTGAATTAATCAAATAAGTGACTCAAAATTAAATTCAAATCATCGGATGAAAAGGTTTTTACAACAAACGTGTAGAAATAATGTAAAGTATTTAAAATAATGTGTAGTTAACGTGAGAAATATATAATAATGTGTAAATATATATGTAAAATTTTAGGAATAATTTTTTTATAACTATAAACTATAAATTCTTATGAATAAATGTGAAATTTGTATTGTATAGAAGTAAAAAAATTTATTTCCACGTCTCTGGGAACCTTTATCTTCCTATTTATACTTATAACTATCTCTTCTCTTCTAAATGCTATTTTGCACACTGTCCGCTATATATTTACATTTATGTAATCTCTCGTTGTAATTCGTTCTTAATAAACCGTGAACCGTGATAATTCTATTTCTGTTCATTTCCTGAAGATGACCTAACAGATTATTAAGCTTGTTTTCTAGTGAATTTAAATTCAAATGCAGTTGAGTTGTCACTTGGTTTGATATTATAGAAACTTTACCTGACAAGAATTGAAAATTATTTTCCTTAATTTATGTAGGTAACAAACAGAAAGACAGTAATAAAATCATTTAGTTTATTGAAAATGTTTTGAATCAGGGTGTGAAGATGGATAGAAGAAAAAATCTCCGAGCGAATTCGATGATAGAATGAACAAATGAGTAAGTAAGGAATACAAATTTTACTGGCAAAATAAAAATGGCAATATTTGCTACTTTTCGTTGTGCTTTTAGTAAGGTTTAGCTTGGCAACATGTTTCTTGAAAGGTGCAAGATGATGAATAAATCCCTCATCATTAATCCAATTCCCTATAACGGTCACCTTCACCATTAATTAAACAAAGACTCAGAGATAACTCGCTTTAAAAATCTATCAACAAATGACTTTGCTTAACGTCATGCAATTAATTTATGATGTACAGAAACGGTGAAAAATTAATCAAAAAAGGTTTTTTAGATGTTAGATTGCATATAAACAAAGACCTATAAATAAATACATGGCACAGAAATACTTTGATTTTCATCTATCACAAGGCCGACCCAAGAATATGAATGTTTTTTGAAAAATTCTTTAATAACTCGAAACTTTCGGAATTTGGATTCACATAAGCATGTATATAATGCAACTCTAATCGGTCACCATCACTTCAAAGTGTACATACTATCCCAGAACGATCAGTCTTTGTAATCTACGTATGTTTATTTTCGTATCTGCATATAACTGCATGCAGCCACGGTGCTGAGAGCACACAATGATAAATAGCATGCTGGGCAGCCTTCAATCTCCCCCGTTGCATCCGTATAATATAGCGGATAATTTCAATGCTTTGCCTTTATTAGTCTTTTTATCTATTAATGCTCGCTTTTAGGAGGGAAAATTAATGAACAATAATTTTAAATGACTCTTTTGAGCGCATGGTTCTATAGGACTGTCAATGCATTGGGTTATCCGGGTGGAGTTCATTCAAATATGCTATTATATGCTGGTATTACACGGAAATCTATATATCAGATTATGAAACCGCTCTTTTATGCAAGATTTTATTTGCTGATTGAATTTTATTGCAGTTAATATATGGCGATAGGGTTTATTATCCATCTATATCGGATTTAATTATTTTTTCTATACATCTGTGTATGGCTTTTGTAATGCTTATTATATTACATATAATAATAAATTTAATTCATAGATTTCAACATTACCTAAATTATAATTTAGTCATTAAATTTACTGTTCTGTTTCTTTTCTGTTGTTTTCATCTTTGTGTAATTTTGTTGCCAGTTATTTTGCAAGAGTTTTCTTTTTTCATATTTTGCCTTTATCTCTTTATTCATGTTGGTATCTTAACTCTTTTTACATCTTTATTGCCATTATTTTTTGTATTCCTGTTGTATATTTTATATCTATGGCTCTGTTACTATTCCATAATATAATGAAAAATCTTCAATCATAATATGGGCGAACTATGAAAAATAATTAAGATAACTATTAAAATTGTAAATCTTCTTTGGTTGTCCGCTTCGTAGTAATCCTCCGCTGAACCTTGTTCTTCCAGGCACCCACCAATCCCTCCCTGTCCCTACGGGTTTTGTTTCATGTATGCAAGTGCCAAGCCTACTGTGAGTGTGTAGAGCTATGCGTGTGTCTTTGTGGCAGCGGCTGGAGATATCTGTATCGGTTAGGCCTAGGGAGTGTTTATATCTTAGGTTAAGGATGACATAACATAACATAATTTCACGGATGACAAAAGCCACAAGGGCCTATCAAAAGTCATCCGCATCTGTCAAAACCGGCCCACAAAATGCATCTACAATATACAATTTAAACCACCCACCGGAATGCGTCAAAAACAAGAGGCATGATCATCAAGGCTCGTCAAAATCTAAATCACGCCTAATATAAAAAACTAAATAAAGCCAGCATCCACAGGAATGAGTCCAGAATAGCCCTCACCCCCCTAAAGAAGTTAACCTTCCCTCCCATATAATTATATAATCTGCGTTTGAACGCATTCAAGTTTGGACTCTCTACTGTCTCAGGTGTCAAATTATTCCAGTAATCTACCACTCTGTTAGTGAAAAATATTTTCCTTCATCTAACCTGCACCTTTTTTTAAAATTTTTAAGTGGTGACCCTTAGTCCTATTACTGCTTTCCAACTCAAATTCCTTTCTAAAATATATTTTATCCATCGCAGAACAGATTTTAAAAAGACCAATCATATCTCTCCTCACACACCTTCTACTACTACGCGTAAGTCCTTCCCATCCTCAACTGAATTCAGCAAATGCCCATCCATTTCATAGCTAAATTCCCTATTATCTCTTCCCATGTTAATAACTTTGCATTTTTTAAGGTTAAAAGTCATCTGCCACACCTGAGCACAAGCTAATAACTTTTTTAATTCAACTTCTTTGACTACAGCTGCTAATTTAGTATCATTAGCAAAAAATGATACTTTGCTATTTACAGCGTCCCCAAGATCATTTATATAATCTATGAATAATAAAGGGGCTAGAACTGATCCCTGAGGTACGCCACTGATAACGTCACACCACTGTGATCTCACCCCATTGAGCACAGCTCTATTTTTCCTGTCTTTAAGCCATTCAGCTATCCAATTCAAAACTTTACCACATATCCCATGCATTTTTAATTTGTGAACTAGTCTCCTATGTGGAATCTTATCAAAAGCTTTGCTAAAATTTAAGTAAATTACATCAACATTCTCTCCTTTATCTAATTGTTTAGTAACATAATCCATCAAATCCAATAAATTTGTTAAACACGATCTACCTCTTCTAAACCCATCCTGAGCATCATTTATTAACCTACCACACTCTAGATGGTCAGAAATCCCCTTCTTAACTATCTTCTCAAGAATTTTAAAAACGATAGAAGTTAAGCTTACCGGCCTAAAGTTATTCGGGTCCTCTATACTTCCCTTTTCAAAATTGGCACTACATTCGCTAATTTCCAATCATTAGGTATTTATCCAAACTCTAGTAATCTAGTATATAACTTCTCAAGAGCTACTGCAATACTATCTCCACCTTCTTGAGTAACCTAGAAAGAATGTTGTCTGGGCCAGATGACTTACTAGTATTTAACTCCAATATAAGCCCTTTAATTTTTTCCCTGTTCACATTAATGGTATGCAATACATTTCCCTAGAACTAGAATTATCATCAATTAATATATCTAGATTCTATTCTCTAAATACTGAAGAAAAATGATCATTAAGAACCTCTACTATTTCCTCATCAGATTCTTTCAAAACCCCTTCATATCTAATAGGCCCTATTTTATTACTGGTAGATTTGTTATTGATTCTATAATAGCGACTTGGATCTTTATTATTATTTCGAGCTAAATTAATTTCTGCCGCCCTTTTACTCTTCTTAACAATCTTATTTAGCTCATTTCTTTTCGACCTATAATGATTTAAATTGTCAATAGTACTTCCTTCCTGTAATCTCTGATATGTCCTTTTCTTCTCAGAAATTTTCCTAGCTATCTCCTGATTCCACCACAACGGCTTCCTACATATCTTTCTAATATCCTCCATTGGAATACACTGCTGCTGGATTATGTTTAATATAGTCTTAAAAGTGTCCCAAAGTATTCTTTCCCCTGAATTATATATCCCACCTAATATGATTTAGCAAGTTGCGTAATTTATTATAATCGCCCCTAACAAAATTTAGAGTTTGTTGATGTTCTAACTTTCACTATTCCTAAGTTAAAACAAACCATCTGATGATCACTATTTCCCAATACTTCTCCCACAGTCATTTCCTGAACCAAGTGATCATCATTTGAAAGAACCAGGTCTAATATATTGGCACCCTTTGTTGGTTTATCAACAAATTGATTCAAAATATCTTCCTCAAAGCATTTTATAAACTTACAACTTGCTCTATCTCTTTCTATCACATTATCCCAGCACACAGAATTTAAATTTAAAACAAGAAGAATAACTGTATCTACTTCACATCTTTTACTTATTTCCCTGATCATTAACTCATCAATACAATCAGTCTGTTCGGGCGGTTGTAAAAGGCTCCCAAGTGTATTATCCTATTTTTACTGACCCTAATATCTTTCCACAGTGACTCAACTTCTTCTTGATTTATAGAATTATTTAGATTTGAAGAAATGCTATTCTGATATAAATAATTAACCCACCACTAGTCCTATTTCTTCTTTGACTAATGTACATATCATAACCCTGTAGTTCAAATTGACTCACATTATCATTAAATTTATTTTCATTAACCTATGGTTCTATTACACATATTGTATCTATATCTTCGTCAATTATATAACTAAATAACTCATCCTCCTTATTTCTAATACTATGAGCAATGATATAAGGACAACTCAGCCCTCCTATCCCTGAAGCACCTCTTTTAACCTGTAAACCATTACCGCATCGGAGCCTTACCAGGGTGACCTGTAAATGGCGTTAGAGGAATGTTTCTTCTAGGTAGGTTAAGAGAATATGGAGTGGAGGAGTATCTCATTGTAGTGCTTCTATGTAATTTTGCGTATTTTTCGTCGAAGTATTGTATGAATCTGGCCTGGGCGGCTCCAGGTAAGTGTATTTGGGAATAATTATTTTTGGTGGAGGTGTAAGTAGTATTGAGGATTCAGTATAGGATGAAATGGTTTAATTGTTATGAAAGTATAAGAATTTTTAATTGAAATTGCCCATCAAACAATTAACTATTTATATCTTAATGCACGTCTTAGGAGAGACAACATTTTTTTTTTTAAGAGCCTATCTGGCGACTGCCCACTTGGGCATAAGTCGCCGGAATTAAGACAGCCTAGCACTAGACTATTTTAAAATAAGAGTATGAAAACAATGATAAAAATGGAAGATTACAACAATTAGGAAGCAATCTCTGGCGTCGGGGGCAGGCCCCCCCCTCACACCGACGCTGGAGCGTAAGACCTACAAAGAAAACAACAATAACAGAAAAATAAAATAAAAACAAAAAACCTATTTAAATAAAAGGGAGAAAGACAGACTACCCCCAAAAGTCTACAAGTCCACCAGTCAATGTGCACGCACTCGTCCCGAGTACAAGGGACAGGCGGTAGCGACCCCGCCCATTCCGGTACCGGGAGAGGTATCGTGCACGAAGATCACTCAAACTGGGACATTCAACAAGAATGTGGCGAACAGTTTGGGGGACAACGCAGTTTTCACAGTAGGGCGCTGGCGAGCGCTCCATTAAATAGCGGTGCGTCCCGTGAGTGTGCCCAATTCGGAAACGACAAAAAGCAACCTGAAGCCTTCGTTGTATTGGGGAGTAGGTCCATGGGAACAGTCGCGCCGCAATGGCACACAACTTTAAGTTCCTTTCGACCGTCTCCCATCTTCTTTGCCAAGCAGACCAAAGAGCTGCTCGTATTCCTGCCATGTAGTTGGTGTGAGGAAGAGTGAAACGCTGGTCCAGTCGCAGAGTCGTCAAGGACTCTTTGGCGCCCCCATCGGCGCAATCATTCCCCGCAATTGATACATATCCAGGAACCCGGCAGAAGATAATCTCGACATCCGCCCGGCTCGTCAAAACCGTGGTGTCAAGGATATCGCGAACCAGGGTATGCGGAGATTCCAATGCTCCGAGAGCATTCAGAGCGCTTTGTCAGTCGCTATAGATCACAATCCGGTCTCCGAACCCGGCACGCCGCGTAATCTCCCGTAACGAGTGGTGTATTGCCACCAGTTCGGCCGTGAAGACATACGCACCGGCTGGCAGAGCCCCACTGACTTCAAACAGAGGGGATATGGCGTGGAAGCCGACCCCCTCTTGGGACTTGGAGCCATCCGTATAAACTGGAACGGTTCCAGCGTGACACGAGGTGTGCTCCAAAAAGGTCTAACGCAATACTTCCGGCGCTGTACAAGCTTTGGGAGCAGAGGCGTGGCGACAAATAGCTAAATGTGGTACCCTCCAGGGTGGCGTCCTGGGCAGAACCAGGAGCGCCACTGGCCTGAGAGCTATACCTAGCTCTTGGAGGAGTTTCCGTGCCCTAAACCCGAAGGGCTTAGGGTATGACTGGCGTCTCTAGGCGGCAGAGGCACCGTCGAAATCAGCTGCGGATGCAGTGAGAGCTGTTGGCGACTGAGGGAGGCGCCAGGCTCGCGCATACAGGCGAGTGATGCACTGTACGCGGCCTAGAGCGTGTGGCTTCTCCACAGCATGAAATATTAGGCTCTCAATGGGGAAGTGCGGAAGGCACCGGACGCCAGGGGAAGGCCGGTATAGTGGATCGAGTCCACCTTTTGCAATAAACACTCGGAGGCGGATGCATAAAACTCGCATCCGTAGTAGAGCTTCGAACGAACAAAGGATCGATAAAAAAGTAAGGCAGTAGCCCTATCAAAGGCCCAAGCGCTGAACGTCACGGAGCAGAGAATATCCATGGCGCGGGGAAAAAAGACTCTAAGGCTGCAAATATGAGCCTCCCAGGTGAGTCGTCGGACAAATACAAGACCAAGGAAACGGTGCGATTCAACCACTTCCAGGCACACCCCATTAAGAAACAAATCTGGGTCGGGGTGGAGCCGTGGATGGGGGCAGAAGTGCACCACCTTAGTCTTGGCCAAAGAAAACCGAAACCTGTGCGCTTCGGCATAGCGAGAGATGAGGTTCAATGCCCGTTGGAGTCGAAGCTACAGAGTTGGCATTTGGGCCGCACCAAAAGAGATCGAAAGGTCGTACACGTAGAGCGTAGGGATAACATCTTCCAGCAGCACCGAGGTGATGCCGTTGATGCTCAGGGCAAAGAATGTGACACTGAGGACACTTCCCTGCTGGACACCCTATTCCTGCTCTATTGGACTGTAGAGGGCTCCCCCCACCCGTATGCGGAATCGACGATCTCGCAGAAATTCAGATATAAACATTGGGAGGCGTTTCCTCGCCCCTTCCTGTGGAGAGTCTCCATGATACCGTATCGCCATGCGGTATGATAGACCTTCTCCAGGTTGAAAAACACTGTAGCGTAGTGCTGTCTACGAAGGAAGGCTTCGCAGACGGCATTTTCTAATCGGAGCAGAGCATCCGACGTAGAGTGGAACTTGCGGAAGCCGCACTTTGCAGAAGACAGATGGCCTCTGCTGTCCAGGAAAAAGGCTAATCTAACATTTAGAAATTTCTCCATCAACTTGCACACGCAAGAGGTTAGAGAGATTGGGCAAAAACGGGTCGGAGTAGAGTGATCTCTGCCTGGTTTGCGAAAGGCGATTCGACAGAAATCTTAGAGGAGACACTACACCCAGATCCCGTTGTACAAATCTAAGAAAAATGCTATGGCTCGCTCACCCAGGTGTCGAAGCATGGCGTACGGGACATTGTCCGGACCATGGGTGGTGTTAGGTAAAGTCCAGCCGGCGGCCTTCCGCGACATCACGACGTGCATTGAATGCTGGCGGAGCAGCATCCTGGCTAGAGAATGCGAAGAAAGCGGTAACGAAGGAATCCGCACGGATGCGGGGTCAGAGATTGTGGTCCCATTCTCCTGGACAACGGGAGGGGGGGTGGAGGTCCTGCGAAAACTGCCCCGAATCCTGTTGATTCGCCTCAACACATCTGCCAGAGGGGTCTTCCCGTAGAATGAAGACACGTATGCCCATCAAGAAGATCGGAGGGCGTGCTTCGAAATATACCGGAGCCAGGCTCTAGCCCGACGAAATTCACCTACAGTGAAATCGTTCGAGCGGTGCTTATAACGCATGTAGGAATAACGCTTCTGTTTGAGGGCCGTCTCACATTCGGCCGACCACCACGTGAGTGGTTGGTGTGCAAAATCACCAGACGTTCTGGGAATAGTAGTCAGGCCCGCGACAATGAGGTTGACGGAGAAGAACTCAACTGTCTCATCTACCGACCTAAACTCCTCGACTGAAATAGAGAATTCAGTCATTTCCTGAAATGCAGGCCACCACGCCCACGCCAAGCACCATCGAGGTGGTCTCTAAGGCAGCAGTTGCCCTGAAACTTATATTTGAATGGGAAAGTGATAACTAGCATGGAGGTCATCGACTACTCCCCAATCAAAATCGGGCTGTGCATCCGAAGAGCACAACGATAGATCAAGGCAAGAAAATGAAGTGGTTCTCGGGCAGTGATGCGTAAATTCATCCACATTTAGGCCACCTATCTCAAGCTCTTCAATCAGATCGGCAAGGACTTGTCCCCTGGGATTTATTAGTAATCTCTTCGGAGAAGGATGCCTGCCGTTCAGATCTCCAATCAAGAGAAAGGGCCTTGGCAACCGTGCCACGACGCGGCGGAAGTTCCGCACGTCAAAGTCAGCTGACGAGGGAATGTACGCAGAAATAATAGTATACCTCCTATCCAGGTGAAGCTGCACAGCCACTGCCTGAAAGGCGGAATCTAAAGTGAAAAGAAGAACGGAGACATCATGCTGGGTGAAAACCGCGCATCTCCCAGCCCGGCGCCCATCTCGTAGTGGTGGGGTCACAAAACCCTTATACACCGGGAGGGCGGGTTGGAGGCGCGCGCCTAGCATGGTCTCCTGCAGAAAAATAGCTAGCAGGGAACTGGACGAGACGAGTCCATGCAGCTCCTCCAAGCTGGCCTGGAGTCCACGGCAAATCCATTGTATGAATATGCCATCCAGGCCTAGCTCGGAGGAGAGGAGGGGGCCCTCTTCGAACAGAAGATCCTCACGGGAATGGCTGTACGCTTCCCGGGGGCAGAACTCCGGGTGCTGTTGGCCGCACAAAGCGCTGAAGGCGCTGTTGCTTTCGAGGGCTTATTGCTGAAGGTTGGGCTCACTATGCGGGTCTTTTCCTCCCTCTGCCTTGAAACCTTAGGCGGGCATTGCGGCTTCGGAGGCGGGGGCCCCTCTTTTCGAGGATCCATCGTATCTGAGCCACTCACCAACCACTAGGCTTGGGCAAAGGAGGTGAAGCTTCTTTGTTGCTGTCCTCATTTTGGGGGACATCTTTAGGAACCCCTGAAGATGGCCTGGCGACCAACTTGAGGGGTGTTGCCTCCTGTGAGTCTAATGACTCGGTGGAGGCGCGTGGCCGTTTCGCCTTACGAGAAACGGTCACGCTGGGGGAAGGGGGATGCTTTTGTTTTGGCCGAGGCTGGGTATGAACCGTTTGTGCCGCCAGCGTTACCAGGGAAGCACCCGGGTTGAGTAGAACCTGCAGGAGTGCTCCGAATGGGCGCCGAGGCAACCGTGCTCGTTTGCCTGGATGGGCCAGGAGCAGGGGTGTCTTTCTAACCATTGAGGCATAAGACGTCCCAGGTAGAGCCTGGCGCGATAAGGCCAAGTCCTTAGCCTCGCGAAATGAGAGTCGTTCCTGGGCCTGAACGGCCAGGATTACTTTGTCAAGGAGATATGCACCACATTGCTTTGAAGAAGCGGAGTGCGGCTCTCCGCAATTGACACACTTGGCCACACGCAATCTGGACTTATCGTGTGCGGCCTTGGAGCAATTTACACAGACTTCGGGTTACCCCAACTTTACACGTCTACAAGAACGATTCTATGGATGAAGCAGAGACAGTAATAGCACCCCCGCCGCAGTGGCACGAATGCCTTTACGAGGTAGCGGTACAAACCGGCACGCACCGACTCAGGGAGCTTGTCACAGTCGAACGTGCCGAAGAGTGTAGGGGTGGGTCTCGAGTCCCCTCCCTGTTTTCTCATCGCACGTTCGAGCTTGACCACCCCATGGTCGGCCAGCTCTAAGGTGATGTCCTATATGGAGTAGTCAACGAGTTTCCTCGCATAAACTACTCCTTTCACAAAGTTCATGGTAGAGTGCAGCGTCAACCTCACCGGGGTGCCATCAAGTGTCCGAAGAGCACTTATCTTGGCCACCTCGGAGGGACCGCCGCATTCGCCAGAAGGCTTTCTTCCAAGAAACGGGTCACCTTCGGCTCTTTACCAATTACACTAGCTAATGCTCTCCTTTGATAGATCATGTTTCCCTTGGCCAACATGCTGCCATCAGTGGAGCGAATAACGAGGAAGCGTTTAAAGCCAGCGGGCTCGAAAACGCCAGGTAACCTCTGAATGAGGGACCCAGATGTTATCGAGACTCCACCCTGCGCACATTTCGTCTTAGTCTGGGACTCTGCACTCGGGGAGAGGGGGCAAAGGGGTCAGATGTGCCGATCTTGGCTTGGTCGCTCACCCAAGTGGCAGCAGACCCATTTCTGCTCGCAGCCCCCACGGATGCAGAGGAGCCCCGAGTCTTTTTAGTTTTATTTCTATTTTTTCTTTTTAGGAGAAGAGGGCAGGCAATGAACCCGCTTCTCCTCTCCCCCGGCAGAAGCCCACAGGCCAGATGGACTGGCTTCAGCCAGATCCTTCTCAGAGATGAAGAAGGTCCTGGTAGTCGCAGGGGCACCGTTTAGAGGAGGTCCCTCCTCTCCTTGTAATGCTTCTGAAACCCGGGCCGTTTGAGGAGGACCTTGCATAAGGGCGGATTCATGTTCGGTGTTTTGCGCCGAGCCCAGATTCCCTCCCATGGAAGGCCCTACCTTATAATGCTAATTTGCCTCAAGGACAATGTTTCTCTTAGGAGGAGCCTCCAGTTGGCCATCCCCCCCCCCCCCCCCCGGACATCGCAGGTCTCGTTGGCAGCGTCACTAGTCATGTCTGGGGAGGCACAGGCCTTGACCCCGGTAAGGTTCAGTATTCTTGCCACCAGGTCTTTTGAGGGAAGCGAGCAAAGGGGCCTGGCTTTCCTCTCCCCCCCTAAGGGGGTTTGCCATACCGACCTGTTTAATGGGGAGCGGTAAGCAAGAACTCTAGAACAACACAACCTGGCACACAGGGGCCCGTCCCGACCACCAGAGATCGATGGTATTTAGTGAGCTAATAAACGGTAAATCAACTGAGACCCTAAAAGAATTAAAAAAATAAAAGAAATGTATAATGGGATTCCAAATCCTATTGATGTATTTATTGTGATATTTATATTATTGTGCACATGTGCACATGTGTATACTTCCATAAGATTGAGAACCTGAGGAATCACTGTTATGGCTCAATACCATCGATGGATTCTGCCATAGTGAGATAATAAACATTAAAAAAACGAATCATGCGATATTCAATAAGTACATACGAAGGAATCGATACCCATCAGGAGCCAATTGAAATAAATTCAGTTTTCATAATGTATATAAACAATTCTCGGTTGATAAAGTGTCGTAGAATGGACTCTTGACGATATACCATATATGACTATTCGTTAAGGGAACTTATTCAATTATATTTAGAGTGCGTGGTGTCTGGTCGACCGAGGTTATTTATCTTCAATATGCTGAAAAAGTGGAACTGAGCTCAAGGATAATAATATGTCTATCATTAATAAAATAGAGTTTTATTAATAAAAACTATCAACAACACACAAAACGGAAAATATTGACGTAAACAGAGAATGGAAAGGGTCGTGGGAAATCTAGCTAATCCGAGGATTAAGATTTGGAAGGGATTTAAAATGGTAAAACAAATAAAAATTAAAGGGATGGAATGGTTCGCTAAACCATTTAAAGCACATGATAGGGTTGGCAAAAGGGTTAAATACTCAAAGGTAACGTCCAGCTTACGTAATTACACTTGTTATGCAGAGGAAGGCGACGTGTAGGAATCTTCGGTCCGCTGGCGAGTTCCAGCCGAAGGAGGGAGGGGGGGAATTAAATGATCCTGACGTGGCGTCTTGGGAATGAGAACCGATTCTTATCGAACGGGCTTAAAGAACAATGGCTGTTCTACGTTGTTCTCTTCTGAACAACAGGGGGGTGAGAACAGTCTATTTTCTACGGGCTTAAAGAACAATAGCTGTTCTAATGTTGTTCTCTTTCTGAACAACAGGGGCGGAGGGTTAGAACCGTTTCTTGTCTACGGGCTTAAAGAACAATGGCTGTTCTAATGTTGTTATCTGTCTGAACAACAGGGGGGAAGGGTGAGAACCGTTTCTTGTCAACGGGCTCAAAGAACAATGGCTGTTCTAACGTTGTTCTCTTTCTGAACAACAGGGGAAGCCTTGTGGACTTGGCGTCATGAAGGCGCAAACCTTGGCACTCAAGGGATATTGTCCTCTTCTGGACAAATGATGGTGGATCTCGAGGTAGAGGGCCCTTTGGTGCACAAAGTGAGACTCAACCGTAGAGATGTCTCGCGAAGAAAATCTGGATCTCGAATCTGCTCTTAGTGGTAAATTTTCCGTATAAATAGTCGAGACATCCCCTTGGCCTAGGGGACAATGGAGTGGAGGCTTCGAGGGAATACAAAGCCGCGCCTGAGAACAATACCTTATCTGCCCATAAGCCTAACTGAATCTGGCGAGGTCGGCGCATTGGGTGAAACGACGGAAGATAAACCTCCTTGGTTAAACATTGACTCAGGTGGTGGCTATAATGCGCCCGGCTTCAAGGCGGAGATGCACGTGGGTAGCATCGTGTTTCTAAAAACATGTGATATCGGTTGAAATTAGGCGGCCTCAAACCGTTCTATCACACCCCTCCATTCCGTGGGCTGTTGTCACTTCGAAAAAAAAGAGAGAAGGGACAACGATAGAGCTCCGTTGTGAGGAACTCGTTTTCTTGTACCAACCGTACCTTCCGGCACCTAACTCGTATTACCTCAATACATATGATTATTTTGATCTTTTGATTATAGGGGAAACTAACCTTTAATACAAACTTAATCAATAAAAGGGGCATGGAGCAAGGAAATGATATAAAATTAGTACATATGGGACAAAATAATTTATACGTAATTTAATGGGTACAAATATATATACATACAAAAAAAATAGACATTGAGCGTTACAAAATTCAGACATATACATTAACTAATTATATTACAAGAGAATCTAATTTAAGTCGTACAACACGGTATATACATACATGGAGATCCTAATCCTACGAATACAATTAAACTACTCTAGTTGGTAACGCATTCCTACTGAGTGCTTCAGCGACCTGGTTATCGGAACCTTTTATATAATTTATTTTAAATTGATACTCTTGCAAGAGTAAACTCTAGCGCATAATTTGGCCGTTGGAGGGTCGTACATTCCGAATATATGCTAACGGGCGGTGATCGGTTCCTATCCGAAATTCTTTTCCTATCAAGTACATTTTGAATTTGTCTTTAACCCAGATAATTGATAGAGCTTCCTTCTCTATAGTGGCATATCTCTTTTCGCGTGGTAATAATTGGCGACTAGCATACGCAACTGGATGACTCGTTCCGTCATCCTCGTATTGAAGGAGTACACCTATAATGCCCTCGTTGCTCGCGTCGGTCCTAATCCCAAAGGATTTTTCCGGGTTGGGCAACTTTAAAATGGGGGCAGAAATGAGCTTCCTTTTTAGCTGATTAAAATGGGAAACAGTGACATCATTCCAACGTAGACGATCAAGGGAATTCTTTTTTACAAAGGGAGCTGAGGGGCACCGAAATTGCAGCGAAATTCAGAACAAATCGCCGATAGTAAGAAGCTGATCCTAAGAACGATCTTAATTGCTTCTTTGTAATCGGGAGGGACATGTCGGCGATTGCCTTAATCTTGTCCTCTTGGGGACCTAACTGGCTTTGTCCTATTTTGAAACCCAAGTTTTTTATGGTTTCGTGGGCAAAATGGCATTTGCTGGGGCCAATGGTGAGGCCATTTTCGCGTAGTCACTCGAAGAGAGCTAATAGGGTGGTTAAATGGTGACTCAATTCGCGAGTAGCGACGTAGACATTATCGAAATAAAAGGATACATTCGAAAGTCCATCTAACAACCTTCTCATGAGACGGTTATGGTTGCTACAAGCAGTGACGAGGCCAAAAGGAAGGCGCTTGAATTGCATAAGACTTTTCTCCGTTGCAAAGGCGGTATATGCTTTCACCTCGGGCTGGAGGGAGATTTGATAATACACCTTGCACAAATTGAGTTCTGAGATGAACTTGGCGTTTTCAAAAAAGGTGGAGGTTTTGGTCTACCAACGAGATGGGCTCGGCGTCGAACACAGTTACCGAATTTAACTTCCGGAAGTCGATGCACATCCGATAAGAGCCATCAGGTTTCTTGACCATGACGATTGGGGAACAATAACTAGAGGTGGAAGGTTCTATTATGTCTAAACTAATTAAATTATCAACTTCGGCGTTAAAGGCTTGGCGTAAATGAATCGGCATTGGATAGGGTTTTGAACGGACGGGTTCTAAGGTTGTTAATTTAATATCATGCTCGAAACTAGTAGCGCATCCAGGCTTCTCTGAAATAACGTCGTCGAACTGACATAATAGTTCTTGTAGCTGACTCTTTTGATGTGGTGTCAGCTGCGCGTCAATATCCAGGTCAGAGGGTTCAAAAGGCTCGCCTGGTAGGGAAGGAGGAGGGTAATCGGCATCAGGTTGGATGCACACCGTCTGTATTACATTAAGGGACTCCGCGGGGTAATCCTCTTCAAGCGCCGATGTTTCGTCTAGTGCTACGAATGTATCTCCATAGGCGCGTCGGTGGTACTTTTTCAATAAGTTGACGTGATACAGCTTATCGCCTGCTGGGGTACCAATGAGGTAATCTACCGGTCCTCGTACCTCGCGGACCGAGTACGGACCTTTCCATTGGCTCAGTAATTTATTACTGGCTGTGGGAAGGAGCAGGAGTACTTCATCACCGGGCTTAAATTTACGATCTTCGGACCTGACATCAAAATAGGTATTGTATTTCTCCAAATTGACATCGGCATTTTCATAGGCGATGTTTGCCCATTTCTCGAGCCTCTGGCGTAGGTCCAAGCCATAGGCGTAAGATGACTGGAGTTCTTGATCCAGTTGGGGCTTGATTAACAACTCCTTTAAAATACTGAGTGGCCCACGTACATTACGTCCATAAAGGAGCTCGAACGGGTCGAAGCCTAATGTACGGTGGGGAATTTCCCGATAGGCGAATAGGGCGACATGGAGATTTAGGTGCCATTCGCGGGGCTGTTCGGCACAGATTTTCTTAATAATGGATTTTAAATTTCCATTTAATTTCTCGCACATCCCGTTTTTCTGTGGCCGCAAGGGGGTGGTAAAAAGGGGCTTTACCATGAGCAGCTTCCCTACGTACTCCATCAACTCGGAGGTGAATTGTCGTTCTCTGTCTGAGAGTATTTCCTTGGGGACGCCTACCCTTGAAAAGATGAAAATGAAGGCCTCGGCGCAAGAAATACTGTCGATTCGGCGAAGAGGGACAGCCTCGGGAAAACGGGTAGCAAAGTCTTCTAAGGTGAAAATGTAGCTGTGCCCTTCGCTCGAAGGGGGGTGGGTAGGGCCAACCAGGTCGATGGCCACTCTAGAGAAGGGTTCAGTAATGACTGGTCCCCTTTGTAAGGGAGCAGGTTTTACCCGCTCCTTAGCAGACGTCTTCTGACACACATCGCACGATCGACAATGCTTTAAGATGTCAGCTGCAGCACCCGGCCAATAAAAATATTTAAAAATGCGCTGGCCCGTTTTAGTGTGACTAAAATGACCGGAGAAAATTCTGTCATGAGCCACTTTGAGCACTATTGGGACATGTGATCGTGGAAGGCATAGGACAGTAGTAACAGCGTTATTACTGTCCTCGGCGGATCGATAAAGTAAGCCACCTTGCTCCAGGTACCTGATGACTTTGGGTCCACGGACAGTCTCCGTGTCCTGGTTTTGGGCCTTATCCCATAGGAGTGTTAGTGCTTCACACTCCTTTTGTGTCGTCCTAAAGTCCTGGTTAAGGATCTCCGAGAATTCGGACGGTATCGGGATTCTAAGGGGGACAGACTCCTGGGCTTCCTTCTTAGCTCGACCTCGAGTAATGGCGGCTTGGGACACAGGGTCGGAGCTTACTTGAGGGCTCTGTCCCATAAGTACAGAACAGAATTTTATGGGTGCTGAAATGACTTCAGCCCAGCCATCATAATATTGACACTGCAGGTAACATCTAACGACGGGGAATCGGTTCGCCCGCCCAAGGTAGTCATGTACCACCGCAAATTTTTCGTGGTTAGGGTCCACTGGGAGGAGAAGCTCGTCGGACACGATGAAACACGTGCATCCTGTGTCCCTGACGACAGTCGATACACGGCAGCCGTTTACGCTGCCCTCCTCAAATTTCAAAGTTCCCGGTGAACTTTTGTCAAAAATAAAATTTACCTGGTGGCCTGACGGAGGGAGAGAAGTTTCTGCTTGGGTCTGCACCACCGGGAAGGCCGGGGTGGCATTAATCTGGTGAACTTGGTGGGCTGGTCCGCTTTTAAGCCTAGAATTTTGGGGGCAATTCCAGCTCATGTGGTTTTCTACATTACAGGTGAAGCATATGATTGGTCGCTTCGGGAAGAGAGATGGAGGAGAAATCTTAACGGGAGGTTTGGAGTCCCGTTGTTGGTTTTGTGGAAAGAAGTTTTGGGGTTTTACGGGGCCCGGAAACTTCGCCAGCTTTCCTGGGAAGGGGGCGCGAATCCTTCCTTCTTTCCTGGTTGGGGGGTTGGTGAGAAGTTCGATTCTTCTTTGGGTATAAATTATGGCTTGCGGCATAGACATTCGCTTCTTCGGTACATTCTTTAAAGGTCTGGCACCGACGATCCTTGACGAACGCGCGGATCTCCGTCGGGAGAGACGCCAAAAATTGATCCCGCAACACAAAGTCTGTTAAGCACTCGTAGTGAGGATCAACCTTTGAGGATTCTAACTAAAATTTAAAATTCTTCTGAAGAATGTATCCGAATTGACGGAACGTCTGTCCGGGTTTAATTCGACCTCCTCGAAATTCTTGACGGTAGAAATCATGAGTCATATTATGGGCGGCCAAGAACTCAGCTTTTAAGGTGCTGTAGTTAATTGTACATTCAGATGGTAAAGATATGAAAATTTCGCGCAATTTACAATTTAACAAGAAAAGTAATCTGGCTACACCTTCAGCCTCCAGATCCATGTTATTGATTTCGAGGATCTTTTCGAAGTGGGCTAAAAATGCTCCGAAATCCTCTCCATCCCTGAAATTAGGGAGCTTAAGTGGGAGATTGGGAGGGGGGGCTTCTGAACAGGAACTGGCTAACTGTATTTCTGCTTCAACACGAGTTATTTCAATCTGATGGTGAAGCTCAGCTTATCTTTTCCGTTCCTCTCTTTCTCCTTCTCTTTCTTCTCGTTGGAATTCTCTTTCTCTTTCTTCTCGTTGGATATCGCTTTCTCTTTCTTCTCGTTCTTTTCTTTGCTCCTCTTGAACGTACTCAATTAATTCTCTTCCGGCAAGTCCCAAGGATTCTCCTTGCGCTTTAAAGATTTCGAACTGAGTCATCTTTGCACTTGGGGTGCAATAGTCAACCAACTAAAATTCCTTGCACTAAGAATTATGCCTTGTAGAAAGTTAGCCTACCTAAATATGGCCACTGACCTATTCGTAATTGGTTTCACGATATAAATAACCAATGACTAAAATCACATAAAAAAAACACAAACAAATTATTATAACAGTTCCTTGAGCTACTCCAGCTTCTTAAATTTCAAAAAAGGAAATAGCAATCGTTCAAACAAAAGGGAACTACTATACTCTATTATTATAACGAATAACACTATGCTTTACTCGACTGAGACCAGTGTTTGCAAAGATATAGCGTTAAAACTTACACACTTGATACCAAATTTAAATAGTATATATATATATATATATATATATATATATATATATATATATGTCGTAGAATGGACTCTCGACGATATACCATATATGACTATTCGTTGAGGGAACTTATTCAATTATATTTAGAGTGCGTGGTGTCTGGTCGACCGAGGTTATTTATCTTCAATATGCTTAAGAAGTGGAACTGAGCTCAAGGATAATAATATGTCTAGCATTAATAAAATAGAGTTTTATTAATAAAAACTATCAACAACACACAAAACGGAAAATATTGACATAAACAGAGAATGGAAAGGGTCGTGGGAAATCTAGCTAATCCGAGGATTAAAATTTGTAAGGGATTTAAAAAGGTAAAACAAATATAAATTAAAGGGATGGGATGGTTCGCTGAACCATTTAAAGCACAGGATAGGGTTGACAAAAGGGCTAAATACTCAAAGGTAACGTCCAGCTTAAGTAATTACACTTGTTGTGCAGAGGAAGGCGACGTGTAGGAATCTTCGGTCCGCTGGCGAGTTCCAGCTGAAGGGGGAAGGAATTAAATGATCCTGACGTGGCGTCTTGGAAATGAGAACCGGTTCTTGGCGAACGGGCTTAAAGAAAAATGGCTGTTCTACGTTGTTCTCTTCTGAACAACAGGGAAGGGGGAGGGTGAGAACCGTTTCTTGTCTACGGGCTCAAAGAACAATGGCTGTTCTAATGTTTTTCTCTTTCTGAACAACAGGGGGGAAGGATAAGAACCGTTTCTTGTCTACGGGCTCAAAGAACAATGGATGTTCTAACGTTTTTCTCTTTCTGAACAACAGGGAAAGCCTTGTATACTTGGCGTCATAAAGGCTCAAACCTTGGCACTCAAGGGATATTGTCCTCTTCTGGACAAATGATGGTGGATCTCGAGGTAGAGGGCCCTTTGGTGCACAAAGTGAGACTCTACCGTAGAGATGTCACGCGAAGAAAATCTGGATCTCGAATCTGCTCTTAGTGGTAAAGTTTCCGTATAAATAGTCGAGACATCCCCTTGGCGTAGGGGACAATGGAGTGGGGGCTTCGAGGGAATACACAGACGCGCCTGAGAACAATATCTTATCTGCCCATAAGCCTAACTGAATCTGGCGAGGTCGCGCATGAGGCGAAACGGGGGAAGATAAACCTCCTTGGTTAAACATTGACTCAGGTGGCGGCTATAATGCGCACAGCTTAAAGGCGAAGATGCACGTGGGTAGCATCGTGTTTCTAAAAACATGTGATAACGGTTGAAATTAAGCGGCCTCAAACCGTTCTGTCACATAAAGATTAAGGATTTAACTGAGCTTTCTTAAATATATTATTAATATATCAGCGTAATGTGACTGTTTAATGTTTTATCTACTTGAAAAGTAGGAAACTTCTTATACACATGTAAATTTGTTGTTTTTTATTGAAATTTCCGAAGTTAAGCTTCATCAGGTGTTGTTAGTCGCCAAATGGAGTTACAATTAGGGTCAACTTCTCGGAGGCTGCCATACGCTGTACCTAGCCGTGTTTCGGATCCCACGTTAATCAGTAGTTTCTGTAAATAGACATAAACTCATCTTCAATGTGTGCAAATGTTGGAAAAACCATTACAAATTTCTTCATTTTATTGAAAGCACGGGGGGAGGGGTATAATTGTACACAAAGGCAACAGAAATATTTACTTTTTAAAAAACTAACCACATGAAAAACCAGCTGCCGTCTTAGTACGTAGATAGCGCCATTCACACCGTACACGAGTTTTTCCAATCGGATAATGAAATGCATACAACGATCATAATAGCAATTACTGCAAGATTCGCTCACCTGAGCCCGAGCTGCGTTGAAAGGAAGATGCCCATATTTTATTGTGTTTTGACACAACCATCGCTCGTAAAACCCTTCATGACGCTAGTGGCCTGGCATTCAATCGGTGTTAGAGATATGTGACTATGAGTGCCCGAACAAGGCACACGAGTACGTCATCAGCAGGGTTCCAGAATAGAGGAAGAAACGTGTATGTTGAATTGTGAAGAAGGAAAATAATGATAGCGATATCCATAATGATGCTTGTAGAGGTAACTACACCGGAATGGCTGATATCAGTGTATCCACCCGGTAGACGGGCAACTCATGACGCCGCTGAAAGTTTTGTGTTCGGATTCGCTGCGATTGAGACCCTTACTCGAGGGTCGTAGTCAGTCACCCGAAGACTGAGTCTCTAACATCAATCGAAGTACATTATCTTACCTGCCGGGGCCCAAGTATCAGTTGGAGAAGGAGTAGCAGTTCCAATTGGTGACGGCACGGAGGCGGTGAAAATCATTTCCTCCCATTAAAAAAAATCTACGACCATTGAGATCCTACACCCATAAAGTAATTCCATTTAGAAGAGACCAGACGGAGGATGATTCAATACCAATTCATTAGATTCGTGCACCCATTAACTTAAAGGCGAAAAATTGTAATGGCATTTGGGACTGTAAAAATCTGGTTTTAGTTGTAGTTATGTTGTTGCAGCATAATATTACATTCATTTGGCAATTTCAACTGGAATTCAAAATTAAGAACCAGTAAAGACCCTAGAGTTTCTCGATGCTTGTTAAAAATAAAGAGAAAAAGGTGGAAGGAAGAGGTAAGAACAGATAAAGGAAGAGAGGATTGGATAAAGAATTCGCCTTACAACTCTTACTCCAACAAGTTCGTATTAAACAGATTTACTGCAGTGCTTTCAACAACATTATAAAACAAGCTAAACAAGGGTCGGTGTTATTTTTGTTAAATAAATAATCTTTTATCGCAGCATTAAATATTTTGTTTACAAGGTAGAGACCCATAATTTTAGCTCAATTTTGAATACTAATTTACATTAATAAACAAGAAATATTTCAAACTTTGGTATCTTAGATTCAAATTGCCCAGTGAAAATTTACCTCATTCTTTCTTCGTACTATTTTCAATATAAGACAAAAGTTTTGATCAAATAGAATTACATAAATATCTATAATGTATATTTATGTATATATCCCCCATAAGTACAGTATCTATTATGTCTGTCATTGCTCTTCGTATGGTCTGTATAGTTGAATAAATTACAAAAATTTGAAGTTATCTTCGAATTATCATTCGGAATTGTGTAGCTTTTGCACAACATTAACTGCACTAAAGTGACCTAGACCTCTTGTGTGAAGAAATTGCTACTGAGACTAATACACTCATAAAAATTATCTTGTGGACAACCAAGGTGTTCAAAGAAGGAGGCACCAGGGCACCAAAGCAGCCCCAGAAAGTTTATTAGTATCCACTAGGAGTCCGGAAAACATACTTGAGCGGAGTCAGCTCGAGAATCGTATAAATAGTAGGGTAGATCATGCTCAAAATGACAACAGGTGAGTATGTTTGCACCTGCACAATCGGTAAGACAAAAGAATTTGCACACTACTCTCTTGACAAGGATAATCATCAAAGAATCTACTGCCCACATAGCTTTGATTCTGAGAAAAAACTGATCTTCACCTGCTCACCAAAATGATTCACTTTGTTCAAGAACTTCTTTGACTTCGCCAAGCGGTAGAATTTGTCGCTTGCTCCTCCTATCTGAATAGTAGCGAAGGTCCTTTATTCAGGGTCAGCTTCATGGTGGTGAGTACAACACCCATGTCTCTCCAAAGCATGGATTTCCTTGCTCTAGCCTTCCATCACATTATGCTGCAGTTGTTGGCTAAACTTCGGCTTTCGAACGCAGTGAAAACGCCTGCTGTATGCCTTTCTACTGGCCACGTCTTTCTAATCTACACTGCAGCTGTCCATGTCACGTCTTCGTCTTCCAGCCCTTACAGTGTTCAAAGAGCATTGAGCAGCAGTTATAAGGTCAAAATTTTAAAACCTGGCGCGAATCACCATGTTACAAGTAACTCTTTTCCAATATACAGCTAAATTTTCCTTAACTAAAATTTTACTCTTTGTTGACGTTGAAGTGTATTTGTCATCATTACACCTCTATCAAGTGTTTTGCAAGTTTTCAGAGTCACTATGATATTGATCCCTAGTACCTAGTTTAGTTGCACCAAATTTTAAACATTTTCATAGATTCTTTGTTTTCAGATCTTTTATATATGTTAGAAAAATCCTTGAAAACACCCCTAGACACTGCTGCCTTCCCATGATAAACCTATTTCCGTTGATAAAAAGTCACTGCCTTTTTACAGTTTTCCAGCAAGTATTTAATCCATTTTACTAGGTTTCTTATTATGCCGTGTACTTTCAGCTTTATTAAGCGTCTTTTTATGTAGAACAGTGCCAAAAGACTTTTTAAAATTGAGATAAATTACATCTACTGCTATATATTTGTCAAATATTGAAATCACCGTGAGAAAATAAAGATAAATAGTTAATAATGAGTGTCCGCGTAGACAGTAGAGTTGCGTGTTATTTTTTTTAAATTTATTTACCTCAAGGTGCTCCAGGATCTCATCTCTAACATTTGACTCCTATAGTTAACCAACGATCGAAGTAAGCACAATGGGTCGAAATTTGTATTGGATAGAATTTTTCAGGTCCCAATGCTTTTTTTTACTTCATTTTCGGTTATGTAAATACCTGACAGAGTAGTTTATTCGTTAAAATTTATTACGTCTTGTGTTGTAGGTAAGATATTCACAAAGTGTTCATGCAATGAATTCACAAATTGACGTCCTTGGCAATTTGAGGAGAACGAGGTTCTCTTTAATAAGTTTCTTATTATTTATAAATATCAAAATTGGCTAAGCTTGTGTATTGACCACGATCTTTCTTCCTTTTATATTTCATTTTGTCTGTTCTTTTATAGGTTTGGAAAGTTGAGGATAAAAAGGTATTGTTGAATCGATTGAGTTCCATTATACACTTTTTAATCTCATTAGTTTGCCACGACACTTGGTTCTATCTATTAAAACCTATAGATTTGTTGTGCACTACTTTGTTATATAGAGCGAAAAGTGAATTTAAATATTCATTATGTAATAATTCCTTCGGCTCTATAACGTTTAAAATTTTATCCCAATCTAAAAGTTTTATTCGTGAGTAATAATAATCAAAATTACAAGATTTAAAGTTTTTTATGAAGTGAGAGTTTTTTAACTTTTTTAGGAATATTATATCGAAATGAATTATGTCGTGATCGCTGTTCCTAAACGTTTCACCAACCTGTATACTTTCTAATTGTTTCTCTTAAACTGTCAAGGTTGAGTCTAGAATAGTCTGTTCACATGTCTTTCTGTCTATTTTAATGTAAAAAGGAATCATTTATAAATTTTAGTAGTCGATTGACTTTTTTTTCCGCTCTTATTTAAAAAAAAACCGTTCAGAAAATTTAATTCACCGCATATAACCCTTTATTTAATTTCTAATGAAGCGCAAAAGCTTTTTAAGAATAATAATCTCGCATTCTTTCGTTTGGTTTATTTCCGCAGAATTTCTCGTGTTCAGAATTAGAAATAATGTCCCCTACAAGACGAATCTCGATATCATCTTCAATTTATTACAGAGGTTTAAACTGAAAAATATTACTCATTATTACTGGGAATCTCGGTTTGTCAAGTTCGGTGGAGTTACCCAGTAAATCGAAGGAAAAAAAGCTTTTGGCTGCAGAAGGCCTGACCTGCAGGCTCTCTAGTAGGTCTTGATCAGTGTCGTGGAATGGCCCGACTATATATATATATATATATATATATATATATATATATATATATATATATGCCTTTTGGGGTTTGGATCGAAGTTGGTTTAAGATTCGGCCTTAGTCGATTCGTGAACGGGAAATAGTTAAGAATTCATTGGGGATGGTTTACTTTTAATTGCGGGGTCCTTTCTAAACAAATAATTCAGAAGGCAAGTTGGCCAAAGCTTAACGGGTAGCTAATACTCGTTGAGGGTTGCAAAAAAAGACAATAAAAAAATATATCTTTACTGGCAAATAAATAGAATTGAAATATATACAGATATGGGGTTTAAAGGGAATGATCGTACATGCGAAAATTGACTGTCGGCACGAGATAAAAGGAGGGGGGGGGGGGAATATGAGATTAGTGGTCGATTTAAGGTTGGTGATTAAAAGGGGATTTTAATCCGGGGTTCACACATAAAGGATGGGACAATTTGGGTAGACTAAATTATACAATAATCTGTAGGCATCAACGATTGCAACTGCTTACGTGTTCGTTGAAGGAAAGGGCCAGTCGGGATACGATGACTGGGAAGCTGGGTTACTTTACGGGGTGGATGATGGAGTACACGTAGTTTGGCCTTCAGAGATGGAAATCCTCGTCAGATACTCGCCGATTGACTATGGCAGCGATCACTCGATCTATCGATGTAGAATAGCAAAAAAACAGCACAACCGATGCAACAGGTTTGTTTCCGTGGAACCAGTCTTGCAGACAAGTAAACCCTAATTAGTTAGAGAGGGACTAAAGAAAACAAAAAATTATCTTTGTGTTCCCGAGAAAAAAAAGTATATGTCAAATATTTATGGCAAAATATAAGGTTTATAAATGGAAACAAACTGATTTTTTTTCTCTTTAGTTAACAAACGGGATTGACTTAGAGTATTAAAAAGATCTGAGTAATGCAATAAAATGGAAACTTCATAATGCAAATATTTGATAACTTTAATTGATAACTTTTAGAGATTCGTGGAAGTTCATGATATTTAAATGATTTTTTAACGCTAAAGAAGTTCCTTTATTTAGTGATAAACCATTCTAAAATATTTCAGTTAAGGTGCTTAGTAGATTAGTTTGTAAGACTGGCTCCTCGCGAAAATAATATAAGTGATAATTTGAGAGTATGTTAGCCATCATTTAACGCATATTTCACTAGGCATCAAATTAATGCCAGGTATTTGCCATATTTTATATTTTGTTAAGTAATTAAAATAAATTATCACAATTACGAATTTCAGGATTCTCAAAATTAAATTACTACAAGACATCTATCATACATATTTATCTAATATTTATATTTTAAATTATTTTTCAAACTCTGTTTTCATTCGATTTCCTTACATACCAATCTGAAGTACGACATTTAGTGCTTTACAAATAATCCGATCAATTAAGGCTGTGATACCTTGGAGCTTTTGAAGAACACTGATATCAATTGACCCACTTGAACAAAAGGGGTCCCAGCTTTGTTGATTTTAAATAATAAAGGTGCCAGTTTTGCCCATTTGAACAATTTTGCTCATTTGAAGAATAGATGTCCCAAAGCACGAAATATAAAATTAAAAGGAGATAAAAATGTTCGTTTAGTTAAGCTTTAAAAGGTGACATAGATACAAACTTTAACCTAAATTAACCAAATGAAATCCGAACCCACCACATAATACTGACATATCCTTGGCATAATGTATGAAGATTGGGTACCTGACACCAGCATCTTCCATTTGAATAAGGATATTTCCAAATTGACCAATTTGAACAAGAGGGACCTCAGCTTTTTACATTATAAGAATGGAGGCGGTTCATGGGTCATTTGAGATTACTCTGTTTCAAAAGCTCCCAAATTTTTAAGTACGTACCTGAACTAGATATGGTAAAGACATTTCAGTTTCTTGAAGGATCGTAAGCGATGGGTGGAAGAACGTACCTACCATAAACCAATCTCAAACCATAGACCGACTTCTTAATGAAATCTTTCACTTTGGCCCTTACTTTATTGACCTATTTAAGGCCTAGCATTCAAAGTGGAATCAAATGTGATGCGGTTTCATTCACACAACTAATAAAAATATATGATTTGTGTAATCCGATGAGAGAAGCAGAATTCGTATTGTAGGAGAGAAGATAAGAGCTAGAAAATATACAAGTATATCAGCCATTGGCTGAAAAATATTATATGGACTTCTATGATGGTTCTGCGGTGTATGCCCCTATCGGTCAATAGGGATTCGAAAAGGAATGGGGAAAGCTTCATTAGAGTTGTGGGACTTACCTGCCCCATTGGTAACATATGATTTGTAGCTCTCGTGTGATGTACTCATTTCACTTTTTTATTTCCACTAACTTCACCGCTTTCGCATCTTTTTCATGAGTCTCCAACGAAAATTCTCCCATTAATTTTTGCTTCGTAAACAAATATGTGGAAAAGGATGAACACTGATAGGATTCTCTTCTGCAACCAAACACGTATAGCGGCCACTGGCCTGTGAATTCGCGTGCTTGAATGTTTTGCCCTGCAATGGAAATACACAATAGCGGTAATGGACAGGGATGTGTCGGACCCCCTCCAATAACGCTGGCTTCTTACAATTGTAATTTTGTGCAATGTTTGAGTGGCCAGCCTTGGAACAACCTTAGAACTCTTGCATTGGAGTATACATTTCTACCCATGAGCATCTGGTTACTCCTTAATTTTATTCCTTATGGACGGGTGTACCTTAAGCTTTTCCTTTTAGCCCTCTATCATTTTCTCTTCTTTCCTACATTACCATTATCATCTTTCATCAAAAACCTTTAATTATAGTATTCTCATTGGATTATTCATATTTTCCTCCTGAATAATTAGCAAGAAATACCACACTTCTTGTCGCAAATAGAAGAGGGATCTTCATTTTACCCGTCCTCTACTCCTAATTTGACCTGTGCCTCTGCATGCATCCATCAATCTCAAAACCTATAGCATCATATATCTATCTCATATACGACAGTATCATTTATACATATCCCACCCCATAGCATCCTGTATCTCTCTTACACAACAAAACATCATATAACCATCTCTCATCAAACAACATTATATATCCATCTCTCATCGCAGAGCATCATGTATCCATCTCCCATCAAACAGCTGCATGTATCTATCTAGCGCACTACAGTATCGCAGGGTTTGGCAGGGATCAGTGTATCTAACTTTCGCCGTCACTCTTTCATTCAATCTAGAGTTCTCTTTTAGTTCACTATCTACTTGTGCGTTCTCTTTATTTTTACGCTGTTCTCTTCTCACTCAACGTTTGAAGTTGTATTCGTCTCTGTTGCTATTTCATTTACGATGTGTACATACAAGTTTCCCTTTTTTTCCTCCTTCCATTGTTACTGTCTCACTTTTTTATTTATTTTCGTTCCTTCCTTTATTTTTGTTACGTATTAATTTAGTATCATTTTCTTTGTTTTTTATTTGTAAAATTCTATAATTTTTGAGTTCCCCTTATTCTTATCGCAGCAGTGCTCATGTTCATTTAAGTGTTTTATTTTTATCCATTGCATATATATATATATATATATATATATATATATATATATATATATATATATATATATATATATATATATAAACGTACAATAAACAAGAAACCAAAGATACATAATGTAACAAATGTAAACACTGAACAAATCTGTAATCTTAAAAGACACAAGCTATGCAACACGTGCTCACACACACGCACCAAATACCTTCAATCAACAACCCAATGGAACAACACAATTTAAAAATTCTGCAACTAAACATACACTTAATCTCCAATAAACATTCATTATTACAAATTTTCTTACGTAAACATAATTACACATACTCCACATGCAAAAACAAACTTATTACCTCAAAAAAACTTTAACATTTCTAAGAATACGCTATACAAAGGTTAGAAGATGTCCCACCAAATGCAGAAGCTTTCATTACAATAACACTGAACTACACCGCAAAACACACATTGACGAGGCAACTTTGATAATACTAGCCATTAGAGTGAAAGTTTCAAATACTGAATAATACTTTGCAAACCAGAAATCTCCACTCACACCATAGCCATAAGAATAGTGACATGCTAAACACATTACCTTCAAAATATCTTAATTTATGACTGTTTCATTAAACACCAACCATTATGGCTGAGAACAAAATTTGCAGAAAACAGAAGTACAATCAAAAGAGAAAAATTTCACAGACTCAAAACATTAAGCAAAACAGCTCAACCAATCAGGCAACTACCTAAACCCACCTCATGTATATAACAGAACTAGGTAAAACACAATTATCCATCACCTTAATATTTCAGATTACTCCTCTCCCCTGCCCCTGTTTACTGTCATTTTAACGCACATAGTCTGTAAAAGCTTAAATTGGCCAGATTTTTACTAATTACGAGGATGGAAAGTTTGTCCAATTTTTTAAATTACAACAATCAACGGAGACAATAAAAAAAAATCACTCACGGCTAGAGTTTCAAAATCTAACTTCTTAATACACACTTAACAAATCTATTTTCATAACAAAAAACGGAAATGGAAACATCACATGTGAGTAATAAGTTCCAACGAAGTTATTGCAGCCTTTGAGAACCATACATGAAATGCAAATCACACACAAACCCCGCTTCTACACATGGATCCATGATTACTTGCAAAAAAATAGCCTGATTAAAATAACTCTAACGTACTTGAGAAACACTGCTCATAGAGACAAAACAGACAACTCCAAAGAAACATAAAAACCAACACATAAAAAAGATCAAACTTCTCAACATTATTTATAATTCTCCCAATATGAAAAACAGTACACATAATACCTTTCGTCACTCACATACCATTCAAATAATTGCTAATACGATCTTTCGATAACAGCAATCATCCCAAACCTTATATAAAAACTATAATACTACTGAGATACATAAACACATTATAAAGATCGCTTACACAAAGAGAATGACACCTACCTCTCCCATATTATCCGTAACAATATTACAATCAGGGAAACGCAAATCAAACAGACACAAAACACTCCTATTGAGCAAACAACCCATAGCAAGAGAAAAACTTCCACTCTCTGCAGAATCATAATTGATACTCACATATCATTTGCGACAAATATTACAAGTATAAGGAAGTCAAAAAGAAACTCAATGCCCTAAAAGTGCTATTAAATAACACCTTTGGAGAGGAAGAGTAACTATTCACACTATAGAAAGATTTCATCACCACCTTCAACCACTACTCAACACCAGCCTGTCAACCATCACTTTTCATAACAAACCAAAGAATCTCAAAAGGAGAAAAATATAAAGCACTCAAAATTTTTAGAAGGTGGACACAAAACAGTCTCATCCCACAAATACACGCATGAACCAAAATTTTGCCAATTGGTACACACCTAGACATGATAGGAGCCCAACACAGCACAGCACTATCGGTCCCATCCCACTCGCCGCTTTACAAAGAAAGTACCGTCACACTCCTACTAACACCTGAAAAATATAATCTTTCACCTCCTCTTCTAAATAACAACGTAATAAAAGATCCACACTAACATCACTCACAAACAAATGAACAATCTTTCATCAGATATCCTAAATTAACTACATCCCAACTTAGAGAAATCGGAGAAATCACTACACAGAACATACAAAGCAATTTTAACACAAATAAGATCAGCCCATTCCTCCTCCTCAATCCTAAAATAAAATCACATAAAATCTATTAGCAAACATCAGATATAAACAAGAACTAGATCATACTGAACACCTAAACTATCAACTGCTCCAGACTTGTGGACCTGTGCTTTGGTTGTAGCGTTTTTGCAAGCAGCAGCAACCTAGATGAACAGGAAGGAGGAGGCCCGGTGCTGTAGCTCGATCCCTATTTTTTTAATTTGAATATGAACAGGATATTTCTTATTTCATATGAGGTGAGATAAAGAGGAGCGAGATAGTATCTTCAATAGAGGAAGATTGCAGATACTTTGATAATGGACACAAACATGAAAATGAATAGCATGTGATTGTTGAGAATAATTTTACTAATGTAAAGTCAGAGTGTCAGTAATTTTGAATGAAAAGTGGTATGATGCGATGGTTATTTATGAATATGTGACTCTAGAGAATTATGTTTGTTATAATTACGATATAAAAGGTGAAATTATGCGTGTTCGTAGTGTATGGAACCTGCTAGGAGCGGTGGGTAATTTACCGCCGAGTTGTCTAGCGTCGCTGGTCTCTTTCTCTTGTCGTAGTAGACTCAGTTGTGAATCGTCTGCTAAGGAAGCAATTTCATGGCTAAATTTAGCCCCCCCCCCAAAAAAAAAGAAATCGTATAAGGCAAGACCTGCTGTTTGGTATTTACGTCACGAGCTCAATGCAAATATGTCCGAGTGATTGTGCGTCAATCTGATGACAGCAAAAATTATCAAGAAAGAGTTGGACGAGTCGGGCTGCAATTCCGAGTCTACGACGGCCTGGAAGCCTTACACTAAGCGTTCTGATGCACAAAGAACTACCCCCTCCCCCCAAAAAAATTCATCGAGATCCAGGCCGTCATTGACACCTTCAAAGCAAGTTAAGGAGGGTCATAGCCAGGGACAAGGGAGTGTGAGAGTCTCTCATTAGTCAGTTACTGCATGAAGACATTTGATACTACTCATACAAGATGAGAAAAGACCAGCTTCTGTCGCAGAAGATAAAGGAACAGCGAAAGAATCGTGCTGTGAAGCTTGTGAACAAACTGAAGCATCCACTCAAGCTTGACATGTTTTGGTTCTTCTCAGACGAGAAGAATTTGTGTCAGGACCACCAGGTGGTGAACTCGCAAATCGACCGCTGTCTTTCTGTGTACCCAAAGATGTACCAAGAGTCATGAAGACCAATTTATCGGTCAACATGATGGTGTTTGAGGTAATCAGTAGTGAAGCTACGTTATGTCACGGTATCTTCACGCAGGGTCTCAGACTCAATACGGAGGGAGGGCTACATCAAGCGACTATATGAGTTGATGTTGCCCTCTCAGACAATTTCTTTGACCACATCACTACAACCATCTAGCCTACCAACTCCCTAGACTGCAAAGCCGTGGACTTTTATTTGTATGGAGAGGTTGAAAGAGAGACTAACAAGTCTCTGTTCACCACCAAGGTGGATCTTATGTCCAGGTTCATGACAGTTTTCACCCAGTTAAACAGGGTGACCGTGTAGAATGCCTTCAACAGTTCCGACGCAGCCTGGAGGCCGTGGTTAAGGTCGACCTCGATTTCATTAAATAAACTGAATAGTACATAATTCCTTAAAGTCTTTTATGTTGAAGTTAGGCGAAAAATTACCCGCCGCATCCTCTATATTGAGGAGAGTGAGGCTGTTAAAGAGAGCTTGGCAAGATAGAGAGACAATGTATTAGGTTGAGGAATAAGTTCTTGTGTTTTTTTTAATGTTGTGTTGATTTAAGTTTTGTTGACGTGATTTGTGCACATATTAAGAAACAATAATAAATAATGAGAGGAAAATTTGCAAAGGTTAGGCTACGTCTCTTAACAGCGTTAGACTATTAAGCTTTTGCTTAGGCTACGTCTTGAAGTTGAGTAATAAGTCATTGTAGTTTATTTAAAAGTTGTGTTAATTTAATTTTTGTTCTGTACCCTCAAAATGGAATGTCAAGTTGAAAGAAAGGCGCATTTTCGACACTTGTTGTTATTTATTTTCAATCGAGACGGGAACAATGCAAAGGCAGCCAAAGCTCGTCGCGATATTTGTGCTGTGTACGGAGAAAATTCTTCGTCAGAAAGGACAGCTCAATGGTGGTTTTCCCCTTTCAAAATCGGTCATTTCAATCTTAATGACGAAGAACGTTCTGGTCACCCCATTATGTTGGATGAAGATCGATTGAACGACCTTCTTCATGAAAATCCTCGTCAATCAACTAGAGAATTAGCTGTACAATTGACATGTGATCAGAAAACTGTAGTGTATCACTTTCATTCGATGGGGAACTTTTAAAAACTCGGTGCATGGGTTCCGCACGCTTTGAGCGAAAGTAACAAACTTCAACGCTCCATGATTGACGCAGGTTCGCTTGCTGGTCACAAGGCTACTCGTGCATATTAGACAGGTTTCTTCACCGCATCATCACTGGCGACGAAAAATGGTGTGTTTATGTCAACATGAATCATCGAAAATAATGGCTTAGCCCCAATATAAAAACACTTCCGCGATTAAAGCAAGGACTTCATCCACGAAAGACGATGCTGTGTGTGTGGTGTGATTTTGAAGGCATCATTCTTTATGAGCTCCTTGCGAACAACGAGATTGTCAATGCAGAACTCTACCTTCAACAAATGTATCAACTCACCGAAGCTATTCGTGAAAAGCGACCTCATCGACGTTATGGAGTCCTTCTGCAACACGACAATGCTCGTGATCACATTGCCAATATGAAAAAAGACGCCATCCAAACGCTTAATTAGGAAATCCTGCCGCATCCTCCATATTCGCCAGACTTGTCTCCATCGGATTTCCATCTGTTCCGATCACTCTCCAACAATTTGCGCGGCGTTTCATTCAATACTGATGGGGAATTAAGAACCTGGCTAGACGAATTCTTCGAGTCAAAATCCATAGATTTTTATTGCAGAGGCATCGAAAAACTAGTTGAACGTTGGGAAGAAGTCGTAAATAGCAACGGAGAATACTTTTTTGATTAAATTACATATTGTTATCAATTAAAAATGATTTTTTTCTAAAATTGTCAATGGTAATGAATAAATTTGATAAAATCGTAAGAACTTATTCCTCAACCCAATAATAAGATATTGATCTGTTGCTAGTAAGAAACATGTGAAAGCTATAAGAAAAACAAATATGGGAGTAGCAAACCAAATAGTTGTGCTATGTAGAATTAAATTGGTTGATGTATAATTGATAAAAAAATGAAGAAGTTAGAGAAGAAGGACGAATTAAAAGTAAAAGACATTTCAATCAAAGATAGTGGGAAGAGTAGGTGAGAATGTCGCCATGAAAATGGAGCAAATATGGAGTGTTAGAGATCAGAGAGAGAGAGAGAAAGAGAGATGAAGTTACGTGACATCTCGCCCTTCAGTAGAAATAGAGAGACAACAAACACCTGGGCAATCCTTTTTGTCTGCGTTGATGGAGGTGCGAAATTATGAGACGCCGTGAGACGCCGCGATGACCTGAAATGCGGCCTTCACAGAAAACTGCGACAATTGTGAGACCCCAAAAGGTCCTATCTGAAGTCGGACAAAGTTCGCCTCGCCAGCTTAAAAAACTTCTTGCGCTCGCGCTAAAAGGCTGTCTATTCTCGTTTGCTGATTCGTCGGACCCTAGAGCCCTTCTCTTCGGACCGAGGGGGAAAACTCCTATTCGACTCCTATAAATCCTCCGTCGCCAGAGTAAGAATGGAGTATCCGCCGTCCTCTTTGCCCCGTCAGTATCCTCTGTCTACCCCTTTTGGTACCCGCTATTCGCGATCCGTTGGACTCTGCACAATGCTTGCAGAATCCCTCAAGCTCCCGGTATTCTCGTTAATTCACGTGAGTCTACCTCGACCCGCTTGCCCCCTTTCCTCGAACGCAGCGCTCTCAATCTCGATTCGTGTTACTCGAAAGCAAGATTTAAGTTCACCTGCGTAATAGTCATTATCCAGAGACTATTGCTTGAACTTTGCGCCAAGTCACGGATTATTCCCTCCAACCAAATCTTCGAGGTAACAGCAACGCGCAACTCTCCTATATAAGTGCTCTCTCTGCCCCCCCCCCCCTACCCTCAGTGTGAGCCTCATCATCGGCTTAGTTTACGTTCAAGGTCGTTCGAGCGTCCCTCGGTCAATATTGTCCGTTTGTGTGTAGGGTGACCGTTCTCACCACGTCCCTCCCTGCCTTTAGCTGCGGAGACCTGTGTAAATCTAGTATGTGTATAGCTCATTCTAAATTAGTAAAGTTATTTTTGTACCCGTTTTTATGTTATCCCGGAACTCCAAGATATTTGACTATTGGCTAATCTACTTTCAGTTAATTTGCAATCTGCCTATATTTTAAACTTCCCACGCACTCGTAAAGCAGAAAAGGCCAAATATACCCTATTCTACGACATCTATATTGAACTGGTGTAAAGTGTGTAGGGTTAACCTACCACATGTATATTAATCTGGGGTAAGGTGTGCGGGGTTAACCTACGACATGGAGATAGATATACTACTATGTAGTGAAATAACCATATGTGGGTGTGCTAAAATAAAAAAAGAGAAAGCAGTACGCTGAAAGGTTGAAAGACAATATAAAGCATAAGTAGAGCGCAAAAGATAGATATACTACCTAAGGCTAAATAGTGCAGATGAGAATGTCAAGCAGATGAAGATGAATGAATCTAAGGGACCAAAAGAAGAGTAAAGCGAGTGATTTACTATAGTAAAAGTAGCAAATAAATTATTTGTAGGAAAGATGATTGAGCATTCAGATGAAAACATAAAATTATTTGGAGGAAAGATGATTGAACATCTAGATTAAAACAAATTTATTTGGAGGAAAGATGATTGAGCATCCAGATGAAAACAAGAAATTATTTGGAGGAAAGATGATTGAGCATCTAGATGCGAACATATTTATTTGGAGAAAAGATGATTGAGTATCCAGAAGAAAACAGGAATTTATTAGGAGCAAAGATAATTAAGTATCCAGAAGAAAACAGGAATTTATTAGGAGCAAAGATAATTAAGTATCCAGAGGAAAACAGAAATTTATTTGGAGGAAAGATGATTGAGTATCTAGATGAAAACAGAAATTTATTTGGAGAAAAGAAGATTAAGCATATAGATAAAACAGGAATTTATTTGGAGGAAAGAAGGTTGAGTATATAGATGAAACAGGAATTTATTCGATGGAAAGAGGATTGAGCATATAGATAATAATAATAAGTCTTTTGTAATGCCCTCTTCAAGGCCTGAGACCTTTCCAGAGCGCACGTTGTGCTGAGATGAGAATGGAAATGTAATGGAAATTCAAGAGAGGGAGAAGACAATACGGAAAAGATGCGTTTTTAGGAGACGCTTAAATGTGGTAAGAGAAGGAGAAGACCTGATTTCAGCAGGAAGAGCATTCCACAACTAAGGGGCGCAGATTAAGAAGGAGTAGTCCCCCATTTAGCAGAGGGATGAACGAGGAATATTCCACAAGAGGTGCATGTGATGACCGAAGGGCCCGAGGGACATGGCGTGGCGAGAGGGCAGAAGAGAGGTAAGACGGGGCCTTGTTGTTTCGGGCCTTAAATGTGAAGAGAAGTATCTTGAAGTGAGTAGGGGATCTGACAGGGAGCCAGTGAAGTTCATGCAGCAAAGGTTTCGAGGAAATGAAGCGAGGGTGACGGAGGAGAAGCCGGGTGGCATAGTTCTATACAAGTTGAAGGGGACGGAGAGAGGAGGATGGCAGATTCACAAGCAGAGAGTTACAGGAATTTATTTGGATGAAAGAAGATTGAGTATATAGATGAAACAGGAATTCATTCCGGAAGGAAATAAGATTGAGCATATAGATGAAACAGGAATTTATTCCCGAAGGAAATAAGATGGGTGAAAATCCAAAATAAGGTGTGAACATCATGGTTAAGAATGACAGGGAACTTAATGGAAATGAATAGGTAAACGGTAAATGTTTTGATTACTTCGCCGAGTTGTATGATGTGTGTGTGGTATATAAATTGAATGTGAATAGACTTGGCTTTGAGGGTTGAATCAGGCCGTGTATCATGATATGGACGCATTAAGTATGATAGGGATTGTTTGTTCTCTATGAGCTATGGAAATGAGAACGTAGCTGGAGTAGATCGTATAGGAGCTGAGATGCTAAAACATGGTGGTGATTGTGTTGTGAAGTGGGTATTTTGATTGTATTGTAAGGACCTTCAAAACTTTCAATTGTTCCCGGGCTAACCTTGGAAGGACTTTGGCAATTATATTATTTGCAAGAGAATGTAAAACAATATAAGATTTTCAAATTTCGTTCAGAATCGGCCGAAGGGGGGGGTTATGATGTTATTTCCGAAAAAAATAATTCCGGGTTGCTTTTTAATGGAATTTGAAGATGTGGTTGGTATTTTAAATGTAACTTCATAAATTCAATCCTTTCCATCTTGAGCATCAGCTATTTGTTCTTCATTTTCTTCAGGAGAGAAAATTATTTCATTTGGTAGCATTGAAACATTAGTCTACTTATAGTAAGCAACTCTTCTTCCTTCACCTTCTTGTCGCTTTTACTTATTGATTTGGCTATTTTGCTCAAGTTAATCTCGAAAGGAAACCTGATGTGGTCCAAAAACTGTAATCTTTTCTCTCTGACCTATAATTAAAGCAAGTTGATTCACAGAGATCTTCATCTCCACACGGGATTTAAATTAATTTGAGTTTCGTTTTTGCAACCAGGGCAGCCAAATTCACCTCAAAAAACAATTTTACACTTGCTCCTGAGGATATCAACAGGTCGTCTAGCTTTGTAATGAAACTGTCTTAGGACTGTAGCTCTCCTCTCCCAGGGTATATGTTTTTGGCCTGTTCCCTGTTCTTTGGGATCTGTTTTAGATTGTGACGCTTGAATTTCCAACGGAGGTTAGAAAAGAACTGTTCCCTCGTTCCCACCTTTCAAGCACTTTACTAAGGGTAAATATCCTTTGCAAGATTGGCTGCTAGGTAGTTTCTCACATCCATATTTCAGAACGTCAACCATAGTTTGAAATTGAGATGGCAACAACTAAAAATATATTAAAATAAATACAAATAACTTTAGAATTCACAAGTTCTGCTGCAAATTTTGAGTACTCCTCATTTATGCAATTAGAACGTTGAAAAGATTGACACACACTAATAGCACAGTATTCCATAGTATAGCATAATATACCATTAGTGATTAGAGTATAGCATAAGATATTATTGCATATCATAGTATAGCATAGTACAGCATTGCATAATATAGCACAGCATAGTATAGCATAACATAGTATAACATATGTTAAACTATGCATACTATAGCATAGCATAGCACAGGATAGTATAGTATAGCATAGCATAGTATAGCCACATACTTTAGCATAGCATAGTAGAAAACAGCAAAGCGTAGTATTGTCTAGCATAACCTAGAATAGCCTAAACTTGCCTAATATAGCATAGCATATCATAATATAATCTACCCTGTTTTAATCTAGTATATCGGAGCCTAGCCAAACATTGGATAGCCTAGCTTAAAATAGATTAACCTAGCTGTGAGGGACCTAACCTAGACAAGATTAGTATAATCTAGCTAGCCTGGTATAACCTAGCATAGTATAGCCTACTTTATTCTAACTTAGTTTTGTATAGCCAGGCCTATCGTATCCTAATATAGCCTAGCCTAGTCTAACCTAGCATATTATAGTATAGCCTGGCTTAGCCTAGCCTAGTTTAGCCTTGCCTAGTGTAGCATTGCATAGTGAGACCTAACTTACTATAGCCTAATCTAGCCTAGCCTAGCCTAACCAGGTATGGCTTAGCACTGAATGCCAGAGCCTAGCCTAGAATAGCATAGCCTAGTATAGCCAAGCTATAATAGGCTACTATAACCTAGTCAATATATCCTTGCATACAACAGCCTAGCCTAGCCTAGCATACTATAGGCTAGCTTAGTGTAGCCTATCCTAGCATAACTACCCCTAACATAATATAGCCAAGCGTATCATATTATAGCCTAGCCTAGTATATCTTAGAGTAGTATAGCATACCATACTCTAGACTAGAATAACCTTGCATAGCTTAGCCTATTATAGCCTTAGTTAGCTAGCCTATCGTAGGCTAACATATTATTACTTAGCATATCCTAACATAGCCTAGCATAGCAGAGCATAGCTCTCACTAGCCTATTATACTTTACCATACTCTATTATAGCATAGTATAGCCCTATCTAGCTAGTATAGCTTTGAAAAGCTTAGCCTAGTCTAGCATAGTATAATCTAATCTAGCATTAAATATTATAAACAAGTATAGCCTATACTTTCCTATTATAGCCTAGTCAAGCATAGCATAGTATTGTCTAGCCTATCATACTATATGTTCTCCTAGCATAGCATTTTATAGCCTAAATTAGCATAGTATATCTTACTCTTGTACATTATATCTTAGCATAGTATAGCCTAGCCTATAATAGCATATTCTAGGCTTGCCTAGCAGAGTATATCATATTATAGCCTAGTCTAGTCTAGCAGAGTATCGGCCGAATAGTTATGATGTTATTGCCAAAACAAAATATTTCCCGGGCTAGCCTTAGGAAGATTTTGGCATTTATATCATTCGAAAGAGAATGTAAAACAAGATAAAGGTTTCAAATTTCGCTAGAATCGGCAAAATAGTTATGATTTTATTACAAAAACAAAAAAGAAAGGCAAAACGGAAACCGACCGACCGACAAGGTGAGATGTAGAGTCGCTCGCGACTAGACTCACACGCGACAAAAAACTACGGGTACTAACTAGTCCTTGAGTGGTTTTATTAGTCCTTGCTGGCTCCCTGTAACTATGTAACTACTGATTGTTGTATGCAAGGGAACTGGAAAAAAATTTGATTCCACATTTAATAAAGATAACTGTAAGATTAGAATAGGATGAGGAAGGTGGATTTGGAGCCGTGGTGGGGTGGGGTCAAGTATTTGCACTGAGACTACTTTCTGAAAAACAAGAGTTAAGACATGAAATGTGTATGCAAGGTTTATAGAGCTAGAAAAACCGTAGGATACTGTAGAAAGTGAGCACCCTAGTAGGTTTTAAAAGTGTATGAAGTGATTGGTAAACTAATGGATAAGAGGAAAAAGAACGATGTCGGAGGTCACAAGTGCGTTCAGATCAAAGATGGCGGAAATGTGTGGTGTGATGTACTTAGAAGGGAGTAAAAGCCTAAGCGTATGATGAGATTATGAATGTTTAATATCTGTATGGATGGACTACTAAAATGAGTACGAATGGGAGAGAAAGATCCGAAATTGTTATAAATGGAGAAGGATGAATTTTATCTATGTGCTGATGACCTGATTCTAGTGGCTAAGAGTGAGAGGCATTCGGAAATATTCCTGGAAACCTATTATAGGTTATGTGTGAGAAAAGGACTAAAAGTAAGAGGACAAAATAGCTAGGTGTTAGTTTTTCTGGGTAGTATTACCATAAAACAGATGCGATGTATTAAGTATGTAAACTATCGTAACAATCGGTACGGTAAGTGTAAAGCAATAAATAACAACTGCCATTGGTTCCTATGTCTTATGGGACGTCATTCGTCCTCTATGGGAAAGGTGAGGCTTCGTAATATCAATATAGCTTGCTCTCTAGAATTGGTCTCTTAAAGTTTTAGAAAACGAACTATTTTCCCTTTATTTCTGTCGGACTCTTTGCTAAAACTCGTTGAACCGATGGAAACTATCATAATAATTGTTGCGGTTCAAAATGCTTTAGCAAAAGCACGAATATTATTGGAAGAATTTCCGTTTTGTGCGACAGTAAAGAAACCAAACATATAAAGCGTATCATTCGACCGAGCTGATAACGCGATCTAAGCAAAACGGGGATAAAGAAAATATACCAATATTACTTATCTATAATTTCCCTGAAGAGCAAATTTACTCAACTTTATTAAATGTGAATGAAGCAATTTTGCTACGACCTTTTAAAACTAAGAAGTTAAGAAAAAGTGAGGCATTTCACCAGAAAGCTCGTAAGGAGAGATGGGAAAACAGGATAATTGGAGTAGTGATAATAAGTGTTAAGTAGAGTGCTGAAGATCCACTTGCGGAAGTTGGCGCCAAGATGGCAAGTAATCCTCGGGGGGGGGGGGGGCGTAGGGTTGATCCACGTGACACCCCCTTTACTGGATTGAGCAATTTAACATATCCAAGAAAGGCAGTTATGTAAAAGCTCAACACGAGAATTCATCCTTACTTAACCATTACCCTTAGTTACCATCCCTAGAAAACAACCCAAGATCAGACCAATAGTTACCACAACTAGATAACAACCCAATATAACACCCCTAGTTACCACTGAAAGATAACAACCCTAGATAACACTCATAGATAATTACTCTAGATAACACCCCTAGTTACCACAACTAGATAACACCGGTAGTTACAATCCTTAGATAACAAACCTAGATAATACTCCTAGATAAAACCTCTAGATAAAATACCTAGATAACACCCGTAGTTACCAGCTCTAGATAATAACCCTAGATATCACCTATAGTTACCATTACTAAATAACATCCTTAGTTACCACCACTAGATAACAACCTTAGATAACACCTCTACATAACAACCCTAGGTAAAACCCTGGATAACACCCCTAGTTACTACCCATAGATAAAAACCCTGGATAACACCCCTAGTTAAAACCGTAGATAAACCCATAGTGCCACCACTAGGTAATAACCATAGGTAACAATCCTAGACAACAAAGCTAGAAACCACGCCAAGTTTAAACCTCTAGATAACATCCCGAGACAATAGCCATAGTTACCACTCCTAGATAAAATCCCTAATTGCCAAAAATAGATAGTAACAATGGATAACACCCTCACTACCACCACTAGATGACAACACTAGATAACACTCGTAGATAATAACCCTAGATAACGCCCTATTTAAAACCACTAGAAAACAAACCTAGATAACACACGTAGATAACAAATCTAGATAACATGCATAGTCAAAACCTCTAGATAACAAACCTAGATAAAACCCCTAGTTACCATCACAGATAGCATACCTAGTTACCACCCCTAGATAACAACCCTAGTTATTACCCCTATATAACAACCTTTAATAACACCCTTAGTTAAAATCCCCGATATACGCCCCTTGATAACACTCCTAGTTACAAAACCTGATAACTACCCTAGCTACCACCACTAGATGCCACACCTAGTTAAAACACCTAAATAACCCCCCTTTATCACTTATCGATAAACCCCTAGCTAGCGCCCGTAGAGACCACCCCAAGTTACCAACCCTAAAACCTCTATAACAGTTCTAGTTTCCACTCATAGATAACAAACCTAGTTACTCCCAGTAGATAATAACTCAAGTAAAACCCATAGATAACAACCCTAGTTAAACCCTTAGATAATACCCTAAGTTTCCACCCTTATATAACAACACTAGAAAACGACCCTAGTTACTCTCAGTAGATAGCAATCGTAGTTAAAACCCGGATATAACACTCCTAGTTACCATCCATAGATAACACATAGTTATCATCTCTAAAACTCGATACACCCGTTAGTTACCACCCATAGATAAACTATAGTTACCATTAGTATATAAGAACCCTCCATAACACCCGTAGATAACACCCCAGTTAAAACCCCTAGATAACATCCCTAGTTAAAACTCCTAGGTAATTCCTATAGATAACATTCCTAGTTATCCCCCACTATATAACAACACTAGATAACCCCTATTTATCACCCCTAGATAATAACACTATATAACACCCCTATTTACCATTACCTAGTAATATACCTAAATAACACTCCTAGATAACACCACTACTTACCCACAGATAACACTCCTAGTTACCATCCATAGATAAACCCCTAGTTACTTTCCCTAAAAAAACTCGATAAAACCCTAATGTGGGAGAATTCCACGTGGAATTTCTTTTCCAGCACCGAAGTGAAGTCCATGCGCTGGAGAAGGTTAGGCAGCCTCGAACCACGTCCACCTCAGACCACCTCTTCGCGGGTTAGAATCGACTCGACGTGAAGATTCGAGGCCATTTGAGAGTAGCGCTGTTTCCCCCACCCCTAGAGGGGGATCCTCGAATATATATAGGGTTCGTCTTCCATGTGGGAGACACAGAGTTAAGGAGTCTCGCCCGGACCCAAGAAGTTTTCCCTAGTTCCAAGTCAGGTGCTAACGACAAAGCAAAGTGACGGCTGAACATTTGTGTCTTGGAATTAACCCAGCCAGTGTGGTAATTCCATTTGACGATCGCCACCAAGCGATTTTCCCGATTCCACTCATCAACTCCTGTTGAAGCCCTTCTCGTTCCCTTCTCGTTTTCGGGTGGCCGAAATACTCTCCACTGGACCGGACGTTACCCCCCCGTCCCTTGGAGAACCGTCAACACATCAACTTCCCGCTCCGAAGCTCCGAGCGCTCTCGTCCTCACGTTTATTGCCTGAAGAAGACATCCTTGAAACCTCACCCTGACGTCTCACCTGGAATCCTCCGTAAGCTAACCCCTCTTCCCCTTCAGCAACCCATTTGAGTTAATTCTCCCCATTTGAATAGTCTCCTTCTGTAATGCATTAATATTTTACTTCAGAGTCTGACGCATAACTTTGCAATTCTCCCCTCATTTACCAATTTAATTTTGCCTATTGATTCTCTTATTTTATGTAAATAAAATTATATTTTTGTACATGCATCTTTAAATAACCGTGAGCTTTGCCATTGCCCAAATTTTACCTGACCTCGTTGCACTCTTTTCTCACTGTTCCGCGCGTCGAAACTCGCGGCGTTCCGTCCCTTGTCGGTTTGCCTTTAAGTTATTGGTCCCTCCCCCATAGATATAATATGGTATTGATATAATGTAATGTCATACCACGACACCTAGTTACCACCCTTAGATAAACCATGGTTATCATCAGTAGGTAAGAACCCTCGATAACACCCTTAGATAACATCCCAGTTAAAACCCTGAGATAACACCCCTACTTAAAACCCCTAGATAACACCCCTACTTAAAACCCCTAGATAACAACACAAGATAACACCCATATTACGCAACTAGATGATAACACTAGATAAAACGCTAGATAACAATCCTAGTGACCAACTCCAGGTAACTACCCTAGATAACAATCTTAGTGACCACCTCTAGGTAACTACCGTAGATAACACTCCTAGATATCATACCTAGATAATATGCCTAGTTAAAACCTCTAGATAACAACCCTAGATAATAGCCCTAATAACCACCCATAGATAACACTCCTATTTACCAATGATTAATAATATCCCTAAATAACACATCTATATCATCATCATCACTAACTCTATAATTTAAGAAGGGGATTTTTTTGAGTATTTGAATAATAATTTCATCTTAGTTTGGTAATGACTTATGTTTTTTATCAAAGTTATTTCTAACAATTCTTTTATAATATCAAAAAACAAAATGGTGAAGTTCATAAATAAATATAAGTATCGAAATTTTGTGAGTTTTTTTTAAAACCCAAAGAATTACAAATGGTGAAATTCAGAAAATTTATTTTTATTTATCTTCTTCTATAACTATATTTTAGCAACGTGATATTTTGAAAGGGGTAAAATTTAGTTTAGAGTTCCTTTTTAATATTATTATAATTGGCGAAGTTCAGAAAATTGATAAGAATTTAACCATGGCTGCTTTTTTTTAGATTTTAAATTTTAATCTTAGTAGCGAAGCCATTGCCTAGTTATAATAATAATAATAGGTATTTATAATGCGCCTTCAGTGCTGTTAGCCCTCCCCTAGATAACAACCCTAGATAATAACCCTAGATGACGCCTTTAGTTACCCCTTAGATAATCTCCATAAGTACCACCCTTAGATAAAAACGCTCTTTATCACCACTAGAGATTACATCCCTCGATAACACCCCTAGATAAACCCCCTAGATTACACACCTAGATAACACCTCTAGTTATAGCCCCTAGATAACAACCCTTGATAACACCCCTATTTTCCACTCCTATATAACACCCATACGTACCACCAATGGATAACACACCCAGTTAAAACCCCTAGGGATCTCACCTAGATAACACCCCTAGTCATCCCCCTTATATAATAACACTAGATAACACCCATATTACCACCACTAGGTAAAAACCTAGATAACAATTCTAGTGACCACCTCTAGATAAAAACCCTAGATATCAAACCTAGGTCATACGCCTAATTAAAACCTTTAGATAACAACCCTAGATAATAGACCTAGTTACCACCCTTATTCACCACCCTAAATAATAAAACTCGATAACAACTCTATTTACCCTCTACCTAATAATATCTCTTAATAGCACTCTAGTGACCACCTGTAGATAACAACTCTAGATAGAACTCCTAGATACCAAACCTAGATCACACGCCTAGTTAAAACCTCTAGATAACAACCGTAGATAATAGCCCTAGTTACCACCCTTATTTACCACCCCTGGATAATAACACTTGATAAAACCTCTATTTACCACTACCTAATAATATCATATATAACATCCCTACTTACTACCAGTTAACACTCCTCGTTACCATCCCTAAAACTCGATAAACCCCTAGTTACTACCATTAAATAAAACCTAGTTACCATCAGTAGATAAGAACCCTCGATAACACCCCTAGATAACACTTCAGTTAAAACCCCTAGATAACACCTCTAGTTAAAACCCCTAGGTAATTCCCCTAGATAACACCTCTAGTACCACCATTATATAACAACACTAGATAGTACCCAAATTACCACCATTAGATAACAACATTAGATAAAATGCTAGATAACAATCCTAGTGACCACCTCTAGATAACGACCCTATATAACACTCCTAGATATCAAACCTAGATAATACACCTAGTTAAAAGCTTTAGATAACAACCCTATATAATATCCTTAGTTACTACCCCTAGATAACACCTCTATTTACCACCTCTAAATAATAACACTAGATAACACCCCTATTTACTACTACCGAATAATATCTCGAAATATCATACCTATATAACACCTCTACTTACCACCCCTTGATAATAATCCTAGATGACACCTCTAGTTACCACTTAGATAACACTCCAAATTACCACCCTTAGATAACAACCCTAGTTATCACCACTAAATAACAACCCTCGATAACACCCCTAGTTAAAACCCCTAGATAACACCTCTAGTTACCATCCCTAGATAACAACCCATGATAACACCCCTAGTTACTACCCCTAAATTTAAAGCCTAGATAACACCCCTACTTACCACCAATATATAACACCGCTAGTTAAAACCCATTGATAACACCCTTAGTTACCATTCCTAGTTAACCACCCTAGATTGCACCCCTAGTTTTCACCACTAGTAAAAATCCTAGATAACGCCCCTAGATAAGACCTCTAGTTAACACATAGATAAAACCTCTAGTTAACACCCTTAGATAACACCCCTATATAACAACCCTAGATATGACTTCTCGATGACACCCCTAGACAACCCCTTAGTTAACGCCTCTAGATAACACCTCATGTTAACACCCATATATAACACCTATAGTTAACACTTCTAAATAACACCCTTAGTTTCCACCCCTAGATAACACCTCTAGTTAACACTCATAGATGACCCCCTAGTTAAAGCCCCTAGATAACGCCCCTCTATAACATCTTTATATAACGCTCCTAGATCTTCATAATTTTGAAATTTTGGGGATATCAAAATTTGGTAAAAATATATTTCCCTTTAGCTATGGAGAGTTCATCTTTGAGACTTATATATGGTGCCAACTTTCCCTCTCTGGTTCTTAGTATTGCATTTTATCAGGCACTATTTCATTCCAGCTTTCAAACATTTCACATCCCTTTTCATTTCACGTGCGAAAGAAAATCAATTTTATTTGTTAGCTCAAACTTCGAATAGCTTCAGATATTTGATAAAGCTATTACTTACCTGTAATTGGACGCTCCCCTTTTTACTTCTAAGTTCCTCTTCCCGGATAGGTAAAAGTGCAAATAGTTTATCCATTGAAGAAATCCAATTTTTCTTGTCCCAAAATACAAACGACCAGCAAAATCCGTCTTTAGGAAGGTGACATTTAAATTAAACTAATTAAAATGATTTGACTTAATAGATTATGACTTCTTATTTAGTTTGTTAAGTGTGAATTCGATACATGATTAAGAAATTTATTAATAAAGCAAGTTTTCATAATTGATTTTTTTTTTTCCTTGCTCTCGATTCTCCTTTTACGATATGGATGGTTGTTTATTATATGGAGTTTAATGGGTTAAAGAGAAATTCATTCCTGGGATGGTTGAAACACTTAAGCGATCGATAGGTCACATCGAGAGGATTTACTCGTTGGATAGTGCTCCGATTGTGAACAATTTGTCAAGGTCACCTTCATGTAGCGAACGGTGTTTAGGATCCTCCGTTAAACTGTAGATTCTATCGGACAAATTGCGAACATCTAAATAAAATGCAGGTGAATAGGGATTAAGGGTGTGAGAGTGATGAAGAATGGGTTCAATCTACCTTGATAAAAGCTGATAGGTTCATGTTAATAGCAGAAGTAGGTGGAAGGTGGAAATGTTCATCGAAGCCTTTGACAGGGTATGGTCTTGGATGGGGGCAAAAAGAAAGGCAGGAAAGTGTATAATGAGATTATCTATGTGGGTGAGGAAGTTGGTGGAGGTGTGATATTAGAGTTAGGGTTATCACATTTGAACAAGTGGAAAGTTCTAAGTAACTAGGATGCATAGTAACTGATAGTAGATTGTAACCTCAAGAGGTTAAATGGTAAGGAGCCTCACCAGGCTAAGATCGTGTGAGTGGATGGTAAGGAGTAGAGTGTGAAATGTGCCAGGAAGCTGCATGGGAGTAGATTAGTGCCACTTTTGGTGGATGGTAATGTGAGTGGGACGATGGTTGGAGCAAAGAAGAATAGAACATGGTGAATGTAGTGCTATTGGACAACACTAGAGGGATGCTTTGTGTTTAAAACATAGATGAAGTCAATAACGAATGTGTAGAACTTTGTGGGGTGAACGAGGTCGTGACTGACAGTGTTCTGTGGTAGTATGGATATGGGTTAATGTTGGGTTGATGCCCACCGGCAACATTTTGGAGTGTTTGTTATAAATATCTCTATTTTTAAAAAATTACGCAAATGATATACAGAGCAAAACATAGCTTTAGTCTATATAGCTACTTAATGTGGGCAAATTTCTAATTATGATGTTATGGCGAAAAATAGATTGGCCGCCATCTTGGGAGACAAATTGTGAATTTTGAATCACATTATATGATTAGTGTAATCACCTGGGTCTTCATATTCCGGCTACATATCAGATTCCCAAGGAACAAATCAATTACAAGTATTATATATATATATATATATATATATATATATATATATATATATATATATATATATATATATGCAGATACACCCACAAAAGAAAAGTGAAAAACGATTCCGAGTGCTTTCATCTTTATTCTTAAAGACCTTTTCAAGGAATAAACAGGAGGTTGGACATACATTGCCTTAAATAGTGGAAGGGGGGATTAGACTACCCACCTCTGAACCTTAATTAGGGCACCAAAATCCCGAAACAACTTTATTTGAGATTTTGTGTATATAGTTATAATGGGGTCTAGCATGTACAAACCAGGGTTAATGTTAAAATTTAGGAACGCATTAATGGAGATACATTTTAATATATTTTTCGATATATAATTACGAGTACTGCATTTTATGACTGGTTTGGCACTGTTCCTGTTAATGCTATGGTTAAGATTGTGCATATGTAGAAAAAGCGCAGATTGTTCACTGTGATTACATACATCGGCTTGATGTTGCTTAATCCGGACATCTATTTCTTTTCTGGTTTGTCCATAATAACATTTTTGGTAGTTGTTGCAGCCTATCGAATAAACAATGCCAGGTCGGGGAGGTGAATTTTTGACAAGGATGCGATAAATTGTAGTCTCATACTTAAAAATAACATTTATGTTCAGAAGCCTCAGTAAACGAGGTAATTTAATGAAAATATGGTTATACGGGAAAAATAATAAGTTTTTGGCCTGAAACTTAGGGATATTAACATTAGTTTGATAATAGGAACGCTTGGCGGACTTTTAAGAATTGTCGAGAGAGTACAAAGGGTAGCACAAATTTATCCCTATTTTATATATTCTATCAAATTCTTTGTCTAGGTATTCTGGTGAGAGAATTCTAAAGGCACGCGAAAACGAAAACATAGAGGAGAAAACACTTTGTTTAATGTTATTATGGTGGTTAGAATAAAGATGTATATAAGAGTCTATGGCTGTGGGTTTTCTATATATTTCATATTTAAAACAATGGTTTGTCCGATGAATTAGAATATCTAGGAAAGGGAGTGTGCGATCTTTTTCAACTTTTAAAGTAAATTTAATCGAGGGCACTAAGGTGTTAATTTTAGTAAGAAATGTATTTATATTTAAATTATTAGGCCAAAGGCAAAGGATGTCATCAACATATCGCATCTAGGCTATAGGGGTTTCATTAATTTGGGGAAGTATTCTAGATTTGAAGAATTCCATGTATAGGTTTGCAAGTATAGGGGACAAACAATTCCCCATTGCCATTCCAAAGATTTGGCGATAAAATTTTCCATTAAAGGTAAATTTGCAATTCCTGATGCAAAGAGTAATGAGTGTAATGGGTGTATCTGCATAACTTTGACTCACGTGCACTTTGTGAGCTTTTTCATATGTATATATATATATATATATATATATATATATATATATATTCATGAGGAAAGATAACTTAGTCATGTTTAAGATGCGGAGTAGTTGGAAGAAGTTTAAACCTGTAAATGAATAAGTATTCATTGAAAAACTTGGGCGAACGAAGTCATGAGTGGAAAGAAATGAAATAATTCAATTCTAAATATTTAAAAAACCTTTTTTAGTATCTTTTATTATAATACGAACTTAATTTTTCTCATGCCATTAAACGTAATCTGAAGTCGTGCGGCGGACCTCAACACAGAAATTTTGGTTTATCAAATACCTCCCCCCCATCAAAGATGTTTCAGCAGATTTTAAATTTGGGGCGTTTGGCCGTGAAAATAAATTTAACTGCAAATTTCCATGATTTTTACCATCATTTGATCTATTAAATGTTTCCCTACAAGTTTCAGGAGAAGAAAAGGAGATGGAGCAAGACTTTTAGGAAAAGCGAAAAAATTCTACCACATTTGAAAGTTTGAAGGGGAAGTATAGTTACTAGTTAATTGAGTCACCTATCTTCGTAAACTAAGTCATCAAACCGAATACAAAAATTCACATAAAAATCAGACTGACAATCGCCCATAGGAACAAAGGTTCGGTCCTCGATCGGAGAAAAGATTCAGGGAGAGCTTTATTACTGTACTTTTTGAATAGTAAGCGAGGACAGAACCCTCCCCGGGTTAATAGAGAGCCACTTGCTTCCGATACGGGTAGTGTAGATATGAACACCGATTCAGCAAGTTCTGGGATGGAAGAGTGATGTGTGCAAATTTGACAGTTTGCATAACAGAAGAATCTCCCTCCAGCAGTATCTCAGCTCTAAAATAAATGTAGCTAAAAAATTCAAAAATATCAACTAAATTATGGCAGTGAGATAACAGTTTAGTCAAAGTAGCCGCCCTCAGTTTCCACTGTTGCCTGAGGACGGCTCTGAATCTTCTATCATTCGTTTTACAGTGTCCCTTGGAAAATCTCTTTCTCAACCGCACGCGACACCGTAATCCATAGGATTAAAATCTAGAGAATTAGGAGGCTAGAAATTGACTCTTTCTGGAGGTATGGCCTTCCAGCAGCAACTTTCTCCATCAAGGGTTTGACTGCAGTCTCCAGCAGCTCCACAAAGGTGTCTCAATTTTGCCTAAGTCTTTACTCTAAGATTTTCAAGCAGCAAGGGATCACCCTGAATTGAGTGTTTCCTTCTGAATTTTCAGAGTTGCGGCAACTTTGTCTTCATGATACATGGAACGTCGCATGGATTTTAAGCAAGCCAGTTGGTGTTTTCGATGTTGTGCAACTGGGCTTAGCTGAAGTTCTTTTGTCTAAAAAGAACCAGATCCTGCTCAAGAGGATGTTTCAGCTTGATCCGGAGTTTCTTTAACTGCGTCAAACGGTTCCCATTTCTCTTGGCTGTTGGAATGGGTCCCTTGCAACACTTGTACGAGTGGTAGCGAAGATCTGCATTGAGGCCCAGCTTCGGTGGTGACTACAACACCCATCTCTCTCACTAAATACAGGATTCCCCTGCTCAGTATCCCATCACCTTGCTTTTGTTCTTTTCTGCTACCCACCATTTTGTAGTCTCTGTTGCAGCTACCGTGTCACGTTTTAGAGACCTTAGAGTTTTTACAAAACATTGAGCAGCAGTCATAATGACGTCATTTTGATACCTATCCAACCCAGCTAAGTTTACTCAACTAAAACTTTACTCTCTATGCTCTTTGGTACCGTTGACTTTTTACAATTTGTTACCATGTTTTATTAAAAGGAGACATTAAAATCGTCAAATTTATCCCCAACACCCAGTACCTTAAACAAAGCGCACCTTCTAGAGGGAGAGGTGACGCCCCCTTGTCGCGGGAAGAGAGCTTGTGTGGACCTTGGACTTTTCGAGCTATGTCGGCGGGGGTACCTCTTCTGGGTATCCCTGGTGAGGCTTCCCTTGTCGACTTGGTCGAAAACGAGATTCCAGACTAAGTGCGTCATTCCTTACTTTTTCTACTCTATCATTCTCCTTTTTTACTTTCATCCTATCTCTCCCACTTATACAAAATGGAAAAAAACAAAAAAAAAGCCTACTCCTATCATGTCACTCTTTCCCTTTTTTCCCTCTATCTACATAAAAGGACCTGGCAGCTACCTCAGGCGTCAGAAGAGAGGCTTTGGAACCTCTATAAACAACGCCAATCGACGTTCACTGGTTGCGAGAGACTAGGACTAGAGGTCTCCTAGGCGTTAGGGCACGATGAATGGGATGAGGGTAGTGCCCCGTTAACCCCTTCCCTGGCGCGTAATTATTGACCGTTCTCAGTGCCCGTTGACGGGTGCCTCTGGTAGCATCGGTCCGAGGTAACGGCCCTTTGTTCCCAGGTTGGTTGCCAGGCCAATAAAAAGCCTTACGTCGAGTCTCTTGGTGGGGCGGGATATCCATTGAACGCTGCTCAGAGATCCTGGCCGTTGTGAAGGGAACTAGTAGGAGTTTAGTAAGGGGCGTGCTTCGTTGTTGTTCACCTGGTGACAAACGATGGCCACTTCGGGGACCGTCTGTGCTGCTTGGTTGGGAGCCACGGCACGCCGAGGCTTGACGACTCGGTCGGACGAACAGCAGCACATGGAGCGTGCCTTCTGGAAGACTCCGAAACGACTCCGATCAATAGGCGGGAGCGACTCACGCGAGGAGAACTCACCAACCCCCCTTTTTATCATTGATTGGTCGCAAAGTATTAAAAGAGAGAAAGTGTTCAGAATGACCGGCAAGAAAGGACCAGAAGCTCTAAAATACACGTGCGCAATATGCCACATAGATAAGTGAAGCGTGGACTTTCCGGAGGGGTGTTTTTTGAAATGCCACCCGGCCAGTTCCTGCACCGACTGTTTTTTAAACGGCCAAATCAAGGAGCTAAAGGAAACCTGCAGGGTTTCCGAGGAAAGATCCAAGAAGTTGGAGGAAAAAATAAGTAGCCTCGAATTAGAACACGCCGGACTGATTCGCAGGCTTGAGGTCAGAATAGCAGAGCTAACGTCAAGCTCTGTACTAAACACTGCATCTGCAGTATTACCCCCAGAGCTAGGTTTGCATGCTATGGATAAACTCTCAAAGAAAAAGAAAAGAAAGGGAAAGAAACAGGAAGAAGAGAAAGTTGAAACAGAAGATAAAGTAGAAGCTGAAAAAGAGAAAGTTGAAGCAGAGGGAGAAAAGAGAAAAACAGAAGAGTATGTACTAAAGGAAGATAAGGGGGAAGAGATGAATAAGAAAAAGAAGAACAAGAAAAATAAGATGGAGGCAAAAGAGGGAACCAAGAGTTCGCTTCCGCAAGGAAATCCTCAAACCTCTGCATGGAAATGTCCGAGGGTTACCCTTGTGGGCGATTCCCAAGCACAAGGTTTGCAGCCCCTGCTAGCGGCCCGCCTTTGCATTAGTGTGGAGGTATGCTGCCAGCCAGGATGGGGAAACCACCACATCAGGGTAGAGGCTGAGAAATCTCAGATCTCCGAGAATTCAGTCGTTGCCCTGATGGTGAGTGGGAATGACCTCTACCTCCGAGGAGGCAAAGTAGGCCCCAGCGAGAAAACTCTCAACACGGTCATGGGAGCCGTGGACGACTGTGGATTGAGAACTCGCAAACGGGTCGTTGTAGGGATGCTCCCAAGAAGAAGTCTTAGCCGGACAGCTCACTCTAGGAACGTGACCCTGAACCAGCGCCTGTCTGACCTCTGTACGGCGGAAGGGGTCTTCTTTCTGGACCCTTACCGCACCTTTTACGGTCGAAACGACCTTTACCAAAGGGACGGAGTGCACCTTTCATTCAAGGGAAAGGCTGTACTCTGTAACTTAATCCAGGATTTTGTAGAGCGGACGCAGAGGAGCGTCTAACCCAGAGTGAAGGTGGACATAAGACAGTATGCCCGTGTCACTCCTGGAACGACGTTCTTAGATGTGGCAAAGAGGGGTACTGCCACACAAAAGAAGCCGGGAAACGGAAGAGCGTAGCGAGGCCTACACTGAGGGACTCCCTAAACGTTCTTCTGTTCAACGCGAGGTCAATCAGGAATAAGTTTCTTGAGCTCCGTGGCCTCGTAGCAACAGAGGAACCTGAGATGGTGGCCATAACGGAGACTTGGATTAAAACCTCAAGCCGAGATTTTGAAGGTGAATTCACGATTCTCGGTTACCAGCTCGTCCAGAAAGATAGGCCAGACAGAGAGGGTGGCGGTGTGATGTTATATGTCAAGGATACTCTCAACTCGACGGATTGCAACATCGTATCCGACCATGAACTACTAGGTGTTGACCTAGAGATAGGTCCTGCCAAATACAGGACTCTGGTGCTTTATAGACCTCCTGCCCAACTCGTTAAAAAAGGACAGAGATCTGTACCAGCTACTAGGAGAACTTGTCGAAGACAGAGTGTGCATCACAATGGGTGACCTTAATACCTATGTTGACTGGGAAACCAGAAAACCCTTTGGCCAGAGCGCATTACAACTGGAGTTCGCGAACAACGAGTTCCTCACTCAATGGGTGAGAGAGCCAACGAGAGGAGACAATATCCTCAACTTGGTTTTCACCTCTGAGGATGACATCGTTGAGGACCTCTCTGTTGGCGAAGAGCTCGGCGGCAGTGACCACTGACTAATTAGATTTGTAGTCAAAGTCCCCAAGTCAGAGTCTGCAACTAGTAAATCAAGGAAACTGGAATTAAGAAGAGCGGACTTTGCAGGTCTACGCGCTGGACTGACTGATGCGAGGCTAGAAGAATGCGAGGCTGTTAAAGACTCTTGGAACAATTTCAAAACCACATTCATGAGTCTTCAATCGCGTTTTATCCCTCTGAAATGCCCCCGTCGGTCCTCTGTTCAACCAAAGTGGTTTAATCGAGAAATCGGGCAACTGCTTAGGAAGAAGAGAAATGTGTACCGGCAATCGAAGATCTCGGGTGACTTTGACGAATACCGGAGGCTAGCCAGGAGAGTGAAGTCCAGCATAAGGGCGGCCAAGCGGTCTGAAGAACTCCGAGTGGCGAGACTCTGTGAAGAGAATCCCAAGGAGTTTTTTGGATATGTGAACAGCCGTAAACCAATCGGTCAAACGATTGGCCCTTTGAGGAATGAGGAGGGGACATTAAAGCATTCAGATGCAGAAAATTCTAACTTCCTTAACGACTACTTCTCTTCAGTGTTTACTGAAGAGTGTGGTCCCATTGCCCAACCGACGGATTCCTACTCGGGGGGAAAAGCTGGAGGCAATGGACTTCACCGAAGGAGAAATAAAGAAAAAGATCGCTGACCTAAAGACGAATAAGTCCCCTGGACCGGACGGGTTTCTACCTAAAGTGTTGAAGGAAGTGTGCGATGAAGTATCACGACATCTGTGCGCTATCTTTAACATGTAAATCCGGACCAAATGCGTTTCTAGAGACTGGCGTGAGGCGCAGGTGACTCCTATCTTCAAGAAAGGAGACCGTAACCAACCGTTGAATTACCGACCTATCAGTCTGACTTCAATAGTCAGTAAACTCATGAAAAGCATCATGGTGGACAAAGTTACGTCGTATTTAGAGTCAAACCTGCTACTGAGGAGTTCCCAGCACGGCTTCCGAAGGCAACGGTCATGCCTGACGAACCTTGTGGAATTCTTCCACTTCGTTTTCAGTGAGCACGATCGGGACAAGGCTGTGGATGTGGTCTACCTAGACTTTCAGAAAGCCTTTGATGAGGTACCACACCGCCGCCTCCTCTGAAAAGTGCGAGCGCTTGGCATAGACGGAAAGGTAGCCGGCTGGATCGAGAACTGGCTAAGTGGCAGACGGCAACGGGTGGTGGTGAATGGACAGTCTTCTGAGTGGGTGCCCTTTACTAGCGTGGTGCCTCAAGGTTCTGTCATGGGACCACTACTATTCATCATCTACGTCAACGACATGGACGGTGACATGGTTGCCAAGATTTTAAAATTTGCCGACGATACCAAGCTTGGTATGAACGTTGCAAAGGATGAAAATACTGCCCGCCTGCAGGAAGATCTTGGGAAGATTGGGGAGTGGTCGGACACGTGGCAAATGCCTTTTAACGTGAACAAATAAAAAGTGATGCATATCGGCCACCGAAACCCCCAATCTCAGTATATACTTAAGGGCACTGCTATGGAATCCACCGACACTGAGAAGGACTTGGGTGTAACAATCACTAGTGACCTCAAGTTCTCGAAACAGTGCATTGAGGCGGAGAAAAAGGCCCAAAGGATGCTAGGCTATATTAAGTGCCAGTTTGGATATCGTAACAAGGAGATTGTAGTGTGCCTGTACAACGGACTTGTCCGACCGCACCTGAAGTATGCCGTACAATTTTGGAGTCCTTCATTGCGAAAGAACATCGCGAGATTAGAACGCGTACAAGCTAGGGCAACCAAACTGATTCCTTCTATCCGACATAAAAGTTATGAGGATAGACTAAGGGAATTAAATCTGTTCTCGCTGGAAACCCGTAGAATGCGTGGTCAGCTCATCGAAGTATTCAAAATACTTCGAGGGTTCGACAATGTTGACTACCGGGATATTTTCACGCTGAGTGAGAACAGAACGCGCAATCACGGCTTCAAACTTGAACTGAAGCGTTACAACCGCAATCTGTGTGAAAACTTTTTCACCTACAGTATCTGCGGTAAGTGGAACGCACTTCCAGTAGAAGTTGTCAACAGTGAATCTGTTGACCAGTTCAAGTCAAGACTAGACAAAGTCTTGAAAAGTGGCTGTTTATGGACGCAAAACAATTGAGCAGCCATGTGCCCGCTCGATTGCTAGTCCAAAGGTACCCTCTTTGAATGGACCGTAATGTCTCCTAGGGTACTTACTTTCCTTGTTACTCTTTGTTTCCTTTATACATTACTCTTGGGAATAAGTTTTCGAATATCATGGATATAGTGTGTATAATAGATGGCGTAGTCGACAGGAAGTTCAAGTGGTCTCACCAATCTTAATACCCGTTACATGTAGTCCAAAGAGCTTTACTGCTTGGAAGTCTACATATAAAAGCTGATAGATATCAACTCCAGAGGACGGAGAACTTTAGGATCTCAAGGAACGGGCAACATAGTAAGTTTTGGGTATAAATAAGTAAATGAGGATGGGTACTACAGTTAATAAACTGAAAATATTCGAGGTGAACAATATAGACTGAATGAGAAGAGAGACTATTTGTGAAACAGTAGTAGTGATTTGCTAAATGGGTTGAGTTTAGGGAAGTATGAGCAGAAGCTGCAGAACTATTGTACTTACACGCAAAGTCACTACATTTAGAGGTACGACGATATAATAATAACTGTTAAGAAAGGTAATGAGCATACACCTTTGGAAGAGTTATACAAAAGTTATATGGCAATCGAGTTGTATATCCAGCCGGGTCCAGTTGTAATATGGTGGATGGAAGAAATTATTTTGCAACCATATCTTCTTTAGGGTATTCGGAAGGAACAATCCAGGGATTTCTTTGGCGATCTGAATGCGGGCTCCAGGCATTCAGGATATACCTCAGAGAACAGGATGAGGTAAAACCTTGATCTATTGATTCACAGGGGTATAATCTTACGAGCTGGGAGTAGTTTCCCACGTATATGATGGAAAGAGGATCAATAATAGATCTAGAATAGAAAGAATAGAGGAAAAGATTAAGACCGCAGAGGAAGTAAGTCTACCCAATGTATCGTTGAGATCATTCCCGGCTTCAAGCTGGTCGCCGGAAATAAGGACGTCTATGCGAGAAATCGAGGTCAATAACCAACTTAGTCGAGGTAGAGGCCCAATTGACTAACTATACCTAAGTAAACGTGAGCTCCAAAGTGAAATAAGCTAATTGATGAAAGTAAAGAGACTGTAAGAAGGTTTGATTGATAGGCAAGGCAGAGAATGGAACCTGAGACTATTCTGGCAACCAATCAAAAAACTGCAAGAAAAGTAACTACTGAAGAAATTAAGAATTAAGACAGGCATTGAAGATATAACGAACGTAGAGGAACTATAGAAACTCTTCAGGCACCATTGGAGCCAGTTATTTAATATCACGTGAAAGGACAATACAAACTGTGACACGAATTACACCGGGAAACAATTTGAAAAAAAAATTCAGTTGAGTTAGATTTTTGTGCTGATTTAGACTAAAATTAGCATACTAATTCCAAATTTGTAGTCAGCTTTTTTCTAGCACGTCTATTTTTTATCCAGAGCTTACCTCCCAGAGAACTAAAATTCCAATGCTTAGCTGTAATAAGATTTGCCTGCTGATTACGATTGAATTCATCTACAACTACGTGGCAACTTGTTTGCGCAGTTACCATTGAGACAGTGTGGTGAGAGGTGTGTATTGTACGTTCTATTTCGTTATATGCTGTTTTTAGCATTCAAATCTGGTAACTATTCCATCTTAGTGTTTTATTTACATAGGTATATATTTCTTTTGTTTAAGATCATGTCTGCTCCTGCAACTTCTCGTCGTAAATGCCTAAACAACCCTGACTCCTTCTGCTACATTTGTGGCAGTTTCACCATTCCAAGTCAGAGGGCAAACAACAGTGCATTTGTCAAACAAGCATATTTTGAAGTAAAACTTGGTGATCAAGACAAGCCATGGGCTCCCCATAAAGTGTGCAGGCAGTGTGTCGAGAATTTACGGATGTGGACCAAAGGAACCCGTGAAAGGTTGCCATTTGGTTCCTCCTTGGTTTGGCGAGAGCAAAAGGAGCATTGCACAGACTGTTACTTTTGTTTAGTAAAAACATCAGGATTTAACAAGAAAAATAAAATTAAAATAGAATATCCTAATCTACCGTCAGCTATAAGGTCAATGCGTCATTCAGCTGAAATTTCAGTGCCAGTTTTCGAACAACTACCTCCTCTAGAAGATCTGAGTGATGTTGACGAGCGCAGTAACAGCAATGATGCAGATTTTGAAACTCACGAGAATTCCGTTCGTAGGGAATTTGATCAACATGAGTTGAATGATTTAGCACTTGTTGACATTAAGAATATAATATTCCCACCCCTACACATAAAACTAGGTCCCATAAAGCAGTTTGTAAATGCATTGCCAACTGATGGCGACTGCTCTAAGTACATCGTCTTGACATTTCCTGGTCTGTCAATTGAAAAAATCAAAGCCGGTGTGTTTGATATTCTACAAATTCGACAGCTCATCAGAGATGAACAGCTCACCAGGACTATGTCAAACCTTGAGAAAAACTCTTGGTTATCATTCAAAGACGTCGTCAAGAACTTTCTTGGCAATACACGTGCAAGTAATTACACAAAAATTGTTCAGAATCTATTGGAGAGTTACAAGGCGCTTGGTTGCAACATGAGTATTAAACTACATTTTCTGCATTGCCATCTTGCCAGCTTTCCGGATGATCTTGGTGCTGTTAGCGACGGACAAAGTGAACAATTTCACCATGATTTGAAGGTTATGGAAGGACGTTATCAGGGTAGATGGGATGTACATATGATGGCTGACTATTATTGGAGCATCAAACGCGATAGTCCTCAAGTTGAACACTCCAGAAAGAGCTATAAACGTAAATATTTACCTTAACTACTTTCACAAAAATTATAATTATATAATTATAGTAGCCATATCCTTTGTTAAAACATAATAGTGTTAAATAAACATTGCAATCATGCCTGTTTCTTTCATATTTCATTGTATGTCAATATTTGAAATACTTCAAAAACTTGACGTGATCGAGAAAAACGGAGATCATTTTTGGATTCAGCACCGAAGAATTAGTTAAAAACAGCTGTCAGGCCTAACTCAACAAAATTGTGTTCCCCAATGTAATGAAACCAAGATTATGAAAGAATTGTACCTCCATTTCGGTGAGAACTATCTGCTAAATAGAATCAATTGTTATAGCGTGGTAGAGAAAGGTACCGAAGGCGGTGGTATGATAAATATTAAAGAAATAAGAACGGTAATCCAAGTCTCAGAGCCATCTGGACTGACGAGAGCGAGCATAAGTCAGCTCCCAGACAACGTACTTGAGAGGCTATTGGCAATTTTTAAGGAAAGCTGGATCATCGGCAACTTCCCGGTTAAACTCAAAGACACTAAGTGTTTATTTGTGGCGAAACTGAGTAAGTCACCTACGGCTGCAAACGGGTACAGACCCATCAATTGCTGCTCAATTTTATAGCCAAGGTTTTAAAAGTATTCTGTGTAGCAAATTGATGGTTCCCTTAGAGATGAACCGTAAGTTGAACCCCTAAATGTACGGGTTCAGGAAAAATAAAGGCGTGGAGATGGCCCTAGCGTTGATAATCGAGAATCTCTCCAAAGCAAATAGTGAAGGCAAGATGGTTGACTTAGTGGCGCAGACGTGCAGCCAGCGTTTGAAAAGGTATGAAAGGCAGGGCTTAACTATAAGCTGGTAAGAATGTAACTTGGTGAGAAATTACCATGCTGCTATTCAGCTTCATAAGAGACATTAAGGCCTATATGGCGTTCAAATGCTTTGGAGGCATCACCTTTATGACAAAGGAGGGTCTCCTTCAGTGGAGCTGTCTCTCCCCAGTCCTCTACTCCATTTATATAGATGATTTGCCATTTCTCCTTAGCCATGAAACACCCTGTGTGCAGTTCGCGGACGATGTCACCTCAACGAGAACACCAAGGTAAGCTGACAAAAATACAGCTAAAGAGATCATGAACCTAAATTGGTACTGGAGAAAATGTAAGATTAAGATCGATATCGATAAGTTCCTAGTGATACCCATCAACACGAGAAAAGTAAAGAGATTGAGTATAGGGACGAAGCTAAGGAATTGGGCCTTAAAATAGGTAAAAAGGTACAGAAAAACTCTAGCAGAAAGTATACGAATAGCTAAGTTAAAGTGATTTCAATTATGGAAGTTCTCAGGTGACAAAAGAAAACTTTACCTAGCGATGGTCGAGCCACCCTATTGTACTCGACGGTTCTGCTAGATGGTACTACAAACAGTGCTATGACCAAAATCCAGAGGATACAAAAGCAGGGTAGCTGAAGCATTAAAGGCATTTAGTAGGTTAGACATGAGAAGGCAGGAAGAATTACATGCAACCGGTCAATATAGTGTTATATGAGAGGGAAAAGAAGGTCTGGATGAGGAAGGAGGAAGAACTGAGAAACGGTTAGGAAGACATTGAGATTAAAAGAGGAAAATGTGACAAAATTTCAATTGCCTAGCAGTAGAAGAAGGATAGAAGTGAATATAAAACCACATTTTTTTAAACTTGCAAGTATTAAGTAAGAGAAAGACTTCAAGCGCATTAAGTGATAGTATAAAAACTTAAAACAGGAATAACATCGAGTGCTTAGATAAAGACTAGAAGAACATAGTAGGAATGAAGTAAAAACTATTATGATAGAGAAGAGAAAGGACCACCCATTCACCTCAAAACTAAACACATATCTTTGCTCAACACACCTCTCTACACTTATTTAAAATTTCAATGCTTTCCTATAACATTTAAGACTAATTCCTACCTTCATACAGTCAAGAACCTTGATGAACCCTTTGTTGCTTTATGCCAGAATTTAAAGAAAACGAATCAATCAATACAAAGTTCGAAGGTCATAAATAGATTAACCAAATCTAAAAATTCAATGTTTTTACCTTATCAGGTGAAACACAGCTATTGTAAAGCAGCATATAAATCAAAGGCTTTTGAAAGCTGGTCTATAAATTAGAGCCTTAAGCTACATGTCCAACCGCTCACCTTTTACAGTAAGTATTAAAGGTAATAAACGTATTTATGTGGAATTTCTATAATTAATTAACTACTTTTAATGATTTCCTTTAACGTTTACCATTTTAAAAAGATACAGAATATTTTTACCATTTGTATACAATGCACTGAGGTGGTCATTGTGCAAAATCAATAATATTGTTGGAATGACTTTGCATAGTAATTATTGCAATCTATGAGGGGACATTATGCAGAGAGTGCATGGCGTTTTGTTCTGCTTTACATATAGAAATAAGGGTTGAAGTACCTTCTCTTCTTGTTGGATACGTGGTTATGTCGACCTATTTTGCTTTGCCTGGCCATTGAAAATTTAACTCAGGGGTTGAATCCAAAGCGGAACGGGAGAATGGCGGAATATGGTAAATGGAAATAAACTAAAAGGCTAATAAAACTAGGGTGAAAGAAGCCTCACAACTTAACCCAGGGAGGCTAGAAGGAGTGTTTCCTAAGCAATTGGTTGTGGAATTGGTTAACGTTAATTATGCGTATGATAAATCAGGATTACATATATGAATTGATAAGAGTGTGTCTCGATAATCGAATGGAGTTGTTTAGTTGTTTAGGCGTCTAAGGCAAAAAGATCATTGCTTGCATGACATACTATATACTAATAAACCACACATTAACCAATAATTATAGTTGCTATATATGAGCTAATAAATATACAAACTGTGAAAGAGTACAGAGAATAATAAATCAATTCTCTACTAAATAAATATTTTAATCGAAAATATGATCCAAATGACGTTCAATCATGCATTTATTGTTAAGTAGATTATGCGAATATGTGTAAGATTCTGTGTGTATTAAAGTGTACTTGGGTGTGTAGATTTTACAGTAAGTATCATTTAGGGAGCTGAATAAACTCAATTTAAACTCTACCTTTATTGACTTATGGTAATACTCAAACTTACACAATGATTTGAAATAGTTTGAAATAAATTAGAGTCAGACTGTTTGTAGTGTAGCAAAAAAAAATAGAAAAAATTTCATTACCTTTTATTATAGCTTTAATTTTCTCTGTGATGGGTACTCGATATTTTCTGCTTTTAAAGCGCCATGAACTAAGGGAGGGGAAAGCGATTAAACAAGCAAAATCTCTTTTATGGGATACTTCAGTTTCGAATTAACCATTTATGAGTCAAGGAATATCAAAATTGAGCACCAAAATGGTTGGTGGCACTAGTTTGTCTTTAGTATTTAATATTATTTCCTACTCTTTACATTTTCACTGAGAACATAAAGATATTGACAATTGTATTTCTTCCTTCGGTCCTAAAAATCTATTCTCATTAGAATTTTAATTTTTATTTATATTTCAATAACACAAATACCTGGGATTGCATGGGTAAAAGATTTAATAGCAAATATACACGCTAGTATTTTAATTTAAGTAGGAAATTAATACAGCACTATTTAAATAGCAGACATATCCGAGGTTGCAGGTATGAACGGTGAAATAGGAAATGTATACACTAGTATTTGAATTTTAGTGGGAAATATATATGTAGAGGCCAATTTTAATATGAGCAGTGCATGTATGCAGCAGTGTTCAAATAAAAGACATATTACGCTGCATCGTAAAATATCTCCACCAGTATTTTAATGTAATTAGTAAATTTATAGATAGCATTATTTTAATATAAGAAGGAAATGTATACACCAGTTTCGAACTAGTAGACATAGCCCAGGTTGTCGGGATAAGAATTTTAGTAGGAAAAGTATACACCAGTATTTTAATTTAAGTGGGAAATGTATAAGGAGAAGTATTTTAATATAAGCAGGAAAAGTATATACTAGTATTTAAATACTAGACATACAAAATCGGCTGAGAAAAGAAATTAAATAGGAAATGTATACAGCAGAATTCTATTTTAAGTAAGAAATGTATAGAGAGAAGTATTTGAATATAAGCAGGAAATGTACAGCCCTATTTAAATAGCAATCTTATTGAAGTGGTACAGGTAAGATTTTAAGTAAGAAATGTATACTTCTGAATATTAATTTGACTAGAAAATGTATAGTGAGCACTATTTTAATATAAGAGTAAATATATACAACTTTATTTAAATATTAGACATATCCTTGTTTGCAAGGGTAAAAGGTTTAGTAGGAAATGTATACACCCTAATTTAAGTAGGAAATGTATAGACGACAGTATTTGATTATAATTAGCTATTGTATAGAATAGCAGTTAAATAGAAATATCTGAGCTTTCATCGCAAAATTTTACTAAGGAAAGGTATACACCAGTATTTTAATATATTTAGGAAAAGTTTTTTAATATATGTATGAAATGTATACACAATTATTTAAATACCAGATATATCCGCAGGTGCACAGGTAAAAAGAATGTTAATTAGGAAATGTCTGCACCATATTTGAATGTAAGTGCAAAATTAATAAAGAGCAGTATTATTCTATAAGCAGGAAATTTATCATCATGTTTTAAATAGCAGACAGAGCCCATGTCACAGGGAAAAGTGTTTAAGTAGGAAATGTATACACCAGTATTGAAATTTAGAGAGAAATGTATGGAGAGCAATATTTTAATATAAGCAAGAAGTGTATACAGCAGTATTTAATACTAGACATATCTAATATTGTACGCGTAAAGTTTTAAGTGGAAATGTATACCCCATTATTTTAATTTAAGTAGAAAATGGATAGAAATCAGTAATTTAATATAAGTAGGAAATGTATACACAGGTATTTAAATGTCAGGCATATCCGAGGTAGCACAAGTAAACTGTTTGGTAGAAAGTTTATGCACCAGTATTTCAATCTAAGTAGAAAATGTTTAGAGAGCAGTATTAAAAAAATAAGCAGAAAATTTTAAGACTAGTATTTAAATAGCGGACATATCCAAACTTGCACAGCTAAAAGGTTAAGTAGAAAATATATATATACCAGTTTTTAGTTTAAGTAAGAAATGTATAAAGAGCAGTATTTTTATATTAGCACGAAATATATGCACCAATATTTAAATAGCATACAATTGCAAGGTTGCATACTAAGAGATCAATACGAAAGGAATATATACACCAGTATTTTATTTAAGTAGGAGATTTAAAGAGCGCAGTATTTTAATATAAGCAAGAAATGTATGCATCACCTTTTAAATAGCAGACATAGGTGAAATTGCATGGGTAAAATGTGAAGTAGGAAATGTATATCACAGTGTGTTTATTTAAGTAGGAAATGTATAGAAAGCAGTATTTCTATATAAGCACGAAATATATGCACAACTATTTAAATAGCATATAATTGTAAGGTTGCATAGTAAGTAGGAAATGTATAGAGAGCAGTATTTTAATATAAACAAGAAATGTATACATTACTTTTTGAATAGCAGACATAGGTGAAATTGCATGGTTAAAAAGTCAAGTAGGACATGTATAGCTCAGTATGTTTATTTAAGTATGAGATGTATAGAGAGCAGTATTATAATATAATCAAGAGATGTATACACCAGTATATAGATAGCAAAGCGGTTCACGTCTCAATCACTGCTTCTCTGCTTGTAACGTGCTGACCACGTCCCTCCTGTCCTTCTTGGGTGCATAAGGCTGTACCGCCTTTTTGGTTTCCGGATTTACTAAAATTCTCGAGCCTGGGCTTTGTGCCTCCCAGAACAGTTTTCTGTTTGTTTGTGTATTTTGGCCAAGACAAATGTAATGCACTTCTGTCGCCATCCATGGCCTATCCCGCAACACGGACTTATTTCTAAACGTGGCTCGCTAAAAAGTGGTAGATTATTAGTTTTTAATTTTTTTCCCCCACCGCTTCACCAAGAAAGCCATATCCACATCCTTACTTTCATCTGCGCTATGAACATTCTTTGTCGTAGAATAGGCTATTGACGATATACCATATATAACTATTCGTTGAGAGAATTATTCCAATATTTCGAGTGCGTGGTAATCTGATTGACCGAGGTTATTTATCTTTAATATGCTTAAGAAGTGGAACGGAGCTCAAGGATAATAATATGGCTATCATTAATAAAATATAGTTTTATTAATTAAACTATCAACGACACACAAAAATAAATTTTTTACATAAACGGAGAATGGAAAGGGTCGTGGGAAAATCTGACTAATCCGAGGATTAAGTTTGGAGAGATTTAAAAAGGTAAACAAATAAAAATTAAATGGGGGGGGGGTCACTAAACCATTTAAAGCACAGGGTAGCGTTAACTAAAGGTTAAATAATTAAAGGTAATGCTCAGCTTACGTAATTACAAAGTTGTTGTGCAGAGAAAGACGATGCGAAGGAATATTCGGTCCGCTGGCGATTTCCAGCAGAAGGGTTCTTCGGACGGTTGTCCTTAGCGAAGGGAAAGAAATGTCTTCAAAGAGTGAGAGCGAAGTGGGGCTCGGAAGTACGAGCGATCTTTGTGACAGCAAATCGGGGATGTTCTAGATGAACAATGGAGGTTATCGTTGAAACCAAGCGTTCTCTTGAAGAACGTTAAAAGGGGGGAATTAAATTATCCTGACGTTATGTCTTGGGAATGAGAACCGTTTCTTGACGAACGAGCTTGAAGAACAATGGCTGTTCTAACGTTGTTCTCTTTCTGAACAACAGGGGGTGAGAACCGTCTCTTTTCGACGGGCTCGGAGAACAATGGCTGTTCTAACGTTGTTCTCTTTCTGAACAACAGGGGGGGTCCTTATTGACTTGGCGTCTTGAAGGCATGAACCTTGGCACTCAAAGGATATTGTCCTCTTCTGGACAATAATGGTGGATCTTGAGGTGCAAAAGGGAGACCGGATTGGCGTGATGCCTCGTGAAGATAATCTGGATCTGATCTGCTCTTATTGGAAAATGCTATTGTATAAGTACCCGGAGCCGTCTCCATTGCGTAGGGGATAAATGAGTGGGGGACTTCGGGGGAATGCCCCTGTCGCGCCTGGGAAAATACCTTATCTGTCCATAAGCCTAACTCAATCTGGCGAGATCGACGTATGAAGGCGAAACGGTGGTCATGAACCTCCTTGATTAAATATTGGCTAAGGTGGCGATAACGCGCTCTGCTTCCTATCGCAGATGCACGTGGGTAGCAATGTGTTTCTAAACATGTGATAGCGGCTGAATTTAAGCGGCCTCAGACCGTTCTATCACATCCTTCCTTCCATATTTTTTAGTAATTATGCTTCTGATACGGCTTTGTTCACTTAAAACTTGACTACGGATGTGAGTTTTACGCTTCCGCCGCCGAACGTGAATTGCAGAAGGTAGCCTCGTTCCACCACACTGGTCTCTGCTTTTGAGAATGGTTCTTTCCCCCACTATATTCTTATGGACCAACTACCAGGGTCTCTGCGGCTTTAGCTCGTCATGTTTTGTCTTATAATTAGACACACCCAGGGCACAGACCGCCATCTGATGAAGCTGTCTCACTTGCACCTTAATGCGTCGACTCTTTGGACTAATAGACTCTACGGCACACTCTTGTTGAGTGTCCCAGTTTTGAGGATCTTCCTGCATATTACCTCTCCCATTACCAGAGGGAGTTGGGTAGGTACCGCTTTCCCCTAGTACTAACGGTGGTTTCTTGCACACATACTTGCGCCCTATTTTTTTCAGGATTATGTTATTCTCGTTGATTTTAGTTTTCGTCTTTGTTGCAAGTTCGGGCTTCCCTCCGTCACCGGAGCATGCGTTTTACTGCCTTTTCTCTTTTTTCTTGTTTTTTTTAGTTCTATTTTAAGTATTGTAGTATTTTTGGTGGTTTTAATGTTCCTTTTTGTAGGTGATGGTTAGTTTTCGTTTGTATTTAGTTATTTTAATTTAACTTAATTAATAGGTTAAATTTTCTCTTTACGATGATATATAAGCCATACTGGTAGTAGCTAAAAGAAGCCAGTGTCACCTCCCAGGAACAACACCTGCAGGAGAACCAATGTTGTCAACATGTTTTCACTTTCTGTATCTTCAGTACTCTATTTATAGATAGATCCTTGCAAGCTTATTTTTTTTTTCATCTATGGCACGATATATGATTTGTGAAAGTGTCTAGTGACAAAATGTAAACTTATATATAACTTCTCTTAGGAGAAATAAAATATGTGGAGTCGCAAATCAAGTTGCGGTGTGAAATTAAAAATTAATTATAAACTTCGAAATTAAAAACTGTGTAAATAAAAATCCTAAAGAGATTTCCTGTATAAAACATTAATTATAATTAGGAAGTAAAGATATCATAAAAGTAAAACCGTTCGGTTACATATAGCTAATAAACAAAAAATCTCAGAGAAAAAGAAGAAAAAGGAAGAGAGATAGATAGACAGAGAAGAGAGAGAGAGGGAGAGAGGGAGAAAGAGAGAGATAGAGGAGAGACCTTGGAGAGAGAGATTATGGGAGTGAACTAGTGAGAAAGAGGCAAATTGATGTGCTGCGTCCTGTTGGATTATGTTAAATTTGACTTTTACCTTAAATAGCTTCCTTTACCCATTTCTTTTCTAATTTTTAATTCTTGTTTTTATACTGATTCCTCGCCTGCAGCCGATTCTTTTTCTTATACTATGATGCTGTTCCTTTTAGCCCAGGCACAATAGAAGTAGGGATACTTGGTTACTCCTTCTTGAAGTCCTTTACGTAAATCATTATAAAATCTTTAATAACTTTCTATCTAATCCTTAAGGTATTTGACAGCCTTCAGCAGCAACTTAAACCTCTTACATACCTCTTTGAGGTGCATAGAGTGGGCAATCGAGTTTGATGGGATCTTATTATAGTTGCGCAACACTACAGCTTTGAGCTACCTGTTATATTTGTTAAAAACTATCCTCAATTCATCGGAAAAGCATCTTTTACCCAAAATAGTCATATGCACAGAAGCACTATCCATAGCCCACTTAATTTAGGTGAGGTTTTGTTTAACAGTAATCCTGCTGTTTTTCTATTGTAGGTCCCATTCATTAGACTAGAGGTGAGTGTCGAGAGTAGAGGCTCCTTGCGGCCATGTGGCCCGTCAAAACCACGAGGTTAGGCTCGAGGTCAGTCCACGTGAGCGAAGACCGTAAGAGCAGTCAGAATATGGAACTGCTTTCCGACATGAGCGAGGGGTTGTAATCTCAAACGCGCGCTTCTGTGGTTTCCCAAGGTGTTATCAAGAAACTTCCGAGGGAGTACTTCCCATCCCTCAAGCGCCGTGTTGGTTTGAGGAGAGATTCTCCCACGCTTCCTCCCCCTTGGCGAAGGCAGTAACGAATCAGGCTGGTCCCTACATATTGTTGATCCCAATAGGGTATCGACAGTATTGGCCTAACTCTTACAAAGAAACACGTCATTCTCGATCGTGCTCCTTTTTACAATGAGCTGAAGGCTAGAGTTATATCGAAGGATCTGAGCCCCAGTCAATTGGCCCATTCTTGGTTTCGCTACATTTCGTTTGGCACGAATACTCCCTCCAGTTAGTGTTACTACTAGAGGCTAAAATTCCCTTAGTTAAAGTCCTTTGAATAACCATCCGATACCCCGTTTCATCTCTTTAAACTTCGAACCCAAGCCAAGCTGAGACGAATCATCTGTGGCTATTTCAGCCAGTCACCCCTGTGTATGTATGTACAGAGGCTCGTATCGCCTCTCGCGCCACCCCCCTCCGTAGTGCCCACTCTGAGTAGCTCTGATACGCTCGGTACTTGTATACATAGAAATCTATTGCCATTATTTCATTGAATCCATTTATTGTGTATTACTGTGTATATATTGAAGGTTATTTTTGTACCTACTTTTCCATACGCTTCATAGCCGGAGCCTTGATTAGTTAATATCGGCCAACTGTACTCACTCTTTTGAAATTAAAACCTTTCGCACTCGTCCCCCTTCACTTCTATTCTCCACCTCTGCCGTGACCAGAGTAGAATAAAGGTTACGCGTTGATCTTGAGCGACCACGCCTATTCGGTAGAAGTGTCGTTTATGCAGGGCTCATTCTACGACAGTGAGTAACTCGGCGCTAGATTTCGTCACACTCAATTCTAGAATCAGTTCATTCATCTCCCGTTGGTGCTTATAGTTGATATTTCTCTAAGGTCTAAATTCTCATTTTTCCTTCATTTGACATAAAGAAACCAAAAGACAATGATATTTCTTATCTACTTGAAGATTAGGGACAGTAAGCTCTTCATTGTATAGCACTGTGGATAGTAATGATGCCATGTTAAGAAATTCAATTGGACTTCTCTTCTTGCCCCTGAAATTGGAGACGTAATATCTTAACCATTCTGCATGAGAAAAATAAATGTATCTCATGCAAAGATTGGATTATTATTATTATTATTTGTTTTTAACTTCACATGCGCTTTGTGGCACCTTCGCTCCTTACTGCGATTCATGTACATCTAGTGTAATTTAAAAATTACATATCCATATAATACACGTTCGTTACTTTCAAATTTGCCTATAATTATATAACTTTATTATTAAAATAATAAAAAAAAATATTATTAAATTAATATTATCCCACGTTTTTAAATTAAATTTTTGGTGAAAATGAGGATATATGATTTGGTAAGATCTCTAATTTTAAATCTTTATAAGGTCATTAAACCAACATTTGTCAAGTGGCAAACTTAAAAGAGGTTATTAAACAAAGAGAATGGGGAAGCTTCTACCTGGAAATTGTAGGATGGGATTCATAGATTTCGTACAGATGGTAAAGTGCAGTGCTCTCGGGTCTGCTGCGTGTAAAATGGTAAGGAAATCAGATGCTGCTGAGTGGCAAAATGGAGTAATTGCTTTTGCGCGCGCTAAAATCCTTCTTGTGAAAGATTCGACGGAACTTTACAAATAAAAAAATCTCAGTCTAAGGTAAATTCGCGCCAGAATTGTGGCCCAGGAATGATGTTGACGGACCGGGACCGCAGAAGTGTTTCATGTCAGGGATAAAAAGGATATATCAGGACTCATCTGCATATTGCTAGACACTACTCACACTCTACTAGTGTCTTCAAGCGTGGCTTGAAAATCAATTTTCCCCTTAACCTATCTGTAGTTGCTAGAGAGGAACTGTGTAGACACCCTTTTCCTTGAAGAGTGCCCTAAAAAATACAATTATTATTATTATTCAATTATTATTATTATAATAAAAATTATTATTATTATATTAATTATTATTATTTCTATTAGTATTACTATTAATATTTTATTATTATTACATTAAACAAAGATATTTAACTCATTGATTGTAAATGCATTCACAGCTTTGGAGTAACATAAAAAAAGATGAAAATATGACATACGAGTATATTTAAGCCACATTTAGTGTTGTGGATGATATTGTATTATTTTCTTACGGTAAAAAAAAATTTAGACTCTATTATAACAAATTTTACAGTGCAATTAAAAAAAATTAAAGATGAAAATAATGAGGATAAATTATTAATCCTTAACTGAAGATATGAGAATATCTTTACTGAGGTAGTTTCAAACTCCGTATGATAACGAAGAAAAGGTTTTACTAAAGTAAAATTGGCGTTGGATAGAATGGAAAAGCTAAATTCCTATTTTGTTACAAGAAGCCACCATACTTAAAAAGTAAAGTATTCCATTATATGATGCCTTTTTTTTCATATCATAACAAATGGCAACAAAACAAGGATACTGATAGTAAGGGGTTGGATGATCGAATTTGTTTACTGACTTAAATCACTACTTGGTGACGCCTGCAATCGAATAGTACGATGATTCGGTGACGATGATGATATAATAATTAGTAAATAAAATGAAATGGTCATAATTATCCTAGATTAAATTACATTTTTTTGGAATTTACCATTCCTTTCTTAACTTTGGTTAATTGAATTAGTTCATGGGACGCTTCTTAGTCGTTAGCCTAAAGGTAATTATTGCTGAAAAAAATTAAAGCATAGTTACACGGAGAGGAGCAACTAATTTAATTTAATAAACAAAGGATGTTTCTCCTTCATTCATAATTACCCTACTTCATTTATCTAATTGCCCTCTCGAAGAACCAAGAAAATCATTTCATTGCTTAACCACAAGTTTCAGATCTTTATTATATTAGATCAAAGCACTTAAATTATTTTGCCAACAAAACACAAAACAATTGAAAGCCAAAGTTTTTCAAAACAAAAATGTAAGCATAGTTTGTAAAATTCTGTAGTTTAGAATAATAAGAGAACCATTTGCTGTGTGGTCACATATGAACTTTAAAATCATGTATAACTCCCCCCCCCAAAAAAAAAGAGAAAATCCCTATAGATCTATTTTTTATAAATACTTATGAACAGTATTGAAAGTCCATTTGTATTAAATCAGATTTTCGTGATTTGAACCCAAATATCAATTCGCATCAGGCCAAATTTATTTATCTGAATTCATTTTTAAAATGGCTTCTTTTAAATGCTGTGCAGGTTAAATGTATTAATGAAATTATTTTTCAATCCGTCATGGGCGAGAGAACATTTTATTTATATTATTCTTTAATTCTAGCAAACTCACAGAGGAATAGACGATAAATATTATACAAATCCTTCAGTCAGTATAGAGGTTATATTGTGCTGATTATCACGATATTTGAGAGATTTTAAGTGTTTAATCCTATTTGGCAATCCAATTAATTAAAGCAGAAGTGACAAGATTCACTGAAAGATTATGAAAATCATTACTATGGCAAGGACTGTGAATAGGATGTTGACAGGGGGCGTACGGCAGTGCGATTATTCCTTTTTTACTCTAGCTTCTGCTAAAGCATATCGGTCATTCTTTATCATTCCCAACTGTCCAATAACTGGCCTGATTACAAAGAGTGACAAGGAAATACGCACTCTAAAATTCTTGCGATCCATAAAGAGGTGGCTTTTGGGACCTTACCTTTCTGATATATCTTTTAATCTCAACTAAGAGAAAAGTCCACACTAAACATGAAGACTTTCCACGCACATCTATCCTCTCCACCCGTCCAAAGCAGGCATGGAAAATTTAAAGGATACCTAGTTGATTCAAATCAATAACACAACTATAGATTTTGACTGAATAGGTTTAATTTGGAGAAACTCATAATTTGTCTTAAAAAAATGTTGTATACAGTATATTTATATATGTATATACAAGTAAATATTAAAACCCGACAACAAATCACCTACATATTGTTTGAATATATCAGTTAGATTTTTATCTCTCAATTCCTAAATCTTTTTCAGCTTTTGTTTTTATTTTGGAATTAAATGTATTTAATGTTTGTAGAGTTTCGCTTCCGATAAGCGTTACTTTTCGCCTATCTAACTTCAAAGAGGGATTTTCACTTACTAGACTATTGTTCTATATTATTAATATATTTCTGAAATTCCTCTACATCTTTGCTACCTACGACCTTTTCGAGTTTTGTGTTACCTTTAAATTTTATAAAGTTGATTTCAGATTGATGTCCAGACCATTAATTTAAATTATGAAAATTACAGAGATAAACACAGAATATTTAGGTATTCCACTTGAAAATCTGTCCAATCTTAGGTATTTTACTTTATTAATAGTCTAGAGTATTTATTACACTGGTCTGCGTTGTTTTCAAGGTCAAATATATAATACCTGATTTTAGTTCAGTTTTTTGCACTGAATCTGAAAATCATGCTCATTTTACCCAATCAGGTCAGGTTTTTTGAAATATGAGCACATGTCAAAAACTCTTATATTTCCAAATATTTGTTGTGAATGAAACACATAATAGCAAATCTTGGACCGATTCACTCACATAAGGGTTAGAGAATATTGTTAATAGATAGCATGAATAGTACAATGCACAAAATAAGCTACTCATGGATGAATGGTCTCTTCAGTGACCTCCGATTGTGCCGAGCAGACACCACATCTCTCTTAAGGCACCAACAGCAGTCAGCCAGAAAGTTCACATCTCATTGGCCTTGATAGCGTTCCTCCATGACACGGATGTGTTGGTGATAGCGCTCACCCTGTTCTTTACTGAAGTTTCCGCAATTTTCTGGAAAATAGTCCAGATGGGACTGAAGGAAGTGCATTTTCACTGACATACGCGCACCAAGTTTGCGGAAATTCTCCATTAAGTCATCAACTATCTTCTGGTACTGAGGACTTCTGTGGTTACCAAGGAAATTTTCAATGACAAACTTAAGGGACAGCCAGGCAGAGAGTTCAGTAATATTTAATTAATCGTCAAAACTAGAGTCTTTTATGAGTTCTCTTATCTGAGGACCATCAAATATACCTGCCTTAAACTTCTCCATGCTGATTCGCTTGAACTTGTGGTGGAGGAAGGCAAATCCTCCACCTTTCCTGTCCAGTGCTTTTACAAAGTTCTTCATTAGGCCGAGTTTGATGTGTAGGGGTAGAGGGTAACACCTTGCTCGGTTCAACCAGAGGGTGGGACAGAACATTGTGTGACCCGGGTTTTAATCCTTGTCTTGATAGCCACTCTTGTCTGAAATAATGCTGGTCGTCAGCCCGACTATCCCACAAGCACAAAGATCAAGGATACTTTGTGTACCCACCTTGAAGTCCTAGGATGAGTCCAATAAATATAGGATCTCCACAAATCAACCATTTATGTTCCTGGTAATTGAGAGCAGACAACAGACCTTCCATGCTGTTGTGGGATTTTTTCATTTCAGCCGAGTGTCCAACAGGGATTAATGAAACCTTATCTCCGTTATTCAGAAGAACTGCCTTGAGACTTCTGTTAGACGAGTCAATAAAAAGTTTCCATTCCATGGCAACATACTTTATACCTATTAATTTTGGCAGTTCAGCAATATTGTTACAGTAGATCAGTGAAGACGCTTCATCGAACATAAAAAATTTCTGAATTCGCTCTCGCGTTCCCGATACCAATAGAACGTTGTTCTTGGGGCAAGTAGATGTTTCTCTCTAAGACGAGAACCCAGCAACTAGGCAGACTCCTTAGATAGGTTCAGGTATCGTGCCAAGTCGTTGAGTTCGGCTTGGGTAAATGGCACCGATCGGTCGTCCTCTTCAGGCTCGTATGCACTACACTCACCTGTATCAGTCATGTCAGTAGATTCGAAATCAGAACTTGATTCCATGATAACATCCGGCACAGGAACAATAACATATGGTCCATGGGGGATTCGCTTTATGGCAGAAGGAACATCAGGGTATTAAACACGGTGCTTGTTCTTGCGATTGATGACTTTTAAATTTGTCATGCAGAAGTAGCAGTCGGTAACGTAATCTTTCCCTTCCCTCCACACTATTGGCACATCAAATAGCATACTCTTTCCTTTCCTATTCTTCTAATCCAGTAGGTTCTCCACACATGTTTTATAGCAGATATGGGGAGCAAATGCTTTATCTTAGTCTCCTAGTTTTACTCCAAAATAAGCGTAATAAGCCTTCTTCACAAAATCCGTGATTTTTGCTTGATGGTCTGAAAGAACCACGTGTCCGCAGATGAAACAAAATTTGTTAGGGTGGTTCTTACACTTCCGATCCATCTACTGCACAACTAGACCTGAAAAGAGAAAGAATAACTAGTTATTTAAGGTAAGCCATGACCAGCTGTGCCAAAAACAAAGCCCATATACGCTTGGATGATAGCACCATTTGGGAAAAATATGCTGTAGTAAAAATTGTCTCTATCTTAGAAACCAGACCTGACCAAAGAAAGCGAATGATATTTTTAAATTCAGCACGCAAAAAGGATCCTAAATCAGTTGCAAAACCATTAACCTTTAAAAAAAGTTCTGAAACGCAGGCCAGTGTTATTTTCGAGCCCTTCACCAATCTTTCTTGTGATAACACTATGTAACAATTTTTGTTCTTAGCCAGTAAGTGTTATTTTATTATTTCTTTTATTGCAAGACAATAGAAAATAGCCATTATTTGTTTTAAATGTTGCGTTTGTTGCTTGCATGATGAAAAATCTACTAAAAATAGGCAAATTTGTGTTTTTTATCTATTGGAAATAATTTTTAAACTTCGACAATGAATATAATAAAACGAGTAAAAAAAGTTAGAAGTGAACAGTTTTCTCGATATTTGTTTGTACTGCAAATCACTTCTTTCCAATACAAGCCACAAAATATATTCTCCCATCATGGTTTCATTGGTTACTCCTTGGTACCTATGTTCAATCCTTAGTATATCCTCTGAGTATGCTCTTATACTGACCTTGAACTTATCAAGATAGCATAGAAGAGGTGCATCTTCAGGGGTATCTTACAGCCCATTTGGCCATAGCTTTTTCCTAAGTTATCAACCAGTTCCAGAGATTTTCAGCCTTGTGGTTGCCGAAAAAGACCTGCCACATCGAAATTAAACTCTTCCAGGCTTCTTTTCTTTTATAATTAGCTTTTTGGGAATTCTAAGCACTATAATTTTCGTGATTTGTGATCCATGAGAGACATCAGATTTCACCTTTGCTTCAGAGAATTTAAGAAATATATTTTGAAGGAAATTGAAGGTTGCACACCCTTTGTTACTGACTCTAACAAATTGCTCCATGCCAGTTAGTTGTGAATGCACTGGAGCGAACAACACCTATTGAGGTTCTATCAATTGCATAGACTTGAGCTTATGTCTTCCAACAGTGAACTAAATCTCCCGTGTCCAGTTCTTTTTGTGCTGTGATATCCCCACAGTCACAAAGACAGAGATGACATTCCAACTTTGTAAAATTTCTGTGAAGACTCATCAAAAATGCTACCATTTTTAATTCTCCAATCAATTCCCAGCCACACTCTTTATAATTCAAAGTTTGTAGCAGCAAACTGACACTGCTATATTACTCATTGTGATATACTGCATGGGCCAAGGGAAGGGATGGGTGCTTATTCCAATTTTGGAAAATTAAGCTTTAATGCTTATTAACTAACTGTCACTAAATAGCTTAAACTCATCTGGATTACATGTAATTCCAATAGTAGCAAACAGACCAGATATATCATTAAGGTTACATAGCGAAGCTTTATAAATAAATAATTTTGAGAAAAGTTTATGATGTTCCGTTTGTCATGTCGCTTTCACATTTTTAACCCGTAAATCACACCTTTTGGGCCTGGAACTCAAAAGCTCAGCATTTTGACTTTCACAAGCCAATATCTACAACAATGTCATTGAAGTCTCTTTAATTCGGATAGTATGGATTCCTCCTAACAGTCATATCTATGACACTGTAATTAACATCTTTACTTATCATTTCAGCTTCTGAATTGTTGCTTTCTTTTGAAGTTATTATTATTATTAGGATTACAAACCCTGGCTGGTCGAGAAGAATGCTATAAGCCCTAAGGTACCAGCAGAGAAGACAGTCCAATGAGAAAAAACTAGATGAAACGAGGGGGGAGACAGGAGAAAGACACACCCAACTTAACGCCTCAGCAGGAAGGAATGAGCACCAGTTTTATACTTTTGAAGTTCATGAGATTCAACGACAGGACTAGGGAACTCATTCCATAACCTAGTAGTTGCTGGAATGAAGCATCTATGGGAACTGAGATGTGTTAAATCTTCCAACCGTGAAAGCTTGGCTATTTGCATTAGTGGCATTTCTAGTTAACCGAGCTGGACGAAAAGGATCAGGAAGTTCATTGTAAAAAGGATGGTTAGGATTATGATGTATCTTATACAGCAGACACAGTGAACTCACAGAGTGGCAGTGCCACAAGTCAACCTCAAGATCAGAAATTAAAAATTTGAAAGCTCTCAGATTCATGTCCAGTAGCTTAAGATGAGATGCTGTAGCAGTGGACCAGACAGGGAAACAATACAAGGAAGTATGAATGAGTTGAAACACTTCTTCATAAGAGGAATGTCTTCAAATATTCTATAATATTTCCTAATTAAACCAATCGTTTGGGCAATAGAAGTAGAAATAGAGCGCACATGTTGCCCAAAGGTAAACATACTGTCAACCAGCACAACAAAAAATTTTAAAAGATACACAAGTGTTCATTACAACATTGTCTATTATAAGATCAGGATGATTGAGGTACAGAGTTCTAGATCTACTAACAATCTTCCTTTAAGTTTTGTTTGCATTCAGCTTCATTGCACTAAAGATTGCACTAATCATTTATCTTTGTTAGGTCGCTATTCAGTGATTCAGAAATCAAATGCCTTTGAACAGGAGAAGGTAAGACTACTATCAAAGTAGCATCATCCACATAAGCAACAAGTTGGTTTTCCAGTTTAACTCACATATTATGTGTATATAGAATAAATAAGAATGGGCCCAGAACACTACCATGGGTGACACCAGAAATTGCTCTTCTCTACTCACCAATTTTCTCATTCACAATTACACGTTGTCTACGATAATTCAAGAACTCAGTTAGGATATTGAGAAAAGGACGACCGCCAATACCCAGCTGTCTATGTTTGTAAATCAATGATTTCTGATGTACACGATCAAAGGCTGAGCTGAAATCAAGTTCAACCATACGAGCTTCAAAACCAGAATCTAAAGCCCTTTGAATCCTGTCACAAATAATTAGGACAGCATCACAAGCACTGAGACCTTTACGAAAGCCAAACTGCTGACTTGGATAGAGAATGTTTCTCTCAGCAAAGGCATTTAAAGTTTAGCCAACGAACGCTCAAAAAGCTTTGAGAGAATAGGAGTGATGAAAATTGGACGGTAGTCCAATTTAGAAGTAGGAGTAACATTAGCAGTCCTCCAACACAAGCTAAACTCTCCTTCCCTAGATAACTTGCGAAAGATAACAGCAATCTTGGGAACAACAAAATGAGCAGTCTTAATAAAGAATAAAGGAAATATACCATGCTACTATTATATTCTCTCGCAGCTAGAGCATAAGCCTCTTACGCCAGATATCTGAGCCTAACATAGTTATTCCAAGTCATGTCAGATCTATTCCTTTTCCAGAAATTGTAAGCTTCTTGTTTATCAAGATATGCACGCTTAGAGTTATTATTGAGCCACGCTTTATCCTTGTTGCGGAAATTCACACCCCTAAATGGAATACGCCTCTCAATTATATCAGCAAGAACATTACTAAGAGATTCAATAGGATCATCTTGGCGGTAGAAATGAGGCCAATTAAGAAGAGAGAGATCCTTTAGGACTCCATTCCCGTCAGCTTGACTTCAAGTAAATCTTACGAGATAATGATAGCTCAGGGACAGATTGCTCAGTTCTTATATCGGCAGAGATACAAGTGTGGTCAGATTTCCGAATAGGACTCCCAACATTAGTATTGAAAAAAACAGGAACATCTGTAAGTATTAAATCTAGAATATTACCGCATCTGTGTGTTGGCCTTAAAATTAATTGATCACAACTAGATTCAGTAGATAAGTCAATTTCTCTTAAACCATGACGATAAGTAGGTGATACAGAGTTCAACCTCTCTCTATGGTAGGCATTAAAACCACCCACAAACAAAAATGCAGTTTTTCTATCATTTTCTTCTATATTTGCCATGCTATTCAGTCAAATATGTCATCATTGGCATCAGGGTTTCGATAGATTGAAAAAATTACTATTTCTACCAAATACTTTCACAACTAAAACCTCAATATAATTACATTCATAATTGGAATTCCGATAGGTAGGAAATCCATATCTAATGTAAACTGCCATTCCACGACCTCTTTCACGATCATCTTGCTTCAATAGATGAGGCGATTTAAAACCTGGAATTAAGAGCTCTTTAGAGGTTCTAAAGTTTGATACTAAAGTCTGAGAACAAAGTAAAATCTCAAATTGTCTGTAAGGTACAATCAAATCATTTAAATTTGTATGAAGCCAACGAATATTACTATGCAGCATGCGGCACTGCGGATGCCTACAGGTAATGGGTCTATGATTTATCTCCACATCACTAGCTAGCAAAATAATTAAAATTAGCAAAAACTTGACAGAATACTTGAAGACCATCATGATGCATGAAAGAATAAATTGTCGCCAAATACTGAATAATAAGAAAAAAAAAAGGTCTGCATAGAAGAAGATACGGCAGTATTTTAAGGAACGAGCCCTAAGGTCCACCTTGAGCCCTATTTTCAAGCAGAGACCAAGTGGGCCTAAGCTAGATCTCTAAGGGCAAGGAGAGAGAACTATTCTCGCGTGGGAAATTTCAAAGCGTCTGGTAACACCTGTGTTTGATCAGTCAGCCTATTCCCTGCTGAGACGCATTTTTCCGACCCTCCCCTGCCTGGAGAAGAGGGCCGACCCAAGAAGAAGGTTCCCCGATGGTCTTATCTCGTTTGGGCCTAAAGAGACTGCCACCAATGATTACTCCCCAGAGACTGCCATGCCTTGATGCCAGGGTCGACCATAGAAGAAGCTTCCTTGGTCGTCTTATCTCGTTTGGCCTAAAGAACTGGCGCCAATGGTTACTCTCCAGAGACTGCGATTCCTGGAGGCTTTCTAGCGAGGAAGCCAGCAGAGTATTTAACCTAAGGTCAACCGTTACTCGTTAGAGAGTACCGCTCACCCTTTTGCGAAGATACAGCCCTTGTCTCGAATTGAACCTCGGAGTTAAGGCTTGCGGCTAGAGAGATTGTTGTGAGTTTGGGCACAGCCAATCGGCAAATACGTGAAACTACTTTTTTTGAGAATTGTGAGAACGACTCTTCTCATCCCACCAAGGAAATCTCGCCCCTAGTATGAGATTACTCATCCCAATTGAAGACTGTCTCACCCTGCCTGGAAATTACCTTACTCGTGCCACAGGTAATGCTGACCCCTCCGTCAAGAGTACAACGCGCCTCGAGCGGCAAGACTAGCTCGCCTCTTAAGAATCGCTCCTCTCACCAAGAGTCAATCCGTAAAGGTATAGCCCTTTTACCCCTTATCGAGGATAATCCCCCCTTTTTATCCTCGCCACCTGATATCCTTCCCCCGAACCTTTAATTGGACTCCCCAGTGTTTACCAACATTTGTCCTGTCTATTTCCCATATTTTTACCCTTGTTAAACTGATTAGTATTTGATTTATTATTTCATTGGGGCGACATTATTCTCCCATTCCTTTGATTTTGAAGACATTTCCCTAATTAACATTATTCGTGGAACTAAAGTTTATTTTTGTTTTTAATCTTTCAATAATTTTGAACGATATCTGGTATTTAAATCTTCCCTTTGGCCAACCATTAATCTCCTCACAGTCTCACCACTTATTAGCCCTGGGCAGCTGGTGTATCCGCTCACGAATACCACGACATATATATATATATATATATATATATATATATATATATATATATATATATATATATATATATATATATATATATGTATATGTATATATATATATATATATATATATATATATATATATATATATATATATATATATATATATATATATATATATATATATATATTTCTCTCAAAGTAGCACGAGAGAATGATGAAAATGAATCCATTATTAAACCACATTGAAAGAGAAAACAGAATAATTTTTCCTTGCAGTAATATTTGTATTACCTTTTTTTGAAAAATCCGTGCAGGGAAGCGATTCGAACCAGGCACACTGAGGCATCGAGCACCGCTTTGATCTCAGTTAAAAGTATGCCTTTAGTACACTACGCTACGGGGAGAACCAAAAAACTCTCTGAATAGAATAGCTTTTTAAGAAACACTTTCGCAAGCTCGAACGGAGACTATGAAAGAAATAGAAAATTAATTGGGAAGTCAAAGAATAAATGAGGAATAGTTTAACGCGTTGCAGATATACAAATGTATATTTCTCTCAAAGTAGCACGATTTATTTTTGTTATTCTAATTGTGTGTGTCCTTGTGGCCGGAATTTGGTATCCGTTTCGGTGACGAGCATCTCCTAAAATCAGATGAATCCAGAGCAGGATTATAAATCTTAAATCCTGTCTGTGCATATAGGGGTTAATTAAGTTTTTTGTGAGGTATAGGATAGGATATCGTTAGGCAACTGATATTTTAATTTTGCCTTCGAAAGAGCCCCACGACCGTAACCGCAGGTTCTTTTCGCGTCAATCAACTAAAACGAGCTTTTATGCAAAAAAGATGTCTTCTTTTGAACGCTTCAAGAGTCGGAGAGAAGCTTTACGACTGTCTGGCTAAGATTTAATGTCCTATATCCAAGAAGAAGAAAGAAACGAAAGACCAGTAAGAAGAGAGAGAGAATTGGAAGATAGGAAGAGAAAAATTGAAGAAAGTAAAAAAGAGCAAGAATTGGAAGATAGGAAGAGAGAAATAGAAGAAACGAAAAGAAAGCAAGAATTAGAAGAATGGAACAGAGAGAGAAATGGAAGAGAGGGAAAGGATTCAGCAACATGAACACGAACTTAATCACAACCAAATAGAAGCCCTTTCTGTCAGTTCTAGAACCAAAGACACTCAGTCCCCATCCGTTAAATTGCCAGATATGGTGAGGACTTCTGTGCATAACTTCATACATTTTGAGAAGATATTTGTGGTCGACGACTGGGATATCGAAGCAGATGGTGTCTCTAGGTTGCTCCCACTCCTCAATACGCAACTCAAAGAGATTTTTATTTCCCTTGAAGCCTAAGCAACGATAGACTACTCCACTATTAAATCAGAACTTCTATCAGCAGTCATCATAAGCCCCGAATTCTACTAATCAAAATTCCGTCATGCCCGAATCCAGCCCGACAGACATTCTGTCAGTTTGGGTTCACTCTGCAACAAAGTTTCAATTTTTGGATAGATTCCGCCCAGATTACCCGTGCATATGCGTCTCTCGTATATTTCTTCCTTAGGGACCAGTTGATAGCAGCGCTGCCCCTGGAAATCCGCGCATTCTTGAAAGATAGGCGATGCACTACTTTCAAATAATGTATCGAATAGGCGGATGTGTACGTGGCCAACTATAATCTGTACACGAAGGACTACAAGAAATACCATCCTCCGTCCCCCAAAAGTAAGAATAATAACTCCCAGTTCCCCCCAAAGAACGCTCCTAATTTTGTGAAGATTCCCGATCTCCCCAAACCGAAGAACCATACTCGACTAGGTCGAGAGATATCGAGCCCCTCATTTTGACTCTTCTTTTTTCGACGTACCCCAGAAGGACCGTCGTCTGTTTTTTGTGTGGCGTGGAGGTTCACGTAAAATATAACTGCCCCCAAAATTCTCAATTCAGATCGCCTCCCAACCACTAGGTCCATCAAATCAACGCTTCTTCAATTATCCCGCCTTCTAGCCCAAAATCTCACGCAAAACTCTCAATGAATAGTCCCATAGGACACCCGGTGAACATACTTTGGCGGATTACAGTTCGAATATGGATCTGTAAATGGATGCAGGGTATGCATCCTAGTGAGGGACACTGGCTGTGCTTGTATATTAATGTCCGAGGAATTACCTTCCCCAGTAGGACCTGACCATACTAAGTATACTGTCGTCAACGAATACCTTGGACGAGCGAATGGATTACACGTCTTCCGGGGCTACCTAGAATGCTAGTATTTTATTGGATGGGCTAAGGTATTCGCTGCCCCGAACAAATTCTGTGCAGTGTTGGTAGGCCAGATCGCCCAAATAACCCCTAATCCGGTGGCCCAGCCAGTTATTACCCGGGCCCAGGTTCAGAAAAATTCCGCGCTTCCCGTTCCCCTAGAGGTCCCCTCTGACCCGACATTTGCAGCTCTCCGTTAAGTAGCCTTTGCGCAAGCCCAATAGGACTGCATAAAAATCCTGACTTTTTGGGAAAAAGAGAGAAGTTACGAACTAGGCTCTGCCCGCGGACAAAGAGAGTTCTCCTACCTCATTAAGAAAGGCATACTTTACCGCGCCTGGTCCGATGGGATCAGCACCGCTATTCATACTTTATGTATCCCCCCAATCTTACGTTTCCCAAGTCCTCCATCTCGCCCATGATGGTCTGTTGTCTGGTCATTTCAGCCATACCAAAACGGCTCAAAGAATATTTAGATATTTCTTTTGGCCTGGCGCTGCAAAAGAAATTGCCGATTATTGCAAGTCTTGTGACATCTGCCAGAAGACTGCGGCAAAAGGGCGTATACGACCAGCCCGCCTCCAGAAGACCCCAATAATTTCGGAGCTCTTTTTCTGAGTGGACATTGATTTAATCAGCTTGATTTACCCCCCGTCCAGCAAAAGACACTCTTACGCCTTAAACCTTGTAGATTTCGCGACGCAATTCCCCAAAGCGGTCCCCCTCAAGAAAATTGATAGCTTTACCTGTGCAGATGCCCTAATCTCTATTTTCTCTCACATCGGTATCCTAAACGAAATCTTGTCCGACAGAGGTAGACAATTATCCTTAAAATTAATGTCATACGTCGGCAAGCTCCCCATGATTAAGACACTATTTACAACCCCATTTCACCCTTTAGCGTATAGGATATGTGAAAAATTTAACGGTACCTTAAAAGCTGTATTAAAGAGGGTGTGTTATGCTCAGCCCTGAGAATCGCATCGATACCTGCCCGTTGCCCTTTTAGCTTTCAGGGTAATCCCTCAACATACCCTAGGATTTTCTGTATTTACCAACCCCCGCCTCGATGAAGAAATAAAATCATCCTACTCTTATTTATTGGACCTCCGCAATCGTTTCGAAGAGTGTGCCAACATAGCCTACAAGAATGTCGATCTAAATTTAGAAATAAACCGTACCTACTTTGACGTCAAGTAAAAAGAAAGACGATTTAGGCCCGGCGATGAAGTACTCCTTCTTTTGTTCACGGAGTCGGAAAACCTCCTTAGCCAATAGAAGGGTCCCTTCCCCGTCCTCGAGGCGCGTGGTCCCATGGATTATATTATTAAAACCCCCTAGGGAGATAAGCTGTTCCATGTGAACATGTTAAAGCGATATCACCGACGCGCCTGTATCAATAATATAGTCGCCCTTAACGAAGAGACAGTGATGAATGCCTCTTACCCCTCCGACTCCATTAACGTAGTCCAAACTGGGTGTGCTTAGCGGGATAATGATTATCATCTCCCCTCTTTACTAGGCTCCCCAGCAAATTCCGCCCCTGTATTAGATGTGAACTCCCGACTGGTACCTTTCCAGAAAACACAATTATTAGGCGTCTTAAATAATTTATCCGACGTGATCTCGGAAAAACCCGGTTGCTCGATCCACTTTGTGCACTCGATCAGACTCACCACCCAAGAGCCCATTCAATCAAAACCCTATCCTCATCCAATCCATTTGGGTCAGGCTTTCAACGACGAAGTGGAAAATCTGTTAAATTTGCGAATCATAGAACCTTCTAATTCGAATTACTGCTCCTCTATCGTTATGGTCCGAAAACCTGACCAATCTTTCCGTATGTGTGTAGATTTTCGGAAACTTAACAAGGGACCGTTTTCACACTGAACCTATTCCCCGGCTAGACCAAAATCTACTCCTACTCAAAGAGGCCAAATTTATTTCGGAAATAGACCTATGTTGGGCCTATTACCAAATCCTCCTACAGAAAAATGCCTGGAAATATACCGATTTCCCCACCGAGAAAGGACTTATGCAATTTCGGCGCCTTGAATTCGGACTGGTCACTGCTTGCAGTAACTATAACCGAATAATGCGTCTAATACTGGACGGGTTATATAATGTTTCATTCTACTTCGACAACATTTGCGTTGCAACTACACCTGGGATCAACATCTGATCTCCCTCCAATCTTTCTTTAGTAGGCTCCTAAGCACGGACTTACTGTAGGCCCCAGTAAGTGCCACGTTGAGTACGGCACAATTAGATATTTAGGATTCAACGTCGGAAAGAATCAAATTACGCCCCCAAAAGAAAAGATAAGGGTCATAGTCAGCATGCCCCTCCCGCGTACGAAGAAGCAGTTACCCTCGTTCATGGGATCTACGTCTTTTTACCGGTGATTCGTTCAAAACTTTGCCTCACTCGCATCTCCCCTTTGCTCCGTGCTTCAGAAGAAGTTGTCCGATCCCCTTGACTGGAACTACAAAGCTACCGCCCATTTTCATAAGTTGGAAGACCAGCTTGCGTCAGCCTCCATCTTAAAGATCATAAACCCAAATAAGCCTTTTGGCATTCGAACCGACGCCAGTAATGATAGCATCAGATGTGTACTCTCTTAATATGGCGAGGACTGCGAAATTCACCCTGTTGTTTACGCCAGCCGGATGCTCCTGACGCGAGAAAAGAATTACTCGGTTTTTGAACGTGAAGCTCTCGCGATTGTTTGGAGTGTACATAAATTTTTCATGTATTTAATAGTGAAGGAATTTATGTAGAAACTGATCACCGCCCCCTAGCTATCTAAAGAACTCTAAAAGTAAAAATGGTTGGTTGATGAGATGGAGGTTGCTCCTCCAAGAATATCAATTTTGAATTATCTATATTAAAGGAAGTACCAATGTCCTAGCAGATAGTCTCAGTAGAAACCCCGTAGAGGCCCTACCCAGCTAAAGAAGGAACACTTAGTCCTATATTATTCTCACTCCGTACATAAACTCTGTCGCCTAGTTTGCGTATTCGCGCTATAAGCCTCAAATCTGTTGTTATATTTACCCATTCTATGCATACCATTTGACGGTTATGTATTTTCCTTTTTTTTGGTATGTTGTAATCCTCCGTATTTGTATATAATATAATGTTTTGTCGTTTCCATTCCACTACCATTTGCATGTTTGATTAAGTAAATCATTTTTAAAAAAAATATTAGTAATGATTTCTTTTATTACTTGTATCAGTTTGGTCGGATAGTCATATATGTGTACACCTGTTCAAAGCAGGTTAGGAATTCTCTGTCCCAACTCATGATACCCTACAAGAACAAAACCCTTTCTAAAGTTTGGAGATGCTTTTTTATCTCCTCTTCACTCCAAGAAAAGGTCATCTTCCGGAAGGAAGGAGTGTGAGGGAACGAACCTTGAGGTCCACCTTGAGCCCCCCTTTGAAGCAGAGACCAAATGGGCCTAATCTAGTTCTCTAAGCGCAAGGAGAGAGAACTAGAGAACTATTCTCGCGTGGAAAAACTTCAAAGCGGTTTGTAACACCTGTGTTTGATCAGTCGGCCTATCCCCTGCTGATATGCATTTTACCGACCCTCTCCTGCCTGGAGGCCAGGATCAACCCGAAAAGAAGCTTTTTCAGTCGTCTTATCTCGCCTGGGCCTAAAGAGATTGGCGCCAATGGTTACACCCCAGAGACTGCCATGCTTGGAGACTTTCTAGCGAGGAACCCAGCAGAGTATTTAATCTAACGTCAACCGTTACTCGTCAGAGAGTACCGCCCGTCCTCTCGCGAAGATGCCTCTCAGCTTGATTCGAACCTCGGAGTTAGGTCTCGTCGGCTAGACAGATTGTCGTGAGTTTGGCTACAATCAATCGGCAGATTCTTGAAACGACTTTTTATTTGGAGAATTGCGTGAACCACTCTTCTCCTTCCGTCAAGAAAACTTCGTCCCTCGTCTGAGATTACTCATCCCAATTCGATACTGTCTCACCCAGCCTGGAAACTACCTTACTCGTACCCCAGGTAATTCCGACCCCTTCGTCAAGAGTACAACACCCCTTGAGCCGCAAGACTCGCTTGCCTCCTAAGAATCGCTCCTCTCACCAAGAGTCAAGCCGTTAAGGTAAAACCCTTTTACCCCTTTTCGACGATAATCCCCCCTTTTGTCCTCCCCACCTGATATCCTCCTCTCAACCCTTTAATTGGACTCCCCAATGTTGACCAACATTTTTACTCTCTGACCAAGTACCATATTTTGATCCCCGTTTAACTGATTAGTATTTGATTTATTATTTCATTGGGAGCGACATTATTCTCTCATTCATTTGCCTTTGTAGAATTTTCCATAATTAGCATTATTAATGTAATTAAAGTTTATTTTTGGTTTTAATCTTTCAATAACTTTGAATTAAACCTGGTATTTAAATCTTCCCTTTGGCCAACCATTAATATCCTCACGCACCCACCTCTTAATAGACCTGTGCAGCTAGTCTATCTATTTGGCAACGTAAGTAGCCTGCATTCTCTTCACCGAAGGTATCCACTTACGAATACCACGATACAGTAGCCTGATGCAGTACTCAGGTTATAAAAGAAAAAGTCCCTGCTTGGTCAGAAATTAACTGGACTATGATCATTTACTTATAGCGAGCCTCGGTACTGAGTAGAAACATTCTTAACCCGAAGATTTGTCCCTACAGTTTTGTTCCCCGAAGAATGGATCCAGCGTAGTTACTCTCTACATGAACCAGAAAAGAAAGGCAGGTAACCAGTCAACCATGGATAACCCACTCAAGCAGAACAACTGATCACGAGCATTTCGAGCCCTGGTTAATGGCACCTGTTACAAGACTACCAAGCAAGCTTTACACAGTCCACCAAACTTCCTGCAAAATAATAGAAGAGAAAGAGAGAGGATAGAAGAAAAAATAATGTGGACAATAAAGGAGATTAGGGGTAGATGAATCCACTGAAAACAATGGAGGATGTTCATTTACCAATATTTAACCTAAAAGAAAGAAAAATACAAGAGGTAGGGCCAAGTGATAGGAGAGTATGCTTGAGTGTACCCCAAGCAAGGAAACTCACTTCAGACTCTAGAATACCCTGGTACAAGGTTGTGGCACAGTCTTAAATGGAATGAGAACAGTGGTTATTTATTCGGAGAACCATCTCCTACAAGTCCTGCCAACCAAGGCTAAGATCGTTATATATACAAATGGTTTGATTTTGGACTATGTACCTTCTTCGGAAGAGTTTCCAAACAAGGCTATCGGGTCTCCACAACCAGATGGTTTGATTAGGGAGTGTCCATCTCCTAGAAGAGCTCCCATTCAAGGCTAAGAGCCTCTACCCTAGGCAATATTATGTCAAGCCAAGGGCAAAATATACATGTATTTGTGATCTCATAAAAGCTAAATATTCAGGGCTTCCCATCAATACTAAATACATAGGAGCCCATCAATAAAAAATGATTTGGGGCCAACATAAACAATATATAAGTGCATTGTGATTATCTCAACTTAGCTTATTCTTTTATGGAAAGGGTGGGGGAGTACAGAAATATCATCACTCTGTGGTACTGGTGAAATAAAGGATGGAAATTTTGGATAGGAAATAGCAGGTGCATCTTTTTAATTTTGACGATTGGTATGTGCACCATGCAGAAGTAGCTTTAGCTTGACTGGTCAGTGAGTTCACGCCAAATCATGGGAGTGGTAAAATTGATGGCTAATCTTTCTCCTCTATACCATACTGGAAAAGTAAAAATATATACTTTATTGTTCTTTTGATTTACAAAAAAATATGATAGCTTGAATACTTGTGGGATTTAATATTTTACTCTTCACAACAAACAATTTTCTTACCTTCCAAAATTTCCTTGTAGTGCTCACAAACAATATGATGGGCCCAGAGTTTTCCTTGTTCCCCAACTTGCATGCTTAAGCATGCTTTGTAAGCTTTACACATTTTCATAATGTTTTGATGAACTGCCCGGAGATATTACAGAATGCTTTTGGAGAATGATTGCAGCTTCTTGAGGTCATTTCTTTTGTGAGGGGTTCACTAGGGTAGCTAGAGCTTAAATGATAGCAGGTGTGTGGATCCCTCAAGAAGTATTTCTCATTTAATATTCCAGCATCTTCCAGAAGGTTCTATAAGATGCAGAGATGTGTTCTGGCAAGTTATGGAACATTCTTGAAACTTAATAAAATTCAAACTAAATTCTAGAAACTTCTCATTAAATGTAGAAAGTTTTGGAAGGTTTCCTAAAAACAAATATTATTCAACATTTCATTGCTCTTTTAAAATAGGATTTACAATTTTCTACAATACTTTGAAAATAATTAAAGCCTGCAGACTTTTATATATTCTAATTTTGTTCCTAAATTAATAATATACTAGCATTATTTTCCAATGGGGCAAATTAAGAAATTTAGTGCCCTACCTATGAAAGCAAAATATTAATTTGGGGATTAAAATAACCTTCTTTCATTTATTTTAGTTACGAACAACAGGAAAACGACACAAGAAAAAAGAGAAATTAGCATTGGCCATCAACTGTTTGTGAGGAACCTTATCGAATAGGTAGGGATTTTTTAAAATCTTGGTATATAACATCAATCAATTTATGTAATCATATTGCTTTAAGACATTTTGAAGAAATCTAGTCAATTTGTAATACAAGATGTGTCTTCTGAATCCATATTAAAAGTTAAGCAAATCTTTCGATTTAAAATAAGATACAATTTTCTCGTATATGAATGATTCTAGGAGTTCTCCGACAAATGAAGCTAAACTAATAAATAGATCGATAAAGGTTAAATTACTGTGAGCATTTTATAAAAAATAAAGTTATACTTGCATATTCCTATTCTATAGGAACAATTCGCTACCTAAAAATCATTAAAAAAATTAAGATTCTACTGACTACACCCTTAACATCTTTCAGAACCCTGTTTAAAAGATATCTGGAGTCTGTTTTAGAATATGACCTGGTGGCTGAATGGCTGCTTGGCTGACTGTCGCGCTACAAGACTTCAACTGGGTGTCTATCCCTCCTGTCCAACCGCGATGGATTCGTGTAAATTTCTAAATATTATACTAGGAAGGCTGAATTTGATTATAAATAGGAAATAGAAGCACGTGAAAAAAAAACAAGGCGAATATTATATTTGTAGTTTGGGGCAGTCCACCACCCAACTGAAGCCTCATTGCGCGGGAGTCAGCCAATCAGCCATTCAGCCACCGGGCCATTAAATAAAATAGATCCCATATCTGCCATAAATTAGATAACATATCAATGATTATCGGATAGTTTAAAAATACATATTAAGCAGAGGGGTGAAAAAGAAATAAAAGAAGCTACCTAAGAGCAAATTAAAACTAAATAAATCTTTCATCTAATCCAAGATTAACGCTTTCATGAGATTATTATGTAATGCCATTAACTCATTCCACCTTTGTGTCAACGCTGATTAGGTTATTGCATAAAAAAAGCCGAAAAATTGTATTGGGGTGTCTCGTATACTTATCCCTGGAAGCACTTAAGAGGATTTAATAGTATTTATCTCTTTGCATGAAAGAGTAGCAGCCGCGCTCTGAATGGTTCCATCCTCATCCCAATCTACTCCGTGAGACAAACGAAATTATTATTTAAAATTAAAGTCCGCGCATTAGTTCAATAAGTGATATTAGTGAGCCTCGCGATTGATAAAAAATCAGCGCCTACAGGGATTGGAATTAGCGACCTCACACGCGCAAAATGCAGATATTACCAATGAGCGACGATGCTGGTTCGGACTCCGTAGAGGCTTATTTTCATTATTCGCGAAGCCTGCTATTATGTCTTAATGGACGCATCCGAGGGTCTCAGTTTTACACTGGATCATATTTGTGGAGCAGTGAAGCAGCGGGTTTGGAGCGACGTCACTCTGATGAATTTATCCTGTAATTTTCGGTTTTGGTATGTTCGCTCTTTCCGTTTTTGATCCTGTAATATGTATATTTTTTGTATCTTCAAACCAATTGATAGTATTCATAAATGTATGACTGGTCTTCTGAGTTTGTCAGACATTTTATACGACATTCTTTCCTTGCAAAATGTTATTATGCTTAGCAGTTCCAAAATAGATTTTAAGGGATCTATACATGAAGATTTGAAGTTGGTGAAAGCATGCTAGCTTTCAAAAATTGTGACGACGGCTACTGAAAAATAGAAAACAAACGTTAACAAAATTTGGTCAAAATATATATGATACCATTATCTATTTATGGTTATAACGATCGAAATATAAATAGAAATTATAGCAATCATTTTGCTGAAATTGAATAACAGATCATCTGTTGAGAAACAATGTTATTATAAGGAAATAGAATTTCTAGATAAACTCAAAACTATCACGTTTTTTCTCTAATCCTTATTCTAATCTTTAAAAATCGTTGATCATGTTTATAAGTAATTTTGCATTTTTTCATGATTAGCATTATTTTATTGATAGAACTCAAGCAACTCTTTGAAGTTATTTTATTTATATAGAGTAGATATTTATTAATTAATTTAATTAGAAATATAATTCCCACCAGTTTCTACCAGTAGGCTCTATCATTGTACTGACTTTTCAATACCACGTTTGTAAAAATGATTTGATATTGACTTTAACAAAGTTCTTTAAGTTTGTTCAACCAATTCTGTTGTTGGCAACTTCATTCTTTTTAAGTGATTCGCCAAAACCTTAAAAAACTATTAAACTGATAGGGTTAAGTATGGTAAGAATGAATAATTGCTCATTAATTCTCAATCCAATTTTCTTTGGTATCTCTACCAAGCTGAGGTCACTCGTTGTCTTGATAAAAGATCATACTGATGTTGATTAATGCCGGTCTTTATTTTTCTTTGAGTGTTGCAAGTAAACGGTGCAAATAAGCAAAGTAATCTTCTTTAGTGAGTGTTTGATTTGGATTAAGAATTTCATACTGGATTATGCCATTCGTATACTACTAAACGCAGAAGAGAATCTTCCCTGGATGAGTCACCTGTTTTTTTAAAACATGCAGTATGAAATATGACAGCCTCTGACTTCTTTGTTATCCAAGAGTTTTGATACAACAAAGTAAAAATACGAATTAAACCAACCCAAACCACAATCAAACTGATATTTAAACATGCAGTTTGAACCTTACTACCTGCTACCTTTGGGATACCATTACTCTAACCTCTTAACAATAAATGCACCATTACGATTCCGTACTCATAATGATTTGTTACTCTTGAGAAACCAATAAACGCTCTGTAAATGGTACGAAATGTGTTTCAATAAATCTGGCCAAAAATATTTTGTGAATATAAATTCTAATGACATTTTCTAATTACAAGCAATTTAAAGGAAGTTTGTATATAAAGTTTTGCTCGAATGCTCTGTACCCATAGAAAACAAATGGCAAATGCATAGCATTATAAAAATCAACTAATTTTACGTATAAACGATAGAGAACAAATAGCTTATACATAGAGACCAAATCGATTAAGCATAGCGTTATATAAGTCAAACCATTTTATGTATAAGCCACAGCAACCAAATAACCTACGCATAACGCCTTTTAGAGTACCAAAATTTCGGTGGCAATAAAATCACAGAGTTTTATATGTATATAAACCATAGAGACGACAAAGCGCATGCGTAGTGGTATCTAAATCAATTGAATTTCCGTCGCCATATCTATCGCATAGATTCATCATAACGTTAAATTTCAGAAGCCATATATATCTCGCAGCTTCAGCATAGCGTTATATACCCTACAAGCAAAATAACAAAATGATTTTCCTCTATTAAATTATTTTCAAAAATATGATGAGAGGTAAATGAAATTTTCATGATACATATAGGTATGAATTTAATATATTTTATGATGATTTTATACGATTCAATCGTATCTTCAAGAAATTATAGTAAATAAACTAATAAGATAAAATATTGGTACATGCAAAGTAAGAGAGCAATTTTTTCGTTCAAAAAGTTTCTTAAAATAATCCTCCAACATTTTTCTCATTAGGTAAAAACTTTACAACTGCCATTGTTGTCGTATTCACTTTGCAGAGATGCTACCTCACATAAAAGTGACTCGTGAGCTCACTCAAGGAATTGTTTACTTGAAGACCGGAGAGGACCGTTTTTTGTGATTGTAAGAGAGGTAGGAAGGTGCAAGAATGTGATTTCGCGAGGTTCTCAAGTTATACAATGAAAAATGAAGCTATAAATCTCCTGAAAATATCGGTCGAGCCCGGATAACCACCTTTGAAGAAGACAGGGCTAGTATGCGCTTCTATCTGAAGGATCCCTTCAAGATTGCATCAGGAATTTCTCGAAAAAATAAGACCAATAATTTCACATTATCCCTTCGCCTCAATGCATCTGGTTAAAAGCTCGTTCTCCAGCAACTAAACCAATCATCAGTAAATAGAACCAGAAGGTGAGACTTGAGCTCATGTTGTTTGAAGGGATGGAAATTGGAAGAGAATTCAATTCAACAAAAGAAGTAAATTTAATTTAGCTATATCTGATGGTTGACACTTTGTTAGACTCGCTGCATGCGACAGACTAAAGCCTAAATGTGTTGAAAATCCTGCCAAGCATGGAGGAGGCAGCGTCATGGTTTTGGAGAGGTTTTAGTCTAAAAGAGTTTGTCCGTTAGTACGAACAATAGAAATCATCGGTAAATGCGAATGTGTACCTAAATCTCGTAAAACAACATGTTATACCTTCACTCCGAGCATCTGTGAACCAACCAGCGGTATTTATGTAGGACAACGCGCGGTGTCATACTACAAAGCGAGTAAAATATTATTGCAAACAAGAATATATCAAATTAATGAAGTGGCCTGTTCAAAGTACGGACCTGAACTCAATTGGGAAACTTAAGGAGGATCATTGAAGACAAAATTAGAGATCAGCAACCTTCAACTGTGACTGATTTATTGGCGAAAATTGAGCAAGAATAGAGCAAAATATTACCAGAAATTTGCAAGAAACTGGTGAGGTCTCGTGGTCGTCGTTGCGACGTAGTAATACAAAACCAACGCTTCAAGACCTCATATTAAATGTTTTAAATTTCACTTTTGTCAAATCTTGCTTAGTTTCTAGTGTATTTGCTTGCTAAGCAATTCTGTGAATAATCGTTCTCATATTTTGCACATATCAATATTTTATTTTGTTAGTTTATTTAGTATAATTTTTTGAATTGCTATTTTATTATATGAAATCTTTATATAATATATTAAAAGCATGCATTTATGTACCATGAAAATTTCATTTACCTGATTATCATATTTTTTTAAATATTTATCAAATAAAAACCGTTTTCTTATTTTGCTCGGTAAGGAAATCAAACAAATTTGCGTAGGCAAGTATTTTTCATAGCTTTAGTATAATGTTAGATAAATCCCCCGAATTTCGGTAACTATAGACCTCAAAAGTCCACAAATATCTGCATTTATTTACGGGAGAAACCATGGTATATTATCCTCTTTTTATTCCATATATATATATATATATATATATATATATATATATATATATATATATATATATATATATATAGTTATAAATAAACAATAACGTGTTAGTCAATGCAGGTATGTAGAACTGTAGGTGGAACTCACAGAAAGGTTCCCAATGTGCGCCAAAACGACCGTGCTTGTAGGCATGGGTGGGCTAGGGGTAGAGGCTGTCTTTCTTAACATTGAGGCATAGGACGTCACAGGAATCTCCGGGCGCGCCAGGACCAAGTCCTTAGCCCTCGCGAAATGAGAGACGATCCTGAGCTTGAACGGCCATGATTTTCTTCTCAAGAAGATACGCATCTTATTGCTACGGAGAAGCGGGATGTGGCTCTCCGCAATTGACACTCTTTGGTCACACACGATTTGGACTTATCGTTTGCGGCCTAGGAGCAACTGACACCGCCTTCGGGTAACCCCTAGTTTTCCGCCCGTCTACAGGATCGATTGGTATGGCCAAAGTAGTGGCAGTAGTAGGACCTCCGCAGCACGCAGCAGTGGCGCAAATGCCTTCACGCGGTGGCGAGATCAACCGACACGCAGAGACTCAGGGAGCTTGCCTCAGTCAAACGCGATCAAGAGTGTAAGGGTGAGCCTCATGGCCCCTCCCTGTTTTCTCGTCACACGTTCGAATTTGACCGCTTCAATGGTCAGCCAACTCTAAGGTGATGTCATCTATAGAGTAGTCCACGAGTTCCCTCGCATAAAACAATCTTTTCACGAAGTTCATGGTAGAGTGCGGCGTCACACTCACAGGCGTGCCATCAAGTGTCCGAACCACACTAATCATGGCCGCCTCGGGGAATCCGATGCATTGCCAGAGGGTTCTTTTCCGAGAAAAATGTCACCTTCAGCTTTCTAACAATCTTGCTAGCTAGAGCTCTCTCCTGATGGATCATGTTGCCCTTAACCAACATGCTGCCATCGGTGGTGCGAATAACAAGGAAGCGTTTGAAGCAAGCGGGCTCGAAAACGCCAGGTAATCTCAGAATGAGGGGCCCCAACGTAATAGAGGCTCTGCTTGAGCACTTTTGGTCTTTGTCAGTGAGTCCCCTGCCAGGGAAGGGCCGGGGCCGGACGTGCCGTGCTTGGCCTGGCCACATACTGAAACGGCAGCGGCCTCGTCCGTCCCCGTGGCTCCCGTAGAGGGAGAGGGAACCTAAGTCTTTTTTGCCTTTTTTTCTGTTTCTTTACTTTTTAGGAGAGAAAGGCGGTATATCAACCCGCTTATCCCCTCCGCCGGCAGGATCTCCTAGGCCAGATGGACCGGCATCCGCAAGATCCTTCTCTAAAATGGCGAAGGTCTTGGCTGTCACAGGGGCACCAGCCGAGTAAGGAGATCACTTATCTGCTTGTAAGGCTTAGGGAGCCCGCGCCGTCTTATGAAAACATTTCACGGGGCCGGACTCGGGTTCTGTGCTTGGCACCGAGCCCGTGTTCGACCCCATGGAAGATTCTACTGTCTGTGGCTGGGTCACCTCAGGAACCATGTCCATCTCAGAGGTGGGCCTCCATGTGCCTCCTCCAAGACATCACAAGTCCTCTTCAAGGTACATTTTGTCCTATCGAGTGCCGGCGAACTAGCATCCGTCGGGGAAATGTAGAGGCATGAACAGTGACCCCCTGTAAGCTTGATATGCGCTCCAGCCGGACTTTGGATGGCATAGGCCAACGGGCCCTGTCATCCCTCACCCCCCTAAGGGAATTGGCCCTATCAAGCCGCTCCTACCAGGAGCGGTCAATTATGAGCCGCTGTCCTGCTTTCTTGACAGTGCCCTAAGAAAGTAAAGGGAATAATAGCACTGAAAAGAGGGAGTCGCATAAAGGCGACTACATAGAACAGGGTGAGGGGAGTCTAATGCACCCGTAGGCATTGGAGAGAAGTTAGCCTCTTCTCCGGTAGAATAATTTTGTTGGGTCACCTGCGAAATCACAGGTTGGGGGAACTCCATTTTTCAGTGGAGCTGCCCGAATGTGGCTCCGGGAAAGCTCGAGGGGAAAGTAGAGAGGGGTATTTTTATCTTTTGTCAACTTATAATTGGGCATGGTGACCCTATTTATGTCATGGGATGCATACACTAATCACCCTACGCAGTAACCCGCTCTGCGAGAAGTGAATACGGGGCCGGTAGAGCCAGCGGCCGCCATTTTAGGCCACTCTTCCCGCCTAATGGCCAGGTATTCCATCGGCATGGTTGCTCAACCTTAGGCTCGGCGTAAAATCGATAGACATTGAAATCAAAAAGAAATGGGTTGTTAAAAACCCACCACCCCAAACGGGAGCTCAAGGGTGGGGGGACATTTTCTCCTACCCCTTTAGCCCTAAACCGGGTTGGTTGGGTGAGAAGAAGCTGTTCAGCGTCTACCTCGTGAAAAAAATAACCCGACCAAAGAAAGTTGTGGGAGAAGTTGTAGGGAAAGGAGGAGAAGAGGGTAAGCTGAAGCTGGACGGGGCGCTGAGTTCCACCGAACGGCGGCCAAGAAAGCAAATCGTCATGCCCATTTACGGGGATAATTTATTGCAGCTGAGATTTCGGCCATGTTCGACCATCCTCTGAGCGAGATTATTTTTACATTTATTTCGCCATCTCCAAATTGTACATTCATATAATAACGATAATCTGTGGTTTAAAGATTATACTAAAAAGGTCATAGAATTTGTATATAAAAAAAGAATGGGGGCAAGGTTCCTATTGGAAAACCTAGGTAATGAGATTTTTATGAGTGTTAAAAATTTAATCCATTAAGAGTTATAAAATCGTTTGGGTAGCCGTCTGTTAGCTATTAAGCCTCGGTCTCTCTTCTTGGATTAAGATAGCTTCCATGATGTAAAGGCGGGTGAGATCAGTTATCCGTTTTATTACGGTGTTATCCCCAAAAGTTTCTCTTGATAGAGGGGTTCCGTGTTGCATTAAATAGCGATTTTTAATGGCCCCGTTTTGCAAATGCATGGTGAGTCTACCACCTACTTATCTAGTAGACTCACTATGCATTTGAAAAATGGCACCATCAAAAATCACTATTTAATGCAACACAGATCCCATCTATCAAGAGAAATTTTAGTGAATAACACCGTAATAAAAGGGAGAACTGACCTCACCTGCCTTCAAATCATGGAAGCTATCTAAAAGAAAAAGCAGAGACCAAGGCTTAATGGCGAACAGATGGCTACCCAAACGACTTTATAACTTAATGGATTAAATGGTTAACACTCATAAAATTCTCATTACCTAGGTTTCCCAATAGTAACCTTTCTCCCATTATTTTTTTTTATATCCAAATTCTATGACTTTTTTAGTATAATCTTTAAACAAAGGATTAACGTTATTATATAAATGTACGATTTTGAAATGGCCAAATCAATGTAAAAATTATTTCGCTCAGAGAATGGTCGAACATGGCCAAAAGCTCAGATGCAATAAATTATGAATATTGGAACCTTTATTCATAACCTTTCGCCAGGAGAAAAAATATAATAAGATAATTAAAGGAGCAAAGGAGGAAGTTAATCAAAGCTCATTTGGATGTTTTTTTACTATAACACACAAAAAGAAAAACTTTTACCTAAATATATATATATATTATTAATATTTTTTATATTTTATTGATATTTTATGGGTATAGATCGTGAAATTCGAAAAGATTTGTCCGGAGGTTCTAGTTAGCTTCGTACTTAGGCTATACAACGCAGCCCTTCCAAGGTTAATTTATTTATGTTCCGCAGTTCACTTTAAAACATCATATATTTTTGTCTTTCTGATATTCTAACATTTAGAAATTAAATCTCCAAAAAGATTTTAATTAAATATTAATGTAATTAGTATTTTTTCAGAATCGGGTGTTAAAAACGTTATAGTGATAACAAATATTAACCAAAATAAACTTAAAGTTAATTTGCTAAGGTCTTTAGAGTTAAGTAGCATGTTAAGGTCGTTCTAAATGGATTTTTTCGCTTAAAGTTAAAAAAATAGTATTTAGGATTGCTAGGATTAAGGAGATGAGAATTTCTAAAATTAACAGCAGTTACCTAAGTGTATTTAATATCGGTATGGAAATATTGTGTAAGTTAAGGGTACTACTAAATGTTACCTGAATTAGGATAGATGAGTTTAGTGAGGGTGAATTAATAGATTTTATAAATTCAATCTTATTTGGTGAGTTTATTAACTTTATTTGATAAACGGAGAAAATCTGAGCAATTTCGAAAACATCAAACCAATGGTATTAGATGAATAGAGAACGTGACTGATTACATCTCCTGTAATGAATATATATATATATATATATATATATATATATATATATATATATATAATATATATATATATATATATATATATATATATATATATATGAGTTCGTATATCCCCAAACTGTATATTTTATTTCGTTTTTAATTTATTCAATTTATTTGATATCGCCATTTTTATCCACTTATATTTAGTCATATTTTTGATCACTAGATTCCTCTCTTAATCCGTTTTATTTCCCACGTTATCCCCATAGTCTCCCTACTATTATTCCTATCATTCAAAGCTTCCATCAACTTCTTCCTTTCAATTTCTGTTTCATCCGCGCTATCCGCACACTGCGATTTAAACTCGCCTTATTTTATACTGCTCTACAGCCCGTCTTACTACACTCTCCCTCGTTCCTATGTTCCATAGCTTCTCTCTCACATCAACGTAAACGTTCATTTGGTTCCCCTTCCTTAATCCCCACCCTTCTTGGTCCCCTGCATTTCCCCCCCTTATCTTCACTCTTACTCTCTCATTCGAATACAAATACTCTCCACCGAGTTGATTCGCTATTTCCTCTAAACAATTCATCATCCGGTTAGAGTTTGCAACAATCTTCTCTCTTTTCTTTGTATCCTCTCTTTCTTAATTTCTACGTAACTCCCTCCTCCCTCATACGAATATATCTTATTTCTTTCATGTCATTGTTACGTTAGTTTACACACACCACACACACACACAAATACACAAACATTCTCTCTCTCTCTCTCTCTCTCTCTCTCTCTCTCTCTCTCTCTCTCTCTATCTCTCTCCATATATATATATATATATATATATATATATATATATATATATATATATATATATATATATATATATATAAAAATGTGTGTGTGTGTGCGTGTATGTGAAAGATAATGGAAAACCACAATATTTGAATCAAGATTTTATTTATAACTATAGGACTAGTTTCGGCAAGATGCCATTTCGGGCTAATAATGAAGAAGCTAGTTGGAAATGGCATCTTACCGAAATTAGTCCGATAGTTATAAATAAAATCTTGATTCAAATATTGTGGTTTACCATTATCTTCCACTGATAAACATCACGTCAATGTGATATCTCACATTATATATATATATATATATATATATATATATATATATATATATATATATATATATATATATATATATATGCAGATTTTGACACTCTCTTCCTCCACTTATTTATTCCTTGCCAATCGAGAATGGGAGGGAATATTTAAACTCGCTAACTATCTCTTGTATGTTCTTCCATGCATTGCTCTCAGTCGCTCTTCCTAGTTTTAAATCGAGTTTATTTTTTTTATTTTTTGTCTCTTCCTCCTACTAATTTTTTCGTGCAGATATTTTTATTTATATATTTTTTCATTTCAGGGATCCCTCTGTGTCAGTTCAGTTTAATTGTTTTTTACATAATTTAGTTAGTGGATTTTCTGTCTACATGTATATATATATATTTGCATTATTTACCTATGGATATTTTTTTCAATTAAATTTAGAGAAAATTGAGCAGTTATCCGTTTTTTCCTATTACACAGGGTAAGTTTAGGCGTTTTTTCCAAGATATTCGTGTGTTGAAAGCCCAAAAATTGGAGGACTTTTCCACAATACTTGCGATTTTGAATGTCTTTTCTGCATTTTTTAATGTGTTCAGCTCCAATCGCTCTGGGTTAGAATTATAATCTGGTCTAAAGGTGCTTGAATCTGTATTTATAAAGAATCTTCTGTAACTATAGAATTAATTGAGAAATTTGGGGCTGAATAAGATATAAAAGTGTGGGAAGAAAAAAAGATATAACGTTGATGCGCTTCGAATCCCTTTGTGGAGAAATAATTGCAGTTGATCTTTTTGTGTTTTTTCAGTTTCCATCTCTTTACTCTTTATATAATCATTGTATTATTATTATATTTATCATCATAATTTTTTATCCTTATTTATCCTCAAATTGGCATCTGGATGATGCTTTGCCGCTAAAAATACTGTCCACGACTTCAAATAACCTCCACATTAATCATAAAGGAAACCATCTTAATTTTACTCCTCATTGGCCTTCAATGGCAAAGAGGTGCAATAGGCTGTAGCACCTCATCCATCCAAGGTTCAACTCTAGAAGATTTTCCTGACACGTCCCATCACAGAATTGCTTCAAGGCTCAACTCTAAACAAATGTTCCTGACATGTCTCATCGCACAAAACCTCCAAGGGTCAACTCTAAACAAATGTCCTTGACACGTCCCATCACACAAACCGCCCCTAAGGGTCAACTCTAAACAAATGTCCTTGACACATCCCATCATAGAATCCCTCCAAGGGTCAACTATTAACAAATGTCCCTGACTTGTCCCATCACAGAATCCCTCCAACGTTCAACTCTAAACAAATGTCCCTGACACGTCCCATAACAGAATCCCCCCCAACGTTAAACTCTAAACAAATGTCCCTGGCACGTTCCATCACAGAATCCTTCCAACGTTCAACTCTAAGCAAATTTCACTGACACGTCCCATCACAGAATCCCTTCCATGCATTCTCATTATACACAGTATCATCTACTTCCACTGCTTTTAAATATCTTTTTTTTCAAATATTTTCAGAATATAAACCGTTCGCGCATCAGGGTATCTATTTTCCGTTCAAGTTCGTTCACCTCAAGCCATCCTCAGTTATCTTTCCTTACAACATTTATACTTCTTGTCCATTTGCTTCTTACTGTATCTACCCTTCTTTCACCCAACATTCTTCTTAAATTGTTAATTTACGCTGATCTCACTCTGATTCATATACTTTGTAACTATCACACATTGATGTAGATATCTTATTTAGTACAATCTTAAGCAATTTAGCAATCATTTCTATTTAGCTGGCTTCTCTAGCTTAGTAATGAAGATGATTTGGGATGTCTTCAGGCCGTTATGGAAGTACATTGCTGAAAAGGCAGCATTGTAGAGGTTCATCAGCTTAATTTTCAACCTTTCTCTGACTTCCTCCAGGTGCCTGATGTTGGTTTGCCTTAGGACTGGCGCATTTTGTTTGAAGGGAGTGATGGTCGATTCCATCTCTTCCTTGGTGATTGAGGAGCCTTAGGGGCTTTCCTGTCAAACCTAGTCGTCAGAGGTCGTATATGTAGTGAATCCCTCCTCGCCCATTTTTAAGTACTCCCGAACTCAATATTCGAAGCTTAGATTGAAGTTCTCATTCTCCTCGTCGAAGATCCTGAAACCTTATTTCCAGACTTCATAGAAGGGTTCTTCCTTTTTCCTGAAAGCAAGCAGGCTGATCTTCATTATGTAAAATATCAGATTTGAATTAACTTCTTGACTGTCTCTTCAGCCTTCTCACGAAGTCTCAGATCTTTGGGATTTTTTATCAATATTGATGTCTTCGACTGCATTAGCCTGAAGTTTATTGTTCTCTGAGTTGTTAGACATGCTTGTACTCCATTGAGCTGGCATATTCAGCACTGATCTACTTAGGTTAACCTGTGCAAGTTGGAATTAAAGCATCACTCTTTCTTTGGTGGGCCTAGTGGTGGAGGGTGAGGATTTTGTGGCGGTTTGTTGGAAGAATAGTTCTTTCACCCTGAGGAAAAACTATATCAGTCAATTTAGAGTCTTTCCATTTTGTCAGACCTTTGACTGTGCTTACAACTTTTCATACTTTTCGGCACCATGATCAGATAGATCATTCAGTTACATTAGACACTCAAAACAAATTTTATTGATATCTCTTCTTCTCTCCAATTCAATATTTTACAACTCATCAAATTGCTCTCACCACCTTCTTTCATTTCATTTTCTCAGTCACTCACAAGCGGCATTCCATTCTTATATACGATATTATCACAGCTGTTCTTCTCTTTCTTCCACTTATTTAAACAAAATTCTTGTTTTATCTGAATCCTCATTAATCTTCTTTTCTTAGAAATGATTTGATGCTATCTTTACTCAGCCTTATCACTTGTTCCCATACTCGTCTCTTTGACATGAACACTTGTATCAAGGCCATTGCTTTCATCTTAACGCTGTTACGTATTTCCATTTCATCATTCACCATTGCACATTCTCTTTAAAGTTTTTACACTCCCGTATACAACATTTTCCTTTTATGCTCGCCCATACAGCCTTACTTTGCCCGCTATCACTTCTTTAAACTACTTCTACATTTACTCAATTCCTATCTTTATTCTATCTCTCTCGTTCTCAAGCATGTTTCCATACTCGAACCTCTTTTTATCAACACACCAACCAATCTAGCCTTGCACAACACAATCGTGTGTCCAATAGATCCCCTCATGTTCTATCCACTGAACTAAAATACCCGGTTGTGGCCATCAATTCCTTTTTTTTAGTTAAAATGGTTTTTTACTTTTGCTCTTTAAGCTTTGTACTTTCAAAGCATTTTCACTAACCATAATCTCACTCTTTTACCAACTTCCTAACTATTTTCTAGATTCCTCCAACCAATAGTTTTTGCAGTTTAAATAAAAATATTAATAAATAAATAAATAAGTGATTAATACAATTGAAAACCGACAGGAACCACCTTCACTCTCCTTAAAATTGGAGCAATCTGAAGTGGATCCTGGAACACTGGTAAGTCAGGTTGAATGATTTAATTCACTAGATTAAAATCGGGAAGGAAAATTTAATTAAATTAAATTAGCATCCTACATATATTAACTCGAATATTACCGCGGCTTGCAGCTCATTTTCCGAAGTAAACTCATTAAGCGAAGTGTCTGAAGGTAGATGGTAGACTTCATCTACTCCATAAAAAACAGATATGGACGAATATTTAACATAATGATTAGGACTACGGTTGTGCATTTCGTATACAGAGTTTATGTTAATTTAATTTCAGAGAAGCCTTTTACCTAATAAGTGAAAATATCTTATTCAACTCTTACCCTTGGAAATACGGGTCCATCAAAACACACCCACGCACATGAAAACACATATGCGAGGGAAAGAGGAGGTATGAAATTTACGGACACACAGGGAAAACACTTCGATTTAGAATTGCAAATTTAAATTTACATACTCTTAGAAAGTGTTCAATATTTATACCGTTAAATACATACAAAAATCCATGGACAAGTTCTCACACTAAATGTATTCTAATAATGTCGTCTTATGTGATATCAGCGGTTTGACTTGGAAATTCTCTTTTTCTCATGAGCTAAGAAGCTGCGGCAAATTATTGTGTAATATCAGATGCTATTCTTTGAGCTTTTAATAAAAAATATAACTTCTATTTCGCTTGATCGCCTCCAAATCTTCTGGTCTCTTAGGCTTCGTAATAAGAGATAGGTAGTATAGTAGGTCTTTATATAAAACATTATAATAATAAAGTATTTAGGGGTTTAAAAACACAAGACGTTCTCCAACAAAAATATCCAGCTGCTTTGTTGGTCTTCGTGCTTAAAGATTCAGGAGCTAAATCTTTCATGTTTCTATACTGGAGCTAAAATGGAAACTTTCTCGATCATTTGGCATAATGGTAACAAGTGTTTGTTGAATACTGTGTCCGTAAACTCCTTTGTATTATTCATAGACTCTTGCTACATATTTGTATATGTTTAGGACTTATTCCTTACTTGTAATATAAATTATAATGTTGTACGATATATGGATTTATCAAACTAGTTAGTAATATATCTTATAAGTAGCCCCTACTTATATGCCAAACCTCTGAGCCCACACCATCAATTTCATAGGGGAACTAGTACATATAATATTTATATGCAGCTCACATCTATCTATATAAACAAAGATAATGACTTCATTGCAAAGATTTGAGAACAAGAACACCGTTTCTAATATCTATCTCTATTCACAGTGATATTAACATGAAGAAAAATTAGTAAAATTTACAAAAGAAGGAACCTTTCCATCATTAATCCCTTCAAAATGAGATATAACAAAAGATAGAAAGGAATGGACTTAGATGAAACAAAATTACCTAGAATCCATACTCCTCAAGAGGAAAAATCTCAATAAGGAAAATATCAGTTATGATTTTTTTTAACGCAAGAAACGACCACACGTTAATTTTGCGGAAAATTTAAGTAAATTTAAAGCAAGAGAGAGCAAACCTTTGGATAAAAAAGTCCCTCAGAAACCTTAAAACTTAAGAAAAGTTCTTTCAAATTACACTAGAAAAGGTGCAGCGAAAAGAATTATCCAAACAATTTCGGCTAACTATAAAATACAGTAAGTGATGTTCATATATACATTGTGAGCCCCTAAAATGGCACTAGTTTTGAGAAGCGATATCTCAATACCATTGCTGTTACCTACTTAAAACAGCTAAATGAAAGATATTGAGCGGTTCGATATACAGACACAATCCAATTATGTAATAAATTATTTATCATTATCAAATTTGGGGGAATACGTAGACGATGTCTCTGCAAGACGTTGATTTAAAACCCGTCTGGGAGAAATCTAATTTCGCAATTAGAATCAGTTAATTTTATTCTTTAAATCGAGAATAAAGCATCACTACCGTCTCTTGATATAATTACTTATAATGCACTCCAACGATCAACCATCCTTTCAAATATTTAGAAAAGCCATGCATATGCATTTATATATCCATACCATACCATTTCATTTCATTCTCAAAAATGAAACCGAAAGTTAGTTATCGTTGGGTTGTTACTTAAAGCTCTACGCTTTTGTGACCCTCAATTTCTTGATGAGGAGATTAAACACATTAAACATTATTTGCCAAATTGGCCTATAAAGAGAACTTGACTACAAATAATACTATTAAACAAACCAAAAAGAGATTTTATAGAAACGAATAAAGACGAGAACAAGCATGATCGTGAGGTGGAGTTTGAAGGTGCATATATCTATTTAAGGACGGAGTTGAAGTTTAATCACTGATATCATACATATCGGTAATTCATTTTATAATACTCTTTAGAAATTAACGATATAGAAAGTTCTTCGTAGTGAAATTTGGCAACCGTATTTATGCAATGGACTGGTTTATGTAGCCCAAAATATATATATGGGTTGAAACCGAGGATCTAAAGCGCTTTATTTACCAGTGTTTATATGGTAGTGTAAATAGGGATCATCCAATTGATTTTAATCCGGTTCAAATTATTAACAAAACACAGACATTCGTATAATTTTAGAAGCATTTTATATCAATAAATTTGTCACCTTAAATGTAGATAGTGTTAACTTTGAGTGTAACAACATTATTTCTATCAAACATCAAAAATTCTTTGATCAAATATAAATGGCTTTGTCACTTTGATTAGCTGTGTAACTGGTTTATTACCACCAACCAGATTAATCTCAGATTTGGTTGAAAAGCAGAGGTTTGGTAGTCTCAAAAGCTCGGTATTGATTTAATTTCCCTTGTAGTTTGCTGAATTATATATATATATATATATATATATATATATATATATATTTTATATAATTCAGCAAACTCTCTCTCTCTCTCTCTCTCTCTCTCTCTCTATATATATATATATATATATATATATATATATATATATATATATATATATATATAAATGCAACAAAGCCCACAGGGAAAATTAATACGAGGATTTCAAGTACTTTCGAACAATATTCGAGTTCTTTATCAAGGAACAAGAAAAGTATTGAAAATTGAAATATATATAAGTATGATGTTGAGGAGAGGGAATGCCCATAAAAAACAAAAAATAATTAATAAAATGAATTAATATAAAATGGAAACATTAGGATAAAGGAAGATAAATACAAACTCTGATCAATAAATCAAAACATGACACAATTATTGGGGATAGTGTTCTATGCTACAGCAAAAAATACAAGGAAAGGCAGTATAAAACCGGGAGCAGAAGACTTCCTTGGTCAAGCCAGTCTCCTGATATGAACACAATAGAAATAGAAAATTAATTGGGAATTCAAGGAATAAATTCCTAATTGATTTTCAATTTCTTACATAGTCTCCGTTCGAGCTGGCGAAAGTGTTCCTTAAAAGCTATTCTATTCAGAGAATTTTTTGGTTCTCTGCGTAGCGTAGTGTACTAACGGCATACTTTTAACTGTGATCAAAGCGGTGCTCGCTGCCTCAGTGTGCCTGGTTTGAATCGCTTCTCTGCACGGATTTTTTTTTAAAAAAGTAATAAAAATATTACTGCAAGGAAAAATTATACCGTTTTCTCTTTCAATGTGGTTTAATGGATTCATTTTCATCATTCTCTCGTGCTACTTTGAGAGATATATACATTTATATATATATATATATATATATATATATATATATATATATATATATATATATATATATAAGTGAAAAACGAATTGATAGACGTAAACTTCAAGAATAAAATCCAGTTAATTATTTTCCTTCCTAATTTTTAGAAATTCCCTTGTTGATTTTTCCTCCTTATTTCTAATGCGATCAATTCCTTTCAAATTTAATATTAATGTTTCCCAATTTTATTGCATGTGTTAACTTTTTTATTTATATATTTAAGTCTTTATTTTGTATTTTTTCTTTAGCACTAATTATGGAATTAGTTATAATCCTGAAACGTTTAAAATAAATGTTACGAGGCATCTACGGCTCTGCCCTGGTCATCCTGTTTATATATATATATATATATATATATATATATATGGCGAAAGCCCTGTGGTGGTTGGTACCACCCACAGAACTTGCATTTGCTTCTTCTTCTATATATATATATATATATATATATATATATATATATATATGGGAAATATCACGAAAGTTAGCGCGTGATAACTATAAATATTAATATGTACTACGGAAGGAAACTGAATAAAAGGCAGATTGGAGTTAGTACTTTCGTCTATTTTCAAACGAAATGGTAAGAAAATAGGGAAACGGGCTTTGTATAAATACTGGGTGTCTTATTTTTCTTACCAGTGAGTTTGAAAATGTCAAATAGACGAAAGTACTAACTCCAATCTGCCTTTTAATCAATTTCCTTCTGTCGTACATATTCATAAATATATATATATATATATATATATATATATATATATATATAATTATGATTCCAGAAAATATTGTATATCCTTTTAATAATAGAAAGTAGGTGTATTTAATTATTAATTTACCCAAATATACAAAACCGATTCACGATTTAATAACAAATATTCCTTTACTTCATTCAGCTTATGTAAGGACTGTGTATACAAATAAATCGAATGTTTTTTCCATTGATTTATTACTTTAGCTTTGGCGGATATTAATAAAAGAATTAATATAAACATCATGCAGTTCAAACGCATAGTTATAGACAAATATTTTTATTTGCATTACAGGTTTACAGTTCATTTCATCACGTATCGATGGCCGGAACCGCGCTCTATTTTATTCTTACTACAGATCGAGAAATTGTGATGTTATATTGTATTTTTTTGTATTTGAGTTTCCTGTTAATTATGGCAAAGAAATAAATTCATGATTTCTCTAATTTTCATATCCCTGTGAAGCCACAACGCACATTACATGATGGAGTTTTAAAGAACTCACACGCATATATATATATATATATATATATATATATATATATATATATATATATATATATGCAAAAAAATCCCACAGAAAAATGAAAGGCGGATTTCAAGTACCTTCGAACTTGTCAGTTTATTATCAAGGAATAACGAAATATTTTACAAAGCTAGCATATATCTATATGAGAGAGAGCAAATAGATAAGGTCTACTTCTTGTAATTCCAACTGTGAGCACAGAATGTAGACATTTAGGTCACTAAGATAAATACATACACACCTAATTGTGAATACATAAAAGCAAACAAGAGAAACATACCTAAATTAATAAATTAAAGAGCTAAGATTTAAACTGACAAGCTCGTTATAAATAAGCCTTTTAATAACAAGGTCCAGTTTAAAGACACTGGAGGATATATTAAAATTAGGCGAGGAATTAATGAATGAGCATTCAACAATATTTCTTTGAACAAAGTCATCAGATTTGTAAATAAATTTAGCCGAATTCCAATTGATAGGGTGAGTGTTTTCAGATAAATGGACAGAGAAAGCGCTGCTGCTTTCCCACCTCCTAATATTGTATTTATGTTGCGTCAAGCGTACACTTAAGGATTTGCCGGTTTGCTCAAAGTATTGCTTAGGGCAAACTGAACAATCGACAGAACCCCCACCCCCTATACTATTGTTATTATTATGAATCAGCACTTTGCACATGGTAGACTGATACTTGCATATGACAGAAATATTTAACTTATTCAAGAGGCGGGGAAGCAAGGAAAATGACTCAGAATATACCTTTCATTTTCCTGTGTGATTTTTCGCATTTATTGCTCTACTCACGCGCTGAGTTTCTCATATCCATATATATATATATATATATATATATATATATATATATATATACATATATATATATATATATATATATATTTATATATATATATACACTTGTAATTGATTTGTTCCTTGGAAATCTGATATGGAGTAGGAATATGAAGACCCAGGTGATTACACTAATCATTTATTGGCCGGACATTTCGGACCTTCACTAGTACCATCTTTAGCGAATGTATCGTTAATGAGAAGGGGAAAGAATATTAACGATAATAGTTAAAAGAATGCATTATATAATGGCTAAAAAGCGGTTGAAGAAGAGTTAAAATAATAAAATTGACAATTATTGAGATTAAAGTAAAAACACAAATAACAATATATAGAATTAATTAATACTATCCAGTGTAATTTTAAAAAATAATAGAAAGAAGTCAAGTTATAACATAGGAATTCACTTATTTCTATTATTTTTTTATTATCTGCTTATTCCTCGTGTCTCTCCTAATCTCCCTATTTAGACTATCGCCTTATCCTTTAATCGTTTTCACCCTTTTAGCTCTGTTCTTGACTCTTTGGCCTTGCTACTAGTTATAGCTAAATCTTTAATGTGAATTTACCCGTCCCTCTCCTACTTCCTCATTAATGATTTCTTGTCTTAGAGGCGGTCCTTTATCTTTTACTATCTTATATATACCCTTATTATATTTCTTTCTCTTGTAGTTAACCTTAAGAATGAACTGAATAAAGTTGGAAAGTACTTGGAAGCACCATCAAATCAACGCTGCTCAAATTCTGTCCCCTTCTAGCCCAAAATCTCCCGCAACACTCTCAATGAATAGTCCCCCGGGACACCAGGCGAACATACTTTTCAATAAGAGCTTCCCTGGCGGATTACAGTTCGAATGTGGATCTGTAAATGGATGCCGGGTATCCACCCTCGTGAGGGATATTCACTGTACTTGTATAGTAGTGTCCGAGGAGTTACTTCCCCCTGTAGGCCCTGACCATACTAAGTATGCTGTTGTCCACAACTACCTTGGACGAGCGATCCGATTCCCCGTCGTCCGGAGCTACCTGGAATGCCAGTATTTTACTGGAGGTAGTCTCTGCCCCGATCAAATTATGTGCCGTGTTGGTAGGCCAGAGCCCATAAATAACCCCTAATCCTGTGGCCCAGTGATTCATTAAACGTGCCTAGGCTCAGAAGAATTCCACGCCTACCATTCCCCTAGACGTCCCCTCTGACCCAGAATTAACAGCCCTCTGTAACGAAGCCTTTGGGCAAGCGTAAAAAGAGTGCGTTAATTTCCTTCCCCTTTAGAAAAAATCGAGTCCCGAGCTAGGCTCTGGCCTCGGACAAAGAGAGGCCTGCTACTTCATTAAGGAAGGCCTACTTTACCGCGCTGCTTGGATAGGATCGGCAATAGAGCGTATACGACTTTTCCCCATTTCGAAGACCCCAATAATTTCGGAGCCCTTTTTAAAAGTGGCTATTGACTTAATCGGCCCGATTCACTATCCCGTTCAGCGAAGGACACTATTACGTAGAATTCGCGATGCGATTTCCCGAGGGAATTAATGGAATACGTCTGCAAGCTCCTCATGATAAAGCCCCTATTTAAAACCCCCACTTCACCCCTCAGCGAATGGGATTTGTAAAAAAATGAACGTTACCTTAAAAGCCGTATTAAAAAAGGTGTGCCATGCTCAGTCCCGAGAATGGCATTGGTACTTCCCAGTTGCCCTCTTCGCTTGCAGGGAAATCCCTCATCGTACGCTAAGATAGGCCCCATTTGAGCTCATCTATGTCCGAAATGTAAGAGGCCCCATGAGCATCGTTAACGAGCTATTTTCCAACCCCCACCTGGATGAAGAAATAAAATCACCCTACTCTTATTTATTGGACCTCCGCAATCGTTTAGAAGAGTGTGCCGACATAGCCTACAAGAATGCCGATCTAAATTTAGAAAAATATCGCACCTACTTTGACGTCAAGTCAAAGGAAAGACAATTTAGGCCCGATGATTAAGTACTCCTTCTTTTGCCCACGGAAACGAATAAGCTCCTCAGCCAATGGAAGCGTCCCTACCCCGTCTTCGAGGCTCGTGGCCACGAGGATTACATTATTAAAACTACCTCCGAAGATAAGTTATTCCACGTGGACATGTTGAAGCGATACCACCGCCACGCCAGTATCAATAATATACTCACCCTTGATAAAAGAGACAGTGATAAATGCCTGTTACCCCTCCGACTCCCTTAACGTAGTCCAAATTATGTGTTGAGCAGGATTATGATTATCTTCTCCCCTCTTTACCAGGCTCCCCAGAAAATTCCGCCCCCGTATTAGATCTGGCCCTCGACTGGTATCTTCACAAAAAACACAATTATTAGGCGTGTTAAATAAATTCTCCAACGTGATCTCGGAAAAACCCGGTCGCTCGATCCACTTTGTGCACTCGATCACACTCACCACCCAAGAGCCCATTCGATTAAAACCCTATCATCATCCAATCCATTTCGGTCAGGCTTTCAACGACGAAGTGGAAAATCTGTTAAATTTGTGAATCATAGAACCTTCTAATTCAGAGTTATGCTTCCCTATCGTTATGGTCCGAAAACCTGACCAGTCTTTCCGTATGTGTGTAGATTTTCAGAAGCTCAAAGCTGTGACCGTTTTCGTCGCTGAATCTATTCTTCGGATAGACCAAAATCTACACCTATTCGAAAGGCCAAATGTATTTAGAAAATAGACCTATGTTGGGCCTATTACCAAATCCCCCTGAAGGAAAATACCCGGAAATATACCGCTTTTCCCACCGAGAAAGGACTTATGCAATTGAAAGACCATCTTGGTGGTGCATCTTTATGTTCAGTTTGCAGACAGAGAGAAAGGTAATAGATTTCTTAAGCATGTTACATAAAGGTTCGCCACCAAGATAGTCTTTCAATTGGAGCCAGTGTAGATTAGATAAGGCACTCCAAATGTGTAGTTCGCAATATTCTGTCAACATATAACCAAACAGGTTTATGTAGGATGATAAATCAACAGGTAGGACTGGAGGACCTCCAAAGGTAACACAGAACGATTATCCAAGTTAAGAATTAGGACATTTTCAAGCCAACTGCAGTTATTATTTGAGGTATTAGTTAGATTTGGTTCAACTTTGTATTCTGATATTTGTGTCACGTCGGCTGGTGGAATGACTACTTCACGCTCGTCCACCATCGATTAATTCATTGTTCAATTCGAATGAATTAGGGGTTCGTCTTGCATTCGCAATTAAGTACGTTACATGGAAGAATGACAAATAAAGCCAAAACCACTTCAGTGGCGAACTTAAGTTCAATTTTTTGGCGATCCGATGGAGCAGGTTTGTTCCTTGCAGAGAAGGCAACAGAATTTCTCTCAATTGCACGGAAAGAAGTGGAAAGTTTGATGGTAGAATTGTCATGCTCTGGAGAATGGTGTTAAAAGCAGGCATTAGACCACTTGTTCGCTTAAACGATCCAACCCAGACCTTCTAAATCGTTTTAAATCTACCAACCCATCACTTGCCCGTATGTATGGACTGCCCAAAACCCACAAAAGAGGAATGCCACTCAGACCTATTATATCGTGCATTGACTCTCATGCATACTCGTACAAACTCTCGAAGTGGTTAGCCTCCTTTCTCGCTGGCGCCGTTGGATTGACTTTCCCTTCACACATAATCCATTACTCTGATTTCATTGAAAAAATTTTAAAAATTAACATATAAGGTAGCCACTTAGTTAGCTTTGATGTAGATAGCCTATTCACTAATGTCCGAGTTAATAAACTCGATGTTCTATCTAAGGTATTAGACAATCCTAAATTAAACCTCTCACTAGGCAAAAATAAAATTCCAAATCTTGTAAAACTATGTGTTACTGACAAAGTATTTATGAGTGATATTATGCTACCATTTTATGGAACAATTTAAAGTTAATCTACTCCCTTCTGTTATTTCACCCTCATCAAACATTTGGAATATCTTAGGTATGTAGATGATGTCATATCGATTTGCCCTATAAGAAATTTAAATTCATTCGACAATTTCCTCAAATATCTTAACGACCTCGATCCAACCGTTATTTGTAAAGTAGAATGGGAAAAAGATAATTGTATAGCCTTTTTTCGATGTTAAAATTGTAGGAGTATTTGATCAAATTAGGTTCACTGGGTAACGTAAACCAACCCATTCTAACTCTTAGATCTAATTCTTTTCAAATTATGATGTTAATATTAAAAAGTCTTTGCATCAGGTATGTTTTTAAAAGTACTAAGAATATGTGATTCTTGCTTTCTAGAAGACGAGATTACATATATAACCCGCAGATTCATTGAATTAAATTATCTTTTCCACGTCATCAATGAGAGTCTATCTAAAGCTAAATCTACTCATTACCGCCCCAAGGATAAGAAAAAGTGAGTAACACGAATTGTCTATCCCTCCTATTCTCTCCCCTCCTTAAAGGAGTAACCAGAGTTCTTTCTCCAGGTCGAGCCTCATTTAAATACCCTTTTTCCATACTTAAATCTTCCCCTTGACCAAGCCCATGGATCAGCCAAATGAGGCAGGTGTATATGCAATCCCGTGTGAATCCACTAAATGTCCCTCATTCTATATAGGAGGACATTGAATAAAACGAATATACGAACACAAAGGTGATGTCAGGCGAGGCACTACTAGGGAAAGGTGAGGTAAGAGTGACTACTTAAAAAAAGAACGAGGCTAGAAACCACATTTATATAATTTTGTGAGGTCTTAGAGGTTGTGGTGGTGCTTTGTTGTGTTATGATTACTATGCGCACCCTGGTCATGGTTTTGGGAGGAAAAGATTGAAAGACGGAATGTTAAAAAAAATATTTTAATGGCACCAAAATAAAATAGGACGGGATAAGATGGACCCCAGGGGTCCATCTTACCCCTCTAAATGTTTGCCATAATCTTCAACTTTAAAACAAAGAAACATCTTTACTGGCACAAGTGAAGTAGAAAACCATTTTCCTCATCATCCTGTACCCATATTGTACATTGCCCATTTTACTACTGGATGGCTCCTTCATAGTGCTATAGTATAACATAAAAAACTGATCATTACCTGCATAGTTTACACTTTAAAACCTTCTCATCATCTTGCATTCCTGCATATTGCTTATGTGCCCATCTCTTGCAAATGGCACAACAAACCGACTCTTCACCTCTCAGAGAATTACCAAATGTGTCATTGCAATACAAACAGACAGTTGAATCTCCCTCACTCTCACTGTCACTTTCATGAACCCAGGATGGCCCAGCTTTTGCTTGCTATGTTGTTTTTTTGTTTTATCATGATTTTGTTAGCTCGTTTTTTGGATCTCAGAGTTTTTGGTTTCTTCTTTGCTTCTCTCTCTTTGCGCTTCTTTGCTAGAGTGAGTTCTTTTTCATTTTTCTTCTGAATTTTTTACTCTTGCTCTTTCTTGTATGGGGATGCTGTCATAATAAGGGCTCACCTTTGAGACCTGGGTCTCTTTTTTCGTGTAGTTGTGGCCACTTTTGGCAGGGGAATTATTTCCTGGGGTGAACTACCTGGCCTGAATAGGTTCCGGGTCATATTTGGTGCTACAGGTTCAGGCACAGAACTTGGGTATTCTGGTTCATCAGCTACTTCCAATTCAGATTCATTCTCAGTAGGCATGATTCGAGGGGTCCACGTTATTCCTTTCCACTGCATGAAATGCAATGTACCGAACATCTCTTTTAGTCAGTCCAAAAAATCGTTCCTGCATTGATAAAATGTGAGTAACCAACTCTGCTTCTTGTCCAGCACTGAATACCGTCCTGATAGGGCCAAGCATCTGGAAACAGAGACAGATGCAATTTGTTAGAAGTTTGAATTTAAAAAATATGACAAAACATAAACTATTGCAGGACAACAAACAACAAGCATTAAAGACAAAGGTTAACAGGAATCAATGCATAAGTAATTCAAAAAGGTTAAACTTTCAGGAAGTGCTAGACAAGATAGTTAAGTTTAGCACGTGATAGACAGCTTCTCACATTTGTCGAACCAGTTGCTACGACTGTCTTATTTTTATTTCTGACACGGCGACCGAGAGTAGTCTTGGGTACATTGAATCTTTTTTTCTCTAACTGTTCATAGCTGCCTTATTCCATTCCACTCTACCACTGACTCTCACGTATTTCTAGGGCATCAATAAAGAAAATGTTAAGGGTTTGTGAAATATTTTGGGTTCCATCTTACCCCAAAAGGAAATATTCCATATCAGAAATTTTCAACAGAACATCTATGTTTTGTATAGAAATTTATGGCACATACCTATAATGTAGACACAAATAGGCATATGCAGCATAAATAGTAAGGCATTATAGCTAATATGTCAATGGAAACAATCCAGTATCTTACCTTGTGCAAATAACATCAGCACCATGAAGAAACGTAACTTCCCCTCCTGAGCGCAGATGGACTACTAAGCGTGACTTCTGCCTGCAAATACATCACTTAGGGATGACGTGAAGGACATCTAGCAGCCACAATCTGAACCTTGTCCTTTCTGGTTGGGATTAGATGGGGGGTTCCATCTCACCTCATGACTCCGTCCTACCCCACCTTCCCCTACATCAAGTATTTCTAACCATATTTGCAATTACAACCACCAACTAGATTATTCAAAGGCCCAAATTATATATAATTGTAAAGATTTTAGTAAAAGAAAAATTGTCGAATCAATATTAATAGGAGAAATTCCCAATTTCAATCTTTCCGATGGTCAATATAAATGTAGCTCCTATTCCCGGAACCTGATTGTAAAGAGCTTAGTTAATGGTCTTAGAACCACACCTCCTGATTAATCATCCCTTACTCCGGGTGTTTTAGTCTCGTGCTAGTCTAGTCGCAAGCGACTCTACATCTCAGTATGTCGGTCGGACCCGTTTTGCTTCTTTTTTTTTGTAAAACATTGTAACTATCCTGCCGATTCTAACGGAATTTGAAACCCTTATGTTGTTTTACATTCTCTTTCGAATTATATAATTGGCAAAGTCCTCCCAAGGTTAACCCAATAATTACGTTGTTTTGGCAATAACCTCATAACTATTCGGCCGATTTGAACGAAATTTAAAACAATTATGTCTTTTTACATTCTCTTTTGATTAATATAATTATGAAAGTTCTCTCAAGCTAATCTCGGGAATTATTTTGTCTTGTCAATAACATCATAGCTTTTCGGCCGATACTCTGCTAGACTAGACTAGGCTATAATATGCCATACTCTTCTAGGCTTGCTTAGAATAGGCTATAATATGCTAGGCTATTATAGGCTAGGTTATATTATGCTAAGCTATGCTAAGATATAATGTACAAGGGAAAGATATACTATGTTATTTTAGGCTATAATAAGCTATGCTAGGATAGTATATAGTATGTTAGGCTAGACAATAATGAGCTATGCTTGACTAGGATATGATAGGAGAGTATAGGATATAATTGTCTAGTCTAGTTAATGCTAGGCTAGGTTATACTATGCTAGGCTAGGCTAGGCTAAGCTATACTAGGCTATGCAAGGCATGAAAGGCTATGCTAAGCTAGGCAACGTTATGGTATGCTAGGTTAGGCTATGATATACTAAGCTATGCTGTACTTGCTAGGCTTCGCTATACCAGGTTAAGATAAGCAAGGCTTTGCTAGGATAGGCTCGGCTATGTTATGCATGCTATGCAAGCCTAGGCTAAGATCTAATAGTCTAGTCTACACTATAATATACTCTACTATACTAACTAGGCTAGGTAGGGTAGGGTAAGGTAGGCTATGATATACTATACTAATCTATGCCAGTCTAGGCTAGAATATGTTAACTACGATAGGATAGAATATACTAGGCTAGGCTCCAGTGAACTAGGCTAAGGTAGGCTATACTAAGATAGGTTATACTAGACTAGGGTAAGCTAAGCTAAACTGGACTAAGTTTTAATATACAATTGTAGGCTGCGCTAAGCTAGGCTAGGTTATACTCTGCTAGGCAGGCTAGGCTAGTCTAGGATACACTGTGATAGGCTCAGGTATACTAACTATACTAAGCTAGGCTGAGTTATACTACATTAGGATTAGTTAAGCTAGGTTGGGCTATATATGCAAGTCTATACTAGGCTAGGCTAGGGTATACAAGGCTACTCTAGGGTACACTTTACTATTCTATGTCATTCTATGCTATGATATACTAGGCTGGGCTATACAAGGGAATGATATGCTATGCAAGGCTATGCTGGACTACACTACGATAGACCTGAAACCCTTATGCTGTTTTACATTATATTTCGAATGATATAATAATTGACAAGGTCCTTCAAAGGTTATCCAGGGAATTAGTTTTTTTTTTAATAACATTATAACTATTCGGCCGATTATAGCGAAATTTGAAACCCTTAAGGTGGTCCATTTTCGTTCGAATGATAGAATTGTCAAGGTCCTCCCAAGGTTAGTCCTGGAATTATTTAAAGTCGTAAAGACATACATAAATCAGAATAAGTGAGGGCACGCAACATTTTGGTCAGTGGACTTAGTTTTTTGGAGGGTTTTCCTGGGATTTTGACATATATAAAAATCCCACTATCATATACTATAACTCACTATTGAGTTCTTTCACTTATATATATATTTATATATATATATATATATATATATATATATATATATATATATATATATATATATATATATATATATATATATATATATATATATATATATATAGAGAGAGAGAGAGAGAGAGAGAGTGTAGCGGCTATAATATAAGGGTCAGTAAGAACAAGTATATTTAAATATTTATTAAAGAGGTTTAATAAAAGTTGAGACTATATATTATATACATATTTTGATATATCTAATATCTATCTTTGTTTATTATGAGGAAATAAACAAACTAGCTTCCAAATTATAGCTGCCGAAAGTTAAGGGTCTCTTAGAAATACAATGTAAAATGGAACAAGAACAAAAAAGAAACTCTTACTATCAATATTTAGTGACCATCTCTTTACTAGCAATAGCCTACCGACATCTGTTACCACAGAACTGAAGTAATTCCTTTCAAAATGATGGGGTAATATTGTTCCATTCGATTTTCAATAATTCCCAAAGTTCATCTTGGTTCTTTGGATTTCTCCTTGATCCCCCCATCTCCAATAATCTTCCAAGCGTTTTCTATAGGGTTGAGATCGAGACTTTGAGATCGCTAGTCCATGAGATTAACCGCTTTATCACTCAAAAAAATGTTTGATTCTCTTCGCAGTGTGACAGGGAGCGTTGTCCTGCACGAGGCTGGAAGGTTGAACTGACAAGGATTAGAGATGTGAAAGGGCATGCTGTATAAGAATCTGCTTTTAAATTTCAGCATTGACCGTCCATTGTAGGCGAATAAGTGGACAAGGACCAGAAGCAGAGATCACTCCCCATTCTATTACACTGCCTCCTCCACATTTCACTGTCTTCTTCACACATGCACGTCACAACCTTTCGCCACATCTTCGCCGGACGTACATCCCGCCTTTGGAAACAATCACATTAAACTTCGATTCATCGTTAAAATGAACCAGCGACCACTGTTCTTCTGTCAAACGACATGTCCGTGAGTGTAACTAGGACGGGCTCTTTGATTCTTCTTAGAGATCAGATATTTCTTTGCTAGTGCCGAAGCAAGCAACCTAGAACCTCGTAACCTCCGGGAAGCTGTTTTGCGCGATACGTTGACATCGGAGGTGGAGCTGAACTTGCGTGATATCTCAGGAGCACTCTTAAACATATCCTTCAGTGAAATTCTAACCATAATACGATCTTGTCTTGGTGATATTTGACGAGCTCTACCCGTTTGGTGATAAGCATCTCTCGATCCTGATGACTTAAAACGAGTTACAATTTGTTGCATAACACTTCTAGACCTTCCTACAATAGTTGCTATCATATGACTTGACTCACCCTCTTGGTGAAGGCACAAAATCCTTTGTTTTTCATCACACGACACGAGTCGTCTCTCACAAGCCGCCATGTTAAGAGTTAAATATTCCAATAATGTATGATCATAATAAAAACTGTTAGCTTATCAACAGTCTCCTAAACATGAATACTCCGGTTGGTAGTTCATTTTTTCTAAGTGACCCTTAAATTTTGGCCGCTGCATTGTGAAAGATAGTTTGTTTATTTCTTCCTAACTTAAGAAATATTTATTCCATTTAATTGACAATTTCACGTAAAATATATACAAGGTGACCCCCCCCCCCCCAAAAAAAAACAAACGGGCTTGCACACACCTTTGGTGATATATCCTTTATTCATTCACTAATCACCCTTATTTTGCAGGATATGACAGAAGCAACGCCTGTGAACACTAGATCTCAATGGGAGCTCCAGCAAAGAACATACTGCATCAAACATTACTACAACACAGGCTCTTTCAAGAAAGTGCAGGACACTTTCGTGCATCAGTTAGAATGTTAAAAAGCCTCCTCCAAGAGCAGAATTTAGGACTGGGTGGACCACATCGAGACCTATGGGACAGTGGAGAACCTCAATGCAGCCAGTGACAACCGTCCAATCCACTCAGAATGCCCCAGGAAGCGTACAGTTGAGCTGGTTGAGAGCGTGATTGAGTCAGTTCAGCAGAGTTCAAAACGCTTTGTGCGCAAGAGAAGTCAGTCCCTCGATATATCCCGTGAGACATGTAGAAAAGTGCTATTAATAAATGTAAAGGCCTACCCATACAGAATACAGATGAAGCAGACCATTACAGCCTCCTACAAGGAACAGAGAAAGGCTATGGCAGTCAAGATACTGGAGAAAATTCAGGAGACCCCAACTTTCCTTAACGTTCTTTGGACCTCAGATGAAGCTCACTTCCATCTTGAAGTAAAGCTAAACTTGAAAACAAATATCTTACGGGGACTTCCAGAGCAAATGCAGTAGCCATCAAGCCATAGAGCTCCCCTAAGTGCACGGTATGAACTGCAATCTCAGCCAGAGGCATCATCGGACCATTCTTCTTCGAAGAATCTGGCGCGACAGGGACAGTCACCAAGGAGCGGTTTGTTGAGGTCCTCAAAACCTTCATAAGGGAGCTGCATACCCTTTTCCCGTCGCTTATGGGAAAGTTCTGGTTCCAGCAAGATGGAGCAAGCTCTCACACCCGAAACCTGTCTCGAGATTGGCTGAAAGAGAACTTTGGTGGCCGTGTGGTCAGTCTCAAGACTGATTTTGAGTGGGTACCTCACAGCCTAGGCTTTAGCCCTCCCCCAGATTTCTTTCTCTGGGGCTACCTTAAAGACAGAGCGTACGCTAAGAGACTCAGGACCATCTGGGAACTCAAGGAAGTCATCAGGGAGGAGATCAGATCCATTAGTCAGTCGGTTGGTAAGGACGTCATGGACAACTTTGTGCTGCGCCTCAAGAAATGCACAGAGCTAAATGGAAGTCATCTCGAACACATGCTCTAGAATAAAGAAGAAAACTCCCAAAACTCTCATGTTTTGATATGATGTTTTTGAACACAATAAACTAGTTATCACCAAAGTTTCATTCAATCCTTGCATAAAATTAAGAAATGAGGCCTATCGAAAGTTGGGGCCCGTTTTGGGACGGTCACCCTCTTATTAGATATATCTAAATATGTGTATAATATAGAGTCTCAACGTTTTGTTACACTGCTATAATAAATATTTAAATACACTTGTTCTTACTGACCTTTATATTATGGCCCCTACACTATATATCATTCACAACGCCAACAGAAAAAAAAACAGCGACTGGTAAAATGGAATCAGTTGATTGCAAATAATTCAAATTTTTTTTATCACATCATCAACGACTCTTAAAAACATAAACACTGATTCGTCAGTTTCATTTCCTGCAACCGCAAATTAAGCGATTTGTGTATATATAATTGAGATATGATCAGAACTACATCCGATATTTGTTATTCATTTATTTTACCTTTAAAATTTGTTCCTCTCTGTTTCAATTTGTACGTTCAATCATTTCATTTCCATTTTTCTCTTGGGTCGGATTCGCTTTTATTAAACCGTGTTTGAAAGATGGATGGATGGAGAAATAGTAAGCTATAAATATGCATTTACTTCGCTCATCTTTCTTGTTTCTCTCTTTCCACGTTTAATAAATCCCTGAAATTATCCTTTGCTTCAGCTTATTTCGTGCAGCAAATAATAACGCTAACCCGAATGAGCAGCAACGCGAAAGCATATTGTATATCAGAATGGGATGTGGGGGGGGGGGGGGCTACTGATGTACACCATAGGGTTTAAAAGTCAGCAAAGTTGCGGTTGTGTGTGTGTGTGTGCGTGTGTGTGAATTTTGCTCTACTATTATTATCCGTAGCAAAAAACAACCAAAGACTCAATAAGGGTTTCAAATTATCAACAAGAGACGCACAACTCTCCTTAACGCTATACATTGTACTTATTATTACTTACTTAAATATAAAAGGTAAACCAAATAAGTCCACTAAAATATATGTAAGAAACAATCTATAGAATAAATGCGGGAAAGTTGGGCGGAGTGAAAATGTGTGTAAAATATATGGCTGCAGACACCACGTGCGGCGTTGGAGCCGGGAGGGTATGGATTCTCCAAAGTGTCCGCTTTGCCCGCTTTGCCCGTTTAGCCCGCTTTGCCCGTTTAGCCCGCTTTGCCCGTTTAGCCCGCTTTGCCCGTTTAGCCCGCTTTAAAATACAGAGCCCGTTGCAGCGTGGAATTTTGATTAAGAAATCATTGTTAAAATGAAACTGCTGCGATGTATTAAAGGGGTGAAAGAGTAAAGGCTGGTGCCGAGAGTTGAATCAGAGTGAGGGGACGAATGTAACGATTGTTTGGAAGAGTTCTGTGAAAGACAATAAATACTTTCTTGGTTGTAATAATTTTTATTAGGGCGGTTGTTTTTTCATAGTGTTTTGTTACATATTTAATTCTGCTTCGTACCATATAACGGCTAGGTATACAATCTTGTAATTTCTTTTCATTATGGTAATACAATTAATGTGAGCAGGTATGACTGAAATTTTATTTGTAGGTCTACTCTCATACCAAAGTATTTCTATCATTCCATTTTTCTATCTCCCAATCATTTTCTTACAATTATGCGCGTGTAATCGATTGTGAATAGTTATATATTTCCTTTGCATTAATTTGAACAGTTTCTGCTCATTGCATTAAATTTCTTCACTACTTATCCCTCCATTGTCACTTTTATCACCAGACTCCTTTTAAGCATAAATTTTTTTTAGTTGTCTCGGATTATGGTTACTGCTACGTTCCTCTCCCTCCTTGGTGCATCTAGGTGCTCCTTGAAGACCGCCTCTCCTCGTAAGAATTTTCTTAGCTGGAAAACAAGCGCTAATTGAAGGTCCCTGGCCGTAAAAACAGTTTACTCAAATCCCTCTCTATTATTACATTTAGGTCTTTCCAACGGAACCTGATTTCATTTTCAGATTGTTTTTCCAATGTGTGCCCGATTCCCTACGTTGATTTCAACTGTCAGATTGTTGATACCTCTCCGCATTATTTAGGGTCTTCCTAAAGAATTTGGGTCTTATCCGAATTCTTGGATCTAACACAGGTCTTTGTTTTTTTTCCTATACGTTTTAGATCTTTCTCCAAATCCTTGATTCTCAGTTCAGTCTCAGATCAGTTCTTGAGTCTTGACAAGGGTCTTGAGTCTTTTGATGGATCTTTGAATTTCCCAGATGCTTTGGATCTTTCAATGCGTCTTTGATCCTCCCTAAAGATTTTGGATATTGTGTCTTCTAACAGATCCCGGGTATTTCCCTATTTCTTGGATCTTCCAACAGGTCTTGGATTTTCCCAGGAAGCCTTGGATCGTACTACATTTCCGTAACCGTTCTGTGTGCGGTCGACTATGTGATATGTCTTACTCTTGTAGGTATCGGTTCTTAGTATAGAATTAAAATTTATGTCAATTATTTTCATATGTCTTTACCATCAATACTAAAATCCAAATTTCATGCTACTTGTGTATCTCTAATAGACGTCTAAGAAAGTATCTTCTTGAACTCTGGTTTAATCCTAACTTTACATATTACAAAAATATCATCCGTTAATCAGCAACTCTTATAAGACTGGAAATATTAAAAATAAATAGACAAAAAGAAAATTAAGAATACAAATTACAAATAAATATTTAGAAATCTTTATACTCTTGGCTTCTTTATGTTTGTTACCTGATGTTGAACAACTTTAAAGAGCTTAGCCTAGGAATTACTCCTGAGTTTGCAATTTCATTCAAATATCCTCACTTCACCAGAGAAGCTAAAATATTCACCGAAAGCCGTATCCAAGGCGGAAAAATGTATCGTGGTTCTCGAGAAAACAAGCAAACATTCTTGTTCCGACAACTGAATCTCTCGCTGTCGATGCCAAAAAGGAATAAACATGAAAATATATGCAAAGTGCAATAAAATAAAAAAAGGTGTGAATAAGGAAACTTTAAAAGTCAATATTAAATTCCAAGGAATTCCACAATAACAAAGTTTCTCAAATTGTCAGTATGAGTGCGTTTGAAGGAAACTAAAAACACGATCTCAGGAAGTATGAAAACTCAATAAAATGCGAATTGACACAGTAATGCAAAAATGTTATTGGGAAAAATCATATTTTCATTGCTTCATTTTTTTTCGAAGAAGCCAGCTCACATTCAGAAATATTTTTATGTGTAAATAAAAAATGATAAATAATTTATAACTTTTTCTATCACTTTCATGATTTGATCGTTTGACTTTTTTTAAGTTTCATGTCCTATTTTTCTTTTAAGTTGAAAATACTGAAGATATTTATCATACATGGGTATCCGAGATATTCTACCCTCGAGGAGGTAATTTCCATGAACGAAATTGGCTTTTACTGTCATCAAATGTATAATATTTACTTTCTACTCTTCTCTCACAACATCATTTTCTCATATAATTTCATAATATTCTGTAACTTTCCTCTATCTAGCGTTCACTATTCCGAAACACTCATGAAGTCTCAAATGTTCTTTTCTTTTCTGAATTTTTCGCTCACCGTTCTTTTGCCATCGGCTGGCTGAAATATAAGTGGTCAGAACTTTTTTTTTGTCCGGTCGAAATGAGAAAATATGAATAGAAATTGTGTTTCAAAAATGGAAAATTGATAGAAATTTCTTGTCGATGCTTGGAGCTAGATCTAAACATAATCCCTAGCGAGTCTTTATTTCTTATAGGAAAATTTTGAGGATAGGAAGCTTTTTCTCATCTTTTTTCGATTGACTTGAAATGGTCAGCATTCAGCAATTTTCCATTTTCTTATTGTCCGTTCTATTTTAATACAAATTGGCGAAAGATTTCTTTAATGAAAATGTAATAGGGAATTTTGGCGATCTGGTCGTTATACGGTAAATAAAGCTTTTACAAAACACTTCTTTTTTTTATCCGACACATAAAGATAAATGAACCTCTTTTATTCCGCTACAATATCTCAAATAATCATATATATATATATATATATATATATATATATATATATATTATATATATATATATTACTATTCTACATTTCTATTAATAATGATATTGAGACCGAATCAACATATCTTCATATACGATAAATAAAGCTTTTACAAAGCACTTTTTTTATCCGACACATAAAGATAAATGAACCTTTTTTATTCTGCTTCAATATCTCAAATAATCATATATATATATATATATATATATATATATATATATATATATATATATATATATATTACTATTCCACATTTTTGTTAATAATGATATTGAGACCGAATTAAAATATCTTCATATACGAACCTAAATTCTTTTCGTTCCTATACCTAGCAGAGGCACAACAATATACTGATTAAAGCGGCCAAAATCTTTCTTTGAGCAAAATGAACCGTGGAGCCACAAACGCACGTAAATTAAAGTGACCATAGTTTTTTCAAAGAAAATTGACGCAAGTGGGGTTTGCAATATGGGAAATTTAAAGTGAGCCCATCAGCCACCTCCAATCCCTCTTTCAGGGAAATTTTAGAGGGGTCAGTTCGTGCCGTTAGCATTCTATGGGGGAGAAAGGCAAGTCAGGTCTATGAGCATAATCAGGAAGTCTCGATTGAATTTGCCGATCAAATTGAGAATCTCGCCAGCGCGAGATGTAGACGCGAATGTAATTTGGCCGCCCGATAATGCTGAATATTTTACCGATATGAGATAGGAGGAGAAAATTCGAGGAGTGACCAGTGTTAGAAAGAGGGCGGAGGTGCATGCATAGAGACATAAGGGGGAATGATAGAGATGAAGCCAGAAACAGATAAATAAAGAGAAAATATAAGAGAACATAAGAAGGAAGAATATAGATAAAGAAAAAAAGGCACATGAATAAAAATAACACGAGAGAAGTGATGCGATGTTAACATACAAAATGAATCGATAAAAAGAGCCAAAAAGGAAATAAATTAATACAGAGAAAGAAAGAAAGAACACAAAGAGACCAAGATAAATATAAAAAGAAAGTAGAAAACAGTAAACATTGGATCAAATAAAGAGAAAAAACAGAGGAGAAAAGAGAAAAAGACAGAAATAGAAGAAATAAAAAATGTAGGGAGAAAGAGAGAATAGAGAGAGATAAAGAGCTATACAGCTGAATAGAGAGAAACACAGGCACTAAAAGATAGAACTATGGCGAGAGAGAGGCAGACACGCAGAAAATAAGCAGCCATAAATGCCAGAAAAAATTGCAGCTATTTAAATTTTTCTAATAACGATAAACAAATGAAGAAATATTGCCCACATAAAACATTGATAAATCAGAGCGTCTCCCATTGAAATAAATACATGACCACAAAATGTTTTTTGCGGGAAAATTAAATGCCCAGAACAAAACAATGTCTCAAGCATTATAGATGAAATATTGAATATCAAAAGAATCTGCTCGTCATAAGGTAATAATTATTTCGAATAACATTTGTCCTAAGAAATATTGGCGTAATACTGAACAAAACAAAAGAGGAATCCGAGAGTTTTAGGAAAACAAGTGTAATATCAGACAACGGTGTAGGTTCTTCGTACATCTTTTAACCAATGGGGTCGAAATTCTTTGATATCATACGCGTCTTTCCTATTATCTTGTCGAGAGTGTTAAAAGGCGAAAACAAACGAAAGCATCATAGGCAGCCAATGTTTAAATGGATGGTAGTAAGAAATACGATGAAGTTATGAAAAGTGAAATTGTGTATATCCATATTTGACTAGACTAATTCTGTTGAAAGATAATGAATGGTGCGCAACTCTCCTAATTGCTTACATTTCGGTCCCTTAATTCAGGTTTCCGTTTACTTACAAGGAGATAAGGGTACTGGTACAGGGTCGGTAGTGTTGTCCTTAGTCTCCTCAATTCCCTTTTGTCTCCAGTGCTTCTTTTTAAGTCGTTTAGGTCCTTAAACCACACAACGATGAGGACCTTGTACCTCAATGAGTTCCTTGTACTTCACTAGGATAAAGGTCCTTGTACTTCACCAACACGAGATAATTATTTAAATTACAGTAGAGTAACTAAGATATGACGACAATGGGAACACGAAATTCGGTCCTAATAACGTCCTCTTAACCGAATATAAATGGCAAATAATCTTCAATCAAGTGCAAATATTAGAATCAGATTTTCAAAGAGTTGTCTTATTCTGCGACGCGTTGGAATCACCGATGTTCCTTTGTACAGAGCATAGAAGTAAATCCAGTCCCACATAGAGCAATCAAACCTCGATTGAGAGGAGTGCAAATGGACAACATGAGGTGGATTCTTGCTGTGCGAAAAGTGGACAGATTGAGAAAGGACTGGATAAGAGATACATATGGTGAGAATAACGGTGTGAACGATATTGTGACTGAATTTATTCTGAGGTGATGTGTACATGTAAGGAGAATGTGTAGAAATAAGAATTGCAAAGACAAAAGAAATAATGTGTTTCAGGGTGAAATAAGGATTGGAAGAATGTGTAAAAGGTGGAATGATTAGGTGAGTGTGGGCTTAAAAGAAAAAAAAAGTTGATCGGGGTAGAAGTAGGGGATAATGTATCTAATAGAGGGTATTTGTGAGAAAGTGTGCTCGAATGATGGGTAGCCTTGTGCTTAATTGGGCATAAAAAGGTGGGAGGGAGTTTTAGTTGCGTTGATGCGCACCAACCTCATTTGGGATAAAGTGCTAAAGAGTATTTTGAGTACCAAATCTGTTTTAAAATGCACAGCTGTGTGCTGAAGTTGTAGGGGATCACCTTCAACATCAGTAATGGTGAGTCATTTCCAGCACTTTTGTATTTTTTCTTCTTGATCTCTGCGTTATCCTACGAAACCTGGGCTTCTTTGTTTTGAACCACCTTGTATTTTACTAGCTCTTTGAAATACTCCACTAAAATACCTGTGGGAATGCATGCATCTATTTTCTGAATTTAAGCCCCATATGTGCAATGATACATAGCAAACCTAAAGCATGTCGAGATTTTACACTTAGTTTCCGGAAATCGTTCAGGTTTTTGAGAATTAATGTTATTTCTTATAAATTTTACAGTTCCTTAAGAAATTTAACCAAGATATGGGAATTTTAATGGATTAATGATCACAAAAGGGGTTCAGGGTTATAATTAATATTACTTCTGTTTATGGTAATCAGTACTATAACAGCTAATGGTTATTGATACCACTGAGTTGATAGTTTCGATTGTGTATGGTTTCCTTTATCAACTTGACAAGTGGTTTTAAAAAGCTTCTTCGGGTCAATCCATTTAGGTCTGTTATGGCAATAGAAGATTATTACTTTTTGAAAACCACTACTTTTCAGACTTTTAATCCTCCTCAGTATATTTTTCCCTTAATTTATTCAACTTGTATTTTAGCCACGAAGAGAATATTAACGGAATCATTGCTTATTATAATGCAATTAAGATGTTCGGCAATTTTCGGTAACTATCAATTATTACTTATTATGTGAGGTATTATTGCTAGAATTATGTCTAATGCAATAGGCACATAACCGGTTGTAGGATCTTGAATGTTTGGCGAATTAGCAAAATTAGATAACCTTCCATCATCCTTTTTGTCAAAGTCCTACGTTTTCTTGCTGTTTCTCTGGCAAACATCTAAAACGACTCACGACTCATCTAAAACAACGGAGGAGAGGCTTGGTAAATCCTGGAGAGATGCATCATCTATCACAGGAGAAAGGGTGATAATAACCCAACTCCTCTAGAAAAATAATTGACTATCTACTGACCCCCATCCCCACCCAACCTGGATCCGTATCGCCAGCCAAAGTAACCAGAACGAACCTCAAACCATTTGCGAACTCTTGTCCCATAAAACCTATTAGGGAGACTTGGTAATAAGTACGAATTTATAATATGACATCATAAGAGAAACTTGCTATTGGGCAAAGAATTTCTTACAATAGTGTTCGTTAGACTTGGCAACTACTCTAAAATTCCACTGTGTCAACACTGGAGAAAACTTGCAATTAACCTAAATCCTCGAAAACATGGGAGAGACATGACAACTCTTACGAAGTTTCAATATAACAACGCATGAGAAAACTTGCAATTTTTTATTGATCATCATTGCGGAGAATTGGCATCTTTTATCATATTGCTTTATGTCACCAGAGGAGAAAACTTTTATTAAATAAAACCTTACGACACTTTTACCCTAAAAATCATGATTTATTGTAATTTACATTATTTTTGTTACAAATAATTACCATAGGGAAGGACAAATAGCAAACAATTTTTGAAAACGCAGACAAAATGCTAATGATTGAGAAAGATGCGAAAGGTCCCATTATCGAACGGGGAAAGTTAACTTTGTGTAAAAAGTCAGAGTATCGAAACAGATGGACAGAAAAAGATGAAAGAATAGCAATAATATAAATATATAAAAAATAAAGGATAATGAGATGCAGCTCTAAATCTCGAGGTATTAATTTGAAGATTAAGAAGAGGAAGGAGGGGGATGAAAATAAAAGAAAGAAGGAAACAAAAATGTATTTATTAGTTTAAAATATGAAGAAAAATATAAACGAATAAAAATAATAACAACAAATTTATGGCATATTGCATCGTTGCACCAAAAATTAAATGACGGCTCTTATTGAAAATTAAAAGAAAATATATAATCATAATTCGACCAAATGACTTCTTACACGAAAAAAAAAACAGAATCAGATTTAAATGAAAAAGTGAAAAATAGAGTAAACAAAAGCGTGCCTTATCCAAACTTTTAATCCAGTCTAAATAGATAATGACCTCGTAGTGAATATATTTTGAAAACTTACAAGAAATTTGTGAAAGAGGAGGTAAGGAGGGTCGAAGAACCCCAGTGAATTCCTAATCCAACAAAGGCTTCGAATCCTTTCGATGAAACAAAACAAGAAAATTCATATTTTTCTCCTGCCTTTCAAAGTTTAGAAAATTTCATTAAATACCTCTCTAACATACGTACACCCTAACATCCATGCATTGAGTTGCATCCACGCGGGAGAGACGGGGCTGCCTAGACGGATAAAACCGATCCAAAAACAAAACAAAAAAACATTTTAAGCTGCGAAATATTGTTATTTGAAGGAAGGCTGGCAGTGGTCCACTCCAGCCTTCTGTAAGACCTAGAGGAGATGATTGTCAGTTGATCTGGGAGATTGAGTCGACGGCCACCAATTGTACATAGTTAAAAAATGGAGGAAAAAGGTTACGCTAAAAGTTATAAAAGGGAAAGTATGCGAACGCTTTCACGGAATATTTGTTTTGCAGTTTAACTAGGAAAGTATTTAGGAAAGAAAAAAATGGTATGGAAAACCAAGTTAAATACTTAGATTTTGTGTCCGTAGGTTATGGTAGGGGAGGGAAAGACAAATTTCATCGCTCTCCTTCCACTGCAAATTGGCTTGGGTTTTGAATGGCAAAACCTTAACACTGACATATAAATTTGAATATATGTTTGATTGATGATGAAAGATTATATATATATATATATATATATATATATATATATATATATATATATATATATATATATATATATATATATATATATATATATATATATATATATATATATATATATATATATATATATATATATATATATATATATATATATATATATATATATATATATATATATTTTTCCATATATATATATATATATATATATATGAAAATTAACCCACAGGAAAATGAAAAGATAAATCCAAGCACTTGCGAACTATATTTGCAAGTTCATTTTCCTTAAAAATGAACTTGCAAATATAGTTCGAAAGTGCTTGGATTCATCTTTTCATTTTCTTTTGGGTTAATTTTTATATTATGGCTTTCCTCACATGCCACTTTGTTAGATTTTCATATATATATATATATATATATATATATATATATATATATATATATATATATATATATATTGAGAAAAATTATTGTAGTAACACAATTAATTATGCGGTTAAAAGGCTATTTTTGGCAGACAGTTTTTTCCTCAAAGCCCTCGGAAGGAGCTCTTCTCACATACACGAGAAAGTAACGTAACACTTAAAATAGGCGTTCTCTCAGATTGCCAAAAAACTATCTTTCGATTGGCCTCTTCAAAAGTTAATGAACGTGAAAAAGGGGTAGGGTTCGAACCTATATGCCAATAAGGTATCACTGCTAGGCAAACGTTTCTACAAGAAGATCTGCGTTTCTTAGGTCATTGAATAAATCTCATCCTTACTTTCTGCGAAATCGTCTTCTTGGTTACTTTATGTACCAAGTGTTCCGTTTAGAATTTCTTTAATCTCTCTTATGTCGTTTCTTCTAACAATGTGTCGTGCCCATTTTCACTTTATTCTTTTTATTTGTCTGCTTTTCATGTTTGTGTTCTTATCAAATTACTTTTTTGATGGTGATATGAGTTTTCCAATATGTATGGTTGCATGTATCTCTGAGCTGTTGCAAGTTTCCTCGTGCTTTTTTTTTATTTGGTGTCAAAATTTTATTTCAATTAATTAAAACTAGTATGATGTATTAATTTATTACGTTGTGTATGTTGCTGATAAGTGACTGATTTGCCTACTAATTGGTACCATATAGCTCCCCGGAGATTTTTTCAATGCTTTTCTTGATTTTTTCTCCGTTTTGAAATTCGTTACCATGTTTATTTTAGTGGTTTCATTTGCAGTCAATAAAATTTTAGTTCTTGTGATATATATTTTAGTTATATGTTTTCAATAGTTTTCCTTACTAAATTTGTAATATACCGATGTTCTTTGATCTATTTATTCTTTGTGTTAAAAAGCTTGCCAAGTTCTAAATATTCTAACATTCCTTTAATTGTTTTATCATGTCTAAATTTCTTCTATTGCTTAAGTTGTTTTTGTTAATAGTTATATTTTTCTGTTGATATATATTTATATATATATATATATATATATATATATATATATATATATATATATATATATATATATATATATATATATATATATATATATATATATGCACTTTTCGTTGAAGACCGTGATTTATTTAGCATTGGTTAATTTGCTTTGGCAACTTTCTATTCTTCTAACTGTCTTTTTTATTCGATCATCTTCGGAGCGTCTTGATATATTCTTTTCCCCTTTACCAATGAAACCTGGAGTCGGAATCAAAGTGAATTAAATGAAACGGTTTTTAGGTGTTATTTATTCCGCCTGGTTGATCATAACGTTTCCACTAACGTTACGATCAACCAGGCAAAATAAATACCACCTAAAAACCGTTTTCTTTCATTCACTCTAATTCATTGGTAAAGGAGGAAAGAATATATCAAGACGCTCCGAAGAGGATTGAATAAGATCGAAAGCTCAGCAATTTAGTTTGGTTTTTACCAAACCCATTTTATTTAAAAGAGAGATGAATACAGGACAAGTGATCCACCATCTACAAGATGCAATAAAAAAGACAGTTCGAAGAATAGAAAGTTGCCAAAGGAAATATATATATACATATATATATATATATATATATATATATATATATATACGTAGGTGAGTCAAAAAGTTCTCAGACAAATGGCAGATTATTGAAATGTTCGATTTTGTACAAGTAAATACAGGGTCAAACACGACTTTCATGTTTTCTGAACAATTCCTACAAAATTCGTCATTCAATTTGTCGAGACTCTTTGTATTAGATGTGCTTCAAAAAGGTTACTTTTTTGAACCCATAAAATGGCAAATTTTGAGATAAGAGCGAACATTAAATTCCTGACTAAACTTGATTGGAAGCCTGTTAAGATTATTGACGCTCTACAACAGGTTTATGGTGACTCTTCGCCATGTAGAGCGGTAGTTTACGACTGGATTAAGCGCTTCAAGGGGGGCAGAGAAGAAGTTGAAGATGATCCACGTGAAGGGAGACCCTCCACCTCCATTAACCCAGAAAATGTCGAGCTTGTGAGGAATCTAGTGGATAAAGATCGCCGTATTACTATTGATGAAGTTGCCAATGCATGTGAAATCTCTCATGGCTCAGCATTTGGAATTCTAACTGAAAATCTTGGCCTGAGCAAGCTTTCAGCACGTTGGGTCCCAAAAGCGTTGCGAGAAGACCAGCTGAATCATAGGGCCAACCTTTCTTTGGCTATTTTGACCAAGATTGAAGCAAACGAGGATAGTTTTTTTGAGCGCCTCGTAACGGGAGATGAAACTTGGGTGTATCAGTTTGATCCTGAAAGTAAAAATCAATCAAAAGAGTGGCACCCAAGGGGGGCAGCAGGGCCTATCAAGTTCAAGACAGAGAGGTCCGTTAAGAAGATAATGGCTACAGTTTTTTGGGATTCGGAGGGAATTATTTTAATAGACTTCTTAGAAGGACAAAAAACTGTTACATCCAGCTATTACGAAGGAGTTTTAAGGAAGCTGAAAACTTCAATAGCCAAAAAACGACGAGGAAAGCTCCACAAGCAAATCTTGTTCCACCATGACAATGCCCCTGCACATTCGTCCAAAGCTGTGAGATCTCAGCTACGGGAATTTCGATGGGAAACTCTTGCTCATCCCCCTTATAGCCCTGATTTAGCACCCTCTGACTTTTTTCTGTTTCCAAATTTAAAGGGACACCTAAAAGGAACCCGGTTTCAATCATTAGATGAAGCAAAAAAGCAGGTCATTACTTGGTGCCAGAGACAACCCCGTGAATTCTACAAAGATGGTCTTTACCGTTGAGTTCATAGATTAAGAAAGTGTATAGATGTTAATGGAGCTTATGTAGAAAAATGATTACAGTATTATTACAAATAAAAATTTTATGCCATTTATCTGAGAACTTTTTGACTCCCCCTCGTATATATATATATATATATATATATATATATATATATATATATATATATATATATATAATATATATATATATATATATAAATGACAAAATCACAAAGTATCACGTGAGGGTAGCAAATGAATGCAATGTCCCGCAGGAAAAAAATTAAAAGGTGTTTCCAAGTACTTTCGAACTTTATTAAGTTCCTTATCAAGGATAACTACAAGAAATAATATTATATTATAGGTATATATACGAAAGAAAAATATGAAAGACCTCCACAAAAACAAGAAATCACCAATGAGGAAGACGGAAGGGGAAAGGTAAAGATTCACATTAAGAATTACAAGAAGCAGGTAGTAAGGTCAAACTGAGAAGACGAAAGGGTAACAGATTAAAATAAATGGAGATTTCCTAGCGAGGGAGATTATAAGAGACGAGGAGCGAAAGAGTGGGGAAAATACAATGTACATAACAGAGTAGGGACAATAAAAAAAGGAAGGGCCACATGACTAAAGATTGTATAAAAACTAAAAACAAAAGTCAGAACTAATTTCTTTAAGTATTTGTCGTTTAATTATAGCATCTATTTTATATAAGCCAGGGGAAATGTTAAAATTATCACATTGGCTTATAAGAGCACATTCAATGATATTCCTTTTTTCGGGTCATTGGAACGATAAATATATTTTTCCGAGTTCCAGTTTATTAGATGGTCCTTATCTGCCATGTGGACAAAGAAAGCACTGTTATCTTCCCCTCTACGGACATTATATTTATGTTGATTTAAACGAACAGAAATTTGTTTACCTGTTTGTCCATAATATAATATTATTTCTTGTAGCTATAATTGATAAGGAACTTTGTGGAGGAATTTTACGTGGAATTTCATTTCCAGAACGGAAGTTCCATGTGGTGGAGAAGATTCTGTTAGGCTTAAATTGGTAAGCCTACCCCCCCCCCCTCCTTCCACCGAGGTCCACCTTTACACGGGCTAGAACCGACTCGGCAAGTAAATTCGAGGCCATTCGAGAGTAGAGCTGTTTCCCACTACCCCCCTCCCCCCGCGGGGAGAGTCTCGGACATATATAGTGCTCGTCCTTCATGAGGCAGATACAGAGTTGAGAAGTCGCACCCAGACCCAAGAAGATTCCCCTAGTTCCAAGTCAGGTGCTAACAACAAAGCAAAGTGACGGCTGAACTATTTGTGTATTGGAATTTGCCCCAACCAGTGAGGTAATTCCATTTAACGATCGCTACCGATTGATTTTTCCGACTTCTCTTGTCAACTCCTGTCGAAGCCCTCCTCGTTCGCCTCTCGTTTTCGGGAGACCGAAATACTTTTTCTTGGACCGGACGTTACCGCCTCCACCCCCTTTGGAGAACCGTCATCACTTTAGCTTTCTGCTCAGAAGCTCCGAGCGGCCTCGCCTCGCGTGCAGAAGACACCAGTGAAGCCTTACCCCGACGTCTCACCCGGAATCCTCCGTAAGACAACCCCTCTCTCCCTTCAGTAACCAAGTTGAGCTAATACTCCTCATTTGAATAGTCTCCTCCCGTAATACATTAATTTTTAATTTCATAGTCTGAAGCATAACTATGCAATTCCCCTCCTCGTTTACCGATGTAATTTTGACAATTAAATTCTCTGATGCAATTTTGCCCATCAAGTCTCTCATTTTTTTATGTAAATAAAATTATATTTTTGTATATGGCTCTTTAAATAACCTTGAGCTTCGCCATTGTCCGTAATTTACCTGACCTCGTTGCACTCTTTCTCGCTATTTAGTCCGTCTAAACTCGTGGCGTTCCGTCCCTTTGCCGGTTCGCCTTTAAGTTATTGGTCCCTCCCCCATAAATATAATATGGTATTGATGTAATATAATTTCCTACCACGACAAACTTGATATATTTTGAACCTGTGATGTAACACAATTTTTAGGAGTCTTTTTCTTTGACTTTTAGGTTTGGGTGAGTTTGCTCTCATTCTTAGAAATTTGCCCCCGGTCTTGTTTTAAATCTATCTTGATCTAGCTACTGAGTAACCTATGGTAAATAAGCTAATCACTGATATGTCTTGAGAGTATTTTTTCTGTTGAAGAATATGTACTTTCTTTATTTTTTTTCATCTATTTGGTACGGTCATTTCTCTGGCGGGTCTTTTCTAAAAGATGGAGTTCATTATGGAAAAGTTTGCTTCTTCCGCAAATTCTACTTTCTTTACTTTCATTTCCTTCTACTGCAGATTTTCAAAGCAATCATCTATCATATCTTTGTTGTCATCAATTTGCACTGAAATCCACCATAATTGTTTTGAAGTGATATATATATATATATATATATATATATATATATATATATATCAAAAGTTAACGACGTGAAATCGACTCCACAAGTGGAATGTAGTCCTCTGAAGAAATATTACCTTGAGCCGTCTTGATAGCTGTCCACAGTGACTGATATTTGAAGGAGCCTGATCTTTGGTGCGAATAGACTTAGCCACCAAAACCCATAAATGTTCGAATGGGTTCGTGTCAGGTTTAAATAGTAGCCACACCACTCATCGGAACTCCCTGAATAAATTTTGGGCAACTTAGGCACGATGACACGGTGCATTATCCTGCTAGAATATCCTATCGTTCTTTGGTTGCATAAAATCTTCTAATGGATGCACATGGCCACTAAAGCGTACAACATACCGATTACGGGTCAATGACGCGATTAAGCGGACCTCCGACCTAAACCTATGCCACGTAATAAAAAATAATATTAAAAAAACTTAAAATAACGGTCAGTACAGTAAGAATTGGCATTAAGATGTTTGATGCGACGTCCAATACAGGAAAGACAACTGATGTGATAGACCAGAAAGGTTTCAGCGACAGCTCTCAGAAACCACCGTCTCACTGTTCCAGAATAGCTCAGCAATTAAAAATTACAAAACACCGACGGAACAAACGTCTCCATCACACCGGTGAAGAGGGGGCTTAGAGAAGCTGGGTTTTTCGATCGATGGAGTTGGACAGCAAAAGAACTTCTTTTGAGCCATTGTAATAGAGCAATGAAGTTATTTGGGAGTAAGTAGCATCAAACTAGGCCATCGATTAAATTAAAAGGATTCTTTGTCCTAAAAACTCCAAGTTTAAAGTAGTTAGCTAAGGGTGCTTCAGTATATTGTACCTACGGTGAATCATGACGTAGGTAGTACAATAGTTTGAAGCTCTTAGGATAGCGATTCAGTATGAGATCTTCATAAAATTTCAAATTAATAAGACCAGCGTGGCTAGGATTCAATTTGGCAGCCCACTACTATCCCATCTAGAATACAAATTATTAAAAATAATATTTTGCAGCATGGCAATGATCCTACGTACAAGTCCAGGCTCTATCCTAGTTATCTGGAGAAGAAATACCAGGAAGGACAGTTTAAACTCATGGAGTGACCATGCCAATTTCCTGATTCCAATCCTATCGAACTTTTGTAGGTTTTCCTAACAGACGACTGAGAAAGAACCAACTAGAATATAAACAGATGCTATGAGACTGTTTGCTTTGATGGTGGAATAAAATTACACAGGAATATTTGGTTTGTGGGGTAAATACGATACCAAGATTATGCTCGACAGTTATTAAAGCACAAGGCGGATATTTCGATTAGTCCCAAATTGAATGTTATTAGTTTCAAAATCTGGATCTTTTATGTTCTTTATATTTACATTAATGTTGATCTATGATATCTCTACTGCCTATTTTACTTTGGTTTTTCTTTGCTACTTTTGCTTTAGTTAATTTTTTTTGTGGGATAGTATTATGGTCGGTATTGTGAAATATATATATATATATATAAATATATAAATATATATATATATATATATATATATATATATATATATATATATATATATATGAGAAACTCACAATGGAGTGTGTAAGTAAAGCAATTAATGCAAAATAAATCCAAGAGGAAAATGAAATGCGGATTCCAAGTATTTTCGAACTAGTTCGGTTCATCACAAGGAATAATGCATTATTTTACAAAGCTGGTATATATAAGAAACAGTAAAGAGATCTTATATTGATGCCTTTACCCTTTGTATCCGGTATTAAATCCCATTTCTGATATTATTTTTCTATTTTGTCTCCAAAATGTCGCGTGATGTCACTTATTCTTATTTATAACTTAACGATCTTCAAAACCTTCAATAGTTCCCAGACTAACCTTGGAGGGCCTTGGGAATTCTATGATTCGAAAGAGAATGTAAAACAACATAAGGGTTTCAAATCTCGTTAGAATCGGCTGAATAGTTATGATGTCATTGCCTTAACAAAATAATTTCCTGGCTAACCTCGGGGGACCTTTTTAATTATATCATTCGAAAGAGAATGTAAAACAACATAAGGGTTTAACTTTGTTAGAATGGGCCAAGTAGTTATGATGTTATTGTCAAAACAAAATAATTCTCGGGCTAACCTTGGGAAAACCTTGTCAATTATATCATTCGAAAGAGAATGTAAAACAACATAAGGATTTCAGATTTCGTTAGAATGGGACGAATAGTTATGATGGTATTGCCAAAACAGAATAGTTCTCGGGCTAACTTGGGAAGACTTTTATAATTATATCATTCCAAAGAGATTGTGAAACAATATAAGCCTTTCAGATTTCGTTAGAATCGGCCAAATAGTTATGATGTTATTGCCAAAACAAAATAATTCCTGGAATAACATCGCGAGGACTTTTGGAAATATATCATTCAAAAAAGAATGTTAAACAACCTAAGGGTTTCAAATTTCGTTAGAATTGGCCGAATAGTTCTAATGTTATTACCCAAAAAGCAAAACGGGGACCGACAAACATAGTGAGATGTAGAGTCGCCCGCAAATCGACTCTCACGAGACTAAAAGGAGGAATGTCCCAGTTCGGCGCAGACCCATTTCGACGCATTACCCAATTCTGCGCAGCCCCGTTTCGACATAAGACCCCTTTCGGTGCAGACCCGGCTCGGCGCAAAACATTTTTACATTTTTCAAGTATATCAGATCTTTTTTTTTACTATTGAAAAGAAAAATTATTTTTTATAAATCTCTGACAAGGAAGTCGGAAATTATGTGATCCATGACGTTCGTTCGTTCGTTCGTTCTCGTTCAAACATACTCAAAAACTAGTTGACCGATTTCTACCAAATTTTGTGGAACACTAGATCCTTAGCCTAGAAGGAAATTATTAGGTTTTTATGCCAAGGTAACTTGGTGGAGATTATGTAATCGCTAACACGTTTTAATTTGTTTGTTTACAAAATTCTATCAAAACTAATTACTCGATATACATATAAATGAAGCATGTAGAACGCATATTAGGATATTACTATTGCTATATATACTGATAAGCTAAGCCTTCCTAATACGTGAAATTATATAAACGACTAAATGTTAGAAATTTATTAAGCATCTCTAAATCTTAAAACTAGAAATATTTAAAGGTAAAATTACAATTAATAACTCTACACAGACTTAATTTTGTTATACATACCGGGTGACCCCAAAAGACAGAACCCTTAAAAATTTTATTAAATCCTACAAAGGTCCAGCAAACTTCAACAAATTTGCTGAACTTAAACTTCAGTCTGTGTACCATCATTACCCAAAGTTTGAGTTATCATGGTTGCTTTGCATAAAAGTCATGTTCTTTCTAAAATATGTTGCTTGCACTACAGTGTATGTTGGCGAAATAGGCCTCCACGCAAAATGTCTTTTCCTTGGTTGACCGAGACATGTTGGGGAAGAAAAGTGTGCCAATATTTCCTGCACAAAGTTGACTTGTATACCGTGAAAAAGAAAAGAAGAAAAGTTAAAATTAATAGTTTTATTCAAAGATTTGTGGGTTCTGGTTTTTAGGGATCACCCGGTATATAACGCTAATTAAATGCATACATACTACTACTACTACTAATAATAATAATAAGAAAAAGAAGAAGAAGAAGTTAAATTTTGTATTATTTCTGTTTTGAAGATAATATCCTAATGCACAAACATGCTTTTTTATATTTTGACACAGATGCAAAAACATCCTCTGATATTTGCTTAAGGAAAATCCACTTTTAACCCATTCGTACCGGAAGTTGTATTATTTCTCAAATGGTTTGAAATTTTAACATAATAATAAGAGTACAATAAGTAATATTGTGTAGAAGTATTTTTTTAATCTCTTCCGGAGTTACGGAATTACAACCTTTCAGTTATAACGGACGCTCAGTATATCCCATCCTCAATATCACATGAATGTAAGAGTGTAAATTGGAATAACTAGTACCATTCGCAAAATTCATGATGTTACTAGTCACAACATATTTTTAAATGATTATATTTGAATAATGATGATAATAAAACACTTTTTTAATAATAATCAAAGGTATTATTTCCACTTGCAAATTACATCAGAAATTCCTTTTATAAGTAATACACATGCAAATAACCAAAAATTGTTTCCCTTTATAAATTATATGAATGTTTTATATTTACAAGTATTTATATACATGAATCAGCTAAATATATCATATTTTATTAGTTTATTGAACATGATATTTTTTAAACATTTGGGATGTAAGTCAGTGTCGCATTTCTCGTACAGAAAAGGACTTTTTCCTTACAACGTCTTCCTTTTGTAATGTACACGAGCCAATGCCCGATGTTGTCATATCCTCACAAATCTTTCACATTATTCTAAACTCTTTTGCCTCAAATGCTTTGCACTCCATGAGTTTCCAAAAGAGTGAGTTACACATTTTCTATAAACTGAAATAAATTAATTTAGTGTCAACTTTGTTCATCAAAATACAGGCATTGCTAACTGCAACTGATAACATATATGAAAATATAGGCCACCACCACTTATTTTGTCTCATTCTAATACGATAAGTGGCAATGTTTTGATCAAGCTGATCTACATACCCCATATATTTGTTATAATTGTGTATGTTCTCTGGTTGCGGAACATTTATAGATTTCTTTTGAACTTTATCTCAAAGCTGGGTTGAACTCATTGTGTAGTTTTCAAAATTAGACACCAATATCACATTGTTATTATCTTTCCACTTAACAACGACCAAATTATCAGATGAGCGGAAGTCAGCGGTTCCTCTTGATGATATTTTCATTTCTCCTTTAGATTTCAAAGGACATCTTCCTGTTCTGTTTCCTTTACAGGTACCTGATGCACATATCCCAATCTTAGTTAGCTCATCCATGAGACCAACACTAGTAAAATAATTATAAAAAAATACTTTATAGCCCTTTTCATGAGGTACGCAGGTCTTTGTAAACAGATCTATCACAACATTTGCGCCACCACCAAATTTCTTGAACCTGGTTGTTTTGATGTCTCACTTTTCCTGTATATAATTCGAAAAAAAAATGCATGTACTCATGTTTAGAGCAAAGTGCCCAAATTTTGAACCCAAATCTAATGGGTTTACCTCTAATAAATTGCTTTGAATAATGTTTACCATAGTAGGGTATCATACTTTCATCTATGGACATATGCTCATCCAATCCACCTTATTCTAAATAGTTAGTTTGCATATGCTGAAATAATGGTCAAAGTTTGAATTTTCGATCATTTTTTGTATTGGTTGTGTTGTCCACTAAATGTATATTCCTTAGAATATTTTCAAACCTGTCTCTCCTTATTTCTTTGGATAATATATTCGGTACATTTTCTTCTGATGACCAATACATTTTCTGATATGGAAGAGGGCTGTGAGATGACAATAATAGTCCACCAAAAAATACCAATAATTTAGAATTGCTCATATCAAGAATTTTATTATTTTGAAGAGCATATAAACTAGTTTGTTCAACAATCAAGTTTATAAAATCTTTAGTGAAGAAGAGGTTAAAAAATCAAAGGATTAGAGTAAGTTCTAGCTTCTTCAGATATATCTTCTGTTGTAGTACAATCTGTATTTATACTTACTTGTTGTTGCAACCTCTTTGACCGTTTCCTTTGCATTTGTTTTTTGATGGGTTTTCATTACTATCGAATCCATTTTCTGAATCTTCAACACTACCAATTCCACCTGGGTTATTGATCTCTGCAGGAGCTTCCAGCAATCCTCGCTCCAGTTGAACGGATGAACCTGCTGCTTCTTCATCTGAATGGTCACTGTCTCCCTCAGATAGTTCATCAATAGGGAGACCCATAAAAATATCGCCACCTTCGTATATCTCTTCTAAGTAGGCCAATGTTGCTGCTGTTGTAAGAGAGCTGTGTAAAAAGTAATATATAATTACGCGATGAAATACTATTTATAAGATTGAGCCAGAAAGTCGTGACTCACTTTGGAAGCGGAAAGAAAAAACAAAATTTGGGGAGCAACGGCAACATTAGATTAGGTCAGCCTTACTCATTTAACTACCAGCCTACGTAGGCTAAATAGGTTAGTTTAGCTTTCTTATATGACTACCAGCCTACGTTAGTGTTGCTCTATAATATGTTCTTGTTTTCTTTCCACTTCCTAAGTGAATCAGGACATTCTGGCCAGCCTTATATACATTTTTATATTATTCATAAATAATTTTTACTACATAATTTCTAAACTATTATATATTTATAATTCTAAATTTAACTGAGTTAGGTAGCTTTAAACTTATACTAGAAAACGGCATTCTCTAACTATAATTTTTTTTGTGATAATTCGTGTATATTGTGCCGAGCGTCCGTTATAACTGACACAGAATTTCAAAACAATAATAATACAAGAAAAGATCCATACCATAGTAATATTTTGTGAAATATATGAAGCTAAACTAATATATACTTACTGCTTAGTCCCGCATTTGTCACTTTCTGCCATGTTTTTTTCTCTATACATTCATTGCCTGGAAAGGTAGCAACATATTAAACTATTAAAATTTGCCAATTCATAATCACACTTGATAATTGCTGGACTAAATCTAGTTTCAAGTTTTAAAATCATGTCAAATAATTTGTCATAAGTTCCACGAACTTTAATAAGAAGTAGAGCGTATAGCATGGGACGTTCGCCCCCGTATTTCTCACCTAAAATTACATAAACCTGGGCAAAAAGAGGTTGTGCGATTTTTAAAGTACCATCAACAAGAAAATTTTCGCACTGATTTAATAATTTCAGTTTAATTTTACGTCCAAATATTAAAATTCTACAAAAACTTTCAGCACATCCACTGTCTGCAAGAAAATATTCTTTCGTTTGTTCTGCACCAAAAGTATAAGTTTTGAATTCTCCTAGACTAACAAGACTGACTAAATCGATTGTGGCCCTCAGAAATGATCTTACCTTGTCTCTTTGTCGACAGACCATCTTTTTTAAAGATATATTATCTAGCATAGCTCAATGGCAAGTTTCAGGTAAATTCTGTCAGTACTAGTTGACAACTATAACAGTTATTTCTACTGCGTTGCTTGTACTCGTATTTATTTGAGTTAAAAGACGCTCTCTCTCTCAAGTTTTGCTGGAAAAGGATCGTGTAAATGGCCATTAATATAGTTAACGATTTATTTGTTTTGAACATGAATTCTTTCTTTACAGGAATCTTTTCTTTCACTCACTAAAATTTCGTTTCCTTATCCGCATTATATCTATCAAACCCCTCACTTTTAAGTTTTGGTTTGCTAAATTTTGATATTATATTCGCTGTCTAAGCAAAGTTTAATCAATTAAATACTTGAACTTTTTATAAAGTTAAATAAGTTAATCAGTGGAAATTATCTAAGTGAATCTCAAAAACTAAATTGTATATGAGTTCTGGATATCTAAAACGTTCAGAAAGTTTGATTGTAGGCCAGCCAGTTTATCAACTAAAAAGATGTCTAAGACACAAGTGAATTTAAAATTGAAAGACATTTTCTATTTATACACTTCAGGGCTGGAAAAATATAATCTCACATTCTTTGTTAAAATTGATGGTTCCGAGAGTATACATCTTAATACTGGAAAGGAGCAATTAGTAGAATCACCTCAAATCTCTTCCCATAAATAATTTTAAAAATGTGGCGGAATCTTTGTTTGAAACCAGGGTTGGTCAGTTTTTTTAGGGTACAATAGAAATAGGTAGTTTGTGTGTGTAGTTGCATCAAAGATTTACTTAATTTAGTCAGTTTCAATTAATCAATATATCTTATAAATATTTAAAACAGGTCAGCAGTTATCCTAAAGCCAAAATGCTGGGTCTATTGCCACTTTTAAATGGTTTTGGGTTTATTTATTTAAAATTTATACCCCTAATTATGATTCATATATAGAGCAATATCCCATTATGCTTCATTTATGTATGATTGTGTGTATTATTGTTAATATCATTAATAAAAATGTATGCATCTAAAATGCGTCATTTATGCTTGCCACTATAAAGTCTGTCTACAGTTATTAATCAGAATTTTTTCTTTCTATTTCTTGTTTTAGAATTTCAATGTGATAATTATTTTCTAATGTATTTAGAAACTCAATATTAACTAAAGTTTGGAACTTCCCCAATATAACTTGTTCAAAAGTTAACAAAGACAAAATATTTAATCAGATATATCCAGATATACTAACCAGATCTTGGTCAAACACTAATTGTTTCCTTCTAGGCTAAAACCCTTGTGCTTCACCAAATTTGGTAGAAATCGGGTAATTTGTTTTCGTGCAATTTTTTAAAAATCAAATTAAAGCATGACGATTACACTATCTCCAAAAAGCTATGACAAGAAAAAACTTTCTAAAGTATTTATAAACTAAACATTACCTCTTGCAGTTTCAAAGATATGTTTTTTAATTAAAAAATTACTAAGGTAAATATTTCATAAACGGATAAAACTGGATCTTAATACCAGATTTTGGTCAAAAATTGGATTCGTTTTCTTTCAGGCTGAGGCTTTATTTTCAACCAAATTTAGTAAAATCAGTAATTAGTTTTCGGGCAATTTTGTAGACAAACAAATTAAAACATGTTGGCGATAACATAATCTCTACAAAGCTAACTTGGGACAAAAGCTCTTTCAGGTATTTAGAAACTCAGTATTATCACTTTCAGTTTCAAAGATTTTCTTGCGCCGAGTAAGGTCGCACCGAACCGACCGCGCCGAAACCTCCTAGACCATAAATAATCCAATTCCACATTGTTCATTATATGTTAATGGAGCGTTTTAATTCAGTCACTAATTTTAGTGATATAAAACCGATCCTAACTTAATCTAATCGAAGGTAAACAAGTTTTCTCGCAGCCTCCAGAGTTATGGAAGTTAAATTTAAAAATAAGAGGGGCGGTCAATAAGTTTTGCGAATCAGGAGGGCAAAACAGAGGAAGGGGGATGGCTGTTTGTGGGGGTGCTAGGAAAAGTTAGAGCAAGTCAGGACCTGCAGCCGCACGCTCCTACCTCGTCTATTTAGGAAGCAGTAGCTGATCGCAGATCGTCAGTCACAAAACTTTAAGCAATGGAGAAGGTTGAGCACCGCGCAGTGATCAAATTCTTTACCTAGGAAGGCAAGAATGCAAAAGAGATCCATGAACGAATGGTTGCAGTGTACACCGACCCCGCCCCTTCCTATGCAACCATTGCTCGCTGGAATAGGGAGTTCCGACATGGTCGTGAGTCCCTTGAAGATGACCACCGTCCAGGACGCCCGTCAGACGTGACCAACGAGGCCAATGTGGCCCATGTGGAGAGGATGATCCTCGAAAATTGACGGGTGAAGGTCGAAGAAATCGAGCGAGAACTTGGAATATCACATGGAAGTGTTATCAACATTATCCACGACAATTTGGCCATGACCAAGGTGTCTGCCCGTTGGGTCCCTAGAAACCTCACGCTCCATGATTGACTTCAACGTCGTCAAAGTCCACAAGGCCAGAGTTGCCCAAGGTACCCTGCGCGAGTGCAGATTCGAGGAGCTCAACCATCACCCCTACAGTCCAGATCTGGCCCCTAGCGACTACTTTTTATTCCGCCAGCTCAAGGCTGCACTGCGTGGACGACAGTTTGGGGACGAAGAAGATGTCCAGCTCGCCGTCCAGGAGTGGATTGAACAGCAGTCGGGAGATTTCTGGTTGTCGGGAATTCAAAGCCTCAGGGACAAGTCTAGGGTAGTTATACTGAAAAATAATAAAACACTTTTCTTCATATCTCGTTTCCTTATATCCGAATTGCAAAACTTATTGACCGCCCCTCGTATATAATGAAAAAATTGTTACTCAACAATTGACCTAATTCCTTCCGCACAATTACACAGGTAAAAGTGATTTTCATTTTATAGACTGTCATTCTGAAGTCAATTAATATATAGGTTTTAATTTTACCAATAACGGCAATAGTAACTATTTTTTTTAATTTTGGAGTCAATTTTGGTGTCATTTTGTTACCTCACGGCTGTATTGAATTTTCCTGATTGCTCAAGATATTGAAAGGTAACACAGGCTTGCGTTCGAAAAAGAATTTTTAGTTCCACAAGATTTTTTTGTGGTTTCTTAATGAATCAAACCTCCTGAGCTCAAAAATGAATGTATTTTTGTTCAATCAGATCAGATTTTTTCAGTACAGCATACACCATTTTCATTGAGATTACCTCATTATTCCTGAAAAAAAATTCAAAAACCTTTCTCTATCTAATAATGCATTATTATTTGTATATCATAGAAACAGGAATATACGTATGTAAACTATAATCCTTTTAACAAAACAAAAATTAAAGAATGCAACATAATAAAGAAAATAATTCTTTTTCCAAGAAAAGACGCACTTGACGATTTTCGTTTGTGTCACTCATCTGGTGTATCACGCTTCAAACACCGACAGTAGTCAGCAAGCATGTTTAAGTTCCATTTACTCTGGTACCTGAATTCCATTTTTTTCATGTCCTGGTGAAATCCTTCTCCCTGTTCTTCACTGTAATCCCCGCAGTTGTCGGGAAAATAATCCAGATGGGACTGTAAAAAGTGTATCTTTATAGACATTCGAGCTCCCAAATGTTTGAGACTTGCTAGGAGCTGATTGACCAGGGCAACCTATTCTGGGTTTCTTTTATTGCCTATAAAATTGTTAACTATAGCTTTGAAAGCTTTTCAGGCATCTCTTTTTATTTCCATCATTATTGCCTCAAACTGCTGATCTTTCAGCAAATTCCTGATCTGAGGTCCATCAAAAATTCCCGCATGGAGCTTAGCGTCATTGATTTGTGGAAATTTTTGAGGAAGAAATTTAAAAGCTTGGCCTTCTTTATTAAAGGTTTTGACATATATTTTCATTATGCCAAGCTTTATATGCAGTGGAGGAAGCAGTATTTTGGGAGAATGCACTAAAGGTTCAGCTTCTCGTGGCCTTCTTGTGGAGGTCAAACCTTCTTCTCATAGTGCATACTATCTGCACGACTGTCCGATAAACATAGAAAACAGGGATGCTTCGTGTAGCCTGTTTTCATCCCAAGTATAAGAGATTACCTGAAAAGAAATTCATCAGGGTATTTAAATTAAAAGTGTAATATTTCTAAATATAAATTTAAAGTAATTTTTCTTAAAACAATAAGAATATGAATATGTACTGAAAAATCCTGTATGCCGATGCATTAAATTATTGTATTGGAACTAATTGGATATATTTACATCTTATTTTAAGTTTATTGAATTATGTTGTATACTTTCTCAATTAAGATAAGTTCCCCATTAACCCAAAAGGATTCATTAACCTATACGGACAAACTTCACTAAAACTATAACTCAAAAATGACTCATGATTTCCAGATTTGCATTCTTGTAAAATGTAAGTTGACCTAAAGGTGTATACAAGTATTAACAATTAAAAATGAAAATGTCAATATGAGAGAACTTATAAATGCCAAGTGTAAAATGATCTTACCTTTAAGTTACTACATATCCTCCAATTTTGGGTGGAGTAATTTATTTCATCCAGCAATTTTTTCATATTTTCATAACTTTCAGTAAGTTGGATTGAATTTTCTATAAGAACGAAAGCTATCTTGTCACCAATATTCAATAACACAGCTTTTAAACTTGTACTGGAGGAATCTATGAAAAGTCTCCATTGTAATGGCTTGTAGGGAATTCCAAGGGCCTCAACAAGTCCTTTAATATTGGCGCAGTATACTAAAGAGAGGGAAGAATGCTGCAAAAAATAGCTTCGAAACTCTTGTTCTCTATTTTTGTACCAAAAAATGTTGTTTCTTTAGCGAGAAGATTACTTTCACGAAGTCGAGAGCTAAAAGGTTCTGCATTCTCGTTTGAAAGCCCTAGATCCCTGGTCGGGTCATTTAACTGAACTTGAGTGAATGGTCTTGCAACCATATCATGTGTGGAAACCTGATAAGACTCAGATGTGTTATAATCTTGATCAACTTCCATATTAATCACTTCATGGACTGCTATATGTTCAGAGGGAGAAGGTATAGGAATTCCTGACCATAGTGTAGGGTTTTGATGGCAGAAGGAACATCCGGATATGCCACACTATGTTTATTCTTTTTATTTATATCTGTGGAAAATATAATTGCATATTAAATAAAGGAATTGATTTGGAGTTGCAGATAGTACATAAATGTTTAGTAAAAGATATGTTCATGCTGAAGTGAATTATGTTAGTTTTTAATTTTATGCTAAGTCTATGCATGATAATGACATTTTCAGGAGCCAGTATAATACAAAAAGCTTAAATACTTGAGACAATGCTCATCTTTAAGATTTGTCATGCAAATATTGCAGTCCGTAGTGTGGTCCTTGCCCTCTCTCCATACCATGGGAACACCAAAAAAGAGAGACTTCTGTGTGCCCTGACTCCAGCGTCTTAAACTTATGTAGCATCCCTCGCAGTAGATATGTGGTGCAAAACTTTCATCTTGATCTCGTAGCCTGACTCCAAAATATGCATGATACAAAGATTCAATTACAGGAGAGATTCTACATTGCTGCTTGGAAAAAGTCACTTTGCCGCAAACATAGCAAAATCTGTCGGAGCTATTCTTACATTTTCTGTTAATTTTTAACTCAACAAGGGTTATTATTATTATTCTTATTATTATAATGCTAAGAAATTTCTGCCTTGCAATAATATAAACTTATTAACATAATTACTTAAAATGTGTACAAGTGAATAATTATTATTTTGCTCTCATTTCCTTCGGCATTATCTCTTCTTATTTTATATTATGGGAAGTGAAATTCCGATATTTACCTAATAGTTTATGTAATGACAATATTTTAATAATAATTACTTAAATAATGCTGCCATATATGGATTGTGGATAAAAATTTATATGTTCAACTCAGACATAAAAATATAACAATTCATCGGTGTTAATAAGACCAATTCTATCCCAGAGTAGCAATGTTACTTCCCACTCAACCCCCCCTCCCTATATCAATCAGAATTAGAAAGGGCAATACCATGAAATCATCAACACAGTATTCCAATAGTTATAAAATTAAAGCACACATCATGAACAAAATTTATTGATCATAGATTTAAAATCCTATTTTCAGGCACACAAATCATATTCATTTGAAAGATTTCAGTCATACACCAAATTTATTATCAAAATTGCGCAAATTGGTTTCATGTAGTTCTATAATAAACAAACATTGAAGTCATATATTGAATTATTGAAAATAGGTTGCAAACGAAACGGAAAAATAATGCGTTGTCTATTTTTGCGTGGACATCCCCCTCCCAAATTGTCTTTGCTGGGTCATGCATTGCCACATTAATCATACATAGCTATGATATTTTTATTAATTTGACCATGAGACCCTTCGGATATGTTTTAAATATTGAAAATAATATCACTGTTCTTTCTGAGGTTATTTGCTTTCCAATGCTGCTCTTAATTTACGAAGAATGCTGAAATTAACATAGAAATATTTCTAAGTTTTCTTTTTACATTTATGAATATTATATCAAGGGTATTATTATATTGCCCAGTAGCAGTAGCAGTAAAAATAATATTAATTCTATTTGTATTGTTGCTTTTCGAAGCTGATTTTAGTTTATGCAGGTTGTAGAAAATTACACTGGTCAAAATCTTTTAAAAGTTGTGTGCTTCTTAAATGAGATTAGTTAATATTTATGTATTTCCATACACTGAATCCAAATATCACCTTGAAAATGCTTATTGGCTATAGGTTTAAAGATTCGCAGCATGTAATATTTGATTATTTTATTATAACGTACAGTATGTGTCATTATATTTTTAATTCTAATCGATATCCACAGAGCTGTCATTGATGTTCATTTTATTTAATGCATTGTAACACATGCTTTATATTCTCATAAGTTTCTTTCATATGTGGGGCATAGCCCACAGGAACTGATGGTTCACTATTGCGTTTGTGCAGCAAGACGCCTTTCAGACTCGTTTTTGATGAATCAATGAACAACCTCCAGTGTCTGGGTTCGTATACGATGCCAAATGGATCCATCAGACAATTATTAATGAGGCTGGTCACTAAATCACCTTCCATTACGAAGAAATCGTCAAACTGCTGCTGACGGTCACGAAATTTTGAAATTTTGACATCAGCTGCTAAAAGATTACCCTGTTGAAGACGAGAGCCTAGCATTTGCCATTTCTTGGGTAGTTGCAGATCCCTAACAAGGTCATGGAGTTCCCCTTGTGTTATGAGATGTGGACTAGAGGAGTGTGCTTCATAAAAATTTAAGTCACTCTGTAATCCAGTACTCTCATCCTTCTCTACTTCGTCCTCACCACTTTCCTTATCTGACTCGGAGGATACCGAAGTTGGTGCATCAGGAACAGATAGACCTCCTCCACTTGGAGCTGGGCAAATAGCTGATGGAATGTTTAGATATTTAATGGACTCCCTTTTCTTCTTTGACAAGCTTTTTTGTACTGGAAGTGCCATACAGAAATAACAATTGTTGGTATGGTCTGTTGCCCCCCCGCGACGTCATTGGTATAGCAAAAGGCATTCCTTTCCTCTTCCTGTTCAACCATTGTCGAAGGTTAGTAGCACAAGTGTGGTAGCATATTTGAGGAGACCGTTTCTTATTCTGTCACCAGTCATGCATCCAAAATATAGGTGATATGCCTATCTAACCATAGCAGTTATACGGCACTTCTGTGATGCAAAGGTCACCCCATCACAAATGTAGCAGAAGTTCTCTGCCTTATTCACACAAGTACGAAGCATCCGAAAGAAGAAAACAACAAATAATTAGAAGATAAAAAATATTTATAAATTTATCATTATAATACAGAGCATGAGAGATTAGCAGAAGTATGTATATCATTCATTAAGAAAATAAGATTAATATAAAATGCCTCACATGCCTATCAATAACTTGGTCAATGAATATATATTTTAAATTTAAAAAGCCTTTGACTAGAAAAATCACCTACCATTCACCTCAAAATGTGAACTTGCACAGCACAACCACCTTCTATGTCTGCTGGAACAATACTGAAGGGCAGTATGACTGTGAGTGTAGTAAGAAACACACTGCCACAAGCCTGTTGAAATCTGTTGTGACGCGGAGATGTATCTTGAAAAGTAGAGCTAACAAATAATTTTAAACATGATATTCATTATCAGCGACCTATAATTACTTGGAAAATGGCTACTCTATTCTCGGAAGCATTTTGGTTGTTGAACAGTGTATGAGTATCTTTACATTCCTCATTAATCCAAGAGTAATTGAGGCTAGTAGTAGTGTTGGTGCTGCTTTATTATACAAGGCTTAGTGTGATTCTATCCCTTCGAACTATAAAATCATTCTCATAGCTATTTCATTAAAATATGTCCATAATATTGATTAATAATTTTAACGTAGTGGAGGTGTTAATATTTACAGCAATATGATCTTACAACTATCCGTAAAATTTCACCCTCTTTTGCATTATAAAATGTATTCACATTTTCCCATTAACTTGCGTCTTTGTTGTACTCATCCTCTTTACTCCCATTATAACATCTTTTCATTTTCCCACAATTTCGTTTTCAAATTTATACATCCGTCTAAACTCTAAACGGTCACATATATTTGCACTATAATGGTATTCTTATTTACTTATTCCTTGGTGGTAATCGTATTGTTATCTCTAAGCAGCTACTTTTTAACCATCTTATAATCCAAGTTATTCAAATCTTGGTTCTTTGACAGTCTTACATTTCTATCTCAACTGTAACACATTTGCACTTTAAGAGGACTTCCCTCTGGTTTTCAGGGATTCACGTTCTGACAAGGAAATCCATTTTTACGATCGTATTTCAGATTTTTAACGATCAACACTCTATTACCTCTACATTGCCACTCCATTCCAGCTCTTTGAAAGCACTTTCTTCAAGATATTTAAAACTTCAATGATAAATATCGTTTTCTTTCCTGAAATGAAATCGAGAGAATTTTAGGGTCAGTGTCGGTCTTTAATTCGGTACTTATTCTTACCTCTTTCGGACGATAAATAGAACTGTCGCAGTATGGTGTGTCAATTTGTCGGGTGAATTTTTTGGGGGGGTCCAATCTCTTCAATAAAAGGTTCTATAAATATATGTTTGGTTGCGAAGAATTTAAATCTGCTATTATTTTTGTGATTGTCAACATTTAGTTTGGTAAATCTACATTTGAAAAAACAACTCATAAATTGCTCTCATAAAACAACATTAAACAATTTTGTCTACCATAAATTATAGCCATTTAGTTTCTCCGCATAAAACATATCCTTATAATCATAAAATTCAAATGCTATTATTTTTGTGATTATTTTGTGATTACTTTTTGATTATTTTGTGATCATTTTGTTATTATTTTTGTGATTGCTTAACATTTAGCTTAGAAAATCTTGGTTTAATAAAACCAACTCATAAATTGCTCTTGTAAAACAATATTTATTAATTCCATCTTCTCAAAGTGGCAGTTCATGATATAGACATTTAGTTTCTTCGCATAAAACATATGCCAGTAATCATAAAAATCATCCTTGTAATCATACAAAATTCGAAAGTAATGACATCAGTGAAAAATTAATTAAGACGTTTCTTCAAGTCTTGCTTTGATTCGTTGTTGGACATCAACCACCGACCTCCTCCTTCTTGGCCTCACATATAGCCCTCACGTTTCACATGTGCTTACATCCTACCTGCTGCCTCTGAGACTTTTTTGACACAACTCTCTCTTGACTGTCACGACAGGGTTAATGTGAACCCTGCATAGGCGTGTCAAGGAACTTCTTTACTTTCCCTTTAATCATTTAAACCTCAAAAGAGGTTCAAATAGCCCGTCGGACTAGTTTGTCAGCTCCAACAGAGAAGAGGCACTGTTGTTGACGTAAAGTGTCTTCCTGGGATGTGAAGAAAGATCTCCAAGTGTGTGATCATCTCTACTCCATCATGTCAACAATCGTTTTGGTAGTAGCTCTTCTCTCGTCACTGTTATCTGAGCACAAGAGTGTCTCTAGATTATCATTTTTCTCAATGAATACCATCTGGAGCCCTTAATGGTTAACAAAAAAGCACCCATTTTGAAGCTTAACTAGCCACATATGGGCCAAGATGTGGCAGTGGCCTTCCACCCAAGAATGTTTGAATTTGATGTTGAAACATCAGGAGTAGTACACGCCAACAATGCATTCCACTGTCAGATGTAAGTTGTTGAGGGTTATGCCTTTAATGTCATGACTTGAAACCCATCTTCGACAAAGCCTGTTTGCTGTTGTCAAGCGCCTTGAATGGCTCACTGGACCACTTTCAACAAGGGCTAGATATGTCGAAAGTACGGCCTTCCTTATGTCATGTGCGATCCTATACCCGTACGGTTTATCAGTAGAGAGATCTTTTATGACATTGTCCCTCAGTGAAGTAAGAAACTCTCCACTTGAGAGTTTATTGAATAAAAGATAGATTTCAACTTTGGTTGCAGTGTTTAGCATCTTGCCAATATTACCTGTCCACTTGTTGCTAGACAATATCTTCCGATAAAGTGTAGTGATCAAGTGTCGTAGGGGTAACTCGGTAGTGTGAAGGGCACAAACCAACCAGATTAGTTTACGGCCAAGCTTGACTTATCCCAATGCATGGACCTACCTTTCCATTCAGTTTTAACATTTGTAGAATCACCTCCATTGGCTTGCAGGCTATTATCAATTCACTTCTTCATGAAATCTACAAGATGATCGACAATTAACTTTCATAGTGTTTTTACTACTTGATCATTTCTCAGTAGTAAAGTGGTAGAGATATCTTCCACTTGGCCGATTCCACACATAAATATGCTATTATTTAATGATGTTGGGCAACTGACGATCTGAATTGTCTACTTTCACCATAAGCGTAGTAGTATCTCAGAACGTCACGCAGATTGGGAGTTGAGAGGGCAACAACTGTCTACCATTTCCAATTAAGTTCACCTATTTTTCAAAACCATTCTAGGTCAATTCCCACTAGTTAAGATTGTAGCCTTGACGGCTAAGTAACCTTTAGCACTTGGATGAATATGTTTTATCCTAAGATATAAAAAAAACAGTCAATCAGATATAACTATTGATATAATAATTGCTATTTAATTACCCAAACAATATAAAATGTTAAAATTATATTAAAACCAGGCAATGGCTTCGCCACTCCCCCCCTACGGGACAAGCTTGCGCTTGGCTACTAAGATTAAAATTTAAAATCTAAAAAAAGCAGCCATGGTTAAATTTTTATAAATTTTCTGTACTTCACCAATTATAATAATTTAAAAAGGGACTCTAAACTAAATTCTCTCCCCTCTCCCTTACAAAATATCACGTTCCTAAAATATAGTTATAAAAGAAGATATATAAAAATACATTTTCTGAACTTCACCATTTGTAATTCTTTGGGTTTTAAAAAGTTCACAAAATTTCGATACTTATATTTATTTCTGAACTTCACCATTTTGTCTTTTCATATTATAAAAGAATTATTAAAAATAACCTTGATAAAAAAAACATAAGTCATTTGTCCACTAAGGAAAAAAACATTTATAAATTTTTCACCCATCTTCAAAAATCCCGTTATACAATTATAGAGTTAGTGATGATGATAACAAAAATATCTTTATAATTCATAAGTCGTGCTGCAATTTTTTAGCCCCCTATTTATTAAATTTGAAAGATGAAAAAAATGACACCCTACTTTCCCAGGTGTATAACGAAGGGAGATTGAGGTTCGCATCCTCAGTAGTGACACAAAAAGCTTACTCTTTAGTGGAATTGTTTTTTTTGTCTCACGATTTTTCCATCATCTTAATCTCACCACTGCCTTTATCGACCTATTTTCAATCACTTATTGGATGATTAGTTGATTTTACCCTTCTTTTCAAAACGGATTATATGTCAAAATTTTGAAGTTCTCTAAATTCTATCAATTTTCTAGTCTCTTTTTCAACCCATCTGGGATCTATTTGGTGATTTGAGCAAATTAAGTGCAAAACTCTTATTACTTTTCAGTATTTACTCATAAACTCTACTTTATTAATTTTTTCAACTGATAGTCTGGCTTGCGACATTCAGGTTTTTCAGCCACGGAATCTTTTCATCACAGTTCCGAAATAACTTATCACGCGCGAGTTATTGATATCAATTGATTACTATCCATTGAATTTCTTTAAAGAGTCTCTTCATAGAAAGACCTTGATTGCTCTCTTGTATCTTTCTATGAATAGTACAATTATCAAAACACTTTAATTTTACTCTAGTATCCTTCAATGTGGAGTCCAGTATTCAAAACAGCTTGATTGCTATTTAGCATCATTATATGAAAACTCCAATTATAGAAACACCTTAATTTCTTACCTTGATGAGGGTATTCTCCCTCACCAGCAACTGTTGTGTCCTCCAACCAGAACACAAAGAAAAATAACAACAAGGAGAGGTGATATGGTCAGCTAATGATGGACACAATGAGAAAAGTCATTAAATTTCAAAAAGAGAATCACAAAGGAAGACAGTCAATTTACTTTTAAAAGACTGCAAGGAAGGAGCCTATACTAACTCTGCAGGAAGAGTGTTCCAGAGGTTTATGATCCTAACTGAAAAGAAACGAGCTCTAGCGTCCGTGAAGTACCTAGGTACAAAAATCTTCTTAGCATGGCCTCTGGTCCGAATACTGTCAGCATATGCAAACAAATGTTCAAGATGGGGGCGGGGGCCATTTAAAATTTTGCACACAAGGATCAAATCAGATAGCAGTAACTTACCCTTGATAGAGAACAAATTCAAGTTAGTTAAACGTTCGAAATAAGGCAAATTTATGAATCCTTCAACATTTTTGGTCCATCCTATTTGTACAGATTCCAGGAGTTTCAAATCACCGACATAACCAGTATTCCAAAGTACACTTGTAAAATCAATAATGGGACGAACATGAGAAATAAAAACTTGCTTCATAAGATCAGGAGACCGGCAAACTGTGCCCCTAAGAATATCATTTGCAACTCCACCTGAAATTTAAGAGAGGAATCCACCAGAACACCAAGATCTCTGAAGGAGGATTTATTAGGAATAGGAAAATTCCCAATAAAATAATCAAAAACAGGTATAGTGTTGGGCCTACAAAAGCAAACTCGAGTACACTTATTTACAGAGAATTTCGGACCCCATGACTGACTTGTGCAGTAAAGCAAGGATATGTCATTTTTTAGAATCTCACTGAAACCAAGAACCCCAGCAATACCAAGTGGTGAAGCCAGATACAACTTAAAGTCGTCTGCAAACAAGGTAAAGTAGCAACTAAGACCAGCAGCAACATGATTTATATATACAAGGAATGAGATTATTCCAATAACAGAGCCCTGAGGAACCCCACTTGATATATCCAATCCACGACTAGAAGAGCCCTGAATCAGAACCTTTATTTTCCTACCATGCAGGATATCTCTTATCCACCCAGCAGTGGGTCACATATGCCTATCAGAGAAAGCTTTAACAGAAGTAGCTGATGGTTAACCACATCAAAGGCCTTGCTATAGTCAAAGAATAGTACATCGACAGCTTGGCTAGAGTCGACTTGATTGCTGATATAATCATAGGTGCTCAGAAGCTGGTCAGATACATATAACCCTGCACGAAAGCCAAATTGATGAGGCGAAAGGATGTTATTGGCTTGACAAAATATATTAATAGGGCAAACAATAATTCTTTCAAGAGACTTAGAACAGACTGAAGTCAGGCTAATTGGTCTATAGTTCGAAGTGACTGAATGTATACCACCCTTACCCAATGGCATAATGGTGGCAGATTTCCATTCAGTTGGTACCTTCATTGATGTAATGCTCTTGTTGAAGATAAGATAAAGTGTATAAGAAAGAGCTAATGCACATTTCTTAAAGTGGACCGAAGGAAAGCCCTCAGGTCCACAATCAGCTGATAGCTTTAATCTTTGAAGGGACTTTAATATTTCTTCTACAGTGACTTCATTAAAGATCATACGAGCTGCAGATATTTGGTGTGGATATGGATTAGGCAAGTTTCCAACAACAAATACAGACACGATTTGGTCGCCCAATAGGTTAGCCATTGGTTAACAGCCGCTGTACCAGCTGCCATCTACTACTCTTAAAGGACCAACCGATGGACGATCAACCGTTTTCCTTCTCAAATAGGCATGAAGTCTCTTAGGGTTCTGGTCGTCAACCATGGATATTTCATAGCAAGAGACAGCATTACGCTCATCAAGCATAAAACATATATTTGCATTCCTGAATTCCAACCATGCTTGAACAGTAATCGGAGAATTTCGCCCATAATTAGATCTTAGAGTCTTAAAATGAATCTAAGCAGATTTCTTTTGAGATTGAAGAGCTCGAGAAACTTTTTTAACCTAAAGTGGACATGAGGGAATTTGTGATTTATGAGGTACATAGAACTTGAAAGAATTATGCAATATACTAGCAAATTTAGAGTAGCTTTCATGTATATCACAACCAAAAGTATGTAATCCCAGTCAATCAAAAACAAATAATCATTAGGTGCATTGAAATTGCAATGAAACCAGTCAAGGCATGACTCAGAATCAGGCTTGGGTGTTGTTGAGAGAGAACAAACTGAGCAAGTGAATAAAATACCAACATGGCCACATTCAGGGAGATGGTTTGTGCCATTTAACTCTAAAACACAGTCATGACTAGAGGTGAAAACTAAATCCAATATATTTCCTGAGGTAACAAAAGTAGGAAAATTCACCCAATGAACAAGGCCTAGCAATAAATCCAAGAAGGAGCGACCAAGCATTGTGTAAGCCTGGGGAGCAGGCAGCATGCAGTCAATATCTGGTAGGTTGAAGTCTCCTAGCAGAATGACCTCTCTGGAGGAACAAAACGAGTCGATATAAGAAATAAGACAACTATTCTAATCCGAAGTATAACTTGGAGGCCTATATACAACTAAAATATAAATATTAAATGATTGGAGGAAGACTCCAAGAGTATTAGGAAATTCAGTAAACACATTATTATACCTAATAAAGTTTTTAATATATAGATCAACTCGATATTTACGAAAATCTGAAGAAGAGTCATTCCGGAGCAAGGTATAACCATAAATGTGAACGGATGACGAAGAAACTGAGGAAGAGAGCAAAGATTCTGTAAGGGCTACAATATCTACACCCACAGCAAAACAAAACAAAGAAACAAGATTAACTTTATTGACAAGGGAATTCAAGTTAACATACCAAACAAATACACAAGAATTTAAAAAATTATCTACAGGTTCTTTTGAAAATTAGCTATTTGAGTTCTAAATGTACTGCCCAGGGTCGAATAGGACTGCTCAATAGGTCTAACTGGAGTGGTGCATGCAGTTGCAGCAGGGACTCAATATATTGGGATTTAAACCAGAGAGCGTAAGAATACCACCTGAATGACTACTTGGAGCAGTTATCTCTCTCCTACTCCTCCTCTCAATTCTCTTCTTATACGTAAGGTCTTTATTAATGAATATGTTGGAATGTTGAGTGCCAGCCAAATTCTTAGAATTAGTCAGAATAGCCAAACGATGCTGTGTGTTGGCTACCTTTGCCCTTATCAAATTAGGCTTAAGGAACAACACATCAGTAACAATTACTGGACCAAGGCTAGGGCAAACCAACGACACAACCTCGTTGAATTTTTGTGGGAAATTCTCAAGAGAAAGTCCACGTACAATAAATCTGTCACGCCTTTTGTTTCGCCCATGAAGTTCCCTCAATTCATCTTTAATACGTTGTTGCATTTATGGCTGCCCCAGGGCCTCCTTCAATTATAAAGGGGAAGAAGCAGCTCCAGAGGCAAGAGAATCTTTAAGATCTCCAAGCTCACTGGTAATGGCAGTCATCTGGGCACTTAGGGTAGACACAGTGTCAGCCTACTTAGACACCATCACACCCAGAGACTTAAAGTCACCACAAGAGCAGATCTGAGCTTGAGGGGAAATTTCACAATCGACACAGTTAGAGTAAGCAAATTTGACACCCTTACCTTTATTAGCCACGATCATATTAAGGAAAGCAGACTAAATTCCACAGCAGACCTCGGTACCATGACACCAGCTGGTACACAAATCACACTGGATGCATGTATCACCGTCCTCCACTGACTTACTACAAGTAACACATGGGTAACACGCAGTAGAGTCCTGGGTGCCTCTAACACGTTGTGAAGCTTTGCTTTTAGCCCCACGGCCCACCATAATTGAATGAATTAAGAAAAATGGTAATACAAAACTAAAAAATGTAAACACGGAAACAAATTAAAGATGGCGCCCTTCCAAACAAAGCACTTACAAAAAGCACAATAAAGAATATTCATAAAAAGAAAAGCACTATATAAAGAAAAGACTATATACAAAATAAAAACAAACAAAGCTGAATAAATACAAATATATAAATAAATTCCGAATTAGGAAAAGAAAACAAATCTTGTAACAGGATCAAAAAGCCCACTCAAAAATATAATATATACAATAAATACAAATTGATCTAGAACTCTAGCTGTAAAATAAATATACAGCACTAATAAAAAAATCAAAACAAAGGAAGACTAGAGAGCACTGAGCAACACAATCTATCGCCACTTGAAGATCATTGCTAGCAAGAATCCTCTTATGAATAGTCCATTCATCGAAACAACTTGAGTACTCTTTATTATCCTTCTTTGAATTGTCTACTCATCGAAACACTCTGATTGCTCTCTAGTACCCTTCTATAAAGATTCATTTAATCAAAATATCTTAATTGTTCTCGAGTATCCTTCAATGACGAGTACAGTCATCGAAACACATTGATTGCTCTCTAGAATAATTCTATGAAGAGTCCAATCACCGAAACAACTTAATTTTCTCTTTCATCCTCCTATGAAGAGTCTAGTATTTGAAACAACTTGATTGCTGTCTACCATCCTTTTATAAAGGGCTTTATTCCTCTCTAATTTCCTTTTTTGAGATTACACCCTATCGAAACACATTGATTGCTCTATAGAATACTTACCTGTATAATCCCTTTATCGACACACCTTGATTGATCTCTAGCATGCTTCTATGAAGAGTCCAGTATTCGATACAACTTGATTGCTATCTAGCATCATTCTTTAAACAGTCCATTCATCGAAGCCCCTTCAGTCTAGTCAATTAACCCTCTATGAAGAGTCCAATCATCAAAACACTTTGAATGCTCTTTTTCACCTTTCTATGAAATGTCCAGTTACCTAAACACGTTGAACTTTCTCTAGCATCCTTCTATGAAGAGTCCAGTATTCAAAAAGGCTTCAGTGCTCTCTAACGTGCTTCTATCAACACTCCAGTCATTGAAACAGCTTGATTGCTCTTTAGTATACTTCTTTGAAAATTCCAGTCACTGAAACATCATGATTGCTCTCTAGCATCCTTCGAGGAATTCAAATTATTGACTCACCTTGATTGCTCTCTAGTTGCTACTATGAAGAATCCAGTCATCGAAACACATTAATTACTCTATATTATCCTTTTATGAAGGTTCCAGCCATCTACCTATTTTTGGATTGATTCAGCTAACTTAACTATACTTATAAAGTATAATGTCCTATATTCGAGTATATTCGGGTTAGTTAAACATCACTCTTTCCCTCTATCATTTCTTCATCATACTAACGACTGGTAGTATACCGTTAATCCCCTGGTAACCTGTTGTAAAAGTGCTGGAAATAACTTCAAGGACACTCAAATTAAGGTTTAAAGTCATACTCCGGGTAATGAAGATATAGAAAATATAGTCTGTATCTAGATTATATTTCTAGATAGATTCTCTTGTTGCCCATTATTTTACCTCTTTTTCTATTAGTTTCCTTTCTTTTCCATACAACAGCTTAAAAGGAAGTGAAAATTGTAGGTAGTTTTGTTATTTTATTATTATTATTATTATTATTGTAGTAAAGGTAGTAGTTATTCAATTTATTTCATCTCTCACATTTTCGGCAGTGAATATAAATACCTTGTAAGGTAATTTTCTTCGACCTTAATAAAAGGATTATAACTATTTTAAAACTATTTTATACAATGACATGAATTAATCCTTGAAAATCTCTATTTAGTTTACTCCCATCTCTCTCCCCTGAGCATTCTGGCGTTACCAAATAGCATCTACCATTCTCTCACTATAGACTTGGCAATTGCATTAGAAAGACAATGCGTAGATAATCACCAAATTCCCCCTAAACTGAATACCAAATTCATCCTAAACCGGGTGCCATTCATAACTCGATCGCAATTTCGGAATTGTGATGGTAGCCAAAACGGAAAACCGCTTCCTCTTTGATTTCACCGCTCGGAGATTCTCATCCTTCGAAAGCACTCACCCGTAAATTGTCGCTGGACGCTCAAGTCTTTGGGTCTTAAAAGAGCCTCCACTTGTCCTAACTACAATAATCTCAAGCAATTTGCTAGAGAGGTTGAGATGCGTGAAGGAGAGTATTTGGGAATTGGGCTGTCTATCCTTAAAACTAATTTAAGGCGGGAATAATATAGTATTTTCATTTTTGAGTTGCATTATAAGGTAGTGTATTAGGAGAGATTTCGTTCCTTTGTAATGAATTTAAACGTGGAAAGATCTCCAGAGCTTTGTTTACTGGTGGCAGGAATTTATGTGGTAATGTATATAATTTGACATCGGAATCAAATTTAAAGTCAAATGCAAGAATTTTAAAACGAAATAATACTATTACATATCGGAATCTAATGATATATTAAGGTAAAATAGAAATTTTAGCTGTGTTCAAGGATATTAAATGAATATTAGGTTTTATATGATTTCAATTTGTTGAAGAATACTTCTACGCCATTTTTTACAGAGAAGAATTTAATCTATAAAAAATTGCCACACTGCACCCGGTCTTGGCAACCCTTATAGGAAAGTGTGAAAGTTTTTTCCAATTCGAAATTTGACACCTGAAGAATAAAACCGTTCTTTTAAGCTCCTCGCCAGCTCCCTGAGCCTATTCTGTCGAACTGAGTTGGAGAACCATCGCTCTATTTCTCAGACGATGACCGCACCCTCTCAAGTATTTTGTTCACAACTTGAGATTCGAGATTGACCAATGCATAAGCAAAATATGCGGTAATGAATTATAATTCTTGTGGCCTGAGTTCCTAAGGTCTATTTTCCATCAACCCTTGGCTTAAGATGACCACCACTCAATCATATTCAAGCTATAAATCAATATAGGGCTTAAATGCGTCGTATATAAGGGCGAAAATGGTTTGGTATGCTTATGCAAGGCTCATTCAGATACTTCACTGTTCATCATAAATCCCGCTTTCTCATAAAGTGCAATAACCTTGTTACTTCGTACACCAAATTGTGGATAATGTCTATTATGCGAACTTAAAAGGGACTTTCCATTCGGAAGGTTATTTTTTTCAATGTAAACTCTTCCATCTTAATTTAGTAGGCGGAAAATTCCACTGCATTATTCTCTCGCAAAACATTATTGATGTTTGCTTTCTTCCACAGTAATTTTCACTTCTTTCTAAATCTCCTCTTCTTTGGACGAAGAAAAAATAAGTTTGAAATTTCGGACTCCTTTTTTATTTTCCTTTGGCTAAACTTTTTCCATTAGGTTCGTCAAATCGAAATATTATGAAATGCAAATTTTCTTCTCTTGTTGAATAAATGTATTTTCTTAATTATATATATATATATATATATATATATATATATATATATATATATATATATATATATATATATATATATATATATATATATATATATATATACATATATGTATACATGACGAAAAAATTAAAATAGAATCATCTCCAGACTATTAAAACGCTTTCAAGTAAATTCTGTATGAAAATTAACGGTAAATTGCAGTAACTTAATAATATAGCGAGGTGACCATTAAATCCACCACACCATATATAGCTATACATGATATCTACTACAGGAGTATAGGTACCTTATATCTGTACTTACATAAACACAAACATACAGGCAGACAGGCAGGAAGATGGATAATCATCTTCTCATTTTCGATACTTGATAGCCTTAAATATATACGGAGGCGTGGCGGTTTTTCGGCAGTTTTATTATTCAGGCTGTTGTTATCTTGATGGAAAAGGATTCCGCTTCATTCCACTTGGCTCTTTGCTCATCCTCGTACTTCGCCCTTCTTCACTCTTCACCTTCACAGCTTGAAATTATATATAGCAAAAGAGGAGATCGAAATGTCTGAACAGTGTATGAAAGCCAACTCTGTAGCATTTTGTACCTTGTGTCCTTCGCCCCTATTATACTCATTAATAGCAGTAATATGATAAAATTAAGAGTTGAAAACCATCTAAAGCAAATCTATCAGACAAGCTCATAAAGAGAGGTTACTATAGAAATCGATGAAGTTAGGGAACTGAAAATTGTGGATAAAGACATTAATGGAGTAGTTTCTATAAGAAACTACTAGGCACGATCGGCACCGACAGGAAGCGCAAGAACAAAAATCTAATTTTAGATATGGAAAAAAAGGTAGAGAAAAGGAATAACGGATAGGAAAAATAAGGATGAGTGAACTGTCTGCGGCACAAATCACCATAGAAAATTTGCCAGGTTTTTTAAATTCAAATTTTGTCTTCTAAAAAGTGGGTTCCTACTTGGGGCACTCGTACTTCAAGAGGGTACAAGATGGACTACTTTTGAGTAGCGTTACAGAAAGGGCTTGGGTTCTTTTCTTTGCGTGAGGTGGGTCATCGCTCAGTAATTCGCATTTTATAGAATTTTGGCTCAATTTCTCCACGAACCGTAGTTTATATGCTTTTATTTTAGTCAAAAAATATTACTTCATCTTCCTGTTTGAAATTCATTTTATAGATGCTTCAAATTTTAATCTGACATTTCCTAGAGCTGTAGGACATAAAAAACTATGCTCGATGGGATAAGGTAAGGTCAAGCTTGGTTATGTTAGGTTACCTTTGGTTAATGGCCAGCTCAATGTAGCCAGTTTGGTTGCGGCTAATTCTCCAAGACAAAAGATAGAGAAGTATCAGGGAGAATGTCTGTAAAGAAAATACTCCCAAAGTATCCTTTGAGTTACAAAACAATTACCTCAACTTTATCTTGTAATGGGACAGATACTTACTCCAAATTTATTCGTCAGTTTGATGTGTACAAGGCTGAAGTTTTTATTTTGTGTGTGGAAACCGATCGGCTCAAATTAATCTAATTGTAGCAACGATTTTTATTAAAAATCTATCTATTGAATTACAAGAATAATTACCTCCAATTTATATTGCGGGTGACAATAAGGATGACTATAAATTTGCCATTTTGTAGGAGGACAAATATTATAGTTTACCTGGTAGATTCCCCCCAAAATTATACCCGCTTATCTTATGTGTGCTAAAAACATTTTGCACAAATATATGTTGTAGTAGCAAAGATAAGTATGCAAATAAATTTGTAGGGTAAATTGCACATTTTTATCTTGTAGATGATAAAAAAGATCGGTTGCATGACAAATACTACTATTTCATTTTCTAATCGAAAAAAATCAATTAACCTAATTTATTTTGTAATGGTATCAACATTTATTGCAAATTTATCTTCTTAGGTGGATGGGAACCTATCCAAAGTTTGAATTATGATTGTGGTAAACAGGTCCCTTCAATTTTTACAATCAAATCCATTGTAGACTTCAAAAACATTTATTTTCCTTAAACTTTGTTATGTAGTAGAGCAGAGGCCATAAAGTTACCTATAGAAAATGCAATGATCTTTACTCTACCTCTTGTGTATTGTGTGTGTGGCAATTAAAATTACCAAAAGTGTTTCTTCTAGAGTGCACAAAGATCTGTGGCAGCTATTTATTGAGTATGCCACAGCAAACTACTCCGAATCATTATCATAGACTGAAGACATATTTATCTCATCATTTTTGTGTGAAAAAGAGGTAACCAACGTTACTGTCAATAACGGCAAATTCATTTACTACAACATTTGTGTAATGGAAAATTTTAGACCAAACTACTGCAAAGATGTTCATCCTATCTTTTTTCGATATATATATATATATATATATATATATATATGAAATGAAAAACTCACAAAGTATCACGTGAGGGTAGCAAATGAATGCAATGTCCCGCAGGAAAAAAATGAAAAGGTGTTTCAAAGTACTTTCGAACTTAATTAAGTTCCTTATCAAGGATAACTACAAGAAATAATATTATATTAGAGATATTTGTAGTTATCCTTGATAAGGAACTTAATAAAGTTCGAAAGTACTTGGAAACACCTTTTCATTTTTTTTCCTGCGGGACATTGCATTCATATATATATATATATATATATATATATATATATATATATATATATATATACCCATGGTCAACAGTATAAAGTACCAATCTCTCATAGATTTATATATTCAACATATTTAATCAAACTTTTAGAATTTATCTAAGTTTCAGCTTAAATTTATAATTCTTATATATTGAATATCTAAGTAAGTAATTTGAGTAAAACAAATGAATTTACAGAAATTCTAGAGAATACTAATCTAACTTCTCCATAGCTGAGGGTTATATCTCAAGTAGAAATTGCTAAAAACTAAAGTGTTCAAGAAATGCCGTCTAAAGCGTTATAAAACGATACCAAGAGGCAAAGAGCTTTGTGTCGAGGAAGAGAAGTTGCGGATCTATCTTCCAAGCTTCACTCTGGAATTGCAGACAAACATCGGAACTTACTGAAAGGTTTATTGGAATTCAGAGTGACTTAAAAATTAATGACTAAACATATGCAAGGCATAAAAGAAGCCATGGATCTGAGGGGCCAAGGATCACAAAAAATTGGACATATGAACAGTGTCTAAAGTTATCTAATGAGAGGAAAGTTATTATCAGGGATGTAAGAAAGACTATTTTATTGTTTTTTTACATGTAATTTATGTAATTAGATTTAAATATATCTTGGAAGAAAGTCATTTAAAATAATTACATTTATGTAACAATTCTGCAGATTTTCAGGACTTCTGGGACAACTTTGGTAGAGGAACCAGTGGAGAAGCATTTAACCCTTCTTGTGTGCTACCAACTGAGTGAAGCATGCAAGAGATTCTATTATGGTATGGGGATGCATATCTTTATTAGATCCATGGGAGATGTTTGTATTCGAGGGATGAATGAACTCTACACGTTATGCCACCATGTTTTCACAAGTTATATATCCATCTATCCAAAAATTGCCTCCTACAACACCATGAAATTTAGTTATATTTCTCCATGATAATACAATATACCTGTGGCATCCAATCACACCAAGAATTGGTTTGAAGAAATGGGTATCAGGCTATGGACTAGCCCCAGCAGAGCCCCGACTTGAATACAATAGAACACGTGTGGAGAGAGTTCGGAAAAGCAATAAGAAGTACCAAAATTACAAATAAAACAGCCCTATATGAAAAATTACAAGCTGAGAGGGGAAAGATAAGGTGATAAATTTGTGAAAATTTGGTGAAATTAGTGCATGAAAAAATATTGCTGTAATTAAGGTATCAGGGGTATAACTATTTATTAAATTAATTTTAAAAAAGTAATTACAATATATATATATATATATATATATTATAAAAAATCCTAAGGGGGAAATGAAAAGCGGAATCCAGGTACTTTCGAACTTTATTTTTCATTTTTCCGGTGATTTTTTTGCAAATATTGCTCTACTTACTCGCTACTTTGTGAGTTTCTCCTATATATATATATATATATATATATATATATATATATATATATATATATATATATATATATATATATATATACGTATATTCATATAGGGTCAACCCCCCAAAAAAAATATTGAAAAGCAATATCTATATAACCATTGCAGCTATTAGGAATATGAAATAAAAACAAGGTCTGCTGACCAAAGTCGCGTGCTTTTACTCTAATTTATGATCTTACGACTTTCGAAACTTTCAATAATTTCCAAACTAACCTTCGGAGGACCTTGGCAATTATTATATCATTCGAAAGAGAATGTAAAACAACATAAGGGTTTAACTTTGTTAGAATCGAACGAATAGTTAAAATGATATTACCAAAACAAAGTCATTCCCGAGCTAACCTGGAGAGAACCCCTTGGCCATTATATCATTCGAAAAAGAATGTAAAACAACATAAGGGTTTCAAATTTCGTTAGAATCGGAGAAATAGGTACAATGTTATTACCAAAACCAGAAAAGCCAAACGGGGACCACTGATATACATAGTGAGATATAAAGTCGCACATGACTAAAAATGAAAGATGAATCCTTTCTCTTAAAATCTATATTGCTTGTAAATATCCTCTTAAAGTCATTTAATGAATAAATATTTTTTCTAAATTGCAATATTTAAAAAATTTCAAATTTTTAAACTAAATTAAAATTTCAAAGAAGGGTTCAATATGCCTTCCTTTACGGTCAACCACAGATTAATGTCGCTGTTGGGCCACAGCTTTGTTCTTTCTTTCCTCTACCTAAGTAATTCAATCAAAAAACTCATTTTTACATTGACAAGAACTTACTTAACTATTAAAGGCGTTAAACCATGTAAGGGTAAGAGGAGGCAAAATTTCTCTTATATATATACATTTCATTTACCACTGTAACTTTCAGTTATTTCACATTATTAAAAACAACATAACGGGACTGTCTCAGCACCCAGATCCAATCAAAAGTAGGGTATAGTGAACCACGAAAGAAAGCCTCGTTAAGTAGCATGAAGGAGACGGTCCTTATGACCAGAAGCCCAAAATTATGTGGATGCACCTAATCTTGTAGGTTAAATTAGGTAGGCTCCTGGTAAAGTTCTCCTCATACGCAGGCAATTGAGAGCTAAAGGAAGTCAATGAGGTCAAAAAATACCATCAAGAGCAGGAAAAGTTAATTAACGAAAAGCAACGAAGTCCTCCAATATCAGGATTGCATGAGACGATCCCCCTTGGGGAGAGGTCACATAGAAATGCCTCAGAGTACTTCTACTAATTATAAAACACAACAGAAAAACCTGCTGAAGGAAAGATATATGGCGTAATCAAGATTATGGTCATCAAATTGGCTACATTGCAATGTGGAAAGCCTAAAAGGACGTTGAAAGGTTACTTACAAGTAAAGATAATAAAGACATAAATAAGATAAGTCTGTTACCTAGAATTCAACACCAAATAACAGAGAACATAAATGTCATTTACCTTAAGGTTTATAGGTTATTATGTTTGTAGTACGGCCAAACAGACCATTAATAGAGAGAATGTAAAGAGACAAACTAAAGGTGTATCAAATGCAATGGATCACACAGGAACATGGTAATGTCATGTTCCAAAAGGAAAGAAAAGAAGACCAAAGAAGAAGAAGAAACACAATGTACGCCAGAGTGACAAAACCACAGTTAAACAAATGCACGAAGCACAATTACACCTGACAGTACTGCAATAGGGCGGGTCATACATACTCTAGAATTTTATGAAACTGGTGATGAGGGATATTCAAATGATGTATATTGGTGAAAAGAACATGCTTTTGGCAGAAAAGTTAAATTCTGATTGATCTAACCTACATCAATTTGAAGTTGAAATATTGTTAGTTCTGGGTCATTTACTATATATATTTTACTATTATTTTATTTACCCATAAAAGATCAAATTTGCCATTTTCTATCACCAATACATTTATGTAGTCTGAAAGATATTTGTCTAAAAAAATGTAAAATTGTATTAGAAAGACATGAGAAGTAGGAAACCTTTTAAAAATGACCCTTAACTTAGTTTGGTCTAACTTAAAAATTGCAAATAGCCAGTATTCATTACTCAGTGGAAGGCAATATTCCAGTAGAGTTGCCAGTTCTGGTAACTATTGTAACTGGTAACTGTTTATAGAGCATTTACATTTTATTCGAATGCTAGTAAAGGTTGTGGATAATTTTAGAATAACATATAATTATTTGGTAGAGATTATTTCTTAATTTAAGTGCCATCTTTTCATTCCGGATATACCTGCAATTAGTGTGACAATGGTAAAAATCAAGACAAGGTCCAAATCAAGTTCTCATCTGAGTAATTTTGTTGGGAGTGGGCAAGAGCTGATGGTGTCGGAGTTACCTAAAATAAGAAATATTTTGAGGTAAGGCATCTACCTGAGGAAGCAAAGTGAAGATGACTGGAGGAATTATGAAGTAGACCAGCTGGTAAAAAACATGTATCAGGGCTTAATTATTCACTGGACCAACGCTAATGCTCTTTTCAAACCACCTGTTACAAAATAAAAAGGTCACAATAATACCAAAGCTTAAGGAGGTGTGGAAGGAGGCGGTAAAACTTTACTTTGGTAAAGGAAAAATTGAAGTAAAAGAGAGGTTTATTGCAAAACTAGATAAGTTATTTGATATATTGACATGCAAATGTCAAATTTCCAGTTGTGGGGAAGTAGTTTGTAATGGCTGTGAGACTGAAGCCCACATTAACTGCTGTTGTAGCAAAGAGAAAAAAATAGCTACTAGGGAACTGGCCTTTATTAAAGGACAAAAGGAGAAGGTTGGAAGCAAAGGTACCTTTCAAATTAGAGGTCCTGATATTCCAGAACATAATAGATAATTAAGAGCTTCAGAAAGGAAAAAAAAAGAAAGGATAGCAGAAAGAAAGAGCAAAAGTAAAGAGGAAAGCGTTGTTTTAGCAGGAAAAGCAGCAAGAAAAGAAGGTGAAGATCTGGAGGCAGAAAATTCTGATGGTGACAACAGTTTGGGTGATGAAGTAACTTTTAAAGCTGTTCAAGAGCCGGAATCTTTCACCAGGAATAAAAAGAATTATGATGAAATTCTAAATATTGCTCTTGCTAGTATAAGGTATGGTGTCGGATTGAGACCAACTGCAGCTATAGCAACAACAGCTTTAATAGATGCTGGATTCATTACTGAGGAAGATACAAGTAAAGTAATTGATAAGAATAAAGTTAAGAGAGCACAGGAAAAACTAATGACAGTTATTGAACATGAGTTTAAGGAAAACCTAAGGAAGGATGGGGTGAATTTATTGTGTTTTCTTTAATGGACAAATTGATGTGACAAATTTTATGATGGAGGCAGAGGCAAGTGAAAAATTGTTTCCAGCAAAAACAAAAGAGGAGCATTACACTGTCATCAGTGAGCCTGGGAGCAATTACCTCTTCCACTTTGTCCCAAAAAAGGCTACAAAAGAAGAATCACATGCAGAGAAAGTCGCTAAGGCTATGTTTGGATGGCTGGGAAGAGAGGGGTTTGGATAAAAGCTTAATGGCCATTGTAGGAGACTCCACGAATGTAAACACAGGTGTAAGTGCTGGAGTAATGCGAAAAATGGAGGTCCATTTGGGCAGAAAGCTTGTTTGGTTGGTATGTAACCTGCACACTGGGGAACTCCCTCTCCGTCATCTAATTATCAACCTGGATGGCCCAACACTATCTGACAGCAGATATTCCGGACCAATAGGAAAGCTCCTTGACTCTGTTACAGACTTGGATATCAACCCAAATTTCACTCAATTATCTTTAGGTCCTCCTCTTACCAAGATACCTCAGGAAGTGGTGCAAGATATTTCCACTGATCAACTCTACGGCTATAGAATTGTATCGCAATCAGAGATGGAGTGCCTTCTACTGGGCTTTCTCTATTGGAAATAGGATTAGTAAACCACAGTCGCTGGCTGACCACTCTTAACAGACTTCTTTGGCTCAAAGGAAAAGCCTTCAAAAATATACGACTGATTGTTGAGTTCATCATTGGTGTATATTATCCATGCTGGTTTAACGTTAAGATTAAGCACTCTTGGACCGAATCACCTAGGCACATTCTTTATCAACTTCACTGCCTTAGGTCTCAGAGAAAGGAGGTGTTGGATATTGTTTTGCCAACTGTTAATAGATCAGCTTGGTATGCATACAGTGAAGCCATCCTTCAAACCCTCCTATGCTCTGTAGATCAGGCTGAGAGAACTGAAGGAGTGAAAAGAATCCAGACCATCAGGGGAGAAGTGGAACCAGATACTTAACTAGAAGACTCCTTTGTAAGGCTTAAAAGGCCACCAGACATCAATTGTGATGCTACCAGGATTGAATATTTGATCAATTGGTCAGATGATGTCTCTGAGCCACCTCCCACCTGCTCTTTAAGTACTTCTGAATTGAAAAACTTCATTGACTCTCCTATGAAAGTACCTGACTGGCCTTGCCACACAAAGAACAGTCAGAGGATTGTAAGAATGGTGTCTGAGGCTTCTTCCAAGTGTTTCTCACATGAAAAGAGGGATGGAGGAATCAAGCCACAAGAGACAAGTAAACGTCTGATGTCCAGGAATGAGTCAAAGCAAGATTTGTGTGCTCTGGTGAAGTTTAACTTTTGTATATGACCCAAAGTGACCCATGCAGCTATATGTGGAGCTTTGCATACACTTTTCTCACTCAATAAACATGTAAATTTGAGGTTAATTTGTGTTTGTGTGTACATGGATTAAATAAAAATAGGCTACATAAGCTCGTGACGAAAGGGAAAAGTTTACTTTTATTTAACTGGAAATTGATGTAGGTAGGAGCAATTGTATAACAAAATAAAGTTCTTTTTCAAAATCTACACCCGAAAATCTATCATTTAAGCACCCCTCATTAAAGGATTTAATTAAAATATATGGTTGCCCCAAAGTATGACCTGCCCTAGTACCGCAGGAAACTCCAGCCGAATTAATGACGTGCATTCTCTGCTCGCACGTCAAAAATATTGGAAAGCCAGGTACCCTGTGATAACATTAAACGCGATGCTTTAGAAGAACGGGCTGAGGATAATGTGGTTGCCCGAGTACCACCAGTCTTCTGAAATATTTAAACTCAGTGTAGGAATGCCGTACCGACCCAGGTAAAATCAAGCAAAATCTCCATATATGAACAAAATAGAAACACCCGTATCGACGGAAGTACCACAAGAAATAAAAACTAAGAAGATTATGTAGGCAACTGTCATCAACCTCAAAGTATAACTAGATGAAACCTACCCTCCGTCAAGAGGATAAACAAAGGCGAAAGCAAATGAGCCTGCAATGGAAAGAGGGTAGATGAGGACGAAAAATAAATTGAATGACTATCGCTTCAAGACAAGATCGTGGATACTGTATTATTATTAGCGAAAGGATCTTTAAGAAATCGAAGAATGGTATGTTCAAGACTGGTTACGAAGCTAACAAATGGTCTATACGCCAGAATCAAAAGGACAACTCAGAAATTCATCTTACTTAATCAGTGGAAACTGGAAGAGGAATAAAGTTCAGCTTACTGAAATTACACGAAATACAAAAAGCTAGGTTGAGAAAACGGGGACTTTAAGAAGTATATTTATAGAGTAAAATTAGGAAATATATCCGGACATAATCCTCATCTCAGAACACTGAGTAGAGCCAGAAAGAAGACACATGAAGTTGTTCATATACACCCATATAAATGCTAACCATTCAGGCGAACCATATGAGAGGCTGCCCATAACAATAGGAAGAGGCCTCAAATACAACGAGATGAATATCCTAAATACGGCATACTTGGACGTAAAGCAATAAACAGAATTAAAGCCAGTAATAATTGCTATAACCAATTACCTACCCATTCGCAATATAATCTCAATCTTTAGCAAAGTTCTCTCCACGATATTATGTGAGAACTTAGGGTTAGGTGCAGGTCAAAGGACTATTGCACAAAACCATCAGAGGAGATAATCTAGAAATGTTGTGGAGAAGAATATTTTCAATAGAATTGGACCAGACTTTCCAAAGTATGTCACTACGAAGTTGGATATCGTTTTAACCAACCACAAAATGTCATTTTATATCCGCATGCAACCAGTCACCTTTGCATGCAGTGATTATGTCGGAACACTGCTGATAGTGAATCAATACCTGATACAAGTACCAGCACCGGAGAAGAAAGACTACAGAAGAGCCCATTGGAAAGGATCCGAAAACGAACTCCTTAACTCATCCCAATGGATCTTTCTGGCGCAAACCTGAATAAAATAGACAAAGATAATGGAAGAGGGGAAGAGGAAAACCCTCAACTAAGCATATTATAATATTCTGAGCCAAAAAAGAACGATTAGGTTCGCTCAGAAGAAGTAAAGACCAACTAAGACGTTTCATAAAAAATCACAAACTTAAATGGAATAGCTTTATAGAATCAATTAACGAAAAAAGAAGACTAAACAAGGACTGGGGCTAATAAATAGAATCGAAGATGGACGCCAAGAAGGAACATCACAATAAACAACAATCAAAGGTAAAAATTAGGATGATAGGACCACAAAAGAACTTTTTCGCTCCTCTTTAAAGTCAGTGTTCTCCATAACGCCAGAGAAGAACGAACACTTCAAACCAGATAGAGAAAGAATAATACACACCTATTTAATGCAAAATATATAGAAGAAAGTTTAGGATGCGGAATAAATTGAAGAAATAAAGAGGGTAATCCATAAATTGAAAACAGAAATCGTTCCTCCCCGCTAGTATAACCAAAGTGCACCTCAGCAAGGCACCAGGCAGCTTCGAATAAGCCATTAAGAGCATCTATGTACAAAGCGTGGCGAAATACCTGCTACTTCTCTGACGATTATAAATTAGCCTCCCGAATCCATGTAAAATAACATGTCACCTCGATAGTTATAGGCCTATATCGCTATTGAACTTTATGGGCAAAAATATCAAAAAGATATTAAAACAAAGATATAAATAACATCTCGAAAAAAATAACCTGTATTATGATTACCAGTTCTGATTTCAAATAAGCCCATGATGGCGCTTGGCAACATAACGTAAGAGATATCCAAGGCAAATACAGAGAAAACAACCTATGCTGAACAAAATGTCACGTGCTAACACCTATTCTGATTTATTACCTGACGACCTTCAAACCTTCAATAATTCACAGACTAACCTTGGGAGGACTTTGACAATTCTATTATTCAAAAGAGAATGTAAATCAATATAAGGTTTTTAAATTTCGTTAGAATCGGCCCAATAGGTAGGATGTTATTGCCAAAACAAAATAATTCCTTAGCTAACCTTGGGAGCCCTTTGGCTATTGCATCATTCGAAAGAGAATGCAAAACGACATAAAGATTTCAAATTTCGTTAGAATCGGCCAAATAGTTATGATGTTATTGCCCCCAAGAATAATTTCCGGGCTAACCTTGGAAGGACCTTGTCAATTATATCATTCGAATGAGAATGTCAAACAGCATAAGGGTTTCATATTTCGTTAGAATCGGGCGAATAGTTATGATGCTATTGCTCCCCAAAAGTAATTCCCGGGCTAACCTTGGGAGAACCTTGTCAATTATATCATTTGAAAGATAATCTAAAACAACATAAGGTTTTCAAATTTCGCTAGAATCGGCCGAATAGTTACAGTTATTACAAAAAAATCAAAACGTGTACCGACCGACTGACATAGTGAGATGTATAATCGCCCGCGACTGGACTCGCACGCGACTAAAAATACATCGATCTGATCCTGAAAGATCTAGAGAAAGCCTTTCCAAGGTATTGGTCAAAGGCATGCAATACCTGATCTTAAATCTCCAGATGAATAATAATCTGAAAAGAATTCTCTGTGATTCCATTGCAGATAAAAGAGTATACGTGTTGTTAAGTGACTATAAACACCCGAATTCAAATTGGAAGCTAGACTCCAAGAAATTTCTCTCAATCCCACGCTGTACTCGTTATATACAGCGGACTTGCCAAGACCAAGAATACCTGATGGATTAAAGGTTCAATAACCGGGCGACATTTGACAGCTATTCGTCTGCCTATATAGGAATAAAAGCTTTCAGCCAAGAATGACAGTAATGGAAATTAGCAGCTTGAACAAGTACGAAATGGACTGGATGATCAGAACTAACCGAAGAAAATTTAAAATAAACCCAGTTTTTAGAAGCAATGTATTGGGTATCGAAGTATAGAAAAGATCACACTTCAAATTGCTAGGTTTGCAAGACAAATATAAGTTAATGCCATAAAAATATCCAAACCTACTTTAAATATCCTAATTTACCCTCTGATATGAGGCCCGTGCCTCATTGTAAAAAATTATCTATACTAGTGCCTCCAAGACATATAAGCGTAAGTAAAGATGTTTCAACTAATTTAACATTCGAATAAGTAAAATACAATAAAAAAGGAGCCAACATTTAAAGCAAGTTGTTCGGCACTGATGGTGCTGAGAGTGCTGCTTCTTTACTTTTCTATCAATCTTTTGTTCGTTCAAAGCGTGAATACAGATACGGGTTTCGCACGTCTGCAGCCACAACACCATTGTCCCTCTAGCGACCTGTGTCTTGCGCATATCCTTTATTGAAAGCCTATTTGTCGATACTGGGGAGATGCCACTTACTTTACGGCGTGCAAGGGCATTTTGCGTTTGTACAAGCGAGCCCGGCGTTTCTCTCAGTCGCGGGCAATCTCGATGGTGTTTATGACGCCGAGATACGCCAGTCATATCTTAAGCCCTTTGGGCATAATACTAGGAAACTCCTTCAAGAGCTCGATTAAGCTCTTGGGCTGGTTGTGCCTATGTTTCTGCACATGTTTTACTATCTGCCACACGAATGGCTCCAATTTCCTAGATGGTATCATCTTCCACGCCGTATCTCCCCTCTTTGAAGTCAGGGATGCTCTACCAGGTGTTGCGTAAGTCTTCTCGATCGATCTGGTCACAATATACCGACCGGTACGAGAGGTTAATCGTCTTACTTGGTTCGGAGACTAGATTGTGATCTTTAGCGACCCACAAAGTGCGCTATTTGCTTTCGAGGCATTGTAATCTGCGCACCCCTGGTCTGTGTTATTTGTGACGCCATGGTACGAAAGATAAATCGTCTTACCTAGTTCGGAGACCAGATTATGATCTTTAGCGAACCACAAAGTGCGCTATATGTTTTCGAGGCATTGTAATCTACGCACCCCTGGTCCGTGTTATTTGTGATGCCATGGTTGCCGCAAACCGAGTGAATGTTTTGGTTATCTTCTGCTTGGTCCTATACATGTTTGAATATCGGGGAATGAGCAAGACGATGATGGCGCCAAACCATACTCTTTTCATCCCACTCACTACATGGCAGTAATCAGGTCGGCCATACGAGACGCCTGGCAAAGTAGTGTAAAAACGGCTGAGGGGAACCTAAAGTGGGCAATCGCGTCACGACTTTACCCTTGCCCCCCCCTCCCCCCCCACACACACACACGCACAGAATGCAGCGACAGCTTTAGGTCGCTTAGTGTCGTCTTCGAATTGAGCACATTCACGGGATGCACCGCGACTTGATGGGGCAAACCTTATTGCGACGACTGTATTGACTTTCAGTGTGTTCGGGACATTCTTGTTGAATGCCTCTCTCTATCCCGGAACGAGTGAGGTCGCTACCACTTATCCATTGTACTCGCGGCGGGTTAGTGCACAAGGACTTGTGTACTATTTGATTTCTTAGGGGAGGCTGCCCTCCTCGATCTTATATAACCCTATCTGGTGTTGGCCACATGCCTTACGCTATAGGCATTGTAATCTTGTTTTTTATCCATTTTTTGTTTATTCGTTTGTTTGCTTTTGCGTTTTTTGTTTGTTGTTTGGTTTTTACTTTTGTTTCTTTTTTCCTTGTCTTTGTTTCTTGTTGGAATTTTAAAGTAAGTTCTAGTTCGAATTTTTCATTACAGTTTCTAATGCCTTCAGTGAAATTTTTCTATATTGGCAAATAACCCCAAACATAGCGCCAAAAAACATATATTTCTACATTTTAGATGTCAGTTTTATATGTAATATCCACCTTTTTTGTGGATTTATAAACTATATTTATTGTAACTTTAATTACTCTAACTTAAAACCATACCCGATAGGAATATTTTCAAAATAGATTCGAATTTTAGCGACAAAGAGTACTTCTGTAGACAATTTATTTTAGTTCATGAGGCAAGAGAAAAGTTTAAGCATTGTGCTCGTCTAATTTAGGACAAAACTTTAAAAATTGACTTACCGAGAAAAGAAATAAATATTACTCAATAAATACAATAGTAATCAGATCGCTTTTATTATTAAAGTATCAGATGTAACATGAATGCTGCTCGGATTCCTGATTTATCTTTAAGAACACGAAATGTATCAAACAGATGATAATTAGTTTAGCAAGTTAATTAAGTTAAGTGGTTAACAGTGTTTTTAGTAAAAGTGTAAACTGAAATTTCCCTAATTTATTTCATTTCTTTTCCAGATTGTGGAAATTAAAATAGATCTATCAATAGCATATACGAATTGTAATGCTTTTTATGTTTTATAGAAGATGCAAAGCAAGAGCAGCTAATAGAAATATTCAACGTGTGTATGGAATGATTGTAATAAGTGAATGGTCATGTAGGAGATAGTTCAAGAGGTTTCAGGATATAAATTCCAGTCTCAAACTGAGTCAGGAGAACCTGAACGACGTCCGGTATAGTTTGATTCAGAAGTACTGAAAACTTCGCTAAAAAGAATCCGGCAGTATATGTGAAGGAACTGGGCTATAAAATTGGTATGAGTTATATAACTATTCAACGTCATTTGAAGAAGCTAGAAAACGTTGAAGCTCTTAGGAACTTGTTTCTTCACTGTCTTGGTACAATGCGAATCGATGAAGGACTGTTCTCAGGGATTAACAACCGACTAGGAGGTTACAATGAGGTGTTGGGTTTCAAATCCTTAATAATCAAATAGAGTGCAATAATAGTTGGCGAGATTTACTTGAATAGGCCGAGAGTATTGTTCAAGGTTAGTTAAAGATGAAACAACAAAAATATAATTCTATTTACAAAGATTAAAATAAGAATAATGATAAACAAAAGGGAATTATTTAAATTGAGAGTCTCTTTATTATTATTAGGAGGGATTCTGAAATGTATTTAATTGATTAATGTAATTAGGCTCAGACCAAAAGGAAGAACTTGACAATACAGATAATGGAGGGGGTTTCAGTCTTACGGGTCGATGACGTCGAGGAAGGTCCTTCTTGCGATGAGGCAAGTGAGGCACGATCAGAATATGGCAGGTGGGTCACGATCCAAACCAACCTTCCGATGAAGATAGCCAATCTTCAAAGATGATGTTCGACGGAGAATGTAGGAATTCTCGTAATTCCACTGAAGGAGGAATCTTCTTTTTCCTCAAAGGTAATCGATGGAGATTTTCTTCGGTTCGATTAAACGATGGGAGACTGTTGCGCAAATCCAAAGGCTTGCCGTTCACAGAAGCTACCAATTGACTTGGGTAGAATCACGTCTGAAGAAGGCTTGCTGTCTGACGAACGTTCATGGGACGAGACAATAAGGACAGCCTTGAGGTTCGGGCTAGACTCGTCGAACTACAGAATAACCCAAGTATTTGTATGACCTATTCTGGAGGGGAATGAAGAGTTTGAAAAAAGGAGTCACAAGATCCAGACATCTTAATCCGGAGGCTGAGTCGATTCATCATTTAGCAGCAAGGGCCAGACAGAGCGGCTCTTTCACACCTCGTTTTCGGGGTTGGGGGGAGAGGAAGCTTGGGCCGAGTTCGCAGGATTGAGAAATATTTTCCCAACGTGCTTAGGAGTTAAAAATTCGAAAATGTACGAACAGGAAATGACGTCGTCCATGGAGGGATACCATAGCACGTGATCTCCGATAAATTGAGGGGGGGGGGTCAGAGGTTATTATTTTAAACCCCTCGCTTCCATACGATGGAACATTTCTGAGAGAGAGGGAAGAACGAAGGACATCGCAAATTTAGATAGGAGGAATTATTATTAAGGCGCACCTGACCTGTATTCGACACGCTTACAAAAAGGATATGATATTATCTGAGCAAAAATTGATGTAAATGGGTAGACAAAAAAAATTACATTTAAATTACGCAACAAAATTAAAATTTTGTCTAAAAGGGTAGTGGAACAACAACAACAAAACAAAAGAAAACACTATATTAAATAAGTATATACAGGGATCAGAGATATATGTACAGAGTAAAAAAAATATATATATATACATGATTAGCTTACGGGTATACAGGCAATCTATAATTTAGTGGATTACCAGCATTGTCGGCTAATAGATTCCGACTAAGATTATCAGCTATACAATTTTCGATACTACGTATATACCAAACTTTAAACTGCTATTGTTGAAGTATCAAAAGCCATCACATTATACGTCCGTTCTTGCTCTTAGTATTTCGGAGGTACGACAAAGGGCGATGGTCAGTCTCGTAAATAAACTCTTTTTCTATTAAATACATGCTAAACTTAGTAATACTCCATACTATAGCTAAAGCTTCCCGTTCTATTACCGACTAATTACATTCACGGGGCAGTAGCTTTCGGCTCGGGTAAGCCAGCGGGTGGCTTTCACCTTCGCCGGAGTATTGGAGCAGCACGCATCCAATTCCTTCACCACTCTCATCCGTCCGGATGCCGAAGGGTTTAGAGTGATTAGGGAGCCTCAAAATGGGGGCGGACGCTAGCTTGTCCTTGAGCACCTGGAATCTGGCAGTAGCTTCGAGATTCTATGAAAGGGGATCTGGGGATCTCTTCTGAAGGAGGGCACTTAAAGGGGCGGAAATAGACGCGAAGTTAGGGATAAAACTACGGAAAAAGGAGGCCGATTCTATGAATGACCTCAGCTGTTTCTTCGTGCGTGGAGGGGGCATATGGACAATGGCTCTGACTTTTTCGTCCTGGAGGCTCATCTGATTTTACGAGAGAACAAGCTCTTGAGTAGTAGGGACGATGTTATACTCAAATTGATTGGAGCAACCGGGGGTCTCGAGGATGACATCTTCAAATCCATTTTGCAACTACTGCGGCTGACTATTTTGAAGAGACGCTAGCCTGGGAGGAGACATCCAGAGCGGGGAGCGATGATTATGTGGGTCCAAGTAAAGATGGAATAAGGTAATCACCATCTTGTTCAATCCATACTACTTGCACAACATTGAGGGGGTCAGCGGGATACACCGCTTCCAAGGGAAACTCTTCAACGAGAGCCACAATATTGTTGATACACGCACAGCGGTGATATTTTTTTAACATATTGATGTGGAAAACCTTATCTCCTGGGGGGTTCGAATCAAGTAATCCACTGGTCTTTTTACCTCTAAAACGAAAAAGGGACCGTTCCATTGTCTCAGTAGTTTGTTACTCTCCGTGAAAAGTAGCAACAGCACCTCCTCGCCAGGCTTAAATCTTCTTTCCTTCGCCTTTAAATCGAAATAAGTTCGATACTTCTCCAAATTTAACTCATTATTTTCGTATGCGATGTCAGCACATATCTTGAGGCGCTTTCGGAGGTTTATGAGATACGAATAGGAGGATTGTATTTCGTCATCCAGACGGGCATTGGTGAAAAGTTCCTTTAAAATAGCAAGGGGGCCTCGAAGATTACGACCTACAGTAATTCGAAGGGGGCTAATCCTAGGGTTCTATGGCGGATTTCAAGAAATGCAAACAGTACCACGAGTAAAAAGTGGTGCCATTCTCGGGGCTAATCGATGCCCAATTATCTGAGGATTGCTTTTAATGTGCCACTTAACTTTTCGCTCACTCCGTTTGCGGTTGGTTGGTATGGAGGGGTAAACAGAGGTTTTAACATGAGGAGCTTTCCGACATACTCCATTAGCTCGGAGGTAAATTGTCTTCTTCGATCCGACAATACCTCTTTAGAAATTCCTACCCAAGAGTAAAAATGGAAATGAGTGCTTTGGCGCACGAAACGCTATCAATGCACTTAAGGGGAACTGCCTTAGGAAAACGGGTAGCAAAGTTTACCAAAGTGAGGATGTAACTGTGTCCTTCACTGGACGGGGGATGAATAGGGCCAATAAGATCAATGGCTACACGAGAAAAAGATTCCGAGATGATCGGGCTTTTCTGAAGGGGGGCTGGTTTGATGCACCGTTCTGCAGATGTCCTTTAGCAGGCATCGCATGATTTGCAGTACTCTGCAATTTCTCTGGCCGCATCTGGCCAATAAAAATACTTACAAACCCTCTGAAATGTTTTATTATGACTAACATGACCTGGGAATAAGCTATCGTGAGAGATCTGGAGGACTTGTGGGACGTGAGAGTGGGGAACACACAGGGTGTGTGTTTCACGTTCGGTTCCTTTCGAACATTTACGATGTAACAGCTTATTCTTGACAAGGTATCAGATACTTTTTTATTCACGGGAAGTCTCTTACTCCTGAGTCCTGGCTTTCTTCCAAAGAGGGAGGAGAGTTGTGCACCCCTTCTGGGTGCGGGCAAAATCCTCGTTCCGGAGGGTCTCGATCTTTGGATCGACGGGGTTTTGTAAAGGAACAGGATCCAGGGAAGCCTTAGCGGCCTGGGCACGGGTTACAATGGGTTGTGCTACTGGGTTACTTGAAACCTCGGGGCTCTGACCAATCAGTACAGAGCAAAACTTGATGGAGCTGCTGCCACTTCGACCCAACCAGTCAAATACTCACATTCGATGTGGTATTTTACAATAGGGAAACGATTCGCTCGGCCGAGGTAATCATGGACTACAGCGAACCTTTGGTGGCAGGACTGACTAAGTGAAGTAAATTCTCGGATCCGACGATTCATCTGCACCCAGTATCCCGTACAAGGGTGGACACATGGCATCCGTTCACGGCTCCATTTTCGAATTTCAAACCACCGGGGAAGCCCTTATTAAAGAGAAAATTTACTTGGTGCCCAGGGTTGTTGGTCGACGAAGGAGATGTAGTGGTATCTTGAAGAGACGGGGGAGGAGCAGGAGTGGCACTAACTTGATGTACCTGATGGGAGGACACGCTTCTAAATTTGGAATTTTTGAGGACAGTTCGTGCGTACATGACCTTCTATTCCGCACGTGAAACAGATTATCTGCCTTGGGGGGAATAACGACACGGAGGGGGGGGAGAGTAGTAATTATGGGCTCAATATCTCTTGCTTCCGAAAGAGGGAAGGGAGGTTCCTAGGCTTCGAGGTGACTTGTACTTTCACGAATTTAGTGGTATTTCATAAAGGGTGCCTGGAGTTATTAATCTTAAACTTGGGAGGAGACAGGGGAGGCTTCTTATTAACCTTGGGGTACAAGTTATGGCTACTTGCATAAACATCAGCCTCTATAAGGCAAGCCTTGAACGTAGAGCAGCGCTTGTCCTTAACGAAACCATGGATTTCGGGGGTCAGGGAAGATAAGAATTAATCTTTTAGGACGAAGTCCAGAAGGGACTCTTACTCTTGGGGGACTTTACACGCATCTAACCAAAATTGGAGATGTTTCTGGAGGTTGTACCCAAAATGGCAAAAGGTCTGACCGTGTCGGATGTTTTCATGAAGGAAACGGACACGATAGAATTCTGGGGTCATATTTACGGCAGCCTAGAGTTCAGAATTGAGGGTAGAGTAGTCCACAGTGGACTGTGAGGGAAGCAAAATAAATATATCTCTCAACTGTGAGTTTAGGAGAGGGAGCAATTTGGTGACACCATCTACCTCGATTTCCCAAGGAAGGCCACATAAAACAAAAATTATTAAACCTCTCATTGAGACATTTGGCTGAGAAAAATGCCTCACCTTTCTCATTTATCAGATTTTCTTTCTCTAAGAACTCATTTATAAGGAAAACACTTTCCATCCAAAAGATTATATTGAAAATAATATGTCCGATTTCATAATTGAAAAACTAAAGAGTTCTATGAGGAGAATCAGAAAACTCGTGGATAGATGAAAGAAAAGAGATTAAAATAAAGAAAGAAACTATGTGTAAGATTGACATATAAATGTTTTATTTTTAACTGGTATGTATGTGAGAGCATGCCGGTGAGGGAAGAGAAAGGGTGTGTGGATAGACAGCGGAAAGTAGAGCAGTGGTGAAAAGAGAAAGAAGTGTGGTAGGGTGCAAAGGGATGCTAGAGCCTGGTGATCAATCTTATCGCTTTCAAATTTTTATGTTTTGTATTCCGTTGTTGTTTATCATTTTGCTTATATATATATATATATATATATATATATATATATATATATATATATATATATATATATATATATATATATATGTATATATAATATATATAATTTGGCGTTCAAGCCATTTGTCTTCATATTGCTAATGTATTTGGTTATGCTGTGCGCGCTTGCTGTTGTTTTGATAAGTCGTTAATTATAACTTACTATGTTTGTTTTAGTGTCTGTTTCTTCGTAAATTTGTAGTGTGTGTATTTTGTGTATTGTGTTTCTTCTTTGTAGTCTTGTTCCGTGAGTTTCATCTTCTTGTGTAGGTTTCCTTCTTCGGTAGTTTTTGTCTTAGTTGATGGGTTTTGACGATATCAGGTAATTTTTGTCAAAATCGGTTGGTTTCATGGTTGTTATTTTACTCTTGATTTGGGGCAAAATCAACTCATCTTGTGTAGAACGGCACTTCTGCTTCGCCAGCTAAAATCCCAGCGGAGCTTGGAAATCTGGCGCGACACACTGCTTTTCTATTCTGGTCAATCATTTGTACGATTTCCTCGTCCAACTCTCGATTGACCTTTTCCAGCATATTCCTTGTCCATTCTTCGATGATAACGTTAATGGGGGTTAACCCCGCCTCCCGGTGCAGTTCTTCCTGTGTTCTTCTTTCCATTCTGCGTGTACCTGTAATTAGGTACGCGCATTTGTTCTGCACCACTTGTAGTCTCCTCTTCTGTGTCTTTGAGATACGAGAGAGGGCGGAAGCGGGGTATAGCAACGTCGATCTTACTAGTGCAGTATAGATCTTCTTTTTGTTGCTTTGACGAAGATTTCTGAACCTATACAGAGTCTTGACTGCAGCAGTGGCCTTGGTGATACGTTCTTGGACGTGCTTTGTGTACCCGGTTGAGGTGATCTTCATGCCGAGTACATTGCATTCATTGGTTTAGGGATATCGTCCATCCCCCACCCTGACGTCATCAAGTAGTCTCCTGCCTATGGGGACTACTTTTGAACTTATCCTGGTTGGTTCAGATTTTCCACCGGGCCTCGTAGGTGTTAAGGTTTTCAATTTCTGCTGCTGTCATTCGAGCTTGCAAAGGCGCATTCCTCCATATACAAGTGATTATCTAGGTGAAATCATCGGCGAATTGTAAGTTGAGGCAAGTGGGGCTTACACGGAACTGGGACATCCACGGTGTAAATCAAGTAGAGAGTGGGAGACAGGCACCCTCCCCTGCAGGAGGCACGCATTGAGCAGAAACTTTGGCCCGTCCGTGCACCTTAAACTGATGTACGCCGCTCTCTCCATGACATAGTCACAGAGAGTTCTCTCTAAGTTTTCACTTAGTCCTAGTCGTAAGATCTTGTACTGCATTCCCCGTTGCCACACCTTATCGAACGCCTTTGATACATCCCGACAAGCAATGTCCACGTAACTCTTTTCCCGTTTTGCATGTGCTAGCTTTTCCATGATGAAGTTAATCGCCATTTCCGTACTTCGCTTACTCCTAAACTCGAATTGGTGTGGGTTGTAGAGCGAGTTTTCCTCCAGGTAAGACACCAGTCTTTTGTTGAGGATTTTCTCGAAGAGCTTCCCACCAAATTCCAGAAGTGAAATTGGCCGGTAGCTCTCCTTTAACTTGGGGTTCTTTCCGTGCTTAGGCAAGAAAATCATTTTCGCCGTTTTATAAGCGTCTGGAAAGTACCCCGTATTTGGACAGGCGTTAAATATTCTTCTCATTCCTTTGATGACACAGGCTGGTGCCTTTTCAAAGTTAAGCTTTGTAAGCCCCGATTGTCCTGGGGCTTTTTGTTGGAATGAGCGAAGCGCGCCGAGTAGTTCTTCTTTTGTAATCTCGGCGCCTCTGTCGCGCTGTCTATCCACTTGGGGATAAGGGTGCATCTTGTCTATTTCTTCGTTTAGCTCGTCGATGATGTTACCTTCGAACTCTAGGTCATATTCTTCGTTTTCTTCCTTAGTTATACTGAAGATCTTTTCCCAATAACTTCGGATATCTCTTCAACTTTTTCTTCTTCTTCTTCGATGTCTCCCTTTTCTTTCCGTAGCTCGATCTTATGCTTCTTTCCAGTTGATCCTTTAAGAATTCGGATCTTCTTTCAAAATTCTTTGGGAGTTGCTTCGTGATCGAGGCTCTCGATCACGTCCTCCCATTTTCTGTTCTGTTGTTCGAGGATCAACTGGTTCAATTATTCTTTGATTTCTTTAATTCTTTGCATCGAGTTAACTGATGCATTCACGATGTTGTATTCATACATTATCTTCAATTCACGCTATAGTTCCTTCATATATTCGGTCCACTCGTAGGTCGAGATGGTCCTATATGCGGAACAAGGGATACAAGCCCTATCTGCGTCGATGATTTGGTTATTGAGGTCATCCAGTGCCTCGTCAATCTCCTTAAGAATTGCCTCGTCCAGGTTGGGCGTATCGTAGGCCAGTGCCCAGTCTGCTCGCCTGTAGTTCTTCCTGACTACTGCTGGGACTTGTATAGGGTTCCCATTGATAGTGAGTAGGATCCCTATATAATCACTACATGGCACCTAGACTGGTTCCATGTAGTAATTGAACGGTAGCTGACGATTCACCAGACAGATGTCTGGCTTTGTGGCACATCGTTCTCTGGCATAGGTGGGAAAGTCAGGGCCTATCCGCTGGGCAATATTTCTGTCCAGCAACAGGTACAGGCTTCTCCCTATACGGTTGAAGGTCCTGTAACCGGATTCTCGGCATCTGGCGTTTAGTTCCCCCATTAGTATGGTGGGGGCTCTTCATTCAAATAGGCCAGTGAGAGTGTGAATAGGCAACACATCTCTTCTTGGCGGTTGATATCCGGTTGCAATGACCAACTTTTCTAAGTCAAGCTCGAACTCAATCGCGAGGTAGGATTCTTCGAAGTTCCTTATCTGCTTGTATTTGATCCCTTTCTTTATTGCAATAGCGGCGCCATCGTACCGCTCTTACAAAAAGTTGGTGATCAACACATCGTAGTTCCAGATTCTCATTTCTGTATTACGCGTGTCGATCCCGTGTTCTGAAATCAGTATGATGTCTGCATCAATTTCTCTGAATACATTTCTGTGAGGAATTCCTCTCGTCGTCCAGCAGTTGGTGTTGATTTCCATTATTTTTAGTGCGTTACGTAACATGGTGAGTTGCTCTTCGCTGTCAGATGAGGAGGATCCATCCTCACTTCCAGCCTTTTCCTCTTCTTCTTCTTCTTCTTCTGTTTCTTCCAAAGATGGGGCTTCAATCATCTCCTCCAAACCAGATTTGATGTTGTTATTTTTGATGACAGAGTCTTTGAAAGCCTTGGATCACTCGGGGTCTTCAGGCATGACTACTTTCGGGAGCTTGTTCACCTTCAGGAGCGCGTTGAGCACTTGGTTATAACAACCAGGCTTCACTGCATTCGCCGCATTTGCATGGGTTATGCAGTTTAGAATTTTTGCACTCAGATCTCCGGTGAAGTTGAATTGTGCAGGTGCCGATGCAGTTTTTACCTCTGCACTCTTCCTAGCGGCGCTCGCGTAAGTTGTCTCCTTTGCTTTTCTTTCCTCTTCCTCCTTCCTCCTAATGATTTCACGGCGCTTGGGGCAATTAAGGGCCATCGCCCGATGCTTCCCTTTGCAATTCAGGCATTTATTCGAGGTGCTTTCGCACTTGTCGAATCTGTGCCCTTCTGTGGCGCACTCACTGCACCACAGCTTGTTTTTTTCCGGGCAGGTCGTAGATATGTGTTCTTCAAGTTTGTAGCATACAAAGCACATTTGTATGCTACTGAATTTTTCTTGTTGGATATTTTCCCCTGGTATTCTCATATTGAAGACGAGAATACCATTTTGAAGGGCCTTCCTTGCCATGTCCGTGGTCGAAAACGTTATCTTAAACACTTGGGTGTGTTCGCGGAATTTAATTATCTCACGAACTTGTGCCCACGGGTTGCTTCTGGTGATTTCTTCTTTCAGTTTATCCATTTTATGTTCACCTACCCAGCTCTCTACTTTGCGGCAGATGACGCTTCTATTCGCTGCCACTTGTGGGGGGGTTTTGGCTTCTAGTTCGGTGTTCTTCAGGACTCTCGCTCCCTCTTCTGATAGGAGCTGGTCTACATCCTTCGTCTCGGCACACATGACGATGAATCCGGATGAAACTTCGATGAGTTTCACCAGTGCCACCTTTAGCTCAATGTACAGGGTTTCACATAAGTTTTTCTTCGTTGGGGTCTTCATTACGGCGATTGTCCTTAAGGGGACCCTCTTAGTGAGGGCCTCCCTGGTCTTCGTGTTCTTCTTCTGATTTCTTCTTTTCCTGTAACTAAAGTGTAATTAATATGTTTTTTATTTGTGAAAAGAAAGTTAGGGTGTGGTAAAGGAGGTAAAGGATGGTGTGAGTAGGTCTGGTAATGGGTTCAAATAAATTTGAGAAAAACGCCCCCGTCCATTTCTCCTGTTGCTCCCTCGCTCATATGCTGCCAGTATGATGGATGATAGAGTGATAGGGTGGGTCTCGGGTGGGGGGGAACTCAGAGGGTTGAGCTTGGTGGACTTAATGCATAGCAGCCGAATCAACGACCGCTTAGTTTTTGCCACCCTATCACGGGTACATACGCCATAACTGCATCCAACTACATAGAGACGGGTGTAACTCCCTCTATGATTCTGGCCGGGTCCCCCGGGTGATGAGGATTTCTCCTCCGTCCGGGACTCGCAGTTATGCCCCAGTATCGAAACAATTTCTTACTTATGCTTCTGCTGTGGGCTAGGCCTCAAACTAGTGTTCACATAAGCCCTTAATTATGCCAAACCAAGTGACCGGCATAGTTAAGACGAAATCAATGAATGGCAGACATCCGAGCGGGTTCACACGCAGAGCGATGGACGGGAGCAGTGAGGTGCTTAAGCCCTCATTGATTTACGAGGCTTTGACGTAAAAAATGGCTCTCTCTTTTGAAGGATAAAACTGGGTTCACCTTAAGAATTCCAGAATAGGTTCGTTTCTGTAGGCAACGCTCAAAAGTAGATCAGTCACTAAAACAAGTAAAAGTGCTGTATCCGTAGGTGCTTCAGCAGAACGCAGTAAAACGGATTTTCGGCCGTCAATGTTTTATTATCTTTTGTAATTGTCTTACAACGGACTACTTTTATCCCATGGTAAAAATTTTCTTTCTCACAAATCTGATCATAGATAACATATCGGCAGCGGTAAGCGCGAAACATATTGGTTGGCTCTGGTACACCAACACATTTTAAAAGCCTCACTAGGCTTTTTGTATATACTGTATATTGAGAACAAAATTCCCAACTATGTGACCAACATCAAAGTAAGAATATTTATCCAAGTTAGCAATTTATAATTTAGTAAGGAAATGAGTTATGACCTATAGAAACATATTTGTGATGAGTATTTTGCATCCCTGGGTTTACAACATGGAGTAACAACAAGAAAAGAAGGTACCCTAGGAGACCTTACGGTCCATTCAAAGAGGGTACCTTTGGACTAGCAATCGAGCGGGCACATGGCTGCTCAATTGTTTTGCGTCCCTAAACGGCCACTTTTCAAGACTTTGTCTAGTCTTGACTTGAACTGGTCAACAGATTCACTGTTGACAACTTTCACTGGAAGTGCGTTCCACTTACCGCAGATACTGTAGGTGAAAAGATTTCTACACAGATTGCGGTTGTAACGCTTCAGTTCAAGTTTGAAGCCGTGATTGCGCGTTTTGTTCTCACTCAGTGTGAAAATATCCCGGTAGTCAACATTGTTGAACCCTCGAAGTATTTTAAAAACTTCGATGAGCTGACCACGCAGTTTACGGGTTTCCAGCGAGAACAGATCTAATTCCCTTAGTCTATCCTCATAACTTTTATGTCGGATAGTGGGAATCAGTTTGGTCGCCCTAGCTTGTACGCGTTCTAACCTTGCGATGTCCTTTCGAAACGAAGGACTCCAAAATTGTATGGCATACTCCAGGTGCGGCCGAACGAGGGAGTTGTACAGACAAAGTACTATCTCCCTGTTACGGTATCCAAACTGGCGCTTTATGTAGCCTAACATCCTCTGGGCTTTCTTTTCTGCCTCGATGCACTGTTTCGAGAACTTGAGGTCGCTAGTAATAGTAACGCCCAAGTCCTTCTCAGTGTCACTCGATTCAAGAGCAGTGCCCTTAGGATATAATGAGATTGGGGGTTTCTGTGGCCGATATGTATTACTTTGCATTTGTTCATGTTAAAAGGCATTTGCCACGTGTCCGACCACTCCCCAATCTTCCAAAGATCTTCCTGCAGGTGGGCAGTATTTCCATCCTTTGCAACGTTCATACCAAACTTGGTATCGTCGGAAAATTTGGAAATCTTGGCAACCATGTCACCGTCCATGTCGTTGACGTAGATGATGAATAGTAGTGGTCCCAGGACAGAACGTTGAGGCACCCCGCTAGTAAGGGGAACCCACTCAGAAGACTGTCCATTCACCACCACCCGTTGCCGTCTGCCACTTAGCCAGTTCTCGATCCAGCCGGCTACCTTTCTGTCTATGCCAAGCGCTCGCACTTTCCGGAAAAGGCGGAAGGTATATTTTTGTTTGCTTAATCTGTTCATGCATGAAACATGTATATTTCTCGTAGGAAGTATAAAAGGTAATTCTGAATGTTTCCATTTTATTCACAAAGGGCTGGAAGATCTATTTTTAAAACACGTTTCGAGCTTCTTTCTAATTTAAAACATGTTTAGTGCTCCTTCTCCTTGTTTGGAACACTTTCGCTGCTTTTCTTCTATTTTGACACGTTTTTGAAAAGTGTTTCAAATCTATTTTAAAACAAGTTGAGAGCTTATCTCAATGCTTGAAACAGGTTCAGAGATATTTTACATGGTTGAAGCATATCTCGTTTTGCCTCCTTTTTTTAAACCAGTTCACTGCATCTCTCCAGTTTCAAAATATGTTTAGGGCTTTTCTTCATTTTTTAAACATGATCAGATATATTTTCAGGGATGAAAATAACCTTAAATTGTGTCGCCATATTTCAGATATGTTCTTAGTTTCTCCCTATGTTAAAAAACGCTCGAATTTTTTTACTATGCTGGAAACATGTTTTCCACCTTTGTTTATTTCAAAATAAATTTAGAGCTTATTTTCAGGATTGAAACATGTTCATACTTTCAATTTATGTACAAGGTTGCAATGTACTAGGTATAAATTTTACCAGTCGGATTTCCTTAGTGTCAATTCTATTCAATGGCTTTAACTTTTAAGTAATCGAGAAGATGAGAAGAAAACTTGCACAACAAACACATATTCAGTTACAAAAAATCCTTGAAAGAATGGAAGTTAAAAAAAATAATAAATGATTATTTGTTTTCTATCTGTTATCAGCACTCGTCTTGAGTCCTTTTATTTGTCTGAGGGGACCTACAGCTACACCAGGGATGCAAACCACGGGTATCTATAGCTTATATATATATATATATATATATATATATATATATATATATATATATATATATATATATATATATATATATATATATGCCAAGGATAGATAAGAAGAGTAAAAGACTCCGCTCTATTCTGGTGTATTTTCCTTTGCGATCACTTATCACTTTACTATAATATTCACTTTTCCCAATTCAGTTTTTCACTTCTCTTTCTTCCTCTTTTTATAAAAGTAACCATCCCCCCTTTATTCACTCTTTGCACAAATTCTTCTAGTGGACTATTAGGTCTATGTTGATCATCATTTTCTAGATTTGTAGAGAAGTACTAGTAGTCGCTTTTGTTATAGCTCATTTTCTTCTTTCCTTCTTTCCAATAACTTCCTGGGTAAAGCTGATTAATCCTTCGTTCGTTTTGAAGCAACAAATACCAAACAGTGGCAGGAAAATTGACTTTGTGTCGGACTTTTAGCGCTCCGTCGAAGCATAAAAGGTGCCCGTATTCTCCTAATAAAAAGCAAATAAGGATTAAAAAGGAGAGTTTGCGTAAGGAAATTCTGAAAAGATGAACACAACATAGCCGTTTGATTTGAGCAATTTAAGCAGTCCATTATACACATACCTTTTCTCACCTTTATTATTAATAATATAGAGCGCGAAGCAATTATTCTGTAATAAGCAAATACATCTCCATTATATTGTCATTAAACAAAGGAAACTTGGCCAGCTTCTCTTTAAGATGGACAGCCGGCCTCAATATATACGCGCCTGTCGTCAAGTTATTTTATATAATTAGTTACCTAACAGTTTCCTAATAGCTTTCTAACAATCATTAAACAACTCTACTTATGACAATTAACAAATGCCATCTTGCATTCGCAATTAGCGTCCTCTGTCTTTGCAGTGGAGTCCAAAGTCCGTGTAAGTCCGGTTGGCTGGTGTGACCTCAGTATAATTTATGAAGGGGTAATTGCTGTTTTGGAGAGCGCATCTGGTGGTGATGAGGAATACTTAATTAGAGCGACAGTATAGAGGATTTCCCCGCTGGGATGCACACAGTTCCTCTTTTCCGTTTTAAACTATTAATACGGACACGTTGACATCATGATTTACAATGGGAATAAATTTAATTGTTTTTATAAACAGTTCGCAGTTGAGCAAATTGCGCGGCCCAGGAAGGGCTGGTGTCGGTCTGGTCTCGGGAGAGTCTTGGCAGCTTTACTGGTCCGTAATTCTGTATTACCTATTCCAGTGACCGTTTGGAAAATGTAGAACTAGGCTGCTTCCAAATATTTTCACATTCTCTCTTTTTCACTACTTTCTTTCTTGATCTCTCATTGCAGACTCTTTGGGGGAAGGCACTATTGCTATCGCTATAAATTTTAAGAAACAAATATGGAATAGATGTAGTATTTTATGGGGCTGGTGGGGAATTACAGACCACTCTACAGCTTCTCTTCTCCTAAAAGATTTCTAATGTACTTGTTATAATTGTGACCTTAATATAATAACAGAATATTCTACAAAAAAATAATATAGTTGCGGATTAATTCAACCTTGTAAGAATGTAGAAGATGCTTCATTTCTGGTGTGAAAAATTATGCTGATTAATGTTTTTGTCTAAAAGCTTTTAGAAATATGAGTAAGTTCCAACAGTCAACATGACAGTGTTATGTAAGTTTAATCGGTTTGTACGTGGATGAGAATACAGACGGAAGATGAAGATTAAAGGAAGAAGAATCAAAAGAGAAAGTTTGTTGAATCAGCGATAGAGGGAATTTGATGTGAAAATGCTTAAAACAGGAGAGATGAAGCAAGTAGGAGGAGACTATACGCTTGAGTGTTGTAGCTAGAAAGATAAAGTGGAAGGGTGAATATTGGGAAGATGATACGCAACGAGCAGTTTAAATAAGGCGAAAGACTTACAAATGATGATTACTGAAGATGAGCATGTCAGGTCAGAAAGATGTGGAACAATTTATACATGGATGTTAAGAGGATGGGGCGGAAAGAGTAAATTTAACCAGGTTAAAATAAATAAAAGAATTTGATTGGAAAGGAAATGAGAAAGGTAATAATTGAAGAAAAACTAAATGTGTGAATATTAAGGAAGAAAATGGGAGAGTAGATGTGAGCAACAGAAGATTACATGATGAGAGTATTCTGATAATTTGCATAATGTGAGCATGAAAGATGAAACGAATGTGAATACTTTCGAGACCCTGAACCTGGTGCCTTATCAGGGTAAGTGTGTTTTGAGCTATTTAAAAGTGTAACTGTTCCAATGGGGTGAAATAATACTGCAATAGTAAAATTGCATAAGGTGAAAGCGAAAAAAGTGAGTGTAAGCACCTCAGAGAAATATTTCCATTAAATTTTGTAGGTAAAGTGTCAGAAAAAGTGGATTTGTTGTGTATGAAGGATAATTAGTGGAAGGATAAGAACTAAATAATGTAAAAGATAAAGTGATATAAGTTGTATGAGTTTATGGACCTGTAGTAGAAGTATGGTTGCATCTCTAGCGAAACAGTTCAACAGGTTTTAAATAATGTAGTGTGTTTAAATCTTTTGTAATGTGTGAAAGAACTTTACCTTAGATGTAAGTCATGTTTTGGGGTGAAAAGTGGCAAAAGTAAGTTGGTTGATATATGAAATAGTAATGCAAAGGAAAAAAAACACTTCGCTTGTGCCAGCGATAGCAATTTTACCTTTCAGAATCAAAGGCCTTTGTTTCTTTTAAGCGTCACTTTTTTATCGTGGGAAAAATGACGACGAAGCTGCCTCTTAATCTAATTTTCGAGAGGTGCGCAATTTACCCATTAGAGAACCATTTGTCATTAACGATGAATCTGCTTCGGGAGTGAATATCTTCGCGAGAAAGGATGGCAACGGGATTAAATCCGGGATTAAAACTCAGGAAATCCTGAATGTGGCCAGTAAGGCGACCCAAAGTCAACGACAGCTTCATTTCGACAGCCGCAATTGTAGACAAAATGTCAAACGTATCGCCCTTCTTTCCTTTGGACTACACCTACGAAGAAAATAGTGAAATTCTGAAGACTGGGCAGCCTAAAACTCCAATGCATTTGCCCAGGCTTGCGCTAGAGAGAGGTCGCTTTAGTTCCACTGACCCAACGGCAGAAACAACGAGAGAGAGATCATTTACAATCACAACAGGCTGCGAAGCAGCCACGAGCTCACCAATCCTTGGTTCAAAGTCTACGGTCTTCTGAAAAGATGGATGCCATAGGAAGTGGTGAGAGAGGGACAAAAGTGAATGAAGGGCAAGAAGGTGATTTTGATGAGGGTTGTAGGTTAAGATGGTATTTACTTATGACCTGATATTAATGCCTGAGAGTGAGATTGATTCGGAAAAGTTAAATGAAGCGTTTGTCAGGGCATGTGTGGGAAGTGAGCTAACCGTAATAAAGAAAGTTGTAAAGCATTGCTCTCTGGAGATGAAGATGGGATGGAGTGTAGTATTAGAATCCGTGGTTTTAATTATGCCACGAAGTTCTAAAGGAATATTATGTACCAAATTTAGTGTATGGAATTGAAACGCAAAGATTGAAATTGCAAGATAACAATTCAGATACACAAGTTACGATTTATGTGGGGTGTGAGAAGCGTACTTAGATTATGTAAAGATCGTTTAAGGAAAGATGTGAAGGGCACGAAAGAAGAAGGCAGATGAATAGAATTGTGAAGAAAATATACGAAAATAAGTGTCACGGTGTGCGAAGTGTTAGAACCCCACGTGTCTTCTGATTTGGACTGTCTTGTGCCTTAAATCTCGTTTCGGTCCGTTGATTTATTTTTCGGATTTTTCTACAGTTTTTTTTCACCACAGAATCAGCGAAAGCTAAGTTGCTCCTTTTTTATTACTACTCAAGTTCTTTCTTTGTTTGAATAAGTGATGGAGTTCGGGGATGAAAGTGAGCATGAGTGTTGGAATGAATGCATTGGTTGTGGTGTATTTGGTGAGGGGTATACATGTGTTGTATGTGGGCTGCATGAATGCATTGTAGATTTAGAGGGGATGAGAAGGCAGGATTTAGAGAGTATATGTAGGCTGAACGGGTTAGTTGCTGAGCTAAGGAGGGAACTTAGTGTTAGGCCTAGAGCTGGGAATGGGTTAGGGAGTGAGGTAGGCCAGTTAGATGTTTCAGGTGAAGGTAGAGGGCCGGTAAAGAGGGTAGGATATGATAGTTCTAGGGATAGTGAAGTTAGCCCCCTTAGATTAGTTAGAAATAGGCCTAGTGAGGATGGGAGACAGTGAAGAGTGGTTAGGAAACGTGAAGCTAGGGAGGCTTCTCCTGTTCTTTGTAAGAATTGGGTTGCCTTTGTTGAGGTTGTTAGCCAGGGGGAGAATAGGTGTGTGAGTCAGAGGGACACATAACCTATTAGTTTGACTAATAGATTCAGTGCCCTAAGAGAGGAAGTAACTGGAAGTGATATGACTGATGGGGGTGGGGGTGGAGGTAGAGTGACTGGTAGTTTGAATGAGAATAGGAGTGGGCATGGAGTTAGGTCTGTGGAGGTTAGGAATAGGAGTCTAACTGAAGTGCTTGTGATGAGTGATTCGCGAGTTAGATATTTAGATAGGAAGTTGAATTTAAGTAGATTGAATGGTTTGAGGGTGTGTTTGCCGGGTGCTGGAGTGAGAAATCTGTCTGATAGGTATGAGGAGCTGGTGTCTGGCTGTGCAAGGGATGCGGTTGTGATTACACATGTAGGAGTGAATAATGTGAAGAAAGTGGGTGCATGTGAGTTACGTGAGAGGTACAAGAGGTTGATTGAAAAGGTGAAAGAAAGTAGAATGAAAGGTGTTGTGACAGGTGTGCTTCCAAGAATGGATTTGGGGGTAGAATGGATGTCTCGTGCGATTGAGCTGAATGATTATGTGAGGAGGAAGTGTGAGATGGAAGGTGTCATGTTTGTGGATGTGTGGGATAGGTATGCGATGGATGGACTGCCTTTGAGTAAGAGGGGGGTAGATGTATGAGATGGATGGACTGCATTTGAGTAGGAGGGGGTAGATGTGTTGGGGGAGGAGTATGATCGTGTTATTAGGTCTTTGCGGGCGGGAAACTAGATGCTAATAGTGGTCAGGAAATTATGATAGGACATTATAGTACTGAAAGTAGAATGGACTTTGCAGATAACAGAAATAGGTTCCAAGGCGATAGAGGTGAGGTCATTCAGGTTTCAAGAGGTGCTTCAGGGATAGGGGGGTTAAATTGTTTCTATACAAATGCTCGTAGTCTTAGGAACAAGAAGGATGAGCTATTTAGTTATATTAGTGATGAGGATATAGATATATTATGTGTTACTGAATCATGGGTTAATGAAATAGAATTTAGTGACACTATAAGTGAATTTAATTTACAGGGCTATAATATGTACATTAGTCAAAAAACAGGTAGAATTGGTGGAAGAATAATTATCTATATAAAAAAACAACATTGTTTCAAGTTTAAATATTTCAATAAAGCAGGATGGAGTTGAGTCACTTTGGATAGATATTAGGTTCAGTAAAAATAGAATGGTGCATTTGGGAGCTTTTTACAGGCCACCTGGGCAGACTGGTGATATGGATGAACTAATGATAAGGACAAATAAGTAAGGGATGTGAAACAGATGCAGTTATTATTGTGTAATTCAACTTAAACTCTGTGGACTGGGAAAATATGATAGGTAGGGATAAAACAAGTGGCAGGTTCATAGAATGCTTTGAGGATAATTTTTTGAATCAATTTGTTAATGAGCCAACGAGGGGGGGCAATATATTAGATTTAGTACTTTCTAACACTGATCATTTAGTTCAAGAATTGACTGTTGGGGAAGCATTGGAAAATAGTGACCATCACATAGTTCTTTTTAACTTGGGAATTGTTAAATTTCGTAGACTGGGATGTATAATTCAGAGATAAAAATGCTTATGGGATGTGGGATACTTTCAAGCATATAATAAATGTAGTCCAAGAACAATGTATCCCAATGAAGGCCATTAGGAACAAAAGTAGGAACCCATTATGGTGGAATCAGGAGATAGCTAGAAAAATTTCAAAGAAGAAAAGGGCATATAAAAAATTACAGGTAGAAAATGATATTCAAAATTTAAGTGATTATAGAATGGCTAGGAATGAGTTAAATAAGATTATAAAGAAGAACAAAAGGGTGTCAGAAATTAAATTAGCTCAGGAGAGCAACAAAGATCCTAGAAAGTTCTTTAGTTACTATAAAATTAATAACAAGTCTGGCAGAGTTAAAATAGGACCTATCAAAATATGAAGGGTTCGTGAGAGAAACTGACGAGGAAATTTGTTGAGGTACTAAATGGTCATTTTGCATCACTATTTATAAAGAAGAAACTAAATAGTCTTATGTATTGTACTCATGGGTCAGGGAAAGAGGTGTTTACTACCATTAGTGTGGATCTGAGGACGATAAAAGGACTAATATGTGAGTTAGATACTACTAAGGCCTCAGTCCCTGATAATATTCATTCTAGGATACTTAAATAAGGGGTAGAAAGTATCTTAATAGCTCTGGAGAAGTTATATACTAGGTGACTGGAATATGGAGAAATACCCGATGATTGGAAGAGAGTAAATGTAGTCCCCATTTTCAAGAAGGGTAGTAAAGAGGATCCAAATAACTTTAGACCGGTTAGCCTAACTCCTGTCGTCTGTAAAATTCTTGAGAAAATATTTAAAAAAGGGATTTACCAACATCTAGAGAGGGAGGGGTTAATCAGCGATGCTCAGCATGGGTTTAGATCAAGTAGATCATGTTTGACTAATTTACTAGACTTTCTGGAGTTTGTAACAGATCAAGTAGATAAGGAAGAGAATGTAGATATAATTTACTTAGATTTTAGTAAAGCATTTGATAAGGTACCACATAGGAGACTAGTTCATAAATTAAAAATGATTGGGATATGTGGGGGTGTTTTAAATTGGATAGCTGAGTGGCTGAAAGACAGGAAGCAAAGGGTAGTGCTAAATGGTGTAAAGTCAGAGTGGAGGGATGTTATCGGTGGGGCTCCTCAGGGATCAGTTCTCGGTCCATTATTATTTGTCATCTATATAAACGATCTTTGGGAGGCAATTAATAATAAAGTGTCAATTTTTGCGGATGATATGAAATTAGCAGCTGTAGTTAAAGATATTGATGATAATTTTAAAGTGCAGGGGGATTTAAATAAATTGTTATCCTGGGCACATAAGTGGCAAATGACTTTCAACCTTGATAAGTGCAAAGTTATTAACATGGGAAAAGATAATAGAGAATTTAACTATGAAATGGATGGGCATTAATTGAGCTCAGTAGAGGATGAGAAAGATCTAGGAGTAGTAATAGATAAGTCATTAAGGTTTTCTAAGCAGTGTATTGAAGCAAGAAATAGTGCTAATAGAGTGCTGGGTTTCATTAAGAGAAATGTCAGTTACAAAAGTAAGGAGGTTATTCTTAAACTCTATAACTCTTAAGTTAGGCCACATCTAGAGTAATGTATACAGGCATGGTCCACACATTTTAGACACGATATTAACCTTCTCTCAGTGCAACGGATGGCAACACAGATTATTCCTTCCCTGAGGCACCTTGAATATATAGATAGACTGAGGGTATTAAATATGTTCTCGTTCGAAAGGAGGTGTGTGAGAGGGAATATGATTGAGCTGTTTAAAATTTTTTCTGGGATAGATAAATTGGATGTTAGCAAGTTTTTTGAGTTAGATGATGGAAATTGGACTGGAGGTTATCACTTGAAAATTAAAAAGCAAGGGTGTAGGTTGGATTTAAGAAAATATTTTTTCACCAATAGAGTGTTAGACTTCTGAAACAAATTGCCGCGGAGGGTAGTAGGTAGTCCAAATCTAAATGTATTTAAGAGTAGGTTGGATGAGTTTATGGGGAGGGAAGGTTGTGATGGTTCCTAAGTTTTGTATATATTAAAATTGTTTGTATATATCTATAGCTGCATGATTTAGTTCTTGACAAGCCTTGATTGGTGATACCCTTGTTTCTGGACGCAATCCTCTGGATGTAGATTTCCTGGGAGTTTGGGTGCCTTAAAAAAGAGGCCGTTTGACTCGGATGACCTATGATAAGCCTTTGTGGCTCTTGTCATCTGTTATATTATGTATATTGTGGGGGACTTTGATTTTGTCTTTCCCTGGTGATGGTGCTATTTGTGGGTGGGTTTGGATGGAGGCGGATGACATTTGATAGTCTCTTGTGGCTTTTTTCATGCGTGAAATTATGTTATGTTATGTTATTAAGAGAAATGTCAGTTACAAAAGTAAGGAGGTTATTCTTAAACTCTATAACTCTTATGTTAGGCCACATCTAGAGTACTGTATACAGGCATGGTCCCCACATTTTAGACACGATATTAACCTTCTCGAGTCAGTGCAATGGAGGGCAACAAAGATTATTCCTTTTCTGAGGCACCTTGAATATATAGATAGACTGAGGGTATTAAATATGTTCTCGTTCGAAAGGAGGTGTGTGAGAGGGGATATGATTGAGCTGTTTAAAAAATTTTCTTGGATAGATAGATTGGATGTTAGCAAGTTTTTTGAGTTAGATGATGGAAATCAAACTAGAGGTTACCACTTGAAAATTAAAAAGCAAGAGTTTAGGTTTGATTTAAGAAAATATTTTTTCACCAATAGAGTGGTAGACTTCCGGAACGAATTGCCGCGGAGGATAGTAGGTAGTCCAAATCTAAATGTATTTAAGAGTAGGTTGGATGAGTTTATGGGGAGGGAAGGTTGTGATGGTTCCTAAGTTTTGTATATATTAATATTGTTTGTATATATCTATAGCTGCATGATTTAGTTCTTGACAAGCCTTGATTGGTGATACCCTTGTTTCTGGACGCAATCCTCTGGATGTAGTTTTCTTGGGAGTTTGGGTGCCTTAAAATAGAGGCCGTTTGACTCGGATGACCTATGATGGGCCCTTGTGGCTTTTGTCATCTGTTATATTATATTGTGGGGTACTTTAATTTTGTCTTTCCCTGGCAATTATTGATATAGTCCTATGTGGGTGGGTTTTGACGGATGCGGATGACCTTTGATAGGCCCTTGTGGCTTTTGTCATCCGTGGAATTATGTTATGTTATATGTTATGTTATGTGTTCGGGAGAGAATGAGATGACCAAAGGGCAAGTGAATGATATTATGTACGTTAGATGTGCATCGGAAGGTGTGTGAGTGTGCGTGCTTCGGCCATTCTGCTCACGGACGAAGTTAGACTGGAAGAGAGTAACAGCAAATATTCTAGTATCCCAATTGCATGAAGGAAAAATGGCGTGTAAAGAAGATGGCTGGCTTTCTACTTAATAAGACATAAAGGGATAGAAGAAAGTGTGTATTGTTTAATGGCTTTAAATCAAACTGAAAACACCTTGTGCCAAAACTGCTAACGGAAATTGTTAAAGGAAATATTGAAGGAAATATTGCCCTGGGTAATTTTCTTTTATTGGCAGTTAGCCAAGACGAAAACTTATCTATATCCTTTTTCCATTTGACAATGGCCCTAGTCACATAAAAGTGCTCATTACAATTATTCATTCAAGCTGTTCCTTCTGTATGTGATAAATTTCTCCCAGATTGAGTATCAGTTCGAACCTTTTTTTTAGCCTTATGGTTGTAGTGGGGTGGGGTGGGGGCGATTTCGATATGTGGCAATTTGGAAATGCACATTAACAGAGGTTCTAAAAATAAAAAAAATAAACCTATTTACTTAAAGGAATGCGATCATCTTCATAAAATTGTCGATCGTCAAGAAAATAGAGTTACAGGAAAACTAAGGAAGTGTTTCGAAACTACTCTCGGAATACACCTTTCGAACTGTCTGTAATCGCTCTATTGGGCATTGAGTGGAAAATCTAGGGAATTTACACATCTTTAATAGCCGGAAGAAAAAACAAACGCAAGTTATACGGCGCGCAACTCTCCTAAATTTATAGTATTCATAGAACACTGATTATGATATATCCTAGCAAAAATATCAGATTATTCTGCCATTATAATAACTCATTAACTAGTATTGCATAAAAATGCAATGCAATATCTCACAACATAACAACAAGAGCAACTACCTTAAACTCTCGATGTCCTTTATGTGGCCCAATTGGTAATTAACAACAATGGCGCTGACTTTGTTGTTAACCGCCAGAGAAGTGCATTAGAAAAAAACTAATACAGTAATCAATGAATCTTACAGCAAAATATTAGTAAAGTATTGAGCACTATTGGTGGATCCCGTATAACCAGGTTAGTCGTTGCTGCCATATCTTATAGTACAATATAGGAAAAATAATTTTAAATTTTAGGTTTTCACTATATAGCTCCACTCGTAGAGGTTGTAATAGGAAAAGGGATAATTAAAAAAAAAATAGGCCAGGCGATATTTTAGCAAAGCAAATGAAGAAGCCAAAATGCCCAAGCACAGGTGTTACCCCAAATAATTCAATTATCAATACCATAAAAGTAGATGAACTTACTCTCAGAACTCTATCAAAATTGTTTCTACAAAGAGATAAAGTGTTATTAGTAAAGTCCATTATAGTGTTAAATGTAAATTGACTTTCATAAATCAATTTCAATTAAAATCCATTTTAGAAGAAAACTTAAATATTCATAATGCAGAATTGAAAAGGGTACTCACTAATGTATCTAATTATGTAGGGTAAAATTATTCCACCAATTCGGAAAATATAACGAAGAGAAATGAAAGTGCTCGGTGATGAAGCAAAAATGAAAAGTAAATCAGAGAAAAGGGAAATTGGCAACAATAAAGGTACAAATGAAATATACATATGATAATACACCCGCAAAATCGACTTCTCGCATCTAGATAATGACATCTCCTTAAACATGGTGACTTAAAACATTTGCAATATATCTGCAAAACATGAAGAGACCAAACCTTTATTGTGGCAATAAATACAACCCTATAAGCGAGTTCTTGTCCGTACTGCTATGTTTGTGCTCACTGTATGAACACACAAGGTTTGTATTGTGTGAATCTTTTGCGAAGTTAATTCAAAGTGACTAAACAGAGTGCTTGCTGTCAGCGAACTCAAATGCCTACTTGAGTACTTCCATGGGTCTCTCTCAGATAAGATGTTATTTTCTTTAGCTACTTCGCAGATTTATTGCAAAATACGAACAGAGAAGAATGCTTTGTCCTCTCATTTGGATTAGGAATTTTCAACCCTTTGCATCACATTTCCAATTCTGAAAATAAAAGCCTCCCTCCAATTCATATTATTTCGTTTTTATGGGCCATTTATGAACGGGAATATGTATTTTCGTGTTATAATATAAGTATAATGCAGAATTCCATATAATGAGCCTATTCCGGTTCTTCACACTACATTTACAAAATATTCAAGGAAATCTACTAAAACATTGTATTTACAGCATGGTATTACTACCACCTGAAGTTGAATGGGTTGCTTCAAGCACTCGCCAGCTGTGTTTACAATAGCAACCATGAGCCCTGCCTGCTCATTTAAGTTAGTCTTGTGTAAGGAGTTTTCCTTTGCCCTAACTCAAAATCCATGAGAAGGATTTCTATCACAAGGAAGATGAAGGCTCCATCGTATACTCGTATCAGCACCTAAAATTGGTTCTGAGTACTACCACTCAAACATTTGACATACAAAACTTTCGTAGTCTCTTTCTTTTAGCCCTTTCTAACCTCCAAAATTTGCATCGGAATAAAATTGGAGCAATTAAAGCATTTCTTGAGGGCTCATTTATGAAACTAAGCTGATGACCTTGAAGCTTTACTATTCACGTTTCGAACTCATTTTTCCTTCTATGTTCGTCTCCACATTTGGCGCACGTAAGAACAGTTCCAACCAGCACCTACTGCTTACAAATGAGAGAAACCAGTTTAAACAAGGGCCTTATTTCATAAACCCGTTATTTCAACCAAGATAGAAAGATGGAAAGAACCATTGCATCCTTCATACTAGGACCTCTTGCTGTCAATAGACGTACATATAAATGCCTCGTGATCTCGATGAAAAGGAAAAGGGTAGGGGTGGCAATTATCAACTTGATGTCATTATCCATTGAATGAGCATCCTAATATTTTATTAATTATTTTGTTTTTAAAAGGAGACACCTTAAAATATATATGTGAAGTTGGAGGAGATGAATAAGTGTAAAAGAAATAAACGCAGATTCTCCTTCAGCTATTAGAGCCAGATAGTATGCAACTACGAGCGTTAGAGCCGAGTGGGCACAAAATATTCCAGACCTCATATGCAGCATATTTTCCATGTTGCACATAACACCTGTTTGCCGTCCAATGTAAGAGTAAGCGATCCAACTTTACTAATTATCACTGTTAAAACTTTTAATCAATTGGCCTGAGACATCCTATCGTACCTAATTAATTTAAATGCTTGAGTGTGTTGTGGTGGTCTATTTCAAAGATAATATTACCAAAGACCTGTATCAATGTACTAAGGTTGTAGCAAGGTTGCGAATGTTGGCATATACTACCTTCCATTTTTCTTCCTAATAATTAAAATAATCATTATATCTGTATAAACTCTATAGAAAATGGGAATTATTTTTATAGAGTTCATCAGTATCTAAGAAGATAGAGAAATTCAATTTCTAGTTTACTGTTGTTAAAAAGATTTCTTAACTAGAAACACTATTATGGTAGCAGTCGCAAATCTCCATCACTAAATACCCACAAAAGAGTAAAAGACTCATCTTAACCAACATTTTTAATACACCACGTGACACATGGAAAGTACCAAGAGGAAATAAGTTTCGAAATGCATCTCTCCCTTTGCTTCATTGAAACCCCTTTTATAAAGGATTAAAAAAAACTGCTAAAAAAAATTGGCTCCTTCACCCTAAAGCAAGTAATAAACACAAGCCCGAAGGAAGCCGATTCACACAAAGGAAACTGAAAACAATGCGAAAAATAAATATTTCAGAAGCTTTTGTGGTGATTGAAGAGGATATGATTTCGCTAAAACATATAGGAAAGAATAAACACAAAGGCCAATTAAGAGGATGGTCTCAGTTTAGGCTTTTACACAATCTGAGCAAAATGGACATTTAAAAGATTACACAAAACACAATGACGAAGAAAATGATATACGAAGCCCTACAGTTTTGTTCCAATGTAAATTTTGATGATATCCTGAATGAAACACGCTCCTATTGACGACAAAAAGTATTAATCTTTTTTATTTATTTTCTAATCTGATATTAAGGATGAAAGTTATTTTTAATTGTTGCAATCACATATGACGGTGTTATGTATACTAATAGTTAAAAGGATTCATTATGTAAATTTATGTAAATGTAATGTATATATTTATGTAATTGTGTATATATTTGTAATGTTTAATATATTTATTTGTAATGTATATGTAATATCGAAACAACAATCTCCAACTCCTTAATACAACCAACTAACCTCCTCCCATACAACCAACTAACCTCCTCCCACACAACCAACTAACTTGCTACTGATACTTATTTAAGTTTAAAGTTCCCCAATTTTAGGCAGTTCACCTCCAACCTCTTAACGTGCTCCTACTAGAATTGATTTGCTCTAGATTTTGTGTAACTATTCAATTAATGTGCTCTATTGTTTAGCGTGATTATTCAGTGCACTACTACTGCAACTTAAGTCTCTTATAGTTGTCAAGTTTGGCGCCTATGTACCTTAGACCTCTCTCTCAACGTGCGATAAGTACTATTAAGATTTTTTTATTTGTACGTTTTGTATAAACTGTAAATATGATATTCATGTTTCTCCAAACCTCATATATTCACTTATAACCTTAATATATTAATTTTCTATATTTTCTTTGTTTTGCCTTACCAATACTAGGCTATGCTATATATACTTTGAACTCTAATTTAAGCTATTAATGTAACTTATCATTGTTACTTAACTGTCTGTACACATTTGAGGTTTCTTAAGGCTGGCATAGAGTCCAGCTTAGCCTATAATTGGCGTTCTAGAACCTCGTGTTCATAACGAGGTTCTTATTATTTTCTTTAGTGTTGTAGGACTTAACCATGCCCGTAACAGCGGACATTAACGCGGACATTACCCTTGAGAAATAGTGAATATTCTTTTTTAAAATTCTACCCTTGAGAAATAGTGAATATTCTTTTTTAAAATTCTTATTATATTTCTTATTCTCCTCAAATTATTCTTAATATAAAATATGCGTCATCATACACAATAATTTTCTCCCATAGAAACTAAAAAAAGGCAATATACGCAATGATAGCCAGCAAGCTTTACACTACCAATTACCAACTCCAACCCCTTTTTTTAGGGCTGGTAGATTGATCTATTGGATGCAATTTCCCCATAGAATTTGAATCTACCAAGAGAAGGGATTACCCCCCCCCCCCCAAAGAAATTGTTCCTTTCGTCAGTCTCTGAGGGGCGGGGGTCCTTTAATGTTGATGTTTATACTTTACCCATTCACTATGGAGAAGAGGACAAAAAAAAATTACATTTATTGCCAAACAGCAAAAACGGGGGCCAATGTGAAGGCAACGTTCGCAACGTTAACTCTTTATGTTCTATTCATTTAATAGAGCAGGTCAATGCTTGAGCAACTTTTCCTAGGTATTTTTCTAACTTGCAAAATAGAGATTGAAAACATTTGCAAAGCCACCTTTGGAAATACTGTTTCGAGAGGATTTGCATAAACCAGTCATAGGCAACCTTTTTGAGTTATGGTCGCACCCGGGTAAGGGCGGCGGGCCTTGCTTCAGACCGAATATTGAATTTAGGCAATAATAACAGATTATTAAACCAATAATTTACCCATAATAAGAGATTTGGCCGTTTATGTAATCACCTATGTATGTCTGACTGTTGGTTTTAGATTATTTTAATTATATACGAGATATCTCAAAAGGTGATTGATGGATTTCGATTAAATTTTGTAGATGGTTCACCTCTTACCAAACAAGAGATATTCAAATAATAGGTCGATCCAGATCTGAATGAGGATCTTGGATCACTTAATCTCTTTTTAACCGTGTACAAGATATCTAGAGAAATTATGGACAGATTTCGATGAAATCTTGGGGAACGGGAATCCTCAAATCAAGAAAGAGTCAACCAGATTTTAGAGGGGAGGGGGATCTAGATCCAGAACCGGAATCTTGGTCACTTATTCACTTTCTTTAACATTACGAGATTGGGCATTTTCTGGATTGCTTGGAAAGTTTGTACCCAGTATGAAAGTAAGGATAGTATCTCATTGTCATTACTATTAAATAATGCTCTTTTATGCACCACAGTTGAACTTGATAGTTAGTATATGTTAGAATTGACGCATCATTCTTACATTCTCCTATTTTTAGGAAGTCCACTGAACGTTATTGCTAGTCCAAACATAACGTGCCTGTATCATTGAGATGCTAGCCTTACTTTCATAGTGAGTGCAAACTTTGCAAGCCATAAGGTTTACTTCATGCTTCATATTCTATGGTTGTTCCGCTGTTTTATATGGTCTTCTCTAACGAAACGACCATAACAGTGCTGGACGATCTTATGCAGAGTGTAAGAGGTCGGCCAAGTGAGGAAATGATGGCGGAATGTCTGATGAAGCTGGTCAAATATACCCCAAAAATCATGGTGCTGGGAGTCATTTCGGTGGATGAAACAAGCCGTTTACATATTGTTGATGGTACTATGAACCATTTTAAGTATATAGAGGTAATAAAAAGTCGGTTACTATCTCGACTAAAGATATGGTGATACACCGTAGATAAAAGCTAAAACAGTGAGAATATGGTGTACATAAAATGGCCTTCATCTGCTCCCATGGGCTGAAAATTCACCAGACATTAATTGTATTGAGAGTTTATGGTGAATATTGAAATATTACATGCACAAAGAGCTCATTACAGCCAAACATCAACTCCTGCAGTCTTATTGACGTTAGGTTCAAATCTGAGAGAATTAAGGAAATGTGTAAAACTTTGATCATTGGGATGCCGAGACGTGTTAAAGCACTAATGGATCTTAAGAGTAAACAAACTAATTAGTAATTAATAGTACTGTACCATTTTATCAGAATAAATCCATTTGCAATAAATAAAATTGGTTTACTTTATCTTATTTGTAGAAAATGTCAAATTTTGAAAAACTCCATAGCCATTCTACCAATAATATACAGAAAAGTCTTTTGGAGTTCCTCAACCCTCTTCAGTAGCATCATATATACGGCGAGACAACCATCAATATCTCTATAAAAAGAAATTTCAAGAAACCTTTTGTATAAGAACGTTTACTTTAACAGAAAACTGGAATGAGAGACTTTTAAAAAAATCAAGGAATTCTTAATATTACCCTAACCTAACCGCATTGACTTGAACGTTATTGTTCAATTATTAAAAAGATTAGAAGGGCGAAGATCCGCAGGCAAATCAAATTCCCTGTTTTCTGTTAAAGTGAATGTTCGATTAAAGAAAATGCTTCTTGGACTTTCCTTTTTTAGAGAAATGGATGATTACCTCGTCGTATATGTGACACTCCTGTAGAGGGTTGAGCAACTCCTGAAGACTTTTCTAGCGGATTAATGAATTCTTATTATGACGAGTACCTGATAGCATTTATATATATTACTAACTAAAAGTTTTGAGACTACTATATTTTTTCACAGAAAAAAAAACAAACCTAATCATAGGTTGCATTTCTTTTTAGTATGTATCATAATTTGAAAAATATACAAAATTTAGAATCGAAAGCCATTTTATACGCGAAGTCATTATTCAAAATGATGTCCATTGTTATTCACGGAAGCTTCAATTCCTTTTGGCATTTTGAAGATCAAATTCGAAGATATTAGGTTGTTTGGAGAAAAAAAAATCATCAAGAATTTATTCTTAAAAAAATAAACACTACGTATGATAAAATTAGTCAAAGAATGATCCCTGAATATTTATGTATATCTGCCATCGATAACATGATTATTTATGGTTCATTTTCAAAATCCATTGGCTTTGATGCTAAGAAATCCTTGAATCCAGCTTCCACCTTAGTTTTGGAATTGAAAGTTTTGTTGCTTAAAATCGTGTTTAGATGGTTGAAAACAAGGTTTGCTGACTAAAGGTGCTCTAAATTATTCTGATTTATGACCTTACGACCTGCAAAACTTTCAATAATTCCCGGAAAACCTTGGGAGGACTTTGGCAATTATATCATTCGAAAGAGAATGTAAAACAACATAAGGGTTTCAAATTCCGTTAGAATCAGCCGAAGAGTTATGTTGTTATTGCTAAAACAATTTAATTCTCTTTCGAATGATATAATTGTCAAGGTCCTCCCAAGGTTAGTCTTTGAATTATTTAAAGTTTTGGAGGTCGTAAGGTGATAAATCAAAATAAGTGAGAGCACGCGACTTTTTTTTTATCAGCAGACATTGTTGTATAAAACACTTCAAATTAACTCTTATCAACTTTTGAAATGCGAGTCCAAAATCTGCCAGTATTTTCCGAACAACCTAATATCTTGAGTCCGAGTCTAGTCGCGAGCGACTCTGCATCTTACTATGTCGGTCGGTCGGTTGGTCCCCGTTTTGCTTTTTTGTTGTTTTAGTAATAACATTATAACTATTCGGCCGATTTTAACGAAATTTGAAACCCTGATGTTGTTTTACATTTTCTTTCGAATTATATAATTGCCAAAGTCTTCCTAAGGTTAGCCCTAGAATTATTTTGTTTGGGCCATAACATCATAACTATTCCGACTATACTCTGCTAGACTAGACTAGGATATAATATGCTATATTCTGCTAAGCAAGCCTAGAATAGCCTATACTATGCTAGGCTATTATAGGCTATGCTATGCTAGACTAAGATATAATGTACAAGGGTTAGATATACTATGCCAATTTAGCCTAAAAAATGCTAGGATAGGATAGCATATGGTATGTTAGGCTAGACAATACTAAGCTATGCTTGCTTAGAATATATTAAGATTATATAGGCTATAATTGTCTAGCCTAGTTAATGCTAGGCTAGGTTATCCCATGCTAGGCGAGGCTAAGCTATGTTTAAGCTAGACTAGGCTAGACAAGGCTATACTATGCTATTTTAGTGTAGGCTAAAATATAAGCTAGGAACGGCTATGCTCAGCTCTGCTATGCTAGGTAATACTATGTTAGTCTCCGATAGGCTAGCTAACCAAGGCTATAATGGCTAAGCTATGCAAGGTTATTCTAATCTAAGGTATGGTATGCTATACTAGTCTAGGATATACTAAGCTAGGCTATAATATGATACGCTTGGCTCTATTATGTTAGGTGTGGTTATGCTAGGATAGGCTATAACAAGCTAGCCTATAGTATGCTAGGCTAGACTATCTTATGCATGGATATATTGGCTAGGCTATAGTAGCCTATTCTAGCTTGGTTATACTAGGCTACTCTAGGCGATACTAGGCTAGGCTCTGGAATGCAATACTAAGGAATCATAGTTAGGCTTTAGTGAGCTAGGCTTATCTAGGCAATGCTACACTATTCAAGTCTATACTAGGCTAAGCTAGTCTAGGCTATACTAGGATACGATATCTAGGCTATACTGGGATACGATATGCTCGGCTATACTAAGCTAAGGTAGGACAAAGTAGGTTATTCCCAGGCTAGGTTATACTAGGCTAGCTAGATTATACCAAGCTAAGCTAGGTTATGCCCAGTACAGCCAGGCTATTCTATTTTATGTTAGGTTAGGTTCTAACGAAATTTGAAATCCTTATGATGTTCTACATTCTCTTTCGAATGATAGAATTGTCATATCCTCCCAAGGTTAGTCCTGAGATCATTGAAAGTTTTGACGGTGTCAAGTTCATAAATCAGAAAGTGAGAGCACGCGACTCTTTGGTCAGCAGACGTTGATCTTCAATGAGCAACGACGACTGCTCCCAATTGGATGGCTTCAATCAGGAGCAAGCGTGACACTGGTGGCGACCTGATCCTTTGGCCGAAAACCTAACAGGAGGTGATCTTGGCGTTCATTGAAAGATCATGGGCGTCCAGAATACTTCTCTACAGGATCGTAACAATTCATTTTTAAATCATTAATATTCCTAAAGATGGTACTCTTTGATGAAATATCCTTATTAACTCTCATTGCATTTTAGGTCTCTTTGGTGCAGAACAACAATGGTTACAAGCTTTTATTTGAAAAGAAATATTTCTTGAATTAAAAAGATACAAAGATTTATTTCTAGAAAAAATATAATCAAATAGATTATAATTACAAAGCATCACTCATTTGTCCAATATTTGTTATTATTTTACCTCTTTGTTTAGGTACAGAAAATCACTTCTTACAAGAACAGCAGCAGATCGTGATTTGGGACTTCCCGAAAGAAGGAAATGTTTTTCTTATTTTTGAAATCCTGATTTCTTAATTAATCTGTAATCATTTAAATATCAAAATAATTACTCCTATCACATTAATTTTAAAAACAAATAAAAAATATATATATTAATCTCAACTTTGAGCCATGACTTTTTATATATATATATATATATATATATATATATATATAACGACCTTTAAATTCACCATCGCTCCTGCGGTGGTCTGGGGAGCTGGGGTGGGGCCTGAAATAGGTGTGAGGGTCTCCGACCCACTGTCGAGCCGGGTAAGGCTTCGCCACCACCACCACTACCACTACCACCACCACCACAGAAATTAAACTGAGTAGAGCAAGGTCAAACCACTAATCCAAAGAATGGCCAAAAAACACTCAAGAAGGAAGATAGGATCGAAATGGGAGATGTACTTTGTTCTTGGTAGAAAACAGTGATTTTAAAATTAAGTTAGGTTTGTTCATGTTTTGGAGAAAGAGTAAAAAGAGAAAGAATGAAGGAAGGAGAGGAAATGTGTGTGTGTGTGTGTGTGTGAGAGAGAGAGAGAGCGAGAGAAACTCGAAGGAAACGAACAGGAAATTAGAAGGAAATGTATATAAATTATATCATTAATTACAAGGTAAAAGTTATAGCATTATTTCCTTAATGCAATTTTAAACATAATCCTCGAGTTTATACAAGGCAGGACATATTAAAATTATGGAATTTGCTACTGAAAGAAGATTCACTAACATTGCGTAAAAATGCATTTTTATCATGGCATCTAATTTTAGCTGCTCCAATTGATATTATTTTTAAGCTGAGACATCTATGTTTCGAAAGCACTACTCTCTTCCCCAGGCGCACATCATATTTATAATTAAATACAATAGAAAATTCAAATTTATATCAAATGTTAAGTAGAATATCATGAGGGGGATAAAAAGGAAGCACGAGTATATTTTTGTTATTAAAACAAAAGGGAGATGCGATACGATAAAGTTTTGCCGCTTATTTATGATATTTATCAAGAAAAGGGAGTGGAAAACAAAATTGGGGGCCACTTTCAAAACTATTTGAAAATTTGGTGTCAAAGAATTTAAAACTGACCACGCAAAGCAAACGGAGAAGCATGGAGATAAAAACTCAGTTTTTAACTTTAATATGATGAAAAGTGAAAAAGTTAATATAGGTAGAAGAATTAATATGCTTACGATGGACAAAATTTGAAGCCAGGAGGGGTGCGGTTTATTAACAAATCTAGAAAATGAAGTGATGCGTTCTCTTCTTGTTTAAGAGTGCATTTAATGGAAGGTACAAGTGAAATAAGTATGTTAAAAAAAGTGTATATTTTCAGAATTGGGCAACAAGATTAAAAAACAGCCATGTATCGAAACTAAATTATAGAAAACCACTATAGATGGTACGAGGGGCGGTCAATAAGATTTGCGAATCGGTAGGGCAAAACGGAGGAAGGGAGATAGCTGTTTGTGGGGGTGTTAGGACAAGTTATGACAAGTCAGGACCTGCAGCTGCACGCTCCTGCCTCGTCTATTTAAGAAGCAGTAGCTGATCGCAGATCGTCAGTCACAATTTTTTCAACAATGGAGAAGGTTGAGTACCGCACAGTGATCAAATTTTTGACCAAGGAAGGCAAGAATGCAAAAGAGATCAATGAACGCATGGTTGCAGTGCACACCGACACCGCCCCTTCTTATGCAACCATTGCTCGCTGGAATAGGGAGTTCCGCCATGGTCGTGAGTCCCTTGAAGATGACCCCCGTCCAGGACGCCCGTCAAAAATTGACGGGTGAAGGTCTAAGAAATCGAGCGAGAACCTGGAATATCACATGGAAGTGTTATTAACATCATCCACGACAATTTGGCCATGACCAAGGTCTCTGCCCGTTGGGTCCCTAGAAACCTCACGTCCATTATCGACTTCAACGTCGTCAAAGTCCACAAGGCCAGAGTTGCGCAAGCTGCCCTGCGTGAGTGCGGATTCGAGAAGCTAAACCATCCCCTCTACAGTCCAGATCTGGCCCCTAGCGACTACTTTTTATTCCGCCAGCTCAATGCTGCACTGCGTGGACGCCAGTTTAGAAAAAAAGAAGATGTCCAGCTTTCCGTCCAGGAGTGGATCGAACAGCAGTCGGGAGATTTCTGGTTGTCGGGAATTCGAAGCCTCAGGGACAAGTGGCGCGAGTGCATTTAAGTCGAGGGTAGTTATATGGGAAAATAATAAAACACTTTTCTTCATATCTCGTTTCCTTATATCAGAATAGCAAAACTTATTGACCGCCCCTCGTATGTAAACTGTTAAAAAAAATTCTATACAAATGTTAGATAAATGACAGATAAACCGATACTCATAGCTAAACCAAATTTTTGGGGGGTATGGGAGGAGGAATTGACCAGGTAATAACTCAACATTAGCAAATTTATCTTTAAGAAAATGAAACAGATCATCGAATACAAGTTTAATAAAAAGAGAACAAACATCGAAGCTAACAAGGGTGAAGTTTGAAAAGTAGAGGATGGTCTTATATAAGTGTTTCTATGTACTAGTATTAATAATAATCATGATTAATCTTTATATTACAATTATTGATTTGGTAATAATAATAAAAAGTAGGGATTAATTAAATTTCGGGATTTTTCTTAAAATGAAATTCACTTTCGCGTTGAAGTCGATTTTTGAAAAAGGTAACAGACAAACCAAAGGAAATTGCTCATTTCTTTTACTAAATTAACATTTATATACAATTTAAAAGCGATATTAGAATTTTATGGGTAAAAATTCGCTAGAGTTAAAGGATAATATTACTCATAGACAAACAAATACAGATTCTTGATAACTAAAGGGGTAATCGACTGTGATCTATTAATTCTTTTTTCTGACAACAAACTTCTTCACAACACATATATGGCGTGAGAAAAAAAATCGTGTGATATATGTGTTTGAATGCATCCTCTGATTTAATTTCACACTTTGCATGGTTGTTCCTATTCGTTCTAAACTTTCACCTACTCCTGTTCTTCACTTCTAACTTACACCACACCTCTACATTCTTGAACTCGCCTAGATTGGATCTAGGGATCTTTGCTGCTTTCTAATTATGTAATAGGATCATCGTGTTATTCAGTAACTATCTATCCCAAATCTATCCATCCATCGTTAATGGTTCTATTTTTCCTTTTTCCATTGCTCTAATTTAATATGGCCCATAAGGACCTATATACATAAACACAATACTTAAGTTAGAAAATTCTTTCATAGAATGCTAACGTTCATGCAAATTCATATAAATTTGCAACATATTCATGTTAATACTAAAGCCCGGCACCAGCAGCTCTTTCCGAAAGCAATAACATCATGAAAGCAATATCATGTAAATCAATCAATGAGTGCAAGCAATAAACCGATTTTAGATTCACTCGACGCCATTCCAGGGGGTAAGCCTTGCCTATCCTTATAGGCGTAGGAGGCTGGAGGAAGAAAAGAGAGGTCAAAGAGGAGAAATAAGAAAAGTAAAATAAGAGAACAAGGTTTAATAGAAGATAAAATGACCTAAATTAAATAGATTTGAGGTGAGTCGAACTAAGATAAGTTGATCTAAAGTAAATCGATCGGAGGGAATTAGAGGCAAGATGTTTACCTAAAGTAACTAGAAGTGAGGGAAGTAGAAATCATTAAGTACAAGTAAGGTAATTAGATTGGATAGAGGCTCGTGTTGTCAGCTAAAACCTTTGAATAACAATGCTTATTTTTTCTAAGAATTTGGTTTGGTTTTGTCGTATTTTAAACTACTAAAATCGGAACTTTGGAGAACAAAACTGTTACTATATAATTGATTAAATTTACTTTAGATATTTATTTTTATTTTTCCAAAGCGGCATGAACCTTACTGGTGGTCTAATATAAGTTTGCCCAAATCGTTGAAGGAGAGCTCCCCTAAAATTTCTGAGGGCGTTTAGCAAAAACCCAATAATTTGATTCCTGCCCCTTACATTATTTCTTTGTTGTCTCTAACGAAATTGATCTGTATCTTGAGAGAAACCTGGGCAAGAACTGGCAAATGAGCGCTTTCGACCGCTCTTGCCTTAATACATTCTTTTACTCCATTTTTAAGGCCGCAAACCTTCGCAGAAGGCCATGTCGCAACCTCAGATAATGCTTAAGAAAAGAGATGTTTTTTCAAGGTGCGCTTCATGACAACACAGAAGAATAATCAGCAAATAGGTGCTTGCGCGTCATTCCCTATTCCAGTGGCAAATATCAGGAAAGAGCGATCAAACGTGCAGCACAGACCACGTCCAGGAACAAACAGTAAGGGAAAAGAGCAAGAGCAAGAGCGCTTGCTTTTGAGGGGGGTTATGATCATTGAAGAAAAAAGGTAGAATGTTGCTGCGTTATTTAAGATGGTTTAGATAAAGCGTGTAGACTAGGAGACGCTTCTGAACCATGTGGTCACGAGGTCCAATTGCTGAGATGTTTGGACGACAGATGTCCCAATCGGAGAAAAACATCTGTCGCAAAGTCCTAGAGTTAAAATGGTCCAAGTGTGAAGGTAAAGCGCCCAAAGAGAAGGGAGATAAGATAATCAACTAAATTTAGCGTTTATTAATTCTCTAAAGATTCGCGGTCGGAGGAAAGGTGGTTATGATCCTTTTATTTGCAACCACGATGGGATCTTTTTAATGAGTTAGACACGGGGAAATAATGGTTTTTGTACCTTTAATGTCCTGAAATCTTTTTGAGATGATGAATTCCGGGGGCTAGATTTTCCCCACTCCATGGCAGGGAGAATGTTGTCGTACTCAAGAGTTACTGTGATTTGTACGAATTTTATTTTGGAGGTTAAAGTACATCTCATTCAAGGTTGGAGAAGTTTGTTAGTAGTTTTTGTCAGTCCTTATCACTTTACTCTCTTCCATCGTCTGCCTTTTTTCTCCCTCTTCATATTCTTTCTATTTGATGGAAAAATCCATCGTTTGTTACACTAATTTCCATTATCATCTTAAGAAATTTTAATTAATACATTGCTCCATTTTTTTAGTGTTAAGGTCAATCAATTCACGCTGATTTTGCCATTTCGGCAATGGTTATTATTCTCACATGTTTAATCACTCCTTTTTGTCCTGTTCATCAACAAGCAAAGATTTTAAGCGTAAGATATGGTTGCATCGAAAGAGGCAATTAATTAGCCTATCAAAATAAAATAGAGCTTTATTATAAAAGTTTGTAAGTTGGGGTCTGCAGAGAGAGAGATAGAGATAGAGAGAGGTAAGTGCGTGTACAAGGAAAGTGTTTGTTTATGTATGTGCAAGAGAGAAAAAGGGAGAAAGAAGAGAGATGGTAATAGAGCGAAAAAGTGAAACAGTATCCCTTCAGATACCAGGTTTTGCAAAAGTTCTATTACACTCCGTATTTTGATCGTGTGAAAGAAAAAGTTTCGTTAAACAAATTTAAAGTTCTACCTCTTCATTGTGTGCCGGTGCGTAGAGATGAAATTGAAAAGAATCTACATTTCTGATCTCCTACACTCTGGTCACAATAAGTCCGACATTACTTAGCGGCTCAAATTCAAAGGCATGACCCCCCACATAGTCGCACAGAGGCTTAAGAACTCAAAGATCAACCTCGTTCAGGTAGACCTCATGTTGTCAACCATTTGGATCTCAGAAAGTCTCCCGAAACTCAAAATCACTGCGCTTGCGAAGAAGAACATCATATTGGTGGCTACTGTTTCCAGGGCTCCCGAGGAAGGGGGCGGCAATAGTTTGAGGTACAGGGAAAGACCTTTGCTCACCTACCGTATACGAGATCAACGTCAGGAGCGCTATCGTCGCCTTTTCAACAACTTGAAGAGTAATGGCATTCAAATTCTCCTTTTTCTGATAAAAAACCTTGATGGTCAATCCGATCTTCAACAAGCAGAGCCACCGCGTGGTAAGCTTGGGCTAGGACCTCTCTGAGATCTCTGCTACTTGTCCAGGACCAAGGAATCGGTCTCAGTGATGATTCTCGTCGTCTTGAGTTCGAATGGCAAGAAGATGCCACCGATGTGGTTCCGGCCGGTTACAGGCTTAGCGCGACCAACTACAGGCTCATCTTGGCCACAAAAGTCCTGCCCTGGGTTAAAAAGATCACGAAAAAGGCAGATTGTCTTTCGGCAGGAAGGTGCCCCATTCAATACGGCCAAGACTGTGCAAAGGGGGTTGGGGTCGAACATGAACTTCTTCCAAAGGATTTTGGCCACCGCAGTTGATGGACCTCAATACCATCAACTACAACATGTTGACACATGTTAAGGGCAAAGCCTGCAAAGTCCGCCAAAGCAACGTCGCCAAGCTGAAGTCCTCTTTCAACTGCGTGTATACCTTCATGAGAAGGGAATTTGTCCGCAATGTGTGTGTTGCCTTCAAGTCTCCTCTGGAGAACGAGCTCGACGCCGAGGGCAGCTGTCATGAGCTTGGTTCCTACTACTCCACATACACAGAAAGCACAGGTTCTTGGTGAACATGGATTGTTTTCGCAATAATCCCCAAGAATGTTGGAATGCTTTTTTGTCTATAATTCATACAAATTGCTTAAGATATATCACACAAAAAGGAAGCAAAAAGCTACAACTGCGAAGCCAAGATAACCGGTTCACCAGAGAAATTCGAAAAGCTCTTTGACAAAAGAAGGCCGCATACACTAGATTTCAGAGAACAAAATCAACTCTAGATGAAAATAACTTTAAAATGTTAAGTAAAGAAACGAAGAATCTGAAAATCCTAAAAATAAACTTAGAAGAATCTATCACTCATCAGTTAAAAACCAATCCTAAGTTATTCCTCAGCTATGTGAATAGTAAAAAGAAAATCTCCCTATCGATTAGCCCCTTCCTCTCTCAAGATAATGACACTGTGGATGATAATGAGGAGATGGCCCAAATTCTTAATATTTTTTTTGTTTCTGTGTTTACTACTGAAGATGAGACCAACGTTTCAGTTCCAGTGGAATTGTTCGACAACAATGAACAACATTTGGATGACTTTTGTATTTCTGAAAACGAAGTCAGAAAAGGCCTAAAAGCAATTAACGTAAATAGTTCTCCTGCTTTAGACGGTATTCACTCTCGCGTTTTATATGAAATAGGCGAAGCAATCGTTATCCCCCTGACAGATATATTCAATAAAAGTTTAGAAATGTGCGTTGTACCAAAAGATTATAAAATAGCAAATGTTACACCAATATTCAAAAAGGGAGACCGCTTCCCTGCCGAAAACTACCGCCCTATTAGTTTAACCTCGGGAATTGGAAAACTATTTGAAATAATAATGAGACAAAATTGTAGATCACATGGAAACGAAAACCTTATAAAAGATTCTCGGCGTGGATTTCGTCGAAAACGATCATGTTTAACAAACTTGCTTGATTTCTTTCACGACATATTCAAAATATATGATCAAGACCGAGCTGCCGATATTGTGTATTTCGATTTTCAGAAGGCATTCGACAGAGTACCACACAAACGATTGATTGCCAAAATCAAAGCTCATGGTTTCAGAGGGAAAGTAGTTAAATGGATAGATGACTGGCTTAGTAAAAGAAGTCAGAGTAGTAATTTGTGGCAGCCATTCCAGTTATATTCAAGTCACAAGTGGCGTGCCGCAGGGATCGGTGCTTGGACCAGTACTCTTCCTCATATACATTAAAAACATAGACATCAGAATAATTAACAAGTTATCAATGTTTGCAGATGATACCAAAATGGTCGCCGTGCAAAAACTTCCAAAGACCGTGCACTGATTCAAGATGACATATACAAAATGGTTGAATGGGCGAGCAAATGGCAAATGAATTTTAACGTCGCAAAGTGCAGCTCCACATTGGTAAAAACAACGCGAGAACCAACTATAAACTGGGCGGAACCGACATACCAAACGTCAACGTAGAAAAAGATCTGGTGTAAAAATTTCCAGCGACCTCAAATCAAGTAAACAATGCATGGAGGCAGTGAAAAGGGCAAACAGGATACTAGGTCTCATAGGGCGTACATTTCAAAACGAGTCTAAAAGATGTATTCTAACACTTTATAATGCACTTTTTAGGCCACATTTGGAATATTGCGTGCAGATTTGGTCACCACATCTAGAGTGCGACACAGAAAGATTAGAGAGAGTCCAGCTTCGAATGACCAATATGATTCCTCATTTGCGAACAAATTAGACAGTTTTAAAGCTCTAAATCTATTCTCTCTTAGACAGATACGCATACGCGGGGACATGATAGAGCTATTTAAAATCGTTCATGGTTTTAAAAATGTAAACAAATCCAAATTTCTAATATTTATATCCAAGAATCAACGTGTGGTCACAGCCTTAAGCTTGAGGGAAGTCGCTTTCGGGCAGACGAAACAAAGTTCTTCTTCTTCAACAGAACCATAAGAATCTGGAATAATCTACCAGATGCTATGGTTAACGCAGCTAGTATAGTTTCATTTAAAGAAAAATTTGATAAATGGATGATGACAAACCCTAACCCAGACTTTTTTTACAGTAGATAAAAAAGGGTGCTGAAAAATAGTAACTAATAAAGTTGCAATTTACTTTAGCAAATTTCTCCTGCCGCGCCTTTACTTTGCCGTTTCATAGAGCTTTTTTGATCCATAATCCTTCTGGTAGGCTAGTGAGGATCAATAGATCTGTTTCTACCAGACTTTCGATATTATCTCGATATTATCTTCAGATCAACACAATTCAACCACTTATGCTGATTATAACGAGTTTTTCCAGCACATGCTTCTCCGCTTCATACCTTTCCTTCAGTGTAGTCGAGTGACCGAGGTGTACAGAGGCAAACTGGTTTCCGTTGTGCAGCAGAACAAATTTCAGCGATCGCTTGCTGCTCTCAAACGGTCTACAATCATTGGGTCGGTACTGTGGCACTTGAATCTTTGGAAAAAGCTGCACAATATCTATACAGTACACAAAGCCATTCCCTTCAGATAAAAAATACTCTACTCTTGATGTCTGTTTTGGTAGACAGTGATGCGACCATTATCAGGGGGATTTTTTCTTATTTTGGAAAATGATGCGTCACCACTTCCATCTTTATCGCTATTATTTACACAAAAACACTATGTTCTCTAAAATGGCATTAACTCGCCTGCAAGTTTTTTTAATTGAGGGAAAGTCAACTTTTCTGCGTAGCAATGATGTGCACGATGTTTAATGATAAAAACTAGACTTATTTTTATCTTACAAGGTCCTCATGAACTCCAGCTTGTAGTGCTATTCTTTACAGCTCTTCGAGATTAATTATTATATAATTGATCGGCTGGTAAATGGGGAAGATGTGATTAATTTCTCAAAGACTTCTGGTTTCGTCCTCTAAGAGTCCAATTATGTCTGTCCTTAAGATAGGGTATCTCTGCGATAAAAGAACCGAATAGAAAGACGATCGACTCTACCGGGAAGTAAAGTGGCCAAAATGTGATAAAGTTTCGTGTCTTCCCGTCTTATCCTCGAAATGTAGAATTGTGCACATACATTTTTTTACCATCTCGTAACAGCTGCTTGAATGAAAACGAGAAGACTGATGGTGATCTCATTCGCAAGTTCCACTTCTTGGGGCGTAAAGTGCACAGCTGATCATTATTGTTCGATGTAAAAGTTATGGTGTTCTTACTTGTTATCGTTATTGCCTTTTCCTTTTGGGGCAAAGCTCAGGATGTGGTAGACCAAGTACTATTGCTCTCTCTCTTTGTCACCAGTGAGGAGTTCTGATTCTTCTGGTAGTGACCGAATCTCTTCATTTCGTAGTGCCTTTTGCGTGAGGCACTGCAGGCGGTGGGGTTTTCTTCTTTCTTGATTGAAGGGTGGGTCAAGGTAATCAGGGCTTCTTTTATGCGTAAAAAAAGCCAGTGGATTCAGGATTCTTTATTAGCAGGACATTGGAAGGTCTTTGGATTCTTCACTCTCCATCTTTAGAGGCTCTTCAATTACAAATTTATAATCATAAGTCGCACACATCTCGGCAAACATGAGTTTATAATAATTGGATTGGTACTTCAGCTTGAAAGTTTTATATTTAAAAGTCTCTCAAAAATAATAAAATTATGATATTTTACATTTTTTCTTCAATATAAAAATATTGATATTAGAAATATATATATATATATATATATATATATATATATATATATATATATATATATATATATATATATATATATATATATATATATATATAATGAGAATGGAGGCATTTCGCACCAATTTGTTAGATGTCCCCGAAGTCGTTATTTTCTTACAAATCGCCTCGGAGCTTACTTATTCTTTTTTGAGATGTTTTTTATTATATTGATTAGAGCAAAATATACAGTGGGTATTGCATTACAATTAATATATACATATAGATAGATATCATCATCATCATAATCATCACTAAATCTATAATTTTAGAAGGGGATTTTTTTTAAAGTATTTGAATAATAATTTCATCTTAGTTTGGTTATGACTTGTTTTTTTATCAGTTATTTCTAATAATTCTTTTAGAATATAAAAAAAAACAAAATGGTAAAGTTCAGAAATAAATATAAGTATCGAAATTTTGTGATTTTTTTAAAAGCCAAAGAATTACAAATGGTGAAGTTCCGAATTTATTTTTTCTTATTCTATAACTATATTTTAGCAACGTGATATTTTGAAAGGGGGAAAATTTAGTTCCTTTTTAAAATTATTATAATTGGAAAAGTTCAGAAAATTTATAAAAATTTAACCATGGCTGTTTTTTTAGATTTTAAATTTTAATCCTAGTAGCGAAGCTTAAGCTCCCACCGCAGGGAGAGTGGCAAGGCCATTGCCTGGTTTCATTATTAAGCAAACTAAACACATTTACTCTTACGTTCCTTTTGCTTTTTAATAGATACGAGAAGCGCCCGACCGCAACTAACCTGCGGCTCCTGCAGGACTTGGTGGCCCGCGCTCGGCAGGTGTCCCTGAGCGCCAGAGAGGCAAAGTGGCTGGAGTGGTGCGCCTCTTTCAGCCGACACGCCTTCCTCGGCTAGTTGTGGGGGTGCTTCAGGAAGGCCTCAGGTGCTACCCCGACCCGCCTAGCCGCCCACCCACGCCCACCCACGCCCACAGCAAGAGGCATATCGGCTGGCGCGAACTGCTTCACAGCGAGGAGTTCAAGCGAGCAGCTGCCTCCCCACACCCGCCACCTACCTCCAGCAGCAGTTACGCCCACAGGGCGACGAGGAGGTCAGGAAGGCGCGGGGCCAGCCGCACGCAACGGACCAGCCCTTCACGCTCGAGGAGCTGGCCAAAGCAAAGCGTGGGCGTGACACAGCGGTGGGGGCCGACAGAGTGCGTTACTCCATGCTGGCACACGCTAGGCCCGCTGGGGACGCCGCGCTGCTGGCCCTTGTGAACGCGTCGTGGTTAGCAAGCCGACTGCTGCCCTCCTGGAAGGACGCCGACATCCAGCCCATCCCCAAGCCGAAGGATCCCACCACCTTCAGGCCAATCTCCCTCCTGAGCTGCACTAGGAAAACAGCGGAGAGGATAGTGCTGAGTCGCCTACAGTGGAGCGTGGGGAGCCTTCACCCCCACGTGTTCGGCTGCACCAGGTGGGTGAGCACGGCAGACTGCCTCATCACACTCCTCGCTCCACTGATAATGACGAACCAAACCGATTTTACTTCAAAATCAAAGAAGAAAAAAACAACCTAGCCAAGACAACGAAGAAAAACAAAAATAAAATGAAGAAAATAGGTAAGTATGGAACGCAGAACACACAACACACGAATAATAAACGCCTAAAGACAAATAAAGCAAAACAGTTATAAAACCAAATAAGACACACGTAGGAATTGATGTGGAAACAGAAAAAACATAAAATTACTTTAAACAACCAAATTACTCGTCAATTTAATATTTAAAACGCAAAATAGTACAAGAATCCAAAGGTTTGAACGCCTCATAATAATATCTATATGCATACATACATGTATGTATATGTATATGTATATATATATATATATATATATATATATATATATATATATATATATATATATAACGATACCAAATAAACAAACAAAGAGATTAACCTGATCTCCAGGCATCTTTGCAAATCTTGCAACCCTCAGCCTTCCTTATTTCACCACTATCCCCAAACCCCGCTATTCTAATACACCACTATCTTTCACACTCACATACTCACCACTTCCCAAAGACAAAGACAAACTGGACAATGGACGGGAGCGTTCATCCAATTTTCGAACCATTTTCTACCTCACCTGACCCAACCGTAACCTCCTTTAACACCTCATCACTTCATTTTTCACCCAAAACACAGTAATTACACTTTTCTTACAGAGAGAAAGAATAATTCAAGAAATCAGAGGAAAAGAACACAAGACCATGGAGAGCCTAAGTATGAGGGTTTCCCTACGGACCATACCTGGAATGAAGGCACCTGAAAAAAGCATGCTTTGTTGGACGCTATTCGCTGAACTAAGAGTATCTCTCGTTAAGCTAATAGTTTCCTCTGGCCTTATCGCCATTTATGGAAAAACCAAGGATATTGACAGACTTCTCTCTCGAGAGGGAGCTGAAGTTATAAAATCTATAAACCTCGAAGCAAAGACACGCCCACAATTGGCAGCCAACCGCAGCATTATCTACCTCAAAGTTGAAAGCTGGGTTGGTGAGTACTCTGATAAAGAACTAAAGAATGAAATCAAAAATCAACACTCAAGGGCGAAGGTCAAAGAAGTGATGAAATTCCGCGACAACACGCATGTTTTTAAAGTGACCTTTCTATCGACCAAAATGGCACACAAAGTCACAATGTAAAGTCTCCTCGTTTTCAACATGAGGATCCCTGGATGCAACATCAATCGGGAAAAGTTCCATAGCATCCATATGTACTTTGTGTGTTACAAGCTGGAGAAACGCACGACGACGAACTGCCCCGAAAAAGGAAAACTGGGGTGCAACGAATGCGCCACAAAAGGACATCGTTACGATACCTGCAAAAGCACAGAGAAAAAATGTGTCAACTGCAAGCGCGGACATAGGACGATGGCCCTTAATTGCCCAAAGAGGAAAAACATTATGAAGAAGATGAAGGAAGAAAAAAAAAACTAAATATGTACGCCAGCACAGTAAAAACAAGCTAAGGGACGCTACCAATGATGGCATCACCAACCCAAATGAACTTCACCAATGACTTAAGTGCAAAAATCCTGATTTGCATCGCACATGCAAACGTGGCTAACGCGGTAAAGCCTGAGTGCTATAACCAGGATCAGGTTCTAAACGCGCTACTGAAGAGGAACAACCTGCCTACGGCCATTGTGCCCACGAACCCTGAATACTCCAAGGTATTCAAGGATTCAGTCATCAGAAGCACCGCGAATATCAAGTCTGGATTGGAAGAAGCAATTGAAGCGCCCTCATCGGAGTCGTCCGAGAAAGAAGAAGAAAAGGACAATGATGAAACCACCTCTTCCGAAAGATGACGAGAACCCATACACTCGTACGCGTGCGACGAAGAGTAAGTCAAAAACTCCTAGACTTCCACCGAAGAGTGAAAAGCCGGGGCACACTAAGACTTCCCCACAGGCCAAGAAGATGAAAATGAATAAGAGGAAACATAAGTAACTACGTCTCACTAAGAATACTGGAAATCAACACCAACGCCTGGACGACAAAAAGGACTCTAAGGAAAAGTATTCAGATAAATTGATGCAGATGTCATCTTGATTTGAGAACATGGATTGATATGTAATTCTGAAATGAAAATTTGGAATTACGATGAGGTAGTCACAAATCACTAACAAGAGTAGTATGAGGGTGATGCTATTGCCATCAAAAATAGGGATCAAATGTAAACAGATTAGAAATCTCGAAGAATTCTAACTAGCGATTGAGGTCGAACTCGACCTCAGAAAGCTGGTCATCACAGCCGGGTACTAGTCACCGAGGAAAGCATACTTACCGATCCATTCTCTCGCTGGACTATTTGGCAGAAGAGCCCTCACCATATTAATGGAAAATTTGAACGCCAGATATTGTGAATCCAGCTACAGTACCTTCAGTGGAATCGGAAGGTGCCTAGACACTATGCTGGACAAAAGCATAGTCCAGCAGATAGACCCGGACTTTCCTACCTTTGTCCGAGGAAGAAGTGCAACAAAACCAGACATATGTCTGGCCAATCGTCAGCTGCTGTTCAATTACTACATGGAACCAGTCTAAAATACCAGGGAGTGACCATATAGGGATCCTAATCACCATTAATATGAACCCTATACAGGTCCCAAATGAAGTCAGGAAAGACTACAGAAGAGCAGATTGGGCGCGGTACGCGCACCTTTAGAGGCCTACCATCCGCCCAACCTGGATGAGGCAATTCTCAAGGAGATCGACGAGGCACTCGATCACCTAAATAACCATCTCATTAACGCGGATAGGGCTTGTGTCCCGACGATCCAGTATAAGTCCATCTCAACCTACAGGTGGACTGGATACATGAAAGAACTCTATCGTGAGTTGAGGTTAATGTTTGAAATCAACATCAGAAATGAATAGATTGCCTCAATACAGCGAAGTAAAGAGATCAAAAAGAGCTCAACCAGTTGATCTTTGAACAAGAGTGGAGACGTAGGGAAGATAAAATCGAGAGCCTCGATCAAGATGCATCTTCCAGAGATTTTTGGAATAAAGTCAGGCGTCTAAAAGGATCAACTTGGAAAAAGAAGAATAGAAGAAATATTCCGAAGTTATTGGGAAATAATCTTTACTATATCCGAAGAAGAAAAGGAAGATTTTGATAGAGTTCGAGAACAACATTATAGACGAGCTTAACACACAAATACATAAAACGCATCATCACCACCAAGTGGATAGACAACGCGACGAAGAGGCCGAGATTACCAAAGAAAAACTACTAAGCGTGCTCCGTTCATTCCATCAGAAAGCCTCCAGGACGATCAGGGCTTACGAATAAACATCAAAAATGCACCAGCCAACGTCATCGAGGGAATAAGAAGAATTTTCAACGCGTATCTAAATACGGGATACTTTCCCGATGCTTATAAAATAGCATAGATGATCTTTTTGCCAAAGCACAAAAAGCACCCAACGTTGAGAGAGCTACTGGCCAATTTCACTTCTAAAATTTGGCGAAAAGCTCTTCGAGAAGATCCTTAACCGAAGACTGGTACGGAGATGGCGAAAAGGGTAATCACGGAAAAGCTTGCCCAAGCTAAATGGGAAAGGAGTTACGTGGACATTGTTTGTCGGCATGTTTCAAAGGCGTTTGATAAAGTGTGGCAACGAGCCTAAGTGAAAACTTAGAAAGAACTATGTGACGATGTCATGAAGAGAGCGGCGTATGTCAGTTTAGGGTGCACGGACAGACGGAAGTTTCCGCTCAATGCGGGCCTCCCGCTGGGATGGTGTCTATCCCTCATTCTTTACTCGATATACACCGCAGATGTCAGAGCTCCTGTGTACCACTCTTTCGCCAACATTCAATACGCCGATGATTACGGCCAGATAATCACTTGTCCATGGAGAAATGTGCCTTGGCCAGCTCGTATGACAGCGGCAGAAATCGAAAGATTGAACAATTACGAGTCAGAGGAAAATCCGAACAAACCAAGAGAAATTCAGAGTAGTCCCCATTGGCAGGAGACTACTCACAGATACAGGAAGTACGGGTAGAGGAAGTACGTCGAAGATAGAATTTTTAAAGCCTCGGTCGAAGTCAGGAACTATATATATTTAGAAATCTAAGTGAAAGCAAAAAGAAAAAGATCTACAACGCTCTTGTTAGATCTATGTTGCTATACCTCGCTTCCGCCCTCTTATGTCTCAAAAACGCAAACAAAAAGACTACAAACAATGCAAAATAAATGCGTGTACCTAATTACGGGTACACGTAGGCGGGAAAGAAGACGCCAAGAAGATATGCACAGGGAGGCGGGGATAACACCCTTTAACAAAGTCATAGAAGAGCAGAAAAACTATATGTCGCGCCAGATTTCCACCACTATCCTAGTGGCAGGCGGGAACGAAGTGCCGTTCTACGCATGAGAAGAATGTAAAAACCATAACAAATGTGACAACAAACCGATCAAGAAAACAAACTATATTCAAGAAAAATCACCGATTTTGACCAACGCACAACAAACAAGACTCTAGCAAACTAAACGTGACGCGAAGAAAGAAAATAAGAAGAAACGGAAAACACTGAAATACATACAGAACAAATTAAATAAACTAAAATAAACACTAAGCACATATTTAAAGTAATATATTACAAAACAACAGTAAATGTACATTACATACCCAAAAAACATTAAATAATTATTAAGACAAATATCTCGAACACCATTAAACAAAACCCTTAACAAAAACAACAAAAGAAACACATGACAATAACATTCCTGAAAGTGATAGGCCTCACCACCAGGCAACTAGCATCTCTTTGCACCCTACCACATCTCTTTATCTTTTCCCCACTTGTCTATTTTCAGCTATCGATCCACAAACCCTTCTTTTATCCTACACACACATACCCACTTACATCAATTCGCAATATTAGACGAATGACGCAGTCTGATTTCTTTAACCCTTTACCACGAACTACTCTTTTCTATCATCAAAATTGGTTTGTTCTTATAGAACTTTACATTTTTGTTTTAAAACTGAAAATTCTGCATGTTTTTTCAATTTTGCTCCTCCAATAAGGAAATATGGCACGCCCATTTAAATGGGCTCTATGGAGTAGTAACTATTAATGTGACTCTTAATTTCATAACTGCATTGATATGATCAAATTTATTAATTGATTTAGGATAAATGAAAGAATTATATGTTGATCCATCTCATTTAATAGATATTTCTTTTAGAGAGTAATTTTAACAAAAGAAATTGTAAAGTTTATGAAATTATTACAAGAATCTGCAGCATAAATATTAAGTAGCAGTCTATAATAAGATTCATTGCAGTTAAAACAAGATTGCAGGAAAGCTTACTCCTATATATATTTTCAAACATAAATTTATGAAACTGATAAATTACATATGACTGTATATTATAGGCAGGCAATAATAAGAGCTTTGACATAGGCTTTTACATCAGTTGACTGAACAATACAAATCCCTATTTCTTTGTGTGATACTCAACAAAGCACTCAATGTGCAGTGCCACATCACACTTTGAGCACTTAGGCTTAACATTGTTCTTGAACACACCATACTGCCGTTGAGTATCTCCCATCACAACATAATGATCTGTCGTAGCGTACATGCTCGGGTGAAGTTAAAGGCACAAGTATATGATGTTTCTCCGATGGTTTTAGCAGAACATTGACAATTTTCCTCGGAAACTATAGCTATGACACCTTGCTAATCTTTCTGTAGAGAATCCACCCATTTACAATTTTGCCATTCAGAAGAAAACTGAAAAGAGGAGAGTACCACAATCACTTCCTAAATGAAACTCAATATTTCCTCGTAAACTGATCAAACTGAGCTACTACTCCCATTCCTTTGTTGTATAGCTTCACAATGTTTGGCTAAGGGATTATTACCACTCTATTCTTCTCTTTTGACCACCGTTTGCATTTATTCATTGAGAGACAGATGCATTTTCACTTCTGTATGTTGCCACTCTAACATATTGTTGTTAGTTCATGCAAAAATAGCAATCTTTCTTTTTCCTGAAACAGCTCTGCTTCCCCTCTCTCCTTTCTTGATGTCTGACACTCAGTTATCCTTGACTCTGTCCTTGCGAATTTTACCTGTCGGACTAATATTAGCTTCCTGAAAAGACTTGAAAAGAAGCAGTTTTGTAAAAAGGTCGTCAACATATCCAAGGCTACTCTTAGGTACTGTTTCCTTGCGCAATACATTGACAACAGATTCCTCCACAGGCATTTATTCCTCAAACCCAGTCTTTTCCTTCATACAAGGGGAAATTCATTAACAGTCGTTCACGAAAGCATCACCAAACCTTGTAACCAAATATCAGGGAATTTTCTCTAATGAATTGTTTGAATCCATGTCGCCCATAATATGGTTCCATCGCTCCATCAATAACCCATGTCATAGGAAATGGTTTCTTTCTCCTCGGTGGGCCAAGATCTGCTGCATGATCATTACAGCCAAACTCTTCCTGCTCTAAAAAAATTGATGCTCCCAGTGCAGAAGAAGGCTCAGTGCGACTCTTTTGGTTTGTCAGATTTATAGAGTGGGGTTGAGCCAGAAGTCTCGTTCCAGTCATCGGACATTTTCATGCTCCACAATAGCTATATCTTCACTAGCGTCGTCTATATCGGAGTCTTCTTCCCCATCTTCTGGGAGATCCTACGCAATTTCGATGCCTGTGCCAGTTTCTTCGATAGGTAAGGAAAACAGGTAATTGACTGCCTCTTCAACATCTCTTGGACATCTCTTAGACATCTATAAAAGAAAACACATGTCCATAAGAAGAAAAATGATCAGGTCTTTTACCCGAGAATACATTGTAATAATAAGAAAAAATCCGGTTATTATATATATTAGTAACAAACATTTTTTAGGATCGTAAATATATATTCATCTACATAATGACCCTTGGGAATAAGAATATATAAGATATAATCAAAATAAAGTAACATAAGCATTACGAGTGAACAAGTATTTCGATTCAAGTGTTCTCCTTAGGCTGCAGCGCCCTGACTGAACATTAGGAGCCTGACCAATAAGCCAGAGTATGTCCATGACCTGGTTGTTTGAATTAGGGCTTCTTTCCTTGGCCTTACAGAAAACTGGTTCAACTCTGATTCTGGTTCATGCACTGCCCTTGCAACCCTTCCGGGTCATTATTTCCCGCATGTAACTCGGAACCACCGTGCGTGGAGGGAGGGAGTTGCACTAATTTCTAGCTCATCTTCTCCCTGAATCTTCTCCCCCCTCCCCTTGTCTCATTTGAGGCTCTCATTGTTGTCTCACGTGCTGTGCAGGCTGTGACTATTGTGTTACTTTACCGCCCTCCAAGCTCGTCTCCGGCCTTATTTCTTGAGGATTTCAGTAACCTACTCCCCGGCCTATCCTCTACTGGTTCTCTCCTTATTTTCGGCGAGTTCAATCTTCCTAGCCACAATGAGACTTTTCGTGCATTCATTGATATCATCGATATCTTCTCTCTTGCGCAACATGTGTCATCCTCAACAAACATATATGGTAATACCCTGTACTTAGTTATCTCGAACCTCCGTATCCCTAAGCTAACAGTAACTGAATTTCTAATACGATTTCCAACCACTTATTGGTAGATTTTAAATTCTATATTCCATACCACCTACCTCCTCGCTCGTCCCGAGATTCTACTCATTTCCGGCGACTATCGGGAATTGATACTACTTTTCTCTTTAACGACGTTGTTTCTGCCCTACCTCCTATTGATACTATTGCTTCACCGGACCAAACCTTAAACTCTCTGAAACCAATCACTATGGGCCTGCCTTGACGCGCATGCCCCCCCTCCCAATTACTTCTTCTTCAAACCGCCATCACCGCGCCCCTTTGTTCACCATTGAACTCCTTCGTTCAAGGAGGTCCTTACGTGCTCATGAACAAACCACTCGTGAAGCAAGCTGCCGTGGGCAGGACACGACAGCCCTCTCACTTGCCTATCGCCTTGTTACTTCAACTTATTCTTCCAAATTAAAATCAGCGCGCGAGGCTCATTCACGAAAACTTTTGTCTGAGAGCAAGAATGACCCTTTCTTCTCCTCTTTCTTCTCCTCTTTCTTCTCCTCTTTCGTCTCCTCTTTCGTCTCCTCTTTCGTCTCCTCTTTCGTCTCCTCTTTCGTCTCCTCTTTCGTCTCCTCTTTCGTCTCCTCTTTCGTCTCCTCTCTCGTCTTTCCTCGCCTAGCCCCATTTCCCCACTTCCCCACTTCCTTATTTCCCCATTTCCCCATTTCTCCACTTCCCCACTTCCCCACTTCCCCACTTCCCCACTTCCCCACTTCCCCACTTCTCCCCGCATCAACCCCTCTACTCTTTCTAAATTTTTCTCTGATAAAGTTATTAACCTTCGCGCCGTACTATCTCAGTTGTCTGAACAAGCCCATGCTGTTCTCCCTGACCATACTCCATTGCCGCTTAACGTCCTCAGTCGGGCGTCCTCTGAGGAAGTAACTGCCATGATCTCATGATGTAACAAATCTGTATCCCCTAATGACGTCTTTCCACCCAATCTCCTCCACCAAATTCTCCTTGCTGTCCTCCCACTAATTCTTCATCTCATTAACACTTCACTTGCGACAGGGATGTTCCCTCTTCCTTCAAACATGCTTAAATTCGTCCTATCCTTAAAAAACACACCTTAACCCCTTTGAACCATCTAGCTATCGCCCTATCTCATCGCTTCCATTCCCCTCTAAGATCCTCGAAAGAGTGGTTATCTCTCGCGTTAACGACTATATTTCTAACTACAATATCGATGAAATGTACCAGTCGGGGTTCAAAGCGAAGCACTCTGCTGAAACCGCTCTTCTTAATGTTTCAGATGGTTTACGGAGAGTAGCCGAGAGGCGTTGTACCTTTATTCTAGTCCTCCTAGACCTCTCTTCTGCTTTCGCCACCATCGACCGCACTGTCCTCCTTGATCGTCTTCACACTTTCCTTGGTCTCTCGGGCACTGCACTTGATTGGCTTCGATCCTACCTTTCCCCCCGCAATCAGTCGGTCGCGCTCGATAACCTCTCCTCCCAGCCCGCGCCCATTCATTATGTAATGTCTCAGGGCTCAGGCCTTGGTTCCCTCCTCTTTTGCATCTAATTACTTCCTATTGGCGTCCTTCTTCGCTATTTGGGCCTGACCTTCCACCTCTATGCTGATGACACTCAGATATACCTTTCCTCATCCCCTGTGTACTTCTTTTAATCAATTACCAAGCTCCTTTCAGCCTACACCTCCATAAACGAATGGCTGCCTGTCAACTTTCTCAGGCTTAACCAGGATAAAACTGAAGTTTTCCTTGTTGGTACCGCTTCGATGGTGGAGAAATCTAAAGCTCTTCCTCTCCCTTAACCTTGGGGAAACCAATGTTGCCTTCTCTGATACCGTCAGTAATCTGTGTTATTTTCAACGAGCAACTCTCGTTTAAACCACACATCCATCGTATCTGTAAGTCTTCCCTCGGTTTCCTCCACAACATTTCACGTATTCTATCCCATTTTGATCAACGAAGCCTTGAGACTGGTATACATGCCTTCTTCACCTCATGCTTAGACTACTGAAATTCTTTTCTAGTGAATCTCCCTTCTTCGTTACTTCTCCCCCTAAAACTAGTTCAAAACTATGCTGCCCGGCTCCTCCTTCGCCACCCCCGGTTCTCTCCTTCCCCTCCAAGGTTCTCTCCTTCGATGCCTCTGTTACAGAAGCTACACTAGTTGCCTATTCTCTTCCGTACCCACTATAAAATTCTTCTCATCACCTACAAGGCCCTAAAACTCGAGGCTCCAACTTAACTCTCGTCTGCCCTCTCCCATCGTCAAACTCCTCGGGTACTCTGGTCTAACCTCGCTCCCCTCCTGAACATTTCTCCTTCTTTCTTTTGCTCGATGGGTGACCGTTCCTTCTCAGTTTATTCTCCTAGACTCTAGAATAGTCTTCCTTCTAGACGCATCTGTTCAGAATTGCCATCTCTTCCGTGTAAACTTTCTTTGCACTCGCTACACGACCTGTGCTCTGGGAGGGCTAACAGCCCTAAAAGCCGCCTTATAAATACCTATTATTATATTATTTAAATGAACATTATATTTTAACTAATAGTAAAAGTGACAGAATGTGGTTTTCCTTCTAACCAATAATTTCACACATTAAAACAAGTTTTTATGTTTCAATTTTACCATCACTCACTATAAAAAGTTCCATATGCAGCAATGTATAGACAATAACTTACCTAAGTCTAGACATTTTGGTAGAAGCAATATCTCTCCTTCCTTCCTTCCTTCATTTACTAGTTATTTACAAAGTGAGTTAATAGACAATCATTAGCTGAAAGAAGTTACAGATTATTTACATCCTGCAACAAAAAACCGTAAATTCTCTGGTAAACTCAGACATAATTAGTATTTCTAAAGGGTAAAGTTTCCGCCCATTCAATTGGGCTCTATACGTTTGTGTTAAGCACACTACCGTTGGATAAAGAAACTTACTCGTAACGGAGGAAAGGTCTTTCAAAAGAAAAGCGAAAGACGTGATTTTTCACAGGAAGCTACTTTTCTTCAGGAAGCACCCAAGAAAAGAGGAATCATCTTAATCAACTACACTAATGGACAAGAAAGAAGAGACATCAAATCAAGAAAAAATATATACGTAAATCGGACTGATTGGAGATATCCCATGTTTTCGTATCACCCCAAACGTTGATCTCCTCAGACTTTCTTATCCGACACTATTTTTTTATATATTTTGCATTTTCGTACTGTACTTCAATCTATCACAAAATAACCGACCAAAAGCAAGGTCCCAGAAGCAGTCAATAGTAGCTCGTAGTAAAGTTCTGAAGGAGAACCCGTTAAGGGCCAGAGAAGAATTCCGTTAGAGATGATGAGCTCAAATCTGACTGCCATTTAGTTAAGGGGTCAAGAAGTGTGCGTGCATCCTCAAGTACGCAGGATTTTTAAAACTAGAAATATATAGAAGGCTTCTCCCACTATTGGAGCTGGATACTAACTTCTCAAGTATTTCAGGAGGATATCTACTCGCAGGTTGGGGTGAAGGGTCATGAAAATGGACCCACTGGATTTTATTAAGCAACTACCAGTCCGTTTGATACCAAATGGATTGTAAGGAAAAACCCAAATTTTACCAAATTATATTTAAGGACCTTCAGGCCGCGTAAATTAAATGCAGTGAAATACAGAACGGATTTGTTATCATATGCACAGATAGCAACGATGTCGAATTACTGCTCTAATCTGCTGGAAGTATCACTAAAGAAACCGATTTGGAAGCCAGAGTTCCCTTCCAGATTGTAGCCAGCCGAAGCATTTTATGTCAGATGGTCGAATCTTTGGGATGCAAAGATACACCGAGGAATTGAACCAAGTACTACAAGCTCAAAAACTGTCTGAAAATTTAAGATATTATCAAGTTTATGGAACATACACATAACTTTAAAATCATGTACCAGCGTACAGCCTAAATATAGTAGCAGCAAGGAACATCAGCCAAACCAAGGCACATATAAACATTGACGGAACCCTGAATGTAAAAACCTAACGTGCATTCTACACTCCTCCGTTACGAATATAACAAAACATTAAACTCTTTGCTAAAGAAAAACTGACTCTAGGCCAATGAAGTTCCGGAAGAAAGTAGACTCATCTTTCTCTTCAACACAAAGATCTGGGAAGAAACAAAGAAAACACTTGTCAAAGAAACAAAAGAAAAGGAGAACAGAACCGAGGAAAGAGACGAAACATAAAGTGAAGAAACTGAAACTGAGAACAACTCAGACGAGTCAAACATCGAAGAAGCACGAGAAACCTAACGATATATACCAAACCATAAGAAGACAACCAGGGACAAGTCTCCACGGGAGACGAACGCCTGCTCCAGAAAAGAAGCAAATTTCGGTAGTAACTGAAAGGAAGAGACAGACGGTCAGAAAAAGTACCGTAAAAGAATCACAGCAAACACCTTTCCCAAAACAAAGAACAAGGAAAAAACTACGAATATTACAGCAGTTGATCTAAAAATAAAGAAAGCATATATGGTAACATTTTTAGAGAAATAGATACGGATTTAATATTAATCTCTGAACACAGGATAAACCTTATAAAAAAAAATAAATTAAAATTAAGAACTACGACGATCTAGCCACTAGTAATTAGAATGAACATCACCACAGTAAAGCATAGCTATTAAAAGAGGACTGGAATACAGGACGCACCCATTAGTAATCTAATATCACCTCTCAATTGACCAAAGAATGGAATAATGTAGCATAATAATTGCTAAGGGTTATCAATCGCCTCAGCGCCCAAATCTTCCAGTAAATAACTTTGGTTTTACTTTATTAAATATTCTTACAATCTTATTTATGGGGGGGGGGCTAAATGCAAGTTGCACAGATACCAGTTACAGAAGAAGCAACAAAGTAGGAATGGACTTACTAGCCCTAAATGATAGATGGATAGTCATACGACTAGGACAGAACTTCCAGACATCCATCAGAAACGAAACGGAGACAAAACCAGACATAAGCCTTAAAAATCACGATATTCCATTCATCTATCACCTGAAAACTCTAAATGTCCTCTGCAGCAATCATAGAGCATCGCTACACACGATTAACAAACAACCAATCCAGATACCCGGAAAAAATGGAAGGCATACCACAGAGCAAATTGGGTAAAATATAAACAAGAATTAGAAGCATAAGTGCCAAACGGACTCATGAAGTAACATTTGAAGAAAGGACAACGAAATTAAGAGAATAACGGCATTCAAACAACGTACAATAATGCAATCCCCCACAACCGTTTAAAAAAGATTTAAATACTTCATATGGACCCAAGAAATGAAAGCAGAAAATACGAAAATAAGAATATAAAACGAGAATATACAAAGGAACTGACCAACAATGGAATAATATTTAAACCTGAGAACGAAAAGGAGAAAATTCTTGAAAGATAATTGACAAACAGAAAGAATATCAACAACAAGCTAACACCGAAAGAATTTTGGAGAAAAATAATACGAATGAGAAACAATAAATGCGAAGAGAAAACAAAGATTGAAGAACGAAAAGGAAATATTGAAGATGAATAAAAGATCGAAAGATTATTCAAGAAACACTGGGAAGAAGTGTTCAGCGTAAATGAGGAAGAGAATGAGAATTTTGACTTAGGGATTGAAGATCAGATAATCGTTTCATTAAACGAAAAAATCGAACAACATTACACGCATCACTCCTTTGAAGAGGAAAGATATGCCCATGTAGGAAGTCATGGCAAAATTAACATCGAAGAGCCAAGAAATACCATCTCAAATGTTAAACAAAAGGCGCCAGGAAGATCTGGCCTCAGTAGAGATAACAACATAGAGGCACCCAAAATATACTCAAGGGGCTAAAGAATGTGTTTAAAGCTTGTTTAAAGATAGAAAAGATGATATTCTTCCGAAACCTGCAAAACCAATTTCTGAGTTCGAAAACTACAGGCCTATCTATATCCTATCTCTACTTTAACGGGAAAGTATACAACAAAAATCTGAACCAACGACTAAATTAATATCTAACAAAAGACAACGAATGGAATAACAGACAGTTTGGCTTCACAAAAAAAGAGACATGGCTTTCAGCGTTATTAGACAAAAAATAAGTAAGGTTAAAGAAGAAAGAGGCAGCATAAATAAAGTCTGCAGGCACGTATCTAAAGCATTCGACAAGGTATGGCAAAGATAGATGCAACACAAAATTCTGAACCTTATATAGAACGAAAATTGAGATAGAATATTATGATTATATTCTGGAAAGATACCTTTTGATAGATACAGGAAACTATCGGGAAAAAAAATTTAACTCAAGGCTGGGTTCACTCAGGGGCGGTGTCTGCACCCAACATTATACTCCGTGAATACATTCACCATTCCTCTACCCAGAAATGAGGACTGCATTAATATACATTTCGCCAATAATGTCAACAAATGGATTCATTTTGTCTACAAAAATCCTCAGATACAGGAGAGAATGATGGCCGCAGAAATGAGGAACTTGAACGATTATGAACGAAAATGGAAGAAAATGACCAATAGAGAGAAATTCAAAATAATACCTATGTACCGAAAAAAGTTATCAGACATTTATGTCGACGGCGAGCGATGCAAATATAATAAGGTAGACAAGATATTATACCTAACAATTACAACGAATAGTTACAAGAAACACGTAAATGAGAGAATAAACAAAGGTAAGTGTGTATTGAGATTACTTTACAAACTGATAAACTTCAATTTTAAAAAAAAGAAGCCTAGTTATGATACAGCCTACATTTTTTTACCCTACAATTGCAATGCATAAAATATTCTAATGCAAGCTGGTTAAATTGAAAAGCCTACAGATCAAGGTATTATTATTAATCACGAATACCAGACAAGCAAAAAGACAATTTTTTTTATTATTTTAAAAGAGATCATCTGGCGACTGCCTACGTGGGCATTTGTCGCCGTATCAAAAACTGCCTAGTACTAGGCTACTTCAAAAAAAGATTCAAAACACAAAAAAAGACAACACCAAAAATAAAAAAAAGAAAAGGCAACGAGAAGGAAGCAAGCTCCTGCGTCGGGGGAGGTCCCCACGACGCAGGAACGTGCATCCTATAAAGAAAAGAAAAAAACTAGTTAAATAAGAGGGAGAAGGCCGGCCTTCCCCTTCAAAGTCTACAAGTCTACAAGTCTACAAGTCTACAAGTCTACAAGTCTACAAGTCTACAATTCCACCAGTCAATGTGCACGCACTCGTCTCGAGTACAAGGGACAGGCGGTAGCGACCCCGCCCATCCCGCTACCGAGACAGGTAACGTGCGCGAAGATCACCCAAACTGGGACATTCAACAAGAATGTGCCGAACAGTCTGGAGGACAAGGCAGTCTTCACAATAGGGCGCTGGCAAACGCTCCATCAAATGGTGGTGCGTCCCGCGAGTGTGCCCAATTTGGAGACGACAGAAAGCAACCTCAAGCCTTCGCGGTATTGGGGGGGAGGTCCATGGGAACAGTCACGGCGCAATGGCACGCAACTTTAAGTTCGCTTCGACTGTCTCCCATCTTCTTTGCCAAGCAGCCCGAATAGCTGCCCGTATTTCTGCCATGCATTCGGTGTGAGGGAGAGCGAAACGTTGGTCCGGTCGCCGAGTCCTCGCGCACCCTTTGGTGCCCTCATCGGCGCGCTCATTCCTCGCAATTCTAGCATGTCCAAGAACTCAGCAGAAGATAATCTCGACATCCGCCCGGCTCGCCAAAACCGTGGCGTCACGGATATCGCGAACCAGGGGATGCGGAGATTCCAATGCCCCGAGAGAACTCGTGGCGCTTTGTGAGTCGCTATAGATCACAATCCGGTCTCCGAACCGGGCACGTCGCGTAATCTCCCGTACCGATTGGTGTATTACCACCAGCTCTGGCAGTCCCGCTGACTTCAAACAGAGGGGATACGGCGTGGAAACCACCCCATTCTTGGGACTTGGAGCCATCTGTATACACTGGCACCGTTCCAGCGTAACACGAGGTGTGCTCCAAAAAGGTCGAACGCAATACTCCCGGAGCTGTACAAGCTTTGGGAGCAGAGGCGTGGCGACAAATAGCCAAATGTGGTACCCTCCAGGGTGGCGTCCTAGGCAGAACCAGGGGCACCACCAGCCCGAGAGCTATACCTAGCTCTCAAATGAGTTTTCTGGGCCTAAACCCAAAGGGCTTAGGGTATGTCTGGCGTCTCTCGGCGGCATAGGCACCGTTGAAATCAGTTGCGGATGCAGTGAGAGCTGTTTTCGACTGAGGGAGGCGCCGGGCTCGCGCGTACAGGCGAATGATGCACTGTACACGGCGTAGAGCGAGTGGAATCTCCCCAGCATCGACTAGTAAGCTCTCAATGGGGTAAGTGTGAAAGACACCGGTCGCCAGGCAAAGGCCGGTGTGGTGGATCAAGTCCACCTTCCGCAATACAGCCTCGGCTGCGGATGTGTAAAACTCGCATCTGTAGTAGAGCTTCGAATGAACAAAGGATCGCTAAAAAAGTAAGGCAGTAACCCTATCAGCGCCCTAAGCGCTGAACGTCACGGAACGGATAATATCCATGGCGCGGCTACAAGAGACCCTAAAGCTGCGAATATGAGCCTCCCAGGTGTGGCGTCGGTCAAATACAAGACCAATGAAACGGTGTGATTTAACCACTTCCAGGCGTACCCCATTAAGAAACAAGTCGGGTTCTGGATGGAGCCATGGATGGCGGCAGAAGTGAACCAATTTAGTCTTGGGGGGGGGATGCATGCGCAATATATAGCCTTTAGAGCTACTTAGCCTCTGCACCCCAATTGTTGGCGCATTACCTGCTTGCGGTGCCCCTGCTTATACAGAAATTGCGTCCAACGACCGAGTTCCAGGCGGTATAATCTGGCTGGGCAGGTGGAGCTCATAGTCTTGGTTGACATTCCACCTAGGACAGGGACAACTCTCACTTCAAACCAGAGCAGATGTCGCTCGTTAGCCATGGTAGGCAATTCATCTAGGTCCCAGCCAATAACTGGGAAACACGGCTCTGAACTTTCCTACGGCCCGATGTTAGGCGTGGTAACCCTAACCGCTCAGAAGTCTGTCACCAAGCTTGATCCGCTACTCTGATCAATCTACCATGATATGTGTGGGTTTGATCCGCGGTTCCCAAGGGGTAGCGGCAGAGGCGTATAGCGCCCCGCCTAGTGGTACCGGCCGGGGCCATGTAAAAAGCGCCCAGTAGTGCCGGACCCTTGTTGAGTTCAATGTGGGCCACCACGGGCAGGGTTGTTGAATTTTAAAGATTGGCCATAGATAATATTCTTAAATCACCAACTCTACAAAATCAACAAGCAAATACCCAACAAAAAAACAACAGTAAAACGCAAAAAATAAACGACCTCAGAATAATATTTGGACCGGCTTGCTGGTCCAGATATATAACGCTAAAAAACACAAGAAATGAGCCATTCTGTGCACTTGAACTGCGAGAACAATTAAAAGTCGTTACAGAAGAGTTACAATCAGAATTCTCAATCAATCCTGACCGAACAGAGGCTACAGTTAAAGCCAAATCCGAAAAAAATAAAAAATAAACTATTGGCCCTCACCGCCTTAGGTGATAATGAAATAATACCAACGGACAAAAATAATCACAACCTGAGAGTAGGCACGGTTCTACTCAACAGATTTATGCCTGGACCCAAAAGTACGGAGGCTTTCATATGCAAAGGGATACAAAGGCTGTTTGAAGATAACGGCCATCAAATTGACTGTGTCCATCTTCGAGAGGAAATCGCCAAAACGCTCAACTCCGCTGAAAATCGCTAAAATAACATTCAAACAGCAAACCATCCCAGAAACAATTAGATTCGCAGGAACGACAATCCGAATACAAGAAGAACTGCCCACTCCAATTCAACGTCGATCGTACCTAAAGTTTGGTCCCTCGGCCAAATATTGTAAAACTAGAACAACAATTATGCTTTAAATGCAGCGAAAAAGGACACAACGGCGAACAATGCAAAACAAAATAAAAATGCATTAACAGTGAAGATAACTGTGATAGAACGAGTTGAATCTGTGTTAAATTCAACTCCTATCCCATATTAGTTAAAACCTCGAGGAGGCCCACGTGCATCTTCGATTCGAGGCTTGGAGTCTTATCAACAGCTGCCGGACGTCAATGTTTAAACAAGGAGGTTATCGTCCCCCCGTTCACCCCCATACGCCGACCTCGCCAGATCGAGTTAGGCTTATGGACAGATAAGGCATTTTTCTCCGGCCCAGCTGTGCGTTCCCTCGAAGCTTCCACCCCATTCTCCCCCACGCCAAGGAGATGTCCTGGCTATATATATGGAAACTTTACCACTAAGATCAGATTGGAGATCCAGATTTTCGTCGCGAAACATCACCACGACCCTCTCTCCCTTTGTGCGCCAAGGGACCTCGGCCTCGAGATTCACCATCACTTGTCCAGGAGGACAATATTCCTTGAGTGCCAAAGGTTCGAGCCTTTAGTGACGTCAAGTCCCCAAGGCATCCCCCCCTGTTGTTCAAGGAGAACAACATTAGAACAACCATTGTTCGTTTTGAGCCCTTTGCCAAGAAACGGTTCTCATCTTCCCCCTATTGTTCAAGGAGAACAGTATTAGAACAGCCATTGTTCGTTTTGAGCCCTTCGCCAAGAAACGGTTCTCATCTTCCCCCTATTGTTCGAGGAGAACAGTATTAGAACAGCCATTGTTCGTTTTGAGCCCTTCGCCAAGAAACGGTTCTCATCTTCCCCCTATTGTTCGAGGAGAACAGTATTAGAACAGCCATTGTTCGTTTTGAGCCCTTCGCCAAGAAACGGTTCTCATCCCCCCCCCCTATTGTTCGAGGAGAACAGTATTAGAACAGCCATTGTTCGTTTTGAGCCTTTCGCCAAGAAACGGTTCTCACCCCCCCTGTTGTTCAAAGGAGAACAACATTAGAACAGCCATTGTTCTTGAGCCCGTAGACAAGAGACGGTTCTCATCCCCCCTTTGTTCAGAAGAGAACAACCTAGAACAGCCATTGTTCGTCAAGCCGTTCGTCGAGAACGGTTCTCCTTTCCAAGACGCCTCGTCAGGATCCTGTTATCCCCCCCCTTCGGCTGGAACTCGCCAGCGGACCGAATACTCCTTCAAGTACCTTCCACTGCACCCTAACGAAGTTACGTAAGCCAAGCGTCACCTTTTGAGTATTGATCCCTTATTTGTCAATTCTATCCTGTGCTTTAAATGGTTTATCGAACCATCCCATCTCTTTAACTCCATATTTGTTTTACCTTTTTTTGATCCCTTAAATCCTTGGATTAGCCCGAGTCTCCACGACCCTTTCCATTCTGTTTGTCAATATTTTCCGTTTTTGTGTTTTGTTTATAGTTATTATTAATAAAACTCTATTTTATTAATGATAGCAATATTATTATCCTTGAGCTCAGTTCCACTTCTTAAGCATTTTTGAAGATACATAATATCGGCTGCCAAGACAGTAAAACGCACTCTAGAGATAATTAAGGAAGTTCCCTCAACGAATAGTGTTATATATAGTATCGTCGGGAGTCATTCTACGACATATATATATATATACTATTTAATTTGGTATCAGGTGTGTAAGGTTTAACGCTATATCTTTGCAAACACTGGTCTCAGTCGAGTAAAGCATAGTGTTATTCGTTATAATAATAGAATATAGTAGTTCCCTTTTGTTTTAACGATTGCTATCCCCTTTTTTTTGAAACTTAAGAAGCTGGAGTAGCTCAAGGAACGGTTATAATAATTTGTTTGTTTTTTTGTGATTTTAGTCAGTGGTTATTTAGAGTAAGAAACCAAGTACGAATAGGTCAGAGCCCATATTTAGGTAGGCTAATTCTATAGAGGCATAATTCTTGTTGCAAGGAATTTTAGTTGGTTGACTAGTGCCCCCCAAGTGCAAAGATGACTCCGTTCGAAATCTTTAAAGCGCAAGGAGAGTCCTGTGGACTTTCCGGAAAAGAACTAACTGAGTACATTCTAGAGGAGCAAAGAAAAGAGGAAGAAAGAGAAATACAAAGAAGAAAGGAAGAAAGAGAGGAACGGATAAGACAAGCTGAGCTTCAGATTGAATTAGCTCGGATTAAAGCAGAAGTTCAAAGAAAAAAGGTAGAAAAAGAAAGAGAAAGAGAGGAACGGGAAAGAGTAATCCAACGAGAAGAAAGAAGGACGGATTCGCGCCCCTTCCCAGGAAAGCTGACAAAGTTTCCGAGCCCCGTAAAACCCCAAAACTTCTTTCCCCAAAACCAACAACGGGACTCCAAACCTCCCGTTAAGACTTCTCCTCCATCTCTCTTCCCGAAGCGACCAACCATATGCTTCACCTGTGGTGTAGAAAACCACATGAGCTGGAATTGCCCCCAAAATTCTAGGCTTAAAAGCGGACCAGCCCACCAAGTTCACCAGATTAATGCAAACCCGGCTCCCCCGGTCGTGCAGACCCAAGCAGAAACTTCTCCCCATCCGTCAGGCCACCAGGTAAATTTTTTTTGGAATAAAAGTTCAGCGGGAACTTTGAAATATGAGGAGGGCAGCGTGGACAGCTGTCGAGTATTGACTCTCGTCAGGGACACAGGATGTACATGCTTCATCGTGTCCGACGAACTCCTCCCAGTGGCCTCTAACCACGAAAAATTTGCGGTGGTACGTGACTACCTTGGGCGGGCGAACCGATTCCCCGTCGCTAGATGTTACCTGCAGTGTCAATATTATAATGGCTGGGCTGAAGTCATTGTAGCACCAATAAAATTCTGTTCCGTACTTATAGGAAAGAGCCCCCAAGTAAGTTTCGACCCTGTGTTTCAGGCCGCCCTTCCTCAAGGCCGAGATAAGAAAGAAGCCCAGGAGCCCGTCCCCATCAGAACCCGGGGGTTTCGGGGCTGCATGCGCAATATATAGCCTTTAAGGCTACTTAGCCTCTGCACCCTAATTGTTGGCGCATTACCTGCTCGTGGTGCCCCTGCTTATACAGAAATTGTGTCCAACGACCGAGTGCCTGGCGGTATAACCTGGCTGGGCAGGTGGAGCTCATAGTCTTGGTTGACATTCCACCTAGGAGAGGGACAACTCTGACTTCAAACCCGGGCAGATGTCGCTCGTTAGCCATGGTAGGCACCCCGTAGAGAGCGCGGCGATTTGCCTTCTTGGCCGCCGTGCTGACGGGCATCAGCGCCCCGTCCGGCCCCAGCCTAGCCACTTCTCCCCTTTCTGCTAACAACCCTTTAGCCTTATCTGGCAATTTCTTTCCCAACTCTACTACTCCCTCTCTTCAAAGTCTTTGTTCCGATGGGATTGGACTTCTCTAACTCGCGTTCGAGCCTGTGCTAGTTCCAGGCGGCGAGAGGTCTGATTCTCGGGAGTCTGTCCTGGCTTGATCCCCCCCAGCAATACCTGCGGAATATTGGCGGCTACCAAACCATCCCCTCCCCCCCCCATTTTTTTTGGCCACCAAGAAGGGGTAAAACTTCACAGTTGGCGTTCGGTTCGCGGGACCGGGCCGTGGCCAGGGTGGACTAGGAAAGGGTTAAGACCCACCAGGTATATCCTGCATGGTCCGCCAGGCTTACCCTGAGGTCACCTGGCGGTGAAGTCCATGGCCACCTCTGTAATTGGCCCCGCGCCCGCGCCTACACGCCGACTGCGTCGTTTAGAACCGGCCCGTTGTCTGCGCCAATGGGCATTCGCGGGGTTAATGGAAACCAAGCAATAGGCCTTTCTCTAGAGTCTCCTATCAACTCGTTTAGTGGATCTGGCAAGACGGTACTTTCGCGGGCGGTAGATTCCTGTTCATGTTCCAACAAATTCTTTAACAAACCCCTCTTAAAAAAAACCCAATGAAACCAGCAAAGAATGTCTTAAGCTGCGCATCCCCTCCTCTTTCCCCACCCCCTTTACTTCCCAATCTATCGAAGAAAATGGATACAAACCTACTAACTCGAGGAAAGAAAAGAACACAAGACGTGGATAAAACTGGTGGGAGAACTTTAACAACAAGATCGCCCCCCAAAACAACTGCACAGATAGAAGAAAATTGCATAGAAACGAGCAAAGTCTCAGGAAATCAAAATTCACCACCGCAAAAACGAACAAAGTCGGTAAGAAATCCGCCGGAAGTTTCAAACTCCCAGCAAGCAGCAGGTCCAGGACGATCCACCAAAACGCTACCTGAACTGCTCTCACTGCAGGTACTCCCAGGACAATTTGTTGATCGATCTTTCAGAAGATTTTACCTAATAAAACCAGAAAGCCAACAAACAAACCTAATGAAGACATGCATGGTGAAACAGAGTAAAGATTTCCAAAAACTATTTCAACTTCCCAGATCACAATTTCCACCTCTCTCGCCTCAATCAGATGGTAGTATACTAGTCGAAGTTAAAACAAAAGAGCAAGCGGAAAAAACCTTATTATTAAAAGAACTGGCAGGAGATAAGGTAATAGTAACACCACATCCCTCCTTTAACATGCGTAAAGGCGTAATAATAGAACCAGACTTCGCCCAATACTCAGAAGCGGAATTAATTGAAGAATTAAGCGAGTACTCTGTCACTCAAGTACACAGAGTACATAAAACTATCAACAACAGCAAGATACCAACGAACACTTACTTCGTCTCATTTGACCTAGATATCCTACCAAAATATATATATTTAGGATGGCGCCGCTTCACGGTTAAAGAATTTAAACCTAGCCCCAGAAGATGCTACTACTGCCAAACTTTTGGGCACTCTACAAACACATGTCGTCGCAAGAATCAGGGCTTTGCGCCCACCTGCGTCAACTGCGCAAATGCACTACACCCTGAACAAATCGAAAATTGCCCAACGAAATGTGTAAACTGTGGAGAGCCCCACCCAGCATCAAGCAAAAAATGTAATGTCTACAAATTCGAAGAAGAAGTAGCATCCATACGTGAAAAAGAAAGACTAAACTTTAGAGACGCCAGAGAAAAGGCACTAACCTCTATAGGAACCAGAGGAAACTCTTATGCCTCTGTAGTTGAAATGAGCAGAGTGACCAGACCCCCATACCACGGGGTTAAAGCAAGAACTCAACCGCCCCTTCCCGAGGAGCCTGCACCACAGGCCCCGAATATTAAACTCCCCAACTCCACGCATATGGTCGACAATCGACCATCTCCCCCGCCCCCCCAAAAGCAGTTGCCGCATCGCGAGGCACCTGCACCCGATACCTCGATGCTAAACCCCATCCCTAGCAGAGAGGTAAACCTAAAATCGCAACCACAGCAAATCCCGAAGCACAACGACCCCCACCCCGAACAAATGGACACTCAGGTTATACCAGAGATCGTCTGCCCACAACCTCGGTCACCCCGTGACAGCGTTTTGCCACCACCAATAAAAATGTTTACCACTGACATCATCTACGAAGAGAAGGTAGAAGAGGAAAAAGAGACCCAAGACCCACGTGGAACAGACTTCGTCCCCACCAAACAAATTGAAGCTCGAACCATACCTCCAACGAGCCACCTCCCTCACCCACCAACAGAAGCCAAAAAAAAGATAATCCGTCCTCCTATTATTGACGGAACACCAACACCGCCTCTAACAGTAGATACCCAAGACACAAAGAAGAAAAACGGTGACAAAGAAGAACCAAAACCTCAAAGACCAGTCCTCACCAGACTCCAGTGGCCACAGGGCCCTAATAAACCAATGGGCACCACGACCTCCGCAAAAACCAAATTGCTCACTTCTCGAACCAAACCAAAAGAATAATGAAAATAATCCAGTGGAATATCCGCGGAATCAGAGCCAACTGGGAAGAATTAAGGCTTCTTGTAGCGGACGAGACCCCCGCCTGCGTCTGTCTCCAGGAAACCATGTTGGGAATACATCCACCACGAAAGCTACCGAATTACAGTTGCGTAACCACCTCAATACCAAATGATGGCAGCACATCCGACGGCTGTGCCATATACATCCATCAAAATGTCCCCACATTACCCATCAGATTAAATTCACCTTTGGAAACAATCGCCGTGACCATGTACATCAAGAAACGATACACGATCGCAAATGTCTACCTCCCACCCACAGGACCCCTTCCAGTCACCGCCTTACGAGACTTGATCTCGCAACTATCAACTCCATTCATTATAATGGGGGACTTTAACAGTCGTCATATTGAGTGGGGCGACAGAATATGCAACGCCAGAGGAAATGAGCTATCAAAGCTAATTGAAAACCAGCAACTTGGAATCATGAACCAGGGCGAAGGTACTAGATTTAACATACAAACAGGTACCCTATCAGCATTAGATCTGGCCCTCTGCTCACCCGACATCACAGCGGACTTTGAATGGAGAATCTTGGATGACCTAAAAGGAAGCGACCATTACCCGATCATCCTTTCCTCAGACGAGGGTTTACCCACCTCGGGTATACCACGATAGAGACTGGACCAAGCAAACTGGATAAATTCAACAAAATCACTGATATCCAAGTTGATGACATCCCGGAGACGGAGGAAGCGCTGGAAATCTTTACATCCATTATATATCAAGCAGGTAAAACATCCATTGCAACCAGCTCAGGACAACCCAGTCAGAGATCTACTCCATGGTGGAGCCCAGAATGTTCTGCCGCACTGAAAGAACAAAGGAAAGCCTACCGAACATACAAACGATGGCCAAATCCGACGACTAAAATGGAATTTAATAAAAAGAGAGCTAAATATAGATACATACTTAAGCAAAGCCGCCGGAAATCATGGAGAGCTTATGTCTCGACGATAAACTCTAAAACCCCCATACACCGCACATGGAGCAAAATCCGAGGGATGCTAGGTAAACCCAGCCGAGACCCTACCCCCGTACTTCGGATAAATGGAAACACTATCTTAAACCCAATCGATGTAGCAGACACGCTAGCGACTCACTTCGCCAAAATATCAAGTAGAGCGAACACAACCCCCGAGTTCGCCCAATACCGGTTGGAGAAGGAGTGCTCACCTCTAAACTTCGCATCAAAAGAGTACAAATGTTACAACGAAGAATTCAGCAAAAAAGAGTTCGATACAGCTCTTGCATCATGTAGAGACACTGCTCCAGGCCCAGACAATATACCTTATGCAATGCTACGCCACCTAGGGGAAGGGGGTAAACGCTTCCTCTTAGATATATTCAATAAAATATGGATGGAAAATGCCTTCCCAGACACCTGGAGAAGGGCTACAGTTCTAGCTTTCCGGAAACCAGGAAAAGACCCAACCAGTCCCCAAAACTACCGCCCAATCGCTCTAACCTCCTGCATATGTAAGCTCATGGAAAAAATGGTGAACGTACGCTTAACATGGTTCCTTGAAACGAAATCCAGCATATCCCCATCGCAGTGCGGATTCCGAAAATTTCACTCGACCACGGATGCCCTTATCCGTCTGGAATCGGCGATATGTAACGCATTCGCCAGGAAACAGCACGTAGTGGCTGTTTTCTTCGACCTCAACAAGGCATATGATACATCATGGCGTTATGCCATCTTAAAAGCCCTCCATAACCTCGGATTACGCGGACAACTACCAATTTTCATCCAAAATTTCCTAACCAACCGCACCTTCTCTGTAAGATTAGGTAGAGCGAAATCCAAATCATTTATACAAGAAGAAGGCGTTCCACAAGGCAGCGTCTTAAGCGTACCCCTGTTTGCTATAGGAATTAATGATATCTCACAAAACCTCCATCAAGACATTAAAGCCAACCTTTATGTAGATGACTTCTCTATCTCCCTAGCAGGTTCCGAAATGGCAACAATAGAACGTCGCCTCCAGATTGCCATCAACAACATCACGAGATGGTCTACTACCCATGGCTACCAATTCTCAGCTGAAAAGACCAAAGTGGTCCACTTCTGCCGTCGTAGAAGATGTATTAGGGAACCTGACCTATACCTATACCAAAAGAGGATTGCAGTCGTTGAGAGCTATAAATTCCTAGGGCTAACATTTGACAGAAGGTTGACATGGGAACCACATATAAGAAGCATTAAAAACTCTTGTAAGAAAGAAATGAACGTCCTACGTACAGTATCACGCCACGACTGGGGAGCTGATCGCGAAACACTTCTGACTCTCTACCGCTCTTTAGTGCGACCCAAACTGGACTACGGATGCGAGATCTACTCCTCTACTTCCAAGAGGCGCCTTGCACTCATCAACACTGTGGCGAATGAATGTCTCCGCATGGCTACCGGAGCCTTCCGATCATCACCCATACCGAGCCTACAATGCGATACCGGGGAGACACCACTAGACCTCCGTAGGATGGAACTCTCTCTACGCCTCTTTAGCCGCATTCAGCGACTCCCAACATCGCCGACTTCGACCGCCATCATGAATGACCAAATGGATAATATTTTTACAATACGCCTAACTCTCCCACGACCATTTGGAAGTAGAGTGCGACTATGGATGGAGGAAATCGGAGTAACGATGAACCCCATCCATCCACTTGCTTTCCCAGATATTCCATTTTGGAAATCAACTTTAAAGATATGCCATGGTAACATAATAAAACAATCAACAACTACTCCCCTGGGAGAGAAAATTCAATTCCTTACTCACGCAGCAACACATATGGGTATACATATATACACCGACGGATCAAAATTCATAGACGGAACAGGATTTTCGGTGATATCAAATAACTACACGTTCTCTGAAAAACTACCCCAAACATTATCAATCTTCAGTGCCGAGTGCTATGCCTTAAAACATGCAGTACATTGGGCATACAATAACCCAACATCAGATGAATTCACAATCTTCACCGACTCCTTCAGCAGCCTACAAACATTAGAACGAATGACAGACATCCATCCAATTCTGTTAGAAATAAGAAACTACGTATATAGAGCAGCATGCGAAAGAAAGAAAATTTCCTTTTGCTGGGTCCCAGCACACGTAGGGGTAGCTGGAAATGAGCAAGCTGATAGAGCGGCAAAAAATGCCGCCCTTCGTCCAATCAGGCCCAATGACATCCCAATACCATATGAGGACTACATCATTTCAATAAAGGCCGCCATTCGGGAAAACTGGATGGCCAGATGGGCAGATTTATACGGACAAAATAAGATGCGACACATTTTCCAAAAGTTATCGCCATGGAAGCCTCGAGAACTTACCCGCCGGCAAGAGGTATCCGTATGCAGATTACGCATCGGACATTCACTACTCACACATGGATACCTAATGGAGAAAGGCTATCCCCCCTACTGTGAAGATTGCATTCTATCCCTCACAATTGCACATCTCATCGCGGAATGCCCAACCTATGGAGAACTCCGACGAAGATACATACCCATTGATGGTGGGGGTACCCTCGATATCCTAAGATTTGCACTAACGGCTGAAAATATCCGCCCTGGCAGCGGAATCATCCGCTACCTCGAGGAGACGGGACTATTGAAGAAGCTATAGATTCGTCTCCAGTACACGACCTAAATTTTAATGAATTTTAATTATTTTAACACATTACCATACCATTTATTCATTTAGTACTTCAATCATCACTGCATAATCACAACCTCATGATATCAGACACAACTTTTATAACTGGTGTTTAAAACTTCTACTACAAAACAAATTACGGTGCAATCACCTCGCAGTGAGCACCAAGGGACTTGTAAATAATCCATCCATCCATCCATCCCATCAGAACCCCGATACCGTCCGATTTCTCGGAGACCCCTAACCGGGACTTTAGGACGGAAAAAGAGGAATGTGATTCACTAAAACCCTTAGGTGATAAGGCCCCGGACAAGGACACGGAGACTGTCCCTGGACCCCAAGAAAAAAAGAACCCCCAACGCGCCCATGGAGATACCTTCGTAGAACTAGACGAAGCATCGGCGCTTGAAGAGGATTGCCCCGCGGAGTCCCTTAAGGTAATCCAGACAGTGTGCATCCAACCTGATGCCGATTACCCTCCTCCTTCCCTACCAGGCAAGTCTTTGGAACCCTCTGACCTGGATAGTGACGCGCAGCTGACACCACGTCAGAAGAGTCAGCTCCAAGAACTAATTAAATGGAATCACCATTTACCCGCCCTATTAGTTCTTTTCGAGCAACTGCGTGAAAATGGCCTCACCATTGGCCCCAGCAAATGCCATTTTGCCCACGAACCCATTAAATATTTGGGTTTCAAAATAGGACGAAGCAAGTTAGCTCCCCCAGAGAACAAGATTAAGGCAATCGCCGACATGCCCCTCCCGATTACAAAGAAGCCATTAAGATCGATCCTAGGATCAGCTTCTCCCTATCAGCGATTTGTTCCGAATTTCGCTGCAAATTCGGCCCCCCTATGCCCCCTTCAGGGAAAGAATTTCTCCGATCGTTTACGTTGGAATGATGTCGCTGTTTCCCATTTTATTCAGCTCAAAAGTAAGTTCATTTCTGCCCCCATTTTTAAGTTGCCCAACCCGGAAAAATCCTTTGGGGTTAAGACCGACGTGATCAACGAGGGCATTGGAAGTGTACTCCTTCAATACGTGGATGACAGAACGAGTCATCCAGTTGCATATGCTAGCCATCTATTATTACCACGCGAAAAGAGATATGCCACTAGAGAAAAGATAGCTCTATCAATTATCTGGGTCATAGACAAATTTAAGCTGTACTTGATATGTAAAGAATGTCAAATAGGAACCGACCGCCGTCCGTTAGCCTATATTAGGAATGTGAGACACTCAAACGGCCGCATCATGCGCTGGAGTTTACTCTTGCAAGAGTATCGATTTAAAATAAATTATATCAAAGGTTCCGATAACCAGGTCGCTGACGCACTCAGTAGGAATGCGTTACCGAATAGTGTAGAACAATTGTATTCATAGGATTAGTATCTCCATGTAGGTATATACCGTCTTGTACGACTTAATTTAAGATTCTTTTGTAATATAGTTATTTAATGTATGTCTGAATTTTGTAACGCTCAATGTCTAATTTTTTTTTATGTATATATATTTGTTCTTATTAATTTACGTATAAATTATTTTGTCCCGTATGTACTAAGTTTATAACATTTCATTGTTCCATGCCCTTTTTTTTTTTTTTTGTATTAAAGGTTATTTTCCCCTGTAATCTAAAGATCAAAATAATCATGTATTGAGGTAATAATAGTTAGGTGCAGGAAGATACGGTTGGTACAAGAAAACGAGTTCCCTACAACGGAGCTCTATCGTTGTCCCTTCTCTCTTTTTTTTCGAAGTGACAACTTCCCCTGGAATGGAGGGGTGTGATAGAACGAGTTGAATCTGTGTTAAATTCAACTCCTATCCCATATTAGTTAAAACCTCGAGGAGGCCCACGTGCATCTTCGATTCGAGGCTTGGAGTCTTATCAACAGCTGCCGGACGTCAATGTTTAAACAAGGAGGTTATCCTCCCCCCGTTCACCCCCATACGCCGACCTCGCCAGATCGAGTTAGGCTTATGGACAGATAAGGCATTTTTCTCCGGCCCAGCTGTGCGTTCCCTCGAAGCTTCCACCCCATTCTCCCCCACGCCAAGGAGATGTCCTGGCTATATATATGGAAACTTTACCACTAAGATCAGATTGGAGATCCAGATTTTCGTCGCGAAACATCACCACGACCCTCTCTCCCTTTGTGCGCCAAGGGACCTCGGCCTCGAGATTCACCATCACTTGTCCAGGAGGACAATATTCCTTGAGTGCCAAAGGTTCGAGCCTTTAGTGACGTCAAGTCCCCAAGGCACCCCCCCCTGTTGTTCAAGGAGAACAACATTAGAACAGCCATTGTTCGTTTTGAGCCCTTCGCCAAGAAACGGTTCTCATCTCCCCCCTATTGTTCAAGGAGAACAGTATTAGAACAGCCATTGTTCGTTTTGAGCCCTTCGCCAAGAAACGGTTCTCATCTTCCCCCTATTGTTCGAGGAGAACAGTATTAGAACAGCCATTGTTCGTTTTGAGCCCTTCGCCAAGAAACGGTTCTCATCTTCCCCCTATTGTTCGAGGAGAACAGTATTAGAACAGCCATTGTTCGTTTTGAGCCCTTCGCCAAGAAACGGTTCTCATCCCCCCCCTATTGTTCGAGGAGAACAGTATTAGAACAGCCATTGTTCGTTTTGAGCCTTTCGCCAAGAAACGGTTCTCACCCCCTCTGTTGTTCAAAGGAGAACAACATTAGAACAGCCATTGTTCTTGAGCCCGTAGACAAGAGACGGTTCTCATCCCCCCTTTGTTCAGAAGAGAACAACCTAGAACAGCCATTGTTCGTCAAGCCGTTCGTCGAGAACGGTTCTCCTTTCCAAGACGCCTCGTCAGGATTCTGTTATCCCCCCCCTTCGGCTGGAACTCGCCAGCGGACCGAATACTCCTTCAAGTACCTTCCACTGCACCTTAACGAAGTTACGTAAGCCAAGCGTCACCTTTTGAGTATTGATCCCTTATTTGTCAATTCTATCCTGTGCTTTAAATGGTTTATCGAACCATCCCATCTCTTTAACTCCATATTTGTTTTACCTTTTTTTGATCCCTTAAATCCTTGGATTAGCCCGAGTCTCCACGACCCTTTCCATTCTGTTTGTCAATATTTTCCGTTTTTGTGTTTTGTTTATAGTTATTATTAATAAAACTCTATTTTATTAATGATAGCAATATTATTATCCTTGAGCTCAGTTCCACTTCTTAAGCATTTTTGAAGATACATAATATCGGCCGCCAAGACAGTAAAACGCACTTTAGAGATAATTAAGGAAGTTCCCTCAACGAATAGTGTTATATATAGTATCGTCGGGAGTCATTCTACGACAATAACCACTACGCATTCAGGCGAACATGTCCACACTTTAACTTCCATCGGGAGGTACAGATTAGAACTGTCCGTTTTGGCATCCGAAGACACCAAGCCTTAATAGACATGGCAGAGGAAGGTAGAACTTTGAGCACTCCAAGTTATGCTACCGTTGCTTTCACCACCAAAGCTCCAACTACCCAATCAACTTCCAAACCAACATTGGACCAAACAGCCCTCAACAAAACCGCAATATCCGAGGAAAAAAGCCAAGGACCACTAGAAAGCCCAAAGTTAAAATCCCACCACATTCAAACTGAACCACCAACCACTAAGCACCCCGAAACGGACCTACCTAAAGCGCAATTACAAAAAAAGAAGCCACCAAGAATCACCTAAATCTGCCGCCTCCTTCTCCTCACCAACTAGAAGGCCAGAAGTTAAATCAAGCCGAAGAAACAGCTCATAGAGTATAGAAACTATATGATACGATAGCGAGCTACCCTCACCCCTCCACAAGCAACCCACAACCCTTGACACCAGACTTCCACTGCCCGGCATCTCAAGCTGAGAAAACAGTACCGTCTTGCTCAAGCACACCAACACAAAATAGAAGTACAAAGCCCCCAAAAGACAGTCTCCTTTCCCAAATATCACCACATAGATTACCAACCTCTACACCAAGGTCCACATATTCAACTATATGAGAATTGGCAATAAACAACGAACTTGATACCAATGGAAATACCTCCAGGCATACAGCCCCACTATCAATACAGTATTCACAAAGAACACACTCGCCCGCTAGCCAGAAAGAATTGCCTCTATTAAGCACCCAGAGCAACACAAAACCAAAGCTTCAGTGCCCTCAGTTAAATATAAGGAAGGTCTCAATAAGAAAACTAACAATACGGACAAAAACATACACAACCCGATAACACCAGCCACGCCAAAACAAAACTAACACAAAATCTATACAAAGTCCGGTAGCTTTACCCTCTACAGAGCCTCCAAGCCTCCTAAATAGATCTACAGACCGAAGAATTTAAAAATAAACTCAAATCCTGCAATGGAATATTCGTGGCCTCCGGGCCAACTTCTAATCTTTACAAAAAATAATCACAAAAAAAGAGCCAGTGTGCATTTGTCTCAACGAGACTATGCACACAAACCCGCAGCAGCATCTGAGCTGATTGCGTACTTAAAAGAAAGTAAATTATATACTAAAATCTAGAAAAAGAAAAGAAGCAAAACCCGATAAATTATGAAAAATTTGTTTCTTGCAATATTAAAAACCTTTTAAGTCATGTACAATTTAATTATCACCACTCATTCATTTCAATTCACTTCATCTATCAGATCACCATTCACAACTCATGACTATTATTTACGCTTTTAAATTTTAATCACTTTAAAATACCGTGCCTCTTTAGACCCATACATGGATCAAAGAGGGCATAAAACGCTTAATAAAAAAAAACTTAGTCTTGGACAAGGAAAACCGAAACCTGTGCACTTCGGCTAGCGAGAGACGCGAGTCAATGCCTGTTGGAGTCGACGCTCCAGAGTTGGCATAGGCATATGGACCGCGCCAAAAGAGATCGAAAGGTCGTCCACGTAGAGCGTAGCGAGAACATCTTCCGGCAGCACCGAGATAATGCCTTTGATGCTCAGGGCAAAGAGAGTGACACTAAGGACACTTTCCTGCGGGACACCCTCTTCCTGCTCCATTGAGCCGGAGAGGGCTCACTCCACACGTACCCGGAATCGACGATCTCACAAAAATTCAGATATAAACATTGAGAGACGTCCCCTCGGCCCCCATCGTGTGGAGAGTCTCCATGGCACCGTATCGCCATGCGGTATCACAAGCCTTCTCCAGATCCAAAACCACCGTGGCGTAGTGCCGTCTACGATGGAAGGCCTCGTAGACGGCATTTTCCAGTCGGAGTAGAGCATCCGACGTGGAGTGGAACTTGCGGAAGCCGCATTGTGCAGAAGGCTAATCTAACGTTTACCAATTTCTCCATCAACTTGTACACGCAAGAGGTTATAGAGATTGGGCGGAAACCAGCCGGAGTAGAGTGAACTGTTCCCGGTTTGCGAAAGGCGAGCACAGTAGCGATTCGCTAGAATTCTGGGAGGAGACCCTCCACCCAGACCCTATCGAACAAATCTAAGAGAAAGGCCATGCCTTGCTCACCCAGGTGTCGAAGCAGGGCGTACGGGACATTGTCCGGAACATGAGCGGTGTCCGCGCATGATGCAAGAGAGGAACCAAACTCACAGTAAACCTGTCGTTGAAGGGTTCTCCGTCTCTGGAGATAAAGTCCAGCCGGCGGCCTTCTGCTACATCACGACGTGCATTAAATGCTGGCGGAGCAGCATTCCGGCTAGAGAATGCGGAGAAAGCAGGCGCGAAGGATTCCTCCACGGACTCGAGGTTCGAGATTGCGGTGCCATTCTCCTGGAGAACAGGACGGGAGTCCTGCGAGATCTTGCCCCGAATCCTTTTTACTCGCTCCCACACATCTGCTAGAGGGGTCTTCCCGTTAAGTGAATACACGCATGCCCGCTAAGAAGAGCGGCGGGCGTGCTTCAAAATATACCGGAACCTAGGCCTAGCCCGACGAAATTCACCGAGAGTGAAATCGTTCGGGCGACGTCTATAGCGCATGTAGGCCAAATGCTTCTGTTTGAGGGCCGTCTCACACTCGACCGACCACCACGAGAGTGGTCGGCGTGCCAAACGGCCATACTTTCTTGGAATAGTAGTCAGGTCCGCACCGATGAAGTTGCCGGAGAAGAACTCAACTGCCTCATCTACCGACCTAAACTCCTTGATTGAAAAAGAAAATTCAGTCATTTCCTGAAATGTAAACCGGCGCGCCCGCGCCAAGAACCACCGAGGTTTCCCTGAAAATGATATTTGAATGGGAAAGTGTTCACAACCATGGAGGTCATCTATCACCCCTCAATCAAAATAAGGTTGTACATCCGGAGAGCACAGAGATAGATCAAGGCAAGAAAATGAAGCGGATCTCGGGAATCGATGCGTAAACTCATCCACATTTAGGACACCTATCTCAAGCTCTTCGATCAGATCAGCAAGGACTTGTCCCCTGGGATATATTGATAGAAAAGGCCTTGGCAACCATGCCACGACGCGGCGAAATTCCCCCACGTCGAAGTCATCTGACGGTGGAATGTACGCAGAAATAACTCTATACCTCCTAACCAGGTGAAGCTTCACAGCCACTGCCTGAAAGGAGTTATCTAAAGTGAACAGAAAAACGGAGACATTATCCTGGGTGTAAACCGCACATCCCCCAGCCCGGCCCCCATCTCGTGGTGGTAGGGTCACAAAACCCTTATACTCCTGGAGGCTGGGCAGGGGGCACGCGCCTAGCATGGTCTCCTGCAAAAAGATAGCTAACGGGGAACGGGACGAGACGAGCCTCCGCAGCTCCTCCCATATGGCCCGGAGTCCAAGCAATTCCATTGAAGAAATATGATCTACAGGCCTAGATCGGAGGAGACGCGGGAGCCCTCTTCGAATAGAAGACCCTCACGGGAATGGCTGTACGCTTCCCGGAGGCAGAACGACGGGCGTTGTTGGTTGGACATTGCGCTGAAGGAGCTGTCGCCTTCGAGGACTTATTGGGGGTGGTTGGGCTTGCCATGTGAGTCTTTTCCTCACTCTGCCTCGAAACCTTAAGCGAGCGTTGCGGCTTCGGAGGCGCGGGTCCCTGTTTTCGAGGATCCACCGTCTCCGAGCCACTCTGCCCACCACTAGGCTTGGGCGAAGGAGCCGAAGCTCCTTTATCGCTGTCCTCCTTTCGGGGGACAGCTTAAGGAACCCCGAAAGATTGCGTGGTGACCAGCTTCAGGGGTGTTGCCTCTTGTGAGTCTAACGACTAGGTGGAGGCGGGTGGCCGTTTCGCCTTACTGGAAAAGGTCACGCTGGGAGAATAGGGGGAGCCCTGGTTTTATCCGGGCTGGCTGTGAACCCTTTGTGCCGCCAGCTTTATCAGTGAAGTGCAGGAGTTAAGTAGTACTCGCAGAAGGGCTCCGAATGGGTGAGGAAACAATCAGGCTCGTTTACCTGGATGGGCCAGGACCAGAGGGTGTCTTTCTAACTATTCAGGCGTAAGACGTTCCAGGCAGCGCCGGGCACGCCAGGACCAAGTCCTTAGCCTCCCGGAATGAGAGTTGATCCTGGGCCTAAACGGCCAGGAATTCTTTCTCAAGGAGATATGCACTACATTGCTTCGAAGAAGCGGGGAGCGGCTCTTAGCAATTGACACACTTGGCCACACACGATTTGGACTAATCGTGTGCGGCCTTGGAGCAATTTACACATACTTCGGGTGACCCCAAAATTGCACGTCTACATGAGCGATTCATATGGCCGAAGCGATGACAGTAATAGCACCGCCGCAGCAGTGGGACGAATGCATTTACGCGTTAGCGGTACCAACCGGCAATCACCGACTCAGGGAGCTTGTCACAGTCGAAGGTGATGAAGAGTGTAGGGGTGGGTTTCGAGGCCTCTCCCTTTTTTTCTCTTCACACGTTGGACCTTGACCGCCCTCTGTGTTGCCAGCTCTAAGGTGATATCCTTTAGGGAGTAGTCAATGAGTTTCCTCGCATAAACTACTCATATCACAAAGTTCATTGTAGAATGTGGCGCAGACTCACCGGGGCTCGATCAAGTGTCCGAAGAGCACTTATGTTGGCCGCCTCGGAGGGAACCGCCGCATTCGCCAGGAAGCTCCCGTCCGAGAAACGGGTCTCCTTCGGCTCTTTACCAATTACACTAGCTAGAGCTCTCCTCTGATGGATCATGTTGCCCTTGGCCAACATGCTGCCATCAGTGGAGTTAATAACTAAGAAGCGTTTGAATCCAGCGGGCTTGATAACGCCAGGTAACCTCTGAATGAGGGGCCCCGATTTTATCGAGGCTCCGCCCTGCGCACTTTTGGTCTTAGTCAAGGGTTCCGCAACCATGGAGACAGAGTGGCCGGATGTGCCGATCTTGGCTTGGTCGCTTGCCAAAGTCGCAGGAGACCCATCCGTCCCCGTAGCCCCGCGGATGGAGAGGAGCCCCGAGTCTTCTTAGTCTTTTTTTTTGGAGAGCAGGGCGGGAAATGAAACCGCTTCTCACCTCCGCCGATAGGACCCCCTAGGCCAGATGGACCGGCATCAGCCAGGTCCTTCTTCGAAATGTAGAAGGTCCTAGCAGTCGCAGGAACAACGGTTGGAGGAGATCCCTCCCCTCCTTCTACTGCCTCGGAAACCCTAGGCGTTTGAGGATGACCTTGCATAGGGGCGGACTGGAGTTCGGTGCTTTGCGCCGAGCCCGGATTCCCCCCCATGGAAAGCCCTACCGTCTGAGGCTGTGTTGCCTCAAGGACCATGTCTATCTCAGAGTTGGCCTTCAGCTGCCCCCCCCCCCCAGGATATCACAGGTCTTACTGGCAGCAGTGTCTTTAGTCTCCTCTTGGGAGGCACAGGCCTTGACCCCGGCAAAGTTCAATATTCTTACCAGCAGGTCTTTTGAGGGTAGCGACCAAAGGGACCTGGCTTCCCTCTCCCCCCTAAGGAGGTTTGCCCTACCGAGCCGCTTCAATGGGGAGCGGTCGGCTATGGGCTGCCTGCTGGCTTTCTTGGCAGTCCCCTTGGAAAGTAAAGGGGGACTGCCGCTGGTAAGAGCGTGGTGCCCGAAGGCATGGTGACACTATTTTTTTACGGGAAGCAATTACTCATGATTCCTCACAGTAGCCCGCCCTGCAAGGATGCGTCAGGCCTGGCAGAGCCAGTTGCCGTAATTCAAGATCACCCCTCCCGCCTGGTGGCCTGGCAGTCCCTCAGAATGGCGGTTCCATCTTGGACACGGCGTAAAGTGATAGTGTGTGAAGAGAAGAGAAAAGCAAAAGGGATGTGAAGAAGATATGGGTGGGGATGAAGCAGGTTGTTAAAAAAACACCATCTCAAACCCGAGCTCAGGGGTTAGGGAACATTGCCCCCCCCTCCCTCCCGCCCCGATCTGGGATAGTTGGCTGAGAAGAAGGTCAGCATCTACCCTGAGAAATTAGAGGCCAACCAGGGAAAGTTTTGGGAGAGCTTGTAGGGAAAATGAGGAAGTAGGAGAGAAATACAGGCTGTCTGGAAGAAGAAGCTAAGCTGGGGTCGTACGGCAAAGTGACAAAAACAAAAAGATCGACACAAAACACAAAAAATAGGAACATCAAATAAAATAAATATGAAAGGAGCTAAGAAAATTATGGAAAAATCACAGGAAGAAAAGGAGAGGAACTTAACAACCAAATAGCACGAACGGGAGGTTGTTACCGAATACTACAAACAAAGTGGACCAACGGGAAGAGGAGGAGAGTTACATATAAAACCCGATTATAATTGCCCCGAATGAAACATTATAAACACTGAAAACTGCAAAACCATCCTAATCATGAATCTAACCGATTTCAAAAATTAACCTGATCAGACAAGTAAGATTTAAATAAAACCGACAAAAGGTTAACTGAAATAAAGGAACATATATAAAAATAATAGAAAACATTAAGATAAAACATAAACTAAAATACAGGAATGTCAAAGTAAGACAAAAGACTAAACAAATTAAACTAACTTGAGAGTCTACTGCTTACAAGCAACAAGTGAAAAAAACTAACAATGATTTGAACGCCTAAAATAAGAAATAACAAAACTAAAACAAATACACAAAAACAAACAAACTCTTTAACTACTGTTCATTTCAAACTTAACTTTAAATATAGCTTAGGAGCCAGAGATTGGCGTGACCTCCATGCAACTCTCTGCAAAACTCATAAGTCTTTCCATTTTCTTCTTTTACTTTTACCACTATCTATTCCTCGGACCAAACATTAACAAGCGGGAGAGAAGAAGCGTATAACAAAATGAAATGGAGTAAAAAAATACTGAAACACCGTTGTCCGGATCTCACGTTAAACTGTAGGTTCTTCGAGCACATAGATCGACTGTTTTGTCTTTAACTTTACTTCCCACTGTTGTATCATCCTTAACTTTTCCTCTTCCTATCCCACTTTCTCTCCTCTCTGGCCTCTTTTCGCTCGGAGCATACCAAGGCTCCGGGGGAAGGGTAAAACAAAAGAAACATGGAGAGAGCCGATGAGGCGGCCCCTTCCTCCGTCATGATTCCTCCTAGGAGGACCGTGGCGAGAGGAAAGGGAAAGGGAAAGGGAGGGGTACAGGAAAGGGAATACTGTATATCGTATCATTGCATGAACCTTCCTCAGTTGTTTAAGGGGCCTGGCTATAACTATTGGCGCTTGTCATTGCTTTTGTATTATTTGCATACACTAACCTTAGTTGCAACGCTTGCACAAATTGCACCAGAATAGGAAAAAAAAGGAAGCCGTTCATTTGACCACATTGTGCTGCATTTTGACATTTCCAAAGAAAAGGTATAACGTAGGAAATAACCGGTCTTTTGACCAACCTTCCATCGGACACTTTTAAGTAACTCTTTTAAGGTTGACGTGAATCCATTATGATAATACATCAAACTACTATTTTTTTTATTTTTTCTATTTTCTATTACCACGCTCGTAAGGGTGAGGCAGGATCGCTGATATGAACAGGAATTTAACCTTTAAATTAATTGCTAGTGATGTCTGAACCCTACAAATTACTTTCTGATTTTAAATATTTGTCATCAATAATAATTTTACCAATAACCTTTATCTGAGAAACACCTTTTTTAATATCAACTATAGCTCTAGCTCTAGCTATATAATTATTGAGAAAACCTTTGCACCTATAGGTGCAAATGAATAAGTTTTATCTGTGAACATAACAAAAGTAAATACTTGTTATGCACCTGCTCTTGTTATAGTTTGCATTTTAATTTGACAAAGGATTCACAAAGCACTACTTTTATACTTTCAGAATACCAAGTGTACCGAACAGATGTATATTGATGAATATTGCGAGTGAAATGAAAATGTGGAATAAAACAGTTGATTGTGATCAATGAGATTTCCTTATAGAAAAATATGCACCCTTTTATAATGATGTTCAACAATGCACGTCCAGATTAAAAGGGTCATTTGTGAAAGTGCTTGATAGACTGTAAGCGATAAATAATGTCCCTCTATTGTCCGCGCGTAAAAAGAATCGTTAACAAAAGCTTAATGGACGAATCAAGAAATAAAAACAGGAATTTTAATTGATTAAAGTCAAATTAATCTCTATACCGTGGTAGAAATTTAAGCATCTATTTTCTCCGCCCTATATTTCTTCCTTAGATCATTAATCAAAGAGTAGAGATACATTTTGCTACATCGACAGGGATAAAGGCGGTTTTCAACAATTGAATTAGGCCATATTATCTGTCAAGCAATGAATTTATGCCATACACCGCAGTGGAAAGAGATAAAGATTGATGATAATTTTTATTACCATGTAATTTTGGATTTCGAGAATAAGCGCGCATTGTGTGGACCATTGTGTACGTGATCCGTAGTCGAAGTTAAATTTTCCTTTTGTGTATTTTGGGATTTTTGACTCGCGTATATAATATGGTTCTATTTTATGTCTATTTTATGTATTTATTCAATCTATTTTAAATTAGTTTATTGGATTAGTCAGGCGATGAAAATCAATGAGAGCAGATAACTCCTTGAAAAGTTCGGATTCAAACTGGGCTCCTCTGTGAGTAACTACATACAGTGAAAAACCAAATCAAGAGATACAACCGTCTAAGAAAGCTAAAACCACCGTTGCAGCACTGATGTCTGGAATCGGTAAAGCTTCAATCCACCTTAAAGCTCAGTCTAAGTATGATAACATGGGTAGGATTGTCCAGGCAGTGTGCATGGCGGTAACGGACCAACAATGTCTATGTACATTGTTTCGAATCTCGACGTGGGAATACTGATGGGCAAGATTGGTGACATGCTGTGACGATTGTCCTTAGCTGCTTGACATGACATGCATTCTCGTGTCTAAAATCTAATGTTCCTATCCATATTTGGCCAGGAATAACCTTTTTGACCAACCGAAGCTATGCTTTAATTCCAGGATGAGATATACTATATATATGTTCAAAAGTTGACATCCTTCAAACTATAGGAACAATCGGTCGTAGTTATTTAGCTGTTAGCTCACATAAAGTTGAGTATTACCTGAAAAGGGAAATGATTGTAATTCAAATATAGAAGAATTCAATTCTTCATCTTGGTCCTGCGATGTTGCCAAAGAACGGAGGTCAAACGAGTCTACTGGGACTGGATTGACATTTCAATATAGGCAGTCAGCAACTAAATTATTTTCACCCTCTACGTACGCTATGTTGTCAATATATTCTTAATATCACCGTCCACTTACGTTGTTATCTGTTGGGCTTTGCACGTAGCGGCAAGGAAAAGGCGGATTCCAGTGGTTAATGGTCAGTACATAAGGTCACATGTCGATCTTAGATCATGGATCTGAAATGAACTACACAAGATACGTATCCGTATATTTTGTGTTAAGTGGATTATTCTAATTGTGCTTTGCATAACTTTTTAAATAAAAATGCCACTGGCTGTGGAGACCCAACCACCATTTGATGAAAAACAGCACTCACTGTGAATTGAGAGCTGCCTGTCACTAGTTGGTACCGTAAATCATTAAGTAACGGGTGACCTAACCTCATTGAATTTGGCAGGGTTTCTTTGGTAGCATCAAACACTTCCCTTGCAACATCATTCCAGACGAGCTCTTTAGCTTTAGTTTGATGTCGTGCGATTTCATTGAGAGGAGCTGCACTTTCACCCAAATTAGGCATCCTCCTCCTATAATAGCCTACTATACCTAGAAATCGACGTAGTCGTTTATAATATGTCGATAGGAGCATTTCGATGATTTCTATGACCTTCTTTGCTGCATTTTTCTATTGAAATTCACAGATTATTATACGGCAATATTTTACATATTTTATCTAGATAATTTATGTAATAGTTTCTGTTATCTGAGAAGATTGGAATATCTTCGATTTCGAAAAGAAAACGAATTCCAAGCAACGAAATAAATTATCCATATAGCGTTGATATGTGCAGCTTGTATTTTAAAGACCAAACGACGATCTAAACAATTTTCAGAGTTCAAATGGATTTAAAAGAAGTTTTTATCTATATCTTTTTGATTCATAGGAAACTGGTAATATGCTCGAACCTAACCTAATCGCAAGAAAACAACTTTGCTATGGAGATGATTAACTGTGCTCTTAGTTATAATTTAGAGCACCTCTTGTAGTGCGGGCAACTGTGAAAGGTGATAAGCTATTGCGTCCCGCAGAAAATTAAGGGTCACCATGCCCAATGATGCACAACCTAAAAAGAAAAAACCACCCTCAACTTCCCCTTGCTCATCAACGGAGCCGCCCTCGGTCAGCTCCACCGAAAAAAATGGAAATGTCCCCCCCCCCCTGTGCTTGCGCAGGGGACCTTCCATACTTCTTTAACCGGAGATGAGGCTTACTCCTCTCCTACGTCTACGGGTGAAGGGGACTCCCTCTCACCCCCCTCTCTGGAGGTGCTTTCGGGCACCTCCCTATTTCCAGTGGCAGTCCCTCATTTTCTTTCTAAGAGGACTGCAAAGAAAGCCAGCAGGCAACCCGTTGCCGACCGCCCTTCGTGAAAGCGGCTCGGTAGGGCAAACCCCCTTAGGGGGGAGAGGGAAGCAAGGCCCCTTCAGTCGCTTCCCTCAAAAGACCTGCTAGCCAGAATATTAAACCTTGCCGGGGTCAAGGCCTGTGCCTCCCCACACAAGACTGGTAACGATGCCAAGGGGACCTGCGATGTCCTGGGAGGGGATGGTCAACTGCAGGCCCCTCCTGTGATAGACATGGTCCTTAAGGAAACCAAGCCTGAGACAAGGGGCTTTCTATGGGGGGGAATCCGGGTTCGGCGCCAAGCACCGAACCCGAATCCACTCCTATGCAAGGTCCTCCTCAAACGGCTGGGGGCTCCGAGGAAATACAAGGAGGGGAGGGATCTCCTCCAACCGGTGCCCCTGCGACCACCAGGACCTTCTCCATTTTGAAAAAGGACCTGTCTGAGGCCGGTCTATATGGCCTAGGGGCTCCTATCGGCGGAGATGAGAATCCGTTCATTCCCCGCCATCCTCTCCAAAAAAGAAAAAGACTAAAAAGACTCAGGGCTCTTCCCCATCCATGGGGGCTACGGGGGCGGATGGGTCTGCTGTCACTTTGGCAAGGGACCAAGCCAAGATCAGTACATCCGGCCCCTCTGCCCCCCCGGTTGCGGAGCCCCTGAATAAGACCAAAAGTGCACAGGGCGGAACCTCTATGACATCGGGGCGACTGATTCAGAGGTTACCCCGCATTTTCGAGCCCGCTGGCATCAAACGGTTCCTCGTTATTCGCTCCACTGATGGAACCATGTTGGCCGACGGCAACATGATCCATCAGAGGATAGGATTAGCTAGTGCAATTGGTAGAGAGCCGAAGTTGACCCGTTTCTTGGACGGCAGCCTTCTGGCGAATGAAGCGATTCCCGCCGAGGCGGCCAAGATAAGTGCTCTTCGTGCATTTCATGGCACCCCGGTGAGTGTGATGCCGCACTCTACCATGAACTTTGTGAAAGGAGTAGTTAATGCCAGGGAACTCGTTGACTACTCCATTGAGGACATCACCTTAGAGCTGGCCGACCATGGGGCAGTCAAGGTCGAACGTGTGATGAGAAAACAGGGAGGGGCCTCGAGACTCACCCCTACACTCTTCGTCACGCTCAACTATAGCAAGCTCCCTGAGTCGGTGCGTGCTGGTTGGTACCACTACCGAGCGAAGGCATTCGTGCCACTGCCGCATCGGTGCTATTACTGTCACCGCTTCGGCCATACTAATCGATTTTGTAGACGTGCAAAGTAGGGGTCACCCGGAGTATGTGTAAATTGCTCCAAGACGGCACACGATAAGTCTAAATCATGTGTGGCCAAGTGTGTCAATTGCGGAGAGCCGCACCCCGCTTCTTCGAAGCAATGTGGTGCATATCTCCTCGAGAAAGAAATCCTGGCCGTTCAGGTCCAGGATCGAATCTCATTGCGCGAGGCTAAGGACTTGATCCTGGCGCGCACGGCTCTGCCTGGGACGTCATATGCCTCAATAGTTAGAAAGGCACCCTCTGCTCCTGGCCCATCCAAGCCAACGAGCACGGTTGTTCCCACGCCAATTCGGAGCCCTTCTGCGGGCTCTACTCAATCCGGGCGCTCCCCTGGTAAAGCTGGCGGCAATAAGGGTTCATACCCAGCCCCGGCTAAAACCAGGGCTCCCCCCCTCTCCCCCCAGCGTGAGCGTTTGCCGTAAGGCGAAACGGCCACGCGCCTCCACCGAGTCGTTAGAATCACAGGGAACAACACCCCTGAAGTTGGTCGCCAGACCATCTTCCGAGGTCCTAAAGCTGTCACCTGAAAGGAGGAGGGCAACAAAGGAGCTTCGGTTCCTTCGCTCACGCGTGACTAAGAGACGGTGGTTCCTCGAATAGAGGGCCCCCTGCATCCGAAGCCGCAACGCCTGCCTAAGGTTTCGAGGCAGAGGGAGAAAAAGACTCGCATGGCGAGCCCAACCTCCCTCAATAAGTCCTTGAAGGCGACAGCGCCTTCAGCGCTTTGTCCGGCTAATAGCGCCCGGGGATCTGCCCCCGGGAAGCGTACGGCCATTCCCGTGAGGGTCTTTTGTTCGAGGAGGGCCCCCGCGTCTCCTCCGATCTAGGCCTGGAGGGCATATTCCTTCAATGGAGTTGCCGTGGACTCTGGCCGAACTGGGAGAAGCTTCGGAAGCTCGTGTCGTCCCGTTCCCCCTTAGCTATCTTTTTGCAGGAGACCATGCTAGGCGCTTGCCTCCTGCCCTCCCTCCCGGGGTATAAGGGTCTTGCGACCCTACCACCAAGTGATGGCCGGGCTGGGGGATGCGCGGTTTACCCCTGGCATGATGTCTCCGTTCTTCCTTTCTCTTTAGATACCTCCTTCCAGGCAGTGGCTGTGCAGCTGCACCTGGATAGGAGGTATACTATCATTTCTGCGTACATTCCACCGTCAGCTGACTTCGACTCGGCGGACTTCCGCCGCGTCGTGGCACGGTTGCCGAGGCCCTTTCTCTTGCTTGGAGATCTGAACGGCAGGCATCCTCTCTGGAGAGATTACTTAATAAATCCCAGGGGACAAGTCCTTGCCGATCTGATCGAAGAGCTTGACATAGGTGTCCTAAACGTGGATGAGTTTATGCATCACTGTCGGAAAACCGCTTCATTTTCTTGCCTTGATGTATCTTTGTGCTCTTCGAATGCACAGCTTGATTTCGATTGGGGGCTGGTCGATGACCCCTATGGAAGTCATCATTTTCCCATTTAAATATCATTTTCAGGGCAACTGCCACCTGAGAGGCCACCTCGGTGGTGCTTGGCGCGGGTGCCTTGGCCTGCATTTTCGGAAATGACTGAATTCTCTATCTCAGTCGAGGAGTTTAGGTCGGTAGATGAGGCCGTTGAATTCTTCGGCAACGACATCGCCGTGGGCCTGACTACTATTCCTAGGACGTCTTGCCGTTTTTCACGCCGACCACTCCCATGGTGGTCGGCCTAGTGTGAGACGGCCCTCGAACAGAAGCGTTATGCCTATATGCGCTATAAGCGCCGCCCGAACGATTTCACTGTCGCTGAATTTCGTCGGGCTAGGGCTAGGTTCCGGTATATATTTAAGCACGCCCGCTGCTCTTCTTGGTGGGCATAAGTGTCTTCACTTAACGTTACTTAACGGGAAGACCCCTTTAGCAGAGATGTGGAGGTGAGTCAAAAGGATTCGGGGCAAGTTCTCGCAGGACCCCCCTCCCGTTCTCCGGGAGAATGGGACCGCAATCTCGGACCCTGCGTCCGTGGTGGAATCCTTAGCGACCGCTTTTTCCGCATTCTCTAGCTGGGATGCTGCTCCGCTAGCATTCAATGCACGTCGTGATGGGCAAAAGGCCGCCTGCTAGACTTTAACTCCAGAGGCGGAGAACTCTTGAACGACAAGTTTACTGCGAGTGAGTTGCGCTCCGCTCTCGCTTCGTGCGCGGACACCGCCAATGGTCCGGACGATTTCCCGTACGCTATGCTTCAACACCTAGGTGAGCGAGGGATGTCCTTTCTGTTAGATTTGTTCAACAGGATCTGGGTGACAGGTTTTCTCCCAGATTCCTGGCAAATCGCTACTGTGCTCGCCTTTCGCAAACCGGAAAGAGATCATTCTACTCCGACCGGTTTCCGGCCAATCTCTCTAACCTCTTGCTTGTGCAAGTTGATGGAGAAATTGGCAAATGTTAGATTAGCCTTTTTCCTGGACAGCGAAGGTCATCTGTATTCTCCACAGTGCGGCTTCCGCAAGTTCCACCCCACGTCGGATGCTCTGCTCCGACTGGAAAATGCAGTCTGCAAGGCTTACCTTCATAGACAGCACTACGCCAGTGTTTTTCGATCTGGAGAAGGCCTATGATACCGCATGGCGATACGGTATCATGGAGACTCTCCACACGATGGTGGCGAGGAGGCGCCTCCCAATGTTTATATCTGAATATTTGCGAGATCGTAGATTCCGCGTACGTGTGGGGGAAGCCCTCTCCGGCCCAAAAGAGCAGGAAAAGGGTGTCCCGCAGGGAAGTGTCCTCAGTGTCACACGCTTTGCCCTGAGCATCAACGGCATCACCTGGGTGCTGCTGGAAGATGTTCTCGCTACGCTCTACGTGGACGAGATTTCGATCTCTTTTGGCGCGGCCCAGATGCCAACTCTGAAGCGTCGACTCCAACAGGCATTGAACCTCGTCTCTCGCTATGCCAAAGCGCACAGGTTTCTTTTTTCTTTGGCGAAGACTAAGGTGGTGCACTTCTGCCGCCATCCACGGCTTCACCCCGACCCAGATTTGTTTCTTAATGGGGTGCACCTGGATGTAGTTGAATCGCACCGTTTCATTGGTCTTGTATTCGACTGACACCTCACCTGGGACGCTCATATTCGCAGCCTTAGGGTCTGTTGTACCCACACCATGGACATTCTTCGTTCCGTGACGTTCAGCGCTTGGGGTTCTGATAGGGCTACCGACCTAAATTTTTATCGATCCTTTGTTCGTTCGAAACTCGACTACGGAGGCGAGTTTTAGGCATCCGCAGCCGAGCGTTTATTGCGGAAGGTGGATTCGATCCACCACACCGGCCTTTGCCTTACGCCCGGTGCCTTCTGCACTTCCCCCATTGAGATCCTGTTCGTCGATGCTGGGGAGATGCCACTTGCTCTTCGCCGCGTGTAGTGCATCACTCGCCTGTACGCACGAGCCAGACACCTCCCTCAGTCGCCAACAGCTTTCACTGTATCTGCAGCTGAACTCGATGGTGCCTATGCCGCCGAGAGACGCCAGTCATACCCTAAGCCCTTTGGGTTTAAGGCCAGGAAACTTCTTCGAGATGTAGATATAGCTCTCGGGCTGGTGGGGCCCCTTGTTCTGCCCAGGACGCCACCCTGGATGGTACCATATTTGGCTATTTGTCACCATGCCTCTGATCCCAAAGCTTGTACGGCACTGGGAGTATTGCGTTCGACCTTTTTGGAGCACACCTCGTGTCACGCTGGAACAATGCCAGTGTATACGGATGGCTCCAAGTCCGTAGAGGGGGTCGGCTTCCACGCCGTATCCCCTCTGTTTGAAGTCAGTGGGGCTTTGCCAGGCACTGCGTCTGTCTTCACGGCCGAGCTGGTGGCAATACACCACTCGGTACGGGAGATTACGCGACGTGCCCGGTTCGGAGACTGGATTGTGATCTATAGCGATTCACAAAGCACCCTGAGTGCTATCGGCGCATTGGAATCTCCGTATCCCCTGGTTCGCGATATCCATGACGCCACAGTTTTTTGCGAGCTGGGCAGATGTCGAGATTATCTTCTGCTGGGTTCCTGGAAATGTAGGAATTGGGGGGAATGAGTGCGGTGATGAGGGCGCCAAAGAGTCCGTGAGGACTCTGCGACCAGACCAGTGTTTGGCTCTTCCTTACACTGACTACATGGCAGGAATACGGGCAGCTCTTCGGACTGCTTGGCTAAGAAGATGGGAGACGGTCGAAGGGAACTTAAAGTTGCGTGCCATTGCGCCGCGACTGTTCCCTTGGACCTATCCCTTAATTACGCGACGGATTCAGGTCGCTTTCTGTCGTCTCCGAATCGGACATACTCGTGTGACGCATGGCTATTTGATGGAGCGCTCGCCTGCGCCTTATTGCGACGACTGCGTCGTTCCCCAGACTGTTCGGCACATTCTTGTTGAATGTCCCAGTCTGGGTGATTTTCGCACACGTTACCTGTCCCGGTACCGGGATGGATGGGGTCGTTACCGCCTGTCCTTTGTACTCGGGACGAGTGCGTGCACATTGACTGGTGGACTTGTTGACTTTGTGGAGAAGGCCGGGCTTCTCCCCTTGATTTAAGAAGGTTTTTTTTTGTAGGTTGCACATTTTTCACATTTTAATCATTGTTATGTTTTCATATTTTTATTTTAAAATAGCCTAGTTCTAGGCTGTCGTGTTTCCGGCGACTAATGCCAAAGTGGGCAGTTGCCAGATGGGTTCTATAAATATAAATAAATAAATCTGAATTATTAGCAGAGGATAACGTTCCGGTATTGTTATTGCTTTTGGGAGCGAAATTCACCAACAATAATATATTCGCTTGGGCTCTTCTTATGTACCATATGATATGGTGAAACCCGTGGTAACTTTTATGGACCCACTACACCTTCTTTCAATAAACCACCGAATGTTAGTTTGGCAAATTGTAACTTATCCAGTAAAAGTGGCCTGAATGGGCGAAAGTTGATGGATTGCTCTGTCTTGATTGAATGCAAAACATAGTTGGTGGGGAATAACTAGCATCTACAAACCATGGGTGTATATAGATTCGTTTGCACACAAAACTGCCCTGCAATAGTTTTGGAGATGGTAGAGGTCATTAATATAATTAATAATACCACGGGTGCACATGATTGCTTCACTTTGGATACGAGCCTACCCTGATTGTCAATGAGAATGCCACCACCACAATCCACAGAAGATCAAAATGCGCAAGAATATTGGCTCTTAACAAAAGCAACGTAGTATTCGCAGCTACGAACATCCATCTAAATTAACAGTGCAAGCCAGGGATAACTATATCTAATTGCATGTCACCGTGTACTTTCATTCTTCCTCTATTAGCAATTGAATAATTTGCAACTGAGTGAGGCATTTCACAAAACTGCAAAAGATTTGATGTAATTATGGATACACTCGCACCTGTATCGATTAAAATTTCACTTTTATTATTATTAAGTCTCGCAACGACAGTGAGTAATGTGGGCACACCGGAGTATTTGTACGATTTTACTTCGCTTCAGCCACCTTCACTACGGTTAACTATATCTAGAATTAGATCAGAAGTAAAAAGGTGCACAACAGACAACAAACTTTTGATTTCTACGAAAAGGTCCTAGTCCTAATGATATACATTCTGTATTATCAGTCTTCATATAATTATTAAGCCCAAAATTTGATCGATTAACATTAGGTTACGTACTGATTTGGCATTGAACGCAAACTTTACATATATTGCAGTGCATATCATTAGTAGTGAGAGCATTTATATTGTTAAATGATGTGCCATCACTCCCATGTTGATCACTATTATTTACACTAAAACACAATGCTCTATAAAATGGCATTAGTTCGTCTGTATGTTTTCCTAATAGGGCGAGAGTCAACTCGTGCTCCTGTTTAACGATGATGGACGCGATGTTCTGAGGTAAAGACTCGATAAACTTGTGGGTCTAAAGGTTGTTACCAACTCTAACTTGCAATGCTATCCTTCGCAGCTCTCTGAGATTGACCGATGGTCGTCCGCAAGTGGGGAAAATGGGATTAATTTCTCGAAGATTTCTGGTTTCGTCCTCTCAAACATTTCAATCACTCCTGTCTTTACGAGAGAGTAGCTCTGCAATGACAGGGCTGAAGCAGAAAGAAAATCGACTGTCTCAGGAGGTAAAGCAGCCAGAATATGATAAAATGTTGTGCCTTCCCGACTTATCCTCGAAATGTGGAATTGTGCTCCGACTATTTTAAACCATCCCGAAACAGCTGCTTCATTGGAGACGGGGAGGCCTGATGGTGATTGAATTCGCAAGTTCCACTTCTTGGTATGTAGAGTGAGTAAATTGTAAGAGGAGTTTTGGTTCCACTCCTGGGTACCTAGGTTTTATTCGATTCGATTCTTCGGGAAGTGCCGTTTCGTGAGGGCCCACAGTTAAACCTCTCTCCTAGGGCAGAAATTTTCAACGTTGTGACACTTCGGCCCTTCTGGTTTACGTAGGGATAAAGTCAGATTTCGTCTATTTGGCGTTAATAGACATAAAAAATAGGAGGGGACAGTGAGTCTGTTTATAGATTTTTATTCTAAAGGCTCTCACATCCTCCTCTGTTTATATTAACGGACTACGAAATCTGCTTACTGAAATCCTTCTTTGCGAGTGACGCTGGAAGGGTCTTTGGGGCATCGGGGAAAAGGAGAGGGGGCAGTAAAGTTTTGGCCCATGTGAAGCGTAACCGTTGACGCTGTATAAACAAACTCGTATCTGTTTGTCTTTGTGATATTTATTCTCCCACAATATATAATCGATGGGGTTGCTGCTAACCATTTCATTTTCATTTATTGAGTATAAACAAAGTTTTGAGCTGTCCGCTCATCTTTGAGTTCTATATTATCAAAGTATGAAGGAATACATAATTTATAATGAATTATAATATTAAAAAATGTCGAAAAATTAGTATATTAAAAATGTTGACAAAAGCAAGAAAAATGCAACGTTTAATGTGAACCCAATTTATAAATAACACAAAGTAAAATTAAGCGGCCTCAGACCGTTCTATCACAATCAGCATTTTCTAGGCATTCCTTAAACGTAGAGTAGCGCTTTTCCTTAACGAAGGGACGGATTTCGTGGGTCATGGAAGCTAAAAATTGATCTATTAAGATGAAGTCCAGAAGGGATTCGTACTCTTGAGAGACCTTACACGCATCTAACCAAAATTGTAGGTCTGATCGGGGCGAATCTTTTCGTGACCAAAATGGGCACGATAGACGTCTGGAGTCATATTAACGTGGCTAAGAGTTGAGAATTGATGGTAGAGTAGTCCACAGTGGACTCTGAGGGAAGGGAAATAAATATGTGACTCAACTCGGAGTTTAGGAGGGGGAGAATTTAGCGACACCATCTACCTTGATGTCCCAATTGTTGATTTTGAAGATTTTCTCTAAATGCATAAGATATGATCCAAAATCTTCTCCTTCTTTAAATACAGGTAATCTTACTAACGGGGATTGTGGAGTTTCGGTCCTGGAGTTAACCGACATTGATTCCAATTGATTCCCGTTTATTCCAGTTCATGCTGCCTTATTCTCTCACGTTCTTACATTTCTCGTTTTTCTTTTCTCTCTTCAGTCGCTCCTAGTTCTTGTTCCTTCGTTCTTCTCTCTTCTCTTTTATTTTTCTCTTCTTACTGGATATAAGTTAATAATTCTCGGCCCGATAGGCCCAAATGTTCTCATTGACTCTTGAAACGGTCAAACGAAGAAGACATCTTGTTGGCTTACTTGCGGGAACGTAATATGCGAACGCAGCTATTGACGTAACGAGATTTCTCGAAGGATCTCGAGCAGGAAGTGACATTTTCCATGACGGGATACAGTTGCACATGGTCTCCAAATAACGTGAGCAGGTCAGAGATTGTACTTTTACATATAGTTATATCCGCGTTGCATTTGATTGCATGTGCTCTGATAGGAGATAGTTCTTTACGATTAAGTGGTTTTCCAGTACGAGCCCTGATGCCCATGTACGAGTAGAACCGTGCTCTCAGTGAGCGAATAGTGATGCCTATGTATCTTCCTTGGAGACACCGAAGACAAGTAAATTCGTAAACAACACGAGTGCGCATGCCTACAGAAGGTTTATCGTTTTGACTGAACAAACTGCCAATATTGAGTTTATTAACAAAAAATAATTTGAAATTTGTATGGTAAAAGTAATGTTTAAATAAGTTAGAAAACTTTTTTCTGAATTTCCTATTAAGGGGACCCATTTTTGGAAGAATAAAATATTTTAAGTCTTTAGGAACATCGAAGGAAGGATTGGGAGGTAAATATTGGGAATTTAGAAATTTGCAAATGAGGGTATTTACTATTGACAGGGGAGAGCAATTATTCTGGAAATAGTATCTTAGGTATTAAAATTCTTTATACATTAGGGGAGAATGAAGGTGACAGGTGGAAGCCACGACAGATGAGTGTATTGATGGAGCTCAGTTTGTATGATAAATCACAAAAACTATAGAAATGGTCATCACATAGGCATCAGCGCTCGTACTGAAAAACCACGTTTTCGTCAAGAAATTTGCCAAAGGAAAGTGATCAAGCAAAATATACTATGGTCTTCAACAAAATTTGCATTCAAGAAAGACTTCTACCCATCTACACTAATATTAAAACCCATAACTTAGCAGCGAAAAATGAACCTACAACTATAGCCTTTCGTCGCTATCTTATAGAAAGGCAAATAAAACTATTAAAAAAAAACATCCCCAAACTTGAACATGATGTTGAGGAAACGCTATCACAACTTGAAGAGCTCGGAATTCCACATGCAACATGAGACTCTATCAAAAAAGCTCTCTTCAACCGCGCTTTACAAATGGAAAACTCTGAAAAAGAGCATTAAGACAAAAAAAGTTTAATAAACTGTATAAGGGACATATAACGTTGCCAGAATCAACAACATCATTCATTAATTTCTCCCGGCATACGCTCTCTACTAGTGAAACAGAAGCTCTTAACCTAGGTTTAAACTGCCACCTACAAGCCAAATTTAATCCGATTTAAAAAAAAGTTGAACTCAAATCCCTCTTCAATCCTTGTTGAAACTACAAGATCAAGCAATGATTAAAATTAACTCCAACCTAAAAGACCAACTACGCGCAGAAGCCATTAAACGAAGGTACTTTAATGGTAGCAAACTTATAATACCAGAGATACTCAAGGCCATCAGCTCTCTAAAAAACAACAAAGAAATAGTCATAAGAAAAGCTGACAAATCTAACATATACATCATTCTAAACAAAGAAAAATATAACAAAAAATTGAATAGCATCCTAAGCAACACCACTAAATTTAAACGTATGAAAAAAGATCAAAGAGAAGACTTAAAAAAGAAAATAGATGGACAAATAACTAAAGCTAATGCACTCATTGGAGGACTTCACTTCCAGAAGATCATCGGCGATAACACACCAGGATATTTGTATGGAAATGTAAAAATTCATAAACCAAACAACCCATTGAGACCTATCATCTCCCAAGTCACAACACTAACGTACCGTTTAACTAAAACCCTAAATGAAGTAATAAAACCGTACATCCCTTCGAAATATAGCATAAAGTCTACGAAGTAATTTATCGATATACTCCACTCTACAAGACCGGCAGGACTAATAGCATCTCTCGATGTGGAAAGCCTGTTTACGCATGTGCCTATTGCTCAGACCATCCACATCATTATAGAAAAATGTGTACTACCATCCTACAGTGTCTCCTCCAAATCTTGACCCAAACATCTTAATGAATATGTTACGTTCATGCACATCAGAGGCTCCGTTCAGGACATTGGACAGTAATCTATACACGTAAGTGGATAGAGTGTCTATGGGGTCACCATTGGGACCGACCTTTGCCAACTACTATATGGGTCAACCTGATGAGAGCTTATTTAACAATAGTGAAAATAAGCCACACACATATTTCCGATACGTAAACGACATCTACATCAACGTCCAAAACGAAGAACATCAAACAGCAATTTGAGAACTCCGTGTTAAAATTCACTTATGAATTAAACACTGGCAATAAACTCTCTTTTATTGACGTTGAGGTACAAAACATCAATGGTAGCTATATCACCAAAGTATATAGAAAAAGTACGAACATATAAAGATGTCTCAACGCTGATAGTGAATGCCCTGAACGGTACAAAATAACTGTAATCGGCTCATACATCCACCGAGCATACAAATGCTGCTCTAGGCTGGAACTTTCCATCAAGAGATCTCATGCATAAAAGAAACACTCGTGACAACGGTTTCTCGAACTGCATGATTGAAAAACAACTCCAATCATTTTTAAATATGAAATTCAAAGGTAGGGATAAAACGAAAAGTAATCAGGAAGGAGTAAACAACATCAAACTGTATTACAGAAATCAGATATCCACGGCCTATAAAATTGACGGGAAAACATCAAGGAGATTGTTAACCGTAACATGAAGGTTAAAAATAAAATGGACAAAATTCAACTTATTATATATGTACTTTAAAGCGACAAAAGTCAACAATCTCCTCATGAAAAACAACAGCTGCCCAAGCTTCTCGAATCTAAAGTCAACCAACATAGTTTACGAGTTTATCTGCCCCAATGAAGACTGCAAGCTCTATAATAACTCAAAATATATTGGCATGACAACCACCACCCTTTCGAGGCGTTTAATCATGCATCTGCAAAGCGGAGGGCCTAAAAATCATATGAAGAGCGCGCACAACATCAACCTAACTAGATATATTCTGGTTGAAAACACCACAATTAAAAGAAAAGAGGAAAATAAAGCTAGGTTGCACATCTTAGAATCCATCTTAATAAATGAAGAAAAGCCGACACTCAACAGTCAGGCCACGAGCTGAAATCGAATATTAAAGGTGTTCTAAAAATTTCACTCAACGGATTGGCTCGTACCTTTGACGTTACGCTTAAACGAGGCGGAAAAAATACCCCCTAAAAAACGTTTTCTTTTCATTCAGCCTGATTTTGACTCTATCATACTTCATCAGAAAAGGAGGGAAGAATACCTAAAGACCCTCGGAAGATGATCGAATAAGATCGAAAGATTATCAATTTAGTTTGTCTTTTACCAAACGTATCTATTGAAAAGATATGAATATAGGACAAGCTATCTACCATCTACCAGATGGACTAAAAAAGACAGTTGGAAGAATAGAAAGTTGCCAAAGGAAATTGATCAAGGCGAAATATAAAGGGGTCTTCAACAAAAAAGAATAATATATATATATATATATATATATATATATATATATATATATATATATATATATATATATATATATATATATATATATATATATATATATATATATATATATATATATATATATATATATATATAAACTTTTGACTTCTATACAGTGGTTTCACTATCATATACCATAACTCGTCATTGAGTTCATTTACTTATATATATATATATATATATATATATATATATATATATATATATATATGGGGCTGAATGGTTGATTTACCCGCCCTGCGGCGTCTCCTACGCCATCTTCCTTCCCCTAAATCCATATCCGGTACCTGATGACTGTATTGACCGCTCTCCGACCCTCGGGCTACACAAAACTCAACCCCCTGCCTCTTTTCTTTTACAGAAATTTGAAGGCTTACAACTTGCTACACCATCCCTACCTCTCTTACTTTGACTGGTACCGCTACAGTGACGACTGACCCTCTTGTCTCTATGGCGTCCTTAAATTCCGTGCGCTGAGTTTTAAAAAGGCCGATTTTAATGTATCTCCGACAAAATAATTTCGGATAAAATTTAAGATTTTCCATTAGTGAGACGTGGGTAGGACCTTCTACAAACTCCATTATCGTGGCTGCAACACTCACTGAATACTCTTTCCTATATCATTGTAGAACTATTAAAAGAGGCGATGTGGTCGGTATTATTGCTGCTGACATTCTCTGTTCCTTACTCACACCGATCGACCCCTCTCCTGACACCTTCGGAGACGTTCTTGCTACTCTTGCCCTAAATGTCTAGCTCAGTCATAAGCACTTAAAGACTAACTGGTCATCCATAAGATCTCTTCTTTGACGACTTGGGTGCACTGCTCAATGCCGCCTTCTCAAACACCTCCGCCGTCGTGGTGGTACTCGGCGACGTCAAAATGCCTAAAAACACCACCTCACATCAACAAATTCTTGAAGTCTTTGGACTTTTTTCTCTCTCCCACCTCGCCACTCCTCCCACCAAACTAAAGACAACTTCCTTAATGTTATTCTCTTCCAATACCCAGTTTACCAACTCTTTGTGACGCACCTCTCAAATGCCATTTCTGATCAATTTATTATTTAATTCGGTATCTCAAAGTAACCTACCCAATTGACCTGTCGTGCTATCACACCATTGGGTTAATGTCTTGGGATCTCGTCTAACTTCTCCCGGATAGCCCAACTGTCTCCTCTTTTTCTGATACCATCTTATTTATCCACTTACTTTTGAAGTCACTCTCCTTCTAGAAACTCATGTTTCTCTTTGTACTGCTGCCTCTCGCAGATCCAATGTCCCTTTATTCTTCAACAAGCTCTTTGATGCTAAAAAAACACATACGAACATCTGAGAGACCCTTTCATTCCACCCGGACTCGATGTATGTGGAAGAAACAAGCTTCTCTTGCCTATTCATTTGCAACTAATGCGAGATCCATACCCAGAAAATCCTTGAGAAAAATAAACAAAATTATCATGCACTTCCCAAGCTCCTTGCTCGTTTCTCGTCTCTCAGGTTACAATAGCTCCTTATCGCACCCGCCTTCTGTGCCTTTTTCTCTGAAAAGGTACTTAGTATTCGCTCTAGGATCCCATCTTCGTCTGCCCTAAGTCATAATATAACTCCTTTATCCCACGTCCCAAGCTCACTTTCTTCACCACCCCTCTTCCTCAAGAACTTGCCTCAATACTCCGCTCATCGAAAAAATCCTGCTCATCGCTTAACACTTTCCCACCTACTCTCTATGTTCAGTTATTACCACACCTACTGAGTAACTTCAACGCCTCCCTGTCGCAAGGTGAGGGTCCTGCTGTCTTCTGCCTTTAATTCTGGTGCTTTTCGATCTCTCAACAGCATTTGACACCCTTAACTACTACGTCCTTCATCACCTTGCAGACTTCCTGGATGGATCTGGAACTGCTTCAAACTAGTTTCGCTCTTATATGTTATACTCATTCTGTTCACATCGGGGTTGAGATCTCTCAACCAACTATTGTATCCTATGGCATTTATCAGGTCTTTCTCATTAGCCTGTTCTTTGTTCGTATTTACTTCCTCTTGGCCTTTTTTCTGCGTTTCCTAGGTCTTTCCTGCCATTTATATGCCGATGGTAGCCAAATATTTATTTCATCCTCCTCAAACTCTTTCGCCGTGTCAATCACAGACTTTTGATCTGCTTATAACACGATTACTAAATGACTATCGGATAACTTCTTCAAACTATTCATGACAAAACTGAAATATTTTTTATGGGTACTTCAGCAGATGCCACTCTCTCTAAAAATTGTAGCCTCCTCTACCAATCTAGTTGGCTTGCCGATCGCGTTCTTTCACTACTTTAGAAACGTGTGTGTTTCTTTGGGCAGACAACTCGATTTTAAATCGCATGTCAATATATGCAAATCAGCTTCCTGCTTTCTGTGAAACCTTAGTCGTATCTGGTCCCGCTTAGACCGTAACAGTTTCGAGATAGCTATTCATGCCTTTGCTACCTCCCGCCTTGATTACTGTTACTCTTTTCTAGCTGGAACACCCCGACACTATAATTCGTTACTTTCAACTTGTGCAGAACTTCGAGATACTTTTAAAGTTCTTCTTTTCACTTTTAAAATCCTAAAGACCGAGAACACCCATTACCTCCCCTCCACACGGGCTTTATCCAGACAAATAATATCTCTTCACTCAGGAAGTGGCCTCTCGCTTTCGGTTCATCGATCTCATCTCTGCTGAATGGTGATCTTGCCTTCTTTGTAGTTGCTCCTAGGCTGAAGAATGGTTTGCTTCCTGGCTTACGTTCCCCTTCCCTGCCTAACGCTTACAAGTGGGCTCTAAAGCCAATCTATTCAGTCATGCCTCAAGATCTTGAAGGGTGCCATATAAAACCTCTATTATTATTATCATCTACAAAGGAGGATACTTTAACTTTCATAGTCTTATGTAAATCATGAACATATGGATCAAATAATACTGGGACCGAAGCTAGCAGAGATGGATTGCCGCTAAAAAAAGAAATTTAATGTTTACTATTTAATCCAACCAGTTACTCCTTGTTAAAAGCGACTCACGTATGTAACATACATAATACTGAACCAGAGATTTCCCGAAACCAATAGTTGTATATCAATTTTTGATACACAACCATATCAAATGCTGTGCTAATGTGTAGATACACACTTTGGACAACTATTTCTTTTGTTTTCAAGACACTATTTTCATTTCTTTAATGTATGTTGGGAGCTCCAAATAGTCGATTGTGAAAAATTCATCTTTTTATAAATAGGCTTTTCCCTCTCCCTCAGTGCTTTCAAGGGGACATTGAAGACCCGACTCTTCAATCAAGCTTTTTATTATGTGGTACACTGTCCCACACGGTTAAAACTCCTGGCTTTCAGAGCATCTGCTATTTTTTACTGACCTTCAAATCAAATTTAGATATAGATATCATGAGTACCTGGCGCCTCTGGGATCTATATTTTTGATGGTGCTAATGACGCTCGGCTTAGTCTGGCATATTTAGGAAATACGCGTTGGAGGGGAACATCAAAATTCAAGAGATTTACTAACGTGAAGGCTAAGCTATAATAAGTATTTAGATCATTCACCAGTTCCTTGCCTGATTAAAATATTTTACCTTCCCTTTCGAAATGTGGCACTTTCACACTGTTTTTCGTATGTAATCTATCAAATCTAAAATAAAAGATAATTATTTGATAAATTTTATGTTTTATTTAAATCTTACCTTATTTATTTGTGCAAAAAAATGTACTGTCGTATATATATTAATGCATTTGCCGAAATATCCAGTACAAGTAAAAAAATTATTTTTCGATACACGTTCAATACCCCAAATGTCCGAACACACGTATCTTCCCTACCTACTCGTATATTATATTCAGATTTTCAAAACTTGCTTTTATCTATCTCAACAATAATCCCATTCCCACCAATCTTGGGTCGGCTTCTAAGCAAAAATTCACAAACTTCGATCCGATATCTAATTGCATTTTGCATAGGAGCAAAATAATTTTGTTTTTCCTATGCATAAAATTCCACTATTTACGAATGTATACATAGTGTGACATAGTTTTTGATCGTCTTTTATTTGTTCTGAATAACGAAATTTTCTTGCCTTTTCAAAAACTTTCATTTATTCATCCATTATGAGGACGTTTCTCGGGATCAAATTGATCCTTCGGCACTGCAAATCGAAAAGAAGGAACTCTCAATGCCTTAGAGTTTCCAATATTTTTTCTCCCTTTTTTGGACCTAAGATACCCTCTTTTCTAAAAAGCATCTATTTTGTCATCCCAAAGCAATAGCAAATGCAATAAAAACCTCAGTGACAGACCGGCAAATTATGAAGAGCATATTAGCGAATAAGAATCAGAGGACACATTTTCCCAAAACTTAGTCAGCATCTAAGACACGTTTCGACCAAGACTGTTCTTCAAAAGCCTCACGGAACCGGGTATAATTGGGGGATTGTAATCACCAAACCTTTGTTTACGCAAATGAACATGGAATGTCGTGAAAATGGTCGAAAGACTATCAGAATTGGGCAATGGATGAATGTAATATTCGGACGAACCTTCCCATAGATTATTTTCATTTGAGGTTAAAATCACACCGACTCTAGCTCTGGGAATCTCTTAATTACTCTAAGCTTTTTATGTTTTTATGTATTTCGGAGATTTTCATAGCCATTGGTGGGGAAAGGGGGCAGGCAAGCCAGCCCAACTCAGTGCCGGTCCCAAGCCAGCATATATACGGAGGGTTGGAGTCAAGAAGGACTTCCGTCCGTAAAGTCTCTGCCAAAACCTTAATGGAAGAGTCTTTTACCGAATAAGAGTAAGACGACTCATCAAGCACGGCAACTCCGAGTAGGGAAAAGCCGAGAAGAAAAAGATTTTTGCATCAGTTTTCAAATTAACACTTTTTGAAAAGGTGGAAATTGGGCAAAATATAAACAGGAATTAAAAGCATATGTGGCAAACGGACTCGAAGAAGTAATAGTATTATCGACCGCTCAATAAATTGTATATAGATGGATTCGCAAAAATTTACTTTCAACAATAGGAACGATTAAATTCTTTTTTAACCGATTAGGTATTTCTAAATATTAACCTATCCTCCTTAACCACTCTCTAGGTTATGTTAGCTCAGGTTACTTTTGCTTGAACTATTTGGGGGGGCTTTGTTCAAATCTGATCTTTATTTTGGGCGTTCGTTAGGTTAAATGCTGAAAACTTGAGGTTTTCTCCTATTTGCGACCGAATCGGTATAAAACTGTTTTCCCGCATTTTGCCTTTCGATCGCCAAACACGAACTACAGATTTGAAAAAAAAAACAAAAAATGATACAGGAACAGGTAATGAAATGCACAAAAAAAAAAACAAATTTCGGCAAATTAAATAATAACTGGAGGATAATTCATTTTTTAAATAGGAGTGTAAAAATAATGATGCACCTTGTAAGGGAATGGTCACTTCCCCCCCCCCCCCTCGTTCACTCTTGGTGCAGTTCCAAGGCGGTCACCGCAAAGACATCCGGCCGAAGGCATCGGCGGGTCCCGCGTGACCGCAGCACTGCCCCAGACCGTGCCATGAAAGAGGTCACCCCCCCCATCGTTCACTCGTGATGCAGTCCCAAGGCGGTGGTTACCGCAAGGACATCCGCCCCAGGCATCGGCGAGTCGAAAGTTTGACCAGAGGGTGGCATAACTCGTTGCCATGTAAGACCCTAAAGGTCAAAAAGGTAAGATCTTCCCCCAGGAGAGTGAGATCCAGTTTCAGGTCGAACAAAGAAATTGGAGACGGTTTTCTCCCAACCTCGATGGTTAACGAGGAGCCGATGTTTGACTTCGTGGGAAAGACCGTTTGAAAAAAAGAACTCTCCTGGGGCCGTCCTCAAGCCCCTCTCCCCCCCTTACCACCCCCAGTGGGGGTGCGAGGTATAAATGAGGAACTCTGAGGAAAATCGCGGTAGTATACGTCAGGCCAGGTGACGAAGTCCTCGGTTCCAAAACCGGGCTACCTTAGACTGGATAGGTAGTATACGTCAGGCCAGGTGACGAAGTCCTCGGTTCCCAAAACCGGGCTACCTTAGACTGGATAGGTAGTATACGTCAGGCCAGGTGACGAAGTCCTCGGTTCCCAAAACCGGGCTACCTTAGACTGGATAGGTAGTATACGTCAGGCCAGGTGACGAAGTCCTCGGATCCCAAAACCGGGCTACCTTAGACTGGATAGGTAGTATACGTCAGGCCAGGTGACGAAGTCCTCGGATCCCCAACCGGGCTACCTAGACTGGATAGGTAGTATACGTCAGTCTCTAGGTGACGAAGTCCTCGGATCCCCAACCGAGCTACCGAGACTGGAGGGGTAGTTTACTTGTGTCGCCAGACCAAGAAGCACCCTGCAAGAGAGGCAGGGCTACCTACCTTAAGGGACTAAGAAAAAGCTCATCCTTGAGCTAAGTCCCTGGTTGTCAAACCAAACAATAAGTGAACTTTGGTAAGTTCGACTTACTCTCGCCAGAGAGATTCCTCATATCCTGGTGCACATTAAACACCAGAGGTATTCCTCGTCTTTGAGGAATTAAGAAGAAGAAGGAAAAGGCTCCCCCTCGAGCCCGTTATTCGGTGGCCACACCAAACTGTAAGTAACTTATTCTCGCCAGAGAAACCCCCCTCCGTCATCCTCGCCCGTGAAGAAGACCCTCCCCGAGTTCAGTCCTCGTCCATAAGGAAATTAGTAACGAAGGAAAAGCTCCTCCTCGAGCTCGTTACTCGGTGATCACACCGCACTCCAAGTAAGCTTGATTCAAGAACCAAGTTCAACTCACTCTCGCCAGAGAGACCACGACTACCTGGGTGTTGCATAGAGCACCGTATTGATTCTCGTCCTTGAAGAACCCTTCCCCCCCCCCGGAAGAACGTGTGGACCCCCCAGCAGCTACCCTCGCCAAGACGACCGTGGAATTCCGCCCATCTACACGCGTCAAGTGTAAATATTTCTGAGGCCCTTTAAACTCCACGAGTCCGTAAGCCTAATTCTAATATTATTGTTTTGTCTAGAGAAAACGTGAACTTAATTTTGTGGGTCAACTAATTTAATTAATTCTTGTTTATAATAATATTTAGAGTATTGCTGTAGTTAAAGTATAAAGGTTGTGTATTCAATGGTTAAAGATAAAATATAAGTTTATTTTGTGAATTAGTGGGCGTTTCTTTTATATCCTGACGTGTTTGGTAAAGGCTCAGTTCATTAAGATATTCTTATAATATCAATATATTAGACACTCTTAGCACTCTTAGAATAGAACAAAAAGGAGGGGCATTCTACGACACTAACTAAATAAAAGAGGTGTCAGAGGTCAGGTCAGTAGGGTTCTTAGCAGAAAGAATTCTACGACACACCTAAATAATTACGAAATATTTTTATTTCTCACCAGGTGTTCTATTTAAGTATTATTATACCTGTATAAAATTGTTACTGCTAAAGTTTTAATTTTGCAGTTTTCTTAGTTTAGGTATTAATTTCATAGAAAACTTTTTAAAGGGGTAACCAAAAAAGAATCTTATTGACTAAAACAAATTATTAAATTTAAGAACTTTAACATTGTATGGTGAAACAAAAAATTTACGATTTCTACAACTCTCTGCTCTAGGAATGGAAAACAGAATCTAATCACTGTATAGTTTGAAGGGGGGTTTCTTTCATACCTATTTGATCCTATTTGATCCTTATTTTAATATTTTTGGGAAATGAACACAACATGGTTAAACCGACAAAGCCATTTTTACTCACAAAATAAGGAATAGGAAGAGAGAGGGAAATAAAAAATATCCAAAAAGAGAATCTAAAAAAATAAAAATGGAATACTTGACCATGTCAGCTTTGGATGCTTGTATTATGAGATTATTACATACCTCCTGGAATTGGTTCTTAAAGAAGACTATAGGCAAGCAAAAGTATTTTGTACTTCTACTGTTGCGATTTTAATAAATAAATAAGTACAGTTTTATATCTAAGATAAATAGGTAAAACTAATCTTAACTACCCTAATATTGCCAAAATATTTGTTCGTTCTACTTATAAAAGAAGTTATGGAAATACTAATAACCACCATTTGTTGTACATCATTCCAGGCATAAGCAACCTTTTGTAGGGGTCATATTACACATACTCGTAGGTAGGCTTCTGGCACCACAAAATTGCTGGATTCAATAGACCGGAAAGATACCTCCACAAATGGACGCCAATTGGTCCTATTAAATCAAAGCATGCTCTATTAAATGTATAGCTCCAATTGAGTATTAGAAATAGAAGGAGTTTTGTAAATGTGCATATGTAGCAAGAAGCGTGAGAGACAAAAGACGAGCAAAGAAATGGTTGAACACCTGCGTTTGATAAAGCTGCCCAAGTTATGTCTGGAGATACTTTAATCAAAGACGGATAGAAATTTAGGAAGAGCCCGAATAAACACAGCTGCTGACCATAAGAGATGGTGCAACGAAAGTTGTATTAAAAGACAAATAAGGGTTTATCATGTATACGTGCACACATTGTACACAGGCTTCCTAGCCCCGCCCAGAGGTTTGGGAAAGGTCAAGAAATGGAGGTCAGCCGTCCGGCGGTAGCCGTCCCATGCCTAGGCTCGCCCTCTGTATTTAGAGCGCAAATATAAATAGAAAGAAGATAGTCAGTTAATAAGTAGTTAATCAGAGAGAATAATAACGAATACACAGGCGTTCACGCCCCTGCCTCAACCCGCCAAACTTGTCTTGCCCTTAACTCGTACTAGCTTTGGATATATATAGACTACTAGTCTTCCGCTTGGTACGCTCCGTCTCTCGCTGTTTGCATTCCTAATATTTCATCGTTAGAATAAAGAGTTTAGTTTTATAAGTCCATATTTGCATTGAAACTTCGATAAGCCCAGCCAAGTAGAAGAACACCGTAACATCATTTAACTTTGGATTCAGATAAACAATTCGCTGTAAATTCATCCTTCACCTCTAAGCCGGAACTAATCGCTCCCGCAATAAAGTGCTATTACGGAAACCAATCATTCCCTCACTGGTGACCTACAAACTTATAACCATTTGCACTTTTACTAAAAAAAGTATTTTATGATATCACTTTGTACAAAATTATATCTTAAGTTAGGGCACACAAGTAGTATACCTCTATATATTTTGAAGAAATATTTAGAGTGTTTTCATGTAACCTTGTTTTCATTATAAATACTTGAGACAAATTCTCCCTATGAATATTCTTCTAAAATGAAAATATAATCAAGTCATTGGTTGCTTATGAATGTCCATCGATTTCGAACGATGACATCCGCAGTATTTCATAGTTTTATGTTTTGTTAATGATACTTTTAATTATATAATTACTTATACCTTCTATTTATAATCAATCATACTATGATCCTTAGCCCTGGATTCATGCTAATCCTCGAAACTTTGAAGGTATTTAGTTACTCTCACTCCTAAAATCTCTCAAAAACGATCCCTCAAAACGTTTAAATAACTATAGGAAATACTTCGAATGCCTCATTTTTAGTCGCGTGCGAGTCTAGTCGTGAGTGACTCTACATCTCACTATGTCGGTTGGTTGGTCCCTGTTTTACTTCTTTTTTTTGTAATAACACTGTAACTATTCGGCCGATTCTAACGAAATTTCGAACCCCAATGTTGCTTTAAATTCTCTTTCGAATTATATAATTGTCAAAGTCTTTCCATATTCTTTTTGTTTTGCCAATAACATCATAACTATTCGGCCAATGCTAACTGATATTTAAATCCCTTATATTGTTTTACATTCTCTTTCGAATGATATAATTGCCAAAGTCCTCCTAATGTTAGACTGGGAGGTATTTTGTTTTGGCAATAACATCATAACTATTCGTTCGATTCTAACAAAATTTGAAACATTATGTTATTTTACATTTTCTTTCGAGTGATAGAATTGCCAAGGTCCTCTCAAAGTTAGTTCAGGACTTATTGAAAGTTTGAAGGTAGTAAGGTCATTAGTAAGTATAAGTGGAAGCACGCACTTTTTGGTCAGAAGACCTTATTTCTACTTACATCCTTATTGGATGTCGTGACTAACATCAATCCTAGTCCATCTGTCCATCTTGAAATTTTCTCTCGAGTTCATAGGACTGTTTAATAGAGTAACCTCTTCAAAGGTTAAACCTTGCCTCTCAGACTTGAATGTATTTCTAATAATAATTAAACCAAAACAAGCATAAGTGAAGCACCGCTGATAACAGGTCTATATTTGCAATGGTTACTATTTAATCGAACTAGTTGCTCCTTGTTCAAAGTGACTCACGCACCCTGCATAATAATGGACCAGAGATTTTTCAGGAATCCCCATAATTAATTATTAATATTCGATATATGACCTTAAAAATAGTCTGCTAATATGTAGATACACAACATCTTTACCCACTCATTTGTTTTCAATAGATTTGATATATTCAAGCAATTCTAGAAAGTTTGTTGGACACGATTATAGTTTCTTAACTTTAGGGTTGAAGTTAAAATTCATAGATTGACTATCTTAATATTATTGAATCCTCCCTTGGCTTTATAATTTTCAAAAAAATTTCCGGCTAAAAATATTAAAGTACCTTGTCAATATTTGTAAAACATTTATCCTATTACCTTTTTAGGAATTCGCTCCTCCCCTTCGATTGCTGCTTTCAAGGGCACATTGCAGACCCAACACTTCATTCAAGTCTTTTTCTTATCTGCTACACAGTCCCCCTTCGAAAACTCTTGGCTTGGAGAGTATCTGCTATTTATTTCTGATCCTTATATAAAATTCAGGCAGATATATCATGAGTACCTGTTGCTTTGGGGCTCATTTTTTGATGCGATTAATGATGCTCAGCTTAGTCTTTCATAAATTTAACTTTATAAATTACCCTTTGGAGTGAAAATTTAAACTCAAAGATATTTTTCTAACATGAAAAGTAAACCAATATATGCATTTAGATCATTCACCTATTTCTTGCCTGATTCATAAAACTCCCTTCCCTTTCTAATCGTGCTACTATCACTCAGTTTATCTGATTTAATCTATGAATCTAAAGAAATAATAATAAAGATTTCCATCAAAATTTTACACGACCTATATCATTCTTTGTAGATATCAGATCATTGACTTAGAAGACCTTTAATTAATCACCTGATGTATTAGCTCTAAATTTACTATTCAATCCTATGTTCTTTTTAACATTACTATGAATTGTGTTTTCTAACCAACTGTCTCTATCCTATTTAGCTAAACTAATTATAATTCTTGTAGCAATAAGTTAGTTTACATTTTTGCCAAGTATATTTTCAAACTTGTGCGCCAATTTCTGATAGTGAATTCCTTTTCTGAGCTACTTAATAACAAGAATGTAATACATATTTTAATCAATTTAGACTTGAAAAAATCAGCTCTTTTTTTATTAGCCTCCACCATTATCAGGTTAAAATCCAAGTTAAGTTCCATTATCTTCAAAACAAGAATTCTCATTAAATACATTGCTCAATAAAATTCAAAATGTTTCATTGTTCTTTAATGAACCTACGGTAAATCAACCGACTGAATGCAAATATGAGTTTTCTCTACATATTACGTAAAGCTTTTAAGAACTAAAACAATTTATTTTATGCCATTCATAGCTTTCTCATTCTCAGCCATCTTTTTCACAAAATGTTTGACTAGTTTTTTCTGATATGTTGCTTCAGATACATCATATTCTCGCTTGATATATTATGATTATTGATTACAGTGTCCTCTCTTGTTTCAGTTAGATTATAGTGACTGTAATACTTTCGCTTAATTTAAGCTTGCTTTGAATCTGAAAAGTGATTCTGAGTGTAGCTTGGTGGTTTGTTTACATCAAAATCTCTCAAAAACGATCCCTCAAAACGTTTGAATAACTATAGAAAATACTTCAAATGCACATGGGAGATTAAGACAAGCACTCGGCCCCCTCATGTAGCTTGTCAACTACGTGTCAATCATTGTAATGAATGTGATGAAACCGCTTTATATTTGTCGTACCAATGGTTTGGCGAGAACCAAAGGACCACAGCATTGATTGTTATTTCTGCCTATGCAACATTAAAAGCTATTTAGCAGAGACCGAGATCTGATCAATTATTCTGACCTGGCATCCGCAATTCAACCAGTGCGACACAGTGATAAGCTAACGGTTCAAAGTCCAACAGGTACAAAAGGTCACAATGAAGAAGGGGGTGAATCCAAAGCCAGAACCCAAGCTAATGGTGATACGCTGATGAAAAAAAGACCACACAGCAACAACCTCTTAGTAAGTGTGATAGAACTGTCTGAGGCCGCTTAAATTCAGCCGCTATCACATGTTAGAAACACATGCTACCCACGTGCATCTGCGAGAGGAAGCAGGGCGCGTTATCGCCAACCATGGCAAATGTTTAATCAAGGAGGTTCACTCCCTCGTTTCGCCTCCATACTTCGATCTCGACAGATTGAGTTAGGCTTATGGGCAGATAAGGTATTTTCCCAGGCGCCACCAGGGCATTCCCCCGAAGTCCCTCACTCAATTATCTCCTACGCCATGAACACGGCTCTGGGTACGTATACAATAGCTTTTCCCAATTGAAGCAGATCCCGATTATCTTCGAGAGGCATCACGCCGATCCGGTCTCCCTTGTGTACCTAAAAACTCTCTACCTCTAGAACCCTCTTATTGTCCAGAAGAGGACAATATCCCTTGAGTGCCAAGGTTCGTGCCTTCGAGACGCAAAGTCAACAGGGCTCTCCTTGTTGTTCAGAAAGAAAACAACGTTAGAACAGCCATTGTTCTTTGAACCCGTTTGACAAGAGATGGTTCTCCCCCCCTTTCCCCTTGTTGTTCAGAAAGAGAACAACGTTAGAACAGCCATTGTTCTTCAAGCCCGTTCGTCAAGAAACGGTTCTCGATCCCAAGACATCACGTCAGGATGATTTAATTCCCCTCTTTTTAACGTTCTTCAAGAGAACGCTTGGTTTCAACAATAACCTCCATTGTTCATCTAGAACATCTCCGATTTGCTGTCACAAAGATCGATCGTACTTCCGAGCCCCACTTCGCTCTTACTCTTCGAAGACAGTCCTTCCCCTTCGTTAAGGACAACCCCTCGAAGAACCCTTCTGCTGGAAATCGCCAGGGGACCAAAGATTCCTTCGCATCGTCTTCCTCTTCACAACAACTTTGTAATTACGTAAGATGAGCATTACCTTTAATCATCTAACCTTTTGTCAACGCTACCCTGTGCTTTAAATGTTCTAGCAAACCATTCCCCCCCTTTAATTTTTATTTGTTTACCTTTTTAAATCTCTCCAAATCTTAATCCTCGGATTAGTCAGATATTCCCACGACTCTTTTCATTGTCTGTTTATGTAAATATTTTTTTTGTGTGTTGTTGATAGTTTAATTGATAAAACTCTATTTTATTAATGATAGCCATATTATTTATCCTTGTGCTCCGTTCCACTCCTTAAGCATATTGAAGATAAATAAGCCTCTCCAGCCCCCCCCCCCTCCTTTTGGACTAACCTCGGTCAATCAGATTACCACGCACTCGAAATATTAGAATAATTCCCCTTAACGAATAGTTGTATATGGTATATCGTCGAGAGCCTATTCTACGACATATATATATATATATATATATATATATATATATATATATACTATTTAAATTTGGTATCAAGTGTGTAAGGTTTAACGCTATATCTTTGCAAACACTGGTCTCAGTCGAGTGAAGCATAGTGTTATTCGTTATAAGAATAGAGTATAGTAGTTCCTTTTGTTTTATCAATTGCTATCCCTTTTTTGAAACTTAAGAAGCTGGAGTATCTCAAGGAACTGTTATAATAATTTGTTTGTGTTTTTTGTGTGTTATTTTAGTCATTGGTTATCTAGGTCAAGAAACCAATCACGAATAGGTCAGTGCTCATATTTAGGTAGGCCAATTCTCTAGAAGGCATAATTCTTATCGCAAGGAATTTAGTTGGTTGACTATTGTGCCCCCAAGTGCAAATATTACTCAGTTCGAAATCTTCAAAGCGCAAGGAGAATCCTTAAGACTTTCCGGGAGAGAATCGATTGATTACGTTCAAGAGGAGCAAAGAACGGAAAGAGAAAAGTTAAGAGAAGAAAGGCAAAGAGAAAGTGAAGTTCAACGAGAAGAAAGAGAAAGAGAAATCCAACGAGAAGAAAGAGAGGAACGGAAAAGACAAGCTGAGTTTCACTATCAGCTTGAAATGGCCCGTGTAGATGCTGAAACCCAATCGTTAAGTTCACGTTCCAAAGCCCCACCCAATCTCCCACTTAAGCTCCCCAATTTCAGGTATGGAGAGGATTTCGGGGCATTTTCAGCGCACTTTGAAAAGATCCTCGAGATCAATAACCTGGATTTGAAGGCTGAAGGTGTAATAAGATTACTTCCCCTTTTAAATTGTAAATTGCGTGACATTTTCATATCTCTACCATCTGAATGTACAATTGACTACAGCACCTTAAAAGCTGAGTTATTGGCCGCTCATAATATGACTCCCGATTTCTACCGACAAGAATTTCGAGGAGGTCGTATTAAACCCGGACAGACGTTCCGTCAATTCGGATACATTCTTCAGAGGAATTTTAAATTCTGGTTAGAATCCTCAAAGGTTGATCTTAACTACGATTCCTTAACAGACTTTGTGTTGCGGGATCAATTTTTGGCGTCCCTCCCGACGGAGATTCGCGCGTTCGTCAAGGATCATCGGTGCCAGACCTTTAAACAGTGTACCGAAATAGCGGATGTCTATGCCGCAAGCCGTAATTCATACCCCAAGGAGAATCGAAATTCTCACCAATCCCCCTACCAGGAAAGAAGGAAGGATTCGCGCCCCTTCACAGGAAAGCCGACGAAGTTTCCGGGCCCCGTAAAACTCTAAAACTTCTTCCCCACAAAACAACAACGGGGCACCAAAGCTCCCGTTAAGATTTCTCCTCAACACTCTTCCTGAAGCGACCAATCATATGCTTCACCTGCGGTGTAGAAAACCACATAAGCTGGAATTGCCCCCAAAATTCTCGGCTTAAAAGCGGACCAGCCCACCAAGTTCACCAGATTAATGCCACCCCGGCTTCCCCGGTGGTGCAGACCTAAGCATCAACGTCTCCCCCTCCGTCAGGCCACCAGGTAAATTTTATTTTTGATAAAAGTTCCCCGTGAACTTTAAAATTTTAGGAGGGCAGCGTTAACGGCTGCCGTGTATCTACTCTCGTCAGGGACACAGGGTACACGTGTTTCATCGTGTCCGACGAGCTCCTTCCCCCAGTGGACCCTAACCACGAAAATTTGCGGTGGTACATGACTATCTTGGGACGGCGAACCGATTCCCCGTCGTTAGATGTTACCTGCAGTGTCAGTATTTTGATGGCTGGGCTGAAGTCATTTCAGCACCCATACAATTCTGTTCCGTACTTATAGGACAGAGCCCTCAAGTAAGCTCCGACCTTGTGTCCCAGGCCGCTCCTGCTCCTTCCCACAGCAAGTAATAAATTAGTGAGCAAATGGAAAGGTCCTTACTCGGTCCGCGAGGTACGAGGACCGGTAGATTACCTCATTGGTACCCCAGCAGGCGATAAGCTCTACCACGTCAACTTTTTGAAAAAGTACCACCGACGCGCCCATGTAGATACGTTCGTAGCACTGGACGAAATATCGGCGCTTGAAGAGGATTACCCCGCGGAGTCCCTTAATGTCATACAGACAGTTTGCATCCAACCTGATGCCGATTACCCTCTTCCTTCCCTGTCAGGAAGGTCTTTTGAACCCTCTGACCGGGATATCGACGCGTCGCTGACACCACATCAAAGAGTCAGCTACAATAATTATTATGTCAGTTCGACGACGTTATTTTAGAGAAGCCTGGATGCGCTACTAGTTTCGAGCAGGATATTAAATTAATGACCTTAGAACCTGTCCGTTCAAAACCCTATCCCATGCCGATTCATTTACGCCAAGCTTTTAACGCCGAAGTCGATAATTTGATTAATTTAGATATAATAGAACCTTCCACCTCTAGTTATTGTTGCCCAATCGTCATGGTCAAGAAACCTAAAGGCTCTTATCGGATGTGCATCGACTTCCGGAAGTTAAATTCGGTAACTGTGTTCGACGCCGAGCCCATCCCGTTGGTAGATCAAAACTTCCACCTTTTTGAGGACGCCCAGTTCATCTCAGAACTTGAATTGTGCAAGGCGTATTACCAAATTCCCCTCCGGCCCGATGTGAAACCATATACCGCCTTTGCAACTGAGAAAGGCTCAATGCAATTTAAGCGCCTTTTTTTGGCCTCATGACCGCTTGTAGTAACTATAACCGTCTTATGAGAAGGTTGTTAGATGGACTTTCGAATGTCTCCTTTTACTTCGATAACGTCTACGTCGCTACTCGTGAATGGAGTCCTCATTTAACCAGCCTATTAGCTCTCTCCGAGCGACTGAGCGAAAATCGCCTCACCATTGGCCCCAGCAAATGCCATTTTGCCCACGAAACCATAAAATACTTGGGTTTTAAAATAGGACAATGCCAGCTAGGTCCACAGGAGGACAAGATTAAGGCAATCGCCGATATGCCCCTCCCAAATCCTAAGAAGCAATTAAATCATTCCTAGGATCAGCTTCTTACTATCGGCAATTTGTCCCGAATTTCGCTGCAATTTCGGTGCCCCTCAGCTCCCTTTTAAAAAAGAATTCCCCCGATCGACTACGTTGTAATGATGTCGCTGTTTCTCATTTTAACCAGCTCAAGAGTAAGCTCATTTCTGCCCCCATTTTAAAGTTTCCCAACCCGAAAAAATCCTTTGGGACTAGGACCGACGCAAGCAACGAGGGCATTGGAGGTGTACTCCTTCAATATGAGGATGATGGAACGAGTCATCCAGTTGCATATGCTAGTTGCCAGTTATCACCCCGTGAAAAGAGATATGCCACTATAGAGAAGGAAGCTCTAGCTATTATTTGGGTTATCGACAAGTTTAAGATGTATTTGATAGGGAAAGAATTTCAGATAGGAACTGACCCCCGTTCGTTGGCCTATATTTAGAATGTACGACACTCCAACGGCCGAATTATGCCCTGGAGTCTACTCTTGCAAGAGTACCAATTTAAGATAAATTACATAAAAGGTTCCGATAATCAGGTCGCTGACGCACTCAGTAGGAATGCGTTACCAAATAGTGTAGATTAATTTGTAATTCGTAGGATTAGGATCTCCATGTATGTATTTACCGTCTTGTACGACTTAGATTAGATTCTCCTGTAATATAATTAGTTAATGTATATGTGTGAATTTTGTGGCTCAATGTCTATTTTTTTTCTCGTATGTGTATATATTTGTACCTGTAGAGAAATTGCTACATTAAGCATCCTTGAGAAGTATAGGTACATTAAAGCCCCCCCCCCCCCCTCATGAGGAGAAGCGTGGGAAAGGTAGCCGGCGAAACTGCTTAACATGTCAGATCTCCCCGCCGCTGTGGGCAGTTGGAGCTAACATCTGTTTTAAGGCGACCACCGAAGGTCCTTAAGCGACGCTCTAACGATCCAATCACCTACGAGACCCGTAAACCCGTGGTTATGGGAAAAAAAGCGGTGCGAGTCAGAAGGCACGCCAAGTAGCGGTGCGGTTGCGAGCCTCTTATTTGCGAGCTGACTTGGGCACCCCAGTGCCACCTCAGGAATTCTCGCTCTCCCCAGATGCTAACTCACCATTCACCCCCCCCCCCCATCCTTTGCCATTGTGGTCTGGTCACTTGCCCCTTTAGATGGGGCGGCAATCCGCCTATAAATAAGCCCCGCAAAGAAAGAGAAGGAGGATTATCAGAAGTCGATACGCCAGAGGAGGATTAGTTCGTGAAGATCGATCCATCGGCCAGACAAGAAGATTATTAAAAGTCGATTCGCCAGAAGAAAGATTAGTTCGTGAAGATCGATCTTTAAGCCAGACAAGAAGATTATAAGTCGATACGCCAGAAGAAGGGTTAGTTCGTGAAGATCGATCCTTCAGCCATACAAGACTATTTCCGTGAGAAACGATAGGATCAGATTAAGAAAATCGATCCCTTCCTTTCAGGGACGTATTAACCTAAATAGTCAAGCTTTATATCGGTGCCATACCGAAGAAGCCTTTTCAGTCTGCAAAGAAGTCCGACTGAAGAAAAGCAAAGCCGCTCACACTCAAGCGACTCTCACATCTCAAGCTCCGTAAGAGTGAGAGGAGAAGAATCCAGCCCCAACGAGCTCCCGTTCTTTAATTACGTTGAAGAATCAGCCCCCGTCACAGGCGACAAGCAATCCCTCATCGACGAAAATTCAACCAGAGGCCACAACACTTTAAAGCGAGAGATAAGTCCTCCAGCGACATCCGGCAATCCCTAATACCTACCTGTAAGTTAAAAATAACATTTATATTCCTATTGCGATAGTAGAAGTTTAGTACGTCCCACGTTTTAAAGGAGAGTAGAAACCATTGTTCTTGAACCTAAGTCATATGTGTTTGTAGACGAGAGTACGTTAATTTAATGTTTAACGCTAATCAAATAGAGTCGCGATAAAAAAATACTAATCGGTAATTGGTATGTTTACGGGAAGCCTATTTGTTTATTTTTTGTCATTGAAAGATCTTTAATGCCAAAGATAGAAATGTGTTAACTGTTGGTTTGTAATAGTTAAGTATTTCATTTAAAATACATGTTTATTTTGGTAGATTCTGGTGTTTCCTCTTATCCTTATGTGTTTAAAAATAGCTCTTCCTTAAGAATAAAACTACTGAATTAGCACTCTTAGAACAAGGCCTACTTCATCATAGAAGTAACTCAAGCCCCTTAAAGCATACCGCTACTAAAAGGGTGTCAAAGAGTATAGTGATCAAAACCAAGGGTCATTCTACGACAGTACCCATTAAATTACGTATGAATTCTTTGTCCCATATGTCCTAATTTTATATTATTTCATTGTTCCATGTCTCTTTTATGGTTAAGTTTGTATTAAAGGTGAGTGTTCCCTATAATCAAATGATCAACATAATCATATGTATTGAAGTAATACTCGCTAGGAGCATGAAGGTACGGTCGGTGCAAGAAAGTGAGTTCTCCACAACGGAGCTCTATGGTTGTCCCTTCTCTCTTTTTTTTCGAAGTGACAACTTCCCCTGGAATTTTAAGGGTGTGATAGAACGGTCTGAGGCCGCTTAAATTCAGCCGCTATCACATGTTAGAAACACATGCTACCCACGTGCATCTGCGAGAGTAAGCAGAGCGCGTTATCGCCCACTATAGCAAATGTTTAATCAAGGAGGTTCACACCCCCGTTTCGCCTCCATACGTCGATCTCGCCAGATTGAGTTAGGCTTATGGGCAGATAAGGGATTTTCCCAGGCGTGACCGGGGGATTCTCCCGAAGTCTCCCACTCAATTATCTTCTAAGCCATGGAGACGGCTCCGGGTACTTATACAATAGCTTTTCGAGAGGCATCACGCCGATCCGTTCTCCCTTGTGCACCTAGGAACTCTCTACCTCGAGAACCCCCTCATTGTCCAGAAGAGGACAATATCCCTTGAGTGCCAAGGTTCTTGCCTTAGAGACGCCAAGTCAACAAGCCACCCCCCCTGTTGTTCAGAAAGAGAACAACGTTAGAACAGCCATTGTTCTTTGAGCCCGTTTCACAAGAGATGGTTCTCCCCCCCTCTTCCCCTGTTGTTCAGAAAGAAAACAACGTTAGAACAGCCATTGTTCGTCAAGCCCGTTCGTCACGAAACGGTTCTCGATCCCAAGACATCACGTCAGGATGATTTAATTCCCCACTTTTTAACGTTTTTAAAGAGAACGCTTGGTTTCAACAATAACCTCCATTGTTCATCTAGAACATCTCCGATTTGCTGTCACAAAGATCGATCGTACTTCCGAGCCCCACTTTGCTCTCACTCTTCGAAGAAAGTCCTTCCCCTTCGTTAAGGACAACCCCCCGAAGAACCCTTCTGCTGGAAATCGCCAGTGGACCAAAAATTCCTTCGCATCGTCTTCCTCTGCACAACAACTTTGTAATTACGTAAGCTGAGCATTACCTTTAATTATCTAACCTTTTTTCAACGCTACCCTGTGCTTTAAATGGTTTAGCGACCCATTCACCCCTTTAATTTTTATTTGTTTACCTTTTTAAATCTCTCCAAATCTTAATCCTCAGATTAGTCAGATATTCCCACGACCCTTTTCATTCTCCGTTTATGTAAATATTTTTCTTTTTTGTGTGTTTTTGATAGTTTAATTAATAAAACTCTATTTTATTAATGATAGCCATATTATTTATCCTTGTGCTCCATTCCACTCCTTAAGCATATTGAAGATAAATAAGCCTTTCCAGGTCCCCCACAACTTCTGGACTAACCTCGGTCAATCAGATTACCACGCACTCGATATATTAGAATAATTCTCTCAACGAATAGTTATATATGGTATATCGTCGAGAGCCTATTCTACGACAGTCAGAAAGATCTATATGACATAAGTAGGGGCCTGTATCTACCTAAGTAAAAATGATGAGCTTCGTAAATCGTGGCTGAAACAACGGAATTTACTGCAGCATGTATGGTATGAGGATCACTAATGCCCGTCATATCTACAAGGAAGTGTGACTCTACAAAATGAATGGGCATTTGTGTTACCATGATAATGCTCATGTTTTGATGACAGAGCTCTGCAAGACCTGCTCATACATACTAGAAAGAGTTCTTTGAAATCCGTTTTTCAGCACAATTGTAACCAGTTCCCGTCGGTTCGTATCACACATCCTTATGAAATGACTGAAAGCTAAGACAGCATGAAAACTCTCATTCCTGTTCTCAACTATAAGACCCACCAATAGAGCATATGCACATACCTGAAATTCATTAGCTTACCCTTCTGTCTAAAAGACCTAAAGATACCCACAGTAGATTCTATTCCATTCACAAGCAGCTAGTAGACCCACAGGAGCTCATTCTACCACCACTACATCTGAAATGAGGCCTTTTAAATAATTTTATTACGTAAATGAACCTAGCCAATTGCGTTTTCAATACCCAAGAGCGAAATACAAAGGTATGGTAACAAGCCAAATTGAAAGTAGGTGTATTGAATGTTCTTGAAGTTTCTTCACTCATTGGCAACGGTGAATTCTTAGAAGCCCTATATCAGACTGAGAGGAATTCTTCGGTTGCATTCGTTAATATCTTATGTAACTTCCTATTAAATCACCGTACGTATAATTATAATTATATTGCGCATCTCATACTGCAGAGTTAATAAGCTCTTGGATCCAGGATGTCCAAGATTTTATACTTCTTCTACTGGCCATTTTTCCTCCAAACCTCGGATATGTCAGGGACGAACCCAGAGAAAGATTCCATCAGGACATTGCAAAGATCTAGTCACGTTTACCAAGGCCGCTTCAGCCCAAACATGATATGTCCTTACTGCTGGACGCTGAGGTGTGAAAATAAAGACAATTACAGCCATAAAGGTGCAGAAACGCTTGTGATTGAAATATCATCAAATTAGATTGAGTAAGATGTCAAATATATTCAATTGATTAATTTGTGAGATGTTCATGTCCAAAATAAATGTTTTTATACAGTAGAATGTTTATTTTTATAAATGTTCAGAGTATAACTTCAATAAACACAACATAGACAATGATAAGTAAATTTATAAAACTGTACGTGACTGAGAAAAAATATCAGATACGAAATCAGCGCTATTAAATTAAAAATTAGTCAATAAAGTGTCAAATCATTTCAGAACCAAAATCACTGTTGACCAGTATTATTAATGTCAGCACAGTAGTAGGCCAACAAATACATTCATATATCTATATATATACTTTTGTCTATACTTAGAATTATACACTGTGAAATCGATGTTTGTGCCTTTATCTGTAACTATAAAAAACTGCTTATTTCTACTATAAAAAAATTGCTTACTCATTTATCTGGCAGTAAATTTTTGTCCCCAAACGAAAAGCCAAGCATTTATTTTGATATATTTATTTATCGTACATTATTTTAGACAAAGAACCTAAGCTTGTTTTAAAAAGAAAAAATAGTGTTAATTTAGTCACCTGACAAAGACTCAAATTGAAGAAAATGAAAATGCCCAGCATTTTCTATAGCTTAGAAAAAAAGATGAAAGGTTAACATATTATTTATTAGCATATTATTTATATTACAGGTAAAAATGTCATTACTTTATGTTTAAGGTTTTAAGAAATATGGAACTGGTTTTGAAAATCTTTTAGTTATTCAATTTTAATTCTAATAACATTTTCAAAGTGTAAATAATATAATATTTCTGAGCTATTTATAATAATGTCGAGTCAGGTGTTAAATGGTGCACCACTTTATATTTTATCTTATGTTTTTATATAAATTTATTGAGCATATTATATATTATGTGTAGGAATGCTATTGATATATGTATAAGGTTTGCCTAAATTCATCATAGTTGATGTTTAAATTTGGTTGTTTTTCTTTAATTAGAATTGCTTCTGCTAGTTTTAGGTCTTGGGTGTATATTTCGTATCGTTTCATTCTCTGAAGAGGATAAGTCGTTGTTTATCGAAATTCTAAAGCATATAACCCTTTATTACTTCCTCAGGTTTCTGTAATTACATTTTCACAATTTAATAGTGCTAATTATATATATATATATATATATATATATATATATATATATATATATATATATATATATAAATCATTCTCTCTTTTTCTGCCTTCCCCATATGCCACCACCGTCCTCCTCCCCTTCCGCCTCTCTCCCTCCACCCTTAACCCAAATGCAACTCGAAATCACGGATGGAAGGTGAAGTTGCCTAGATTTAATATGATTCCGTTGGGTAAGTCCTTCGCGTACAACATCTGCGACACGTGGAATAGACTGCCAGCGGTAGATGTCAACAGTAGCAGTGTCTAACCGTTCGAGAGTTGACTCGACAACATATACTTTAGAACATAATGTTGTTATGATTGCAATTTTGTAGTGCGCGCCAGTAGGGATAGTTGGATTTAGATTAGCGTAGGTTAGCTAAGTTTCATCTTCTACAGAGTGCCTCCTCGGCATGGTCCGCAAGGCCTTTGAGGTACTTCTTTTCCTTGCAAGTCTCTCCCCTTCCTCTTCTCTCTCCCTCCTCCCCTCTCTCCTTCCTATCTAACTATACCTCTCGTTCTCTTTCTGCTTTTCCCATGTACAGGCCCTGATCAGGAATCTATTTCGCATGCCATACTCTGACACCTGAATTAGCGAGGAAGGGTCTTTCTACTAGATTTGTTAAACCTGATCTGGACTGAAGGTATCCTCCCAGACTACTTGTGTATGGTAATGGTGCTTTATTTCGAAATCCGAGAAGAGTTATGCGAAATTGGCAATTACGCATACGGCTGGAGGGGTCTCATTCCGCTACAACAGGACAAGAGTAGGCCGTCTCGCAGTGAAGTGTCTTAAGCGATACTCTTTTTTGCGTTGAAATTCAACGGCATCACCTTGGTGCTTCCTGAATAACTTCTCGTTGTGCCCAACTTGACGACCCTTAGATCACATTTGGAACAGGCCCAGATGACAAATATGGAGCAGCGACTTTAACAAACATTGAACATCATTCATCGTTATGCCGAAGAGCACATCTTTTCTTTTTAATTCGCTAAGACTAAGGTCTTGCACTTCTACCTCCATCCACTGCCTCATCCTGAGTCAGACTTGTTCTTAAACAAGGCTCGCCTGGATTTACTAAGCCTTGGTCTTGTTTATGACCAAAGTCCCACCTTGGAGGGCCATATTCGCAGCCTTCAGTTCTCTTGTACCCGCACGATGGATATTCTTAGCTCCATGACCTTGAACACTAGAGGGCTTCCACCTTGCTCTTCTTTCTTCCCTTTATTCGTTCGAACCTCGACTGCGGCTTTGGTTTTTATGCTTCGGCATTTGAATGTGAATTTTGAAGATAGATGCAATCCATCATATCGGCCTCCGTTTTGCGACCTATGCCTTAGGCACGTTCTATATTTTGGAGCATACTTGTTGTTTTGGAAATACCACCTGCTCTGCACCATGCACTATTATATTAAATTATGCAGTGACTTGGCCCCTCTATCAATTGGCACGGGCCTCACTGCATTTGAGGCCGATCTCGACGGCACATATGCATCGGGAGTAGACAGGCATACCCTAGTCACTTTGGGTTTAGTAGCTAAGCAACTCTAGGAAGAGAAAGATGTAGCTTAAGGACCGGTTGTATTTCTGGTTTGTCAGAACATAATCTTAAATAGAACCACGTTTTACCATTTTTCGCCAGGCCTCTGCTGCCAAAGCATCAACAGCGCTAGTAGTATTGCGTCCGAGGTTTTTGGAGTTTACGCCGTTTTACGCTAGAGCCGTACCATTGTACACGGATGGCTTCTAATCCAAAGATGGGGGGGAGGGGTTCTGCTTCCATATCGTCTACCCCCTGTTTGAAGTTGGTTGGGCTCTTCCGGGCGATGCATCTGTCTTTACGGCCAAGTTAGTTGCAATACACCGCTCGGTACTGGAGATTATGCGTGGTGTCCAGTTCGGAATCAAAATTGCAATTTATGGTGACTCATTGACCACATTGTTTGATATCGAGACATTTTAATCTCCACACACCCTAATTCACAGTATCCATGATGCTATGGTTTCCTCGCGCCGGAGGGATGTCGACATTGTTATCAGGCTTTGCAAAAGTTGTTATACTCTGTATTTTTTTAATCTTTGGATAGGTATGCATATTTGATAGAAAAAGCTCCGTGAAACAACCTTAAAATTATACTTTTTTAGCATGTTTCATCAAAATGTCTTTTCCATTGTGTGCAGATTTGTCAAGATGGAAGTGAAAATAATTGAGATCTCTTTTCTTCTCTTCGCGGAACACAATATGTCCGACATCACCAAGCGACTCTACGACAGCCAGATGACCGTCGGCAGAGTCGTGGAGAGGCTGAAGGACAGGAACCCTCAAAGATCGACCTCAAACAGGCAGACTTCAAGTTGTCAACATTTTTGGCTGTGAGAAAGGCCGTGCAAATTGGTCCGAAGTTCAAAATGACTGCGATCGCGAGAAAGAAGAAAATCTCGATGGCCAAAGTGTCCAGGGTCGTCAAGAAAGAGGGTGGTAAGAGCTTGTGGTGCGTGTAAGGTTTCTTTCTGCTCACCCAACGTATGTGAGAACCAAGTCGGGAATGCTGTCGTCGCCTTCTCAATGACTTAAGGCGTCATGGCAATCAAATTCTTATTTTTTCGGATGAAAAAACATACACGGTCGATCCAGTCATCGACAACCGGAACAACTGTCTGGTAAGCTTCAATCAGGACGTTTCTGAGGTCCGTACGTGTCCACAACCAAGCACCCAACTTCCGTGTTAAAGCTCAGCGTCATGGCTTCGAATGGCAAGAAGATGCCGCGGGTGTTGTTCGAGGCCGATTACAGGCACATCGCAACTGATTACACGGATATATTGGCCACCAATGTCCTGCCTTGGGTGAGACAGATCACCAAGAAGGCGGACTACGTCTTTCAGTAGGACGATGCCCCAGCGCTTATGTCAGAGATATCTGCGCTCTCTGATTAAAGACATTGACTATCATTTACCGCTTTTTCAAATCGCATATACCCCTCATATTTCATACAGAGAGTCGCCAAATTATTAGAGCCACGTGAAAAAAATTGCACATTTTTCGTTTTATCTCTGTTATATGGACAACTATTCAAAACTGGTGGACAAATATTTCTAGGAGAGTTATCTGTTTCACTCAGACGAGCCTGAATTTCACGTTTCGTTTTAGGTGATATATCAGCAGATTTACCCATTTTTATAAGAAAACACTGAAAAATAAAATACTAATTTCACAATCACTTTTCAAACACCTATAAACATATACAAATATGTAGTTAACCTATGTGTAATATTACTTTCACGAAAAACTGATGATAACAGCACAAACAACCTTTCACTATCACTGCCACATGCGCACTGATCTTGGCGGAGCAGCCACGCTTTGGATACTACCATTATCCTCCACCCTCCATCCCTTCTGACTAACGGATTGCATATCTTATCGCACCAAATGACTACCATTACTAAAACTATCATTAAATGCATGTATAGTTAACGAAACTTTTTTATTTCCATGAGGAAGTCATATTTCAAAGTCATAGATTTTTTTAATCGGGCCTCAAATAATTTAGCCACCCTTTCTCTGTACATACACATTAGGGTGGATCGACAAACATTTTTTCTGAAATTTATTTTCCCACCACGATTTTTTTATGGGGCTCTCTATCAAAAGAAACCTCCTAAAAGGATATTTTTATATAATAATTTTTAAAGGTTCCTTAACGCCATTGAAAATTGAAAATTATGCGATTTTTAACTAAATTTTTACTTTCGCGGATTATATCTGAAAATTAAATTCGAATTTTGAATTGATGCCTGCAAACAAATAATTATTGTAATTTAAAAAACAAGTAAACGAACTTTGAAAGTAATCGGTTGATATTTAAAGGTTCTTCAATGACATATTATAGTGGCGTACGCGACAATTATGTTTCAGTAGCGCGGATGTGTGTCTGTGTGGCTTTGTCTAGTGTCTATTGTTTTGATCACATTCTTCTATTTTTATTTAAGAACAGTTATTTATAGTGTACAATAAATATTTTTTCGCGTTTTATTATATTTCAGAGCTGAATAATATGTAAGAAAAAAAATTAAAACGATGTTTAATTCTGGCACTTAAACCTTGAACGCGTCATGAAATTGAAAGACCTTTGTTTGGCGCACTCTGCGCCATTAGTGAACGAGTGTTGCCAACTTATAAAGATGTTATAAAATATGTTTTGTTTGAGCGAGAAAAGCAAAAGAACCGAAATAGAAAAGCCGCGCAAATTAAACAAATTATCACATTAGTAGCGGAGAAGTTAATTTCTATTTTAAAATGGCATCAATCCCTTGTGTGTTAATAGAGGCCGTTAGAAAAATATTTTTAAATTATTATTCAAAATATCAAGTTTTAATGAGAAATATTAGCAGGAAAAATGCGACATCATTTAAACAGAAATGTGACGATTTTATTAAGAATGCAGAACAACTGTTTGATATTTCGTGTTGTATCTGCAATAGCTTTGAAAACTGTTCTTGTAGCAAAGAAAAAGAAGGTGCCACGATTTGAGCAAACGCTTCTGGAAGACCAACAAACAACTCTCGTAGGTAAATGGGAATAGGTAATATCGATCAAATTCAATCAAAGAAGAATATTCAGAGTGCAGTTAGGAAGAATCGTGAATATTTTCTCTTCCTTCATCCAGCACAGAAACAGAATCTGCTGACAAAGGTGGCGACTATGAGCTTCCTTCATCCGTGAAACGCAAAGAAGTGAACAAAAAAATTGCATCCAAGACTCTTATCTAAACGAATAAAATTGTCAGAATTTGAGTTGGCATGTGACCGCACTGGTGTGTCTGATCGAACTGCAACTTTAATAAGAAGTTTAATCCTTAAGGACTTATCGTCAATTGAAGGCAAAGAAACTTCTGTAGTAGTTTACAGGTCAAAGGTTAGGCAAAAGCCTGTCAAAGAACCTACTACACTACAGCAAGTAATTAGATCGGATAAAACATGAAATTCAATTTATTTTGATGGTAGAAAAGATAGCACATTAGTTGTTGAGACAATGGAGGGAACTCATCAAAATAAGAAGATAATGGAAGAGCACATCTTTATGATAGAAGAACCTGGTTCTGAATACCTTGGACACCTGACAATGAAGACTGGTTCTGCAAAAGCTATATTCAGCGCAATATTTTCTTATCTACATAGAAGCATATCACATCGCAACTGATGAACTATTTGCTGTGGGATGCGATGCGAACGGCAGTGTCGTAGAAAAGGCTCATGACGATATACTATATATCTATTCTTTGTGGGGATTATTCTATATTCGAGTGCGGGGTTGTAATCAGATGGCCGAGTATTATTATACGTTAATAAATAAGCCTGGAGAGGACTTATTTATCTTCAATATAATTAAGAAGTGAAATGGAGCCCAAGGGGAAATAATATTGCTAGCATTAACAAAATAGAATTTTATTAATTAAACTGACAAAAATAACACATGAAAAATATTTACATGACCGGGGGTTAAAATGGGAGTTGCACATGAAATGAAAAGGCCATAGGATAAATTTGAATAAACGGTGGTTTAAGATTTGGAGGGATTTAAATGACAAAACAGACAAGAAGGGAAAGGGTTGACTAAATCCGTGTTAAAGGACGGAGTTACGTTGGCAACAAGGTTAAATAATTAAATGCAATTCGTTGCTTACGTATTTATAAGGCGGCGTGCAGGTGAAGGCGATTTGAAGGAATGGCTTCGGTCCGACTGGCGATTTCCTTCCCAGGAGGAGGAGTTTTTAGGGGGGTTGTCCTTAACGAAGGGGGAAGGACAGACTTCGAGGAGTTGGAGCGAATTGAGGCTTGGAAGTACGAGCGATCCTTGAGACAGGATACCGGAGATGTTCTGGATGAACAATTGAGGTTATTGGGGTAACCAAGTATTCTTTTGAAGAACGTTAAAAAGGTGAATTAAATTACCACTGACGTGATATCAGAGGAGCGAGAACCGTTTCTTGTCGAACGGGCTCAAAGCACTATGACTGTTCTAAAGTTGTTCTCTTCTGAACAATTGAACAAGAGGGAGGACCTGTTGACTTGGCGTCTCGAGGGGAACGAACCTTGACACTCAAGGATATTGGCCTCTTCTGGACAATAAGGGGGTTCTCGAGGTAGTGAGTTCCTAGGGGCACAAGGGAGACCGGATCGGCGTGATGCCTGACGAAGATAATTAGGATCTGCTTCAAATGCGAAATTCTATCGCATAAATAGCCTGAGCCAGCCACTCGGAGTATGGGGCAATGGGGGACTTCCATGGAATGTCCCGCTAGCGATTCGAACACTCTTATCTTCCCATAAGCCTAACTCAATCTGGCCAGATCGACGGCTGTAGACAAACGGGGGATTGAACCTCCTTGATTAAACTTGGGGTGGGGGAAGATAAGACTCGGGAAATGTTCGAGGCGATGAGAACGCCATGCTCCTCTCTTCTCGCGGGATACAAGTGGGAAGCATGAGTACAAATATGTGATAGAAGCAAGGTGCGGCAGCCTCAGGTAATTCTATCACAGGCAATGAATACAGGAGCAAAGGGAGGTGTGATCAGAATGTTAGAAGAAAAACTTAATAGACTACTGCATTGTTTTTTTGCCAGCTCCATGTAAATGAGCTCCAATTGCGCCATCTCATCCACAATTTGGATGAGAAAACAACGGGGCCTCGTGGATTTGTCGGACCTATAGGGAAACAACTGGATTAATGTGAGGCTCTGAATGCTGTTGAATACCATTCGATTCCGGCTAATTTGTCGTCTGCTGACAGAGGAACTCTGAATACCGATCAAAAGTATCTGATTGATATCCTTCTATCTATCTCACAAGGTAAATTTTAGGCTGAAATGGCTCGTAAGAGTCCTGGAAAAATGTTGCATGCACGATGACTTACAACCGCAAATCAGATACTTCGATTATATATTTCGACTTCTGACCCTTCTGATACGCTAAAATAGATTGTCTTGTTCATCATGAAGGTGTATGCACCATGCTGATTTGAAATAAAAGCTAACTCTTCTTCGGAAGGTGGAGCACCCAACCTCAAGACAGTGCAATCACTGCAAGGGATGAACAAACAGATAAAAGATATAGTTGTTCCAGTGATTCAAAAGAATGCTTATTTTGCACATGTGGAAAACTTTCTGCTCTCTATGCTACAAAATGAAAGAAATCATATTCGAAAACTCGCATGGAGAAGAATTATGAAAGTACGAAAGATTATAAAGGAAAATCAATACGTACTTTCAGGATCCTAGACATAAACTTTGAAGTTGACAACTACATCCACCTAATTGATTAGCAACAGACTGTTGTGACCGAACCTCCACTGACAAGGCCGCTCTCTAATGATCAACTTGAAGAATTTATCCGTCAACAACCTAAATTGGATATTGAGAAGTTTCCATGTCACACACAAGTGGTTGAGAGATACATCAAACTGGTCACAGAAGCGTCACTAGCAGTTTGTGGAGAAGACAAACGGGACGGCTATATAAAGAGTAGAATTGAGTCCAGGAGAAAAATACCCTCATTTAATATCAAAAAGGACTTCGTAATGAAAGGTAATAACACTACAAAAATCTAACTACATTGAATAAATGGATATTAAATAATAGTGAAAATTTAAATATTCGACTGTTAATTGTTCAATTTATTCTATCTCAGAGTGATGATGATAAAAATCTACAGGTTGCATGGAAACAGACGGAAGAAAAGCAAGAAAAACTTATCGAGTAGTTAATAGAATATTTTGATTCAATAAAATGGAAGTAGAAGTATTGATTGTAAAGTGTTAGGGAAATATATTTTTTTAAGTTTTATGGAAACTTTATATCCCGTATAGGACATAAATGTTGATGTAACAACTTGAAGTTTCGAAACAAATCGATAGAAATTTCAGACATTTTTGCTTTTTTTTTCAAAATGTCAATTGCGTTGAGGAACCTGAAAATATTAATTTAGAAATTTGAAATTTCAAGACAATAGTTTTTGATGTTGTGTCCATCAAAATATCAGAGTGGGAAAACTAATTCCAAAATGTTTGCAAAGACCCCCTTCTCGATCCATCCTAATACACATGTGACAAAGATAGGAGACGGTCATTACCTTTTTTTTATGATAGGTGCGGTTTGGTGGAAAGATGGAATAATGAGCGAGGATTAATTTGATGCGGTCGTATTTGTCAGGCGACAAGCCATTGTGCATTATGAATTAAAATTTCGTACTAATTTGCCTTGCTAAAAAGAGCGCACTAGTTTAAATTGCGTTTCACAATACTTTCCCCTAGTAGGCGCACTCGTTAGTCTAGTAGATAAGGTATTGGATTTCTAACGCCTAGTTCTGCGTTCAATTCCAGCTAAAGAGGACACAAAACTTCAGCATTTGCTCACGATTGGCAGCCTATTGACAGTTGGTGTGAAAAACGCAATACTACATGCCTTCCCCCCCTCCCGGTTCGAAGACGGGCCCTGAAGGCTTCGGGCTTACCGGCAAATTTCATTCTAATCATTATGTAAATTTCATTACCTGATCGATGTCTCAGCTCGTTCACCAGCAATGGCCTGATACCAACACTTACTTCCTATTAGAAAAAAATACCTAAACCCTTGGTTAAAGTGACTTTTCATAAGGTTTAGCATAAGATACTATGGTTTAACATCAGGGACTGGGTGTTATTGAGGCAAATTAAAATGAAGATTAATTGTATCGACGAAGGCAAAGGGTAGCAATAACGAGTATAATGTTACCTGGGACAGTCAAAAGAAGGAACAGGTCTTCTTCGTTTTAGGGTTAAACTTTCTTTAATTTTGTAAGGGGGAACTTACTAACGCGTTGCCTTTGCCTGGATGCTCCGAATGCACCTCGAGTACGTTGTCATCTTTTGAGAAAGTAACACCCTCAAAAACTTCGAAATTTCTATTTTTTAACTTATACAAATAAAGAGCAATGCTGCTGCAGTGTGTCATTCGCAAGGTAGATATATTCTTTAAAAGCACCGGTTTGGTAAAAACCGACTAGAAATATCGTTGTGCTTCGCTGATCAAGAAGATCGTTGGCTTTAACGGTGACGTACTCGGAGCAGCACGTGTTTCGTAGAGCTCTCGGGATATTTCGATTATTTGCTATACTTTGGTGTTTGATAGAAGTTTTTACGCAAAATAGTATTACGTATAGTCTAGTGACATAGTAAACATAAATATTAATTTATTAGATCGTATATTTGGTTAATATAACGAAGTTGCTTAGTATTGTTAATTTTTCGGCCAAGTTCTTTTGTTTACTTTATTTTGCGCGGGAAAGTGCGTAGTAGAAAAATTAAATTAGTTTTTTGAAACCTCGTTTCTAGGTTGACGGTTTAATTAGCGACTGATTTGGACTTGTGATGTTCCTTAAATCTCGTTTCAGTCTGTTGATTTATTTTTCGGATTTTTCTACAGTTTTTCACCACAGAATCAGCGTAAGCTAAGTTGCTCTTTTTTTTCTTATTACTACTTAAGTTCTTTCTTTGTTTGAATAAGTGATGGAGTTCGGGGATGAAAGTGAGCATGAGTGTCAGAATGTATGCATTGGTTGTGGTGTACTTGGTGAGGGGTATACATGTGTTGTATGTGGGCTGCGTGAATGCATTATAGATTTAGAGGGGATGAGAATGCAGGATTTAAACAGGATATGTAGGCTGGAGGGGTTAGTTTCTGAGCTCAGGAGGGAACGTAGTGTTAGGCCTAGGGCTGGAAATAGGTTAGGTGGTGAGGTAGGCCAGATAGATGTTTCAGGCGAAGGTAGAGGGCCGGTGGAGGAGGTAGGATATGATAGTTCTAGGGGGAGTGAAGTTAGCCACCTTAGATTAGTTAGAAATAGGCCTAGTGGGGGCAGTGGAGATTGGTTAGGAAACGTGTAGCTAAGGAGGCTTCTCCTGTTCTTTGTGAGAATAGGGTTGCCTCTGTTGAGGTGGTTAGCCAGGGGGAGAATAGGTGTGCGAGTCAGAGGGACACAGAACCTATTAGCTTGACTAATAGATTCAGTGCCCTAAGAGAGGAAGTAACTGGAAGTGATATGACTGATGAGGGTGGGGGTGGAGGTAGAGTGACTGGTAGTTTGAATGAGAATAGGAGTGGGGATAGAGTTAGGTCTGTGGGGGTTAGGAAAAGGAGTCTGACTGAAGTGCTTGTGATGGGTGATTCACGAGTTTGATATTTAGATAGGAAGTTGAATGAAAGTAGATTAAATGGTTTGAGGGTGTGTTTGCCGGGCGGGTGCTGGAGTGAGAGATCTGTCTGATATGTATGAGGAGCTGGTGTCTGCCTGTGCAAGGGATGCGGTTGTGATTATACATGTAGGAGTGAATGATGTGAAGAAAGTGGGTGCATGTGAGTTACGTGAGAGGTACAAGAAGTTGATTGAAAAGGTGAAAGAAAGTAAAATGAAAGGTGTTGTGACAGGTGTGCTTCCAAGAATGGATGTTAGGGTAGAATGGATGTCTCGTGCGATTGGGCTAAATGATTATGTGAGGAGGATGTGTGAGATGGAAGGTGTCATGTTTGTGGATGTGTGGGATAGGTTTGTTGGAATGAAAGAAATGTATGCAATGGATGGACTGCATTTGAGTAGGAGGGGGTCGATGTGTTGTGGGAGGAGTATGATCGTGTTATTAGGTCTTTGCGGGCGGGAAACTAGATACTAATAGTGGTCAGGGAATTATGAGAGGACATTATAGTACTGAAAGTTGAATGGACTTGGCAGATAACAGAAATAGGTTCCAAGGCGATAGAAGTGAGGTCATTCAGGTTGGAAGAGGTGCTTCAAGGATAGGGGGGTTAAATTATTTCTATACAAATGCTCGTAGTCTTAGAAACAAGAAGGCTGAGCTATTTAGTTATATTAGCGATAAAGATATAGATATATTATGTGTTACTGAATCATGGGTTAATGAAATAGAATTTTGTGACACTATAAGTGAATTTGATTTACAGGGTTGTAATATGTACATTAGTCAAAGGACAGGTAGGATTGGTGGAGGAATAATTATCTATATAAAAAACAACATTGTTTCAAGTTTAAATATTTCAATAAAGCAGGATGCAGTTGAGTCACTTTGGATAGATATTAGGTTCAGTAAAAATAGAATGGTGCATTTAGGAGCCTTTTACAGACCACCTGGGCAGACTGATGATATAGATGAACTAATGATAAGGGAAATAAGTAAGGGATGTGAAACAGATGCAGTTATTATTGGGGACTTTAACTTAAACTCTGTGTACTGGGAAAATATGATAGGTAGGGATAGAACAAACGGCAGGTTCATAGAATGCTTTGAGGATAATTTTTTGAAACAATTTGTTAATGAGCCAACGAGGGCAGACAATATATTAGATTTAGTACTTTCTAGCAATGATCATTTAGTTCAAGAATTGACTGTTGGGGAAGCATTGGGAAATAGTGACCATCAGATAGTTCGTTTTAACTTGGGAATTGAGAAGGGTAAAATAACTGAGAATGCTGTAAAAGTTCCAAATTTTCATAAGGGAGATTATGCTAAACTTCGAAGCTTGCTAAATTTGGTAGACTGGAATGTAGAATTTAGAGGTAAAAATGCTTATGGGATGTGGAATACTTTTAAGCATATAATAAATCTAGTCCAAGAGCAATGTATTCCAATGAAGGCCATTAGGAACAAAAGTAGGAAACCATTATGGTGAAATCAGGAGATAGCTAGAAAGATTTCAGAGAAGAAAAGGGCATACAAAAAATTACAGGTAGAAAATAATATTCAAAATTTAAGTGATTATAGAATGGCTAGGAATGAGTTAAATAAGATTATAAAGAAGAACAAACGGGTGTCAAAAATTAAATTAGCTCAAGATAGCAACAAAGATCCTAGAAAGTTCTTTAGTTACTATAAAGTTAATAACAAGTCTGGCAAAATTAAAATAGGACCTATCAAATATGAAGGGGTTGTGAGAGAAACTGATGAGAAAATAGTTGAGGGACTAAATGGTCATTTTTTATCAGTATTTACAAAGCAGAAACTAAATAGTCTTATGTATAGTACTCATTGGTCAGGGAAAGAGGTGTTTACTACCATTAGTGTGGATTGGAGGACGATAAAAAGACTAATAGGTGAGTTAGATGCTACCAAGGCCTCCAGCCCTGATAATATTCATTCTAGGATACCTAGAGAAGGGGTAGAAAGTATCTCAATAGCTCTGGAGAAGTTGCATACTAGGTCACTGGAATATGGAGAAATACCCGATGATTGGAAGAGAGCGAATGTAGTCCCCATTTTCAAGAAGGGTAGTAAAGAGGATCCAAATAACTTTAGACCGGTTAGCCTAACTGTAGATATAATTTACTTAGATTTTAGTAAAGCATTTGATAAGGTACCACATAGGAGACTAGTTCATAAATTAAAAATGATTGGGATATGTGGGGGTGTTTTAAATTGGATAGCTGAGTGGCTGAAAGACAGGAAGCAAAGGGTAGTGCTAAATGGTATAAAGTCAGAGTGGAGGGATATTATCAGTGGGGTTCCTCAGGGATCAGTTATCGGTCCATTATTATTTGTCATCTATATAAACAATCTTGGGGAGGCAGGTAATAATAAAGTGTCAATTTTTGCGGATGATATGAAATTAGCAGCTGTAGTTAAAGATATTGATGATAATTTTAAAGTGCAGGGGAATTAAAAATAAATTGTTATCCTGGGCACATAAGTGGTAAATGACTTTCAACCTTGATAAGTGCAAAGTTATTAACATGAGAAAAGATAATAGAGAATTTAACTGTGAAATGGATGGGCATTGGCTGAGCTCAGTAGAGAATGAGAAAGATCTAGGAGTAGTAATAGAAAGGTCATTAAGGTTTTTTAAGCAGTGTATTGAAGCAAGAAATAGGGCAAATAGAGCGCTGAGTTGCATCAAGAGAAATGTCAGTTACAAAAGTAAGGAGGTTATTCTTAAACTCTATAACTCTTATGTTAGGCCACATCTAGAGTACTGTATACAGGCATGGTCCCCACATTTTAGACACAGTATTAACCTTCTCGACTCAGTGCAACGGAGGGCAACAAAGATTATTTCTTCCCTGAGGCACCTTGAATATATAGATAGACTGATGGTATTAAATATGTTCTTCGTTCGAAAGGAAGTGGGTGAGAGGGGACAAGCCCCCCGTAAGGGGCGCGGCGATTTGCGATCCTGGCCGCCGTGCAGACGGGATCCAGCACTCCGTCCGGCCCCAGCTTAGCCTCTTTTTTTTCCTTCAGATAGCCTTTAATTCTCCTCTACCTCGTTGCTTTTCATACAACCTCTCCTACAACTTTCTCTGGTAAGCCTCTAATTTCACAGGGTAGATGCTGACCTTCTTCTCAAGCCAACCATCCCGGATCGAGGCTAAGGGAGGAGGGACAATGTTCCCTAACCCCTGAGCTCCGGTTCGGGATAGGGTTTTTTTAACAACCTGCTTCATCCCCACCCATACCTTCCTCACATCCCTTTTCTTCTCTTCTTCACAATCTATCATTTTACGCCGTGTTCAAGGTGGAGCCGCCATTCCGATAGACTGCCAGGCCACCAGGCGGGAGGGGTGGTCCCAAATGGCGGCGCCTGGCTCTTCTAGGCCTGTAAGCACCTCTTGCAGTGCGGGCAACTGCAAGAGGTGATGAGCAATTGCATCCCGTGAAATATAGAGAGTCACCATGCCCAATGATGAGAAACAAAAAAAATCTCCCCTTAATTCTCCCTATGTCACCAACGGAGCCCCCCTCGGGCAGCTCCACCGAAAAAAATGGAGGTCCCCGCCCCCTGTGCTTGCTCAGGGGACCCTCCATATCTCTCTAACCGGAAAGGAAGCTTACGGGTGTAGGGGACTCCCCCTCACCCCCTTCTCTGGAGGTGCTTTCGGGCACATCCCTTTTACCAGCGGCAGTCCCCTCTGTTCTTTCCAAGGAGACTGCCAAGAAAGCCAGCAGGCAGCCCTTAGCCAGCCGCTCCACTTTGAAGTGGCTCGGTAGGGCAAAACCCTTAGGAGAGAGAGGAAAGCCAGGCCCCTTCGGTCGCTTCACTCAAAAGACCTGCTGGCAAGAATATTGAACCTTGCCGGGGTCAAGGCCCAAGCTTCCCCACACAAGACTACTGACGATACTGCAAACGGGACCTGCAATGTCTTGGGGGGGGGGGGATGGCCAACTAAAGGCCCCCCCCTGAGATAGACATGGTCCTTGAGAAAACCCAGCCTCAGACGGTAGGGCCTTCCATGGGGGGGAATCCGGGCTCGGCGCCAAGCACCGAACCCAAATCCGCCCCTATGCAAGGTCCTCCTCAAACGGCTGTGGTTTCCGAAGCAGTACAAGGGGGGAGGGATCTCCTCCGACCGGTGTCTCCACGACTACTAGGACCTTTTCCATTTCGGAGAATGACCTGGCTGAGGCCGGTCCATCTGGCCTGGGGGCCTCCATCCGGCGAAGTTGAGAAGCGGGTTCATTCCCCGCCCTCCTCTCCAAAAAAGAAAAAGACTAAAAAGACAAAAAGACTCGGGGTTCCTCTCCATCCGCGGGGGCTACGGGGACGGATAGGTCTGCTGCCACTTTGGCAAGCGACCAAGCCAAGATCGGCACATCCGGCCCCTCTACCCCCCCGGTTGCGGAGCCCCTGACTAAGACGAAAAATGCACAGGGTGGGGCCTCGATGACATCAGGGCCCCTGATTCAGAGGTTACCTGACGTTTTCAAGCCTGCTGGCTTCAAACGCTTCCTCATTATTCGCTCCACTGATGGCACCATGTTGGCCAAGGGCAACATGATTCATCAGAGGAGAGGATTAGCTAGTGCAATTAGTAGAGAGCCGAAGGGGACCCGTTTCTCGGACGGGAGCCTTCTGGCGAATCCCGCTGAGGCGGCCAAGATAAGTGCTCTTCGGACATTTCATGGCACCCCGGTGAGTGTGACGCCGCACTCTACCATGAACTTTGTGAAAGGAGTAGTTTATGCGAGGGAACTCGTTGACTACTCCATTGAGGACATCACCCTAGAGCTGGCCGACCATGCGGCGGTCAAGGTAGAGCGTGTGATGAGAAAACAGGGAGGGGCCTCGAGACCCACCCCTACACTCTTCGTCACGTTCGACTGTGAAAAGCTCCCTGAGTCGGTGCGTGCCGGTTGGTACCGCTACCGCGTGAAGGCAATCGGGCCACTGCCGCGGCGGTGCTATTACTGTCACCGCTTCGGCCATAAGAATCGTTCTTGTATACGTGCAAAGTCTGGGTCACACGAAGTATGTGTAATTTACTCCAAGGCCGCACACGATAAGTCTAAATCGTGTGTGGCCAAGTGTGTCAATTGCAGGAAGCCGCACCCCGCTTCTTCGAAGCAATGTGGTGCATATCTCCTTGAGAAAGAAATCCTGGCCGTTCAGGCCCAGGATCGACTTTTATTCCGCAAGGCTAAGGACTTGGTCCTAGTGCGCCCGGCTCTGCCTTAGACGTCATATGCCTAAATAGTTAGAAAGCCACCCTTTGCTCCTGGCCCATCCAGGCCAACGAGCACGGTTGCTTCTGCGCCCATTCGGAGCCCTTCTGCGGGCTCTACTCAACCCGGGCGCTCCCCTGGTAAAGCTGGCGGCAAAAAGGGTTCACACCCAGCCCCGGCTAAAACCCGGGCTGCCCCCTCTTTCCCCAGCGTGACCGTTTCCCGTAAGGCGAATTGGCCACGCGCCTCCACTGAGTCGTTAGACTCACAAGAGGCAACATCCTTGAAGATGGCCTAGCGACCATCTTCAAGGATGTTGCCTCTTGTTCCTAACGCTATCCCCCGAAAGGAGGACAGCAACAAAGAAGCTTCGGCTCCTTTGCCCACGCCCCGAGGTGGAGCGAGTGGCTCGGACAGGGTGGTTCCTCGAAAAGAGGGCCCCCCGCCTCTGAAGCCGCAACGCGCGCCTAAGGTATCGAGGCGGATGAAGGAAAAGACTGGCATGGCGAGCCCAACCTTCCCCAATAAGTCCTCAAAGGCAACAGCGCCTTCAGCACTTTGTCCGGCCAACAGCGCCCGGGGTTCTGCCCCCGGGAAGCGTACGGCCATTCCCGTGAGGGTCTTCAGTTCGAAGAGGGCCCCCACGTCTCCTCCGAGCTAGGCCTGGAGGGCATGTTCCTTCAATGGAATTGCCGTGGACTCCGGGCCAACTGGAAGGAGCTGCGGAGGCTCGTCTCGTCCCGTTCCTCGTTAGCTATCTTTTAGCAGGAGACCATGCTAGGCACGTGCCCCCTGCTTGCCCTCCCGGGGTATAATGGTCTTGCGACCCCACCACCACGGGATGGCCGGGCTGGGGAGGGCGCGATTTACACTCGGCATGATGTCTCCGTTCTTCCTTTCTCTTTAGACACCTCCTTTTAGGCAGTGGCTGTGCAGCTGCACCTGGATAGGAACAATACTATCATTTCTGCGTACATTCGACCGTCAGCTGACTTAGATGCGGGGGGCTTCCGCCGCGTCGTGGCACGGTTGCCGAGGCCCAATCTCTTGCTTGGAGATCTGAACGGCAGGCATCCTCTCTGGGGAGATTAATCCATAAATCCCAGGGGACAAGTCCTTGCCAATCTGATCGAAGAGCTTGAGATGGGTGTCCTAAACGTGGATGAGTTTACGCATCACTGTCCGAGAACCACTTCATTTTCATGCATGATTTTGATTGGGGGGTGGTCGATGACCGCCATGGCAGTTATCACTTTCCCATTCAAATATCATTTTCAGGGCAACTGCTGCCTGAGAGCCTACCTCGGTAGTGCTTGGCGCGGGCGCGGTGGCCTGCATTTCAGTAAATGACTGAATTCTCTATCTCAGTCGAGGAGTTTAGGTCGGTAGATGAGGCCGTTATGTTCTTTTCCGGCAACGTCATCGCCGTGTGCTTGATTACTATTCCTAGGACGTCTGGCCGTTTTTCACGCCGACCAACCCCATGGTGGTCGGCCGAGTGTGAGACGGCCCTCAAACAGAAGCGTTATGCCTACATGCGCTTTAAGCGCCGCCCGAACGATTTCACTGTCGCTGAATTTCGTCGGGCTAGGGCTAGGTTCTGGTATATTTCAAAGCACGCCCGCTGCTCTTCTTGGCGGGCATACGTGTCTTCACTTAACGGGAAGACCCCTTTAGCTGAGGTGTGGATGCTAGTCAAAAGAATTCCGGGCAAGTTCTCGCAGGACCCCTCTCCCGTTCTCCAGGAGAATGGGACCGCAATCTCGGACCCTGTGTCCGTGGCGGAATCCGTCGCGACCGCTTATTCCGCATTCTCTAGCCGGGATGCTGCTCCGCCAGCATTCAATGCACGTCGTGATGTCGCGGAAGGCCGCTGGTTGGACTTCACCTCCAGAGGCGGAGAACCCTTCAACGACAAGTTTACTGTGAGTGAGTTGCGCTTCGCTCTCGCTTCGTGCGCGGACACCGCATATGGTCCAGACGATGTCCCGTACGCCATGCTTTAACACCTAGGTGAGCGAGGCATGTCCTTTCTGTTAGATTTGTTTAACAGGATCTGGGTGGAGGGTCTTCTCCCAGGCTCTGGCAAATCGCTACTGTGCTGGCCTTTCGCAAACCGGGGAGAGATCACTCTACTCCGACCGGTTTCCGCCTAATTTCTCTAACCTCTTGCGTGTGCAAGTTGATGGAGAAATTTCTAAATGTTAGATTAGCCTTTTTCCTGGACAGCGGAGGCTATCTGTTTTATGCACAGTGCGGCTTCCGCAAGTTCCACTCAACGTCGGATGCTCTGCTCCGACTGGAAAATGCCGTCTGCGAGGCTTTCCTTCGAAGACAGCACTACGCCACGGTGTTTTTCGATCTGGAGAATGACCATGATACCGCATAGCGAATGGTATCATGGAGACTCTCCACATAATGGGGGCGACGGGGACGCCTCCCAATGTTTATATCTGAATTTTTGCGAGATCGTCGATTTCGCGTACGGGTGGGGGGAGCCCTCTCCGCCCCAAAGGAGCAGGAAGAGAATGTCCCGCAGGGAAGTGTCCTCAGTGTCACATTCTTTGCCCTGAGCATCAACGGCATCACCTCGGTGCTGCCGAAAGATGTTCTCGCTACGCTCTACGTGGACGACCTTTTGATATCTTTTGGCGCGGCCCAGATGTCAACTCTGGAGCTTCGACTCCAACAGGCATTGAACCGCGTCTATCGCTATGCCGAAGCGCACAGGTTTCGGTTTCTTCGGCCAAGACTAAGGTGGCGCACTTCTGCCGCCATCCAAGGCTTCACGCCGACCCAGATTTGTTTCTTATTGGGTGCGCCTGGATGTGGTGGAATCGCACCATTTCCTCGGTCGTGTATTTGATCGACGCCTCACCTGAGAGGCTCATATTTGCAGCCTTAGGGTCTCTTGTACCCGCGCCATGGGCATTCTCCGTTCCGTGACGTTCAGCGCTTGGGGCGCTGATAGGGATACTGCCCTACTTTTTTATCGATCCTTTGTTCGCTTGAAGCTTGACTACGGATGCCAGTTTTCTGCATACGCAGCCGAGCGTTTATTACGGAAGGTGGATTCGATCCACCACACCGGCCTTCGCCTTGCGACCGGTGCCTTCCGCACTTCCCCCATTGAGAGCCTGTTGGTCGATGCTGGGGAGATGCCACTCGCTCTGCGCCACGTGCAGTGCATCACTCGACTATACGCGCGAGCCCGGCGCCTCCCTTAGTCGCCAACAGCTCTCACTGGATCCGCAGCTGATCTTGAGGGTGCCTATGCCACCGAGAGACGCCATTCATACCCTAAGCCCTTTGGGTTTAGGGCCAGATAACTCCTTCGAGAGGTAGATATAGCTCTCGGGCCGGTGGCGCCCCTGGTTCTGCCCAGGACGCCACCCTGGAGGGTACCACATTTGGCTATTTGTTGCCACGCCTCTGCTCCCAAAGCTTGTACGGCGCCAGGAGTATTGCGTTCAACCTTTCTGGAGCACACCTCGTATCACGCTGGAACCGTGCCAGTGTATACGGATGGCTTCAAGTCCCAAGAAGGGGTCGGCTTCCATGCTGTATCCCCTTTGTTTGAAGTCAGCTGGGCTCTGCCAGGCGCTGCGTCTGTCTTCACGGCCGAGCTGGTGGCAATACACCACTCGGTACAGGAGATTACGCGACGTGCCCGGTTCGGAGACCGGATTGGGATCTATAGCGACTCACAAAGCGCCCTGAGTGCTCTCGGGGCATTGGAATCTCCGCATCCCCTGGTTTGCGATATCCGTGACGCCACGGTTTTGGCGAGCCGGGCAGATGTCGAGATTATCTTCTGCTGGGTTCCTGGACATGCAGGAATTGCGGGGAATGAGTGCACTGATGAGGGCGCCAAAGAGTCCGTGAGGACTCTGCGACCGGACCAGCGTTTTGCTCTTCCTCACACCGACTACATGGTAGGAATATGGGACGCTCTTTGGACTGCTTGGCAAAGAAGATGGGAGACGGTCGAAGGGAACTTAAAGTTGCGTGCCATTGCGCTACGACTGTTCCCATGGACCTTTTACCCTAATCTCTGGACGGCTTCAGGTCGCTTTCTGTCATCTCCGAATCGGACACACTCGTGTGACGCATTGCTATTTGATGGAGCGCTCGCCTGTGCCCTATTGCGACGACTGCGTCGTCCCCCAGACTGTTCGGCACATTCTTGTGTAATGTCCCAGTCTGGCTGATCTTTGCGCACGTTACCTGTCCCGGTACCGGGATGGGCGGGGTCGCTACCGCCTGTCCCTTGTACTCGGGACGAGTGCGTGCACCATGACTGGTGGACTTTTTGACTTTTGGGGGGAGGCCGGCCTTTTCCCTTGTATTTAACTTGTTTTTTTTGTTATTATTGTTTTTTTTTGTAGGTCGCAGGCTCCTGCGCCGGGGGGAGGGGGACCTCCACCCGACGCCGGAGCTTGCTCCCTGATTGTTATCCCCTTTTTATTGTTGTTTCTGTTAATTTTTTTTATTTTAAAGTAGCCTAGAACTGGGCTGTTTTTTGTGGCGACTTATGCCCAAGTTGGCAGTCGCCAGATAGCCGCTTGAAAAAAAAAAAATCTTGACAAGCCTTGATTGGTGATACCCTTGTTTCTGGGCGCAATCCTCTGGATGTAGTTTTCTTGGGAGTTACGGTGCCTTAAAAAATAGGCCGTTTGACTCCGATGACCTATGATGGGCCCTTGTGGCTTTTGTCATATGTTATATTATATCGTGGGGGACTTTGATTTTGTCTTTCCCTGGAGATGGTCCTTTTTGTTTTTGATCCGCTCGTGTGGCTGGTTTCAATTGTATATTGTGGGCGCGTGATCTGACACAATCCTATGGATTGTTTAAATTGTATATTGCAGATGCATGATCTGACACAATTCTATAGATTGTTTATAAAGTAGTTGCATGATCTGATATAGTCCTATGTGGGGGAATTTTGAAGGATGCAAATGACCTTTGATAGGCCCTTGTGGCTTTTGTCATCCGTGAAATTATGTTATGTTATGTTATGCAATCTTCTAGGTTGTCGTTCTATGGTCGGTTTACAGACAATTACGTAGCTGGAGGAGAGTAGGTTGCCATTGGAAAACAGAATTGTTTATTAAGTGTTTGCAAATGGATCTTTTAACAAATAAAAAGTATATTTGCGTCGAGGTGTTATGATTCTTTTCTGACGAATGGACTTCAAAATATTGGGAAAAACAGTTTCTTTTTGAATAAAAAAAAATCGTTTTAAGGTTTTTAAAAGTGTCGCGACATTTTTTTTTTTTTTTTAATTAAGGGGCTATCTGGCGACTGCCGACTAAGGCATAAGTTGCCGTAAACAAACAGCCTAATTTAGGCTACTCTTAAAAATTAAACAGAAAACAATAAAAAGGAATAACAATAACAATAACAAAGCAATAACAAAACAATTACAAAAACAACAACAACAATTAAATCGCGTTAAATAAAAGGGAGAAGGCCGGCCTCCCCCAAAAAGTCAATAAGTCCACCAGTCAAAGTACACGCACTCATCCCGAGAACAAGGGACAGGCGGTAGCGACCCCGCCCATCCCGGTACCGGGACAGGTGTCGTGCGCGAAGATCACCCAGACTGGGACATTCGACAAGAATGTGCCGAACAGTCTGGGGGACGACGCAGTCGTTGCAATAGGGCGCAGGCGAGCGCTCCATCAGATAGCGATGCGTCACACGAGTGTGTCCGATTCGGAGACGACAGAAAGCAACCTGAAGCCGCCGCGGCATTGGGGGATAGGTCCATGGGAACAGTCGCGGCGCAATGGCACGCAACTTTAAGTTCCCTTCGACCATCTCCCATCTTCTTTGCCAAGCAGTCCGAAGAGCTGCCCATATTCCTGCCATGTAGTCGGTGTGAGGAAGAGCGAAACGCTGGTCCGGTCGCAGAGTCCTCGCGGACTCTTTGGCGCCCTCATCGGCGCGCTCATTCCCCGCAATTCCTACATGTCCAGGAACCCAGCAGAAGATAATCTCGACATCTGCCCGGCTCGCCAAAACCGTGGCGTCACGGATATCGCGAACCAGGGGATGCGGAGATTCCAATGCCCCGAGAGCACTCAGGGCGCTTTGTGAGTCGCTATAGATCACAATCCGGTCTCCGAACCAGGCACGTCGCGTAATCTCCCGTACCGAGTGGTGTATTGCCACCAGCTCGGCCGTGAAGACAGACGCAGCGCCTGGCAGAGCCCCGCTGACTTCAAACAGAGGGGATACGGCGTGGAAGCCGACCCCCTCTTGGGACTTGGAGCCATCCGTATACACTGGCACGGTACCAGCGTGACACGATGTGTGCTCCAAAAAGGTCGAACGCAATACTCCCGGCGCAGTACAAGCTTTGGGAGCAGAGGCGTGGCGACAAATAGCCAAATGTGGTACCCTCCAGGGTGGCGTCCTGGGCAGAACCAGGGGCGCCACCGGCCCGAGAGCTATATCTACTTCTCGAAGGAGTTTCCTGGCCCTAAACCCAAAGGGCTTAGGGTATGACTGGCGTCTCTCGGCGGCATAGGCACCATCGAGATCAGCTGCGGATGCAGTGAGAGCTGTTGGCGACTGAGGGAGGCGCCGGGCTCGCGCGTACAGGCGAGTGATGCACTGCACGCGGCGCAGAGCGAGTGGCATCTCCCCAGCATCGACCAACAGGCTCTCAATGGGGGAAGTGCGGAAGGCACCGGTCGCAAGGCGAAGGCCGGTGTGGTGGATCGAATCCACCTTCCGCAATAAACGCTCGGCTGCGGATGCATAAAACTCGAATCCGTAGTCGAGCTTCGAGCGAACAAAGGATCGATAAAAAAGTAAGGCGGTAGCCCTATCAGCGCCCCAAGCGCTGAACGTCACGGAACGGAGAATGTCCATGGCGCGGGTACAAGAGACCCTAAGGCTGCGAATATGAGCCTCCCAGGTGAGGCGTCGGTCGAATACAAGACCAAGGAAACGGTGCGACTCAACCACATCCAGGCGCACCCCATTAAGAAACAAATCTGGGTCGGGGTGAAGCCGTGGATGGCGGCAGAAGTGCACCACCTTAGTCTTGGCCAAAGAAAACCGAAACCTGTGCGCTTCGGCATAGTGAAAGACGCGGTTCAATGCCTGTTGGAGTCGACGCTCCAGAGTTGGCATCTGGGCCGCGCCAAAAGAGATCGAAAGGTCGTCCACGTAGAGCGTAGCGAGAACATCTTCCGGCAGCACCGAGGTGATGCCGTTGATGCTCAGGGCAAAGAGTGTGACACTGAGGACACTTCCCTGCGGGACACCCTCTTCCTGCTCCTTTGGGCCGGAGAGGGCTCCCCCCACCCGTACGCGGAATCGACGATCTCGCAAAAATTCAGATATAAAAATTGGGAGGCGTCCCCTCGCCCCCATCGTGTGGAGAGTCTCCATGATACCGTATCGCCATGCGGTATCATAGGCCTTCTCCAGATCAAAAAACACCGTGGCGTAGTGCTGTCTACGAAGGAAAGCCTCGCAGACGGCACTTTCCAGTCGGAGCAGAGCATCCGACGTGGAGTGGAACTTACGGAAGCCGCACTGTGCAGAAGACAGATGGCCTCCGCTGTCCAGGAAATAGGCTAATCTAACATTTACCAATCTCTCCATAAACTTGCACACGCAAGAGGTTAGAGAGATTGGGCGGAAACCGGTCGGAGTAGAGTGATCTCTCCCCGGCTTGCGAAAGGCGAGCACAGTAGCGATTCGCCAGGAGTCTGGGAGAAGACCTTCCACCCAGATCCTGTTGAACAAATCTAACAGAAAGGCCATGCCTCGCTCACCCAGGTGTCGAAGCATGGCGTACGGGACATCGTCCGGACCATGGGCGGTGTCCGCGCACGAAGCGAGAGCGGAACGCAACTCACTCACAGTAAACTTGTCGTTGAAGGGTTCTCCGCCTCTGGAGGTAAAGTCCAGCCGGCGGCCTTCCGCGACATCACGACGTGCATTGAATGCTGGCGGAGCAGCATCACGGCTAGAGAATGCGGAAAAAGCGGTCGCTAAGGATTCCGCCACGGACGCGGGGTCCGAGATTGCGGTCCCATTCTCCTGGAGAACGGGAGGGGGGTCCTGCGAGAACTTGCCCCGAATCCTTTTGACTCGCTTCCACACCTTAGCTAAAGGGGTCTTCCCGTTAAGTGAAGACACGTATGCCCGCCAAGAAGAGCGGCGGGCGTGCTTCGAAATATACCGGAACCTAGCCCTAGCCCGACGAAATTCAGCGACAGTGAAATCGTTCGGGCGGCGCTTATAGCGCATGTAGGCATAACGCTTCTGTTTGAGGGCCGTCTCACACTCGGCCGACCACCATGGGAGTGGTCGGCGTGCAAAACGGCCAGACGTCCTAGGAATAGTAGTCAGGCCTACGGCGATGAGGTTGCCGGAGAAGAACTCAACGGCCTCATCTACCGACCTAAACTCCTCGACTGAGATAGAGAATTCAGTCATTTCCTGAAATGCAGGCCACCGCGCCCGCGCCAAGCACCACCGAGGTGGTCTCTCAGGCGGCAGTTGCCCTGAAAATGATATTTGAATGGGAAAGTGATCACTACCATGGAGGTCATCGACCACCCCCCAATCAAAATCAGGCTGTGCATCTGAAGAGCACAAAGATAGGTCAAGGCAAGAAAATGAAGCGGTTCTCGGACAGTGATGCGTAAACTCATCCACGTTTAGGACACCCATCTCAAGCTCTTCGATCAGATCGGCAAGGACTTGTCCCCTGGGATTTATGGAGTAATCTCCCCAGAGAGGATGCCTGCCGTTCAGATCTCCAAGCAAGAGATAGGGCTTCGGCAACCGTGCCACGACGCGGCGAAAGTCCCCCGCGTCGAAGTCAGCTGACGGTGGAATGTACGCAGAAATGATAGTATACCTCCTTTCCAGGTGCAGCTGCACAGCCACTGCCTGAAAGGAGATATCTAAAGAGAAAGGAAGAACGGAGACATCATGCCGGGTGTAAACCGCGCATCCCCCAGCCCGGCCATCCCGCGGTGGTGGGGTCGCAAGACCCTTATACCCCGGGAGGGCAGGCAGCGGGTACGCGCCTAGCATGGTCTCCTGCAAAAAAATAGCTAACGGGGAACGGGACGAGACGAGCCTCCGCAGCTCCTCCCAGTTGGCCCGGAGTCCACGGCAATTCCATTGAAGGAATATGCCCTCCAGGCCTAGCTCGGAGGAGACGCGGGGGCCCTCCTCGAATTGAAGACCCTCACGGGAATAGCCGTACGCTTCCCGGGGGCAGAACCCCGGGCGCTGTTGGCCGGACAAAGCGCTGAAGGCGCTGTCGCCTTCGAGGACTTATTGGGGGAGGTTGGGCTCGCCATGCCAGTCTTTTCCTCCCTCCGCCTCGAAACCTTAGGCGGGCGTTGCGGCTTGGGAGGCGGGGGGCCCTCTTTTCGAGGAACCACCGTCTCCGAGCCACTCGCTCCACCTCGGGGCGTGGGCGAAGGGGCCGAAGCTCCTTTGTTGCTGTCCTCCTTTCGGGGAACAGCTTTAGGAACCCCGGAAGATGGCCTAGCGACCATCTTCAGGGGTGTTGCCTCCTGTGAGTCTAACGACTCTGTGGAGGCGCGTGGCCGTTTCGCCTTACGGGAAACGGTCACGCTGGGGGAAGAGGGGGGAGCCCTGGTATTAGCCGGGGCTGGGTGTGAACCCTTTTTGCCGCCAGCTCTACCAGGGGAGCGCCCGGGTGTAGTAGAGCCCGCAGAAGGGCTCCGAATGGGCGCGGAAACAACCGTGCTCGTTGGCCTGGATGGGCCAGGAGCAGAGGGTGCTTTTCTAACTATTGAGGCATATGACGTCCCAGGCAGAGCCGGGCGCGCCAGGACCAAGTCCTTAGCCTCGCGGAATGAGAGTCGATCCTGGGCCTGAATGGCCAGGATTTCTTTCTCAAGGAGATATGCACCACATTGCTTCGAAGAAGCAGGGTGCGGCTCTCCGCAATTGACACACTTGGCCACACACGATTTGGACTTATCGTGTGCGACCTTGGAGCAATTTACACAGACTTCGGGTGACCCCGATTTTGCACGTCTACATGATCGATTCGTGTGGCCGAAGCGGTGACAGTAATAGCACCGCCGCGGCAGTGGCACGAATGCCTTCACGCGGTAGCGGTACCAACCGGCACGCACCGACTCAGGGAGCTTGTCACAGTCGAACGTGACGAAGAGTGTAGGGGTGGGTCTCGAGGCCCCTCCCTGTTTTCTCATCACACGTTCGACCTTGACCGCCCCATGGTCGGCCAGCTCTAGGGTGATGTCTTCTATGGAGTAGTCAACGAGTTCCCTCGCATAAACTACTCCTTTTACAAAGTTCATGGTAGAGTGCGGCGTCACACTCACCGGGGTGCCATGAAGTGTCCGAAGAGCACTTATTTTTGCCGCCTCGGCGGGATTCGCCGCATTCGCAAGAAGGCTGCCGTCCGAGAAACGGGTCACCTTCGGCTCTCTACCAATTGCACTAGCTAATCCTCTCCTCTGATGGATCATGTTGCCCTTGGACAACATGGTGCCATCAGTGGAGCGAATAACGAGGAAGCGTTTGAAGCCAGCGGGCTCGAAAACGCCAGGTAACCTCTGAATGAGGGGCCCCGATGTCATCGAGGCTCCGCCCTGTGCACTCTTGGTCTTAGTCAGGGGCTCCGCACACGAGGGGGTAGAGGGGCCGGATGTGCCGATCTTGGCTTCGTCGCCTACCAAAGTGGCAGCAGACCCATCCGTCCCCGCAGCCCCCGCGGATGGAGAGGAGCCCCGAGTCTTTTTCGTCTTTCTTGTCTTTTTCTTCTTTTTAGGAGAGGAGGGCGGGGAATGAACCCGCTTTTCACCCCCGCCGGTAGAAGCCCCCAGGCCAGATGGACCGGCCTCAGCCAGGTCTTTCTCTGAATTGGAGAAGGTCCCGGTGGGCGCAGGGGATTCATCCGGAGGAGATCCCTCCCCTCCTTGTCCTGCCTGAGAATCCACAGCCGTTTGATGAGGACCTTGCATAGGGGCGGATTCGGGTTCGGTGCTTGGCGCCAAGCCCGGATTCCCCCCCATGGAAGGCCCTACCTTCTGAGGCTGGTTTTCCTCAAGGACCATGTCTATCACAGGAGGGGCCTCCAATTGGCCATCCCCTCCCAGGACATCGCAGGTCCCCTTGGCAGCGTCATAAGTCTTTAGTGGGGAGGCACAGGCCTTGACCCCGGCAAGGTTTAATATTTTTGCCAGCAGGTCTTTTGAGGGAAGCGACCGAAGGGGCCTGGCTTCCCTCTCCCCCCTAAGGGGGTTTGCCCTACCGAGCCGCTTTGATGTGGAGCGGCTGGCTAAGGGTGGCCTGCTGGCTTTCTTGGCAGTCCCCTTAGAAAGCATAGGAGGGACTGCCGCTGGAGATAGGGAGGTGCCCGAAAGCACCTCCAGAGAAGGGGGTGAGGGGGAGTCCCCTACACCCGTAGGCGTAGGAGAGGAGTAAGCCTCCTCTCCGGTTAAAGAGGTATGGAGGGTCCCCTGCGCAAGCACAGGGGGGGGGACCTCCATCTTTTCTGTGGAGCTGCACGAGGGCGGCTCCGTTGTTGTTATAGGGGGAATTAAGGGGAGATGTTTTTTTTTTTCATCATTGGGCATGGTGACCCTCTTTGTTTTACGGGACGCAATCGCTCACCACCTCTTGCAGTAGCCCGCACTGCAAGAGGTGCTTACAGGCCCGGCAGAGCCAGGCGCCGCCATTTGGGACCACCCCTCCCGCCTGGTGGCCTGGCAGTCCTTCGGCATGGCGGCTCCACCTTGAACACGGCGTAAAACGGATAGATTTTGAAGACGAGAGGAAAAGGGATGTGAGGAAGGTATGGGTGGGGATGAAGCAGGTTGTTAAAAGCCAACCACCCCAGACCGGAGCTCAGGGGTTAGGGGACATTGTCCCCTCCCCCCTCAGCCCCGATCCGGGACGATTGGCTGAGAAGAAGGTCAGCTTCTACCCTGTGAAATTAGAGGCTGACCAGAGAAAGTTGTGGGAGAGGTTGTATGAAAAGCGACGAGGTAGGATAGGAATACAGGCTATCTGAAGGAAGGAAGAGAGGCTAAGCTGGGGCCGGACGGGGCGCTGGATCCCGTCAGCACGGCGGCCAGGATGGCAAATCGCCGCGCCCCTTACGGGGAAGTGTCGCGACAACGCACTGGGAGTTGCCCAAGAAGGCCTTGTAGAACACTGGCCATGGGTAAGGCGTAGTTATTAGGTTTTGTCACAAAAGCTAAAAGATGTGGCCCTAAAACGAAGAAGTCCGTAAGGGACTACAAGATGCTCTGGAGATACATGCACGAAAGAGGAAGGAATTTTTTTTTGTAAGAACATAAGTCGATAAGGAAATCTCATCGAAGGAGGAAGGTCAGTGAAATTTATAACCCCTTGTAAGGGGCCCTACAATCAATGCGGAGCGAGGAGTGCACGAGAGTTGCGTCCACTGTAGGTCTGTAACACCTTAAGTAGACTCTTCTTTTGTATACCCAACCAAGTCGCTTGAATACACTTCCCTTAACTTTACTTTTTCTACGAACCTCTTCTTAAAAATTACCTGCCAATGAGAGCCAATTTTGCATTTATTTTAACTAAGTTAAACACTCTTTCCCTCGTTCTTGTAAAGGTGAGGGATTCCACGTTTTTTTTTCGACCCTAATATAACTTAACCTAAACAAACCTCTTCTATTACACTGGTCTGCGTCAAAAATGTACCTTAGGTTTTCTATAGTGTTTCTTAATAAAATTGACCTCCTAAATCCGAATCTGTCATCCGTTTTTCTCTATCACCTCCAGTTTTGCGATACAGGGGGTGATAATAATTTTATAGTTTATACATCTCCTATATTACATCAAATTTCAATAGTTTTTGCACTGCTCTATTCGCAGTAAATTTTGTGTACATTTTAAGTAATTATGCAAATAGGTTTATATTTTGCAGGTTAAAAATTGCTTAGCATTATAATAATAAGAATAATAATAATAATAGTGGTTGAGTTAAAAATGAACAGAAAATGTAAGAATAGCTCCGACAGATTTTGCTATGTTTGCGGCAAAGTACAATCCCTCCTGTAATTAAATCTTTGTATCATGCATATTTTGGAGTAAGGCTAAGAGATCAAGATAAAAGTTTTGCACCACATATCTGCTGCAAGGGATGCTACATAAGTTTAAGACGCTGGAGTCAGGGCGAACAGAAGTCCCTCTCTTTTGGTGTTCCCATGGTGTGGAGAGATGGCAAGGACCACACTACGGACTGATATTTTTGCATGACAAATCTTAAAGGTGAGCATTGTATCAAGTATTTAAACTTTCTGTATTATACTAGCTCCTGAAAATGTCATTATTATGCAAAGACTTAGCATAAAATTAAAAACTAACATACTTCACTTCAGCATGAACATATCCTTTACTAAACATTTATGTACTATCTGCAACTCCAAATCAATTCCTCTATGTAATATGCAATTATATTTTCCACAGGTATAAATAAGAAGAATAAACATAGTGTGGCATATCCGGATGTTCCTTCTGCCATCAAACCCCTGCCCCATGGCCCAGGAATTCCTATACCTTCTCCCCTTGAACATATAGAGGTACATGAAGAGATTAATATGGAAGTTGACCAAGATTATGACACATCTGAGTCTTATCAGGTTTCCACACATGATATGGTCGCAAGACCATTCACTCAAGTTCAGTTAAATGACCTGACCAGGAATCTGGGGGTTTCAAAGGCGAATACACAACTTCTTGGCTCTCGACTTCGTGAAAGTAATCTTCTCGCTTAAACAACAACATTTAGGGGGGTACAGAAATAGAGAACAAGAGTTTAGAAGCTATTTTTTACAGCATTCTTCCAGCTCTTTAGTATACTGCGCCAATATTAAAGGACTTGTTGAGGCCCTTGGAATTCCCTACAACCCATTAGAATGGAGACTGTTCATAGATTCCTCCAGTAGAAGTTTAATAGCTGTGTTACTGAATATTGGTAACAAGATAGCTTCCGTTCCTATAGGCCATTCAATCCAACTTACTGAAAGTTATGAAAATATGAAAAAATTGCTGGATGCAATAAATTACTCTAGCTATAAGTGGAGGATATGTGGTGACTTAAAGGTAAGATCATTTTACACTTGGCATTTCTAAGCTTTTTGATATTGACATTTTCATTTTTAATTGTTAATACTTGTATACACCTTTTGGTCAACTTACATTTTACAAGAATGCAAATCTGGAAATCATGAGTCATTTTTTAGTTATATTTTTTGTTTAAGTGTGTCACTATAGGTTAATGCATCGTATTGGGTTAATGAAGAACTTATTCTAATTGAGAAGGTATACAACACAACTCAATAAACTCAAAATAAGATGTACATATATATAATTAGTTCCAATACGATGATTTAATGCATCGGCATACAGAATTTTTCATTACATATTCATATTCTTATTGTTTTAAGAAATATTACTTTGAATTTGTTTTTAGAAATATTACCCTGAATTTACATACCGTGCTAAATTTTTTTCAGGTAGTGTCTCTTACGCTTGGGACGCAAACAGGCTACACGAAGCATCCCTGTTTCCTATGTTTATGGGACAGTCGTGCAGATAGTATGCACTATGAGAAGAAGGTTTGGCCAACACGAGAAGCATTTAGAATTAGATCAAACAATGTGATAGCTGAACCTTTAGTTCCTCCTCAAAAAATGCTCCTCCATCCACTGCATACAGAGCTTGGCATAATGAAAAATTATGTCAAAACCCTTAATAAAGTAGGCCAAGCTTTTAAATTTCTTTTTCAAAAATTTCCACAAATCAGTGACGCTAAGCTCCATGGGGGAATTTTTGATGGACTTCAAATCAGGAACTTGATCAGCAATTTGATGCATCAATGAAGGACATAGAAAAAGATGCCTGGAAAGCTTTCAAAGCTCTAGTTAACAATTTTTTAGGCAATAAAAGAAGCCTAGAAGAATATGTTGCCCTGGTCAATCAGCTCTTAACAAGTCTCAAACATTTGGGAGCTCGAATGTCTATAAAGATACACTTTTTACAGTCCTATCTGGATTATTTTCCCGACAACTGCGGAGATTGCAGTAAAGAACAGGGGCAAAGATTCCACCAGGACATAAAAACAATGGAATCCAGGTACCAGTGTAAATGGAACGGAAACATGCTTGCTAACTACTGTTGGTGTTTGAAGCGTGATGCACCAGATGACAGGCACAAACGAAAATCGTCAAGGGCGTCTGTTCTTCGAAATTATAATTATTTTCTTTATTATGTTGCATTCTTTTATTTTTTGTTTATTAAAAGAATTATAGTTTACATACGTGTATTCCTGTTTATATGATATAACAGTAATAATGCATTATTAGATAGAGAAATTTTTTTTTTTTTAAATTCAGAAAAAATTAGGTAATCTCAATGAAAATGGTGTATGCTGTACTGAAAAAATCTGACCTAATTGAACAAATATACATTCATTTTTGAGCTCAGGAGGTTGAATTCATTAAGAAACCACAAAAAAATCCTGGGGAACATGAAATTTTTTTTCAAACGCAGGCCTGTGTTATAGATTAAATTGAGTTAGGTTAAGTAAAGTTAGGTTTACTTAGTCTAGGTTATATTAGGGTTGAAAAATCTTGAGATCCCTCAAGTTTACAAGATCGTTACACAGGTGGTTTTCTCTTTGACACCAGTTGAACCTAAAACGACCAATGGCACATTTTCGGACCATTTCACCCGAATACATTTTAAGCCAAGAATTTCTACTAAGATCACTTCGAAAACTATCTCAATATTTCCTTCAACGTTGTCTGGTTAAAAGAGAAGTCATTAGGCGTTATTATATATATATATTTTAATAAGCTTCAGTTACACGGTTGATGATCACACATTTAGAAGATGCTGTCCTTTGTTTACATAATTTAGTAAACTATTTACAGTAGAGTTCTAATCTAACTACAGATTTTAATAAAAGCTGAGTGCAATAAGATTTTAACAGTAGATCAGTAAAGCCTCACTAACATTTAAAGTAATGACAATATATCTATAAGAATACTTTGGTCTTCAAATTCAATATATGTACATAAAATATATAAACACATTATGCACATACAGGAAGGAAGTGCTCACATTATGGCACATTAGAAATATGTATGACTCGTAGGAAAAAGAAACAGGCGATTCTAGGCGCTTTAGCTTTTATTTAGAAATATCTATTTTCTTTTTTAGATAAAGGCAAAAGCGGTTGGAATAGGGGTTTTTTCCTGCAGTTAACTTAAATAATTATTTTACCACCTTTATATATATATATATATATATATATATATATATATATATATATATATATATATATATATATATATATATATATGTGTGTGTGTGTGTGTGTGTGTGTGTGTGCCTATACGGATAAAATTCGAGAAAATCTAGACAAGTGTTGTGGTTAGTATGAGTAAAGGTTGACAACCGATATTGCTTCAAGCGCCCAAGGAGCTCGGACATTAAGGCTTTGGAATGGATGGGATGCTGCGGTGTCGGTTGTTAATTTTGCTTATACTAACCGGAACAAATGTGCATACATGTGTGTTCTATAAGTTAATTTTCTTGATGCCTTTGTTGAAAGACGAGCAATAAACAAAAATTCAGAATATTAAATATCATCAAAGTTTGACAATTCCCTTACTAGATAATTCAATAATACTTCCATTGGACATTTTTGGTGCCCTGTAACATCTGAATTTCTCTAAATGATCCCATGCATGGTCCAAATATACTATACATAAAAATTAGTTTGAAAAGGGTTTTTTATGTGATCTTAAGAAATTACTTTTTTCAACCAAAATTTTACTGTAAATTTAATTAAACAATCATTTAAACGTCTTTTATTCATAACTCTGTAAGGTAAACAGTAGAATAGCTGGGAAGGACTCATGGAGCGCAAACCCCTCCGCCAAATGTCAGAAAATACCCTAACTTACAATCTTAAGAAAGTGAATAAGTGCTAAAAAATCCGCAGCTGGATATGGTCAGCTGTTTCCTTGAAATCCGTCAATAATCTTTTTAGATATTTTCTACACGATAAGAAAGTAAATAAGTGATCGAGATCTACATTCGTATTTGAACTCACTCAAAACCCAATTAATTTTATATTGGCCCAATCTCTACAAAATTTCATCGCAATCTGTCAATAATCATTTTAGATATCTTTTGCACAATCAGAATAAATGATTCATAAACCTCATTTGGATTCAGCCCAAAATATATTATTATTTTATTTAGCTCAAGCTCCACTCCACATAATTTATTCTAAATCCTTCAATAACCTTTCGAAAAGACAGACAGACAGAGACAGACACACTGGAGGTCTTATATACCTCAGCGAAATCTTTAGACGGGGCTAAACTATCGCCATATGAACGCCACATGCTTGCTAACGAACAACAAAAGAAAACAATCGAATATCGACCAGGAATATCGTGTACTTGTAGAGATATATATATTTTTTAGGCCATGAAGCTTCAAGATAGAAAAGGAAATAACACTTATTTGCTTAATCCTTAAATGTAGCCTGCATTAATTGTCTTTATTATTGTGCAAGCTTTTTTTTCTTTTTTTTTTAAGAGCTCATCTAGCGACTGCCTACTTGGGCATTAGTCGCCGTATTAAAACTGGCCTAGTTCTAGGCTACTTTAAAATAATATTAAAGAGAAAAAAAAAACAACACCCAAAAAGGGGAAAAGGAAGCAAGCTGGTGCGTCGGGGAGAGGTACCCCCGGCACAGGAGCGTGCAACTAAAGGGGAAAAAAAACAAATGCAAAAAACAAAACAAAACAGAAAAAAACAAACCTTTCTTAAATAATAGGGAGAAGGCCGGCCTTCCCTAAGAAGTCACCAAGTCCACAAGTCAATGTGCACGAATCTGTCCCGAGTCCAAGGGACAGGCGGTAGCGACCCCGCCAATCCCGGTACCGGGACAGGTATCGTGCGCGAAGATCACCCAGACTGGGACATTCGACAAGATATTGTGAAAGCGGAGGATATAAGTTTAGAAATTGTAGTCAAGGATTATATATATATATATATATATATTGGATTTGTTCAGTTGTAAAATATTAACAAACATACATGATTAAACTATAAGCTTATTTTAAGGAGGGCTGACATTTGATCAATTAACAAAATGTTCTTTTAGATCATTTAAGAAGCTTTTAAATATTTTTGTATTATAAAAATTAAGCAAAAAATAAATCGGAACAAGAGAATTAGAATAAAAAATAAATTACATTTATTTAGCTTAGAAGAATTAATAGCTTGTTTCTAGAAAGGAGAACCTTTAGAGAAATATGAAAAGTTTGTTTTAGTGAACCAGCAGCATGAAACGAAGTAAATGGATGTAGGCTACGAAATACATTACTACAGCTCTTTTTTTACCTTCCCCTCTAACGAATTTTGGCTCCATTTGCCCACTGGCTTACTAGGGTGTGTCAATATGATCTTAATATGAACTTCATTACCAGTAATAATACCCCATCCACGCTTGAAAATGGGCTATTGTTGAAATGAGGTAAACTAAAATAAAGCGAACAAGAATTATAGGTGGCAACAAAAGCAATGGCAAACACCTTCAACTGGAAATTTGGTATTATGATGGTTCTTTAAGGATTTCCAAGAAATTGATGCAAGTAAATAAATGAACTCATAAATTAAAGCTTCAATCCCCTTGTGATGAAGGCGTTGCGAAACACATTGATGACACCCTGAAAATTGACTACGCCTATTCTCGTTTCATGATTCACCGCATTTTTAAGATTAAACTAATTCATAACAATCCAGGGAGTGTCTTTACTGGCGCAAAAAGTATCTTAATAACATTTAGCTCTATTCACATAAACTTTTTAGATTCTTTATATGTAAACAAGAAATCCACAACTTAAAGACGGGCAGAATAATGTGTACAGAGGATTTTACGACAGCTTATTCTTCCATTGGTCATAAAACTTCCTGAGTACTGTCCGAGAATGTAAAATAAATTTAGTGAATATTTAGAGGATATTTTATTGATGTAGGCTTAATGATCTTTTTATGCAAACGTTTTCTTGCATGTCAGCACTTTAAAACATTTTGATTGCCATGATAATTTCGTGAGCTAAATTTTAATTTCTGTGCAATTTTATATAATCGATTTAGAAAACATCCTTTAAAAGTTCTTAATTACCCCATTCTCCAAAGACGTTTTCTAGTTCATACTAATCAACTTAACATTGGCAAGGAATGCCGGTATTGTAAGAAAACAAATTATCTCCAACGTGAATAGCGTAGAAAATCGTCCTGGCCACCATATCTCAGCCTTAAAATCCACTATATCCACTATACGTTTCATAATCCTCTTATGGTTGAAAGAAGGAGCATTAGTAAAAGCGGTAAGAAGAAAGCCATCGAAAAATAATCGATCCTTCCGGTTGATCCTCCCGTAGTTGCTGTGAGACGATCACCAAAGGTATCCAAAAACTTCATGGCAACTCCATTAGTCCATCCAAATCCAAGCTGAACGTTGTACTCTCCTCCACCACCAGCAACACCTTCTACAGTCACATCATACTGCAAATGTAAGTTAAATTCTTAGAAACAATTACTTATGTCGGTACTTATAAAAATACCTCACCTTCCCAAAGATTGCAGCATCAACTAAGATCTTTGAGGTTGATTCTCTACCTGTCGTGTTTGTATCGGGTGGAGTTCGAGGCATCTACTTAGTGACGTCATTAAGACGTCATTGTGAGCAGCATTCTAAAGCGACAGCAATAGGGATATGCGGGAATCCAAATTGAAAAATGGATGAAATTTAAAGTAGAGAATCTTTTTCAGTAATTGTCTATTAATTACTTCTCAATATAGTACATTACATAATCAACACTGTTGAAAGGATGACGTGATGGCATATGTATTTGTATTTAGTAAAAAAAACACAAAAAAACGCAAGAATTTTCAAGAGAAGGTTTTTGGAGATTAATTGGTGAAGTTAGGGAGATGAAAATGTATGGAAGTTACATAACACGAAAAGAATACTTGGAGACTTAGCAACAGGGAAGTACAGGCAACTCTAATGAACTTCAAACTAATTCGTGTCTAAATGTCATGTAACATTTAAAAAAAGATTTGGACAAAGATAAGCTAACAATAAATCCTTTAATAGTTTTGAATGAGTGCCACTGTGAACGAAATTCAACATAAAGTGCGACATGACTAATTGTGCCAACTGTATAAGGAATTATTAGGCCCCCAAAGCATTGATCCATTTCACGCATTTTTTTTATAATTAGGATGCCTTTAATTCTCAGTGGGGACCTATGTAGTGATTAAATTGGTATCCACCGGGAAAGCGACCCGAATTGGCACCCATTCGGCGAGTAACCACACTCGATGTAGCTTAACTTTGCTAAAATCGGAAGCGAGGTTTTCACTCGCCTAAGCCGTAGTTTTCTGCCATATCACGCATGGATGGACGACTTTCAGCTGACATCATGATGTTGGAATTCATTCTCACCCATCATACGAATAATGCGGATCGAGGCTGAAAAGTCTCCATATAGATATTGACCTTTCATTAAGAATTTGCCTTTAACCTCTTTTTATAATATTAATAAAGTTGATGCATCCCGTCTTCTGTTCAAGAAAAAAAATGGCTAAAGTTGAAGGATAATAAATTGTATGTTGTATTAACTTCTGCCGATACAAATCTCTAGCCTTTTGACAGACAAAGATGGCTACTCGGGTCAAAAAAGCTTAATGTCATCGATCACCAAATTCATCGCTAGGCCATGAAGAGAAGCTCTAAAGCGAGAAGTTCTACCACAAGCTCACCATGACTACCAGGGAAAGAAGCCCTCAAAAGGCTCACGAGCACTACCAAAGGAAAAAGCTCAACACGAGACTCACCTGGACTACCAAGGAAAGAAGCCCTACAACAGACTGACCTGGACAACCGAGGAAAGAATCCCTGCAAGAGTTTTGGTGTTCACAAGCTTATAATGATAGAGTAAGATAAGTGGCTGATAACTAACGGTTCTAGAACATGGCCGGAATTCCTGCAAACGACTGATGTCGGCTCTACTACACCATCAGCGCAAGGAAAGATACACCATATTTTATGATAAACCCACCCTTTCCTTCTGTTTTGAAGTAAACCGATTGGAATTTAAGTTCTTTGCTAGTTACTGATTATGTATGATAAATCTTCCACACAGCGTACAACATAAAAAACTGCGCCTTCAAACCAGTAATGGTGCTTTGGAACAAATGTAAAGAAGCTATCCGGATCGTTGAAGTGAGCGCCAGAATTTACTAAAAGGCTTAACAAAGCATAACAGGAGATTTAGGGCTTGCAAGAGTGAGCGCGGTCGGCTTATAAGCCCTGCTTTACCATCGGTTTGGAGACTCACGTCGGTAGTCTAATGGATCGGACGTATACTGGTGACAGCGATGCGGGGAAGTTGTTCACAACTCGCCACACGCTCCTTTTATTATTCATTTTTTTTCATCACCCGTCCTCCTACACCTCTTCTATCTATAAAAAATATCCAAATTCAAACCCCTGCTTCACGTAATGCAGCGAAACTAGAAGCCAAAGTATTCGGTAATGATCCTTGTCATCATAGGAGTAACAAGACTAGTAAAAAACAACCTCGCTGCCTATCATCTACTTTTCGAAACCCAAATGCATCATAAATCTAGCTAAAACCAATAAAAGAAACAATATAAGTTGTGAAGTGGACGCTGGCTTAAACACGTTGCTGAGAACTGTGACACTGGAAAGAGTCTCACTTTCACATCAGAAAATATTAAGCTTCTAATGGTAGATTATACGCTCATAATCTCTGATCTTCTTAATCTCCTAATCTCAAGAGAAGAGAATCACTTAAGGTGGATTCGACAACTTGCCTCCGGTATCATCATTATAAAGGCAAACATATTTTGCTTCCACAGTTTATGGGATGGCATGAGGAAGACAGGAATTAATAGAGCGTTGGATGTATAACCAATGTATCCATATGTCGCATTTGCCTGCTTTAATTCGTTTACATAAACTTTCACGTAAAATTTAAGTTTTTTTCTGATTTTATTCAAAGGGGAGAAGAGGAGATGTGGAAACTATCCCTTCAGATTAAAAAAAAAACACGTTATTTAAATTATGTCACTTTAAATATATTTTAAGAATATAATTTATTAGAATAATCAAGTGTGTGGGGCGGGAAAGGTACCCATAGCCGCAATAGGTGCATGTCGTATATGCAGCTAAATCCGGAATGTTGCCTCATATGTAGGAAGAGGCATACTCGTATGTGGTAAAAGGTGACTAAATCCAGATAGTGGGTTGCTGACCTGGAAAAATGGGGAGCCCTACCTGGCAGGTTAATCCGCGTCAATGTTTAAATCGAGTGGGTGTGTTTAATGTGTTGGGTATCTGAGATGTGGGAAAGAGGGGAAGGATAGTCAAAGGAGAGTGCAGATGCTTGCTCTATGTGAGACAAATATGAAAGGGAATCAAAAGTTGGTGTAGAATGGAGTGTGCTCAGATGTATATCAGAGTGGCAGGAGTAAAAGTGCGTCATTGCTTTTGGGTAAAGAATGGTATGATAAAATGCTTGGGTATGAATGTGAGAGCTCGAGGATTATGTGGGAGAAGTTGAGATTTTCAAGGGAAAAACCCCTCGTGGTTGTAGTGTATAGATCCTGTAACGATAGAAGTGAAGCTGAGTGGGTGTGTTTAATGCGTTGGGTATCTGAGATGTGGGAAAGAGGGAAAGGATAGTCAAAGGAGAGTGCAGATGCTTGCTCTATGTGAGACAAATATGAAAGGGAATCAAGAGTTGGTGTAGAATGGAGTGTGCTCAGATGTATATCAGAGTGGCAGGAGTAAAAGTGCGTCATTGCTTTTGGGTAAAGAATGGTATGATAAAATGCTTGGGTATGAATGTGAGAGCTCGAGGATTATGTGGGAGAAGTCGAGATTTTCAAGGGCAAAACCCCTCGTGGTTGTAGTGTATAGATCCTGTAACGATAGAAGTGAAGCTGAGAAAGAAAGGATCTGGAATGAATTTGAAAGATTGACAGATTGAACTAGGAATGGGTATCGGTTGATGGATGTAGGAGATATGAATGGACGAATAGGTGATAAGATGAGACACCCAGACAGAATGAAAATGGATGAGGGTGGTAGAACTCTCTTCTGAAAGAAACTTGTGTAGCAAACACGTTATTTCAGCACAAAGATGTGAAAAATATAGATAGGTTGGGCAAAGAAGAGGGGCAGAACGTAAGTTATAATTAATATGTGCCTTTTATGACAGAATATCACGCGGGGTATATTTGATGTGAAAGCTGTAGATGATATGAGTATGACCCTATCTGATCGCATGGTCGTGCTGTGTAAAGGTAAACTGGTTGGTGCATTGGTGACAATGCGTGATGGAAGTGGAGAGGAAGGGAGAAGCAGTAATGAAATCTTGCTGAATCGGAGTGAAAAAAGATGTACGTCAGAATATTTAAAAATAGAACAGAAGAAATGAGTGCGAGGAAAATGATAGAGCAAATATGGAACAAATGAAAGGAAGTGGCAGTAAGCAGTTCAAGGTGTCTGTGTGGGTGGATCAATACTGGTAAGAAGAGGCAAGGTACGAAGTGGTGGGCTAACTATGTGAAGCATGTACATTGTACGTGATGGCAAAAGAAGCGTTAATGCAAATGTATAATACAGCAGATAAAAGTGACCTGGTGATGCTGCTGGATGCAAACAATGGGACGAAGAGGAAAGTGAAACGAATAGACTAAACAGAGTTGGAAAACAGAACATGAGACGTTTGGGCACAAAAAAAGAATGAGGATCCTGATGGAAACAGGAAGTTTAGATAGAAGGAAGTAAAGAGGGTGAGGAGCCATGAGAACAAGAGTTGTGTAAACAGCAATGAGAAGAATGGGAATATACCTTTGAGCAATGAGTTGAAAAGTAGATGGTGAAAATACCCCGATGAGTTAGATAATGTCGGCATGGAACATGATTTAAGTATAAGTATGATTAACTTTGTAGGCTTAATTTGACTGCTGCTTCGAGGTATGTAAGAGATAAGCAGGCATGAAGTTGTTAGTGCTTTTGAGAGATCTTAAAAATGGGAAGTCAGCTGGAGTAGATGGTCCACATAGTCGCTGAGATCCTAAAAAAGCGTAGCGATTGTGTCATGGAATGGGTATGGTGGCCAGATTGGAAGACATTTGGAAATGTAAAAGTGCGGGGGGACTAGAAAAGGATGTAATGGTACCATTGTTTCGTCGTGATTATCTCAATGTCGAGGATAATGGTCTTCATTCTGATAAAAAAATGTGCACATCAAAACGAATACGCTTAATAGTGTGTCTGTTTAACGTTACTTGATTTTGCACTTCAAAAACACTGTCGATCGCAAAACAGCTGATTTTATTAGCAAGGAAGCCAAGATGACTGGAACTAGAAGATTTGTTGTAACTTTCCTACACCTCTACAGCTCGTGAACTTTTAGTAACTCCATTTGCTTGTGAATCATTCTTAGTTTGGATCCACATCTTCGACCTCACCACCATGGGTGGGCATACCCAAAGCTATTACTTCCAACATCATTGCTCTTAGATTCATTGGGGCATGTAAGCTTCTTCACTACGACAAGGCAGCCGATCCACGAAGAGACTTTGTATAGGAGTAAAGAGGATAAAAGTGAATCCGAACAGTAAAAAGGATTAGTCTGTTGTACTGTAGGTAAAGTGTATATAAAAATGTGATTAGGCGTATAAGGAGGATATTAAGAGATTGATAGACGATAAACAAGGGATGTTTATATCAAGTAGAGTGTGTATAGATCAGGTATTTGCATTCAGAGAGAGCTGAGAACCCAAAAGATAAAGAGTTTTAATCATTTGTTTTGTTTGTGGATCTAGAGAAGTTTATGATATCGTAGATAGAATAGCATTATGCCCTATACTATGAATGTAGAGCTAGTGGTCCCATTTTTGTTGATATGAAGAGTAATTATGTTGGAAGTAAAACGCTCTTCACGGTAAAAGATTTCCGGAGTGGGTATTTTGAAATTAGTGTTGGTATACAATAAGATTGTGATATGTCGCCAAGACTGTTCAATATCTTCATGGATGTAATACTAAGAGAGGTTCCTATATGTGTAAATGATGGAAATGAATGAAAGATTGAAGAGGAATGTTGAGGAGTGGGTTGTGTCTTTGTTGGTGCATGCTGATGACCTGGTGTTAGTTTCTGAAAATGAGTCATTTTTAAATATTATTATTACTAATAATAATGCAAGTTTCATATGGTGCACTTCAAGACCTTGAAGCCTTCATAGGGCACCTGTCCACCGAGGAGGTAAAGTCCTCACAGAAGAGCTGAGTTTTCAGAGCCAGATTGAAAGCGCCAGACGAGGAAGAGGAGCATATGACGGGAGGCAGAGACCTTCACAGATTAGAGGCAACTACAAAGAATGCACGATCACCCATGCACCAGACATGTGTGCGATGAACCGAAGGTAAGAGGACACTTCCAGAGCAAAAAGCTTTTTGTTGCCTGGACACAGGCAGTGTGGAAGACATGTAAAGAGGAGTTGCGTTGTTTATGATTTTAAATGTGAGTAGTACTTTGAGAGTAATTCAAAATTTAATGGGCATCCAGTGCTGTTCACAAAAGAACCGTCTTCGACGGAAGAGAACTCGAACGCAAAGTTCCGGACAAGTTGATCGGTACGAATTGTAGTGTTGGATGTTCCAGTGAGAAAAGTCTGACAGTAATCAAGGGCGGAAGTAACAAATGCATCGATGGCTATCTCGAGACTGTTTTGGCAAAAGGGAACTGGATACGACTGGCGTTACGGAGAAAGAAGATAGACGATTTGTTGATATTAGCAACATGCGATTTGAAATCGAGTTTACTGCCAAAGGAAACTGGTTTCTAACGTTTTTTCAGAACGCGATCGGGGAGCCAATTAGATCGGCAGATGGTGCTACATTCGTACATCGATCGATATCTGCTGAAGGGCCCTTCAAGAGAACTTCAGTTTTGTCATGGTTGAGTTTCAGGAAGTTATTCGATAACCATTCATTCAGGGTAAATGAGATTTGGGAAGGAAAGAAGTATTTGGGTTCATCGGCAAATAAATAGAAAGATAGAACTAGACGAAGCATAGTAAGAAAAGGAAGAAAGAGGAAGATACCAAAAAGGAGCGCGCCAAAGGACAGAGCCCTGAAGAACACCATAGGACACAGCAGCTGGCCGAGAGATCTCACCCCCGATTTGAACTGAATGAGTATGAGAAGACAGATAAGAGGGAAAATAGTGTGTGAGAGTAGGAATGAAAAAGTAAATGCAGAAGTCAATAAGATCATGGTATTTGTAGGTGAGAATGGTCGCAGATTGCGACTAAAAGGTTTTAGATGGTAGGAAGAGTGTTGGGGGCAAATGGAGTGTTAGTGAATTAATTGTAAAGGTATGAGTGGGGAATGTTCCAAGAGGCTGCATGAGAGTATTCTGGTGCCAACGTTGGCGTATGGGAGTAACAAGGAGTAACAAGGAAAGTAAGTACCCTAGGAGACCTTACGGTCTATTCAAAGAGGGTACCATTGGACTTGCAATCGAGCAGGCACATGACTGCTCAATTGTTTTGCATCCCTAAACGGCCACTTTTCAAGACTTTGTCTAGTCTTGACTTGAACTGGTCAACAGATTCACTGTTGACAACTTCCACTGGAAGTGCGTTCCACTTACCGCAGATACTGTAGGGGTAAAAATTTCCACACATATTGCGGTTGTAATGCTTCAGTTCAAGTTTGAAGCCGTGATTGCGCGTTCTGTTCTCACTCAGTGTGAAAATATCCCGGTAGTCAACATTGTCGAACCCTCGAAGTATTTTGAAGACTTCGATGAGCTAACCACGCAATGTACGGGTTTCCAGCGAGAACAGATCTAATTCCCCTAGTCTATCCTCATAACTTTTATGTCGGATGGATGGAATCCGTTTGTTTGCCCTAGCTTGTACGCGTTCTAACCTTGCGATGTCCTTTCGAAACGAAGGACTCCAAAATTGTACGGCATACTCCAGGTGCGGCTGAACGAGGGAGTTGTACAGACAAAGTACTATCTCCTTGTTACGGTATCCAAACTGGCGCTTTATGTAGCCTAACATCCTTTGGGCTTTCTTCTCTGCCTCGATGCACTGTTTCGAGAACTTGAGGTCGCTAGTGATAGTAACACCCAAGTCCTTCTCAGTGTCACTCGATTCAAGAGCAGTGCCCTAAAGGATATAATGAGATTGGGGGTTTCTGTGGCTGATATGCATTACTTTGCATTTGTTCACGTTAAAAGGCATTTGCCACATGTCCGACCACTCCTCAATCTTCACAAGATCTTCCTGCAGGCGAGCAGTATTTCCATCCTTTGCAACGTTCATACCAAGCTTGGTATCGTCGGCACATTTCGAAATCTTGGTAACCATGTCACCGTCCATGTCGTTGACGTAGATGATGAATAGTAGTGGTCCCAAGACAGAACCTTGAGGCACCCCGCTAGTAACGGGCCCCCACTCAGAAACCTGTCCATTTACCACCACCCGTTGCCGTCTGCCGCTTAGCCAGTTCTCGATCCAGCCGGCTACTTTTCCGTCTATGCCCAGCGCTCGCACTTTCCGGAGAAGGCGGTGGTGTGGTACCTTATCAAAGGCTTTCTCAAAGTCTAAGTAAACCACATCCACCGCCTTGTCCCGATCGTGCTCACTGAAAACAAAGTGGAAGAATTCTACAAGGTTCGTCAGGCATGACCGTTGCCTTCGGAAGCCGTGCTGGGAACTCCTCAGTAGCAGGTTTGACTCTAAATATGACGTCATTTTGTCCACTATCATGCTTTCCATGAGTTTACCGACTATCGAAGTCAGACTGATATGTCGGTAGTTTGACGGATGGCAAAGGTCTCCTTTCTTGAAGATCGGAGTCACCTCCGCCTCACGCCAGTCTCTAGGAACGCATCCGGTCCGGATTGACATGTTAAAGATAGCGCACAGATGTCGTGATACTTCATCACACACTTCCTTCAACACCTTGGGTAGAAACCCGTCCGGTCCAGGGGACTTATTCGTCTTTAGGTCAGCGATCTTTTTCTTTATTTCTCCTTCGGTGAAGTCCATTGCCTCCAGCTTTTCCCCCCCGAGTAGGAATACGTGGGCTGGGGGATGGGACCACACTCTTTAGTAAACACTGAGGAGAAGTAGTCATTGAGAAGGTTAGCATTTTCTGCATCTGAGTGAGTTAATGCACCCTCCTCGTCCACTAAGGGCCCAATCCTACGATAGATTGGTTTACGGCTATTTACATAGGCGAATAACTCCTTGGGATTCTCCTTGCAGAGTCTCGCCACTCGGAGTTCCTCAGTACGCTTAGCCGCCCTTATGCTGGACTTCACTTTCCTAGGCTAGCCTCCGGTACTCGTCAAAGGCATCCGAGATCTTCGATCGCCGGTACGCATTTCTCTTCTCCCTAAGCAGTTGGCCGATTTCTCGATTAAACCACTTTGGTTGAACAGAAGACCGACGGAGGCATTTCAGAGGGATGCAACTTGATTGAAGACTCATGAACTTATTTTTGAAATTGTTCCACGAATCCTCAACCTCTTCGCATACCACTAGCCTTACATCAGTCAGCCCAGCACGAAGGCTTGCAAAGTCTGCTCTTCTCAAGTCAAGTTTCCTTGATTAAGTGGCAACAGACCTTACCTTCGGGATCTTGACGGTAAATCTAAATAGCTGGTGATCACTGCTACCGAGGGAATATCCTCGGGTGAAAGACGTGCTATTGGACAAATTAGAGGGATGCCTGGTGTTAAAAAAGGTATATAAAGGGAAAAACGATTGGTTAGATGTATTGTGGGTGATTTTTGGAAAGTGTTTTGGGTTGGTGTGGGTGTATAAGAAGAATGGATGGACATAGATTTGTAAGGGGAATATAGGAAGGTGAGTGTCAGAGTGTGAGAGGGGTTGTAGGGCTGCGTAGAAGGTGGGGTCATTATATGCATGGGGAAAGAAAAGGCTGAGTCAGGGGAAAGTGTATGATAATTAATTAATGAGTATGATTGATGTGTGAGGAGGAGGGGGAGGACATGGTAGCCTTCTGCGCAAGGATGAACTCTGATTGGGCGAGATGCTACAACACATTGCACCTCTTTGCCATAAAAGGCCAATATAGCGGGCTAAAATTAGGGTTGTGTGGGTGGAGCTTGTGTTTAATAAGGCATAAAAGTGGTGGAGGTGGGGGTGGGGGGGAATTTAATGGGATTCAAGAGCGCTAATCCTACCTTGGCCATGTCAAGGAGAGATTTAAGAAATATATGGAAAAGACAATGATAGCAATGTATCCCCACGGTAGATGAAACCCGGGATCGGAGTGAAGATAAATGAATAAGGTGAAAGTAGATAATGTGGGAATGGACTAAAAAGGGAGAAAAATATGTAGACAAGGGGATAAGAAAATAAGATCCCGATCGCTTACGCCTTTGTTAAGGGCGCGAAATCTTCTTTTTTTTTTCCTGAGACTAATTTACATTCGAATTTATAAAATTTACCTTCTCGAACATTGCGTTGGTCGCTTTATAGCCAAGGTAGTTTGTCCTGATCCACTTCTCAGCTAACTCCAATGACAGGGGCTCTGCTTCGGAGCTCAAGTTCCTAGCATTGTAAAGCCCCATAATGACAAGGTGCTGAAGGGGAGCCCATGCATTAGGGAAGTCCCACTGCTGTCCACTCTTCTTCAGAGAAGTCGGAACACCTCTGGAAAGAAAGACAATAATCTGAACTAATCTGTACTGTACTAACAATAATCAGAACTATCCGAATACCTCTGAGAAGTAAAACAATACTCCAAAACTATATAAGAGTCACAATCTAACTACATATACCTTCAAAATTTTAAACATTTATGCTTACCAACATCGTTCTCTCTCTCTCTCTCTCTCTTCTCTCTCTCTCTCTCTC